>CM044985.1:23477009-24894804 GCA_024586325.1 Stellera chamaejasme | reverse complement strand
GCTCGAACTTGCTAGGTTCAGGCTCGACTTGGCTCAGCTCGAACTGACCCCTACAGTTCATTATGCGGATCACCATTTTGTGCTGATTTGACAATGAATGTATTGATGTTGGTCTAACTAGGTAGTGATGTGGATCTAACAAGGTAGTCATGCGGATCTAACAACTCATCATGTTAATCACTATTTTATGCTGATCACTCAATTAGTCATGTCGATCGACAAGGTAGTGATGCTGATCTAACACTTATCATGTTGTTATGTTATCAATGCTTTGACCCGATAATACAACAATGTTCATCACTATCTTTGATGGATATTCATTTCGTCAATGTCGCTCCAAATAACATGTTACGTTGAGCTGTCAAGAAAACAACGTCGACGGCAAAATGTGATTGGCAAAGCGTGTAATTACACAAAGTGCTTATGCGCGCGCGTGCGGGTGTGCGCATCTTATGCTCGGCCGTGTTATTCACCTTAAAGCCCACCGGTTTTCATGGACTCTCAAGCTTACCTATATTTGCATTTCATCTAGCCGTGTAGATGATCTATGGCAAAGGTGGCATAAGAGTTACCGAATACACGACATTACTAGTTCGACATCGATTTGGTAGACGAAGATTGTTGTTAGTTTCAACGCCGGTCGATGTTATATCTTTTTAGTACCAAACGCATGCCATGTACCATTCAGTCCAAAGTGTTGTAATAATTACCTCGTGCGATGCCCTACCCGTTGCGGCTACGTGCGGCTTCTCATTCATTCCGGAAGGGTGGGACGAGAGGAACATTGCGCGGGCCATGTAAAGAAAATGTTTGGTCCGTTGGGAACTAAGCACACTCTTCGTTGCATCGTGGTGGCGTACAGATGTCGGAACTCTTCCGGTTGGCGTCCTCTCGGAACAACCACAACGTGATGCCATATTCGGACAGTTCGCTTATCGAAAGGCCATGTAGTGCGGCAAAGCCGCACCCGTTTTGCAAAAGTTCCTCAACAGATAGGAACCCATCATGGAAAAAATAGAATACCAAATCGCCCCTTCATAGACAAGCGATACCCGTGCGCACGATGGATGATTCTAGAGACATGCTTGGAAGAGGATTCGAGGAAATTGGAATGCGAATCAGTTTGTGATATAGCCGGTGGCGACGATGTTGAGTTAGAGAGGCTGCTTCAAATTTAGGGCGGGTGTGTGCCCTTGACCGTAATAACGGTGGAGTCTTCTTGGGCCGCGCATTGATTTCTCGATGGGCCCGCGTTTGCCCAAATGAATAAAAAGATCATCCGCTGCTTGGTACTTGTATGACCCACGCTCTGGATGCTAAATGAACAACCCAAAAGATCGTTATGTTTTCCTGTTTTCACATTTATGTTGATTTACATAAGTCGGTTTACATAAGCCGATGCACAACCCAAATTGTCCAATAATAAATTAAACTATCTTATTATAATGTGAGCAAAGTAAATATATTTATCGGTTCCCGGTTCTACTCCATCCCATATTCATAAATTTCTTAATTTCTCAATATGTATGTTAAATGTGAGGAGTTAGTGACATGAGCCAAACAATTAGAGCATACAAAATGAAGGAGAATTTTGATAGTTCACAGGAAGTGTATGTGGATTGAAATACTAGCTTGTATAATAAGGAGATTAGAGTGCAACATAAATACTGTAGAGAAGAAATGAGGGGTGCAATGGTCATACATGAATCCCTGCCAAGAGTGGAGAGGCAAGAAGCAGTTGGTAGGAGTAAATATGTAATGAAGTCCAGCTGTAATGGAGGGGTATATGGGGCATTGTATCTTAGGCCCTATTCGATGGGTCAAACTGTAGTTATCGGTACATCTCGACCTTGCGTGGGAAAATAGGCTACCTGTTTGATAGCGATTTCGATTTTTAGTTAAATGCGGGTGTGAGTGCAGTGTTAGTTGGGGTTAATTAGCCCATACGACACTTCCCATCTACAAGGCTTCACCGGCCCCCATTCGCCTCCATGTTTTTACGTCAGCCCGCACGCTTCTAGCTTCAGGAGATGTCTTCTCGGACGACTCGGCGTGGGATCCCGACCCCGGCGCCGTCAGCCGTATCACCGCGAGTGTCGATAGCCTGCTTTGTCATGAAGGTGGATTGGACGGAAAGAAACACAGACCGTCGCTTCTTTGGATGCGCCAACGTTGTTGTAAGTCAACCAACCCAAAAACTTTGAGAATTTGAGTTACACATACACTTCATCCAACTCAAGCTCTTCAAATTAAGCGTACTTTGAGAGGTGTTCTTGGGTGTTCGGATGATAGTGTTATAGTGTGTTTGCATGAACTAGTTCATTACAATACGTTTAGAGCTTCACCTTGTGAGTTTTTGTAATGTATCCTGGATACCGTGGATTTTTTCATTGGATTGACGACCCCTGCATCATCTCAAACTACAGCTACTTACAATGCTTGCTGAAATGGATCTACTGAGCAGTAACTTGAGAACCGTCTGCCATCAAAACCATGAACTCTAAAATGCCTTACATGTGCTTGACAATGATCTGAAGACAACGAGGGAAGCCGTCAATTCTGCGAGAGCTACCGTTGCTCACTTTCAAGTAAATGAAGGTGGAGGCAGCATGTTAAGATATCGGTTATCTTGGAACAATGTCTTAATGTTTTTCACTGCTATTGCCCTAATGTATTTCCTTCATGCATGAAACTATTATGGTTTCCAAGGTGTGGAACGTTTCAGGTAGCCCTCTTTCTAAAAAAATATTAAGTTCAAATAACTGTAGCTTTTGTTGGCATTCCATAAACGATTTCAGTCTGTGAGAAAATTGAATTAACTATCTATGTCGAAAATCTAACAAACAGAAACCGCAATTCGTTCCAGCTAAGAGACATGAACTATTTTCAAACTTAGTGTGCCCCATACAACATAAAGGTTCCGAGAACATGTCTGCCCACATGTATGGCTTACAAAAAAGTTTCTGTTATACTGTCCCAAAAACAACCAAGCCTTCAGAAACAACAATCCAAAAGGCTAGGTGTAGCACTCCGGCACCCCGTTTCCAAAATAGTCCAACTCAAGTGTGGTCATGCAAGCGGCGGTGCAAATGCTTCCCCCTTCACATAATCACCAAACAAGGTTGCCCTCGCCTACGTCAGATGACAAACAAAATTCACTGTGATCACCACATCGTAAGATTACAAAAATTCACTACCTATATAACAAAGAGTGCATAACAAAGTTTAACAATCACAAATACGCACAGTCACGGTGAATGTCTTCCCTCCACAGCTATACGGCGACGCAACTAGTCTAATACGCACGGGATCCCACAGAATCCAATAACCCCCTTTACCTCGATCAGAATCTTGCACAATGGCTTCAAACGTAGGGATTACCTTACTAAGTTTGGTTGCCCTTTGCCCCCCAATGTTAGTATCTGTAAGAATAAATATGCACGGGTTTTCATTATGTAACAAACATAGAAGTTGCTTGCAGAGCCGACTGTTAACAGTCCCTTGTACATTCCACACGACGTGAGATCATAAACCATTAAGTTGGACTTGAAAACGTTCCCCGTCCGGTCCGATGCCTACATTGGCCAAGTTGCGTCATCACGCATATCCCCGATAGACAACCCATTTAGATGTACATGAGGTACAATGGTTACACTATAACACATATTCACGGGTACATGTGATTGCTTCACAAAACCTAGTCACGGTTGATTCATTTAACACCCGGTATCTCTTGATAAAAGTATCATTCTTGTAATGCTAATCGTCTACGACACTCGTAACACGTACCTCAGTGGCAGACCAAGGTGCTAGTTCCACTTCCCATTTCCTCCGAGTAAGGTGCGTGGTGTGGGGCGGAAGGCGAGGTTGAAGGCTGCATGATGTAAGAACTGCCGATCAGTTGGAATTGTTGTGGAGACACCCTCAGACGTGATCGGTCGCATAGTGGTCTCAATGGCTTCAGCATCCATATCGGCCGCGAGCTCATGTAGAGCATGCCATGCCGAAGCTAACTCAGCTCTGTCATAGGACCACATTATATCGCTGAACTGAGGGACGACATAACTTAGGAAGGATGCCAGTGGAACATACGCGTCATGAAAGCGGATGAAGAGTCCCTTCCCTTTCCGTTTTTACAAGCCTAACATCTCATCGACGATCCTCTCCACGTTACTTCTCGAACCATGCACGAGACAACATTTGAGTGACCACAACATTTGAGTGGGTTACGCAAAAGAAGGGTTGGCCATGGGGTGGGGTTCTAATGCTTTACATTCGACGGCTGAAAGTTAGTGGAGGTAGATGGAGCAATAATACATTAATGGAGTTAGATGGAGCAATAATACATTAATGGTACACAATAAGCAATTGAAAGTTGTACATGAGATGATAGGTGTTCGCAGCTAGTACCGCGCATCAGTGAAGGCTTGCGGACTACTGGCCATACTTTTTGACCATCTCCATCAAATCCACCATTAATAATGCATCAACTACCCAACTAGCTAGCCACCCTGTCATCGCTTAATACAAAACACACACCCAACAACTAAGACAATGGTATACCTAACTTAGACAATAATGCTTCCTTGTGATATCTCTGTTTACGTTATTAAACTCCACCCCTTCTAGGACACCCGACTTGTCAATGCCGCAATCTCTGTTTACGTTATTAAACTCCACCCCTTCTAGGACACCCGACTTGTCAATGCCGCTCAAATGGTTTGATACCGTTATTAAACAATTTTTTATCGTATGTATCTACGCAAGTAATGCTAATCGTGTTTCTTTGCCCAAACTATCCATATATATAAATATATATAATCTTTCTTATAATCTACAATAATTAAAACATAAGTACAAGATTTCAATAAAAGCAAAAAACGCAAACAACAATACGAAAGTTCTAGAAAAAAAACAAAGACGAACTAAAAAACACTATACGAAATCAAACGTCACCTGGCCTGAAACAGTTGTTGCTGAACCCTTCGAAAGAAAAACCGAGAAGTAAACCTATAACAACTAAGATTAGAATCACAAATCTATTATCTGGGATGAAGGGAGCACGTATATAAGTAGCAGCGTCCGGTTAGTTGAAAATTGTCTGTCAATGTAAAAATAAACTTCATTGCACTTCTTGCCTCTTGACTTCTCATATACCAATCTTATAAACCAATGTTATTTACTTCTATGCTATTTTTTATGATCAGTACAATAAGACGAAAAAACAAATCTTAGAGAACAAAATGTTGCAGCAAATATTTATTAAAACAAGCACATAGTAAAAAGAATTTAAAAAAAAAAAATACAAAACGGTGGCTTCATTAAATTGAAACCGGTAAATAAAAAAGGTGGATTGAGTAGAGAGCATGAAAACATAACACTCTCTCTTTGGCATTCTATCGAGCAGCTTCTATGCTCTCCTATATTTATAATCTCATAATTGAAGCACCCGTACAGTAACTTATAAACAGAACTGAAATTGAATTAATTACCATCAATTATTACACAAGAACTCAATTGGTCATGGTGCTACTGTGAGTGCATACTTATGGACTTTGGGTACTAAAGAAGAGAGTAGAGCATGGCTAAAAAAATCGGACCATGTATTGAACCGTAAATTTAGTGGTTCAAGGTTCAAACAGGTGAATCGGTTGAGCCGGTGGTTGAACCGTTACTTTTCAAAATGTATATTTAATAAATACTTAAATTGCAAAGGTAGCATTAAAATCATACAAACATAATAATCCATACTTTTGTAAATAAAGAATAAATCTTTGTGTTTATTTTGAAAATTAAAAGTTGAGAATAAAGTATTTATAGTATAAAAGGACTTATTTGTACAAAAAAATACAACTTGATGACTATTTTGCATTTTAGAGAAAGTAGAACAAAGATTCAATTAACTACTGGTTTAAACGGTTTTTACCGGTTTTCATCGGTTTTGACCGGTTCTCATCGGTTTTGACCGGTTCTCATCGGTTTTGACCGGTTCTCATCGGTTTTGACCGGTTCTTAACCCATTTACTGGTTAACCGGAATTAGAATCGGATATGATAACATATAACCGGTTGAATCGGCAGATCCGGTCCATTTCTTCTAACTATGGAGTAGAGGAGAAATTGTCAATGAGTTTCTGTTCTGGGCTCCCTGATTTGGTGGGATGGTTAATTGACGAAGAAAATCTTCTAAGCTGGGTCGTCAAGTTCCAAGAGTCATGCCGGGTCGAAACTCCTCCCTATTTTGGCGTACACAAACGTGATTTCAAGGAGCGCGCAACCGTTTAAAACAAACAAGAATTGAAGTTACAGCCATTTGGCCCGGCCCTTTTATCCAAACAAAGGTAAAGGTCAAGATCGCAAGTAATTGATGAGTCGATATGATACACATGTAATGTAAGACACATAGCGGATTAGATGTCCAATTTACAAAACAGTTTCAGCCCAAACCCACTAAAAAATACTTCCCCTGTCCCAAAATTATTGAAACACTTTCCTTATTGGGCTGTCCCTAAATTATTGAAACGCTTTTCCTTTTTAGTAAACTTTTGTACATAAATTTACTCAATTATCCCTCATCACTCTCTTCCATCTACCAAGTCAACTCAAAATCAGCTCCACCTAAAACAGCGTGCCCAGTCAAAACGTTTCAAAAATAATGGGACGGAGGGAGTACTAAATATCTAAATTGAGTAAACTACGCCCGTAGTCCTGTAAGTTTGAGATTTGTCCTGTTTGGGTCCCGTTTTAAGAATTTGTATCACTTTAGTCCTGTAAGTTTCAATCGTGTGCACCGTTAGTCCTCCGTTAAATTTTAAAATCGACGTTAAAGTGGTAAAATTACCGAAATATCTAGGTATAATACTAAATTTAACATCAATCTTCTAAAACTACAAATGAACCCCACTTAACCCACCCAATTTCCACCGCTTCCTTCACCTAGGGCACCACCATCGCGCCAATTTTCATCACCGACGCCGCCTTGACCTTCCACCACCGCCTCTTGCACCGCGTTACCATCCTCGCACGTTTTGCCTCCTCCCCGGTAGATCTAAGGCGTAACTCATCTCGTGACGATGTCCAACGCTTCGCCTAGATCGATGCCGTTTTGCCGCCAGATTCGCATCGGTCTGTCCCGCCCATCGACCTAGGCCCACCGCGCCCCCACTGGTTGCCACCGTTCGCGTCGGAAGCGACGAAGCCACTACTACCGCCAATTACTGCCGCCGACGCCGCCCTTGAGCCTTCCACCGCCGTCCTTGCCGCGCTACCATCCTCGCACCGTTTTGCCTCATTCCTCGCAGATCAAACTCGTAACTCTAGACGATGTCCGACGCCTTCCTCGCTAGATCGCCGCCGAGCTGCCGCTTGCGGCCGATCCCGCCCCATCGACCTAGGCCCACCACACCTCGCCTGGTTGCCCCTGCTTCGCATTGGAAGCCAAACGGCCACCATCGCTGCCACTTCTGTCCGACGCCGCTCTTGAACCTTCCACCGCCGCCTTGCATCGCGCTACCATCCTCGCTGAAGATTGGTGTAGTTGAAAATTTGAAATTAGTTGGGGGTTCATTTGTAGTTTTTTTAGAAGATTGATGTTAAATTTAGTATTATACCTAGATATTTCGGTAATTTTACCACTTTAACGTCAGTTTTAACGGAAAATTTAACGGATGACTAACAGTGACGCGATTGAAACTTACAAGACTAAAGTGATACAAATTCTTAAAACGGGACCCAAATAGGACAAACCCCAAACTTACAGGACTACAGACGTAGTTTACTCTATCTAAATTATTCATACATATTTTCTCTATAGATTACTATGTGTTCCTACACATACGTGCACCATATAATTAATTAGTAGTAATAGGTGCACCATATAATTAATTAGTAGTAATTGATCCATCCAAGTTCGCAACTTTTTCCGCATCTCTCGTTCTTCCTAGATCTCTCGGTAAGTTTCGACTCGCGAAGACTTCTCCTCGGTTCCTCCATCGCCGACTTCTCCTCCTCCTCCAACCTCTCGCCGCCGGTAACCTCTCTTTCTCCCTCTCCCTCGCTCTCTTTTTCTCCCCATTTACTCTCTCGTTCTCTCTGATCTGTCGATTGTTGCCTCTTTTGATCTAGGTTTTTCAATTTTGGGCTTGATTTCAAATTTGGGTCTGGTTTGTTTAATCATCACTGTTGATTAACTAGGTATTTGGATGGTTCAAGATACGAATCCGCGTGGGGTTTGATCCTTGGGACTGATCGGTTTAGGCTTTTTCTTTGTTTAGATCGGGTAGCTTCTGCCATAAGTTTAATTGATTGCAAAGTAATCTGGGTTCAGGAAGAGTTCTTCCCTTTCTATCTTTATTGTTGCATTGTTTGGTTATTACGATATATCTTCTTTTGCAAATTTAATTGGATAAGCCCTGGAGTTTAGGCTTATGTCCATCTTTAGACTTTATCTGTACTGTTTCTTCTCTGATTTGACAACTTGTATGTGACTGTTCCAGTTTTCTTAAACTCCAGTAGATTAGCTCCAAGTTTTTAGTCCTATGTTCTTTATTAAAAATAGCATTTTTCTTTATTATTAGTATCTTGTTTATTTAATCCAAGCTCTTCTGTGTTTTGCATTATAACATTTTGCTGCAACTGAGACTGCTAGAGAACTTTTCATTTTCTTTGTAGCTAGGTTAGTTAAGAAAGTCAAGTGATCAGCCAGGGTAATTAGCTGTTTCTCATGATTCCTTCCCTAGCTTATGCTTTCAGCACTGCAAGGAAATAATCAACTTAATGAACTGAGTAATGTTGGGGTGATGCAGATGATGGCACTTATGCCATGAAATATCTGTGTTATGCCACTCCATCCTAACTGTTTGATAGAGAGTTTCTGGACTCTGATAGAAGAGAATTGTTAGTGCATCTCCAATCGCTTAGTGTGATAATATACCAAACCACTGATTAAGTAGTGTGCGTCTGTTTTTTTATGCTGAGATTCAAGAAACTTGGTTCAAGTGATGCCGACTAGCTAAGGAGTAGGAATACCTGTGTATTATGCGTCTTTGTGGTTATGAACTGTAATTGCAACTAGTTAGCTTATAAACTATGTACTTAAGATTTAAGTCAGTTTCCTTGAATCATAAGAATACATCCAGTCTCAACCTAGTAAGTGCTTGTACAGACCTGGTTTGCATATTTTTTGGTGGTGTTTTAGTTGATCCACATATAATAGAAAATCGTAGCGTTCTTGGTGTCTGCATAAATTCATGCACGTTTAGTTATAGTGGATAGAATTTGTATTATCGGTGTCTTTTTAATGAATTATGTATGTTCAGTATTATTTTCTTGATATGTGGCGTTTTTTATAAGTGCATTCCTTGGTCCATGGATGCCGGCTGTTGTTGGTTGGGGATGGATTTCTACAATTTGGCACTTGTTGACACTGCTACTCTGGCTTGTTCTGAGGCTGTAATTGGATAATAAAGTGTTGCTCTGTCCCATAATTTTTTTTCCTGATCAGATATTCATCACGCTTTTGGAAGTATCAATATTTGGCACTAATCTTTTCATGCCATTAGTGTTCTTTTCTTTCCCTTTTAAGGGGCGTAGGTGAGGGGGGGTTTATAATTTTGTGCCTCAATGCACTTGCAATGCAATATCTGCCTTTGATTATTTTTTGGATCTTTTAATTTGGTAACCACTAATCTGTGACTCTGCTATCAGGGTTTCAATTCTTCGGCTTGATGGCCTTGCAAGAGAAACTTGATAGGTTCAGGAAGCAGCAGGATAAGTGCCAGACAACCCTTTCAAGCATTGAAGCTAGGCCAGGGGATTTAAAGGCACCTACATCCAAGAAACCTGGGCCAGTACTCAATGGAAAGCTTCCTCCTGCTGTTAAATTTTCAAATTTTACTGAGGGGCTTCAACATATCAACAGTATCAGGAAATCTCCTGTTGGAGCTCAGATGAGGCGGGTCATTAACCTGTTGCTAGAGGTTCGTAGATGTTACCCCTTCTATTACATTGTCATCTCCATTGAAATTCATTTGAACATTATCAGCATGACCCGATATATTTCTTACTGCTGCTGTTTTGGTAGTTGGCTATTGCTTTCCCACTAGACTGTAAGGTATTTCACTCTTTGAATATACTATAGTAATCCTGTTACTCAATTTCTCTATCAGTCCATAGATCCAGATAAAGACACGTTTATTTATCCACCTTTAAATGGTTTATCGAAGTGTCAAAACTTCATATCCCTCCATCTCAAGAACATTAACACTTGTCTTAGTTTTACAACAATAAAGGATGTTCTGCTACAGCGAATTGTTTTTAGTGTGCTTTTCATTACTCTCCTTGGCACATACACAGTTATTTGTTATAAGTTCATGTTAGGTACCGTCCTTTTCTTAATGGAAAATAAATACTATCAGAGAAGTGTCATTTTCACAGGATGGTGTAAATGTATTACTTGGAGCTTTGCTAACCTAGTAGGAAGGGTTTTTTGGCTATATCTCATGTGCCTTTGAGGTTTAAATTTGGTGCATATGAGTTCAAATGATAAAGAGAAAGCAATAAGCCCAAGAAAAATAAAGTTTTAAGTGAGCTTTTTTATGTCTTTTCCACTTATTTGAAAAAAAAAAACTTCGCTTAAAGCCTAGGGTATTAAAACTTCACTAGGCTCATGAAGGTAGAGAGAAATTAGATTTGTTCAATGCAAGAAAGGCTTGTGGCAAGGCAAGGTAGAGAGAAATCTTACTTTTACAATGCATCTTGAGCTGTGAAGATGCTGCAAAAAATTGGATGACTGCCGTCACTCCCTTTCTTCATAGTAGTTATTCATGTGACTTTGACAGAATCAACTTTTTATCTGCTCATCCCTTTCTTCATTTTGGAATGTTGAACTGAATTTAGATTAGTCATTAATTGTCTTCTATTATTTCTCCAAATGTTGCACCAGACTAGGCAAGGCCTGACACCAGAGCAGATAAATGAACATTGTTATGTGGACATGAATGCAAACAAGGCTGTCTTTGAGAGTCTTCGGGAAAATCCTAAACTGCATTATGATGGCAAGTGTTTCTCTTACAAGGTGACACTTTTCTTATTCGTATCATCTAAACAGCTTAGTGAAAGGCAATATCTATTAATGGAATTGGTAGATTGAGAGATAAACATCGTGGTTTCTGCCAGTGAATGATCTGCTTGTGATTGCACATTTCAGTCTATGCATGATCTCAAGGATAAGGCTGAACTTCTTCAGTTGGTCAGAAGATATCCTTCAGGTATTGCTGTCATCGATCTAAAGGATTCATATCCCACCGTTATGGAGGACTTGCAGGTATATTAAGCTCTCGTGTTTTATTTGCTGCCGTAAGGGTTTTGTTTTCTTGCTATATTTGTGCATCTGTATACTATGATCCACATATAGACGTGCTTGTACCCATCAGATAGGGAAGAACGTTTCTTGTTTTGATCATTAATCAATGAATTGTGGTTAGGCTGGGCAATGCTGTATTTATGACAAGTTAAGGCAGGTTAATATCACATTGAACGCTCTTAAATGCGCTTGAACAGTTTTTATGGATCATTTGTGTGTTAGTTAGTGTGGGTTTTTGGTTTAGTAACATTTGTTGATGAGAGCAATTGCAGAGTCTTGAAGCTGCTGGTCAAATTTGGCTCGTTTCGAACTTTGATTCCCAAGGGGACGTTGCATATCCAAATGATCCAACGGTGCCTCCAATCAAGGTGGACGATGACCTCCAACAGCTTTTCAGAAGTATAGAATTGCCGCGAGACATGCTTGATATTACGAACGAGCTTCAGAAGAATGGCATGGAACCTGCGACAAACACCGAAAACAGGAGTCCTCTTGCTCAAATTTCTGGACGCTCTAACAATTCGAACACAAAGAAGAAGCAGCACAATCTTACAAAGAGGTCTAAGATAACAAATTCACATCTTCCAGAGCTTTTCAACAATCTCAATGATTGAACCGTAAATGTATCACTAGTTGATAGGGTTAATAACAAGACAATTCAAAATATATCACTTTTGTCCAAAAAAGCCCTTAACCATTTATCTCACATTGGTGTTAATAAGTATACTAATTTCTTCCCAAATTAATTTATTCATTTTAATTTAAATATAATGTTTTATATAAACATTTTAATAAATAATATATTCAAATAAAATCATATTTAGAAAATAAAACAATCTCGAGTGATACTTAGTCTCTCTATCATATTAACCATCTATACATTTATGAACTTGGTGGGAATAAAAGATAATTTCATGTTTTTAAATGAATAGTGTTTTGATATTTTTATTAGATGTGGTGGGGTGTATTGTGGATTAGTTAGGAATTGCAATGATTGGTCTCATTTTCTATTCCTTTTCCTTATTTTTATTTTTTATTTGTTAACTAAACAAACTTTTCTTTATTTTTATTTTTTATTTGTTAACTAAACAAACTTTTCTTTATTTTTATTTTTTATTTGTTAACTAAACAAACTTTTCTTTATTTTTATTTTTTATTTATTTCTCTTCTAGCATATTTCGATAATGTTTAAGTTATATTTTTATTTTATCATTTTTATATGAGTAGGCAAAATGTATGCTTCTATAATTGATGGGATATAATGTTGATGATTTTTTTTCTCAATACATTTTTAAATGTTTATTTTTAATGTAAATTGATGTGCTTTTTTATTTCATTCTTATGTGGATGGTGTGAATTTATACTTCTAAAATTATTTGATGCAATAATTAACGTTGGTTACTCAATTTTTTAACCACAAAAACATATTCACATTCTAATAATTATATTGTTGATGTGTATTTTATATTTCATTCTTATATGTATGATTTGAATTAATGCCTCTAAAATTAATGTATCTAATGTTGGTAATTTTTGTTTTCCAATTACTTTTTGGATATTCTATTCACTTATTGAGATATTCATATTTTTTTAATATACTTTTGGTTTTAAGTTTTTTTTAAACTTTTGCTTCAACCAATTTAATTACGATACTCATTAATTATCCTATTTTTAAGTGTTTAGGGTGCCATTTTACGTAGAGATGAACCAAAATGCAATTTTATGTTTCCTATCAAGCACTCAAAGCTGACCGACAAGTATATAAAGACTTATGATATAAGTAGCTTTTACTTAATTTGTAATTGTGCATTTTCAATGGAGAAAGGGCAATTGTTTGTGAATTATAGTCCCTCCATCCTCGGAAGAATTATACATTTCTTTTTATGTTATGGTAGATTTAAATTATTACTTGAAAAAGTTATATATAAAAATTTAGAAAAATATAATTAAAATCTAGAAACATTAATCTATAATTTGCATTTAAATTATTTAACTTTATGTATTAAAATCTTGAAGAAATAAAATCATAAATTAAATGTTGAAAAATAAATGCGCGATTCTTTTAGGGACAGAGGTATATGAAAACAATTAATTAACTTAATCAATACTCCCATGTGCGAAAAATTGAGTTAATTGTTTTCCTGTTTTCAGTGTATTTAATCCATAATTTTTTTTATCATGCATGTTTAGACATATAAAGTTGAATAATTTATGTGTATTATAATTTGAAATATAAATTTTCTAAATATATTTTATTTGAAATTTTTCTCATTATTTATCTTAGTTTACTATGAGTCAAATATTACGACATAAAACATGGAAAATAATTCACTCGATTTTCGGGGATGGAATGAGTATTATTTTGACCACATGCATGGCGGGTAGAATAAACCTCGTTCAAGTCTATTACCTTATATTTTTGTCTTATCGTATCATATACTCCTCCTGTCCCCAATAAATTCGGGAAAAGTCTTTACTTACCCAAATGGGTCGGTTACCCAGACGGAATGGGTTCTCCGTTTAAATCTGTTAGTTAGACATATTGAGATGGCGTTAGTGTTGGTGTTGGAGTTGCTGTTGTAGATTGTCTGACACGTGCGTGGAGGGGGTACTGTCAGTAGGAGTAATGTAGTGAGAGTAAATGAGGTGGGTGAGTTGTTGGACCCTTAAATGGTACTCCCACCCCACCTGTGAAAAGTGAGGTAAGATGTTGAATGCGGTATATATATATATATATATATATATGTTTGTCGTGTTGATGGATCGCTTGGGAGTGAGATTGAAGCGTGCGGTTGTGGCTAAATTAGTGGAAGAGATGAGCGGAGGTCCAATTTATAGTTCTTCGTTGTCAACGACATTTGAATGCAGTAATGATTGGATAAGGCATCCGACGATTTGCTCCTGCGGTGGGAAGCTTGATCTGAAGACATCGAAGACGTTGAAGAACCCGGGTCGGAGGTTCCTGAGTTGCCAGAATGAGGTGCGTACAGTAAATGGTATAGAGCTTATTAAAGTTTAAAGAGGTTATGATGTTGGTTGCTAGCGGAGACCCTTGAACTGATATGTGGTTTGAATTAGGAGAGTGGATGCAAATTTTGGAAGTGGGTCGATCCGCCACCGGAGTCTCAGCGTAACGATGTCCTGAAGCCGGTGAGAGATGGTAGAGTTGAGATGCAGAGTAACAACTCTGCATTACGCAGAGAGATAAGAGAAATGAAGGCTGCGTTGGATAAGCTGAAGCTTGATGTTGACCTGAAGATGGCCCGTATTGAAGGCGAGTTGGTCGGAGTGAAATCCAAGTGCAGGGAGGCGAAGTGGGTGAAGGGTAAGTGGATATGCGCAATAGTCGTCGTTCTTGCTATGTGGTTGAAGATGCGGTGTTAGATTTAGGTTTTCGTGAGAGTAGTAAGTGGATATGCACAATAATCATCGTGGTTGCTATGTGGTTGAAGGTGTGGTGTAAGATTTAGGTTTTCGTGAGAGTAGATGTGTTGTTTTGAGTCGGGATTGGTAATCGAAGTTTGGGTGGTTGTGTGTACTAGCGGCATGGTTGGTGATTTGCTATTTTGGTATTGTTCGAAGTGCAATTTGGGAGGCAATGTTTCGTTCCTCTCCTTGGCATTTGGTTGAGGCTGAAATAATTAGAATTAGTAGTGAACGGTGAATGTTAGGGAAGAGGAAATTAATGAAGTGCAATAAATTAGGATGCGAGATGTTGGAACATTGAACATGCGCAGTAACCATTAGTCCCAAGAACTGGAACAACTATTGGCAGGGTGAAGGGAAGATAAGAGTAACGTAGTTTTAAAGTACAAAATGGGTGCCATAAGTCATAAAGTACATAACAACCAAGCACAGATAAGGATAGAAGAATGTTCGACATGCAGACTTCTATTGCAGGACATCAGTATTGGAGATGGGCTTGTCAATCTTGATGCCGGAAAGTACAGCTGGATTTGTCAATCTTGAGGTTGAGACCTAGATCCCTCCTAGGTGGTGCAAATCTGTCGTGTTCTGTATGTGAGAGAAGGGATTGTGAATGTGCGTGACGGTATTAAGAGAGATAGGCGAAGAACTGATGCCATTAACAGTTTCAGAAATGATAAAAAAACATTGACCTGAGGGGTATCATAAGCAGAATTGGTAAAGTGAATGGTTGTAAAGTAGACCGTAAATGTATGTAGCAAAATGTAGAGGCGTGTGAGTACGTTAAACATTTTGTGTGGCTGGAATGAGAACATGAAAAGTTGTACAACACTTATGAAGTTTACCTCTATTGTAACATGAAGGCATCTTTCAAAGCACGGCTTCTCTGTTATCCTTATATAATGTGGATGCCACAGTACACAGATTCCACCAGTGTCTGCGCAACCAGATACGTGCAATGCTCCATTAAATCCTGTTAAACTTACAACAAATAGTGCTTATGATGTAGTCAGCTTTGTTTCAGTTATGATGATCATGTGTGGGTTTTCATCTGTAATCAATGTGGTGAGCTTCCCATGGAAAGTGATATCATCAGCTCCTTGGCAGTTCCAAACAATTCACACAATAGTCTCTTCTTTGTAGTTTGTTCGAGGAGCAGAACACGTAAGGGGGTTTGGAACCATAACCTTATGCAAGCCAGTTGGAGAGGGACTTCCAGCATATGCATTTAAATGCAAATGGGGAATCCACGTTAAAGAGTATCGTGTTCCAATGTGACGCATTTGTTTTTGGCACAGAAGAAGAGTTGTTATCTTAGAGTCACCGTAATCTTGAAACGCCTAACATAGACATCAGATTCACGATAATAATCATTCCAGATAGTAGATACATGTACCTCTTGACTGGCTGCTGGGAAGATATTGGAAGTTTGAAGCGTCGGGTCACCAAAATGTGGAGGCCTCAGTGGAATATTTTCGATACCGAGAGACACCACCTCAGGGTTGAGGAGCACAACACGGGACTCTGGACATAGTTCTGGCGGTGGGAGGTAAGGTAAATAGTCTTCCGGGGCTGTATGCGTTGGTAAAATCAGAAGATTATGCCATGTTCGAGCTACCTCCACCTTATCGACAGACCATCTAATGGAGTGCATTCCTTCTACTAGTATTTGTAGAAGTTCTGTAAGCGATAAGAACCCATTGTGGAATCGGAAAAACAGGCTGACATTTTGGATATTGCAGTTGTATATGGCAATGATCGAGTTTACTATAGCGTGGGGTGTGGTGAGATTGAAAAATGCAGAAGCAGATGCTGGTGTGCAGCTTGTAGAGGCCATGTGAATTTTGACAGGCGACTGTGCAAAGTAGGGTTATGGGATATTTGAGGAAAGAGAGAAAGAGGGTTCGTGGTTTGTGGGTTTATTGGCAGGCGCCTATTTGGGTGTTAGTGGGCTTTTTCATGTCAGCCGTCTTTAGTGCAGTCGTAGTGGGCCTGCTCCTTAGTGAAATGGGCATGTGTGTGGAGTCAAAGGTCTATGTATTTATGAGTCTCTGAACATTGTAAGTATACATTTTTAAGGTATATGACTATGTAAATGATTTTGGGTTAATCCTTACAGGTAGGTATATTCGGGTTATATTTTGCAGTACTATTGGGAGCCTAAGTCTATAGATGCAATTGGTTGCCGTGAATAGCGTTAATAGTAAGCGGGAGGTAATAATTGAAATGCATTGATTTGGGAAAAATCTATACTTACCATAGGGGTAGACCACCGTACCGGAGGAAGGTTAACAGAAGTTAACCGGTTAGCTATGCTCCTCTGACAGCAGTAGCTCTGAGGACAGTAGGTCATGATGATGATGACTTGTGTGTCTAAATATAGAGACAGTAGGAACTTTCAATGAGAAGTTGTGGTAAATTTATTATTTATGGGGAAAGTAGATGTGGTAAACAGTAAATTTATAAATGGTTGTATAATGTACAAGGAAGTCATCTATATTTTTTCATTTGTCCCGTTCGCTAAGGTAGTAGCAAATCCAGCTAGTGTAATTGTAATTTGTATTTACAGTTGCGTTGTGATAGCCAAAGGGCGATCTCTGGTCGGCTTGGATGCTCTGGTGATCGTGACAAGGCGGCTCTGGTACCTGAGAAGAGTAAGACAAGGGAAACTCTCAGGTGCAGAAAGAGAAGAGAGGTGGGGGTGTGTAGTAATCACCTTATTTTGGGTTGGCACCACCCACTTATAGTGGTGATGCCCGAGACTCTCCCACGTTGGGGTAGAGTGTTTGATGGGATCTTCACGCACGCGTGAGCCGCTGACTTGTGAGTTCAGGCGGCGGATTGGACAATACTGCTCAACAGTGTTGGCCTGACAGTACTTGAGTGTGCTAAATACCGCTTTTGTGTCTTGCGTGCTAGCGCAGCTTTTGGGCATTGCGTGCTGGGTCAGCTTTTTGGTTGGTGTACTATGTTGGAGTACGAGTTGGGCACGACCTGCAAAGCGTCTGCCAACAAAATCATACGAGGCGCCCTTATGGGCTGCATACGAGGGGCTCATCGTATATATGAGGAGCACTCCTCGTGTTGGTGGGCCTGGCCCATATGGTGTTTGCGTTTGGCAATACGGCCATACGGACTGGGCCTATATATATGACGTTGTATTGTACAAACATGGGCATTAACGTTGCGACATGAAAGTAAATATAGTAGTAATATTTGTGTATATTAATGTTAATATATTTGTTTGATTATTTTTGTAGTTGCTTTGTGGATGGAAATAGAAGAATATGACATAGGGGAGTAGGTTGTAAGCATCCTTTGAAATGAGGGTGGTTAACATGGTTTTTATCATGAGACTTGTATCAAACGGAGGAGGAGCCGGTTCCAATTACTCGAGAAACCAAATGTTATGTAGTTGGTAGTGCAGTTTTATATGATGACATAGTATGGTAATAATTGTGGAAGAAAAATTTTAATTTATGGTAAGCAGGTTACATTGACTATCGGAAGCATGATCTATTGAATATGACGTGGAGTAGAGATGGAAATGAGCGGAGCACTTATACCGCTTACTGGATGTTGAACGCGGCTTATGTGTTAGTAAGCACTATCTTACGGAGCTTCAAGTTCCAACGGCAGCAGAGTTTACCGTTCGTTAATTGTAGTAGCTCGAGTTTGAACAGTAATCAATTTGACTTGATTATTTAACATGCTATCGACCTTTATATATTTCCAAGATTAATTTGTTAGCAAATGTTAATTTAATAGAAACTATCAAGTATTCGAGTAGCTACCGAGATATCGAGGCGTACTACACGAATGCGTAGATTCGAGAGACAAGTTGACAAGTTTTTATTCTATAATTGAAAAGTGATTTTCCTTTTTTTTGAAAGATTGAAAACTGTTTTTCCTAAGTGAAGAAAAGGCCAAAGAAAAGGAAGAAAATTTTTGAGTAAAATGAAATGGAAAAAAAAGAAGAAGAATGATATTAAAAGAGAGCAAGAATGAAAAAACAAAAAAAAGGAAGAAGTTGAAGTCAATTCAAAAGAAATCAAATAAAAGATTTAAAAATGAGAACCCAAACAAAACGGGGGAAGAAGAAGAATGAAAAACATGGGCACTTAGTAAACAACAGTTTAAATCACTCATATTTTTCACACTGTTGATTAAATGATGAAGGATGAGCAAATTGAAGCTTCAAAATTATTAGTAAGTTGAAGAAGGCAAAGCTGCAATCAATGGGGTTTGAAAAACAAGAGAGGAAAGAGCAGAAAAGAAGCAAGAACTGAAAAGTTGAAATTGCATATTTCTCCAATGAATTTTACAATTAGAGTTCGCTGTACCAAAATTAGAAATTAGGTATTGTTCAAAGAAAACTGAAGATATGGTAATGTTTCCCGAAAACTGAAAATTAAACAGAATTTGAATTGGACATGGTTCCAACAAATTTACAGTTGGATAATTCTACAACGGAATTGGAAATTGAACATTTCTTCAATATAAATGGAATTTGGACATTTCTCGAACAAAATTTTAATTGAACTTTGCTTCAAGAAAGCTAGAAATTATACAGTACTTCAACAAATTTGAAAATTGGACATTGGATTGACAAGATTTGAATTAAAGTGTGGTCCAATGAAATTGGGAATTGCAAAGTGGTCCAACAAAATTGAAAATTGGACAATGCTTAAAAAATATTGGAATTTGGCATTTCCTTAAAAAATAGAAATTGGTCATTTCTTCAATAGAATTAAGAATTAGACTTTGCTCCAACGGAATTGGAAATTGGATATTGGTCAAACTAAATTAGAAATTAGACAGTGTTCCAAGAAAACTGGAAATGATTATTACTCTAGTAAAATGGGAATTAGATTTTCTGTAACAAAATTGAAAATTTGAGTTTACAGAAAAAGAAAAGCACTTTTTAAATTTACACAATTCTCAGAACTTCTCTTCTCAGAACTTTTTCTCCCATTTTTAAAGTTGTCACCTTTTTGCCGAAAATTTTATATTTAAGTTTCAATTTAATGTGTTTTAGCCTAACTATAAAAACAAGTAAAATAATGAAGTCAAGGAAAAGTAGGTAAGAAAACAAACGAAAATGAAGGAGGAAAAAAAACATGTATGCTGGTACTAGCTGACATGGCATGAGTTAAGCCTTAATGGACGAGACGTCTCTGCAGCCCTCTCATCAATCATGAACTGTCTCAACAATTGGAAATTGTGCCAATGAAATTTAAAATCAAACAGTACTCCAATAAATTTCTAAATTGGAACGTTGCTCCGACAAAATTTAAAAATAGATATTGCTTCAACAAAATTGGCAAATAATTTAGGAACAAGAAAAAAATTGAGTAACTATAATTTTGAAATTTTAATTCATAGAAAAATGTAAATTTTGATTTGAAATTAAATTAAAACAATTAATTTAATTTGTTTATAAAAAAGTAGCGGAATAACAATAAAAAAATGTAATTTAGTACATATAATTTGAAAAAGGTAATTCTTAAACAACTGTAAACAGTTTTTTACCAGTTGTTTGTAGTAGTAACATGGTAACTGTAATCTAAAAAGCAAATATAATTTAGAAATGAGAAAAAGTTAATTTAAAATAAAATTTAAAAAGTAATGACATAAATAATAATTACAATTAAAGAAAATTGAGAAACAGTAAAAAGTTTGATGAAATAAATAATGAATTTTGTTTTTTAGAACATAAACAAATATAACTTTAAAAAAGTAATAAAAAAATTATATGCATAATGTGGCCCAAACCTATTGGTCGTGCTACTTTTCAAGTAATCGCTCACCAAGAATGAACTCTCCCCATACATATGGTAGCAGAAAATATGAAATATTTGAAAAGTGTGTAAGGGGGCTGTAAGGGCTATAAGTAGTTGCGATTATATATTTATATGTATATGAAGGCAACCAATATTACTATTAATGGTATAATAGTTAATTAATTAATGCAGTATAATAGTATTCTTATTATAAGTATGTGGTGACATGTTTGTTTGTGACAGTGGGTACTCCGTATTTCTTAAATTTTACGTAATGTTGTTTAATATGGTCAATGACAGAGGGTTATAATGGGTGACGTGCGGTCCATAGTAACATTGTCAAATGTAAGATCGAACTGTAATATTGTTTTCTGTTTTTTTGTACTGACGGTCATATGCATACGTTGTGATATATCGTGCCTATGATTACGGAGAACTTGGGTATTCAGAATTGGAGATATGCGTAAATGTTGCTGATCTAAAAAGCAATACATAATGCAATATAGGTATTGAGGATGTTTCCATCTGTTTGAAAACAGATGGCAAAGAAGGTAACACAAAATAAAGGATGTTCCCATCTGTAGTGTTAGACATTATACACAATACATTCCCAGAAGTGGTTGATCCCAAAAAGAGGAAGATCCCTTCTTCCACCGCCATGCACGAAGTTAGCAGAAAATAGTCCGACGTAAGTTACGAGTTCTAGGAAATGTAATGACATCCTAGTGACAACAACGGCTTCATAGCTACCATTTCAAGTAATCGGTGTTGTTTCGTGCTATAGTTACTGCATAGGTAACAGTGCGCCCCACTTCATGACTCGAACTCGTAGCGGTCGCCAACTTTGATCAAATTGGATTGCACAAATTGCTCCAACCACCGTGCAAATACCCTTTTCCTTCGTACATTGAGATGTTGACAAACCAAGTACAAGATGCTCAAATGCGGCACTAGGTTAGTCGTCTTGAAATAGTGATACGGGTGGACTGTATTAGGTGGAATACTGTCTATCCGAGATGAAATGTGAAGTTTTCGAAGACTGTTCTGCTTACCATTATTGCCTTCCACCTTCAAATTCCACACCTCAACGTCACGTAGTGTTGGAACGACTGAATTAGGAAGTTAAACACCACATATTATGACATGGACAGCATGATAGTACAGTTAGGCGGTTGTGTGGGAAGTTGTTAGGTTAACGAGAAGAATCATACCATCTTGTGGTACTTGGTGTGAGTAGCCTGGCTGTCTTGCTAAACTTTTCGATGCAGGTCTATCAAAGAAACATTACGGCAGTTGTTAGTATGCACTTGAGGTTTGAATATGGTAATGAAGAGAGGCATTTACAATGGTGGTGTGACGCAGAGTGTATATATTGAGATGGGGGCAGAAGTACTAGCCGAAGGTAAGAAGCAACGAAGCTGTGACATAACATATGCGTAACACTTGCATACATACCCCATTCGAGGCAACATCCAGATTGACAGTGTACACATAGGGGCAGAACTACTAGCCTAAGGTAAGAAGCAACAGAGCTTTTCTTATGCGAGATGCGTAATACATGCATCTGAGAACCCATTCGAGGCGACATTGATCGACATGGTAGACATGATGACCAAAAATCAGAACTAGCAGAGTACCGCAAAACCCACAGTTCGTTCCACAGCATGAGTTGAATGTTATAAGCACGAGTTGCAGAATATCCAATGCATACATATAGTTAATTGAACATGCATTATGCGAAATCAGACATGAATATAGTAAGTGGCGTTACCGTACCTGGGAGAGGAGACGTTGATGTTTCTCCGAAATTCCTCATTGGCGTACCTCCCCCATCCCCTGTAGCCGGTGGAAGTGGAATGACAGCAGGGTTGTCGAACATACCGAACAAATCCATTAGCTCGTTCTGGAGGACGTCGACTTTTAATTTCAGGTCATCCTGCCGGTGAAAAATGAGGGTGTGGGAGGTGGTCGGTGTAGGGCGAGACCATGGCGTCCCACCCTTTGACGATGCAGTGACGGCCTCTAACCTTCCGGACGTGAACAGTCCAGCACCCCTTACCATGAACTTCGAGGAGGAGTTTGTGGAGACGTTTTACTTTGGAAAGCATCTTGCTTGCGAACCGAGTGGGGAGGACCTTCAGTAGAACATATAGATGTGTAAGAGTGAAAGCGAACCGAGGGTTTTGGCACGCATGGTTGCAAAGAAGAGTATGAGATGCGAGGAACTCGAAAGATGAAAGGAAGATGAGGAAACAGAGCAGAAGTGGTCAGTCAGGGTGAAAACGCACAACAATTTTGCCGTTGACGGTGTCGTCGGTCATCCTCTTGAGAAACATTTCGTCGTCGCACAACCGGTACCATTCCGCGTCCATCGGCGCCGATTGAGGGAGGAGGCGTGTTTGCGAAAGATTATGAGGATGTAGAGGTACGTTAACAGATCTCGTGTGAGTCGAAGTGTTGCAGGTCACCCTTGAAGGTTCGACTCTGATGCTCGCCGTCCTGGGGAAGATGAAGACGCATGTGAAGGTCATGGGGAGTGCTGATTGGGCGTCGAGTTGACCGGTGGTTTGTGGTGGGCCGTATAGGGCTGCACAGAAGGGTTCGTGTATGGTCTTAACGCGGTGGGCTAAACACGTTGAAGGAGCGGTGCAGAATGGAGGCCCATTTCTAACCCAAGCCACCAGTTCTACGGTTTACGAAACTCTAACCATATTCCTTCACAGCCACCACGGCAGAGGATGCCATGTGGTTGATCGATGACAGTCGAGTAGGCGACGGAAGCAGCACGGGTGGAGAACACCAGCGTATCTGATTCAGGACCGACCGACTCTGCAGTCGGCCTTCTTGCCGCACTCACCACCACGCTGTGTTTGGTTCAAGGTAACCCGTACGGCTTCGCTTTTTCACTTTCCGTAGTTTGGGTTGTTGTTGCACGTATCAGTTGGTATCTGTTTCATGTGGGTTATTCTTTTTCCAAGTACCCTGTGTTAGTCGAAGCTGTTCTCAGATGTGGGTGTGTATTGTTCTCAGTGCATACTAGGTTTGTGAATACTGTGACTACTGTATTCTTGTCGCTATTGGGTCACCTGTTTATGCCCATTTCTGATCTGTAAGACCATGTTTGCCGCTGTTGTCTGTGTTCGGACATATTTGCACTACATTTTCGCAAGACTTTCATCCTTCTGTTCGATCTGTATGCGCAGTGTTTGTCATTGTTTGCAACCCCCCAGAACCATGAAAATCACATGGAGGACGTCTACTGAAGAAAACATGTTCCTGACGAGACTCACAACTCGCATCATCACCGAAGAAAGACTTGTATGTTTTCCAAAATACGTAATTCTATTCATTTGCCTTCTGCTAGCCACAGCAATTCCACCAAAATAATCCATGGAACCATTTGTTCCACTAGGTGATTCCGCCAGAGCTTGGCTCTCAGACCTTGATCGGCCGAAAAGTATGCGCGAAAGTTTCGATTGAAGTGGCCAATCTTGGGAGTTGGGTTGTTGTACTACGAAAGGTTGATGGCCACTACATGCTTCTGAGAGGGTGGGAGAAACTACTGGCTGTCCTCAGCCTAACAGACGCCCATACAATTATTATCACCTACGAGAGCCAGTTCAAATACAGTCTGATGGTCTTCAAGGACTCCGTCAAAGTAAACTACCATATGCTGACTGATCAGGGTTTCTCAAGCACGCCAGAGCTCGGAGAGTGTTCTGAACCCCAGTCGCAAATCCCATCTAATGCTCGCAGAGGAGAAGAAGTATCGGACCGTCGATTACACTTTCACTTGCGCTCGGAAAAAACTCCATCCTGTAAAATAGGGGGCAGCTGTTGGTTCAATTTTGTGGAACAAAACCACATCAGGACTGGTGATATCTTATCATTTGAGCTTCTCGAGGACCTCACGCTGAAGGTAGAGATTTTTGCGGGACCAGGTATGAACTGCTAAGCCGGATACCGTATACGTGTGCCTCCCATGGGGTAGATATGTACATGTAAATAGTTTAATCTACTGACCTCTTTTGCAGCAGAAGATGGGATCAGCTTCCTGAAAACTATTCATCCGACGCACATTACCTGACATAAATTTGTATGACGACTGCTTTGCTGCCCTACAACTTATCATGTGCACACATGCGTTGCTTGTCTCATAACTTCTGTATCCATTCTTTTCGATATATGCAGGCACTACCGTTGGAGTTCATTACCAATAATGCATACAGACTCTTTCACAGCCACCCCGCCCGGTTGCGGAGGCGGAGCCGGCCGCGATGTCGGAACGGAAATATGGCGGGAAGCGCGGCAACGGAGCATCAAGCTCAAATAACAAAATAGTCGAGTAACGACTAGAAACCTACGAACTTATACAAGGCAAGCATACATAACAATCCGACTTCTACCAAACATGCAGTTCATGGTGTGTCAAACATCGATCATCGCCACAAACACAGAAACACCGAATCCACAATATAACAATTCCAATATAGGCAAGTCCGGGCTCCGCCCACCACTCAGAAGACAAACAAGTGCAGGATATATCTCAGATTATACATCATATACAAATTCATGATCTGATCTACATGCATGCGGCTACAGCTACAGAGCCATTAAACAAAATCCTATAAATACCTAAGCGCGGAATCAGAAGCCTCTCACTCGAGGATTTCCGCACGTGGTACTGCTGCTGCAACCGAAACCCCAAAAATGATGGAAGCACCGCGGATCTCTACTCCGCCGGTTGCTTGTCAGGACGGCCTGAAAGGTGGTAAACAAATAAAAGGGTGAGTCCTCGGAAGGACCCAGTAAGGGCTGAGGTAAGATATAGTTTGCCCAAGTGGCAACAAGCTGAACCTGCAAAACAGAATAACACAACAGTATACATGTATATATATATATATATATAAACATAAAGCGTAAAGTGAATCAGCATCCCAACACATGCGGTCCAACCGCTGACCCACGGAACGACAGCCCTCTCCAAGAGGTCAGAACATACAGTAATGTAAAGCACGGTACCGGTGGGGTTGCGATCCCCAAACCTGTCGTAGGGTCACGAAGTATGTCGGCACCCCAAGTGTGGATATACACGTAATGTCGGCACCCTCCGGTGCGGACATAACCAAACCAAACCACGGAGCACCCGTGGTCTTAAGACCAGCCCGGGTCTCGTCACGAGCAGAACACATATACATGTAAACATAAGCAGTATGATCACCGATACGGATATACTGAGCAGAATAGGAACCCGGGGCCTCCAAGGCCATCCGGGCCTTGAGACAGAACAAACATACATCTTACCATGTGACGGGTCTCGGGTTCACCGAACCACCGTCCTCACCCGGGACCCGCCCCAACTAACCCCGATATACATGCAATTACTCCCAGAATGCATAACGAGAGAAGTTGAGCCCTTACCTCAGAAACACTGCCCCGCAGAACAAAACCCAGGAAATCCCGACTCCCGGCACGAAAAGTAAAACTTGGCTCTTACGGTCCCACGCTACTCCACCCACGTAGAATCAAGCTGAACAACCACAATTAAGTCAGAACACACCCAAACAACCCTCGGAAACCAATCCCGCATAATCCCGCACTTTCCCGCAAAAATCCACAGGAAGCTCGGTTTCACGAACCGAGCCAGAACATTGCTATTCATACACCCACAAACACATTCCAACCTTTAAACCCACATTCCAGACACTTTCACCCGCAATTAGGTATAAAGGTGAGTTTTGCTACCATTGCCCGAAAACGACGTTTCAAACATCAATACGAACCTACTTCTATCCACAATACCAAATTACCAACCAACACAACCAAAACACAATCCTATCATGGAAAAAGATTCATCCAAAATTTCGGCTCTTTTACCAAATTTTACCCAACTTCCATTTCAATCCAAACAAGGTTCCATTTGCACTCTTTAATCACCAATTACATAACTGAAGCAAGATTACTAACCAATTTCACCTTTAGCCACCAAAATCATTCACAAAACCTAACCCTTAAATTCGGCCAAAGAGGGGTTTTCTACCCAACATGCTTTCCATCAAATTGAAGCCATAGATAGTCTTAGAATCATGCTAGGAACAACATACTTGAAGCATGATCCAAGAACACAAACACACAACATTTTGGAAAATTCCTCAAGAATTCGGCACCCTAGGGTTTGCCCATCCATAGAGTTTTTCCAACATCCAACCATAGATTCCTACTCCCCTTCAACCCAAGAACAACATACTAAAAGATGGGAGGAAGAGGATCACTTAAACATGTAGTTAAGAACAAACCATAATTTCGGTTTTTCTCCTCTTTTTCCAACTAAAACATGTTTCCAACTTGTACAACTTGAAGAGAATGGACTTACCAATTTCTTGAACCCAAATCCTTGAAGAAATCAGCCAAGAAAAATGAAGAACATGGAGCTTGAAGGAGAGGAAGTATGGCGGCAAAGGAGAGAAGAAGGAAGAAGAAGAAGAAAATGAAATGATATTTCATGAAATAATAGCCTTTTATACTTCTTCCCTTTAACCATCTTTAATAAAAATTAGACAAGTGTCCACCCCCTTATCCTTGCAGCCGACCTACTCCCCAAATCTGACCAAAATATTATTAACTTTTGGGTTAATATCAACTTAGCCCCCCAACTCTCCAAATCATTGCAATTTACCCCCAAACGCAAGTAACGAACCCCAAATGGAACCAAAACTGACCACAATCCTTAGAATATCATAAAATACCCAAATCTTGTTTCCAAAGTCTATTTGGAAAATCAGAGTGTCCTACCGGGCCCGCTGAACCCACTAACCCGAACCAAAAATCACACCACAACCCAAAAATCCATAAATATTACCATAAAATCCGTCTTAAAATATAACATACCTTACACCAAAGCCGTCTGGAAAAATCCATCCCGAGTCCGGGATTCCGTCGAGCCCCGGAGTCGCCCTTGACCGCACGTCCCGCTCCAGAAAATATATTTCATAGAAAGATGCGGGGCGTTCTCACGATCCCAAATATGCAAACGGTTCCTCAATCCGAGGTCCCGGGAGCGCTACCGAGCGCGCTGTACGTCCCGAGACAAGCCCGGCCCCGGAAAAATATTTTCCGCGGAAATGTCCGGGGACCCACACGACCTCAAAACCCGAAGGATTCCCAGAAATAATGCTCGAGATAAATCCCGAGAGCCAAAAACGTGACCCGCAGCCAAAACCGAGCCCGGGTCTCACCGGTCGCAACGAGCTCGGGTTGACCGTAACAGACTCCACCTTGTGCGAAGCTGGAATTTCTCCGTAGATGGTATTAGCGGTCGTACATGGCATGTCAAGATCTCCACGAACGTTTCGCAACCGTACCTGTACGGCGAGTGGCACACGTTCGCTGTCGAAAATTACCTCAAAGTTGGTGACGTATGTGACTTCACGGTCCTGAGATGGGAGACTCCAGTACTGTCGGTAAGGGTAACAATCATGAGGAGTTAGAGGTGAAACTTCAGCTAGCGAGTGCTTATGTGAACCATGTGGCAGTATGTCGGCAATGTAACACACTACGGAGGACATCATTTCATGTTGTACTATGATTTGGGGGGCGGTCTACTTTTCTGTGTTTCAGGAGGTTTAACGTGGTTGTGTGATGTAAGGTGGGATGTCTAAGTTCAGGGGTATAGCAGGTGTATGTGAACGTAGAAAGATGGGAGATGGTCACATACCTAACGCCCTGCTATAGCGATTAACGTGGTACTGTCTAAAACAAAATCAACACTACGTAACGAACAGTTCAGTCGATTACTAAACGTCTTACTGCATACAATAGTGTAGGACGTCTGATTTCCCACCCACTGTCAAAATAGACGTCATATATATAGGCTACGATATGTCCACCGAGAGAGATACCGTGAGAGGAATCATACGGCAAGTACAACCAACTTACTTCGCTTAATTAGAACATGTAACGTAAGCCACAGACGCAGTGGCAGACAACTTAATTAGCAAAAGTAGGAGTCCAGTACTACAGAGCAGAGTAAATAAGATGGCGCAGTTCCCCACTGCGTTTGGTTGCAACCTAGTGAAGCCACCTACAGGCTGCATCTACTTCTTCCCTTTATCCTGTAGAATGTCCTTAATGCGGGGCGCCCCTGCGACCGGTGGAGTACCGCGGACCTAGGAAAATGAGTCAGTGGCAGAAATAGTTAAGTACTCTTGTATACACTCTGTATGGTTCAAAAGTGGACCTTGCAAACATACCTTCACAGTTATATGCTTCCCACTTGCATAGTACTCGTGTGTTTGAACGTCAACCTGGGTGGGCCTCCATAAGATCCAGAACCCATTGCACTGACCCGGGTCTGGCTCCACAAAGAGGTACTCGGTGTACCCTAATGCTCCAGTTGCATGCGTCGGGAATGCCCGAAACCCACTTGTCCCGGTAAGTATGAGCATCATTGGCTGTTGTGCGGTGACCACATCCACCAACTTAGTACTGAACCTCGGACCCTCAGTTTGCCTTACGTTCCATACCAAGGCTTTCAACTCGAGGAACGAAGACCTAACAGCCATTTCACTTCAGACACGACGCATCTCCTGTCAGCAGCGGTACGTCTCTGTACCTTTTTCGCTTCCAAATGGAGATGCGGAATCCATGTGAAGTGGTACGACGTTGAGTTCGTTTGGAAATGTGTCTTGTCGATGAAAATACGAGTGAGGGGCACATCTCGGATCACACGCACGTGCTTCACGAATGGGTCAGAAGATAAGTACCAGAGAGTATGGAATATGGACACCCGTACCTCCGCCGACGGATGTTCATGGGATCCAACGTCCACATATCGGTCGAACAGACTGTTGATGGGAGGGCAGCATGTTGCCACGGCGGAGACCGCCTCTGGAATGTCTTCGAACCATAGGGGAAGTTCCTCGCAACGTAGCATTGTGTGCGGCTCCGCTGTGGGATACACCTCAACTGGATCCGGCATGATGTGCAACTGATGCCATATCCTGGCAATCTCTTCTTTGTCAAATGGCCAGCAGATGCTTCCTAAGTGAGGTACGAGGGTATGGAAAAAGTCAAGGAGGGGGATGAATTCGTTCTCGAATCGAAGGTACATGTCATGTGCCTTATTGTAGTACACACCACATATCGACCACACAATTAGTGCAGTGAGTGCCTGGTATTTCTCCCCTTCCATTGGAAACAGAGGGTGCTTAGAGTGAAGGGCGGTTGGGCTGTTTTGGCAGATGAGCGGGTGAGTTCCGGTCCAATGCTCTCACACTTAAAGAGGGGAAGCAAGCACCAACAACATTTAAGGCACATTTAAGTTTGTTTAGCTTCCCCGGTCCGCTTGATGCACATCTAATCACATTGAAGACATATCAGATGAGGTGAGATGCACTCAGTAGTGTATTACGGCCCTGCCTATTGCTTCAGATAGTGTACTACATAGCTTGACTTGACCAGTGGCTTCCACCCGGTCTACTCCTAGATCACCTGACTGTGGACCAATAAAGACAAATACATACGTACCTAGACACTAATACTTTCGCATGCCTGTATACACACTCTGTCAAATTTGGAGAAGCACTAAATCAATTGAAGCCATAGATGAGAACTGTGTTCGCATTTCGAGAGTAGTGAGGTATATTTGCAGATGTTAAATGAATTTGAAGCTATGTGTGCTTGTTTCTTTCGAGAGCAGAGTAGATTTACTGTGCGAAGACACCCTGAACATAACTTTGTTGCAATTTGGCGTTGGAGTTTACTAATTTCTTTTCAAAATGCTTGCTTCATTTCAGTTTGGCAAGTATGTCTGATTCAAACTATTTTATGGACTAAATTTTACACCCACAGTCAGTATTCGGAATTTGTATTTCTAATATACCATTTTCATATAAATATTTTGACTTACATGTCAGAATGTTGAAAACAATTCATAAATTATATGTACATGTTACAAATATATATACAACTAGTATGAGATGAATGTAGTAACTTTTTTTTGAAGCAATGAATGTACTAACTTCAATTAAAGGTTATGTTATGTTCTTTCCCAAAAGAAAACTAGCAAAAAATTAGCAGTAATTTATATGTTTCATTACTCTCCAATACTTTTACTCGCAAATTTCCAACCTCAATTTAAATTGTTGTTACTTTTCTGTAAATATGTACTCAAAGAACACAACTTTAGTATCATTTGTATGATCTGTTATTTGAATGCATTAGATTATTGAGTGCGTGGAAGAGTAACCTCCCTTACGATTATACAAATCGGTCAGCTGACTTCGATTGTTATGAAGAAGTCTTGTGGTGAGGGATTGGCTTCGATGGTGCGGGGTACCCCGCCGTGGTGATGCTCCTCATTCATGAATTTCCACCACCTCCGAAATCGTAGTAGTTACGAGAAACGTGATACATATCAATATATGGTACAAGTACGTGATTCGTCGATGGAAAAAATTCGTTTCTATACGGATACTCTTAATCGATACGTTACATTGTTCGATGCATATTTCCTAATTAAATTTACGGGAAGAACAACAAAATTCGAACATTCTTATGAAATAATGAGGCACTCACTTTGTCCCGATGAAGCATATATAGTTTGAGTTTCACACCTGTATTCGCTTAAAATTTTCAAAACTACATTTTGGTACATAAATTCTAGAAAAATACTTTCAGAAACTATACACACTCATTCTTCATGTGCATAGAAATTATTTACCTTTACATATTAAAACAATTAATACATCATTATGACTTAAAAGCTGCGAATACTAATTGCATACTCTAAAAATACTTCGTCTGTATTTTAGTATTTAAAACTTCTAAAGAAGTAATACTTTGTACCGTCGACTTCTAAATGTAAAGTACACATGTTGAATATTCTGTGGCTTCTCCGTATAAAGCTGACCTTCCTGTCGTGCTAAATAATATTGAAAATATTTGTTATTAGTATTGAAAATATTTGTTATTAATATGCGAAAACAATGAAAACGGTGAACCGACTACTGAATACATTTGGTATTGATGTGCAAAAATAATGGAAATCTGTAAAGTGGCATGACTTACAATATTGAGACAAGTTAGTATTCCTTTTCAAAAACAATGAAAATAAAAGTTTAACAGAAATAAATTATTTTTTAACAAGTCGATAAGCAACAAAAATTGAAAAGGGAAACAAACAAAAGAAGATGAGGTAACTAAGGTTCACCGTAGAATTTCATTAATCGTATACCAATCCTATATAACCATTTATATAGTCAACTTAAGTTTGTAATTATATATATATATATATGTATATGTATATAGTTCTGTATACATAAGTAGATGAGTAGTAGTTATGGTGGGCTTAAGATGGGAGATTGGGAGATACATATGGGCGGCGTTGGGGGTATGTTGCCTATCATATGGGCGGAGTTGGGGGTCTACATAACATACTCTCTCCTCGATTAAGAGTACGGGTAACGCGACACGCATGCATATCGATCGGCCATAACGTGGTTACGTCGCTGGACTGTGGGAAGTGGTAAATACGAGTACGTAGCGTGGATGCATCCTGTACTTATGCATTCAACAAACACTACCATTACCGCCGGGAAATGGACGGGAGTGACACCATCACTCTAACGTAACACATAAGCCGTCTAACGTGGACTCAAGGGTAGACAAGATGTTCCTCCTTATTCAATTGTCACAGAGACGCTCACACACGGACTCGCACGCGCACACAGGTTACATACACATACATATATACACAGATATATGTATATATATATATATATATATAATATATATATATATATGTATATATAGTGTGCGACTGTGTATATAGACGCGCACGGTTTTATTGTACACGAGGAACGAGACCCGTCCATAGTGACCCCTTACAGTTGCGGGATCTCCACAACCTCGTCGTCTTCGCCACTACCGTCAGTGTCCTCGACCTTGATTTTCAGTGCAGTGTTCGGCGACGGGCTTGAATTTGTACATGAGTGGCGAGAATTTCAAAGCTTTCGTGGCTGGAGTGGCCTTGCGAACTGCAGGACGTTTAGTAACCTTCGGCGTCACATCAGTAGGTTGGTAGTTGCTCGCACCTCCGTTCCTGAGTTCATGAACAGGCATCTCGATTACTTCGTCAAGGATTTCATTCAGAGAGTTCAGCGGCGGGTACTCAAGCAGCAGTGCCTTCACAACAAAGAACGTCACCGGCTAGAACACAACGTTTGATGGCGTCTTCACTTCACCTTTCAGATTTGAGTGGCCACTTTTGAAGGACTCGAAGAGGGACCGCATTGTCCTGCAGTCGACAGCAAATACACATATAACACGTTACTGCAATAACTTACACAAATATGTAAACTGAGTTGTACGAAAATAAGGCAGTTCGTAGCGCGTACCATGAGAGGATTTCGTGTCAGGGGAAGTCGGTTTGCCAGCCATTGGTGGTCTAATGAATCAAGCTCGGTATTCTTGAAGGGGTGCTGGACTACCTTACACACACATATACTCCCTTTAAATAGCCATCCACTGGGAATGACATAGATGCCATTCAATAGTTCATCTGCAGAGGCCCTTAAATTCGCAACCACCACTAAAGCGGCCAACGCTAATTTAAGACCATAACTAAATGGTTCTACAAATTCCTTCTACGATAAAGTAACGTGTCTGAGAGAGAGGTATATACATACACATATATACGTACATACATATGTATATGTACATATATATACATATATATATATATATATATATATGTATGCATGTATATGTACGTACATATATACATGCACACACATTTGCGCAAATACACACTACTTAAATTGTACATGTATTCTACGTGGATACAAATACGAGTACAATGGTACATGCATCCTACGTTGGCATAAATGAGGTTGTAAGAGGCTCGAAACGTAACAGTACTAGTACCAACATGTACAAATGTTTACTTAGGAGGTCAAAAGGTTGGACGAACTAAAATTACACAAGTAACTCATTTCCTCAAAACTGCAGTCCGCTTCCTTCTTTTCAATTCCTTCATAGTATGTCTACTATGATTTTGTTTACATCACTATCTAAACATTTCAGTTCACTGAGCATATCGTAGTTCACAACATTCTTGTTTTAAACACGTTTGTCACGGGTATTCTGTCAATCTTTATCCTCATGAAATCCGAAGAAAACAGTAAACCTTCCAAAAATGAAAGTGAATCGATTCAATTATCAGTGGATCGGGGGAGTACATTTTATACCGGTCCTCTCACTTATGATTTATGGATACGGTTACTCTTTCTCCCTACCCTAATACGTCTGCCAGTGTGAATCTGAGAGTACAAAAACTGGTCTCCTGTTACACCCACCCCGACGTTCTGTAACTTTCGGCAAGTAGTGTCGACCGAATTTCAATTCTGTAAATTATCGGAATAACATTGGGTTATGATAATTTATCAAAATTCAATGTTTGGATGTGATTTTGGTGTTGTTTATAAGTGTTACAAGTGTTTGACGATTTTCGGTGATAAGCTGTTAATTTTGGAAAAATTCGAAATTCCAAAAGTCTGGTTTGACCAGTGTTCAGTCAAACATTTTTAGTAAATTTTACAGGAATCCAAATCGAGATCTGTAAATTTCTACTTAAACTAGACACACCGGGCTACCTTCATGTAAAGTTTCATGATTTTAGGGCTGGTGGTCTGGTGAAGTTTATTTTTACAAGTTGGTACAAAATCTGCCAAGTGTAAATGGAGAAGGTTGAAGAAGAATGGGGTTGGGCTATCTTTGGGCTGCCGAAAATTCTTGGGATTTAAGCCCATTTGAGACTTCTATTTTTCAGATTTTGTTAGACCAATTATTTTGTTTTTATGGGAAAAGGATAAAAAAGAAAGAAATAGGAAGAAAAGAGGCAATAATGGAAGATGGAGTAGAAAGGCTTCCTTATGCCCATACCTCTCTTACACACCACCATGCTTGTGTCATAATCACACATCTCTGTCTTCCCTCTCCATTTGGCCGAATTCTCTCTCTCATTTTTGGCTAATATCTCATTTTCATTTCTTTCCCAAAATTCAAGTCTTGAAAATTGAAAGAAAGCTTTTTCTCTCCTCTCTCTCTCTCCTCATGAACTTTGCTTGTGTTCTTGAGTGTTCTTCACTAATCAAGAACTAATCCTCTCCTAGATCCTTAATCAAGGAAGATTAAGCAAGGTAATGGTGTTTGTTCATCATCAAAGATGATTAGTGTTCAACTTCAAGCACTAATTATTTCCCTCTTTTCTTGTCAAGGCTGAATTTAGAGGAGTTTCTTGGAAGAGATTTTCTTCAAGTGTTCATCAAGAATCAAGTGTACCAAACGTCAAGTCTTGAAGAGATCTAAGTGGTAAGGACACTACTTAGTTGTGTGTTTAAGTTCTATGGAAAAGAACATTGAAAATAACCTATCTTTCCCTCCTATCTTAGGTTGGCCGAAATTTTGGGAAGAGATTAGGACATCTCTCAAGTCATCTTGCAAAGGTAAGGTGATCTTTGAGTTTATGGAAAGATTTGGAAGCATGTTCATGAAGAAAGTATGTTGTGTTGAGTTGAGCATGAGAAAGCATGAGTTTCTTGTTGATCTACTTAGGGCCGAAAATAAGCTTGTGTGATTGATGATGTTTTGTTGAAGATTTATGTGTTAAAGTGCTGAAAAATGGAAGTATGTAAAGGTTTATGCATGAAAGTGTTAAGTTTTAAAGTTTGGGTGAAGATTGGAAGGAAAACCGAAAATCAAGGACTTGGAAGAAACTTTATGTTTGCTGTGAATAGTGTTTTGGTGATGAAATGTTGATTAAAACATGTTAAAAATGGTTTAACATGAAGGATTAAAAGAAAGTGACTAAAGTGTGAAGTTTAGAAAATATTTGGGTTGAGATGGAAGTTGGGCCGAAAATATGGGCTTGGGCCGAAATTTGGGAAAGAATGGATAAAGGTTGACTTTTTGACCAAGTTGACCAAATCGGGTAAAGTTGACCTTTTTATGAAAATTGGAGGACCAAAGTGTAAAATATGGAAAAAATTGGGTACAAGTGTAAACTTGTTATTAATGGAAGGAAGTCGCTAGAATTGTGAAAATTGTGGTACTTTTGCAAGTTCTGAAAAGTTCGAGGACTTAGGTTGTAATTAAGAATAAATTCCCAACAATTGAAACTTTAGTGAAATAACTAAAGTTATTTGTATGTCTCTGATTCTGGCAGATTAAATCTGCGTCTTCCGGGATACTGCTTGTGCGTCACGGGGCCACTGTAGATATCCGATTTCTGTCGAGGTAAGGGGTTTAACTTCCTTAATGCGCATTAAATGTGTATTAGGTTAGTTAAGGGCTAGTTACTGGTACGTAGCGGTTTTCAGGGTTTTCTGTTTCTGGACTTCTGCTATATCGGATCTGCATATAGGGGGTCGACAACGGACCCATTATTTGTTCTGTACGGCCGCCGTTTCGTGATGATTAGGGTCGACGCCCTTTCACCGGTACTAAGCGGTTCGATCCCGATAATCGGCGTGAGCTTAATAAGCCGCCGTAGGAGTCTTTGTCGGTGGTCGGGGACCACTTGTATGGGCTTACCTCATAACTTGATCCGACGGGACTTCGAGCATCATGTTTCGCATACCATAGCATTTATTAGGGTTGCTATTTCGCTAGATCATTGCACGCTAACCCTTTGTGCAGCAAAAATGTTTTCAAAGTTTTGGTTTGACCGGTTTGACCATTTCGTACCTACCCCCTTACGGGTTCTTTCGAGAACTCACCCCCCATGTTTACAATATTTTCAGGGGATCCGGGCAAACGACCTGCGGACTAGATTTTCGCGGTGCTCGTTCTGCACTTCTGTTATTTTGAGGTATATTTGTTTTTGGGGGAATTTCTCGTTAAAACCCCTTTTGTGTTATTATCTTTCTGTTAAGTCTGACGTTCTTCTCTGTGTGTGTGTGTTTAGCAGCAGCAGCGTCTAGTTGCGAGGTATAATTCCGCACTGTGGCTCGGCTCTGTAGAAGTAGTGCATGTAGATACATTAGTACATTCATACTATCGGTCTGTATATTTTGTGGGAGTTTCCGTCCCTACGCAGAGGGCGGAACTTCCTCGGCCTGTATCTTTATTTTCCTGCTTCATTATTTTTTTTACGCGCGATATCCTGTAAAAACCACTAACGTGTCTCGGGTGCAGGTTTAGGACTAGTAAGACGTCTTAAAATCTGCAAACACGTAACAACCTTAAAACTGAAAGAAAAATGTTTTAAGGGAAGGGTTTCGGGTCCACACCCTTTTAAGAGAAAAATCCGCGATCACCCGCCGCCAATACCTCCAACCTCCGCAACTACGACGCTTCCGCCAGTTCCGGGGCGGTGGGGTGACATCTCCACTATTATACGGTCTCATGAAGGGTAAATAGTCCAGTCGACACTTACGGCAGCGAATGTTCATATATATATATATATATATATATACACACACACATATGCATATATATATATATATATATATACTTTTACACGTTTGAGTAGCCCTGATCAGAAATTGAGATCACTGAAGGAGTTAATATTGTAGCAACTTACTTTATACGGCGTCTGTTTGGAAATGTAGTGGCGGTCAACATCTTGACATAAACTTTTTGACCATCAAATCGAGTAATCAATACCTGAAAATTCCAAATACATTTCAGTAGGCCGACCATCACAAGCTGTCAACAGTGAGGATGAAGGCCAGGCCCACATTCGTCTGCCCGAAACGCCCAAGCAGTGGCACCGTCTGGGCCATCAGGGACGACACTTACTGGCCCATTACACGGTTCGCCTACACGGCAACCAATCACTCGCCGCCAGCGCCTTCTTCTAGTTGCTTCAATAGCTGAGTTCCGCACGCAGTGGATGCATGTTGGAGGAATCATCCGCCACTGGGAACTCCTACAAATTCGGTCTTCCAGGTCAGTTGCCCGTCCCGATCTAACACTACTGGCCCCGAAGACAAAGCAGTACATCCTCATCCTCATCGCTTTTCAGCCCACTCTGTACTTTCAGTCATTCGTCCGCCAACGGCAGATCAGAGCTGACAATGAAAAGGGCTATGAAATCCTCAAATCCGTCTGCAGAGAAGGTTAAGAGGTCGAAGGTAATCACCCACTTTCATATACCGCATTTTCCCAATTACCTGTAACGGGAACTGAAGTTTCATTCAATATCTGGAACTGTGTTTGACGTAAATGAAACATCCACCAGATTCCATTTCAGACGCGGTGCAACCCTAAACTGAACTTCCAGATCATTGAAAGGTTTAAATCGAAGCCCAAATTTCGGAAGGTGCTAACCGAAGTTAGATTAGAAGGTCTACTCCAACTGAGGATTACAAGACTTCATCGATAACTGTGTGCAGACTTAGCGTCCAGATTGGATTGCGAGAAGTCAGTACTAAGAGTCCACGACAAAGATATACCACTTAACTACCCTACGGTGACTAGGGTTCTGGGATTACCTTGTGTTGGTATGGGGACACCGACAACAAAGGACTTGTCAAATGACGCTGTCAAGGAAGCAGCGCATCGGTTCAACTTAAAGGTTACTGGTAGGAGCTCAATTTACTCCTTAGTATCATTCCTTCAGGGAGCTTCCAAGTTTGACGAGGAGTTCAAAGCAAAACTTCTGTTATTCAGCATTGCCAGTATGCTGAGGCCATCATCCAATGTCCACATCCACTTCAGAGAATTCATTCCTATTTTAACTGGGGGAAGTTTGTGCTAGACGGTTTATTATATTCAGTCCGCGCATTCCAAACAAATGGTGCGAAGAGCTTAGGCGGGTGCCTCCTCTATCTCCAGGTACACATCTCATCTATAAAACAATTTGAAGCTGCCTTTCAACAACAGATACATAATTACCTTAGTTCGGTGTAGATATACACTATAGGTCGAGTTATATATGACAACTGTATTAGGGAACCATTACTGCCTTCATATGCCTAAATTGAATTACATGTATGTACTGTATTTGCATTGCATTTCCCCTGTCTCATGGGACTTGCATGATCCATGCTTCATCGCGACTCCATGCCTCTCCAACTAGACAAACGAAAGATCTAACGTCAAAGTGAGGATAATGCATGAACAAGGTGGTATTGATAGTGAAAGGGTGAGTAAGGCGTCATACTCCAAAACTCCCCAAATCAGTTACAGATGTAACATACGATTTCTTTTTTAGGTTCCCGTTAGACTTGACGGACTTCCTGTCAGTAAGGTTGATACTGTCTCCACGCTGCCTCAATTGTTGTTGCATGAGATTTCAACGCATCCAAACGCGCCAAGACGACGCAGACAATGACTTAACCACTCTTCGTGAAGATTTTCTGAAGTTGTTGTGCATACTTAAACTGAGTATAAACAATGTTCGTGATGTTAGCATCAATATATGACGACTGTCCCAATTACTTTCACAAATTTGTCATTCTGTAACACCATAAGCTGATCTCAGCGTACCTTTCTAAGAACATTTGACACATCTTTATTAATAATGTCAACCATTCGTTACTGGAAACAATATATCGACTCCAGTTCGAGCGGCACAGACTTCGATTCCCAACGTAACCTTCTCCACGACATGTACCCATAAACCTAATATATTCCCACTACTACTACGGTACGCCGGTCGAGTTTCTAATCAAAAATACCACAACCAAACACCACGACCAAACACCACGGTGGAAATAACAAGGGGAAACAATACTTCAGCAAATCGTCGCCCACCGTCCTTCCACAGCAACCAGAAACCTTCACACCGAGTACACCTGTGAACATCCACTACTTCCGGGAACTCCATCCAATACCACAGAGTTATTGGAATTATAAGACACGATTTCCGTTGTGTTCTGCAAGTACAACAAGTTCAGGATCAACATTACATTATGGACACTACAAATGCATATGAAACATAAGGACCAAACACATAACTGACACCGAACTACATTATGTACGTCACCTGACTCAATATTCCCTATCCAACTAAACAGCTGCACAAACTTCCCTCGCTTCCACATCAGGTCTTGAACGCTTGCTCTCTTTACTTGAATATCCAGTACGATACTACCTAACACGACCTTTACCTCGGCGACCCACGGGATCGAGTACATCTTCATTTACAGTGTCGGATACAACTTTTCCCGCAGCAGAATCAAAATACTTATAATACAATCGTCCAACAGAGTCCGTGCATACATTTCCACCACTACCCAAACGTTCTACACATTGTTTTCGGATGCCTTCCAATCCTCCAACAACTTCAGAAAACAATTCGTCCCTAGCTAGTGCCATTTTCAATATACCTCTCATTAATCCCTCCAACTGTTCAACCTTCCAATAGTCATCACTTTTATCAAATGCTAACGTAACATTTGGGACCTTCACATAACTACACTCACGTACCACATCCTTCCTCCAACGGTCGACAATGTACTTCACCGGTAATAGCTTCAAATCAACCTCCTGTCAAACTGCAATCATGTGGCGACAAATAATTCCACGAAACCTAAACTTCTTACATTCACATTCCGTATCATCATTTTCAGGATTGTACTCAACAATGTAACTTCTAACTACGACCTCACCAAAAACCTTCTCCACACCTTTATCAATGACGTTGTACGTTGACATCCCCGCATCCAAACTAACAAATTCCACTTTCGTATACACAACACCTTTAGGTTCGACCTGAAACTCAAGAAATTATTTAACAGTGTAGCGCTTCTGCAATTCACTCTCAGCCGGAAATCTTGTCTCACACAAAGCTGCTCTATTAATAGACCGTCAGTTCTCACGTTCTTCGTCATCAACCCTCTTGCCCGCATCTATACAGTACTGTTCAGCAAACTGTCGCAACCCTGTATTCATATTCACATACCCTCTAAAAAAATTATTCATCCCTTCACTACGTTGTGTACTATGCAGACCTGCCCAAAACTCATGAAGGAAGTACGCTGGCACCCACCTCTCCCTAACATCATACATTCTTTTCAACCATTTATTATCACTTAGGGAAAACTTTGTTACCATCTTGCTCCACATACCTTCAAACTCCAATGGCTGGCAAGCATCGTGAACTGCTTCTTTAAGTGCAAAACGGATTTTTTTCCAGTCCGTCATTCGTTTCAGGTGTTTCTCGCCATTTCTCATCACATGCCATAAGCACCAACGAAGTCGGGCATTCGGAAAACAAAACGCAATCGCCTTACCTAACCATTAAACAAATATCACTCACTGTAAATACATTATCATTACTATGATCGGCAACAAAATTAAACACTATTTATCCTACGGAATCAACCAACCCCAAAGCAACACCTTATTTGTAACAAACAAGGGAGGAAGTATAAACGTACCAATAGCTTGACACTGATCGGTCATTACGTACTTAGGATGCTGCCGACGCATGCATTTCATCCACGCTTCAAATACCCATATAAAACTTTATGTATCTTCCTTCGTAATAAGCGCGCACCCTAGTAATATAGACTGCCCATGGTGATTAACGCCAATAAATGGTGCTAATGGCATTCTATCCGATTCTTCAGGTGCGTCGTATCGAACGAAACAACATCACCAAAATCACGATATGCGGCCCGACTTCTCCCATCCGCCCAAAACACATTTTTCAGTCTCCCATCCTCATCAGTATCATATAGATAAAAGAAGTCTTCACATAACGATCTCATTTCGTTAAAAAAGTTTTGCATTGCGTTGAAATCTCCATTATCCATGCTACTTAGGCGCCATCTCCGGATCACTGAATGACAGTCTTTTAACGAAAACGGAACACTACCAATTCCACCATTTCCCACTACAAATGTCATGAACGTCTAAGATGTACTCACTCCAGCCCTGTCATCGACAACAATCTGCCTCTCATCAGCACCGCTGACTAACCTATAATTTTTCATAAACCTCGTATTCCTAGGATCACATTCATGGTTATGATCCAGCCTCACCTTTTGAAAAACCCATGTTCCATCACCATTGTTTATTATAGTAACACCCGCCATGCAACCAGTTGCCTGCGTTAGTATTGCCCGCTCTGGATTCCTTCGATTAGGCCTGCACTTCTCCCCTTTCACGCATTGCATGCGTACACGAGAGCAATGCTCATGATCTCCAAAATACCAGTTCCTCGACAACCCCCTCTTCACCTTCATTCTTCGAACATCTCCCAATGTCGCCTTCCCTTTCGCAGACAATTCAGAGCTCCTAAACCTAACCTCAAATCCAGTACGCCTGCCATACTCTGAATACTTGATAAACGCTTCTATTACATTACGAACCAACTCACCCTCAACCGGGATCCAATTATCAATCGCCCCACTTGTTGCATTTCCGGGCAACACGTTTTTGCCTTCATCGCCTGCATTATCCAACCTGCAACCATCGAATCCGGCGTCAACAGTCCACGTGCTTGGAATCGGAACATCGGATTCGCCGTCACTACCATTAGGCGTGGAAATACGACCTGCTTCACCGACGCTAAACAACTCACTATCATCAAAAAGACTTTCAATAAATAAACTCTTCCTCACCCCGTCCATGCTCCCATCCATCGTCAGAAAACCAACACTATGAGAACTGCAAACAACTCAAACCTGAGGTACAATTTCGAGGAGAAGTGCTAACCAATTTGAATACTTCCTCACATGTAGTTACTGCGTATCTACCCATTCTCTAACTTTTTCTCTTTGCGAGTACTATTGCCAATCCAAATTCAAACGGCAAAATTTAATTCTCAGGCCCTGTCATGCCAGATTTTCAATTCACATGACAACACATATCAGACCCCAAGATACCACGTCATCCAACTCTTCACTTCCGGGTAAACGTACGTTAAGAGTACGTTAAGCGACCGTCTCAGCTCCATCCATATTTCCGTCTGGCTAACCTACCCACAGGGTAATTGTCGACGTTTCCATTAATTTTACACATTTTTTTTGAGTTGTCCCTAAAAAATTCTATACTTTTCTTAATGAAAAATTCTCTCCTTTAAAATTATCAAACTATCACTACTTTATCTTAACTTTTTTTACATCGTTTTTTGTGCAATCTCCACTCAAGGGTATTTATGTCAAATTACATAAAATCTTGCATTCACCTTAATCTCTGCACCCACACAAAGTGTAGAATTAATTGGGAACGGAGGGAGTATGTTTTGATAAATTTAATCTTTAAGCCACTAATATTAAAAAAATGTCCAATTATCCTAATATGTTTGTTACCATCACCATTAAACTATTTAAAAATTATATATATATATATATATATATATATTTTGTACATTTCCACTTTTCTATTTTTGTACATTTCCATTTATTACATTAACAATTCAATTGCCATTTTATAAATTCTTTTTTTTATATATTAAAGTCATTTTACAAATTCTATTTTTATGGGGATCTTTGTAAATTCTTTAATTTCTCTCCCACTCCGCATTCTCTCTCAAGTCTAGTTAGTAGTACGTTGACTTGAGGATTGTGCATGACAGCTAGTAGTACATAGTAGTAGGCATGTCTTTTCTTGCTTCATTTTTGTCATTTCACCTTTTTTTTCCTTTTTTTTTCCTTTTTTTTTCTTTACAATTTTACTTACGGAGAGCTCTAGATCTGGAGTCCATGATCCGCCTGCCATGCCGATTGATTTCGTCGCCTTGCCTTAGCTGATGAAGTCCTAGCGATTTGGTGCTGCTAGATCCTGTAGATCAGAGCCTCTTCTTGCCGGAGAACATTTCATGACGGCGAGATCAGAGTCGCTGCACAAATTTTTCGGAAAAATGATTGATTCTCGTAATAGAGAGATGTTGAGAACTTCAAGATCAAAAGAATCACCGGATCTTGCAATCTCCAGAGCCGGATCGACTTGCGATGAAGTCGAAAAATGATTGATCTCTGTCTTCCGCAATCTCAGATCTGGACGAGTGACCTCAAATCTAGATGGAGCAAGATTATCAAAGCTAAGACTAGCAGTAACACTTCTGCAATTTAATTCAAATCGTTTCGAAATTCATTCAGAAAATTTCCAATATTTATTGAGACATTATATCTTTTTACAAAAGACAGCATGTATAGCATCACTTTAACATTCTCAACTATCCTTTTTCTCTTCCCCCTAGTAACATATACTCATAGTTTGCTAGTCAAACAGTTTATCGTATGCATTTAGACATTATAACACTTTCTAATAGACAGTATAGACACTATAGAAATGTATAAATAACAAAATAAACAGTATAAACTTTTCTAATAGATAGTATTGCATATCACTTAAGACACTATGCAATTAATTATAAACTAAAAAAATATTTTATATTATGTCATAAACGCTTTTATACATTACAAAATAAGTTTTTATGATTTTCTATGCAACTCATTGTTCATAATGTAATAGACGGTTTCTCTATCATTTAAAATGTACAAAATAAATAACTAAACAGTTTTCAAAATTTATTTAGATAGTATATCACATTTTAATAGACATTGTAGAAATGTGTAAAATAACTAAATAAGATCTTGTAAAATACTAAAAAGATAATATTGCATATCACTTTAGACACTATGCAATTAATTATAAATTAACGAAAAATTGTGGAAATTAATTTCTAAAAATCATGTTCACAAATTGCAGCGATGACGACGTCACCGGTGGTGCTGACGGTAGCGGTAGTGGTTCAAGCGGCTTCGATGGTGGTGTCAACGGTAGTGGTGGTGGTTCCGACGGCGCTGTAGTGGTTCCGACAGCTACGACGGTGGTGCCATCGACAGCGGTGGCGGCGGAGGTGACCACAACGGTGGTGACGGAGGTGTCATTGATGGTGGTGGTAGGCTGTGATGGTTAGAGTTGTAGTGGTTGTGGGAAGATATTTTAGTTACAATATTATTTTATTTAGGAAGGGTAGTTTGGTCAATAGAAATTAAATTTGTTTACGGTTGGATTCAATTATGCGTTGTAGATTAGTAGGTGTTTTCCCAACTGGTGGGTAAATAAACGTAGTGATGTCCAATAGCTTCCCTAAAATGTTTTTCAAAATAGGGCTCAAAAACTTCAAATACAATGAATGTAGAATTGGTGGAAATAGTGGAAAAACCATGAGTCATATAAGTAATTACAAAGAGATGAACCACTGTAGAATGTGAAGGGATGAGAGTAAGAATGTGAACTACAATAATTATTTGTAACATCAACATCTCCGCTTTACTATTTTTGTACATTTCCATTTATTAAATTACCCATTCAATTGCCATTTTATAAATTTTTTATTGATTAAAGTCATTTTATAAATCCTCTTTTTTATGAGGATTTTTATAAATTCTTTAATTTCTCCCCCACTCCGCATTCTCTCTCGGTCTAGTCAGCAGTACGTTGACTTGAGGATTGTGCATGTCAACTAGTAGTACGTGGTAGTAGGCATGTCTTTTCGTGCTTCATTTTTGTCATTTCTCCTTTATTTTCCTATTTTTTTCGTACTTCTTTTTTTCTTTAGAATTTTACTTACCTTATTAGTTATGAAAAACACATTAAATTAAACATCTATAATTAGAAACTTTAGATGAATAGGGATGAATAGTTATTTAATCGTTCTCAATACTGACTCATGTGTATTTTCTTGTTTATTTTATTTTATTGCTTATGGAAATTAAATATCCTACATTGGAATAAAAAGTCTACAACTAATTAATTAAATGACCATTCTTACATCTTACTTTTATTTCTTCCGTATATTGATATTAATTTTTTCCAATCTTCTAATTTTGGACACTTAATCATATTTTTATTATTCTCAATCAACACCACCAATGAAGTTTTTTGGAAACAAATAAATTTAAAAGATAGAATTAAGCCAGCGACAAAATGGATGAACACACGGAATGTTGTGACTCTGACTGAGGAAGTGAGAAAAAAAAAAAGAAGGAATTGAAATGAAAACTAGAGAAAAGTTGGAAGTTTTATTGAAAACTTGGCAAGTTGTTGAAGTTTCTTAAGACTGAAGAAAAAGGATTTAAAGTGATAAAATTTAAAAGTTGGTGGATGAACTAGAAACTAATCAGATTAATTAGTTAAGAGGAGGACTAAAGTTAAAATTAATGATGGAAGTGGGGCTTGCATGATAAAAATTAACTTAATTAAGGATTAGAATGTTAATTACATGTTAATTAACACCTAGCTAGGTTCAGAAGAAGACACGACAACAGACGCTTCCATCAACCTTGGAAAATTGGGTAAACTCTTTCCTAAATCTTAAATGAATTTTAGATTTCAAGTATTGGGATGTGAAACACGTAAGTTATAACTGCATGTTTATAAATTGAAATTCTAAAACATGTGAATTATTTAATTTTCGATGTCTAAATATTCATAAAAAATCATAAAATTAAATATTATGAAACTGTCAAAACAAATGAGATAATCATTTATGGATGGAGGAAGTATAAAGCTTGAACATGCTGAAGAGGTGATGCTAAGTGGAAAATCAATTATGTTGTTTATTAAAAACTAGTTCGTATCCCCTCCTACGGAACATATATCAAACAAAAGAACCCCGAATGTGATAAAAAACGAAAACAATTTATAAAAAAAGTCATATAAAAGGTATCAACTAAAATTGATAAAGGAATAACATAATTATTGTACTTGTTTAGTACCAAAAGTAAAGTTAAATGCAAAAGTAACTTCAACTATTACAAAGCTGGCCACCATCATGCAGTGGCTTTTGTACATGGGTAATCATCAGTACTCGTTATAGTAGATATCGAGTGTTGACGTAATTCCAACCTACATATTCATGTCGAAATAGATCAATAGCATATTCATCTACGATCTATCAGTAATAGTATATCAAGTAGATTACGTACGATTCATCAGCATCAATGTCAGTGGCGAAGCTATTATGGGACAAAGGGGGAGCGACCGCCCGCCCGTGATTTTTGTAAAAGTACAGGTATATGGTACATAATTAGAATAATTGTAATTTTTAATTTAACATACTTATACACTCTCTATTTTATGTACAAATTAAATATAAGTGTAAAATTGATCCAAATATGAAAAATATAACACTCAAATAATAAAATTTACACATTTAAAAAAACAAAAACCCTATCACTTATTATAAATGTCTCTTGTCTCTTGATAGTGATACGTGGCTCATCCCCAGCCATACCCACAGGGGCGAAGCCAGGAAAAAAGTCATGGGCGCGCGGGAAATGCATATCAAAATTATTTTTTACTCAGTAGTCATATGTATACCAAAAGTACTCAAAATACATAGTAAAAGCTGTTAAAATCTAACACGGTGTTCCTTAAAATCTCTGAAATCATCTACCAACTTTTCTAAACTAAATTTCATAGCAATATCTCTCTCAATGTACATAATAAGAGTATTAGCTAGAAAATCATTGCTCATCTTGGTTCGTAATCTGGTCTTCACAATTTTCATAGCTGAGAATGCACGCTCTGTAGTAGCAGTAGACACGGGTAAAGTCAATATCAAACGGATCAATCTGTCAACAAGGAAATAAATACTTTTTCCCCCCTATTACTGCTAAAACTTGACATATTGCACCAATTGTCGACAATTCTTCAAAATTTGTAGAGTTTGTAGCTTCATAATGAAACTGTTGCAATTGATATTTTAGCATTGCAAGTTCGTGACATGTGAAATCTTTGGCATAATACTTGCTAGCAAGCATGCATATAGATGGAATGTCAAAAGATGCAAACCCATCTTTTGGGTTCAAAGATGAACTCAACTTCAAAAGCTCCAAAATACGATCACTGAATCTGGAAGAGAGCTCCTGCAACTGAAAATCAATTGTAGCATTGAACATATCAAAATGGTAAAAATGGTCCAAAAAAATATCTTCCCGTCGCCGATTATTACGTCCAAGAAAATGAGGGGCAGTAAGATCTGGAATGTCAATGTCATGTCTTATACAAATTGATTCAACTTTCAGAAAAAAAGACTCCCAACCCTCCGTCCTTAATTGTCGTCTATCGCTTCAACAATGTCTTGACTCTTTTCTTGCAATGTCATGCATAAAGTCTCAATAATACAAAAAATCTCTAATCAGATGAGCAATAAAGATGAACCTAAATGACAAGATCCTTTCCAAAGCTGAAGCTGCATCACCTCTAGAAGCAACGTTATAACCATCTGTTGCAATATTATCCAGAACTTTACAAGTAGCAGCATACATATTCAGAAGACTATGAATTGAGCCAAAGTGAGAGCTCCAACGTGTTTCACATGGTCTTTTCAAAGTACTCATTTGGTTAGCACCAGTTCTACGCTTTGTTGATGTCAATGGCTTTATACAAGAGCGTTTTTTTTCATATTTCACATGTGAAAAATACATCATCAAGCACCCTATACACTGAGATTTGTAGCATTCTTGGTCATTATGGTTTAAATATTCAGAATATTCGTGGTCAAGGCTATGATGGTGCTAGTAACATGCGTGGTGAATGGAATGGATTGCAAGCATTGTTTCTTAAAGAATGTCCGCATGCTTACTACGTTCATTGCTTAGCACATAGATTGCAATTGGCATTAGTTACAGCTGCAAGAGAGGTACATGTTGTGCATGATTTCTTTAAAGATATATATGCCATTGTGAATGCTGCTACTTCTTCTTCGAAACGTCATGATGAGTTAGAAGCTGCGCATATTCAGAATATAGTTTGCTTGATTGATACTGATTAGCTTGAAACTGGAACGTAGTAAGCATGCAGACATTCTTTAAGAAACAATGCTTGCAATCCATCCCATTCACCACACATGTTACTAGCACCATCATAGCCTTGACCACAAATATTCTGAATATTTAAACCATAATGACCAAGAATGCTACAAATCTCAGTGTATAGGGTGCTTGAAGATGTATTTTTCACCTGTGAAATATGAAAAAAACGATCTTGTATAAAGCCATTGACATCAACAAAGCGTAGAACTGGTGCTAACCAAATGAGTACTTTGAAAAGATCATGTGAAACATGTTGGAGCTCTCACTTTGGCTCAATTCATAGTCTTCTGAATATGTATGCTACTACTTGTAAAGTTCTGGATAATATTGCAACAGATGGTTATAACGTTGCTTCTAGAGGTGATGCAGCTTCAGCTTTGGAAAGGATCTTGTCATTTAGGTTCATCTTTATTGCTCATCTGATGTTAGAGATTTTTGGTATTACTGAGACTTTATGCATGACATTGCAAGAAAAGAGTCAAGACATTGTTGAAGCGATGGATACAGTTGAAGCGATGGATACAGTAAAAGGTACTTCAGCATTACTACGACAATTAAGGATGGAGGGTTGGGAGTCTTTTTTTTCTGAAAGTTGAATCATTTTGTATAAGACATGACATTGACATTCCAGATCTTACTGCCCCTCATTTTCTTGGACGTAGTAATCGGTGACGGGAAGATATTTCTTTGGACCATTTTTACCATTTTGATGTGTTCAATGCTACAATTGATTTTTAGTTGGAGGAGCTCTCTTCCAGATTCAATGATCGTATTTTGGAGCTTTTAAAGTTGAGTTCATCTTTGAACCCAAAAGATGGGTTTGCATCTTTTGACATTCCATCTATCTGCATGCTTGCTAGCAAGTATTATGCCAAAGATTTCACATGTCAAGAAATTGCAATGCTAAAATATCAATTGCAATAGTTTCATTATGAAGCTATAAACTCTACAAATTTTGAAGAATTGTTGACAATTGGTGCAATATGTCAAGTTTTAGCAGTAACAGGGAAAAAAGTATTTATTTCCTTGTTGACAGATTGATACGTTTGATATTGACTTTACCCGTGTCTACTGCTACCACAGAGCGTGCATAATCAGCTATGAAAATTGTGAAGACCAGATTACGAACCAAGATGAGCAATGATTTTCTAGCTACTACTCTTATTATGTACATCGAGAGAGATATTGCTATGAAATTTAGTTTAGAAGAGTTGGTAGATGATTTCAGAGATTTTAAGGAACGTCGTGTTAGATTTTAACAGCTTTTACTATGTATTTTGAGTACTTTTGGTATACATATGACTACTGAGTAAAAAATAATTTTGATATGCATTTCCCGCCTGCCCATAAATTTTTTCCTGGCTTCGCCCCTGATTCAATGTTCCCAACGCGTATGTCTAACTTGTTCCACTAACACTATTATCATTAACACTGCAACTTCCTGTCTCTTCAACAATCAAACAACTAAATATAATAGATAAAGATATTAGTCACAATTTAACTGCTTTGATCACATAGTCTAGCCATTATCACTTAAAACATTAAATACCTCTTTACAGCAGAACCACAACCGTCTTCATATGCTAGATGTTTATGTGGTAGCAACAGTGTCTGATGTGGTTGTCAGAATACTCTGATACCAATTGATGTGATTCCGGGAGGGTATCCTGGAACACGAGGAGCAGATCTAGCCAACAAAGGAGCAACACGGGGTAGGTATGATTGATGAGGCGAAAATGTCAACAGGTTGACAGATCCGGAATGCACAAAAACAAAACGATGCGGAAGCTTGTGAAACGAATGGATATGGCCGCCAACTCCTCCTGGATCCTTGCCCAGGCAAAGATGGTGTTATGCCTTTGGCGACTCCTCCTTCTTGATACCGAAAAAAGGTCCAAGACAAAGAAAGCCTTCGTTGCCAAAATTGAGGGGGAATGATGATGGGTCCAACACCTCCTTCTTCCAATGAGAAGGCAATATTGATCTTAGTAGACTTGTCAAGAAAACTCAACAAGAATTGAGTGGAAAAAAGGAAGATGAGTTGAAAAGAGAATCACTCTCAATTTCAAGGAAAAAGGTGAAATGTATTTGATGATTGAATTGTTTCGCAAACTAACCTAGACCTCCTTTTATAGGACAAGGAAGCTAGACATCCAAATCAATTTACAAGTCCCTTCATCTCCACTTTTAATGATGGAAATTAAAAGGAAATGTAAATATGAGAATTTAAAACAATTATTTCTAAATTTATTCTAGGTTAGCTAAAGGGGTAGAACTAGCCAAAATATATCTAAAAACTGAAATAAAATGACAAAAATTCAAGTTGGAAGATGAGGAGTTTTGGCCAATAAATGAGGAGTAAATGATCCTCATTTAAGTGCTCTTGATGGAGGGGCTTCAAGGCTTGTAACTCCTTCTTCACCAATGGTTTCTGGATGATTTTGGATGACTCTTGAGTCCTCAAGGCTGCTGAAGTTCGTCCTTGATGAGAAGTGAACAGTTGGAAGCCTTTGAAGTGCATTGAATGCGCCAGCTGGTGTCTCAACAGGTTGAGACATTCGTGAACCATGCACTTGGGCCAAATTGTCATTTGGTTGAGCCCAAACCGAAATGTTGAAAATTGTTTGCACAATTTGAGAATTGGGTTGGCCCAAATTGAGGAGTGCTTGCACTTTTCCTTCATCTTTGTGGATATCTTCACTTTGTTCATCACACTTTGCAAAACTGTGCATCAATAGGTTGAGAGCGTCCTTCGCCTTCTTAGTTTGACATTTTGTAGTTGATCCTCCAAGAACAATGAATGGATCTTGATATTTGGCTTTGGGCTGCTCCTTATCATTTGATTCATTAAAGGTGAAAGTGTCACAAAAGCCAATGACCTCTTCTTTTGGCAGGTGAGCTCTTGGATCCTCAAGGTTGCACATGGGTGCATCTAGATCACTTGTCGGTTTCGCGTCAGTGTCTCCCGAGGATATCGCTACAATTACATAATCAATAAAATATGTATAAGATGTTATATATAAAGTCAACATATTGATTGTGAATAATATAGTAAATTCCTAATTACATACCCGATTTATAGTTTCCAACATTGCTCTACACGCAACAGCATAATCAATTTTTGAAAATGACTTGACGGAAAATGTTGACGGTTTATTTGTGATATTATAATCAGTAATCTTAAGAACCCATGTAAACTTCAACCCCTTGACATTCTCAACCATGCTTTCCAACTTATTCAGACCTTCCATCTTTTGAAAAGGTAATGTGTAATAGTATGATGGTCAATGATTAATAATAAAATATATAAATATAAAAGCTGAAATATCATAAATAAATAAATGAAAAATCACTTACAATTTTCTCATATCCCGCTACTATTTGAGCATCACATTGGAACAGCTGAGCAACAACATTGTCAAATATAACAAACTTTGACTCACCAATATGATCTCCTACTATTACCTCCACTTTGAATCTTATAGAAGCACAAATTAGTATAAGTTAAAAACTCAATTAATTTATATGTGATTATATGCATATCTAACTCATATGTACACGAATGAAAACATGCTGATGGACTGCAGATCGAACTGTTTCTTCTCTGTGAAACAATCAAGTTGTTTTGGTACATTTTCATACTTGAAGTAGTTTTGTGAATACTGTAGACAATAAGCATAGTTGCGAAAACAGAGTCTCATCTGGTGATCCATTATGAACATTATGCAATAAGTTTCCAAGTTATCCAACACTCTAAATCATTATAAATCAATCTAAATGTGCTATACAAAATCATTTAATCCTTCTCTACATGTTCTAATAGGACAAGAGCAGGCTGTCAAATGTGTTATTACAACTCCTGAATGTAGGTTTAAAGATTCATAGCATGATGTGTTTTCCATAATCATGCCTCTCCACTTTCACAAAGAAGAAAGAGGAGAAGGAGGAGGACGATAGAGATAGAAGGCGTACCTTGCACCCCTGAAGAACAGCGTAAGGATATTTTATCCTTGCTCCAAACGTATGCTCCAAGTCTTCCGATTGAATCTTCAAGCCTTCAAATTTCTTGATGAGTGCAGATTGCATGTGATGGAATGAGGTTGTTTTGTGTTAAAGAGACACAAAATAGTTCCACCCGAAATGCTCTAGGAATGCTTGAATATTTCAGCAAGAGAGAAGGAAAGGAGAAGTTTCAGATTCTTAAGTGTGTTTTATGTTGTGGCCAAATCATCTATTTATAGATGATGTAGGGAGTTACTAGGAAGAGTCACAACTCCTCATGGCCGGAAATACACATACTTTCGACCTAAGGAGTGGTTACTCCCTCCTTATACACTCCCTTGTCAAAGTACTAAGTAACTACTCTTTTAGGTGAAGGGGTGTCTTCCCTTGAGGTGCCTCTTCGCCAATTTCAGGCTCTCATGGCCGAAAATCTCTTAGTAACTTCCAAGAGATATGCACACATGCACTAGGGTGCATACACCATGCACCTTAATTGCCAAAGTCACGTCCTTTTACCAAAATACCCTTATTTTGTATAAAAGGAAGCTAATAAGTAGTTGCTACTCATGAAACATCACAAATGTTCCATATAGCCACAATACACATAGTTGAATTCCATAGAACTCATTTCAGCTCACTTTGAGCTGAAAATTACTTCTCCATTTGAGATGAGCTCAAACATTGCCTCAAAAGGACTTGATGCGCTAAGAATTCCAACAAACTCCCACTCGCACTAAGTTATCTTTTGATTGTGAACTCCCACTCAAATAAAATCTCTCTAACACATATGTAGGCCAAAGTAAACAAGTACATTCACACAAGTAGAGTTAAGGGTGCGACCCCAAGGCATACATATACCTCTGGAACCTGCGAGGGCAACACAGAGTGTGTCCACCACTTCACCACGATGCGCGGGTGCCCATCCTTCATTAGGTTGGGGCACCTTGGGATCAATAAGGTAACCAATGCTGATGTTAGCCCACCTAAGGACCACCTCATCCAGCTGCGTGAGAGAAAAGGGGAAAAGCTCATCACAGGACTTCCTGGCCAACACGTCGTCCAGCCATCCCAAGAGACGAACGTATTCGCACCACCGTCGCCCATCCTCGTGCAAAACAGGCTTGGGGGCCACGCTCTACACGGCCTCTGAAGTCCTCGCCACTGGAAACCTCCAGGACTCATCCCTGCAAACGAAAAAGAAACTACCATGCCTGTCATGATGGGATTTCAGAGGAACACCAAAAGACACAGAATTGTTCCCCCCAACACTAAGGGGGATAACATGAAAAAATTGTCCCCCTGTTCGCAGGTCTAGCCAAAAGAACTGCAAGAAGACATCCGCGGACGGCTCCACCCCAGCCAATCGGCACGCCACAAGGAAGCCGACGATGTGAATGAAGGTGTTGGGTCCAAGTTGTGACGGTGGGAGACCCCACAGAGTACACAACTCCTGGACCAAGGGGGGCAGAGGAAATCTCAACCCAGAGGACATCTAGGCAGTATAGAGGCAGATAGTAGCGCTCTCCAGGTTCTCTGGCGTCTGTGGAAGCTTCAGCGCCTTGCAAGGCCCAGTCCGCGCCGTGTACACCGGCACAACCTCGATGGGAAAGAAAGCCTTCTCAAGGTCCTGGTGAAGCTTCTCAGGCTTCACGGCGGTCTTATCCACGACAGGGACAACGGGACGAGCAACTCTCTTGGCAGCCATGGCAGCAATGGTAGAAAAGGGCTGAGAAGACGAGTGGACTGTCAGATTGGCTGTTAGCAATTTTATCAAACACCTTGCGTGCAAGGAACAAGAGAGCGGTTTCGAACCTAAAATTACGAGGGCAAGGGCAGACCAAGACAAGAACAGCAGAAAGACGACAGAAAATCGAACACAAACCACGAATATCAGATTCAAACAAGGAAACGAAAGAAGCAACGAAATGCGAGACAGGGAAGATTCCAGCAGGAGAAACGAGAATGCGAAAGAGTGTGATTCGTGAACAAAACCGGCCATTTATAGACCCAACCATAACGAAGCCGAAACGTCGCCACAGACGAGGAGCCAACCCCAGCGAGCCACGTGGTTGATATCACTAACGGGAGGAAACGGTCAACCTACCGTCAAAGTGACTGTTGCCCAACGGTCGACTTTTGGGCCAAAACGCGGAGTACAGAACCCTGCCCATACTCCGCCTTTAGGAGGAGGCACCTTGGTACACTACCCAAGCGAATGCCCCTCACGCCATCGCCACTCGCGTCATCTTCAACAGGAGACAAGGAAACACACCGCGATCCCACCGCATCGCGCGAAGGCATTGTCAAGGGAGTTTCGCGCCTGCTGGCCTCGCCAGGACCTCGCGGGTTCGCATCTCCTGGTCTCGCCAGACAGGACCTTCGCATTCCCTGGGCTTCGCCATCAATCACTAAATAACATGACAGACTGGAAAAAGGAAGCTGGAAACGGTCGTCTCCACGACCTACCCACGTTCTCCATATTCATCTCTAGTATTCCACTACTCTGGGATGTGGGGGAGCACTCCGCTACTCCAATCACGGGACAACCGCCACCTCAACGCCTCCTATAAAAGGATGGCTTGGGAAAGGTACATCCTATCTACACACCTCCACTCCTCTTTCTGCTCCTGAGTATTCCGTTTTACGCCTTGCAGATTACTCCGGAGCTCTAGATCGTCGTTCTGGTCATTTCCTCACCATTAAAGCATCTGGAAGCCCAGTCCCGTCAAGGAACCAGACTATCAGTAGGTGTACTATTCATCTCTATTCCTTGGAAATTCCGGGTTTTTAATTTTGAGAAATATTTGGATGAAAGATTTTGAAAATTATTATGAAGTTTGGATAAAGTGCAATAGTCCTTTAACTTTAATTGTTATTCAATATGAATGTTATTTTAAATTTTTATTCTACACGAGTCCTTTAACTTTAAAAATCGTAGAATTCATGATCCTTTTTAACACTTTTACCCTTTTTGGATAAATTGTGCATACCCTTCAAAGATTAAATGAAACTTTAAGATTTTTCATCGATTTCATAAATCTACAGAATCCCCCAAAACTATTAATTAGGTTTTATCGGGTTGAGTCCTTTACTTTCCCCCTAACAATTATTAACCCTAAAAACCTCAACCGTTTTTAAGTCTCCTAACAATTATTAACCCTAAAAACTTTAACCGTTTTTAAGTTACGAGATTTGTATAGTACAAAAATTTAAAATAAGATCTAAATAGGATAATAGTTCACTTTAACTATCTATAAACAAAGTAAAAGAAAACAGATGCAAAAGCTTCAAATTTATCTTGTATAAGTATCGTTTTACTTTTTAATCAATAAAATTACAAAAGACGAATCTCCTCCTTTAAAAAAAAGAAAGAAAATGAACAGAACATAATGAAAAGAAACATACAGGGGAAATAAAAACTGCTTCTACGTTTATAAATAAACCATTGTCATAAATGCTCTTGATTAATCGTATTTTGACCAAAATAGCCCTATACTTTGATATATGTCCACAGTTGTCATCGGTCTTTTTCCACATCCTTCTTCTTCCATCTCTTCTCCTCTCGCGTCTGAGCTTCTTCCCTCAAACTCCGGAACCAAACAAACAAAAGGGATCACTTGCAGACACTCACGAAAGCTTTCACAGGTGATAAAAAAAAAGACAATTTTTCTTCTGATTAATTACTCATATGGTCCCCAATCAAGACACTTAATCGTTCGATCAAAGACAATTTTCGTTCAATTTGTTAATTTTGTGTAGGACTTGGTGTTGGCGAGAAGTTGTTGATCTCACTGCTGGGGAAATCTGAGCTGAGCATCGGCAGTCATTGGGGAAGGAATGCCGTGATTTGTTCATCGAGGATGAACGTCAGTTTGAACGGTCGGATGAGAACCGCGTCAAGCAGTGACGGAACCAGAATTTTAAGATTGAGGGGCAGGTGGGTAGCTTAGGGCTGAAAACAAGCTGAACCCGAACCGAATCAAACCTCTCAGGCTCGGTTTGGATCGTTCCTCAAACTCGTGTAGGTTCGTGAGTCTATTTGACCCGAACCTCCGAGGCTCGAGCTTGTCTCATTTAGTACACGGACGTAAAAAATGGCTTGAGCTTGAGGCTCGTGAAGCTTGGCTCGAGCGGGATGGGTTCGTTTTACAACCCTAGGATTGCTTAATACATGTTGAATCAATCTTGAGTAACAAAATCAAAATAATTATAGTACATGCTTTTGTGTAATCTAGAAAAAGTGCAAAACAAGACTTGGGTAACATAGAAAATGTGAAGGCATAAATTACTATAAACAAGAATTCAATTCGAATTTAGTATTACGCTACAAACAATTACACTAAAATTACCACAAATAATTATAATTTATAATTTAATTGCTAATTTGCTACTAAAATTACTACAGAAAAGAATTCAATCGGAAATTGAAATTAAACTTATAATTTTATCTTAATAAAAATAAACTTATAATTTTAGTTTATTACAATTAAACAATTTCAAGCAAAAGATAATAACCTAGCAACAAATATTTTTTAAAAAAACAATTAGAAACGCGGAGGTACAAAGTATATATCATTTCCATATTACAAGCTCTAATGCAAAGAGATGATCATGTAGGATAGTATAGGAGTGCGGAACTTATGGATTTGATAATAATAATAATAATATATGAAATTGAGTTGGGTTTCAATTTTGTTTGGGCTTAAATTTTATTGATTTGGGTTGAGGGGGCTAATGGATAAATTATAACATTAATCCTAAGAATTTATACTCTATACCCTATACACCCAAGTAATTGGGGGAGGCTGCTGCCTCCCCGTCACTACGTAGTTCCATCATTGGCGTCAAGGTTCTTAAACATGAATTTGTGTGATTTAAGGTACTCATGAGCAGGAATGGCCATTGGGCGGGTCGACCCGACCCGCATGGACACGACACCTGATAGGTCGACCCGTGACCTGCCCCACTGTTTGCTGGGTCGACCCAGGACCCGACCGTCATTTTCAGCTCGTACCCATGGGTCGACCCATTCTGACTCATTTAAATTTGTTAATTTTATATTTTATTGTAAAATATCATTTATTCAATAATATTCTTTTACCTGAATAAAATATGAACTCTAAATCAATAAAATTTAATCTAGTCATTCATATGATCATTTTTTCTTCTCTCATATAATTCAACTAAATCTCATGGAGGGTGCAGTGTTGTGTTTCATTTTTAAATGTACAGTGATTCTAGTTTCTTACTAGGAATTGAAGTCTTAATAGAATTTAGTGAAAAAATGTTGTTGTTGAAAGAAAAAATATGACCCAGTACTTATATATTAAATTAATTTTTCTTTGTTTTTTTCAATGTTTATGTCTTTGTTAGGCTACAAATATGATAGATTTGTATATGCCCCCTCATAAAATGGATATGGACAAGATATGAAATGTATACTCCACATGTACGGAGCAGAATTGTGCTTTGGTGTACAATCACAACCATGATGATACTAAGTTTGTGTTCTTTAAGCATTGTTTACAAATTTTTAACAATAAATCAACAATTATTTAAATTTTCCCTCTCAAATTGAAAAAAGTAGTGTGAAAAAAATTAAAGGAAAGAATTTTTTTCCTGAAAATATTTAGATTTTTGAAAAATTTATTACTCATGTAACAAATTCTATATCTATAATGTTGTACGTATTTTGAATCTATTATTTTATTTTTCTATCATTCTGAATAATTGGTACTCCCTCCGTCCCTTTTTAACAGTTACGTTTTTCTTCAGCATTTAATCTATACATTTTTTCTTCAACATTTTGATATAGTTATATAAAGTTAAGTAAGTTATATATAAAAGATAAATCACTAACGGAGGGAATATAATATTTTTTTCTAGAAATATTGTTTTTTCAAATTTTTTTAACGAAATCTTTCTTGTAAAAAATTAAGTCAAACAAAAATGCAAAAGTCAACCGTAATTATTAAATAGAGACGGAGGGAGTACAATATATTAAATTAATATAACTGAAGAAAGTTATGACACAAGTTGACTCAATGACATATGGATGAGGTGCTGTCTTTGAAACTATAGGTCTTGTGTTCGATTCAGGTTAGGGATGATTTTTGTTTTCTGAAGCTGGACCCGACGGACCAGCCCCGTCTGGACACGCGCCTTTGCTAGACCCAGCCCGGCCAGGGATGAATCACAGAAAATTCCCACCTCGCTCGGGGCGGGTCGGCAGGGCCCCGTGTGGGTCGGGTAAAAACGCCCATCCCTACAGTCATTTGTTAAACCTGAACAACTTTAAGCCCTTTTTATGTCATTTAGCGTTTTGTTAACCTTCTTCTCTTGTTTTTCATCTCTGATGCTAATCTTAAACTTCTGAATTAAAATTGATAAATAGATGCGAAAAACCTAGCCGCCATTGCTATGCATCCTTCCTGTGTCAACTCGCTTTAAGGGGGGCACTATCGCTGCCGATGGGCTCCACCTCGTCGCCGGGTTGTAGCCCCCCTGCTTCATACCAGCATCGGGTCTGGCCTCCATCACTCTTGTGCTACACAAGGATCTGGGCTCTTCACGCGCTACGTTGGCAGTTCTTATCAACACCAGCCGGTGCTCACTCCTATCTTCCGCCCTCGTCGATCGACCCAGGACTGGATATCTGTCGCGGTTGGCCGATGCTGCTCCAGGTTCGCCTCTCCTAGGGGTTGTTCGGTCACTTCTAGGAGCAGCCTGCTCCCTGCTTCATGTGGTCCGCATCTGTGGGTGCGTGTTTGCCGACATCTCCGGCGGACATTATTGTTGTCTCCTCAAGTCCAGCGGCCCTCTATGGGTCTTGGGCTATGGTTGGAAGAATTTTTGCTAGGAGGTCTTGGGGTTTTACCAACCTGCAAGTTGCACGAAGGTTGAATCCAGGTTTTGCTTGAATCGGAGGTTCAGACTCCGAACCAGGTTAGGAAGAGGCCGCGCACTTCGGATAGTGGGACAGTTGCACCGGATCGTTTGATGCTGGGTTCGGGGGACTCTGAGCCAGACAACTATCCTTGATGGATCGTTGTCTATCTACCTTTTATTACGAGAGGGCCTTTATTTTTAGTTTATATTTCTAGACTTCGATAGTTTTAGTTGTTTTATTTGCTTTCAGGACCCTTTGTTTTCTTTATTATGTGGATTGTTGTTTTTTCTTGCGTCTTTCTGTGATTGATCATATGGGTGCTTTATTTTTGTTACAAATACGGCTAAGGCTAGTGCTCTCCGTTGTCCACTATGGTGTGCGATACCAATAAGCTTTTGGGTGATCAGGGGTATTGGGATCGAGATACAAGATCTTTTTACTACCATAGTGATCATGACTGTCATTATGAGTTTGCTTTATCTTTTGAGGCCAATTTGTAAGAGTCCAGTTTTAGTGGTCTTGGTTTTCCATTATTATGATACTTATGTGATAATTTCTCCCTTAGATGGCCGGTTTTGTTGTACCATTTTTAGGTGCTTTATTTCGTCATTCCCGACTTATTTTATAATGAGTTTTGATTAATAAGACAAGTCTTTATTGTTCAAAAACATAAAGTTCTGAATCAAAATTTTAATCAGTAAACATGCCACCTTTGTTTATGATCCAAGAGAATCGACACGAGAAACGAAACTGGTAGATTTTACATTTTTTTATTGTTACTAAAAAATAATTTTACAAATAGATACCACAGGAATTGACTTAGCAATTATATATAGCGATTGTAGATTTTCTTAGGATTTTATCGGTTCTGTAATTAATAAGTGAAGGAGAGAATATAAATAAATGAAAAGAGGTTTTCAAAAAGGTTTTAGTTTTTTAAGAAAATAAATAAGTTTAAAGAGTTAATTACTAGATATATAATAGTAAAATTTATCAAGTGATTATTGGATAGATGAACACTAGGATTCAAATGGCCGCGCTACGTGTCACGGTATGAAATGTCGTGACCGTATAAAAACCAATTGGATGGTCTCGTGCCTTCATGGTTTGCTGCCTTTAGTGTAATGAGGGGGGCGACAGTAGCATTAAGGCGTGGTTCTGCCTTGTGCTACGGTATGACTGAGTCAGGTCAAGAGGACTTGACCATGAAGGGGGTTGTAGCCGTATAAGACACAACAGGTCGAGAGCAACTGTCGCTTCCCTGATGAGCCCATGGCAGGGCGAAACCAATTGGCATGCTTATGGCAAGGCTGGTCCTGAAGGTATCCTCTATGGCCTCGGGATGCTGCACGGGCGCTGTGGACTGCGCCGGACTCTAGGCCCGTGATAAGTGGTATCAGAGCCAAGGTCGTATGTGGGAGAACCATCAGTGGTGCAAGGATGGCAGCCAAGGTGGTGCATGAAGAGGAGCAAGTCTTTGAGCCGGAGGAGAGCTCAAAGTCTGAGAGAGCCTAGGGGGTCGCAGAGGAGAACCTATGGGGGTCGCTGGAAAGTGTAGTGCTCGCCGTATCTAGAGAAGGTAGGTCTCTTGGGTTTTTGTTGAAAGACCCAGGGGGTCGCGGGAGAAGACCCAGGAGGGTCGCGGAGGAAAACCCAGGGGGTTGCGGGAGAGGGCAGGCCTCTCATGGTCGATGGTCCTAGGAGGATTTTCCGTAGAGGACCGTGGGGGTCCTAAAACCTTATTTTCCGAGATCTAGGGGCCTCCGAAGATGGCTTCTTGCCTTGAAGGCCCCTTGCAGCATGTTGAGGGGTTTCCCGTAAGAGTAAAGCTTTAAGGGGCTTCTATACAGCATCAAAGTTTGAGAGAGCCTTTATAAGAAGTTTGGGGCTTATATGAAAAGTAATAGAAATATTAGTGGTCCGCTCCAAGAAGCTTTAGCCAGGAGGCCTCGCCCCCTTGCGCTCCGCCCTAGCCGGATGTAACAAAGGCGAAGGAGTCCTCCGTCCTAATTGGGTAGGCCCTTAGATCATCCACGAACGCATCAGGCCAAGGGTCTTCATCCTCAAGCGCCACACCGGGAAATATTCCCTAGACACTATCATGTGGACGACTTACGTCCCTACTATGTATGATGCTATTTAGCAACTATCAATAAAGTGATCATTATTCTCCATCCTTTCTCATAGCGTCAAAGTCTACTCCCACGGTGTCAGACTAAGCCTTCCGTGCCCGACCGGCAGGAGCGGTTTCTTGCCCTAACCTTTACCCAAGGTCTAGGTGCGAAGCCTACTAAGGTCTCAGAACCCATCCTTTGCCAAGGTTCGGGAATAGGGTTCCCCATGAACCCTTAGTAACGCTAGCCTACAATGGCACTGAGCCGACAACTACGCCAGACTTGCGAGGCCTACCCCTTGCATAAGCAACAATCACTACACAACTCAACTTCGTGCTTCGTGCGACGGTGGCAATATTAAATCAACAAAATGCGAAAAGAGGGGCAAACACTTAATTTATAATTTCAATATATTACAACCTACTGAGGGGGTCATCCACAGCATTGGAGGCTCCACCCCCCTCTCCTACGACCTGATACCAGGTCTTCCCCATCTTCTCGTGGGCCTCACCCTACTCAAGCAAAGCATCCACAGCCAGATCCTCGCACTGCGTGACATCCAAGGACGAGTAATCGTGATTAGGGTAAAGCCTCTCCACCTGCCACTGGCATTGCAGCCACCCTTCCTCAAAAGCATGAGCCCCAACGTCCCATTTGCCGCGCAGCTCCAAGATCCTGCTTCTTATGCGGCTGAGGCGATCTGGACTCTTCACTCGGGTGCTGGAGGGATGGTCTCTCCTCTCGCCTTAAAAGAGAGGAAGGCCCAGCTCCTCCTCCAAAGCCCAAACCGTGGAAACTGCGGCCATTAGCTCCTCCGTCCTGGCGACGGTAGCTTTAGCCAAGTCCCTAGAAGTGGCCTCTACTTTAGCGACCCGCTCCTTGGCCGCCGCCAGCACGGCCTCTAAGTAGGCCGCCTTCTTCTGCGCGGCCTCCAACTCTTGGCCTTGGCCACAAACTCCCTGGCCATCAGAACAGCCCGCCTCCCGCCCTCAGTGTCCTTCTTAGCCTGATGCTTAGTCGCTAGGATCAACCCCTTCGCCTCTTCAATCGTTTTGAATTGATGCTCTAGCAATTAATCCTTCTCCTCCAGCCTCTGCCGGAAAACACCTAGAAGTCCCTCCTTCTTTAACATCTCAAGCTCTAATGTGCGCTTGTCAGAGTTTGCAACGCCGCACCAAGTCTCAAGCTGCAACACCTTGGTCCGCAAGGCATCCAGCTCCTTGATGAGCACCTCCTCCCTCTCCTTCGCGGCACAATCCCGTCTACTCACAAAATTAAGAAAGTCTTTCCAGTCCTAGAGGTTATTCCAGGACCTGGTGGCGCCCTGCACAAAGAACAAGGTTGTCAGCACGCCCACAATAACTAAACCCAACCATCAATCATTACACTTACGTGAAGGTGAAGAAGGGTATTGTCCCTCACAGACTGGATGGGAGATTCCAGACTCTTCTTCAACAAGTCCCTGTCGACTGGGGTCCGCGGGCCCTCAAGGCACGACATCAGAGCGGCACCACTCCTCTCCAACAGGGAATCACCATTGGTCTGCAAAAATACGGGGTCTCATGCCTCCGCGAGATCCAACCCCTCATTCGCAAATGTGCAAGCTCATAGCCTTTCATGGAGGACCTTAACCCTTGCGGGCTTAAATTCCTATAACATGCCCCCTGAGAGCTTGGAACCCCGGGATTGGAGCCTTTTCTACTCAATAAAGGCGGGCCACAGCCCCATCTTCTAAATATTTGTGCCTTCGCCGAGACATCCAATTCCTGACGCCTTGCCGGACCCCACGGTTCAAAGTCCTCTTGAACTCTGGTGGAGGGTACTGCAACACCAAACAAGTTAGCTAAAATAAACAATAGTATATGGCATCAGAACAAAAGAGCGAAACCTTACACTCAGGTCCTTCTAAAAGAAGAGGCTGAGCGACAGGCAGGTCGGGCGCTTCCATTGGGAACGTTGCGGGCATCCCCACCGGCCCACTTGCCACTCTACAACATGGGCCGAAAGAGAAGGGACCAACATCTCCCACTTGGTGTCAGAGGGAGCGGCTACGTCGCTAGCAGGGGCAGATCCAGAAGTCTCCTACTCCGGCACCACGACAATGGCATTGCCGTCCGCGAACTCGGTCCCAACAGCCATTTCTCCTACCACCGTCGCCCCCGCAACACCCAGATTCCTCCCTAGCGAATGCCCGCCACTGGAACGGGTAGGGGAAACGACTTGCACCATCCCACTTGGGCCCTTCGAGCAGGCATCAACCGTTCACCGGCCGACATCTTCGAGCGATTGCTCATCCCGGAGGCCATGCCCTTTGAGGCACTAGGCCTCCCACATAAGAACCCATCAGACGCACGCACAGGCGTCCTCGCCTCTTCTCCAACAGCGGGTACGACCTCTCGAGATTCCCCTGCAATGGCCCGTGAAAGCTTTAACTCACCCAATACTTAGGATGGAGTTGATATACTAGACGCTGGCAAAACGGTAGGCCTCGCCGGCACCCCTACCACTTCTGGTGTCTCTATCGGGGCGTCAGGGACCACCTTCGATAGATTCGTGGCCTTGGATGCCCCCTTTACTAAGGCAGCTTTCCTCTTCCTCAGCAACAAGTTATCCGCCTCGCCTTCACCCCCCGCCTCGACCACCTCAGCACAACAGGGAACGATCTCCCCCAACACCTTCTTCAAGGCCTCCCCAGGACCCTTACCCTCTCTCAAATTTGATGAGCATGGAACGCGGTGAGGGTATTCGCTCGTCTTTTAACGGCAAAAGTGTGAGGCTCCTTACTTGCACAACAGAACACGGGTTACACCCTGCACGCTAAAAGTTCCGTACCTCGCGGCTCCAGCAAAGCTCTCTCCAGTGCTTCCACAACTTCACCCCGGACGTCGCAGGTCCACCCTTCAAATGGAGGGGGAATCTTGTCCATCAAGTGGCCCACGCTTAAGCTCGCCCATCGAAACACTGTCATCGAGATGCTCCGGCTTGAGAGGGAACAACTCGTTGCAAGATATACGACTATACACCTCGCATAGCCACATCAGGAGACCCTGGTACGCCTTATGTCTCATCCAAATTACAGACAGGATAGGCCTCGCAGCCATCTCATGTGCTGGCACGTCGGGAACTTCCAACAGTTATCCACTGGCACGAAGAAAAACTTTTTGTGCTAGTCATGGCAGGACTTTGGCGGAGCAAAGAACAACACCATCTGATCCACCCCGACGTAGTGCGGGGTCACATGGAAACAAACGAACCCATCCTTTTGCAGATCCAGACGATAAAAATGCAGGAACACATCCGCGAAGACGGATCCTTCGCAATCTTGCACGCTACCGTGAAGGCCGCGTTGTGCCTGAAAACATTGGGCCCCAACTGTGACGGTGACAGTTGCCACCACACACATAGGTCCTCCGTTATTTGTGGCAGCGGCCTCCTGAGCCCTGCCACAACTTGCGCTGGAAATAACACCATTGTGTGCTTCTCAATGTCCTCTGGCGTCACCGCCATCTTCTTGACACTCAGTAACCCCTTCGGCGTCTTACGAGCATCTATACGGTTCCCTGGCTAGAAGTACTTTTGCATAAGCTCCTCGGCAACCCTGTCCCAGTCGATGACGTTCTTCTCAATGGACAACAGGGTTGGTTCGATACCAGTCACTTTGGGGGCCATCTACGAAATACTAGAACAACAAATCAGACAACCTCGAACCTTCCCGAAAAATGCACGCAACCAACGATAACAAGCAGAATTAGATGAAAACTCAAAAGGCAAAAGCAGGAAGACTTTCCAAATCGTCAATCCTCTCCTTTTATAAGCAAGAAAGGACTCCTCAATTGCTGACGGTTCACATGTTAACGTTACCTCAGTTAACGGTTGTAAACGATGAAACTGAACCGACGCCGGACTGGCTAGGCTCGGAATACCAGGGCCTGCCCATATTCCGACTCCTCGAAGGGGTGCTCCTTGGTATATTGGGGCCAACCCGTAGAACGGGCCCAACGTAGGCCCCAGAAGACCGTGAACCCTCATCCCTGTGCGAACCCCTGACACTTAATATCTCGGAATTCCACCTCCACGTGGGCCTCCACACGACCCCACCAGATCAGCCATGATCTTGGGAGCGTCCACCACCTTCCATAACGCTCTCCACGATCTCAGGGAACGACCACCACCTTCCATAACGCTCCCCACAATCTCAGGGAACGTCCACCACCTTCCATATTTGTGCCCCACGATCAAGCCCTCGATCAGCGGCATCGACGAGAGACCGCCCTCCTCAACCTTCTATAAAACAGAGATTTTGGAAAAGGTACACCTTATCTACACACCCCACTCCTCTCTCTACTCCTGAATACGTCCTTTCTCTATTGCAGCAGCAGATCGCCATCTCCAGCATCTGAGAACTCGCTCCGCCTAGAAACGAGATTATCAGTATTATTATTTTCCCATTTTTTTGAAAAACAAAATTCTGAAACATATATGTTCGGGTTATTAGTGTTAACAATCGTTTTGACTGTTCTTAGAAAAATAAAATAGCTTTGTGTGCAAGTTATGAATTTTTGCAAAAATAAGAGCCGGATTAGAAATAATGGAAGTTTTGGAGGATTAGGTTGTGATTTAGCCCAAAAATGGACTTTAGCCTTGCGGCTACGTTTTCCACTTTCCCTATGACTCTAAGGTTGAAAACTTCATCTGAATCTCAAACTCTTGTGAATAATAGGCTATAAATTGCGCTCCATGCTATGCAAAAAAAAAAGATTGTTTCTTCTCTGCTCTTCAACTCCTAACGCCTCCTCTCACCATTCTCGTGCCCACCATCACTGCCGGCCACGCCGTGCGCCGTCCAACACATCCTCCACCGTTAGCCTCTACCGGAGCCTCCATCAGTCCTGTCAACACGTCCCGCATCTACCGCCACCCGCCTTCACACCGTTCCAGCCGTCAAACCACATCTCAGCAGCAGCAAAAGAGAGGTAGACCCGAGCCATTCTTCACCTCTTTCTCCACCTCAATCGGCCTCCCCAGCATCGCAGCCACGCTCCCTGACTTCCAACGCGCCGAGCCTGAGCATATCCATTGCCGAATGTTCTCAGAGTTTCTCCAACTTGCTGCCAGCAGTGCAAACCCGGTTCTACAACCCCGGCGACGTTCCCGCCATCTCGTCGTTCCAATCCGCGGCCACGGGGCCACCACACCATTTTCCGACCACCGGTGCACCGCCCTTGACTCGCCGTCAGCCATGATCGCAGCAATCGAAGGCAGAACCGATGCTACCTACCTAAGGAAGGTTCAGCCCTCTAGACACCGCCAAGGCGTCCCCCGCGCTCCGGCGAACTTCCTCCGCCGATCGCGCCGCCGAAAACCGTCGGAACGTCCCCGATCCGGCAAGGACCTGCCGGCCCGCATGATCTCTCCGTCAAGCTCGCGGCCTACAGGGAGCCTGCTTTTGTTTCTTTTCCTTTTATTTATTTGTTTTTATTTTATTCTCTCCTTAATCCTCATCTTGTTTTATTTTAATCATTTAAGTTACTAACTTCTTTGTTTTGCTTTATTTCAGATTTCAAGGGTTCATAACTTCATTTTCTTGCAAACCGGTCACTGATACATTTACAACTTTCGTTCCTTTAAATTATTTTGGGTTATCAAGTCTAACAGAAATTCCATCAACTTCGATTTGAGGCAAGTGGGACAGTCCTCAACCTTCAAGCGATCGAGGCAACTTGACCGTCTCCAACATCCAGCAATTCGACCGCCGCTTCACCGATTTGGCAGTCGCATTCTAACCCCTAGTTCTCCCGGTCAACGGGAGCGAACTACGTGGGCTTTGATCCCAATTCGAACGGCAGTACGTAGGCAGTTTGGAAGCCCATAATCCAGGCCCAAGTCCAATTAACTAAAATTAACCCATTGTTTGAAAATAAAAAAATTAATCATTTTGCATTAATTAATTTATGGGAATCGGCTTTCATTTTGTTTTAAGATTTATTTTCAGACAAATTGGGTGCCTAACACCTTCCCAATTTGTACCCAATCCCCGGACTTAAAATCTCTGGTTTTCGCAGAATCGTCTTTTCTAAAATTCGGAGTCAAAAATTGGGTTTTTCCTTAATTTCCCATTTTCTAAAAAATAAAGGTGGCGACTCCCCCGTTTTCCCCAAAATTGGCGGAAAAGTCCCCGACGAGCGGCCCTCCCGCTCACAGTGGCGACTCCGTTGGGGACCATTTTCAAACTTTTTGAAAATAAGAGGATTGAATGCTGAAAGTAATTTTTAAAACATTATGAAAGCCGATTATGTGTGTAATATTTGTTGATTGCAAAGCATGGTGATTGATAACATGGTGATTGACATATGTGTGCTCTGCATCACGGATATCTTGTTCATTTGTGTGTACATTAGCCTAGGTAGTGAGCCCCGGAGACCATGTTGCATAAGAAAGTTGGTCCTCCCAACATGACTATGCACTGGTCCCAACTCCACAGCGTTTGAAGGTCGTAAAGTACCGTTTGACCAATGGGTGCTCCTCGCACCTAGAGGGAGGTATATGCACACCTAGTTGTTGGAGAGCCTTTGACCAACCCATTCTCACCCTCATGTACATAGTGACTTTAGAACTGAACTTTAGGTACCTAATATTCACGGTGTATTGCATATCTCGGTGTTTGCTATATGTTTACCTCGCACGATGTATTGACACGCTCACTGCATGACACTCACCCACATGCACCTAAATCAAGACAGTGTACTTGAAAGCTTAAGAGACTTAGACATAGGCTTTAAATTAAGCGCTATAGTCTAATTTCCACCGATCTGTCTAGGCTGCAAGACATAAAGTGAGTCAACTAAGAGCATCAAAGCTTCAAATCCCGAGCATAGTACCGTCATGCACCATGCACTGAGGGCAACCCTAATCTCGTCAACCTTAGTGTGTCATCTACCTTTACAGGAGGCAACCACCATGTTAACCATAGCGTTGTTATAACCCGACTTACTCCTCACCCATGGTCATCCACCATTCTGTCACTCTAGAAAATCCATGCATCCATGCATTTGTGTACGTCCATGCATACACGTCATGTAACATGCTCATGCATACATGCATTTGTGTCTCATGCATACACGTAATTATCTGACATGCATTCGTATAGGTGCGTCACATGCATGTAAAAGTTGTTAGACATAGGAGGATTAATCGAAGGTCATGGGTTCGGTGCGAGCGTTCAAAGTCCGTCAAGAAAGAAGCAAGGTAAAGGCGCACTAAATTGAAGACATGATGGAACAAGATGCCCATTCTCACTCTCTGGTGGAACTTATCTCGAGTTCATTGCACTTCTACCCTACAAATGCCAAATGTCAAAATCACCAAAGACGAAGAAAAATGATCAAGTTCCTGACAAGAGTACCATGATCTGATTGAGAAGCCCCTTGATTGTCCCACATCAACTTGAAGAAGATCTGTCTCGTTCTCCCCTTCTCTCGAAAAATTTCTTGATCTTACGTTGATGTACCCTTCTCTGCACTCTTTTGATGTTTAGGATGACTTGAGCTTCTATGTATTTTTTACACTATGATTTTTCTATGATCCAAAGCTAGTGAATATCAATATGCTTTTGCACTATTCAAGAATGTGAGATTTCAAACTTGGAGAACAAACGACAATTAAGCTTTTAAGTCGCTCGTGTTTCGGTCAATATGAAATGATCCACGCAGGAATGAGTCAAAAAGATAGATGGCCGTCTTTCGTAGCCTAAATCGTCTTTACACCTGAACGACATTTTATCCTTTGATTACCAATTTGAGCCTCAAACACTTGAGCCTGTTCTCTCTTTAACCCACAATCCTAACCTGGGAAAAGGGTATGCATCCCGTGAGTGTTGAGTCTCGAAGACCACTGATCATCGCTGCAACAGTCGGTGCAACGAAGTTCAATCAGAGAAACTCGCATTGGAGGAAATTCAAGCAATGAGAGCTCAAATCGTCTTCACCCATCATATGGCGGTCTCGCTTTGTATTGTCGAATTGTTTTGAGAAAAAGAAGAAAAAGAAAATAATAAATAGAAAGAAAGAAAGTTTGATGTGGAAATTCAATCTAGCCTTGAAGCTGAAAAGGAAGCCTCGCTAGGTCGGAAACCCGTAAGGGCGGCTTAGGCAAAAGTGGAGGTAAAAAAAAGAAGAGAAGGGAAAAGTTGTCATTACTGCGCTTCAAAAACAGATCACAAAGTCCTCAAGAAGTAAGCAGATTTTCAAGAAGTATCAAACATTCATCAAGAGAATCGGACCCATCGGAGGTTGACAGGCTTTGCATTTCGCAATAAGCATATCCTGGCGGCATCATTTGGGTATTTGAGCCTATATATCATTTCTTTCTTCGAAACCTTAACCGAGGCCACATTACAACCTTACTGAAAGTCCATACTATCGACTCATTTTTATGTTGATCGTTCATGTCGAGAGAGACATTGGTCACTTGATTTTTTTTGTTGCGTTTGGTCAAAACACATTTCTTCCATGGTTCATTAGCAACTATGCTTTGGGTTTTGGAAATCTTATAGTGCAGAGATGCTTGAAAGTTCTCTTTATCCCGAGCACAAGTGAGATCACTTCACTCAAATCAAATCCTTCAGTATCACATTCATTTCTTTCCTCACCATAAGTCCATCGAAATAAAGCTCCCTCGAAAAGCATGTCCAGACTATTGATGAGAAGCCTTTTCTCAAAACTCTGTGATTTCACCTCAAGCCTTCAGGCAGAGCAAGCAAGCCATATTGACTCCGAGTCGACATATTCATAAGCCGAGAGAAGCAGGGGGCATGAATCCTCTCAAGTCATCATGTAATCAAAGAAGTGCACTCACCTAGCATAACTACCGAAACGCCATCAGACACATACATGGGGGCATCTCTCCCTCCGAAGTTGAACATATGCAAAGGCCTTTCAGTTTGTGCCCATGACTTTCAAAATGAAGAAAGGAGTCTTAGAGTCGACCTAATAACTCATTGCATCTGACTATAGTCTTAGGAGGCATATCATGCATCATTACGCCTTGCCGAGCACAAGGCCTACCAGATAGGCAGCCTTCAGTCAAGCCCTACCAGATAGGCAACCTTTAGTCAAGCCCTACCGGATAGGCGCCCATCTCAAGCCCTACCAGATAGGCGACCCTTCAGTAAGCCCTACCAGATAGGCGACCCTGCATTAAGCCCTACTAGATAGGCCACCATTAAGCAATTAGGCAAAGATGACCGCCTCCCAATAGGACGACCCTGATCGGTCCTTTCCCGATAGGATGAACCCGATCGTTCCTTTAGGTGGATAGACAACCTTGGCACTTTGGCCCCCGTATTTTCCCAACCTTGGCACTTTGTCCCTTCTTTTCAATAACAATGGCAATCTGGCCCCATTTTAAGCAACTTTAGGCGCCACCTTTGGATGATCTTGGCTCTTTGGCCCTGTTTTAGAAAAACTCTGGCATTTAGGCCCTTCCTTTCAACCTTGGCACTTTGGCCCCGTATTTCGACAATCTTAGCATTTCGACCCCTACATCTCGTTGAACTTGGCACTTATGCCTCCGTACTTTGACAATCTGAACACATAAGTCCCACATTAGGCGATTAGACGGCCTGGGTATTTAGACCCCCACATTAGGCGATTAGACTGCCTGGGTATTTAGACCCCCACATTAGGCGATTAGACTGCCTGGGTATTTAGACCCCCACATTAGGCGATTAGACTGCCTGGGTATTTAGACCCCACATTAGGCGATTAGACTGCCTGGGTAATTATAGGCCCCGATTTAGGCGATTAGACTGCCTGGGTAATTATAGGCCCCGATTTAGGCGATTAGACTGCCTGGGTATTTAGACCCCCACATTAGGCGATTAAACTGCCTGGGTATTTAGACCCCACATTAGGCGATTAGACTGCCTGGGTATTTAGACCCCACATTAGGCGAATAGATAGCCTGGGCAATTATAGGCCCTGATTTAGGCGATTAGACTGCCTGGGTATTTAGACCCCACATTAGGCGATTAGGCGCTGGTATTTACACCCCACATTAGGCGATTAGACCGCTGGGTATTTAGACCCCACATTAGGCGATTAGACTGCCTGGGTTATTATAGGCCCCAATTTAGGCGATTAGACTGCCTGGGCGATTATAGGCCCCGATTTAGGCGATTAGACTGTCTGGGCGATTATAGGCCCCACTTTAGGCGATTAGACTGCCTGGGTGATTATAGGCCCCGATTTAGGCGATTAGACTGCCTGGGCGATTATAGGCCCCGATTTAGGCGAATAGATAGTCTAGGTAATTGTAAGCCCCAATTTAAGCGAATAGATAGCTCACTAACACTCGAACATCATCTGACCTTTCCTTAGGTAAAAGTAAGCTGATGGGGGGCAAACTGTTAACAATCGTTTTGACTGTTCTTAGAAAAATAAAATAGCTTTGTGTGCAAGTTATGAATTTTTGCAAAAATAAGAGCCGGATTAGAAATAATGGAAGTTTTGGAGGATTAGGTTGTGATTTAGCCCAAAAATGGACTTTAGCCTTGCGGCTACGTTTTCCACTTTCCCTATGACTCTAAGGTTGAAAACTTCATCTGAATCTCAAACTCTTGTGAATAATAGGCTATAAATTGCGCTCCATGCTATGCAAAAAAAAAAGATTGTTTCTTCTCTGCTCTTCAACTCCTAACGCCTCCTCTCACCATTCTCGTGCCCACCATCACTGCCGGCCACGCCGTGCGCCGTCCAACACATCCTCCACCGTTACCCTCTACCGAGCCTCCATCAGTCCCTGCCAACACGTCCCGCATCTACCGCCACCCGCCTTCGCACTGCTCCACCAAACCACATCTCAAAGAAGAACAAAAGAGAGGTAGACCCGAGCCATTCTTCACCTCTTTCTCCACCTCAATCGGCCTCCCCAGCATCGCAGCCACGCTCCCTGACTTCCAACGCGCCGAGCCTGAGCATATCCATTGCCGAATGTTCTCAGAGTTTCTCCAACTTGCTGCCAGCAGTGCAAACCCGGTTCTACAACCCCGGCGACGTTCCCGCCATCTCGTCGTTCCAATCCGCGGCCACGAGGCCACCACACCATTTTCCGACCACCGGTGCACCGCCCTTGACTCGCCGTCAGCCATGATCGCAGCAATCGAAGGCAGAACCGATGCTACCTACCTAAGGAAGGTTCAGCCCTCTAGACACCGCCAAGGCGTCCCCCGCGCTCCGGCGAACTTCCTCCGCCGATCGCGCCGCCGAAAACCGTCGGAACGCCCCCGATCCGGCAAGGACCTGCCGGCCCGCATGATCTCTCCGTCAAGCTCGCGGCCTACAGGGAGCCTGCTTTTGTTTCTTTTCCTTTTATTTATTTGTTTTTATTTTATTCTCTCCTTAATCCTCATCTTGTTTTATTTTAATCATTTAAGTTACTAACTTCTTTGTTTTGCTTTATTTCAGATTTCAAGGGTTCATAACTTCATTTTCTTGCAAACCGGTCACTGATACATTTACAACTTTCGTTCCTTTAAATTATTTTGGGTTATCAAGTCTAACAGAAATTCCATCAACTTCGATTTGAGGCAAGTGGACAGTCCTCAACCTTCAAGCGATCGAGGCAACTTGACCGTCTCCAACATCCAGGCAATTCGACCGCCGCTTCACCGATTTGACAGGTACGCATTCTAACCCCTAGTTCTCCCAGTCCAACGGGAGCGAACTACGTGGGCTTTGATCCCAATTCGAACGGGTACGTAGGCAGCTTGGAAGCCCATAATCCAGGCCCAAGTCCAATTAACTAAAATTAACCCATTGTTTGAAAATAAAAAAAATTAATCATTTTGCATTAATTAATTTATGGGAATCGGCTTTCATTTTGTTTTAAGATTTATTTTCAGACAAATTGGGTGCCTAACACCTTCCCAATTTGTACCCAATCCCGGACTTAAAATCTCTGGTTTTCGCAGAATCGTCTTTTCTAAAATTCGAGTCAAAATTGGGTTTTTCCTTAATTTCCCATTTTCTAAAAATAAAGGTGGCGACTCCCCGTTTTCCCCAAAATTGGCGGAAAAGTCCCGACGAGCGGCCCTCCCGCTCACAATTAGTCGGGCTTTTTTAGAGGTTGACACAATTTGGGCCTCACTCACCATCTTGATTTGTTTAGGGTTAGCCCAAAACACATTACACTCGCGAAGACTCCTCTTCTCCATCGCCGACTTCTCTGATTTCCACTCGCGAAGACTCTTCTCCACTTTCACGGCGGTAAGCTCTCTCTCTCTCTCTCTCCCCTCTGGCACTATTCTTACTATGCTTTCTTCCTATCTTCAGATATGGTCATGACCGTTCATGAGCTTGAGAAAGCAGTGACCGAGCTGGGGGCTGTATTTGATGCTCTGGGGGAGCAACTTGATGCTGATCCTAATCAAGAGACAAGTTGTTACAAACACGCGAGCTACTATTGAAGCAGCTAATGAGGCCTACCAAAGGCTGCAACATCTGTCTTACAATTTAAGGCAAAAGACTCCTCAGAACCTGCAACACATTGTGAGCTCTTTGGAGCATGTCCCTGCGGGTAACTACTACGTAGTTACAGCCATCATAGCAATCTGTACTCGTACTTTAGCCGAGTTGGGGGATGAACCAAATGGTGCTGCCGAGAATCTGGACAATGGTGTTGCTATATCTATTCATGAATTTGAGAAAGCAATGTCCGATCTGGGCTCTGCGATACATTATCTAAAGGCGCAGCTCGCTTCTGACCCTAATCCAGACGCCACAAAAGTAGTTGTTGAAAACGTTGATGATCGCTACGAAGAATTGAGAGTTGTGTCTGAGGGTTTGCGGAAAAATATTTTTGACGGGCTGCTATCCATGCGCAGCATATTGCTAGAGACTAAGTTTAGTGACTACGATGCACATAAATTCTGCCTCTGCAAAATCTGTTCTCGCGCGTTAGGAAAGCTAAGGGGTGCGTGTGGTTTGTCCACGTCAATGAGCCCGATGATGATGGTGGTCATGATACTCCTCTCTCTGTCAACAATGTTGATGTTCATGCTGACTAGTGTTGCAGTTATTAGAAGTGAGTCCTCATTTTTCCATTGATAGCATGCGTGATCTTGAAATTCTCCACAAAAGTGGGAGGTTTGAAGAGCTTTTTAGTATTTTCAGCTACTAGTCACTACAACAAAACAAGACCTTCGACACGGTTTTTACAATTTCAAATTTCAAGAATAGCTAGTTTCCAAACAGAAAACAAATACGAAATTAAGTTTCAAATGTCAAAGTGAGCTTAAATCAATCATTCAACTTCAATATTGATATAGAAAGCGAAACATCCATCAATTCAAAGAACAATGCATAGAAAAGTCTTCCAATCAATTCTGCTATAGAAGTTCTAAACCAATACAAAGAAAATAGTCTTCAAATCAATTCTAGTATAGATTTGTTGATTGCCCTCTACGCAATGACCCATTGATCTTCCTCCATGATCAATTGATCTTCCTCCATGATCAGAACCATGTAACATCAAAAAATAAAGACATTCACTTAGTGACATTGCGTAATAAGCATAAGTACCTGTAACCAACAGCGACCCCATTGACCCATACAAAGAAGGCAGAATCAACTGCTTCGAAGTGCAAAAACACTCTACGACTGTCAAACCATTTTGATCCAACTCTCCATAAGGAATAACAGATTGAACTTCAAGGGCCTAATACTTGCTGCATTTTATAGGGCTTCCTACTCAAGACACTACTGGAGACAAGAAAGCTTTATGGCTGACATATTGATCTTATTCTTTTGTGTCTGAGATAGAAAATCCCTTCCTTATACGGGAAGAAGAGAACAAGAATGCAAAGCTAATTATGCCACAAATCCAATGAAATGTCACAATCAATTAATAAGCAGTGCTACCAATGGAACTATTCAAGAAAATCCTATGAAATAGCACATAACTGGTGAGTCCCGATGAAATGACCACGGTTGCGTTGCTTTAATTAATCAATTAATAAGCATTGATGAAGTTTTGAGATGAAGATAGAAGAATGGACTACAAATTGCGGCAATAATTCCCCTCAATCCGAGAAAAGCCAAGTGCTTAATCACTTTAAGCCACATGTGTGAGACTAAAATCTCAAAATTATCCTTTCTTTCCAAAGACTGACATCATTGTCAAACTGACATCTCTTGATTGAACAAAACAAGATATTGTTTAGAGAGTCAAACAATATCAGCTATCCTGGTCCCGTAAGCTTACTCTAACATCAGCTCCAAAGAACCCAAATTGTGGTTTGCTTCTCGTAGCAATTCAAGTGGAAAATCTAAAACTATACACAATATCATCAAAGGTTTTTTCTTTTCCCTTATCAGTAATCAAACACTCACTGAACTTCTATTATCTCATAAGGCCAATAATTAAGACAATTAATATAACGACCAACTCGAAATCGGAAGGTAGAAATAAATGGCGCAACACACCTTTGATGGATGTTCATCCATTTTCATTTTCTTCAAAATCATCTTCATCTTCATCTTCACACTGATTCGATTCACATACACCACTTGGAGGAGCTGGACCATGCTGTTGAAACAAATTAAGACCATTAATACAGTGAAGAAGTTTGTGTTTTAATGACAAATTAACTTAAAATCTAACCCCAAGTGCCACTGATCCTTATGTCAAATATGTATGCTTCTAGAATAAACCAGAAACATTATCCACTCATGTTCAAGAAGCTACTCAAAACAAATGCTAAACCAATAGGAGACTTTTGAAACTATCATAATTCACCAAAACAAAACAACCACCCAAAATAAACTAGTAACATTAACCACTCATGTTTCTTAAACCAAGAAGCATAAAAAGACTGATTTGTGTTCTCCTTGTTTGCAATTATAGTTGCCAACTTATTAAGTTTGCTAATTACTTCATTGGAAAACCTTTCAAACTCGCTCTTGTTATGAATTGTTGGTAATTTGCTTGTGAAGAATAAACAGCCCCTACATAAACAAAAAAAATGATTGTTAACACATGCAAAATAATAATTTAGAAATAGGTGATGTTAAAGAAGCACCTCTAGCAGAACTAGGTCCAAAGTATTTCGTTGGAGTCACCCCGTGACCTAGTCCTCGAACACGACCACTGTGCTCTGGGCCGAACAGTTGGACGAATGCTTTATCAACAGCAGCAGTGCTTCCACTTTCAGAACAGAGCGATGTTGATGACGCCACCTTCTGTTAGAAGAAATAACCATACTGAATTTTGGATTTCAGAAATTGAAGATGAATGTAAAAAATGACAATACATGCTCTGTTTAATTTCTCAGACCAGTGACAAGTAAAACAATTATTTTTTATCCAACTTGATAAAATGACCACATGAATCCTTTCTTAATCAAAACAGTCCATGTCTGAGATACAGTAAATAACAAGCTCGATTAGGCTCTAGAAGTAAGTGAAATAAATACCATCAATTCCTCATGATATGACCTCTCCCAGATGTGTGGGGATCCTAGGTCAAGGATCTAGCTCCAATGGACTTGGAAGATGGGGCGGTTGGTCGATGCACTCCAACCCTCACCTCCGGTCACACCAAGGCGCCGGCAACAAGGGTTTTTGGTGGAGTATGGCGTGATATGGCTCTAGCACCTTCACCTACGGTGGAGTGACAACACTAGAGATGAACCTTGAGGCTTGGATCAAGCCCCAAGAGCTGGAGATGGGAGGTAGAAGTTGAGAGCACAAGCTTTTGTCAAAGGTTCTTCTTTGAAAGCTTCAAATGTGATCTAAGGAGGCTGAGTGATTTTTGCCCCTTTTAGTCTAGGGTTCCCTACTTGCAGATTCATCCAAGGGTCTAGATTACTACTAGGATGACCTGTAATGTTTAGGAACTAACCCTACAACTAAAAACGTTTAAGAGGTCCAATTAGGGCAAAACCGGCCCACACCCTAGCTAACCTTAGTTACAATCCAAAATCAGCAATAAATGAAAGGTAAGTACACTTCTCAGGGTTCCATCAGATTGTATATGAGTTGGAGAGGTGACTTGGAGCTCCCATGGTGGCCAAAACGGCTGAGAGGCTCCACTTGGAGGAGGAGGTGTCAAATCCGGTACAATGACATCACTTCCTTGGCTGCTTGTGTTCTGATCTTCCATAACCTCTCCGGACCGCTGTGGTGCTCCGAACTGAGTGAAACCACTTCCATTGGTTATCTCTCTTCCTGAACAACAACATGGTGTCTTGAAACGACCAATTTGGAGCTCGGACGAGGAAATTAGAGCCATGGAAAGTTGCTGCCCTGTAGGCGCCAACTCGACGGTACGGCTGCCATGTAGGCTGATTGGGCACTGAACTTGTTTCGCTTGCACAGAAGGCTGTAGTCGTCCAAATGACTTGAGACCGGTGGCATTGACTTCCTCTCTTCCTGAACTACAGAATGGACCCCTGATTGGCCTCATTTGGACTCCATACGAGGAAGATATGGCTTTGTGAAGCTGCTGTCCGGTTGTCACCAATCCGTGTGTTTGGGTTCTAAGTGTGATCGAACCATAGGCCAACTCTTCCATTAGGTGTAGGGTGTATACACCCAAGGCTTGCCTCCCAAGTCTTCTCCTTGCAGCACCCCTTTGAGCCCCAAATCTTCAAACCTCCTTGTAGCCATTTTCAACTCCTTCTCTTGCTCTTGAGTTTCGGCCATGGTACTCATGAACAAGGTGAGGGCCTCCTTCATCTTCTTTGTCTTGGACCTTGTCATGGGTGCTCCTATGTTGTGCAAAGGCCTTGGAACTTGGCTTGAATGGTCCTTGACTTGGATGCCCTCATCACCTCAGCCCTAGGATCTAAAGAGCCATCTTTTCTTCTTCGAGACTCTGCCCAAACCTCGGCCCGATTAGGCTCTCTCCCAAGCGTTGTTCTCTTTATTTACACATAAAAAACAAATTTTAGTACTGTTAGTATAAAAGTCTAAAATAACAACAAGCTGTTAGTATTTACCATTCTTTTTCCTCTTTGAGCATAACTCCTCCTTCCATTCCTATGTGGATTATTCATATTGGCACAACTCTTGGCATTTCGGGAGCAAATTCCCTATATTTAAAGTTAGAAAAAATGTTGTTAGGTTTTGCATGAGAATATGATAATGAACTTTTGAATAATCTTCGATTTGATTACCTGATACGCCTTGTCAAACCACTGTGATACCAGTCCAGTCCACTGTCCTGCATCAATGTTATCAGGCTTCTTTCTAATTACTTCTTCTACAGATGCCTCTGGTTTGCGTAAATTTCTCTTCAATAACCATTTATGATTTCTCCAAGAGTCATCAACTCTTTTCAGAATGATGTGATCAAAATCCGGGGGGCAAAGAAATTTATTCTGTCACAAACATTAAAGAAATTTATTCAGTCACAAACATTAAATAAATTTAAAAACAATTAAAGAAAACTAATACTTACATTTACCCTTCTAAGAATTTCACGCTTAGTCACACTCAATGCTTTGTCCCGCCAATCTCGAATGTTGATGGGACAAAGTGAATTGTCACGAGCAATTTCACCTAGGAAAGTGGCTAATGTGTTACCCACAACCTCATCTTCTATCTGCCCATGTTTGTTTACCAAAACCTCAATTTTCTCATTGGAATGTAAGCCATAGACCATATGTGTTTTCATAGAACCCTTCCCGAGCGTCGACTTCCATCGCTAGCTAACAATCCATCATAAAAAGAAAAAGTTAATCACTTAGTGAAAGTTGTTTAAACTTCCAATGATAAATGAAATGCAACTTAGTACATATAACAATTGCAAATACAACTAATCATTCAAGTAAGGTTTAATGATTAAAATTGAAGAATTAATAAACAAAGTGCAAAAGTTAAAGGACTGCAGTAGATTGAAATTGCTTTGAAGAATTAATAATTAATACTTACAGATGATCTAACAACCTTCACCCTCTGAGTTCTGATTCACAGATGTACCCTTAGATTGTCCTTCGGTTTACGCACGTGTGCCTTCTATCGAATGTGAAGGCATTCGATTTTCAGACTCTTCTACATTTTCTTGCTGAACTGATCTTTCATTTTCAATTGAATCCTCCTTTGTTGTCTTTCTAGCCTGCTAGCATTTCCAAATTGAAGCACATTGTTGGACTGATCTTTCATTTTCGCCGAATCCTCTCTCCTCAACTGTCTTTTCCTTCTTAAAGAGTGCAATCAACTGGTCTTTCATTTTCGGTTGAATCCCCCTCATTTGTTGTCTTTCGAGGTTGCTAGTGAAGAGACATTTGCGGCTACTCCTCGAAAAACAACTTTGAGTTTCTTTGCCATCGGCTGTCCAAAGTGTCTTTCCATCTACTCAAGTTGTATGGCCTCCTACCTAATCACAAAGATTCTTGCAGATATTATTAGAATAATAGCAAATAGAAGACAGAGGCTTGACAATCATCTCACTTTCAACTTGACTCGGTCATTTAAGGATCTCATTCATGTACTGAATCTTAACATGTGAATCATAATTCAATGTATATACATATTACTTGGAGGTGGGACATAACTGACCAAATAAAAGTGCCCAAGTATGAAAATTTATTGAGAAGTAAGCTTACTGTAATTTAACCTTTGAAGTGCAAAATCTTATTACAAACTTAATTAAACTGAAAACCTTTACATATAGGAACCGACTTTCACAATTCTGTTGCTTCAATGTCGATATAACCCAAGTAGGAAATTCATCACAATCAAATCCACTAAAACCAGTGACATTACACCGATATCATCTAGAAGGCTTGCATCCCCACCCATGTAAAACAAGTCTCTTGGCTTAACTCTTACAACAGTTGACCAATCATTTCTAGGTTCTTGAACATAGAATACTTGTTCCACTTGTGAAGCAAACACATAAGGATCATCTCGTAATTCGTTCTCCACTGTGGATCATATTTCAAATTGACACATGTATGCCCAAATATGTCTTTTTTAAGACATGTTGGCGAGTGAACATTAACCCACTCACATTTGAACATATGCACTTTGAAAGTGCCATAATAATTTAACTCGATGACATTAACAATTCTCCCGTAGTAAAATGTTCCTCCATCTGAAGTATTAACAACCCCACAATTTTGTGTCCTGAGGTTGTTATCCCTTGTTTTTGACAAAAACTTATACCCATTTTTAATTAGGCCACCAAATATTCGAGCTTTATGATATGGCCCTAATCCAAGTGTCTTAATATCTTCAAATTTGAACCATATCTTCTCTCATGACCTACATAAATGTGTAAACAATTCAGAATATTTCTAGTAATGTATTCTATAATAAGTCAACTTGTTACATACTCTTTTCTGTAACCAATTGTGAAACTTCTCATTCACAATTTTGAATTGTACTTGGGCACTAAATTGAGTAGAGCGGCCACGTAGCTTAAGCTCCTCAGATAAAAACTCCCTACATTAAAGGAATTGGGCATACATATTAGAACTTCATTAAGATTCTCAAAAGGAGAATTTTATTAAGTTACTCACTGACGAAAAGGCTCAATTTGGTCACAGTGGCGTAAGACATAACGTTGGAGTTGCTGCCATTCCTTATCACTTATAGTGATAACTGTGTGGCCTCCAACTAGCTCGCCTTGACTTGAGAACAAGAATCGATCTCCCAAATTTGGAGGATCAGGATTACGCGATGGACGATTGAATCGTGTCTCTACTCCACCTAAATACTTTAAACAAAATGTGAGACACTCATCGGCTACGTATCCTTCAGCGATTGACCCTTCTACTCGAGCTCGATTTTTAACATAACCTCGTTGGAAAAGCCTCTCATATGGATACATCCACCTATATTGAACCGGTCCGCCAAGTTTAGCTTCCTCAACTAGGTGGATGATCAAATGGACCATAATGGTAAAGAAGGAGGGAGAAACATTTTTTCCATTTGACAAAGTGTTATGATGACACGCTCCTGCATTTTATCCAACTCCTTAAGGTCCAACACCTTGGCACACAATGCTTTGAAGAAACCACCAAGTTCATTAATAATGGAGATCAATTCCTTAGATGGAACACAAAATCTTAATACGATAGGAAGAATTGTTTCAATAAGAATGTGGCAATCGTGGCTTTTAAGACCTGCAACCTTTCTCTCCACGACATTAACACAATTTGTCAAATTAGAACCAAAACCATCAGGTAACTTGAGGTCCTTTATGACTTGACAAAGATTTTCCTTTTCTTCATTTGATAATGTGAAACAAGTTGGAGGCAAAATATCTTTTCCCGCTGCATTCTTCTGTATGTGAAGTTCTTCTCTCAAACCCATCTCTTCCAAATCCTTGCGAGCTTTTGCATTGTCTTTTGATTTACTCCCGTTCGATGAGGTTCCAAGAACATTGTCACAAACATTTTTCTCAATGTGCATGACATCAAGATTATGTCGCAACAAATTGTGTTCCCAGAAGGCAATTCAAATAATATGGATTTTTTCCACCATTCTTTGGGGTCTTTGCTAGATGTTGGACTCGATTTTGATTTACCCCTCTTTCGTTTAAGACCTTTCTCCTTGGACTTTCTTCTTGGATTTTTACCAAGTATGAACTGTCTTCCTTCCAATTCTCTGACAATATTGCTTCCACTGATTCGGTTTGGTGGTGTACCAAATTCAACATCACCATCAAAACAACGTTTTTGACATCGAAAAGGGTGATTGATTGGAAGCCACTTGCGATGACCCATGTAACAAGACTTTCCTCCGTTAGTCAACCATTTTGATGTAGTTGAATTCATGCAACATGGACAAGCATACTTCCCTTTAGTGCTCCAACTGCATGATTCGCATAAGCAGGGAAATTGTTAATTGTTGACATTAACATTGCCCGTAGCTTAAAATTTTCCCCTGTCAAAGCATCCACCATATGAACTCCTTCCCATAATAATTTCAACTCTTCAATTAGTGGTTGTAAAAAGACATCGATGTCATTCCCGTGTCCCTCCTCTCCGGGATGATTGATGACAACAAGAAGGAACTTTGTTTCATGCCAATCCACAGAGGTAAGTTATATATTGACAATACAATTGGCCAAACACTGTATGACTTCCCCATCGATTTGAAAGGGTTGAAGCCATCAGTTGTTAATGCAAGTCTCACATTTCTACATTCTGAGGCAAAATCTGGATACTTAACATCAAAGTCTTTCCACGCTAACCCATCAGCTGGATGACGCCATAAACCATCTTTCTTACGACCCTCTTCATGCCACCTCATGTCTTTTGCAGACTTAGATGACATATACAACCGCCTAAGTCTTGGGATCAATGGAAAATAACGGAATACCTTAGCTGGTACTTTTCTTTTTTTAGTACTGTTTGCCCAATGAGAAGCACCACAAATTTTGCATTTCTCCAATTCACCATCCCGGCCTCTATATAGCATGCAATGATTTGGGCAAACATCGATTTTCTCATAACCTAATCCTAAGGCCTTGATAATCTTGTTCGCTTCATAGTACGAGGCTGGTATCTTAGCACCTGGCGGTAGGGTGTTTCTATATAGCTTTAAGCTTGAATTGAATGCTACGATTGTCCACCCATGAAGACATTTTAAGTGGAATAGATGGAGTAAGAAAGAAAGTCTTGACCGTGATTGACAACCCTCATAAAGCTCTTCGGATGCCATACTCAATGCTTCGCAAACTCCATTGGCGCATTACATTCGATTGCCTCATCGGTATCATTTTTCTCTTCAAACTCTAAGTCAGCCCCCATCTATAGTAGAATAAATTGGAAAATCAAACGCGTCATGAAGTAACCCACTAATGTTATCACATAAGTTGGGTTCATTCGTAGAATTTTCAAACGGATCTCGCTTCTCTTGAGTTATAACCCATGTTCAAGAAAACATGGTAGATGATTCCCATGCATAACCCGGAAAGAGTAGCCATTTAAAAATCCATCGCACATCAAATGAGTCTTAGCATCATCCCGGGTTTGTGGCTTCTTGTTCTTGCATTTTTGCAAGGACACAAGATGGTACTTCTTTTCCGTGTTTGCAAAAGCAAAATCTAAAAATCCTTCAACACCATCTTGATACTCTTGAGAATCTCTAGGTAGCAACATCCATCTTTTATCCATATCTTGAATCACACTAAAAAGGTAAAAAACTCGACTAACTTTATCCATATCTTGTTATAATTCTCAAAACACAGAAAACGTGATTTAAAGATATCTTGTTATGAAGAATTATCAACTGAGAAAAAAGTATCGCAACATGTTCAGCTACCAACAATCGAACTCTCATCTAGACCTGTTTCATTTTCCACCAAATGCCAGATTGCATCTTAATTTAGCTAGCTAGTATTCATCTGTCATATATGGAGCTCCAAATTTATGGAGTATATGATGAAATAGTAGTAGGCTTATTTCAAATACTCTGTTCACAATTGTGCCATTAGGTAATGGTCATATAAGCAGTTTAAAATTCCAAAATACGGAGGAGGCAACATAAAATGATTTAACAGGGAGGATCTAGAAATGCAAGCAACATAAAATTCTAAAACATTGAGATGGACAACAGAGCAAGTATAACAGAGCAAGCATCACTCAAGCGGATGAACGAACAAGATTGATAGAGAAAACTGATTTTATAATTCATTACCCCAATATTCCGCATTTTGCTCCTATTGTAAATTGCTTCACTTCCAATCAGAACGCTCAATGTCGAGCACCTTGATTGAGCAAAGAACTACCAAAGAAAGAGGAAGACGAAAGAATCGAAGGAGATAACAAGATCAAGGAAAGAGAGCAAGATGAATCGAAACAAATGACGTAGTAAACTTACCGGAAGAGAGCAAGCTTGTGGCCGATCTTGAACGAGAAATTGAAGAGATTCAGTGACCACGAACAAATAACGAATTAGGGAAGATGAAATCGGAGAACACAAGAGCTGATTGACTTGAAGTCATTGAACAGAATCACTTACTTGACGAAACCAACGATCGACAAAGCTCCCGAGATTTTAGAAGGAGCGGCCAGTAATGCCTTGACGGACCACGGACCACGGCGAGTGTGGCTTCTTCCTCAAACAATCTCGAAAATGCAGAGAAGATGAACTGAGTGACCACGAAGACACGAACACGGAGAAGATGAGCTAGGGTTCTCCCGACCCAAGCTTCCCTCTGCTGGACCTTTTCTCTTTCGTATTATGAAATGGGCCAATGGGCCAATTTGCAACCCATTACAATTTTCATACATATTTTTAATATCTTTGACATTTTTATCAAAACCATGTCAAATGAAATAACATGTTGTGTCATTAAAGGAAAATTAACACGGTCTTATGAAAACGTGTTAGACTAAATGTGTCAAACCTACGTTTTTTTGTAGTGAGTGATTATAAATACAAAAAAAATGCTAGTTGGCTGAAACAATTCATTTAGGGAAGTGATGCAAGAATTGAACCTTTTATGTCTGCCCTTACGATGCATGTTAGCAAGTCTTATCCTTCTAGCCTTGTCCACCAATGAATCTAGCCTAAAGAAAATGATTTGGCAGCTGATGGATCTAGTCTTGTTTTCTGGGTTTTAGTCAATGAATAAATTATGATAGGACTTGGCAGGAGTGAGAAGGAAGCAAAAATTATTCCTGATCCTAGTACAGATATTTGCATGAAGGTAATATTTTTGCAATCTCTAAGCTTTGTTCATGGATGAAATAACCACAATGCACAGTATGTTTCTTGTCTTAACTAATGCAATGTAGTTGTTTTAGTTTATTTTAATTGTACTGCAACTAATGTGGTTGGTTTCAAGATCTGTATTTAGTAAATTGTGGAAATTACATGGTGGTTCCACATTTTCGCCGGAGAGAATGTAATTGTTACCTAGTCATGTATTGCCTAGTTTTTAGATCTTGACTATGGTTGACGACTTGAGTTAGGGGTGTAAGGCGGGTCAACCCGACCAAATTCGGGTCGGGTCGGGTTGCGGGTTTTGCCTACGCACCTAACTTGAGTAGACTTTTTCAGTTTGATAATTAGAAGTTACGTGGCTTATTTATGGATGAATGGAGTGGCGGATCCAATTGTTTAGCAGTGGTGTCCATGGACACCACTCAAAAAATACAAAACCCTACCCATATATGAGTAATATTTTTTATGGACATCACTAAAAAAATTATATGGACACCATTGATGATATTGAATAATATTCTGATCTATTAATTAATTAAATACAAACAACTATCATCATTTACCATATCCAAATTCAATTTCAAACAACAAAAATTATTCATACTAATACACGAAACATACCCCACCTTTAAGTGTAAAACAAAAACCAATTGTTATTAATAAGCCCACATATAAAACAAAATAAACCTATTAAACTAAAACCCACAACAAGCCCAATACACTAAAAACCCACCCCACAAACCCTGCGAGCCATCAGCCAAGCCAATCCGCCACTGCAGAGGTCAATTGTAAGAACTTTTTTTATCTTAATGTACATTATGACACCACTCAAAGAAATTCCAGATCCGCCACCTGGATGAATGGAGTTAGCAGCAGGCCAATTTGTCATGTTATTGGATCATAATATATGTTTCATTGTGCTCGACTGTACTCGTATATGATCACATTTTGACATTCTTATATCATGTTTCTTTGATTTTTGTTCAGTATGTTGCAGATTCGATTAATTTGGCTTTTGTTATGTATTTTTTTAATGATTCTTCTATCATTTGTGGTGCCTAAATGTAATCTTCCTTAATTTTTTTTGCAGGTTGAAGTCTGTAGGTCCAAAAAGTTTTTTTTTTTGCAGGTTGAAGTCTGTAGGTCCAAAAAGTTTCAATTCTATCAAACATAAAGTAGAAATGCGCTGGAATATACCTGAACTATAGTTCTCGTTACAAATCTATACTCGAACAAATATTTGTTGCAAAAAAAGTCTTTAAAGTATAGTCTTGTTGCAAATCAATATCTCTATTAAAAATTTCGTTAATTCATGACGAAAAATGTTGGAAAAATACTAAAATTTGCCAGTCTAGTTTTTAAAATGTGCTAAACAACACCTTGAATTTAAATCTTACTTTTCAAATTACAATTATCATTGTAAAGTATAATTTTAAATAACAACCCCATCCTACAAACATCAGTAAGCAACTTTATACTGATCATATAAGGTTTGTTGCAATCCAACCGTGATCAATGAGTAATTCGAGCTCCCCCATATCATCATACTCTATTGTGTTGGGTTGGGATGGAGGTCGGCTAGTCGATAGGTGAGGAGGTATTTATATTTTTGAAAGAGTGAATTTTTTTTTTGTAAATTGTTAGCAATGGCACATTATATCCGTGTTAGAATTTTAATACATTTCTTTTTCAGTATTTAATATAATATTTCATTTTTTCAAATATATCAAGTCAAATAATTTATATGTAAAGTACCGCTTAATATTTCTTTTTTATAAATATATTTTTTCTGAATTTTTTTAATAAACTATTTCTATCATAATGAATCTAGAAGAGAATTTGAATAAGAGAAGGTAATGTGGGCTAAGGATCATCTGTGACAACTGGAATGGCAAGTAGTGACAACTGGAAGGACAAGTAGCCTAGCTGCAACAGTTTTTGTGGACCTATCTACTTGGTGACCAATTTTGGAGATTCAACGTTAATATTCAAAAAAAAGTTGTAATTTTATTTAGGCCATTCTAAATTTAAATTACTTGGTTTTATTTTGAATTGTAATTAAGTCATTTTTGGGCCAAAGTAGCAATAGTGTTTAGGGAATATGGGCTTTGTGTGCTGGCAAACGTTGATCCCTCTAGGTTTAGGATTAAAACATGAACATAAATTGTTTCCTGACTTAGAACGAATTTGGATGAAAATTGCAGTGAGATTGCAACCTTCTCGTTCTCAACTCATACCATGTCATCCAGCCCCTGGGTTTGTGCATCTGAACCCAGGATCAAAATCTAGTGTTGCTTGCCCATCGTAGCAAGAGGTGGTAGGTCCGTACTTCATCTCGGTCTCATCTGTTTTGTTGCCTTGGCATCAATCAAGGAGGTGAAGCAAGGCCATCTCCTATCCATCATCGCCGGTCATTTTCCCCTCTACCCGGCCGTATCCTCCATCGCGCCTCAGTGAGCATCGATCCGAAGCTGCTAATCCCTTGGGGTAGCCCCTTTCCTCAGACGTTAGTCAATGCTACATCAATCCGGTATCAGAGCCCAGTTCGCTCGTTGAGGACTGAAGGTGAATCTCCTCTGATTCATGTTTAAAACCCTATTTCCCTAGACCTTTGATTCTGTTCATTTGTGTCCGCACCTAAGGCACGTATTTTTCCGTGCCTCATCTATGGAAGTACATTTGGGTTTCTTTAGAATCACTTCTCTGGTCTGTGGTGTTCATTAATGTTGTCGTGTTAGTTAAGCGAATTAGAAACAGAAGAATGTCGGACCCATTTGATAAAGCTTTAATTGTAAGTTGAGATGCTAGCTTCCTATTAGTAGATGAAATATATGTATATATATCAGCTGTGCTGCAAGTTTTGAAAGAAAGAGAGGAAAACTTGTTGTGTTAAATGATTGAAGCTTTGCTTCTGTGATTTGCTTATAGAGTTCTATTGTCTGAACCACCAGACGTGGAAATTATTTAGTGAAAATTTGAATGAGATGGAAAAGAAATGAACACCACTCACAAAGTTCTGGCCTGATTTAAAACTCCCAGCCTAATTTTTTTCAGCCCCAACCAACCTAAACCATAAACTTCTGTTTTAAGTAACTGGTTACCTCTCTATTCAAGGTAAAGTTTCTCTAGAAATTGGTTCTAGGTCGCGGGTGCATGCCAGTCTTTAATTCATAGGAAAGTCGAAGGCTTGAGATTGTGTTGAGGACATGGTAAGGTTCTAAGTGGTAACAGGCATAGAGAAACATCAATTTAAAAGCCAAAAAAACTGAGTGAAACACGAGTGTACAGTGATAAACACTAAGGGAACATGGTGAGGTTTCATATTATTGTTTACTTGTGCAGGTTGGGACGAAATATGGATCCTTGGGAGGTAGAAACTAGTCTTGACTCTTTTAGCCAAGATTCCTACCTAGATTATCCTTGTGACCAAGAGTATTGCACAGAGCCAGCCCTTGACCCTTAGCTGGACTCCTTCTTCCAAGATGGTTATTATGACCTTTCTCCCCAAGATTTCCATATAGAATCAGCCCCTGACCAGTGGTGGAACCCTGTTGCCCAAGACCATTATTCTGAGCCAGCCTTTGAACCATGGCTGGAACCGTTCAGACTCATACCCAGAGTCCTACATAAGCACTCCCTACTACCCCAAGTAACCCCAACTACCACTACCTATCATCAAACCCAAAGAAAGAAACCATTGTTCATCCCATCTTACCTAGTCCACAAGCCAAACAGAAGATTTTGTCTTCCACCACCATACTCTTACAAAACCCCTCCATATATGTCCCATCTCCTAGCCAAAGGACCGACAAGCCTTCCAGCCCTAAGCCAAGAGCTTAAAAGGCTGCCTATCCTTCAACAACCTCTAATTCATATCCTACAACTTTCAGCTCAAAACAAGCCCCAACAACTACTTCAGAAGCCAAATCAAGTTCAGCCAACTTTTATGACCAAGTAAGGTAGCTTTGTGCTGAAATTATAAGCTCCAATTCACAAAAACACAAGGAGGTAAAAGGGAAAAGAGAGGAAAGTTGCGGGACTGAGAAGAAAAGAGAGCGAGGAGCCCAAAAACCCAAGAACAAAAGATGAAAAGGGCTTAGAAAAGGAAATGGAGAGGAGTGAACTGAGGGAAAAGTTTTAGGGGAAAGAGGAGAGAAAACAAGAGGGCTACCTACAAGCCAAATTTAGTGAGAGAGAGTGCAACCAGCCTTTAACCTACCCAAGTTTTTCATTAACCACTGTTTTTGCACAACCATGTTTTCCTTCTTTGATTGTGCAGCCTGCTAGGAGGAATTTGGAGGAAAAAGAACTCCAATTTTTGGCCAAATGGTGAAATGTAAGAGGGAGGGTGTTATGAACCGCCTCCCGGCCATGTCATAATTGGATGAAATAAAAAAAATAAGTAGTGGATTGGAGAAATAGAAAAGTAGTGGGTAAAATTAAAAGAATTAGGATAGTTGGGGTAAAATTGAGAAAATAAAATTTGAATTAATTAGGAAAAGGACCTAATTGAAACTAATTATTCGAAGTGGGGTTAAAATGAACGAGTAAAATTAAACTAGGGACTATTTCTTCTGTTACTAAAAATCGACACCGGCAGAAGCAGGAGCTGGTGGATGAAAGGGAAATGGGAGAAGGATGATGATGAGGGCTCTTTTAACAGAGTGACAGGGTCGATTTTTGGGAAGATTACTATTTCTTCTGTTACTAAAAATCGACACCGGCAGCAGAGAGAGAAAGCGAGGTTGGGGTTGACCGGCGAGGGAAGATCTCCGACGAATTGGGATCAGGATCGGCTCACTTTCATTGGGGAAGATGCGATTGGACAGGAAAGGAGGACAGATCGAGGATCAAAGCTGGGTTTGGGGCGTGTAAGTGACTATTATTGCTCTGTATCCGATGATTTCAACAGAAACCGGGTAAATCTTCTTAAACTTTTAACTAATTAATTGGGTTGTTTAGTTGGAATTAAGAATTTCTGATTTCCCTTCATGTATGCTCGATTCTGTTATGAAGCTTATAAAATTACTGATTTTTCCTTATTGATTTTAATGTGAGCATGATTTTCGTTCATTTTTGTTTCTGTACCTGCTCAAAGACACTCCAATTACGCTCACATCCTGAAGAACTACAAGTAAGACTCAGAATCCTTATTGCAAATTTTTGTAAAGCAGGAGTAGAAGATCCATATGAAGCCCACCAATCAGCTGTTTTGTAATTTGTAAATTAGAAATAATAATGATGATATAAAAGATTACACAAAAAAAGTACATGTAAATCAATTAAAAATACCTGGTGCCTTCTTATCTCGGTGTCGTTTTGCCACGACAGATCCAAACAGCCCATCTACTCGTTTGTACTTACTCACCTCATGTGAGATCTCATCTTGAACGGCAATGTCTGCAACTAATTTCTCTAAGCATGCATAAAACCCACTCATCACTTCTTCATCAGCCTCAATTGCAGCAGACTTCTTATAGTAGAATTCTGGATTAAGAAAATAACCAAGAAAGCATGTAAAGGATGATGTAATCGACACTCTCACCTCCGATCAATTATTTCATAGATTTCTTCATACTTGTCTTCTCGCCCTTTGAAATGTTCTCGCAATCCTCTCTTTAGCAACGTCCATTGCCTCATAGATGTAGCCCATTCTTTGGCCTTCTCTCCCCATCTACCAAACGCAACACTTCAAGCAGAGGAATTGTTGCTTTCAAAATATAAATCACGTGATTCCAAAACGAAGGCATCAAGACTGCCTTCCAAATTCTTTTCCTCATACCTCCTTTGCCCATTTGCTAGTTGACCATTCATTGAAGCAAACATTTCATTAAATTTTGTTTAAGTCCATTGAGATTTTGAAGTGTCGGGATGAAGTAGCAAATCTTGTCTTGGCTGGCGAATCAAGTTCATGCCATCTGTAAACTTTCTCAACAAATTGACCAACCCAATCCTTTGATAAATGTAACCGAAATATCTCGCCCTTCCGATTGTAGTCGCTATGGTTGGAATCTTCCGATATCTTCCAACATTAGATCAAGACAATGGGCAGCACATGGTGTCCAATAAATTTGAGGGTATTTGTCCTCCAACATACGACCTATAGTAACCACAAGATAATTTAATATAACACTATAAATACACTCAGCAGTAAAGAAAATAACATTACTATTACCTGCTAATTTGTAGCTTGATTCATTGTCTGTAAGCACTTGAATAACATTACTCGGACCAACTTTTTCAATAATTCTTGAGAGAAGTTCAAATTTCTTTACACGAGTTTGTGAGTATGAAGATGCATCAACCGACTCCAAGAACATACTGCCTCTTCCACAATTCACTAGAAAATTTATAATAGACCTATGGTTTGTATCAACCCAACCATCTAACATAATAGAGCACCCATATTTAACCCACTCCTCTCGATGATCTTTGAGCAACTCATTTGTATGAGCAACCTCTTTTTCGAATCGAACTCTAATTTCATGAAAGCTGGGTGCTTTCATTCCAATGCCATATCTAGCAATTGAATCAAGTGCTTTCTAAAAGCTATCAAGGGTCACGACATTGAATGGAATGGCTGCCTCATAAAACCACCGTGCTATATCTACACAAGCCTGTTCTCTTAGTTCTTTTTTGTAAGCATTGTTGATTGTTGTTTGCTTACCTAGTTTCCCTTTCTCTGCTGCACTTGCTGGTTTAAAAAAAGAATGCATGGAGGAGCCTCTTGCTCTCTTGTTCCCTACTTCGTTCTCGGACTCAGCATTCATGTCAGCCTCATCTAGGTCAGGCTGGGAGCGTATCTGCTCTTTAAGAGTCTTTTTCTTAAGCATAACATGCACAATCTCCTCTTTCACATGCTCCGGAACCTTTGGGCATGCAGTAATATTTATGAACCCTCAAACTAAATGTTCTTTCAGCCTAAAGATACCTCCTTCGCATCTTTTCCACAATACTTGCAGTCACAATTGTTTTGTTTTTTGGGTCTTTTAAGTAACCATGTTGCCAACCGATATCCTTTGAACCTGCTTTTGATGCCATGGTAGTGATGTATATACTGCAGCAAGAACAATGAAAGAATAGAAAATAAAAAAGAAAGAAAGAAGAACGTATAGTCTCAAGATCAAGATCAAGAAAGAAGATGGATCAAGATCAAGAAAGAAGATGGACTGAAGACTGAAGAAAGAAAGAAGAACAACGTAAAGAAAGAAAAAAATTGCAGAGGGGAAATATGAAAGAAATTACCTGGAAGGACTGAAGACTAAAGACTGAAGCTTGAAAATGGACTGTTGTTGCTGTTGCAAAATTTAAATTGCGTTCTTCACAAGTCTCCTCGCCTTCAACGTAAAGTGCAGAAGCAGCAGAACCCATGGCTACAACTTTAATTCTACTGATAGAGGACGCTTCAGCTTCTTCATCTTCAGCTGCTGCCTTCAACGTACAATTCCTAATTTTAATGGGGTTGAGCTTATTTGAATAAGCCCAGTCAGTAGGCTTATTTTAGGGCTTTTTTCGAAAAGCCCAGCCAGTTGCGCTTCAGCTGAAGCGCATCGCCGCCGCATCGGCGAAGGTCCACCGCTTCCGACGCGAACGCGATGGACCCTGCCATGCGCGCGCATCGTGCTCTGAGCGTGCTTTGAGCGCGCTTTTAATAACACTGGTACAGATTGCTATGATGCGGGCTTTATCTGAGCCATAGTTACCCTCAGAAGGGATATATTCCAGTAAGTCCAAAATGTCTTTCAGGTGCGGGCGAATTTTCCCTAAATCGATAGACAGATCTCGCAGCCTTTGGTAGGCCTCAATAGCTGAGTCAAGATCACCTAGCCTGTTTCCAGCATTTTTCATCTCTTGATCAGGATCATCATCAAATTGCGCCCACAGAGTATCAAATACAGCCCCGAGCTCGGTCATTGCTTTCTCAAACTCATAAACAGTCATGGCCATATCTGAAGATAGAAAGAATAGTAAGAATAGTGTCGTCCAGAAAGAGAGAGAGGGAGGGAGAGCTTACCGCAGCGAAAGATTGGAGATTGGAGAAGAGGAGTCTTCGCGAGTGGAAATCAGAGAAGTCGGCGATGGAGAATAGGGTCTTCGCGAGTGGGATGTGTTTCGGGTTAACCCTAACCCTAAACAAATCAAGATGTGTTTCACGGTATTATTATTTCCCCCCTTGGGGGTTTTATTAGAAATTCAGTTTGTGTCCTGGTTTTGGTCAAAACTAGAAGCAGGGGCTGCAACACTACTTGGGACATCTGGCTTCTACTCCCTTTTGACGCTGGTTAAGCCTGTAAGCGGGTTGCTATTCTTCTGCAGGTTGCTATTCTGTTGCAGGAGGGTGTTTTTTGTGTTATGTTGTGTCAGGGGTGGCTTCCATGCGATGAACTTTATCTACTCAAGTTGTAGAGCTTCGAAAATGCTGCAAACAATTTTTTCCTGCTATCTCTTTTCTTCAACTTGATAAATACCTAGTTGCTTAATCCCCGTACCTGTTCTTTCAGTATTTTAATCAACTTTGTTCGTCGGAAATTTTAGCAGGTGCATGGTACTCTTTTAGTACTTTATCTACGAAATGAACACGCATTTCGTTTTTGTAAAGTGATTGAACTTTTCAGAAGATTTCACAAAAAACTTTATCTTTACAGTATTTATAAAAAACTCAACTATCTCACAAAACTTTTTCTTTACAGTATTTTAAAAAAATTTCTAAACTATCTCTGAATGAAAATAAGCTTCCTTAAAAAATTTATGGTGTTCAATTGTGGGAAATGTAATGTAGGGGAAACAATGAAGGAAAAAATGCGGATTGAGGGTTGACCTTTAGGTACCCGTTGAACTCGAAAATGCGGGGTGGGTCATCAGACAGCGGGGCGGGTTGTTTCTTTACAGGTCAAGGCGGGTCGACCCGCCCTAATGCCCGTTCCTATAGATATTTGTGTTGAAAGTTGCAATCTTGTCATGGACTGGAAGTATGAACTGAGAAGTGTAAGAGGTTTTACAATTGCAAAGGACACTGATTTTTCACTTAAATAGTAGTTAGGTTGCAGCCATTAGCCATGATTAGTTTCTAGATCTTGAATTTTATTATGGGTGTCAAGAGTTATTTCCGTACTTCGAGCATGTTTGTGGAAGCCAGCACAAGATTCTCTAGATAAGTATAACTTTTGATATATTCAGCCACCCACACCTGCTTTTGATAGCAGCAACCATTGCCATGACCCAACTTCTCTAGCATGCTCTCACTAGCAGCATTCACACAATTCCCACAATCAATGATGAGGCTGCAAAGTTGGCCATTTACTATAGCCATGGATTGAAACAAATTCTCTCTTTGTGCAGTTTTAGTTAGCTTGGGTGTAGGGGTGGTTAAGGTTGCAAGAAAATGGCTAGAAGAAAGAAATCTAAGAGATTACAATTTCCATAATGGAGAGAAGAGTAACTTCCAAGCAATTCCTACAATTTCCTTATGTGAAAAAGGAGTAACTTCCAAGCAATTCTTCAACTTGGTTTCCAAGCTTAAAGTGGAGACTTCTTGAGCTTTCTAGAAGCTTCTTGGCTTGCTCTCTAAGCACACAGGTTTGCTTAGATGATGAGAGTATGGGTAGAGAGTTTAACAGGCCCAAATCTCCTGAAAAGTACTCAGAGTCCACGTTTTGTCATCAAAATTTGTTTCTTTTCCTAAGTAGAGTCCCAAAACTTGAATTTTATCTTTTGCAACTTGAAATTCCACTTCTTAATTTAATATTGATGTCATTACTCCCATGAAGACACAAATCTTTAGATGGAATCTGGCAAAAAATCAAGTGTTCTTTCCAGATTCAAGATGACAAAGGTAGAAGATGAGCATTCAAATAATTTTTAACAAAACACAAAGGTTTTTGAAAAATGGCTAAAAAGAAATGATGAATTTTGTGAAAAAACTGAAAAATAAAACATGACACCTCAAGCTGTGATACCACTTAATATGAAGCTTTGATGATTCATAATTGAGAAGAACTTGTTTGTTGAGAAACTGATAATGTAAGAGTGGCCTTCACTACCTCCAAGCTATTTTCAGCTTGGCAATGTAGAAGATAAAGCTAGGGTGTAAATGGTTCTAGCACTTTTCTACTCTAAAATAGAACAATACTAGAAATAATGTTTGAAACCACTTTGATGGAATCAGGGGGGGCAAAAATTGATAGCAAACAAGGAGAACAAAAACTTTGGAGAAGAAAAGCTCACAAATGCTTCAAATTTTGTTATGAGTTGAAAAGTGGAACAAGAGGCCTGGTACACTGCCCAAGCAGCATTGCCCTCGCATCCGCCACTGACTAGAGCAAAATGCGCTCAAGCCTACAAGACCATACCTCTCCGCGAAGCCTAAGCTGTCGCAACATCTACGAGACCATACCACTCCACGAGGCTTAAGCCTTTGTGACGACTACGAGGCCATACCCCTCCGCAGGGCCAAACGCCTTCGTCACGACCCCCTCGGGGCACATCGCAAGATGCGAGGCCACGCCCTCGCATGGAAGACTCGCAACAACAGGCGAGACCATGCCTTCGCCTTCGCGGAGCTGGATCGTCCGCATGACTTAGCCTCAATTAAAGTAGGGTAGCTGGTGACGGTTAACCACCATGACGCGCATGAACCTACCACGTTCGCCACTACTCCACCTTCCCCATTAGTCAGAAACATGGGCAACCACCCCACTAACTCAGGTCATGGGATGTCCATGACCTCGAGACCGCCTATAAAAGGAAGACTTGGGAAAGGTACACCCTATCTACACAGCCCCACTCCTCTTTCTGCTCCTGAATACTCTATTTCACCCTTTGTAGATCACTCTGTAAGCAGCCAATCATCGTTTCCAACGTCAAGTCACTCTACCCAGCATCTGAGAGTTCGGATTGTAAACGAACGATATTATCAGATTGGCGCCGTTTGTGGGAACGAACCGACCACGAAGATCTACCAACATTGCAAACATGCCTCGAACCAGAAGCAACGCTCGGTAGAATGGTAACTCGGAAAGAAATGCTAGCACCGGCCACCACCTCTATCGGGATGATGTTTCGGTTCACTCCATCAATGAAAGCAGTTCCCACAGTGGAAATGTTGCTCCCTCTGGACGAGCACACGTCATTCCCCCTGGTGAAACAGGTGGGGTGCAGCAAAATGTCGTCCTCCAACAGGCTGTCGTCCCCGGCTTGGAGCCGACAACCTTCATCGCCATCACAGAAGCTGTTACGCAGAATCTGCGCAACACCTAAGCAGATACCCTGAAGGGAATCCTGGACGTGGCAGGAGTCATCCCGACTCGTGGCACATGAAAAGCTTACCTCAGCCACCTCTCCTAAAGCTCCAGTAGGAAAAAATTCCTGATTGCGGATCACAGATGCTGTTACGTAGCATACCACTCTCTCGCTGCCCTCGCTCGTCATATCGAGCAGATGGAGAAGCGCGAAGAAAAGGCAAATACGCCTTACTTCACTCAATTGGGCTTGGACCATCTCTGGACCCAACCATTCAACAACCGAGTATTAACAGCCCCACTAATCGAGCAATTCTGTTAGCCAAAGCTTGACGCCTAAGACGGACTCTCATATCCTGATATCCACCTCCAGCGCTACATCTCAGTAATGGCCATAGCCAGGGCAGATGAAAGCACCCTTCGCCGCGCTTTCAGTTCCACACTCACTGGAGCTGGAGCCACTTGGTACAACACCATGTGTGATAAGCAGGTCGACTCCTTCGAAGAACTCTCATGCACATTTTCTAATCAATTCATTGTCTCCAAGCCACCACCCAAAAATGCAGGGCATCTTCTGAAAGTCTGGCAGAGAAGGGAGGAATCCCTCCGGGACTATATACACCGCTTCCAGACAGAAGCAATCCAGGTCCAGGAAACTAGACTCCTCACCGCGATGCAAGGCCTCCAGTGGGATTCCTGTTTCTTCATAGATGTTACCACCAATCCACTTTGCAACATGGATCACTTCCTGGAAAGGACAACCAGATTCATGAATGCAGATGAAATCACTAGGCCCCTCAGAAGAGGCCCGGTCAACGATGCGAAGGGACAACCTATTCGCGCTCAAGATAAAAATCAAGGGCCTCGCTGAAAGGAGCCCCTGCAATTCTCTAGAAAAGGGTCTACCTAGTGCTTCATCCTCTCATAGATTCCTATACCAACATCCTCCATGCCCTCGAGCAAAAGCGTGAGGTACCTAGATGACCCCGCCCTCTTCCCAAGGGAGCCACCAAGCAGACAGACAAGTGCTGTCGCTACCACCGCGACAAAGGCCATGATACCGAGGACTGTATCGAGCTCAAACGGATGTAATCATAAATGATCAGCCAGGGAAAGCTCACTGAATTCCTCATTCGCGATCCCTCCTCGTGCCGAGACTCCCCTAGGGGCTCAGGCTGGAGCTGACCGAATTCTCCCCGCCAGGGGACATATCAACGTTATCACCCAGTGCGAAGGCGCAGCTGCAAGGCGTCGATATATGAGACAAATATATCAGATTGATCACACCACAAGTCGCCTCATCCATCTCCGTAACGACACCTCCGTGGTGGTCTCCTACTCAGACCCTCTAATCATAACTGCCTGCATCGCGGGATGGGACACTGATAGGATCTACATGGACACAGGGGCTAACGCCAACGTCGTGTACAAGCAGACCCTAGTAGAAGCGAAGGTCCACCTGTCTCGCATCCAGCCCACAAAGGGAGCAACCTATGGCGTTGGAAGGGAGGAAATCCCAACGCTAGGGGCGATCACGCTCCCGTTCATGATGATGGGTACAACAAAACTTCATCGTCCTAGATCTACCGTCCCCCTACAATGCAATCATAGGGCGACACACTCAGACAGAGTTCCACATTCGCTGTGATGTGCGAACCTTGACGGTGGTATTCAACAACAACTCGGGTGATGCCTACATCTACATAAATAAAAATGTGACCAAGGGTAACTACGTTGCCACGCTCGTGGGGCCTCCCAAGCTTCCCCAGTCAAAACCAAAACGGAAGCAGCCCATGCCGGAACCCGACCATGGCAATGACACCGCCCCAGATCTCTCTGGCGCCTTTGATGAAGTAGAGATCACACTAGGGAAGAAATTTCATGTGGGAAGGGACATCTCAGAACAAGACAAGGAGGCACTCGTACACCTTCTCCACGCCAAAATGGATGTGTTCGCGTGGATCCCAGCCGACCTGCTCGGCGTAGACCCATTGGTCATTTCGCACAAACTCAAGGGCGATGGGTCTAAACGGAAGCCATCGCCAACCTGCGCCAGCCTCAAGGGCTGCGCGATGTCTAGCAACTGACCGGCAGATTAGTAGGATTGGGACGATTCATATCCAAACTTGGCGACATATGCAATCCTTTCTTCAACCAGATCAGAAAAAAAGACCTGCAAATGGACAGAGGATTCCAATCGGCCTACGAGGCCACCAAGAAACACCTCCAAAACCTTCCGACACTCAAGTGCCCCAGGCTTGGCGATGACTCGATCCTCTACCTCTCTACAACCAATAACAGTGTTGTTTTGATCCTCATTAAGGAGGAAGATGGGAAGCAATGGTCCGTCTATTACACGAGGCACACGTTGCAATCAGCTGAGACGCGATACCCTCCCTTACAAAAAGCAGTCCCGGCGCTAGTCTACGCCACTCGAAAGTTGAAACCTTACTTCCTGGGCCACACAACCACACAATCACTATCCGCACTGACCTCTCAATAAATGAAATATTGCGACGCCCAGAACACTCGAGACACCTCGCCAAATGGTGCATCGAGATGAACGAATACAACATCAACTACGAGCCGCGCAAGGTAATGAAGGGACAAGCCCTCGCAGATTTCCTCGCTGAATTTGCTATCCCGAACATGCCGAATCCCCATGAACCAGAATGAAATATGTTTTTTGTTGGCGCCTCAAAAACAAGCTCACCAGCGGGTGGTGTATACTTGCAAGGACTTTTAGGTATGAAATCTTCTTTACGAGTCAAATTCCAGTTCCCAGTGACTAACAATGTGCCAGAATATGAGGCCCTCACCGCGAGCCTAAAAATGGCACTAAGAGCTGGCATCCGCCGCCTCAACATTCACAGCGATTCCCAGCTGGTCATCCACCAAGTCCAGGGTATATCAAATTGCAAGGACCCAACACTTATCAAATATCTCCCCAGGAAAAAGGGGGATATCCAACATCGCCTCCAGCTCCCATATGGCCGTCACGACATTCATGAAATCCTTGCTAAGGGCGAGGTGAGCCCTTGCAATGTCTTCAGTGGCAAGTGCAGCGTTCTGGGCTTCATCCTCAGCTGACTTAATGCGAGCAACCATCTCCTCAGCGCAAGCCCTCGCACAAGCCGCCTTAGCATCCGCTACCAGCGAGGTCAATACTTCCCTCAAAACGACGAGCTCCACCTCCTTTGCATGTAAATGCTCTTCCTGTATTAAAATGTAGCACGAGAACTTGCGAAGTAGATAATTCCTTTGCAAGTCCCCCAGCCTAGAGTCCTTCCTCTCGCTAACAATAAAACTGCATCATGACTCCAGCTGCTGCATCCGCCTGGCCGTGCGCTCACCTTCTTCCTTGGCAACATCTAGCTCACTTTTGAGGCGGGTGATTTCCTCTATTTGGGCACTAACCCGCACGTTGGTGAAGCGCAGGAACTCATTCTACTAGCTCACACCAGCATACTTGTTCACTGCCACCTGCAAAAAGAATCGGTCAATAATGGGCTCGCACAAACCAGAATGTCAAACCACCACGCAACAACAAACCTGGAGGTTCAATCGCCCTGCATTTCCTAAGTAATGTTGTGAGGACTCTAAGCTCCTGCCCACCAAATCACGGTCATGCGGCGTTCGTAGCCCCTCTAGGCAAGACCATAGCGTCTCGTCCCCACCCTCCAATAAAGACGAATCATTTTCGAGCGTAAACACTAGATCCCAGGCGTCCGCTGTTGAACGCCCCTCTATCTCGAATATCTTGGGGGGCATACCTTCCCTCAAAGACTTCAACGAGGCAGGATCTGCGGAGCACCTAGACTTCAGTGCAGCCTGCCGCTTCCCCTCCAAAAAGTGGGACCAAACCCCCGCCTCCTTAAGGGATGAAGCCTCCACACCCATATCAAAAACGCCGCGATGGCCACAAAATCAGTCATCACCTGACCTTCCCTCTATCGCAGGTCGGTCTTCGCGAATAACCTGACCACAAGGAAAAGAAGGTTCCGCAGACGGCGTTGTCCACCAGGCAGACGCATCAAAACCCCTAGAACTGCAGAGACTATCCCACCTCCCAGTCCCCGGCGACACTTGTCGCTTCGAAGCTCCATCCGCATTGCCTTCTCCGCCACTGGCGGAGGGAGGGGTGCAAGCCTGTCTAGGAGTTAACACAGCCTCAACCACGCCAGCTATCTATTCCAGCGGGGGCACACCCACAGGAGAACTCCCTTCAGCTCCTACCTCCACGGAGGCGATGGGAGCAGCCCTAGCCGCACTCTCAGGTCTCCCAGCTGCTAACTTAGCCCACTTGGATGCTAAGAGAAGCACCCCTGCGGACAACCTAGAGGTATTTTCCGGTACAGGCTTCACTCCAGATCCCACACTCCTCCCGGCCTTGGTCGAGGTCGCCATCAGGCCAGTCGCAAAATTGGCCATGTCAACAGGCTTAATTCCTATCGCCGATTCATGAACAGGCGCCGGCCCCTCTACCCTCGACACGGAACCTCTTCGAGTTTCTGCTTCTTGGGCAGGAACTTCACCCGACAACACAGTAGCCCTCGCAGCAGGGCCCTTCAACACGATACTCCGCTAGCCACGCTGCCTTCTCCACTACTAAGGGCATGATGCGTATCCCATCACCGGACGTGACCGTTTGAGACATGGCCTTGGCCTCAACTGCCTTCATCTTCATCCTCTTCGCCTCTCCCTGCAAGGGTGCCAGCTCACTCATGACAGGCCTCTTCTTGCTAGGAGGACGAATCTCACCAAGGGCCTTGATGGCCTTGGCGGGACCCCTGCCCTTCGCACAATCGAGATGAATCTGCACTGCAACGCGGGCCGCAACCCTCTACTTTCCCATATCCGAGTCCCCTCGCGGAGGCTCATCTGCAAAAAAAACGTCATTCAGCACAAGAACCATCTCCGAGTCCACAACAGTGCCTTACTGCTCCGGCCTCCATCCTTCATACAGTGGCCGCACTTCCTGATCAACCAGCACCGGCCCAATGCAAAACGACCTCATCAAGCTGAGCCAGTTTTAAGGGAAAGAGCCTGTCACACGCCCCTCTCGTGAAGACACCATCCAACCATTCTAACAGTTTCACGTACGCTCTCCACTTGACACCATCTGCGTACAACACTGGCTTCGCCGCTAGTGTGTGCATCACTGCGCTGGTCTTTGCCACAGGAAACCTCCACTCGGGATCCTTACAAACAAAGAAGAAAGCATTGTGCCGGTCGTGGTAAGACTTCTAGGAAATGGCAATTGAAACAGACTGATTTCCCCCAGTTCGGAGGTCCAGTCGGTAGAACCGGAGGAACACATCTGCGTAAGGGGTGACATCCGCCATCCTGCACGCCACACAGAAGCCTACCATGTGGACGAACGAATTCGGTCCAAGCTACGAAGGCGGCACTCCCCACCACGTGCAGAGATCTTGCACCAAGGGTGGTATGGCCATCCTAAAACCCGCCACTAGTTGTGCCGTAAAAAGGACCATCTCTTGCTTCTCAAAGTTCTCCAGGGTCAGAGAAAGCTTCATCATCGCCTTCATCAGCCCTTTCCTGGTAAACCAACAGTCGTACCCTTCGAACGGCCAAGAACATCTCTCCAGATCCTGCTTCAATTTATCCACCGACAAACCACTCTTGTCCAAGGGGCAACACAGGGCAAGCGGCTTCCTTGGGTGCCATACCTGCATCAACAAAACAGGAGAAATCAATCGATGAACCAAAGAGACATTTCACCAAACTCCTACTGCGCACCTGATCGATCACCTACCTTAACGTGAAATGGAGCCTTAGATGTCAAAGAATGAAAAGGGAAAGAACCCATTCAAAAGCAAAGATCAATGATGGCGAGCTGCAATCACAAATAAGAACGTCGGATGATAAGAACTCTGGAAGGGAGACGAAAGGGTCGAATCGCGTGTGGAAAAGTAACCAGACTTCCACAAACAAACGAAAACGGGTATTTATAACCCCCCACTAGGACGTGAACGCCACATCCAAGCGACACTCATCCCCAGCCCAGCACGTGTCAACTGGCCAAATGGTCAAAACCGCGTACACCCTCTTGGAAACAAAGTCCAACGGTAACAAGGCAGATGGACAAAACGCGGAGTACAGGGACCCAACGCATACTCCGCCTACAGCGGGAGGCACCTTGGTACACTACCCAAGCAACACTGCCCTCGCATCTGCCACCGACTAGAGCACAATGCGCGCAAGTTTACGAGACCATACCTCTCCGCCAGGCCTAAGCCTTCGCGACATCTACGAGACCATACCTCTATGCGAGGCCTAAGCCTTCGCAACGACTACGAGGCCATACCCCTCCGTGGGGCCTAACGCCTTCATCACGACCGCTTTAGGGCACATCGCAAGATGCGAGGCCACGCCCTCACATGTAAGACTCGCAACAACAGGCGAGACCATGCCTTCGCCTTCGTGGAGCTGGATCGTCCGCATGACTTAGCCTCAATTAAAGTAGGGTAGATGGTGATGGTTAACCACCATGACGCGTATGAACCTCCCACGTTCGCCACTACTCCACCTTCCCCATTAGTCGGAAACATGGGCAACCACCCCACTACCTCAGATCATGGGATATCCACAACCTCGAGACATCCTATAAAAGGAAGACTTAGGAAAGGTACACCCTATCTACACACCCCCACTCCTCTTTCTGCTCATGAGTACTCTGTTTCATCCTTTGCAGATCACTCTGTAAGAAGCCGATCGTCGTTTCCAACTCAAGTCACTCCACCCAGCATCTGAGAGTTTGGACCGTAAAGGAACGAGACTATCAAGGCCCTATTTATAGGCGTAGGGGGTGGCTAGGGTTTCAAGAAAACGCATAGAAGAAAGAAATCTAAGAGATTACAATTTCCATAATGGAGAGAAGAGTAACTTCCAAGCAATTCCTACAATTTCCTTATGTGAAAAAGAAGTAACTTCCAAGCAATTCTTCAACTTGGTTTCCAAGCTTAAAGTGGAGACTCCTTGAGCTTTCTAGAATCTTCTTGGCTTGCTCTTTAAGCACAAAGGTTTGCTTAGATGATGAGAGTATGGGCAGAGAGTTTAAGAGTTTAAGAGGCCTAAATCTCCTGAAAAGTACTCAGAGTCCACGTTTTGTCATCAAAATTTGTTTCTTTTCCTAAGTAGAGTCCCAAAGCTTAAATTTTGTCTTTTGCAACTTGAAATTCCACTTCGTGATTTACTATTGATGCCATTACTCCCATGAAGACACTCAAAGTTTTTTTGTCTTCTTTTCTCTAGCTCTCGTCATGGGTCCACCAATGTTGTGTAAAGGGCTATGAGTTGACTTTGTGGGCCTGGGTCTTTGGTCTTCACCTTGAGATTCTGTGTTGGCACTTGGATTCATTTCAAAAGCTATGTGGATCCATCCTTGATGTGCATAGCTTTGGCCTGTGTGTATCTGGAGTGTTTTGAGATCAGAGGATGATGAAGATGAGAAGTATGAGCTTTGTACAATATTCACAGATGAAGTTCTCGACGTCTTCTTCACTTGATTCTTCTCCTTTTTATGGGCTTCATAGTGTATAGGAGCGTCTTGATGAATGTAGTAGCCGTTGGTGTTGAATCTTTCTGTTCTGAAGATAAATAAGCCGTTGATTGAAGTTGATGTAGTCATTGCACTTATCATGGCATTTTCTGTCTGCATCATCAACGTGTTCATGAAGACTAGCTTAAACAACCTTGATGTTCATGCTCTTTTGATCATCTTGTGCATTAGATCACTTGAATTCTTCACAGATGTATTTGTAGCGACGTGATTTTGGACAAGAGCCACCACCAATCTTTTTGTTAGGTCGATTGAAAACTTAAAATATGGTCAATGAGAAATTACAGGTCCCTTAGTCATTTACAAACGATTGTTTTTAAAAAAAATCCGATTGCCCATAATTGGTAACAATAGGCTTATTTCATATTTTTTTCTTGATTTTCAGAACAATAAAAAGAATAATAATAATAATAATTGTCATAATAGTAATAATAAAGAAATTGAGAAAAGTCTGAAAAAGAAAGTAATCACACATAAAAGAAAAGATAAATAACTAAAACTAACACTATATATAAACAGATGAGAGAGAGTGAGAGAGTGAGAGAGAGGGCTCCCCTCAACCGGGTGCAGGGGCAAGGACATGGAAACAGGGGCAAACTTCCGACTACAGATTTCATTAGGGTAGTGGACAGCGCAGGGTTAAGCATTTTTTTCACTAATTTCCCGGAGGAATGGACTCGAGCAAGCATGTGGAAGCATTTTTCACTTTTCGGGCATGTCATTGATATTTTTGTTCCTTTCAAGAGATCTAAGGATGGTTTGAAATTCGGTTTTGTGAAATTTAAGGGGGTCAAAGATGCGGATTTGTTGGTGAAACAGATACAGGGGGTGGCGGTAGGGCACTTGAGGCTCTCTGTCAATGTGGCTAAGTTATCCCGTGGAGAAGGAGGGAGAACTCATTCTTCTCCAACGGCGTTCAATCGAGCATCTCAGACCTGCTCTTTGGTTGGCCCTGACTCGTTTGCGGCCGTGGTCCAACGCAAGAGTCGGGGTAACCAGTCCTCAGTGCCAGACTTTGTGACTCCCATCAAGATTGAATCGTTTGTCAGGGAGGAAGTGGTTGCATGGCTGAATTCTTGCGCTGTAGGGGAGGTCAAACAGATCTCCCTTCTTGGGAGAATCTCTGATCTGTTGGCAAAAGAGGGCTTTGAAGGATGTTCTGTCAAATACCTTGGCGGAGCTAGGATCTTACTTGAATGCGGCACCGTCGAGCGCAAGGACTCTGTTCTTCACTCAGGTAAGGGCAAGCTGCAGGAGTGGTTTCTTGATATCTCACCTTGGAGCTTGGAGCAGGACCTCTCTCCACCTCAGCGATTGGTCTGGCTCAAATTCGCAGGGATACCTCCTCATCTCTGGTACTCTGCGACCTTCGAGCGGCTAGCCCAACCCTGGGGTAAGGTTGTGGAGGTGGATGACCTCACTAGCCAGAAGATTCAGCTGCACATTGGTCGCGTCTGTATTCTTACTCAGAGGTTCGACGTGATTAACTCCACCGTGACTCTCGTTTCAGGAAACAACAATTTCAAAGTTTGGGTTTCGGAAGACACCTGTGCTGGCCCTGATTTCGGCAAGAGCTTCTTGTCACCGGTGTTCTTTGGCGACTCGGATTCTGAGTCAGAGGACGTTGAGCAGCTGATTTCGGAGGAGGATAGGGAAGAGGATGTTGAATCGGTGGACGACTCACCTACTGAGTTGAGCTCCTCAGATCGGGCAGCCTTGGGAACTGCTATGCCGCCCTTGGAAAAAGGCGTTGACGGCGACTACACAGGTGATTCAGTCGGTGAAGGTGGATCGCTTCGATTGCAACAAAAAGGCGGTTTTTCAGGGAAAGGGGAGGCTAGTCAGAGTCTCCTTTCTGCAGAAATCGTACAAGAAACAGCTGAAGGGGAGCCTGTTGCCCTTGACAAGGCTGTGGGCCAGGCCCATTCCCCTCCTGAAGCTTTGGGCCAAGGTGCGGTTAGTGGGCTCCTTGGTGACCAAGTTCCGCAAGGAATTCTTTTGGGCTCTTCTGAGAGACTTAGGGAGCACTTTTCTGGGCCGCCCCTTAACACGCTTCTGCCAGTAGAAGTTGCAGGTCCCTCTTTGGTGCGCACCTGCAGTTCTGCTTCAAAGTCGATCAATTCTTCCGAGCAAGTGCCGGTGGTGTTTAGGGGTGGGGTGAAAACTAGGAGGAAGGGGCAACGTAAAGTCCCTAAATCTGCTCATTGGGTGGAGGCGCAAGAGAGAACAGGAGGCGTTCGTGCTAAGGTCTCCTTGAGGGACTTCAAACGTGCTGCCAGAATTAAAGCGGACCGTGAGTCTTGGCGGGACCTCATCCATCCAGGTAAGGACATTTCGGATTCTTCTTGGGAATTTAGGGTGGCGGATTCGGTCGGCAGTAGCGTGGAGGACACGTCCGACTCCGTCAGCAGAACTCGGTCTGTTGGTACTGCTCTAGGATTGGTTTTCGATAATGGAGCAAATACGGGTAGACTTCCAGGTGATTGTGCTCTTGTTAATGAAGATTCTGTCCATTAATATCAGAGGTTTTGGGAGTGGGGAAAAATTGAGGAATTTAAAAGATCTGGTGTTTAAAGAGAAGCTGGATTGCCTAGCGGTTCAAGAAACTATTTTGGGTGAGGATGTTAGTGAGTCAATTAAACGCATTTGGGGGCATAGTGAGCTGGGATTTGCCCAACACCGGCTTCGTAGATCTGGAGGCCTTCTTTTCTTTTGGAATAAGGAGGTGTGGACCACGGACTCGATAATTTCTGGCTCGGGGTTCCTTGGCTTGGTGGGTCGATGGAAAGATAAGCCGAGGCGTTATCTCTTAATTAACGTGTATGGTCCGCATAGTGGTAGTCAGAAGAGAGACCTCTGGTTAGCCCTTAGTGGAGTAATTCAAGAGCATAACAAGGTTGTTTGTTTGATGGGTGACTTCAATGTTGTTAGAAGTGTGGCAGAGAGGAAGGGCAGTTCTTTTATCTCAAGTAGAGCGACGGACTTCAATTCTTTCATCAGGGTTAATGGCTTGATTGATGTGAAGCAAGGAGGTCGCCGGTTCACGTGGATAAGTGGGGATGGCTTAAAAATGAGCAAGTTAGATCGGTTTCTTGTTAACGGTTCTTTCTTGGAAGACTGGCCAGATCTAGCAGCTGTGGTGCAGGACAGAGTTTTTGCTGATCATTGTCCGATTCTTCTCAAGTCTGACGTGGTGGATTTCGGTCCACCCCCGTTCCGTTTCTTTGATAAATGGTTGTCAGCAGATGGCTTTCCGGAGCTTGTCAGAGATGCTTGGGAGCAGTCGACCGTCTCCGAGCAGCAGATTACATCCTTAAGGAGAAACTCAAAGGTCTCAAAAGGGTGATAAAAGATTGGCAAAGGCTTAACCCCTCTGATTCGGGCTGGGTCGCTGACAGTTTGAGGAAAGATTTTCTTGGCCTGGAAAAGAAAGCTGAAGCTCAGGATCTTACTCCGGATGAATGGTGTGCTTGGAGGGATCTCAAGGCCCGTTATTGGAAGGAGCAGAGTCAGATTTCGAAGGATCTTAATCAGAAAGCAAGGGTGAAGTGGGCGGTTGAAGGTGATGAAAATAGCAAGTTCTTCCATGCAGTGATTAAGGGGAGGAAAGTTTCGAATTCAGTTAAGGGCTTGGTCTTAAATGGTTCCTGGACTGAGGATCCGAAGTTAATCAAAGGCGCAGTGCTGGATTACTTCAGATCCCAGCTTTAAGGAACCGTGCATCATCGGCCAGACTTGAAGTGGCAGATTCGTGACGCCACCGGCGCTAGGTGGATCTTTTGGAGGCCCCTTTCTCGGAGGAGGAAATCAAAAATTCAGTATGGCAGTGTGGCGGCAGTAAGGCCCCGGGGCCGGATGGGTTTAATTTTAATTTCTTCAAGGCCAATTGGGAGGTCTTAAAAGCTGATGTGGTAGCGGCTGTTCGGAAATTCGAAGCCACAGGCAGATTTGGGGCAGGTTGTAATTCCTCCTTCATCTCCTTGATTCCAAAGATGAAGGACCCAATTCTCATCTCCGACTTTCGACCTATCAGCCTTATCGGGAGCTTCTACAAAATTGTGGCGAAGCTGCTAGCAGAAAGATTGAAAGGGGTTATGGGAAGCTTGATCGGGGAGACTCAGACGGCATTCCTAGAAGGAAGACAGATAACGAATGGAGTCCTCATCATTAATGAAGCAGTCTCCTGGGCGAAGAAATCTAAGAAGCAGATGCTTCTCCTTAAAGTGGATTTTGCTAAAGCCTTCGATTCTATCAGTTGGAAGTTCCTTGATTCCATCCTTTCCCAGATGCATTTTGGCCCCAGGTGGAGGGGATGGATCTCTGGTTGCCTCAGCTCAGCTAGGGTTTCTATTCTGGTAAACGGCAGTCCAACTTCGGAGTTCCCGATGGAGCGAGGGTTACGCCAAGGGGACCCCCTGTCGCCTTTCCTCTTCATTCTAGCAGCAGAGGCGCTTAACCTCATGTTAGAGGAGGCCGTCTCCCAGGCGATTTTCCAGCCCCTCCAGGTTAGTCTTGATGGTGTGCCGTTGTCGCACCTCCAGTTTGCTGATGATGCGATCTTCTGTGGAGAGTGGTCAGTGGAGAACGCCAGGTCCCTTATGTGTATTCTTCGTTGCTTTGAGCAGGCTTCTGGTCTCAAAATCAACCTGGATAAAAGCAGATTGTTTGGGGTCGGGGTCAGATCAGAGGAAGTCTCCAGAGTTGCTGGCCTGTTGGGATGCTCAGCAGCATCTCTCCCCTTTTCATATCTAGGTCTTCCTGTCGGCCTAAATATGAGTCGTATCAAAAGTTGGGATGCGGTGGTTGGTAAAATTGAGAACAGGCTCTCGAGTTGGAAGGCTAAATCCTTATCCATTGGTGGTCGGCTAACCCTTGTGAATGCGGTTCTTGGAAGTTTGCCCCTGTATCACTTGTCAGTGTTTCTTGTCCCGGTTGGTGTGGTGAAAAAAATTGAATCTTTGAGGAACAAATTCTTTTGGGGGGCGTCAGGGGAGGGTAGAAAATTGATTTGGGCTAGGATTGATCGGTTGTTTGGAGATAGGGACGCTGGAGGGTTGAGTGTGGGTAGTTTAAAAGGAAAGAATTTGGCTCTCCTTAATAAGTGGAAATGGAGGTGGCTTACGGAAGTAGACCGCTTGTGGGCGAAGGTGGTGTCTAGCATTCATGGGGGTGTCCCGGGTTCGTCTCACCTTGGAGATCCCTCGGAGGGTTGGTGTGTTTGGAAAGGGATTATGAAGGCGCATGGGGAAGTAGAAGGGTTGGGGCCTGATTTTAAAAATCTCTGTGTATTGGTGGTGAGAGAGGGGGGAATAGTACTAAGTTCTGGAAAGACGTGTGGATTGGCGAGGGGTCGTTGGAGAGCAATTTCAGTAGGTTGTACGAGCTAGAGGTTAACAAAGAGGGCCTGGTTGGTGAGAAATTTAGATGGGTGGATGGGGAGTTGTGCTGGGCTTGGAGTTGGAGGAGGCCCTTGCGGGGGAGGGCGGAGGGTGATTTCAAACGTTTGCTTTCTCTTCTGCAGGACTTCTCGCCTCGAGCGAACAACCCGGATACTTGGCGATGGAATCCAGCAGCGGATGGCAGCTTCTCGGTTCGCCAGCTCTCCCTTATGGTCACGAAGATCCTTTCCGTGAGGCATGAAATCCCAACAAGATGGTGCAACAAAATCCCGATCAAAGTGAATGTGTTCATCTGGCGAGCGTCCCACCGGCTCATTCCTGTTCGTGACCAGCTTCAGCAGCGAGGCGTCCTTTTGGAGTCCTCGTCTTGTCCGCTATGCTTAGATGCCACAGAAACGTCAGATCATGTTCTAGTTCACTGCCCCCGCGCATCTGAGATTTGGCATGCGGTGGCTTCCTGGTGCAACACAGATGTCACAGGGCTTTTCCACTTCCGCAGCATCTTGGGAGAGGCTTTTATCTCTCAAGGTGCTCCGAAAGCTTATCAGGTGTGGAAGGCGATTTCATACGTTACGGCGTGGTCGATCTGGAAGGCAAGAAACAATCTTGTCATGCGAAGTCTTCCCTGGAACGCCTCTTTGATCTTCGGTAACATCCAGATCATGTCCTTCCTTTGGATTTGCAGCAGACCTCCGGCTCTTCGGATTTCTTGGTCGGACTGGCTGACGGTTCCGCTTATTCGGGTAGCGGAAGTTCAGTAGGACTTTTGGATGTATTGTGTTGTTCTTTTTGGTTCTGTGTTCTTCTGCTGCTGTAGGCTTCTCTCGGATTGTTTTTTGTTGTCTTTAGCTTGCAGGGGTGGTTGGCCAGTCATTTTTTAGGGGAAGTGCTGGCCAATTTTTTCTTCGGGTTGTCGTTCCCTCTTTCCTGCCTTGTTTCTGCCCTTACCTCAGGGGCAGTAATCTCTTTCTTGTTCTTCCCTTAATAAAATTTTCTTCATCGCTGTTCAAAAAAAAATAAAATAAAATAAAATAAAATAAAATAAAACTAACACTAGGGATGATTCTTGAATGCCTATGTACTACACCGAACCATCTTCCGTGAAGGTTCCGTTTCTTTGGTACGTGTGGGAGAGTTTCTCTCTTTTAGTTTTTCATCTCTTTAAGCGGTTATCTCTTCCATTTTTAATCCGGCTCTTACCATCCTTTTTAATAGCATTAGTTCTCTCTTTTGCCTGTGATGTGGGTGCGATTATCTCTATCTTCGTTTTTATTTTCCACAAGTGTATAGTCCTTTAGAAAAAAATATTGTTTATTTCATTGTTTTTATTTGAATGATTCATTCATTTATCTTTTTCATTTTACGTCTTCTATAGTTATCTTTTTTCCCCCACATGCAGTAGTCCTTTTTTATACAATAAATTTAGATTTGAACCAAATCCATATTAATGAAGAGATGTAACTTTGCTCAAATAAGATTTCTACTGATGATGATAATTATTCGTGCATGGTTTTATGAAGAGCTATTTAATGATAATGTAGATATGCATGCAATGAAGGTTTATACATATTGTATAATAAATCTTTGTTCAAAAAAAATTGTATAATGAACATCGTTACATACCAAATATGTCAGTTACATACTCCATTCCTCCCTATTTAATTTTATCTAGAAACTAGATATATTGATCTATCTTATGTATATAAGTTATTTAATTTTATATACCAAAAGGATGAAGAAAAAAAAAATATAGAACGTAACTATTAAAAAGAGACGAATGGAGTACTAAACAAAGGTAAATAAATAAAATTAATTATTTCTAACTATATATCCATAATACATATATAATGCATAGAGATAATTACATAATACTTCCAGTTACATAAAAAATACATTTCATCACATACTAAGTACATAATACTCATAGTTACATGCCAAATATACTAATTCACTCATGTTCTCACTAGTCGTTTCACCATCTATTTCATCGCAAATCTGTCTAGAACCAAACAAATATGTATTTTTGTGTAATGTACAAGTTTTCTCGGATAAGATTAATAGTTCTTGGTCGTACATAATATACTCCACTTGCATACCATATACATCCAATTACAAAAATAATTATTTCAAATTTCATCCATAATAAATATTACATCTAGTTAAGTACATAATACATTAGTTACATACTAAATACATCTAGTTACGTGTATACGAAACAATGACAAAAGATTGAAAATTTAATTATTTCAAAGTTCACCTATATATATACATAATGCACTTAAGTACATAATGGATCAACTTACATACCAAATTCATACAGTTGCATAATTTCAAATTACAACCATAAACTATATTCTCACTAATGTACATACTCGTATACACTTCTTCCAATTGCATACCATATAAAGCTGGTTACATAACTCATCAGTTTCCCTTCCCCCGTATCCTCAAATTTGTCGACTAAACCAGCCTCGCTCAGACTCGGCCACAACCCGGCTTCCACGTTTTCAAACTGAAAAATGAAGACCGTTGCAGTCGCTAAAATGAACTTCCGCTGTCGCTACGCCGATGCCTCAAGAAACGCCTCAAGATCGTGGCTTCGGTAGGAAATGGAAACTGTCCATTTAAAGCGTCTGTTTTTTAAATAATAATAATAATAATAATAATTTTATGCAATTATTTCACACACTTGTGGCTCCTAAACGGACATCCATATTTCCGTAACTGGGTGTATTACACCGGGTTCATTAGCCGAAGATTATTTATCAACTAGTTGGTGAACCAACAAGTTGGGAAATATCAATATTACCCTTCAGTCATTTGCCTGGACATTATCTTCCTCATATCCTCCGGCGGCTGATTCATCATCCTTGTCATCTCCGATGGAGTGCTCAGGTACAAATCATGATCGCGGTAGTCGGCCGGTGAGCTCCAGCTTCTACGTTAGATCTTTGTCACTCCGGCGAGTTCACTGTCGGAGAGATCTGAAATTCGTCATCGTAGGGAGACCCACCAGATCATCGTGGCTCGCCACTCCGATGCCGATCTCCACCTTTCGATGGCGAGCGACGTTTGGATATTGCAGATCTGGACGATCATCGACTAACCGACTGCATCAGCGATTAGAATCGGTAGCTTCTTCGGAGATTCTAGATCTGAAAAATTGCTGACGACAGTCACGATTCCTTCTTCGTCGCGCCGGGAGAAGAAGCGTGAGAAAAGGTCATTTCCTCGTTCGTGGAGGAAGAGAATCGATTGATTCTTGCAGCATGTCATCAGAGGGAGACAACTGTCGAACCTCCAAATCTGGATTCCTGCAGACGATCTAATGGTGAAACTCCAGATCTGAACAGAACAAGACGGTCAAAGGCAAATGAGCAGTTGCGAAATTCGGAGGTGAGTGAGGAACCAGACAGTTTGCAATATTTATTTAGACGTTATAACTCTTTATAATAGACACTATAAATTATGATAGGTCCTATCCTTTTTATGGATCACCAGCAGGTATTCGAAACTCCGCCTCTCTTGGACGGGCTGGTTGCTGGCCCTGGTATTACGGGCGGTTGAAGTCCTGCATTAAGTTTTTTGGTGTTGAGTTCCTTGTGGTTGTATTGTTCTGGTGCCTTGTGGTTGTTTTCTTGCTCTTGTTGTAGTTTGCAGGGGTGGTTTGGTTGGTCACTTTTCAGGGGAGGTGCTGCCCAATTTTCTGTAGGGGGCTCCTTCCTTGTGCTTCTTTTTGTTGGGGTTGGGCTTTGGTTCCGATGCCGCTCTTATCTCATGGGCGGGGAACTACGGCTAACCTATGCTTGTATCGTTTCTCTTCTTAATGAAGGTTATTTGTGCTGTTCAAAAAAAATGATACATATATTTTATCTGGTATGAATTGGTTCATCTTTTTTAAATGATAGACACAGTTACATTTTATTACAAACAGTCTGTCATAATTTATTAGACGTTTTTCAATGTCACTGAAATGTTGAAACAAATAACTAAACACTATAAACTCTTGTAGTTGACAATATTGCATAGTACTTTAGACACTATGTAATTAATTATAAATTAACGAAAAGTGTTTTATATTATGTTATAAACTCTTTTATACATTTCAGAATACTATTTTCTATGAAAATAATTGTTTATAAATTAGACAGTTTCACTATCACCTAAAATGTGCCATAAAAATAAAAGAACAGTTTCCAATATTTATTCAGACATAATATCACTTTTTAGTAGACACTATAAAATGTGTAAAATAACTAAATAAACAGTATAAACTCTTTTAATAAACAATATTGCATATCACATTAGACACTATAAAATTAATTATACATTAACAAAAATTATTTTATATTATGTTAGAAATACTTTTATAAATTACAAAATGATTTTTTACGATTCAATTAATTGTTTATAATGAAATAGACAATTTCTATATCACCGAAAATGTGCAGTGGTGGTTTCGATGATCGCGTGATGGTTCCAGTGACCGTGTGGTGGTTCCGGCGTCCGTGTGGTGGTTCTGACTGCCGTGACGGTGGTTCCGACGTCCACGCGGTGGTTCCGGCGGTCGTGACGGTGGTTCTGGAGACCGCGCGGTGGTTCCGGCAGTCATGGCGGTTGATCCAACAGCTGTGGCGGCAGTGAGGGTGGTGGTGAGGGTGGATGCTGGTTTTGGGTAGGAATGACAGTTTAGTCCGTAAATTTTTATCTAATTAATTATATTAATTATGTAGTGTTAGGATCCACTGGGTAAATCAAATGGCTAGCTTCTCTACGTAGTGGCTGTTTAATCTGATCAGTCAAGAACATGATAGGCTCTGAAGAAACCATCCCCCGCCAATGTTTACATGTCTCTAGCACCATTTATCTTGTAATGTCTTACACCTGCCCTTAGAGGGCACGTCTAGTCTGTGATGCTCCAATGTCATAGAGTGGAGTAAACGAGAGAATAAGGATGTGAAGGAGTAGAGTGCATTATGAGCTTGTAATTGTATGTAAGGTTGTGCTATTTAGATGATCAGGTGAAATTAGGTTTAGTGACTATTTATAGCTTTGTTAACTTGTCAGGTCTCCTAATATTCATGCCTCAAGCACTCCCCCAAACTTAAATCTAGCATTATCCACAATGAGGAAAGTGATCTTTGCAAGGAAGAATTGTGAGTCTTACCCGGGGGCCAAGTTAGGTCCCCATTACATATCCATGTCGGTGCCACCGGCCTCAGTACCGGTGGTGGGGCGGAAAGAGGTCCACATTCCACGATTCTCCTCCAAATGCTCCTCCATATCTAACAATGAAGTCCTATCCGTGAAGTGTCTTGTGTGATCATGCTCTTTCTCACATGATTCTTAAAGTCCCTTCAACCTCCGGAGTCAATTAACAAGTTGAACTTGTGCATTATTTGTCACGAACCGGAGGGAGTACCTAAATATAAAGAGCATGAACACCAATTAACTTCTATTTATTGAATGAGAAACAAATAACTAAACAATCAATAACCACACAAACAATCCCCGGCAACGGCGCCAAAAACTTGACGGGTGTTTTACATATGTATGAATTAAGCACAATATCAAGTAATAAAACTCATTCATCCTCAAGTGCAAGGTGTGCAATTGTAGTAGGGTGAGTGGGGTCGAACCCAAGAGATTGTAGTGCAATTTATGAAGTTTAGTTAAATGCAATATTTTTGGTATTTTTGGATTTAGATGACAAGTGATAAGGTGGATGACAAACTAAATTAACTAATTCTACTTCTATCACTAATGCAACTAGAACTAGAATGCAATGCAATAAACAATTATGAAAAGTAAATGTTCCTTAGGGTTGATTAGAGTTGAGGTTGCTAGATGGAGTGTTTGGTTGTGATATATGACAAGTTAGAGGAGTTGGATAATTAACAAGTTCTAACCTCCTAAGTTAGAACCATCCTCTCCATAGAAGACCAAGTAGAATCTCTTCACTTGCATCAACTATGGAGGCACTAAGTTTAGCCAATTGATGTCTCCTAACACCCTAGATTACCTTCTCAAATAATCCTAGAGTATCTAACCAATTCTCTTTGGTCAATTCAACAAAATACTCTCTCAAGCATTTCATCAAACACTTGGTGGGCATGGTAGAGTAGTTGGCCTTCTACTCTAACCCTACCTTCTTTAAGCCCAAGAAAATGTTACTAATCATGTATAATCAACAACCAAACAATTCTAATTCATCTAGCAACACAACAACATGCTAAACAACCCTAGGGATGATGAACTAATCAATATTCAACTATTCACGAAATTCACAATAACTATGAACAAAAAGGAAAGTAGAAGTTAAAGAGGAAGGAGGGAGCTAGAAAATTGTCTTCAAGTCTTCAATTCTTCATACAAATTCATAAATAAGAAATATGGAGGAGAAGAGAGAGAGCTCAAGAACCCTAGATGGGTTCAAGAGCAAGTCTAAGAGTGAGGGGATGTGAAAAGAAGTGAAAAAAACGCAATATAAATGCTCATTTTCGGGAGAAAAGAAGAGTGGACTAATCCTGAAAAGTGCGGTCAGGCGATAGTCTGATCCAAGAATTGGTCCACCTGACCTCCGCCTCGGCTCCCTGTCTCTTATGTTTTGAGGTCAGGCGATCGCCTGACCTAAGGAATTTGGTCGCCCGACCCTCCGCCCGGCTCCTGCATTTCCGTGGATTTCTCCAGTCCGGCGATCGCCCGACCTAAGGAATTAGGTCGCCCGAGGCTCGCCCGACCACTTTCTTCACCAATCCTTGAGCCTTTTTGAGATTTTGCATTGTTGTACTCGGTTTCATTTCTTGGTGCCCCTTTTTGTACGAATAATGGTCATTTTGCACCATTTTGCATCCAACATGAATTACCTACAAAAACGCTTGCGCCCACACTAAGTACTAGCATAATTATCGACAAAGCACGTGAAATGAGGGAAAATATATATCGATAATGCACAATTATCACACCCCCAAACTTAGATGTTTGCTAGTCCCTAGCAAATACACTCCCTACATGCAACTAACCACCTAAATGCAAATCACTAAATGAATGCAAGAGCTCGAGCTATCAACCCCGCATCAAATGCTTTAGAAGCCAAGAATTATTGCAAACAATTAAGATATGAATCTAATGGTATATGAAATCTTGCTTTAGATGCTACACTCGGAGGGCCACTCCTTAGCGTTTACGCTCAACTCTTGAGGTAGGGTGTGCTATTGTGTGATGTGATCTCGGAATTATTACTTTTACCATAAGCTCGAATGATGACCCGTAACTCCCTCACTTATTTACCCTAAGGGAGTTGGTTACAACTTAAGTGACAATGGACTTTATAAGGTTGTAATGTGGCTTGGTTCGGTTAGGCATGGAAATCGGTAGAAGGCCATTTAATCGGTGGAGCAAAAAAACATATTGAGTACCTAGGATTAAGGGCACTAATGATATATTCACTAAGAATAACCCTACTCAGTTGTGTCCGAACCGAAGTGCTCGATTTCAAAAAGCTTCCACAATTCAATATTCTCCACGCACTTTTAACAAAATAGTCTAACCATGGAATTACAAAGTGACGCTTACATGCTATATCTCAATTTTTTCATTGCAATTGCATTTTTTGCAACATTTTTTTTCTTTTCATTCACATTTTTTTGAGATAAGAGCATTACAAGAATTTCCATGGTTAGCTCACATGTACAACACTCACAAAATTTGCTAACAAACCAAATTCTCTTGAGTTTCTTTTTGAACCCAACAATACACACAAGAGTTTCCCCCAAACTTGTTTAGCAATCCGACCCACAACTTTATCTCCTACGCCCTTATAAGTCATACTCAATAAGTTTCAAGGACAAGAGTGGATAGAGAAAAAAAATGATGGCTCATAGCATGGGTTCACAAGAAATAAGGCTATTATGGCTCAAAGGGGTGAACTATTGGAAAAAATTGTACCGGGTTGGCTCTTTGGAAAGTTGGCTATTCCTAAATGCCATTATCAACAAAAATTGCAAACAACAATGTGAGTTTGTAATGGTCAAGTCACTCGAGTTCTAGTTCAAGCATAATCCGAAATTCTCTCATGAAGAACAAAAATAATCACACAATCCATGCATAGAAAGAATTAAGGCTCAATTGCTCACATGGTATGAAATTTCCAATTGTAACATCCAAAGCAACCTTTCATAGTCAACTAGATTCAAAACTGAAATATCAAAAATAATCTAGTTGCAAATCTCACAACTCGGGGTTGGGTTCCTAGGTATGCATCTACATTAACAATGCATCATGAAACTAAGCTAATGCATATGCAACTATCCTATAACAAATTTGTCAAAGAATAACCAAAAAGTGCAATTATCCGCTAACCATGCAAAATGCAACTAATTCTAACAAGGCACAAGCTTGCAATTGGAATCAAGGCAATCATGCTCACAATCATCCATACATCAATACAATATTCATGCCTCAAGCACTCCCCAAACTTAAATCTAGCATTATCCACAATGAGGAAAGTGATCTTTGCAAGGAAGAATTGTGAGTCTTACCCGGGGGCCAAGTTAGGTCCCCATTACATATCCATGTCGGTGCCACTGCCTCGCACCGGTGGTGGGGCGGAAAGAGGTCCACATTCCACGATTCTCCTCCAAATGCTCCTCCATATCTAACAATGAAGTCCTATCCTTGAAGTGTCTTGTGTGATCATGCTCTTTCTCACATGATTCTTAAAGTCCCTTCAACCTCCGAGTCAATTAACAAGTTGAACTTGTGCATTATTTGTCACGAACCGGAGGAAGTACCTAAATATAAAGAGCATGAACACCAATTAACTTCTATTTATTGAATGAGAAACAAATAACTAAACAATCAATAACCACACAAACAATCCCGCAACGGCGCCAAAAACTTGACGGGTGTTTTACATATGTATGAATTAAGCACAATATCAAGTAATAAAACTCATTCATCCTCAAGTGCAAGGTGTGCAATTGTAGTAGGGTGAGTGGGGTCGAACTGTTACGGTCACCCGAGCGGGTTGCGACCGGGTGACCCGGGGCTCCGGTTTTGGCCTGCGGGTCACGTTTTTCGGCGTTCAGACGGCTCCCGAGCCCTATCCGAATATCATTTTGGCGAACCCTTCCGTATTTGAGGTCGTGTGGGTCCCCCGGACGTTTCCGCCGAAAATATTTTTCTGGCGCCGGGGGGTTGTCGGGGTCGCCTCGGGACGTACAGCGGGCTCGGTAGCGCTCTCGAGATCTCAGTTTGAGAAGCCGTTTGTAGTTTTGGAGTCGTGGAAACGTCCCGGTGGTGGTTGTGGAGTTTAATATTTGGGGCGGGACGTTCGGTTCCGGGCGACTCCCGGGGCTCGGGACGGGAATCCCGGGGCTCGGGATGGAAATTTTCTGACGGCTTTGGGGTAAGTTGTGTTTGAATTTAAGATGGAATTTATGGGAATTTTTATAGAATTTTGGAGTGACGGAATTTCGGTTCAGGTTGTCACGCTCGCACGTCGGGTTTTGGTTCGGGTTCAGCGAGCTCGGTAGGACACTCCGGAAAGGCAAATGAATTTCTGAAAAATGTTCTGTGCATGTTATAATATTCTGAAGATTGTGTCCGAGTTTCATTAATTTTGGAATTCGGTAATTATTTTTGGGCAAAAAGAATTGGAACTTTCGGAGAAATTGGGAGTTAATTGAATTATGGTTGCAAAATAAATAAAATTGGGTATGGGCAGCAGCAGCCCATTTCGGCAGCTTGTGTGTGTGTGTGAGTGATAAGGGACACTTGTCCCTTTATGATTTAAGAGGAAAAAAGAAGGATATATATAAAGGCTAGAAATTAATTAAAATGCACCAAAATCCCATTTCTTTTCTTCTCTTCTTCTTCCTTCTCTCTGCCGCCATTGTCATCCTCTCTCAAGCTCTCCATGGTGTTCTTCATATTTGGCAAGGAATCAACAAGGTTTTTGGTGCAAATCATAGCTTGATTCTGCGTTGGTGGAGTAGCGCGGACCCGTAGGAGCCAAGTTGTGCATTTCGGGTCGGGAGTCGGGATCTTCCGAGTGTTGGGCTGCAGGGCAGCGTTTATTAGTTAAGGGCTTAATTTGTAAAATGTATGTTTTTTCCGTTTCAAGCCCCGGGAAACCTTAGAGTTCCGGGATCTTATTCTTTTCTGTATGTGTATATAAGGTATGATACCTCTCTTATAATTTTTGCATTGTTATTATTGTTTGTTCTGATTCTGTGACGAGACCCGTATGGTTGGAGGGACCACGGGTGCTCTTTGGTTCTGTTCTGTGTATCCGCACCAGGAGTGCCGATACTTCTGTTCTGTGTCCGCACTGAAGGGGTGCCGACATGCTGCGTGTATCCGCACCGGGAGTGCCGATACATTGCTTACGTGACCTACGACAGTTTGGGGCTCGCGACCCCGGCCGGTACCGTGCTATCTGTTCTGTTCTGATCTGTATATTCTGACCTCTACTGAGGGCTGTCGTTACGGGTCGTTCTGGCGGTTGGACCGCATATGTGGGATTCTGATTTACGTTATGCTTTATGTTTATATGTACATGCATATGCTGTGATATTCTGTTTTGCAGGTTCGGATTGTCGCCCTATGGGCAAACTGCACTTTTACCTTAAGCCCTTACTGGGTCCTTTCGAGGACTCACCCTTTTATTTGTTTACCATCTTTCAGGCAGTCTGACAAGCAACCAGCGGAATGGAGATCCGCGGTGCTTCCTGACATTTTGGGTTCTGTAGCAGCAGCAGTACCACGTGCGGGAATTCTTGAGCGAGAGGCTTCTGATTCCGCACTTAGGTATATATATATAGGATTTTGTTTAATGGCTCTGTAGCTGTAGATGCATGCATGTAGATCAGATCAAGAATTTGTATGTGCCATATGATCGGAAATATATTCGCCTTTGTTTGTCTTCTGAGTCGAGGGCGGAGCCCCGACTTGCCTATATTGGATTTGTTATGATATGAATTCAGTGTTTCTGTGGTTGTTGCGATGAGCAATGTTTGGTATACCATGAACTGCTTGGTTGGTATTTTGTCGAGTTATCATGTATACTTGCCATGTATGGGTTCTGTAGGTTGCTAGTCGATACTCGTTTGTTCTGTATTTGAGCTCGATGCTCCGCTGCCGCGTTTTCCGCCGTAATTCTGTTTCCGACGTCGCGGCCGGCTCCGCCTCCGCAACCGGGCTGTGACAAGGGTGGCGGGTCGAAGTGACAGTATGGGTTGTGGAAGGCAAGTCATGCTAGTTCATGGGTAAGCTTTACAAGTAATGACTTCGAAGGGCAAGCTACTGGTTTACACCTCATTCTGGAGTGGTTCGGTACGGAGCCTGATCAACTCCTTATTTGAACCATTTCGGAATGCGTGTGGAGCGGTGGCGGTTCTTTGGAGCATTATGGAAGGTGTGGGTGTTATATGAAGTGATTCCGTGATTATAAGCATGATCGATTCTATGTTAAGGTTTATTATTTAGTTTCGGGATTACGAAAGAATCCTTGCATCATGCATTGCATTACACTACGAGCCTTAGAAAAGCTGCCGCTAGCTTCGTAGAGATTAGGAGTGACCGACTTTGTGCGGATTCTGTTTGGTCTGAAATTTTTGAGATATGGTTAACACGCGTTGATAGCGTGATTTGGTACCGGAGGCGGGACTGGGATCCCACACCTCCGTGGAATAGGATACGGGTTCGGCGTGACCCGAGTCCGAACACCCACACTCACCACCCCGAGGCTTAGGCGCCGTAGGGACCCCTCTCGATTTGGTATTACCGCCAGCCTAGCCGGTTCAGGCGGCAGATGGCGGGGAAAATCTGTTTATGCCACGGTAAGGGCATTTTGATCGAGTGATGATAGCGAGACTTTAGCCACCGCTTGCTACTGACTTTGGAATTGGTAAGTGAATGACTCAGGAGCGTGGTCACTACGACACCTAGACTTCTCGTCGGTCCTATCAACGACGGGAGATCTGAGACACCAGTCTGACGAGGTTGGACTATTGGAGAGGTTTCGAGTTTGAATCCCCCGAGGTTCGGTGGCCGAGGAGGGCCGGAGGTATTAGAGACTCGGTTTGCAGGAATTGACAAACTCCTGGAGGAGGCTATTCGAGCCGGTTGGCCGCCGGGAATAGCGGCTACTCGGTCGATTGCTTCAGATTCGAACCGGAGTTCGGATTGACCCGATATCTGATTTCTAGTGTCTGGCAGAGTCTAGGACATTTCCGCGGAAAATATTTTTCGGGGCGGGGTTGCCGTCGGACGATTTTCGGGATGCAGGAAGAGAAACGGCTCGGGAGTGACCCGGGACTCAGATTTGCGTTTTGAGGAAGATCCGAGTCGGGGATATAATTTACATTTTTACGTGAAGAAAAATGTTCGGTCGAAAATACGGTTTCGGGCAGTTTTCGGGCTCGGGGCGAGCCAAGCGGTGACACTTGGCGAAATGTGATTAGTGGAAAGTATTGGACTTGGTCTCTTGTTATTTCTAGTGATTATGATTCACTATGATGTCAAAAAGGATGTCATGTGCAAAGCACATGACTTATTATTACAAGACTTAAGTTTTGGCAAGTCTTGCAAAAATGCAAACGTATTCTTCTTCCTTCTTCACTGCCGAATTCTTCCTCTCTCTAAAGCCACCATTGTTGTGTTTTACAAGCTTCCAAAGCTTGCTCTAGATTGCTTCTTGGTCCGAGAGTTCAATTGGGAAGTTGATCAGCAACTCGAGTACTACGTCTGTCGAGGTATGGTTCGATTCTGTTGAGTATTTGGCAATATTGGAAAGTTGATGTTCTTGGCTTAGATCTGAGTTTTGATGGAATTGAACCGTTGGATCGTTGTGTGGTTCATATATGTTGATGTTGGGTAGGTAAGGATTAGGAAATAACGTTGGATCGTTGGAAACACAACACGGGTGAGAACTCACCTTTTGGCCGAATTTTTGACCGATTATGTTGGGAATTTCTGTTGAATTTGATGTGTTACGTGGATTGATTTGTGATTATTGAAGTGAAATCTTGCATGTTACGAATCGGTTCTGAATTACGATGTCTCTGCGGGCTGAATTTTACCGAAATTCTGTAGGATCTTCGATTTTGGGTCGGGGTGTAGTTTGGTAGTGTGGTTGGTAAAGTTGCTAATCCGGCTTGAATTGATAGATTCGAGGTTGAAGGTTGAAAAAGAAAGGTTTCCGGGTTTCGGGTCGCGGGAAATTGTGTTTGAGATCCACCTGCAGTCGGGTACTGCTCCGATATCTATTCCTCCTTATCGGATGCCTATTTCTGAGATGCAGGAGTAGAAGAAGTAACTGGAGGAATTACAGCAAAAGAGTTTCGTCCGACCGAGCACTTCAGCGTGGGGTGCTCCGGTTCTGTTTGCTAAGAAGAAAGATGGGACGCCCCGACCTTGTATTGATTACAGACGGTTGAATGCTCTTATTGGGAAGAATAAGTATTCGTTACCAAGGATTGACGATCTTTTTGATCAACTTCAGGGTTCAAGAGTTTTCTCAAAGATTGATCTCTGATCTGGGTATTTTCAGCTTAGGGTGAAGGTAGAGGACATACCTAAGACTGCTTTTCGCACCCGGTTTGGATACTTTGAGTTTACGGTCATGCCGTTCGGGCTGACCAATGTTCGTGGCATTCATGGATCGATGCATCGGGTGTTCCGACCGTACTTGGACTCATTTCGGTGGTTTTATTGATGATATTCGATATATTCTCGGGATGAGGATTCGCATCGGGATCATCGAGGGTAGATCTGCAGACACTTTGGGAGTATCGGCTTTATGCTAAATTCTCAAAGTGTGAGTTACTGGATTCGGGAAGTCACCTTTCGGGACACATTATATCTCGAGCATGGTCTGCGTGGGTCCAGAGAAGGTGAGGGCGGTTCGGGATTGGAAACAACTTACTACGGCACGGGAGATCAAGAGCTCCACAGGGATTAGCAGGATTTTATCGGAGGTTTGTACTGGGATTTTCTATTGGCATCTCCGCTTATGCGATTGACTAAGAAGGGTCAATCTGTATATCCGGTCCGATAAGTGTGAGCAGAATTTTGAAGTTGAAACGGCGGTTGACTAACGCTCTGATTCTGACTCTTTCAGATCCGATCTTACCGTATGTGAATTATACGGATGCTTCCACATCCGGTTTGGTGTGTGTTGGTGCAAGAGCGTTTTGTGGTAGCTTATGGGTCGGAGCAGCTGCGACCGCATGAGCTGAACTGACTGACACATGATCTGGAGTTGGCTATAATAGTTTATGCGCTGAAACATTGGAAGCAATATCTGTTTGGTAGTAAATTTCAGATTCCTACCGACCACAAGAGTCTGAAATATCTGTTTACGCAAAAGGAGCTTAATTTGAGGCAGCATAGATGGCTCGAATACATTAAGGACTATGATTGTTGTGTCGAGTACATCTCTGGCAAGGGCAACGCGGTTGCCGATGCTCTGAGCAGGAAGTATACCAGCTTAATTAAGAGAGTGATTTGATATGCCTTTGGCACAGGGGGGCAGCTCTGGGAGCGTGCTCAGGTTATTACACTTATTATACATTCTGAGTGGCTTGATTGAGTGCGCGAGGCGCAAGGTAGAGATCCGGGGCTGAGGAGGTTATCTGGGGAGGATAAGGGTTTATTTGTTACCGACGTTTCAGTATGGCAGGGATTGCTATACTTCCGAGACCGCCTTTGTGTACCAGAGGATCAGGAGTTCTGGAATGAGATTTTCGAGGAGGCACACTCGAGCAGTTTGAGCATCAGAAACCGGCAGGACACTGCAGACTTTGCCCATTCCATGCAGGAGTGGGGCAATGTTACTATGGACTTTCGAATGCACTTGCCCGACACGGTCCCGCCATGATGTTATCTCAAGGTTATTGTGGATCGGCTGATAAAGTGCGCACACTTTTCGCTTATTCGGTCAGCAGACCCTGCTGGAGAAGCTTGCCCGGCCTTACATCAAGGAGATTGTACGTTTACATGGAGTACAGACTCCATTGTATCTCGACCGTGATCTGCGTTTTACACGATTACGGAATGCTTTTCATGAAGCTGGGCACGCGACTCATCTGAATACTGACTTATCACCCACGAGACGGACGGACAATGGAGCGGGTGATTCGATATTGGAGGATGTGTTGCGAATGCATACTTTGGATTTTGGAGGAGTTTGGGACTAGCGATTGCGTTGATAGAGTTCTCATACAATGCTTGTTTTCAGACTACGTTTGACATGGCACCATATGAGGTGTATGACACCATCTTTGTTGGACAGATGCGTCGATGGGGTTAAGTGGGACCCGAGCTTTTGAGGAGTTCACGGCAAAGATCAGTTATTACAGCGCGGATTAAAACCGCGAACGATTGCACCACTGCTTATATGAACCGCCGCCGAAGGGCTCTGGAAATCTGAGTATGGTGGCAGAATTTGACTGGAGGTAGCACCGTTCAGAGGGACAGTAAGATTTTATAGGCGGGGCGAGTTACACCGAGTTATATCGGTTTTTATGAGTTTCGGAGTAAGTTGTTAGGTTGGTTTTCCCCAATCAAGCTGCATTTTATGTGGTACCTTCCGGGATAGCCTGTTGTGGATCGGTTAGATTTAGGTTCGGTACTGTCTGGGGTTGTCTGGTAGAAATACCGGCAACTGTCTCGGGGTGCAATAAGATGCACCCGGAGGGTGGGACGCCGTGAGGCTCAGTATGGTAGTCTAAACTACCACTCCCGCCGCACCAGTACGGTGGTCCGATTGTTCTTAGTAAGAGGAATGTTTATACATTCTGGTTGGTAGCGATACTGTCTGGTTGGTTCGAGCTACTCTTGGAGGACCAAGAGTTCTAAGGGGGGGAGAATGTTACGGTCACCCCGAGCGGGTTGCGACCGGGTGACCCGGGGCTCCGGTTTTGGCCTGCGGGTCACGTTTTTCGGCGTTCAGGCGGCTCCCGAGCCCTGTCTGAGTATCATTTTGGCGAACCCTTCCGTATTTGAGGTCGTGTGGGTCCCCCGGACGTTTCCGCCGAAAATATTTTTCTGGCGCCCGGGGGTTGTCGGGGTCGCCTCGGGACGTACAGCGGGCTCGGTAGCACTCTCGAGATCTCAGTTTGGGAAGCCGTTTGCAGTTTTGGAGTCGTGGTGACGTCCCGGAGGTGGTTGTGGAGTTTAATGTTTGGGGCGGGACGTTCGGTTCCGGGCGACTCCCGGGGCTCGGGACGGGAATCCCGGGGCTCGGGATGGAAATTTTCTGACGGCTTTGGGGTAAGTTGTGTTTGAATTTAAGATGGAATTTATGGGAATTTTTATAGAATTTTGGAGTGACGGAATTTCGGTTAAGGTTGACACGCTCGCACGTCGGGTTTCGGTTCGGGTTCAGCGAGCTCGGTAGGACACTCCGGAATGGTAAATGAAATTCTGAAAAATGTTCTGTGAATGTTATAATATTCTGAAGGTTGTGTCCAAGTTTCGTTAATTTTGGAATTCGGTAATTATTTTTGGGCAAAAAGAATTGGAACTTTCGGAAAAATTGGGAGTTAATTGAATTATGGTTGCAAAATAAATAAAATTGGGTATGGGCAGCAGCAGCTCTTCTTTCGGCAGCATGTGTGAGTGTGGGTGATAAGGGACACTTGTCCCTTTATGATTTAAGAGGAAAAAAGAAAGGATAATATATAAAGGCTAGAAATTAATTAAAATGCACCAAAAATCCCATTTCTTTTCTTCTCTTCTTCTTCCTTCTCTCTGCCGCCATTGTCATCCTCTCTCAAGCTCTCCAGGGTGGTCTTCATATTTGGCAAGGAATCAACAAGATTTTTGGTGCAAATCATAGCTTGATTCTGCGTTGGTGGAGTAGCGTGGGACCATTGGAGCCAAGTTGTGCATTACGGGGCGGAAGCCGGGGTTTTCCGAGTGTTGGGCTGCGGGGCAGCGTATCCGAGGTAAGGGCTTAATTGGTAAAATGTTTGTTTGTTCCGTTCAAGGCCCGGATGACCTTAGAGGCCCGGGTTCCTATTCTGTTCTGTATATGTTTAACAGGTAATGATACTTCTGTTTATATTTATGTATTATTGTTATTATTGTATGTTCTGTTCTGTGACGAGACCCGGATGGTTGGAGAGACCACGGGTGCTCTTTGGTTCTGTTCTGTGTATCCGCACCAGGAGTGCCGATACTTCTGTTCTGTGTCCGCACTGAAGGGGTGCCGACATTCTGCGTGTATCCGCACCGGGAGTGCCGATATTACGCGTGACCCTACGACAGTTTGGGGCTCGCGACACCAGCCGGTACCGTGCTATCTGTTATGTTCTGTATATTCTGACCTCTACTGAGGGCTGTCGTTACTGGTCGTTCTGGCGGTTGGACCGCATATGTTGGATTCTGATTTACGTTATGCTTTATGTTTATATGTACATGCATATGTCGTGATATTCTGTTTTGCAGGTTCAGATGGTTGCCCTGTGGGCAAACTGCACTTTTACCTTAAGCCCTTACTGGGTCCTTTCGAGGACTCACCCTTTTATTTGTTTACCATCTTTCAGCGATCGACAAGCAACCAGCGGAATAGAGATCGCGGTGCTTCCCGACATTTCGGGTTTCAGAAAGCGGCGGTACCACGTGCGGGAATTCTTGAGCGAGAGGCTTCTGATTCCGCACTTAGGTATATATATATATAGGATTTCGTTTAATGGCTCTGTAGTTGTAGCTGCATGCATGTAGGTCAGATCATGAATTTGTATATGCCATATGATCGGAAATATATTCTGCCTTTGATGCCTTACGAGTCGAGGCGGAGCCCACTTGCCTATATTGGATTTGTTATGATATGAATTCGGTGTTTACGTGGTTATTGCGATGAGCAATGTTTGGTATACCATGAATCGCTTGGTTGGTATTTTGTCGAGTTATCATGTATACTTGCCATGTATGGGTTACGTAGGTTGCTAGTTGATACTCGTTTATTACGTATTTGAGCTCGATGCTCACGCGCGCGTTTTCCGCCGTAATTCCTGTTTCCGACGCCGCGGCCGGCTCCGCCTCCGCAACCGGGCGGGTGGCTGTGTGAGAACCCAAGAGATTGTAGTGCAATTTATGAAGTTTACTTAAATGCAATATTTTTGGTATTTTTGGATTTAGATGACAAGTGATAAGGTGGATGACAAACTAAATTAACTAATTCTACTTCTATCACTAATGCAACTAGAACTAGAATGCAATGCAATAAACAATTATGAAAAGTAAATGTTCCTTAGGGTTGATTAGAGTTGAGGTTGCTAGATGGAGTGTTTGGTTGTGATATATGACAAGTTAGAGGAGTTGGATAATTAACAAGTTCTAACCTCCTAAGTTAGAACCATCCTCTCCATAGAAGACCAAGTAGAATCTCTTCACTTGCATCAACTATGGAGGCACTAAGTTTAGCCAATTGATGTCTCCTAACACCCTAGATTACCTTCTCAAATAATCCTAGAGTATCTAACCAATTCTCTTTGGTCAATTCAACAAAATACTCTCTCAAGCATTTCATCAAACACTTGGTGGGCATGGTAGAGTAGTTGGCCTTCTACTCTAACCCTACCTTCTTTAAGCCCAAGAAAATGTTACTAATCATGTATAATCAACAACCAAACAATTCTAATTCATCTAGCAACACAACAACATGCTAAACAACCCTAGGGATGATGAACTAATCAATATTCAACTATTCACGAAATTCACAATAACTATGAACAAAAAGGAAAGTAGAAGTTAAAGAGGAAGGAGGGAGCTAGAAAATTGTCTTCAAGTCTTCAATTCTTCATACAAATTCATAAATAAGAAATATGGAGGAGAAGAGAGAGAGCTCAAGAACCCTAGATGGGTTCAAGAGCAAGTCTAAGAGTGAGGGGATGTGAAAAGAAGTGAAAAAAACGCAATATAAATGCTCATTTTCGGGAGAAAAGAAGAGTGGACTAATCCTGAAAAGTGCGGTCAGGCGATAGTCTGATCCAAGAATTGGTCCGCCTGACCTCCGCCTCGGCTCCCTGTCTCTTATGTTTTGAGGTCAGACGATCGCCTGACCTAAGGAATTTGGTCGCCCGACCCTCCGCCCGGCTCCTGAATTTCCGTGGATTTCTCCAGTCCGGCGATCGCCCGACCTAAGGAATTGGGTCGCCCGAGGCTCGCCCGACCACTTTCTTCACCAATCCTTGAGCCTTTTTGAGATTTTTCAATGTTGTCCTCGGCTTCATTTCTTGGTGCCTTTTTTGTCCGAAAAAGGTCATTTTGCACCATTTTGCATCCAACATGAATTACCTACAAAAACGCTTGCGCCCACACTAAGTACTAGCATAATTATCGACAAAGCACGTGAAATGAGGGAAAATATATATCGATAATGCACAATTATCACACCCCCAAACTTAGATGTTTGCTAGTCCCTAGCAAATACACTCCCTACATGCAACTAACCACCTAAATGCAAATCACTAAATGAATGCAAGAGCTCGAGCTATCAACCCCGCATCAAATGCTTTAGAAGCCAAGAATTATTGCAAACAATTAAGATATGAATCTAATGGTATATGAAATCTTGCTTTAGATGCTACACTCGGAGGGCCACTCCCTTAGCGTTTACGCTCAACTCTTGAGGTAGGGTGTGCTATTGTGTGATGTGATCTCGGAATTATTACTTTTACCATAAGCTCGAATGATGACCCGTAACTCCCTCACTTATTTCCCCTAAGGGAGTTGGTTACAACTTAAGTGACAATGGACTTTATAAGGTTGTAATGTGGCTTGGTTCGGTTAGGCATGGAAATCGGTAGAAGGCCATTTAATCGGTGGAGCAAAAAAAACATATTGAGTACCTAGGATTAAGGGCACTAATGATATATTCACTAAGAATAACCCTACTCAGTTGTGTCTCGAACCGAAGTGCTCGATTTCAAAAAGCTTCCACAATTCAATATTCTCCACGCACTTTTAACAAAATAGTCTAACCATGGAATTACAAAGTGACGCTTACATGCTATATCTCAATTTTTTCATTGCAATTGCATTTTTTGCAACATTTTTTTTCTTTTCATTCACATTTTTTTGAGATAAGAGCATTACAAGAATTTCCATGGTTAGCTCACATGTACAACACTCACAAAATTTGCTAACAAACCAAATTCTCTTGAGTTTCTTTTGAACCCAACAATACACACAAGAGTTTCCCCCAAACTTGTTTAGCAATCCGACCCACAACTTTATCTCCTACGCCCTTATAAGTCATACTCAATAAGTTTCAAGGACAAGAGTGGATAGAGAAAAAAAATGATGGCTCATAGCATGGGTTCACAAGAAATAAGGCTATTATGGCTCAAAGGGGTGAACTATTGGAAAAAATTGTACCGGGTTGGCTCTTTGGAAAGTTGGCTATTCCTAAATGCCATTATCAACAAAAATTGCAAACAACAATGTGAGTTTGTAATGGTCAAGTCACTCGAGTTCTAGTTCAAGCATAATCCGAAATTCTCTCATGAAGAACAAAAATAATCACACAATCCATGCATAGAAAGAATTAAGGCTCAATTGCTCACATGGTATGAAATTTCCAATTGTAACATCCAAAGCAACCTTTCATAGTCAACTAGATTCAAAACTGAAATATCAAAAATAATCTAGTTGCAAATCTCACAACTCGGGGTTGGGTTCCTAGGTATGCATCTACATTAACAATGCATCATGAAACTAAGCTAATGCATATGCAACTATCCTATAACAAATTTGTCAAAGAATAACCAAAAAGTGCAATTATCCGCTAACCATGCAAAATGCAACTAATTCTAACAAGGCACAAGCTTGCAATTGGAATCAAGGCAATCATGCTCACAATCATCCATACATCAATACAATATTCATGCCTCAAGCACTCCCCCAAACTTAAATCTAGCATTATCCACAATGAGGAAAGTGATCTTTGCAAGGAAGAATTGTGAGTCTTACCCGGGGGCCAAGTTAGGTCCCCATTACATATCCATGTCGGTGCCACCGGCCTCGTCTCGGTGGTGGGGCGGAAAGAGGTCCACATTCCACGATTCTCCTCCAAATGCTCCTCCATATCTAACAATGAAGTCCTATCCTTGAAGTGTCTTGTGTGATCATGCTCTTTCTCACATGATTCTTAAAGTCCCTTCAACCTCCGGAGTCAATTAACAAGTTGAACTTGTGCATTATTTGTCACGAACCGGAGGGAGTACCTAAATATAAAGAGCATGAACACCAATTAACTTCTATTTATTGAATGAGAAACAAATAACTAAACAATCAATAACCACACAAACAATCCCCGGCAACGGCGCCAAAAACTTGACGGGTGTTTTACATATGTATGAATTAAGCACAATATCAAGTAATAAAACTCATTCATCCTCAAGTGCAAGGTGTGCAATTGTAGTAGGGTGAGTGGGGTCGAACCCAAGAGATTGTAGTGCAATTTATGAAGTTTAGTTAAATGCAATATTTTTGGTATTTTTGGATTTAGATGACAAGTGATAAGGTGGATGACAAACTAAATTAACTAATTCTACTTCTATCACTAATGCAACTAGAACTAGAATGCAATGCAATAAACAATTATGAAAAGTAAATGTTCCTTAGGGTTGATTAGAGTTGAGGTTGCTAGATGGAGTGTTTGGTTGTGATATATGACAAGTTAGAGGAGTTGGATAATTAACAAGTTCTAACCTCCTAAGTTAGAACCATCCTCTACATAAGACCAAGTAGAATCTCTTCACTTGCATCAACTATGGAGGCACTAAGTTTAGCCAATTGATGTCTCCTAACACCCTAGATTACCTTCTCAAATAATCCTAGAGTATCTAACCAATTCTCTTTGGTCAATTCAACAAAATACTCTCTCAAGCATTTCATCAAACACTTGGTGGGCATGGTAGAGTAGTTGGCCTTCTACTCTAACCCTACCTTCTTTAAGCCCAAGAAAATGTTACTAATCATGTATAATCAACAACCAAACAATTCTAATTCATCTAGCAACACAACAACATGCTAAACAACCCTAGGGATGATGAACTAATCAATATTCAACTATTCACGAAATTCACAATAACTATGAACAAAAAGGAAAGTAGAAGTTAAAGAGGAAGGAGGGAGCTAGAAAATTGTCTTCAAGTCTTCAATTCTTCATACAAATTCATAAATAAGAAATATGGAGGAGAAGAGAGAGAGCTCAAGAACCCTAGATGGGTTCAAGAGCAAGTCTAAGAGTGAGGGATGTGAAAAGAAGTGAAAAAACGCAATATAAATGCTCATTTTCGGGAGAAAAGAAGAGTGGACTAATCCTGAAAAGTGCGGTCGGGCGATAGTCGATCCAAGAATTGGTCCGCCCGACCTCCGCCTGGCTCCTGTCTCTTATGTTTTGAGGTCAGGCGATCGCCTGACCTAAGGAATTTGGTCGCCTGACCCTCCGCCTGGCTCCAGAATTTCCGTGGGATTTCTCCAGGTCCGGGCGATCGCCTGACCTAAGGAATTGGGTCGCCCGAGGCTCGCCCGGACCACTTTCTTCACCAATCCTTGAGCCTTTTTGAGATTTTGCAATGTTGTCCTCGGCTTCATTTCTTGGTGCCCCTTTTTGTCCGAAAAATGGTCATTTTGCACCATTTTGCATCCAACATGAATTACCTACAAAAACGCTTGCGCCCACACTAAGTACTAGCATAATTATCGACAAAGCACGTGAAATGAGGGAAAATATATATCGATAATGCACAATTATCAATGATCATTGTCTTCCAAATGATGCTCCCCCATTCGAGAATGATGCGCTGCACACCTACTAAACAAGAATGAGCACACTCTGCAATATGATACGCTCAAATTTGAGAATGATGATCAGTGTCTCATAAATGATGCACTCCAGCTCGAGAATGATGCGTTGCACACATAAAAAAAGATGAGCACGCTCTGCAACATGACACACTCAAATTTGAGAATGATGCTCTCCAATTCGAGAATGATGCGTTGCACAACTATTAAAAAATGATGAGTACGCACTGCAATATGATGCATTCATATTTGACAATGATGGTTAGTGCCTTCTAAATGATGCTCTCCGGTTCGAGAATGTTGCGTTACTAAAAATTGATGAGCACGTTATGCAATATGATGCGCTCAGATTTGACAATAATAATTATTGTATTCCAAATGATGTTCTCCAGTTCAATAATGATGCGCTGGACACTATTAAAAAATGATGGTCTCACTATGAAGTATGATAATCAATTATTAACAAATGATGATCTCTTTGTAAAGATATTGCAATTACGTCACCTTCAAGACCGATGATCATGAACAAATAAATGAAAAAAGAAAAGAAAGTAATTCTATAGTCTCCCTGATATACCCTTAAGTGGTAGTGGGACAAAGAAGGGTAAATGAGTAACTTGAATGAAAGTATCATGTGAACGAAAGAAGTAATATAATTAGGACCCCCTGTAGGGTGGCATGTATAGCAACAGTCAAAAAGGGTGGCTAACCTTTCTCTTGTAGCTCTGTGTAATGACTTCCAATATTTTTAAAATCTTTTTAGGGACCTTAAAAAGTGAGAAATAATACAATGGAACAACACCAAGAAAAGAATTAATCAAGCAATATACAGTCTAAAAGCTCATCATCTAATCGGCAGAAGAAAGAAGCTAGGTAGTTAGAAGCAAAATTCAACATGCACCTCACCTTCTGATGAGAAGAAACAAAAATATGTATCTATGCAATCCAAATGATACGGAGAGCCGCCAATATAATAAGATTAAACGTGCTAAGTGACTCGATCTATGATCAAACAAAACTCAAACTATATACCGATTTGCATAGGTGCTAAGACATATCAGTTTGAGCCACTTGATGCTGTCACCGGGAGCAGTGGCATGGGGGGCAGCAGAAGCGTTGGTGGCACAGTGACAAGAGGTGGCCTGAAATAATGGCACATGTTGACGGTTCCATTATGGAGACGCAAGATTCATGTAATCTAATACCGGCCCCGATGAGTTGGGATTAAGGCTCAGGTAATTTATTGATGGATTGTTGACAGGATACCATTCACAGGCTGACAATCGCCGGCCCCAACGAGATAGGGTTCTTTCTTCTTTTGGCTTTCTCAACAATGCAAAATCAGCAGTAATACTAGCATTTTAAACGTGGTAATTAAAGATATTCAGCCTCCTTATTAAAATGCACAAAATGGACGGAACAGGACAAGTGAGGATATTAAAGAGATAATTAATTAGCAAATAAATGCTTCAGTTCAAGTCATGATATAATAACTTTTATAGCAAGGTACATAAATATGGCTAAAAAAGACCAAAGGGGAATTTAAAGCAACATTAATCATACATATTACTATTTTCTCCAAACCTAAAATTATTGCAGCACTTACTATAGCACCCATCTCTCATCCTCATTGAAGTGGTACCGCACAGGAGAAGAGTGGGAAGGAGTAGGGCTGAACAACAGCCTCTCGTGGAAATGTGTCGTGTATAGCACGGTAATTAGCAGAAACGCTGATATTCCTGTCGAGATGCCGGCAAATGAAACGAAACTGAAAGTCATTGACAGCAAAGAGGACAACGGCGTCTTCATAGGGGTGAAAACCGAGCGGCCGAATTTTAGTACGCCCCATTTTGAGCACCAATCCTGCAGGTATCTTCAAGTTACGAATATCGTGCTTGAGGATCCATTGGTAGGAGTAGTTACTACCATGACCCTCCTCCTGCAAAACCCACACCTTCAAATTTCCAAAAGTGTTAGTCGGCAAAGCAAGATTGATCTGGCCTTTGTTGATTCCTACATGAATGGGAGTGATTGTAAATGACCAATTGCCTGTTGGGATTTGGATGGCTTGGGCACTACGGTCATCATAACTTTCTTCATCTGTTACCTCGATTCTCAACAGATAACCTATAATAATTGGTAATCTGTATATAGCCCCGTTGAGGTAGACGGAGTGTTGCAACCACCTGGTTCCGAGGCCGTGAGGAAGATGATGGTCAAAGTTCAAATCCCGACTCCATTTGCCTGTCTTAGAGGCGTAGATCCGCATGCACTTGTGACGCAGGTGGTTGCACGGGGGGTGCGCCGCCGGAAGTAGGCAATGATTTTAAACGACATTAAAGACTCCGCCGGATCATAAGCAAGCACTGCGTGGTCCGTTTTATTGTACATACTGTCGGCGGTGTCTGCTTCTCCAATCACCACAACCGATGAGCTGGTTTCCAGGTTGGAAACGCGGTACACCGGTGGTGATGAAGCATTATTATTATTAAGATTATTATTATTATTATTACTATTCAGGCGATGCAAAAGCAATCCATTACATGCATCTAAAAATACCAATCCCCTGTCATCGAATTTCTCCAATAATCGCCATCCTTCTTCTTCTTGGCCAAAGTGATTGTTGTCTCCTTGGCAACGATGAGCGGTGTATGCCAGCAACGGAGGATATTTTATCTCAAATATGTTTCCAAACTCTATCTTCATCAAGTGCCCTTTGAACTCGAGAGGATCATTACAAGTCAACCTGTGGAGGCACCGAGAATTCACCAATCGTCGCCATAATTTTGATACGCATCTAAGTCTTAATCGGTGGCGAACCCGGGAATTTTAAAGGGGGTCCATATGCAAGTAAAAGATTAAATTTTATAATTATATAGTAAAATTTTGAAATGATAAAAATTATATTACAATTGTTCTCTCAGTCCTCATCCCTTAAAAAATCTACAATTACATCATTCTTAGTGCTTTTAAATACATCTTTCTCGATATAAGTCACAAGCAATCAAAACTGCTTTAAGAACTTTAGTAATATTAGTGTAAAAGAAAACATGTGGTATCAAGTTATTAAAAAAAGTGAAATACAATGGTCAAGTTATAGTTATTACCATAATAAACTTTAACTCAATAATTAAGAAATTGATCCACTTTATATTTTTTAATAACCAATATAATATATTAAATATCATTATAATTTTTAAAGGGATCCAACTAATAAATTATATATCCTCTATACATATTTTTGGGAAAAGTGGTCCGCCACTGGTCTTAATACTGCCTTTAAGTTTTGCCCCACTTTGACGAATACCTCCACCATCATATCCTCCCCAATCGACTCAAACTTGCTCACAGGCATACTTTCAAAGTACGAAGTACTTTGAAATCAAACCGGATACTATCTTCATGCCAAATGGTTATTTCTTTGCAAGTGACAATCCATTTGAACAAAGGTGGTAATAGAAAAAGGCTGAATCACAGGTTATCTTCTTTTGCAACAATCTATGGGGGGAAAAAAAGGACTTTTCAATCAATTGTTTTCTGTTCACATATTTCATCAATTTTTCAAAAAAGAAAAAAACTAAACTTTTCCTCGAATATCTCATAAAAATGCAAATTTGGCAAGACTTACCTCGAAAGCTGACGCCGGAGAAATCGCAATGTGATGCAAGTTGAATCCGGTTTCAATTTTCAGCACCATAGAAGCGAATTGATGCGAGGAAAAGATCTAGTGACGGGGCTTCCTGTTGGCTTCGCAGAGCCGAGAGACTCTGCCGGGTGTGGGCAGGGATCGAGTGACAAGCGGTGCCTGTGGAGTGTCGGGTGTGCGAGTTCATATGGGTGCCGAATACGAAGGACCGGCTGCCGAGCCGGCGTTACAGGGCAGGGAAACTGGTTCGGCGGCGGAGACGATGCAGAAAGTAGGGATTAAGGTTGCATGTGTTTTTTTATTGCTGCACTTGTGGTTTAAGTAGTTTCACATTAGTGTAGGTGTAGAGACTACTGATGGAGAATGAGATAACGACAGAGATGACCCTCGAGCAATCAAAATGCTGATTGAGGCCCCGAATTGTTTTCCCTCATGTTACAATTGAACCACTTCCTTTCTTCTTCTTTTTGCCCTTTTGATTCAGAACCACTTATTACAACTTAGTCTTCACTCATACTAAAAAAATCCACTTTCTTGGTCTCTTATCATTCGTTACCTTGTATTTTTTTTTAAAAATTACTTAACAATTGAGTCATCACTAAAAAGGCGATTAAATTGCATAGTCTATACATAAATTATAGTCCGTGTTGTGAAGCTATAACCGAACAAAATTTTGTTGCAAAAGTGTCTTTAAAGTATGAGTACATCAGAAATTTGTGCCTATGATTTAACATTGTTAAAACAGAACAAAAATTCTAGTTAAAATGCTCAAATTGGCCTGTAGTATTTTTGAAATGTGTTGAACATCCATATGCTTTATAATTTTACATTTTGAGCCATTATACTTAATTACGTGTGTAATATTTTGAATAATCTTTCTAAATTAATAATTCTAATTATAGATTGAGTCTAAATATCTAAAAAAATTATCAAATATGAAAAATATTTAAAATAATATCAATAATTATACTTGTAATTAAATTTACCTTTTTTATTACAATAATATAGTAACTATTAAAATAAAATGCAAGAAAGAATAATAATTTCTAAAAAATATGTCATTGTGGAAGATTTCGTGCATTACCTAAATAATTTAATAGTATTGTAGATTTTTTAGAAAATAGTTATTCATTCTTACATTTTTCATTTGATAATTACTATTTTTCTCGCAATAAAAAATGAACTTTAAAAAATATTATTATTGATATAATTATAAACTTTTGTTTCCATATTTGATATTTTTAGAAATTTTAGACTCAATCTATAATTTTTATTCCTGATTCCGAAAGATTATTTGAAATAATACACACATAATTTAAATTAATGGCTCAAAAAGTAATATTATAAAGTTAGAGCACATTTTAAAAACCTTGGGGGTTAATTTGAGCATTTTAATCATAATTTCCGTTACGTTTTAATGAAAGTTAACTCACATGTTTATATTGGTGACGTACTCATACTTTAGAGCCACTTTTGTAACAAAATTTTGTTCAAGTAAAGATTTGCAATACGACCTATAGTTTAGGAATATAGTTTAGGAATAGATGATGCAATTTACTCCTAAAAAGGCCAAAAAAGTGTTAGCTTCGCTTTCTTATCTTATCAATACAAGTGAACAACACATTGCAACCCACACTGACGGAACCGGGATTTTGGGTTTGGAGGGGCGAGCAAGTTGTTAATATACACAAAGCGAATAGTATATTAGGTGAAATCTTAGTGTGTATCAATGAATTCTGAAAAATAAAGAGGGATTGTATATTTTGACAAGCCTCCTGGGGTGTTTGTGCCCAAAAAGACTATATTCATTCAAGCTACTAGTTCAAAATCATTTTAGTGAAATTATATATATTTGAGAGAAAGTGGATTGAGCTTTAATTAAAATTGGGGTTTGATTTTGTTTTGGCATGGGTAGAAGGGGCTAGATGGGCAAATTATTATCTAGATCCATAAAATACTTCTTATATACCGTATACCTCTCAAAATTGAACGTGTTGAATGTGATTTAACTCAGTGAAGAGACTCAATTGTGTCAAACCTCAATGATGTTTATTTTGGCCAAGGCCAAAGAAGAATTGGAGGCGGTGTAGAAGAAAGATGCAAACGCAGAGGCTGCGCTGGAGGCGGCCAAGGAGCAGATCACTGAAATAGAGGCCACCTCCAGGGACTTGGTCGAATCCACCGTTTCTGGTGCAGAGGAGCCGATGGCCGCGGTGTCCACATTTTGGGCCATGGAGGAGGAGCTAGGCCTCCCTGTCTTCGAAGGTGAGAGACGGGATCAACCTTCTAGCATCCTGGTGAAGTTTCCTAATCGCCTCACTCGCATGAAAAGCAGGATTGCAGAGTTGTGCACCGAAGGGGACGTCGGAGCTCGTGCGTTTAAGGAAGGGTGGTTGCGATGTCGTTGGCAGGCAGAGAGGCTTTACCCCGACCATGATTACTCATCCCTGGATGCCACGCAGTACGAGGATCCGGGGGTAGACCCGTTGCTCGAGTGGGGCGAGGTCATTAATAAGATGGGGAAGGCCTGGTATCATGTCCTAGGAGAAGGGGTCGAGTCTCCAATGTTGTAGATGACCCCCCAGTAGGTTGTAATCCTTTTGAAGTATTAATGAAGTAGTTGATTTTTTTGTTCATATTTTGTTGATTTAATTTTTTTACCGTCACGTAGCATAGGGTCGCGTGTCTTGCGTAGTTGTGGGCTTAGTAGTGCCTTCGTAGGCGAGCGTTATGAGGGGCCGTTAGGGGACCCATTCCTGAACCTTGGTGAAGGTTGGGTTTCGAGACCTTAATAGACCTGGCACCTAGACCCTGGGTAAAGATTAGGGCAAGAAACCGCTCCTGCCGGTAAGGCGCGAAGGGCTCAGTCTAACTCAAGGCGAGTAGAGTTTGATGCTGCGAGAGAGGATAGAGGAAAAATAGTCATTTTATTGACAGTTGATGAATAACGTTATACATAGTAGGGACGCAGATTGTGTTACCCCCTTCGGCGCAAGGGCACGTAATGCGGAATGCCCGGCGGCGTCAGCGGGAACCAGAATCGGGGCAACAGTAAAACATAGTTCCCTCGGTGTGGTGGCCCATAACCAACCCAATTTAAATTTTTCTTTTACTCTACTCATGCTATTTACTTGTAATGCAAGTAACGAGGATCGTCTAAACACAACACATGTATGCACATACATACATATATGACAACACAAGTTCTGCCTCGCAGGCCTCAAAATGCAGCAGCATACTGAAAATTCTCATACCGATACATATGTGATGCAACCTAACTTTACATGTATGCGTTCACATATACAGAGCTAGAACCTAATTTCCAGAATACCTACGCGTGTGGAGGGATCTGGTGCACCAAGATCCTCAGAAAGCAACTCCATGTAGGTCACCGCTACTTCTAAACAAATAACAAAAGACATACCGCTAGTAACCTCAAAATGTGCTCAAATCAGAATCAGATCTTGCAGAATAGCAGAAAATCTCAAACGAGACTATCTTTATTTCAAATCAGAAGTCAGACTCGGAATTAACAATACCAGAAAAGCACCGAGATACTCTACTCCTCGGACTTCTTATCAGATGAGCTTGAAAAATTGTAAATATATAAGGGTGAGTCCTCATTGAGAACTCGGTAAGGGTCAGTCATAGGATAGGGTATCTCAGAAATCCAAAATACTCGGAACTAATATATCTGCACAGAAAACACAGATACAAATGGAAACAAATATACAGATAATAATAAGAACGATGTCAGAAATGTTAGTAGTCAGACATAATCAGCATACCTTTAAGGCTTTTAGCCTTAAAGAAGAGGTTTTCAGAAATAACAGAGGCATGGTACCAGCCCAGGGTCCGGAATCCCCGCTGTAGACAGAACGGATCTTGATAGCTGAAGACAGAAGGATACTTGTCGGACAAGTTATCCTGCGCAGAACAGATTCAAATGCCAGAATGCAGGAGGTAATTTTTCGGGCAAGTTATCCCGAGTGATGACGGGAGGTAACTTGCCGGATAAGTTATCTTGCGCAAAACAGATCCAAATACCGGAATGCAGAAGGAAACTTGCCGGACAAGTTACCCTGAATGATAAAAGGAGGTAACTTGCCGAATACGTTATCTCGGAGCGTCCACCCGCATACCCGAGCCTATGCCATAAACTGAGTTCGGTATCACCGGGCCCCACCCTCACTCGAACTCAGCCCCAGTTACCCCGACACACATATATAAGCATCCCAGAATGCAGATTCCCAGAAACCAATTTCGGCAGAGTTTCGGCTTAGTTTCTGCCTAACTCCCTGTTGATTCATCAAAAAATCACAGAATAAACATCCAGGAACCACAATATCACAGATCTGAGCAATTTCGCCACACACCAGAAATTCAAACGTTAACGGTTTTTCACACATAAGCTCATTTACAAAAACTGATCCAAAGAGAATGCGTAACTCTTTACCGTGAACAACATATATCATTAACTCTTCACATATTTGAAGTTGGGTTCTCGTGCAGAAAATCAGAAACGGATTCAGTAGTACTCCGGAATCGTTTCAGCTCAATCTCCTTTTCAAAACTGATCCAGAACCACATAAACAACGTTTAAAAACTAAGAAACATACCTCATATGTGTGGCGCCTCAACATGTAGAAAATTTCAGAAAAAAACAGCTTTCAAACGGAATCGTTTCAGAAAAATCTAATCCGTAGGATGTTCCTAACTTCTCCCGAAGTTTGGGCCGAGATTTGGGAAGATCAATTGAAGCTCACTCTTGAGCTTTCATGGAGCAGGCATGAGAAAGTGAGAGGAAGAAGATGAAGAAGGAAAAAGAAGATGAGAAAATGACAAAAGTCATTTTCTACCTTTTATCCCGTTTTTTTTTTTCTTTTCTTTTTTTTTCTTTCTTTTTCTTCCTTGTAGCCGCCCTTCTCGTCTTTTCTTCCAATTATTGTTCAATTTTTCCTTTTTTACACTTTGACTCCAAAACTTTACAAAGTTGCGATTTAGTCTAACCGCAACTTGCATAACTTTCAAACGGTACCACCAACTGAAATGAAATTCGGACATCAACTCTGGGACTTCGTAACACACAGAAAACATGTTTAAATTGAAGTCCCGATATTCACAAAAATCAGAAAATGGATCGTAATGTGCACAAAATTTATCTCGGAAGTCGCCCGGCGCATAGCGGCTGTAAATCGCAACTTTGCAAACTTTCAAACGGTACCACCAACTGAAATAAAATTTGGATACCAACTCCGGGACTTCATAACATACAGAAAACATGTTTAACATTTTTAAATTGAAGTCCCGATATTCACAAAAATCAGAAAACGGATCATAATCTGCACAAAATTTGCCTCAGAAGTCGCCCGATGCATGGGAGCTGTAACAGATTGTCCGCATGATAGTGTCAAGGGAGTATTTCTCCGATGTAGTGCTTGAGGGTGAAGACCCCTGGCTTGATGCGCTCATGGATGATGTAGGGCCTCCTCAATTAGGCCGGAGGACCACTTCGCCTTCGTTACGTATGACGAAGGTTGATCGCTAGAGGGTGAGGCATCCCGGATCAAGTTGCTTTGGGCGAACCTTGGTGTCATTGGCCAGGTTGGTACGTTCCGTGAAGGTTGTTAGACGTAGTTGGGCGCCCTCGCAAAGCTCCTAGAAGAGGTCCAGTCTAGCGCGAAGGCATGTGTCGTCATCGTCATTGTGGAAGTGAAGTGTCTCGATTGTCGGGACATCCGCTTCAATGGGGAGCAGAGCATCCATGCCATAGACGAGGGAGAATGGAGTCTCGCCAGTGGGTGTGCAAGGCATGGTGCGATAGCCCTAGAGGACGCTGGAAAGTTGATCGACCCACCCTTTTTCGGCGCATTCAAGCTGTTTTTTAGATACTCCTTGATGGTACGATTGGTAACCTCTTGGCCGTTGGATTGAGGATGGGCGACTGATGCGTGTTGACACTCGATTTTTACCCGGATTTGTAATTAACAACTAACTTAATCTAATTAACTAATTAACAAATTTAAGCATAACTTGACTAATTTAAAAAAAGAAGGAAAAAAAAGAAAAGTAAAATGACCTAATTGAATGTTTAGTAATTTTAGGGGAAAAATCTTTAATTAATATTAATAAAATAAAAAAGGGAAGATAAAAATGATAATAAAAGAATGAAAAATTGAAAAATATAATTATCTTAAAATAATAATTAAATAATCCGAAAATCCTAAAAAATCATATAATTATCACCAAAAATCTAATACAATTAAATTTAATCTAAACCACTAAAAAATAGGAATGTTAACCTAATTGGAGTCTATAACCCTAACCCTAGCCTAGGCCTATAAATACATCATAAACTAAACCCTAAAAAAAATTAATTAGCAGCAGCAAAGTAACAATTAGGAGCAAAAAAAAGAAAAATACGCCTTCTTTTTTTCTTTTTCGTTCACATCCGAAACTCATCCACCCAATACCTTCGATCTCTGTTTTCAGCCTCTCCACCACCAAAACTGCTCCAATTAGGTCGGCATCGCAATCAGGAGTCTGAATCTACCTTCAATTTCGCCAACGGAGGCCGGAAGGAGGAGAATTTCGCGTCGAACCGCGACCCACCCGCGGCACAACCCGCTTCAATCAGACAGTACAGGCCGCCGTTTGACTTCCCACCACTGCCGTTAGCCTCGCCGTGCGCCGCCTCGCTTATCGCCACTTCTCTCCGGCGCCGACGTCGCCGTTTCAGCCGAACCCGTGCTGCTGCTCCTCCTCCTCTCTCCTTCGCGAATTCGCGTCTGCAACAGGTATATATATATTTTTCTTTTTATTTGCTTGTTTTAATTAAGTTATTCGTTTAATCCCTCACATGTCTCCCTTTTATTACTTAAGTCCCTATAACTCCCCATGATGTCGTTTTGGTCACTAATACCACCTTAATCTCTAATATTCTGTAACAAGTTTTAAAAACTAACAGTTTGAGCACTACACTTAAACTTTCGATCTCTTTCTCTTCTTGTTTTTTTTCCAGGTTACTAATTATTGTCATTATTTCTATTCATTAGAATTAATTATTTTGTATATCATTTAATAAAGAAAAAAATAAATAAAAAGGATAAATAAAAAATCAAGCAAAAATACGAAATAAACAATGTGGTACCAATTTTGGGCAATCGAGAATTTTTATTTTTGATTGTAATTGACTAACGGATCTAGAGCTTGTGCAGACCAGTTATTTTAGGTTTCCAATCGACCTAAGCCAAAAAGATTGGTGGCGACTCCTGTCGAAAATCTCGTCGCTACAGCTGGCGACTCCGCTGGGGACAAGTCTGGCCACATTAAGGGTTTTATTTTGTTTTACTTTCTTTTGCTTGATTTAATTTTATTTATTTACTTATTTAATTGTGACATACATGACATGGAGTTCTCTACCCGAGCTCCACCAAAACCAATCTCTTTCATAGCGGAATATGGTGTTGTTGTACTTGTGAGATTTTACTCTCCAAGCCTTCACCGTTTCCTAGTAGGGAAGTAGTGCTAACCCCATGGGATTAATCCATTCCTTACATGTCCCTCGTCGGTAAGAATTGGGCTGTCGCTTTTCAACAATGGGATCCGGGAACCACCCTAAGCCTTTTGATATACCATTCCCTGCATGTAATGGCCCTATATCCAACCAGTAGCTCTGACTTTAGGATTCCTACCCACCTTATGTCACCCGGTAAATATGATCTGTACTATTGAACATGTTGTTATCTTCGCTAACCTGTCTGTTCTTATGTCACTCTACATGCATATCATATAGGTAATATACTCAATAAATTTTTTTTACCATTTGCACTTGTCTCACTGCCGATGACGAGTCTTGGACTGCCACAATAGTGGAAACCCAGCCAGAGGTGATTGACATGTTTTAAATCAACGCAATGTTATCAAGGAGATTACCCTGCTTCACAATAACCTATTTGCTCGAGCCCAAGGAAAAAATAAACATGTTGGTTCTCAGTGGAACCAGTACGAGACTCTACACAAGTTGCAAGTGCGACAGTCTGGAAGTTCAATGTCATGTGAGATTGGACGAGCAAATTCAGTGTAATCGAGGAACGCAAAAGTACACCAAGCTAGAGTACCTGAGTTGAACGCCTGGAATTGATCAGGAACTATGGCGCAAAGGGCATTGCTTCTTTTAAAGATTGTCAATTCTTACTAATTATTCTTTCGTACTCATATTTTTGTATATAATTTGTACTAATCGATCTTATTTTTCTTTTGTCTTTTCATGACATTTGCATGCATTTTGTATATGACTTGTACGGATTTATCTTCTTTACCGTCCTCATGCCATTTGCATCATTCTTTTTAAACTTTCAATGACATCAATCTAAGACTTTGCATTAGTCATTCATCTAATCTCTTGTTTCTCGTGATACATCATAGTGCATTTTCATTCTAAACATGGACATTCACGAGCTTGAGAACAATTTTATGATATGAAAAGTCTGACGACCCCCAGTCGTGACATGGAAAGACAATTTCTCGCCTGAAGTCTTTAAATTAGGTCCAACACATTGATCTATGCAAATTAGTGAATAATTGGGAAAGTCTTTGAATTCACTCCAATCTTTGAGAGCTTGCCAAGATAACTTGAAAGTTGAATTACCTAGATTTAGTCCACAATCTAGAGTATTGTCTTTGTTGCAGTGGACAACTATTATTCTTTTACTTGAAATGAGGGGTAGTAGAATGTGCACAATGACATCCTTCAGTAAAATTCACATCGCATTTCTATTATTCTCTTCTCCACGATTCTTTCACAAAACCCAAAAAAACAAGTGTCACCAATGAGCTAAAAAGAAGACTTGATAGTGGTTATCTCGAATACATTGTTAAATCTTGTGAGAGTGATTTCGATGTGGCCCCTCGACTGTTAGATAATTTCAGAGAAAATGTTGCCTCAGCCACCAGGCAAGTGAACATCCAAAGGGTTATTTTCCAGTATTACAAGATCAACATATCTCAAAGATTCTTTCCAGGATAAAAAGAATCTCATACATCAAAAAAGAGGGGCATGAGAATGAAAGTACATTTCGGATCATTGCTACACTATCGAGTTTGAGATCAAGTCAAGTTCACTCAATTCATAAATTCCCAGGCCTGATCAAAGTTCAAGACGTCTTCAACATATCGATACCTATGGCTCACAAAAATGGAGAAAATAAAAAAGGGTCAAAGTAAATCCTATTCCGCTGTCTTTGTCACAGACCGTGTACAGTGCCAAGATATTGTCCGCTTTGGGGTTACGGCCCAGCCTTTTCCCCCTCACGGTTTTGTTTCTAACGGAATGGATGGTCTTGGGGTTACGGCCCAGCTTTTTCCCCCTCAATCCAACATCCGTTAAAAGGCCTCTTGAAGGGAAGGAGGGTGGTGTACATTATATACACCATAATCCCCCTTTAAACCTTCCATGTGGGATATAACATCCACCCCCCCAGGGAGCCCAGCGTCCTCGCTGGCACATGTGCACTGTACTACCCGGGCTCTGATACCAATTGTCACAGACCGTGTACAGTGCCAAGATATTGTCCGCTTTGGGGTTACGGCCCAGCCTTTTCCCCCTCACGGTTTTGTTTCTAACGGAATGGATGGTCTTGGGGTTACGGCCCAGCCTTTTCCCCCTCAATCCAACATCCGTTAAAAGGCCTCTTGAAGGGAATGAGGGTGGTGTACATTATATACACCATAATCCCCCTTTAAACCTTCCATGTGGGATGCGGGCTGGGCCCAAAGCGGACAATATCTTGGCATGTACATGGTCCGTCTGTATCAATTTGGTATCAGAGCTCTGGTTGTACATGTCCATGTGCCGAGACGCGGGCTCCTTGGGGTGGATGATGTTGCTCATCCCACATGGTAGAGCTAGGGGAGAAACCATACCTTTATAAGGGTGGTTGCTCCGTAGTTTCTTCAAGACGCGTTTTACCTGGCGGGCTTACCACCTAGTGTGGCAGACTAAGCGGGCCAGAGTAAGAACAAATCCGTGCGGGCTGGGCCCAAAGCGGATAATATCTTGGCATGTACACGGTCCGTCTGTAAAAAATTTTGGAGGAAGATTTGTTATTGGCCGAATTTTTGTGAATTATTGGAGGATTGGTTTTGTGAATTCTTGGAATTTATTTGGTGGAAGAAAGTATTGGAAAGTTATTTATTTGATGTTTGATGGAAAAGGATTTGATTTAAGTGGTTAAGTACAAGTTGTGTAAATAATAAAGGTTTGGGCCGAATTTGGGCTTGGGCCAAAATTTTGGGGTGAGATTGGATGAAAGTTGACTTTTTGGTAAAGTTGACCAAATCGAGTAAGTTTGACAACTTTGTGAAAGTTGAGGGACTTAAGTTGTAATTAAGGAACTTTAGTGAAGTAACTAAAGTTATTTACGTATTCTTGGTTACAGCGGTGATTACGCATTTTACGGGATACTCTTGTGGGCGTCAGGGGACCCCAGTAGATTATCCGCTTCTGTCGAGGTAAGGGGTTTAACTTCCTTAATGCGCATTAAATGTGTATTAGGTTAGTTAAGGGTACTCGGGTCGAGGGTGGGCCCCAGTGACTCCCGGGGCTAGTTACTGGTACGTAGTGGTTTGCAGGGAAAATTTTATTTATGGAATATATGCATATCGGGGGTCGACGACGGACCCATTTCTATTATTATTTCTGGACTTCTGCTATATCGGATCTGTTTATCGGGGGTCGAAGACGGACCCATTCTGCTTTCTGTTAACGACGCATGGGGATGCCGGCCGGGCCGGGGAAGAACTACCCATGGTCGTACCTTCTGTTATCTGTTCACGGCGCATGGAGATGCCGGCGAGGCCGGGGAAGATCTATCCATGGCTGTGCCCTCGATCGATGGGATTCTGTATACATGCATCTGCATATCACATCATGATATTTAGGGTTGCGTTATCTGTTAGAACATTGCACGCTAACCCTTTTGTGCAGGCTAAAATGTTTTAAAAGTTTTGGTTTGACCAATTCGTACCTACCCCCTTACGGGTTCTTTCGAGAACTCACCCCCCATGCTTACAATATTTTCAGGGGATCCGGGCAAGCGACTGCGGACTAGATTTCCGCGGTGCTCGTTCTGCACTTACATTATTTTGAGGTATATTTGTGTTTGGGGAAATTCTCGTTAAAATCCCTTCTATGTTGGTATCTTTCTGTTAAGTCGGCGTTCTTCTCTGTGTATGTTTAGCGGCAGCATCTAGTAGCGAGGTATAATTCCGCACTGTTGGCTCGGCTCTGTAGAAGTAGTGCATGTAGACACTATAGTATCTTCATACTATCGGTCTGTATATTTTGTGGGAGTTTCCGACTCTACGCAGAGGGCGGAACTCCCTCGGCCTGTATCTTTATTATCCTGCTTCATTATTATTATTTTTACGCGCGATATCCTGTAAAACCACTAACGTGTCTCGGGTGCAGGTTTAGGATTAGTAAGACGTCTTAAAATCTGCAAACACGTAACAACCTTAAAACTGGAAGAAAAATGTTTTAAGGGAAGGGTTTCGGGTCCACACCCTTTTAAGAGAAAATTCCGCGATCACCTGCCGCCATTACCTCCAACCTCCGCAACTATGACGCTTCCGCCAGTTCCGGGGCGGTGGGGTGACAATTTGGTATCAGAGCCCGGGTAGTACAGTGCACATGTGCCGGCCGAGGGCCAGGCTCCACAGGGGTGGATGTTATATCCCACATGGAAGGTTTAAAGGGGGATTATGGTGTATATAATGTACACCACCCTCATTCCCTTCAAGAGGCCTTTTAACGGATGTTGGATTGAGGGGGAAAAGGCTGGGTCGTAACCCCAAAGCGGACAATATCTTGGCACTGTACACGGTCTGTGACAGTCTTTGGCTAGAAAGACCAAAGTTATGAATAGTGCTAGTAGCCATTTGTCTTTGCATTTTAGTCAGAAGTAATCGGGCTTAGGTAGCAACAACTATTTATGCTCGCATGAAAATGACTAAAAAAAATGCAAGTCAAACAATTTCCGATCCGAACAAAAAAAAGAAAAAAAGAAGAGAAAGAAGGAAAAAGTTGAGTCTAAACTGAAAACCTGCAAAGGCGGTTTAGAATGAAGGCACAATTTGAAGCAATTATTATCATCTCAAGGACATCCAGGGGACAACTTACATCTCAAGCAACATACATCTACTTTTCAAGTTTCTGAGGAGAAATTCCACACATCATGAGAAGTGGGGGGCAACATTCTGAAGTCGTTCTCATTGGATAAGGTGATGATTTCGTAATCGGCACTATCAGGCTTTCAAAGAATTCAAGTCACTAATTGGTGACATTACTAGGCCTTTCGCCTAAACTATCCTTCTTTTCATCAACCGATATCAGTGGATGTCATTTACCTTATAAAGTTCTTTCAACTGATATTCCTTCTTCACCTCGACGTCCACCCAAAAATATCCTTCATACTAAGAAGCCCTTTCGCTATCCCCGCACATTCTACTTCTTCAAGTGGAAAAGGGAAAGAGTAACATATTTTATGATTACACAAGGACCATCATATATTTTGTCAAGCTCTGCAAATTGATAAGAGTTTCTTTAAAGACCAGCCATTAAGCATTGATAAGTGTGGATTACACGTAAGACATGGTTTAAAGACTCTTGTAGAGATTTTTGCACTTTTATGACCACATTTGGGGGGCAAACATGATCATTCACTCATATAATTGTTCTCGAGGCTAAAGAAATTAAGGAATAAAAATATTTTGAAGATAAGATAAGCTTAGATGGAAGGGATTCATGAGGTAAGCTGGGTAAAGGTTCAGCCATGCATCATTGATTGAAGATCATTCTGATTTTTCGAAGGTTTTGGCAACAACTCCAAACATCAAGCATTTTCAAAGTCATACGTCATAGAAATCATGTATCATGCACATTGGCAGGTTTTCAAGGGGCACATCGAGCAAGGACTAGAAAAAGCCCTATTCAAGTGCTTCTTTTGAGATCAAGAAGGTCAACCAGCATTCAATTCGTGAAGAAAATCAAGGAAGGTTCCTTAATCCCTTTCAGGAAAGAAACATTTCTCTCATAAAAGGACTAGAAAGTCTTCCCAAGGTCAAGCATGATTTTCACCAAGACAGGTAAGTAGGACTCGTAACCTTCATCAAAAGTCAGGTAAAAGGTTCGTACTATTCCATCACATTTCATAAGCCAAGTCTAAGTTTTCAGCAAGGTAAGGAAAGTTCCTTAACCTATTCAAAAAGAGAAAGGTTTCTCTTTCAATGTAGGAAGTTTAGTCATTTTGTCAGACTTCACCATTTTTAGAAATCTGCTCATTTTGTGGGATTTCTCGTTTGAAGTTTAGTCATTTTGTCAGACTTCACCATTTTTAGAAATCTGCTCATTTTGTGGGATTTCTCATTTGAAGTTTAGTCATTTTGTCAGACTTCACCATTTTTAGAAATCTGCTCATTTTGTGGGATTCTCATTTGAAATTCAGTCATTTCGTCAAACTTCACAATTTTAAGAAATCTACTCATTTTGTGGGATTTCTCATTTGAAGTTTAGTCATTTTTTCAAACTTCACCATTTTTAGAAATCCGCTCATTTTGTGGGATTTCTCATTTGAAGTTTTGTCATTTCGTCAAATATCACTATTTTAAGAAATCTACTCATTTTGTGGGATTTCTCATTTTTCAAAGTTTGGTCATTTTGTCAAACATCACTCATAAAAAAAACTTCTCATTTCGTGGAATTTTCCATTTTTGGAAGTTTAGTCGTTTTGTCAAACTTCTACATTTTTAAAGATTCACTCATTTTGTGGGATCTGTCATTTTTAAAAGTTTAGTCATTTTGTCAAACTTTCATTTATTTTTACAGATTCACTCATTTTGTGGGGTCTGTCATTTTTGAAAGTTTAGTCATTTTGTCAAACTTTCATTTATTTTAAGAAATTCACTCGTTTTGTGGAATTTCTCATTTTGGGAAGTTTAGTCGTTTTGTCAAACTTCATCATTCTCAGAAATTTGCTCGTTTTGTGAGATTTCTCAGTCCAAGTTGTATTATTTCGTAAAACTCCAACATTCCTGAAATCCGCTCATTTTGTGGGATTTCTCATTTGAAGTTTTGTCATTTCGTCAAACTTCACTATTTTCAGAGATTTACTCGTTTTTTTGGGATCCTCCGTTCTTGAAGTTTAGTCATTTTGTCGAACTTCGTCATTCTTCGGGATCTACTCGTTTTGTGGGGTCCCCTATTTTTGAAGTTTAGTCGTTTTGTCAAACTTCTATCGTTTTTAGAAATTCGCTCATTTTGTGGGATTTCTCATTCGAAGTTTAGTCATTTTGTCACACTTCGCCATTTTCAGAGATCTACTCATTTTGTGGGGTTCCCTATTTTTGAAGTATAGTCGTTTTGTCAAACTTCTATCGTTTTTAGAAATTCGCTCGTTTTGTGGGATTTCTCATTCAGAAGTGCAGTCATTTCGTCACACTTCTCACCCAATCACTCAGATTTTTACCAAAAAGAGCAAGGAAGGTTCCTTCGCTTCAGAAAGGTAAGAAAAGTTTCTTCCTTTCCAGAGTAATGAGAAGGTTCTCGTTATTCGCCGGTTAAAAATTCGGTGTCATCTTACTTTGCATGCTCCATGTTCCATGAATCATGCAAAGGGGGGCAGCTGTTGACACTCGATTTTTACCCGGATTTGTAATTAACAACTAACTTAATCTAATTAACTAATTAACAAATTTAAGCATAACTTGACTAATTTTAAAAAGAAGAAAAAAAGAAAAGTAAAATGACCTAATTGAATGTTTAGTAATTTTAGGGGAAAAATCTTTAATTAATATTAATAAAATAAAAAGGGAAGATAAAAATGATAATAAAAGAATGAAAAATTGAAATATATAATTATCTTAAAATAATAATTAAATAATCCGAAAATCCTAAAAAAATCATATAATTATCACCAAAAATCTAATACAATTAAATTTAATCTAAACCACTAAAAAATAGGAATGTTAACCTAATTGGAGTCTATAACCCTAACCCTAGCATAGGCCTATAAATACATCATAAACTAAACCCTAAAAAAAATTAATTAGCAGCAGCAAAGTAACAATTAGGAGCAAAAAAAAAAGAAAAATACGCCTTCTTTTTTTCTTTTTCGTTCACATCCGAAACTCATCCACCCAATACCTTCGATCTCTGTTTTCAGCCTCTCCACCACCAAAACTCCTCCCATTAGGTCGGCCTCGCAATCAGGAGTCTGAATCTACCTTCAATTTCGCCAACGGAGGCCGGACGGAGGAGAATTTCGCGTCGAACAGCGACTCACCCGCGGCACAACCCGCTTCAATCAGACAGTACAGGCTGCCGTTCGACTTCCCATCACTGCCGTTAGCCTCGCCGTGCACCGCCTCGCTTATCGCCACTTCTCTCCGCCGCCGACATCGCCGTTTCAGCCGAACCCGTGCTGCTCCTCCTCCTCCTCTCTCCTTCGCGAATTCGCGTCTGCAACAGGTATATATTTTTTTTCTTTTTATTTGCTTGTTTTAATTAAGTTATTCGTTTAATCCCTCACATGTCTCCCTTTTATTACTTAAGTCACTATAACTTTCCATTATGTCGTTTTTGTCACTAATACCACCTTAATATCTAATATTCTGTAACAAGTTTTAAAAACTAACAGTTTGAGCACTACACTTAAACTTTCGATCTCTTTCTCTTCTTGTTTTTTTTCCAGGTTACTAATTATTGTCATTATTTCTATTTTTCCAGGATAAATAAAAAAAATCAAGCAAAAATACGAAATAAACCCTGTGGTACCAATTTTGGGCAATCGAGAATTTTTATTTTTGATTGTAATTGACTAACGGATCTAGAGCTTGTGCAGACCAGTTATTTTAGGTTTCCAATCGACCTAAGCCAAATAGATTGGTGGTGACTGCTATCAAAAATCTCGTCGCTACAATGCGTATTTCATCTGTGCGTTGTTCCTTTTTGCCCACTCGCGAACCTTAAGGCTGGTGAATTGTGTGTCGTTGTCTGTAAGGATGCGCTCCGCAGAGATGGAAGGCACATGCTCCACGTCCACCCATTTGGTGAAGTAGTCAATGGCCACAATGTAGTGAGTTTTCCCGGATGAGGTCGGCATTGGGCCTATCAAGTCCATACCCCAGAGTGCGAAGGGTACTGGAAATGTTAGTGATGGTGACTCGGTTGAAGGCAAGCGTTGGACTCTGGAGTTTATCTGACATTAGTGGCATACTTTGACGAGGTTGAAAGCGTCTTTCCTTAGCGTTGGCCAGTAGTAGCCGAGGTGCAGGACTTTGTGTGCAAGAGAGTCTGACCCAATGTGGGCTTCGCAGTCCCCTTGGTGTACCACCTCTAGAACACGAAGGCCGTGGTCTTGGCGAAGGCAACATTGAATAGGCACTGAGAACCCTCGTTGCCGAAGAGTGGCATCCATTAGGAGGAAACGAGCTGCTCAAATGCGGACCTGCTTACGCTCTTGGGTGGTGCCCTCGAAGGTGCCATTGAGGAACTCCATAATGGGCGCCCTCTAGCTGACAGTGGCTATCGGATCTGGCCTAAGGCCTACTTGGGCGTCAAGGTAATGGTTTGAGTGTATTGCTAGGGTTTGGTAACTAGCCTTGCACTTTCCCTTGGAGAGGTCATCTGCCCAAGTGTATCCCTGCGGGGGATGTGTAATAGGATGAGCTCCTTGAACTCACTCTCGAGACTCTTAATCAAGACCATGTACTTTGTGAGGACAGGGTCCCTGCATTCGGAGGAGCCGAGAACTTGATTGACTAGCAGCTGGAAGTCGCTATGGACCATGAGGCACTTCACGACTGTCTGCCACACAAGTTTTAGTCCAACTACTAGGGCCTCATACTCGGCAACGTTCATCCACCACCGGGCTGATCTGGTCTAGAGGCTCCATCGATGAACATATCCCAAGTTGGTGGTGCAGGTTCTAAGGGAGGATCTGTCGTGGATACTCCTCCTGGATCCAAGGTTGTGAGCTCGGTAATGAAATCCATGAGGGCCTAGGCCTTGATTTCATGGAGTTGCTCGTATTGGATGTCAAATTCTCCCATTTCGATGAACCATTTGACGAGGCAGTCAGAATTTTCTAGTCATTGGAGATTATCTTTGATGGGGAGATCTATCCAGACAACGATGGTGTGGGCATGGAAATAAGGCTTGAGTTTAAGCTCCTGCAAATGAGCCTTGATGGCTTCGAAGGCTTTGACACAGCCAGGCGTCCACTCACAGACTTTCTTCATTCGAATTTGCATGAATAAAGGTTTACATTTGTCCCCAAGTTTAGAGATAAATCATCCCTGGGCCACCAAGCGTCTAGTGAGCTTCTGTACATCCTTGAGGTCATTGGGTGGTTTGAGATTTACTATCATAGAAATCTTCTTGGGGTTCGCCTGAATGCCCCTGTCAGAGATGTGATAACCAAGAAATTTTCCCTCTCCAACTCTGAAGGTGCACTTGGCAGGGTTCAACCGCATCTTGTAGCGACGAAGGTTGTCGAAGGTTTCTTCCAAGTCATCCAGGTGGTGGACGAAGACCATACTCTTGACGACGATGTCATCAACATAGGCTTCGAGGTTTCGTCCAATCTGGCCGATGAAGACCTTATTCACCAGTCACTGGTAGGTGGCCCCTGCATTCTTGAGGTCGAAGGCCATACGAACATAGTAATAGATGGCTTCGTCAGTGGTGAAGGCCATTTTCCTGGCATCTGTGGGATCCATATATATATATATATATGATAGTAGCCACTGTAAGCATATATGAAGGAGAGGATGCGATACTTGACAGTGAAGTCCACCAGTTGGTCAATTGGCGGTAGGGGATAAGGGTCTTTAGGGCAAGCTCTGTTGACCCCCTTATAGTCGATACAGAGTCTCCAATCACTATTCCCTTTAGTCGACGAGGACTATGTTAGTGAGCCACTAGGTATAGTGAATTTCCTTTATTATTTTTACGTCCAGTAATTTCTGGACCTCCTTTCTTACAAAGTCCCTACGCTCATGAGCGATAGTCCTGGTCTTCTGGCTTACTGGCGTGAAGCTAGGAAGTACATTAAGCTTATGGGAGATGACAGAAGGATCAACCCCAGGGAGGTCCCCAGGCAAAGACGTCCATGTTAGTAGTGAGCAGATGGATGAGGGCATCCCTGTCACCCTTGGCGAGATCAGTGCCGACTCTGAACTTCTTGCCTGGCGTGATTTCGACCTCTTCGAAGGCACTAGTAAGGTCAGGGGGCATCAGTATCTTCAGTGGCTGAGCTTCCCGGTTCCGTGAGGGTCTTCCGCTTTGGCTCCATGCAAAGAGAAGTTATGGCGGACCCGTCAAACTAGCCACGTAGTTGTCTCTAGCGTTGTTCTGATCAATGTAGATAAAGGCATCACCAGAGGCAGTGTGAAGGCAAGGGTTATGGTTCACTCATCACAACAGATATGGAACTCAACCTGGGTGGGCTGTCCTAGTATAGCGTTGTAAGGTGAAGGCACGTCCAGGACGATGAAGTTCGTGAAGCTAGAGTGGCAAACTCGGACATTACGAGCCGTTGTACCTTCCAAAAGAAGAGGGAGAGTGATCATACCGAGAGTAGGGATTTCCACATGTCCGATCCCGAAAGTGGAGCCCTTTCCTGGTTGAATGCAGAAGAGGGGAACCAGTGCCTTCACTAAGGTGTTCTTGAAAACAAACTACCATGTTTCGAATTGAGTTGATTGAAAATAGTGATGATCTGCAATGTACTTGTTTCAAATTAAATTCGCGATGTGATGATTTGATGTTAAATGATTACCATGCTACTATTGACATGTCATTGAGTGAAAAATTCATGGTGATTGAATTATTTGCATACTTGAAATATGCTTATACGTGTTATGGTTTAATAAGACAACTATGGACCATCTTTGCAATCGTATTAAAATTTGTGATTTCAATCTTTAAAATTGCTAATTTGGTCATCGAAAAAGGCCTACTCACTTTTTGTAGGTACAAAGGTTTCATCTTTGAGATTCGAACCTTAGGCATGAAGTTGTTAGTATATTTGACGCACCAAGATCATTTGACATGACACTTAAGCTTATGATGCTAAGTGGGAGCTCCGAATTAGCTATATGTAGCTAACTCCAGCTCAAGTCAACTCAAGTTAGCTAGAAGTAGCAGACACCAGCTCATGTTAGCTCGTAGGAGCTCAAACGTGTGTGGTGTGATCATTTGGAACATCTTTGGGGTGTTTCATATTGATTCACAGGTAATTACTTTCATTTGCACCTTTTGGACAAAATATAGGGTATTTTGGTAAAAGGGGCATCCTAGGAGGATGGTGTATGCACCTTACTACATGGGATACTTCCTAGGTGGTTACATATGAGTAGCTACACCTAGAAAGGCTGATTTAGGCGAAGAGGTGCCTCTAAGGAGGCACCCATTCGCCAAAGCGAAGTTGGAGGGAGGTTACCATGAACCTTCCCTCCTTTTGTGACCAAGAGGTGTTGGTTATCACCCTTGGCCAAAAGTACATGTATTTTCGGCCAAAGGGGTGTCCTAACCACCACTTGGCACCTCTCCCTTATCTATAAATAAAGGGAGAGGTGCCACATTACAATATACACACCGAAACGGAAACACTTGCTCTCCCTCTCGTTTTCTTTGCCGAAATCACTAAGCACATTTGTTAGAGTTTTCGGGTGGATTAATATTGTGTTCATATCAACACAATTTCATCCCTTGGATGCATCCTCAATTCGTCCTTATCGAACAGTTGCTGAAACTGAAGATCGCAGAAGACAAAATACGTACTCCATCGTCAACATATCCCTTGGAGCACAAGGTACGCTTTCGCCTCCTTCTCCTTCTCTTTCTTCTTCGTTCTTCCCTTTCTTCTTTTGATGACGAATGGTGAAGAACGGCATGATTATGAATAAAATACATCATGCGCTGTTAAGTAGAATCACTATATCTAAACGTGCATGTAACATGATAGAAGTCCTGAAGAACTTCGAATCTTCAAATGGTATCAGAGCTTGGTCTCGAAATTCATGTTATATGCTTACTTTAAGAATGATTTCGGTTTGTTAATAGTTGTTCATAGTAACACATGTAACCGAAATATGTTTGAGAATTATCTGTAAATGCGAATAGATGTGACGCTTCATGATATAACCGCTGATTGTTCATCATGTTGAGTAACTAATATGCATGTTGATTTCGGCCTTGATGATATATGTGTTGCATCTGTGAGTGTGAATGTTCGCGGGTGACTGGGTTCGCCAATCCGCGGGGACTGGGTTTGCCAGTCTGTATTCGCGAAGGCATGTGTTCGCCTCTGTTCGCGAAGGCATGTGTTCGCCTCTGTTCGCGAAGGCATGTCTTCACCTCTGTTCGCGAAGGCATGTGTTCGCCTCTGTTCGCGATGGCATGTGTTCGCCTCTGTTCGTGATGGCATGTGTTCGCCAGACTGTTCGCGAAGGCATGGGTTTGCGAAGGCATGGGTTCGCCATTCGCGAAGGCTGGGGTTCGCAAGCTGTGTTCAACATCCGCAGGATTCACGCTCGCGAAGGGGAAGGCATGTGTTCGCCTGGTTAGGTTATTCGAAGGGGTTATAATTGTTTAATGGCATAGGATAGCATGTTAAATTGCTTGTATGATCCATGATTGTATCTTTGAACATGTAAATGTTGTTGAAACTTATGATACATGTTCTTACTTAGTGTGCTTTTGTAGCATACATGTGACATTAATCCTTGACTTAGACTAAGAACTTCAGCCCCTTGATGGTCTTAGTACTGGTGTATGTCACCACTATGATGGACTTGAGGGAATTGAAACTTAGTTTAAGAAGGAACATGACATTCATTATATCAAGATACTCTACCCTATGATGATTCAAGTACTAATGTTTCGACATTACTATGGTGAATCTAAGGGAGTTGAGACTTGATTTAATGGATGAGTCACTTCAAATAAGTTAAGGTTCCTAGGGACCTGTCAAGTTGGTATGATCTCTTGTCTAAGGAGGTGGTACTTAAGCGAGACCGTTTGTGACTCCACCATCTTTCCTTGGTATTGTATTGATGAGACTTATGGGTGATGGAACTAAGGCTTGGATGAAGTGCTCATGGTTGTTACATTAGGATTTCACGTATGTGTACATGAAATTATAAAGTAAGTGTATATTGAACCTTCTTGGAGGCTCAAAACGAACATGTATGTGAAATTATGCAAACTTGTTTATGTGTTTCTAATTGGATGCTATAAGCATTCCTTTTGCCACATATGAACATGTTTGTGTGGTTTCATGTGTTTGTAACTTGTTTTGAGTCTTGTTGTGATTGATTGAACTTTGATACATGTGATTTGCATCATGTAGATGGCATGTAAAAGTATTGTTGCTGAACTTAATAAAGACCTGAAATTGGATGGTGAGAACTATCCTATTTGGGAAGCAGAAAGTCAAGTTCATCTTGACGGAGCAGAGACATTAGATGTCTTGACTAATGAGATTGTCCAACCACCGGCTGATCAAGACCAAACTGCCTATGTGGCACTCTTGAAAAAGAATAGTCATTGCCGGGTTACTCTTTTGTCAACTATGGTAGATGAAATCATGGTTGAGTTCTCGACCCTTGATAGTGCCAAAGAGATTTGGGACCGAGTCAAGGCAAAGTATGGTGATGTCTCGGTTGAAAAGCAGAGAGCCATGATTACGAGGTTTGAGGACTATCGAAGCGTGCTGACCATACCATGAGTGCTCACCTAAGGAGATGTCCCGAATGATCTACCCAGTTGAGAAAGGCTGGACATGAGCTCACGGACGAACAACGAGTCCAGGCTATTATCAGATCCTTGCAGATGAGGATTGGCGGTTGATGAAGGTCAACTTGCGTCACAATGCTCAAATCAAAACATTTGATGATATTGCACGTCACCTAATACTTGAGGCCGAGGTGTTGGCACTCAAGAACCATTCCGTGCATATGTTGCATTTACCTCTTCCTCCAAAAAGGAGGATTCAAAAAAAAAGGGTAAATGGTTCAACAAAGGAGGTAAGAAGGGTGGCGGCAATGGCAAGGAAAGGAGTGGTGGAAATGGTCCGAACTTGAAGAAATTCAAGAAGAAAAGGGACGTTTCCAAACTCAAATGCTTCAAGCTGGGACTAAGGGCCATTTTGCTAAGGATTGCAAGAACCCTCCCAAGGTACATTTTCCTACTTCTATTTCTGATGTATTTGTTACATCTTGTACTATGCTAAGCGAGAGCGATTCTTTGTGGATTGTAGACTCAGGGGCAACGGACCACATAGTCCGTGATAAGTCATGGTTCGTGGCATACAGGAAACTTCCCAAGGGCGCAAAGTGTGTTGCAGTTGGGTACAATGATGTAATAGAAGTATTAGGAATGGGGACTTGCAAAGTCCCAGTGTGTAATGGATATTTGTATCTTATTGACACTTTATATGTACCTAATATTAGTAGGAATTTAATTTCTATTAGTAGTTTGTTGAAGTATCGATATAGCTTGAACTTTACTAATAGTAGTGTAACTATTTATAAAGATGACCTATTTGTTCATGAATGCTTCGTTAACAATGGATTGTATGAACTTAGACCGAATTGCGATTTTAACGCATCTTCTAGTTGTCATGTGACCGAGGTCACAACTGAAATGACTTGGCATGAAAGGTTGGGACATGTGGGTCAAGATCGGTTGAAAAAGTTAGCCAAGCAAGGGCTACTTGGATCCTTGACCAAAGTTGTTCTACCAAGTTGTCAAGCATGCCTTGAAGGCAAAATGACAAGAAAGCCCTTCGGGCGTGGAGTTAGAAGAGAAGAAGCGTTAGAATTGGTCCATTCTGATTTGTGTGGACCATTGAGAGTTGAATCCAGAAATGGATTCAAATACTTCATCACATTTACAGATGACTATACCCGATTCACTCACGTTTTCTTACTCCGGAATAAAGCAGAGGCTTTCACTTACTTTCAAAAGTATGTACATTTGGTTGAGAACCAAATGGGTAAGAAAATCAAGTCCTTGAGAACGGACCGTGGTGGAGAGTATAGTTCAAATGTCTTTAAGGCATTTTGTGACATGAAGGGGATTGCCAGAGAGTTCACTCTTGCTTGGACACCTCAACAGAATGGAGTGTCAGAAAGGAAGAATAGGACTCTTATGGACATGGTTAGGTCCATGATGGCGAAGGCCAATTTGGACACCATCTATTGGAGTGACCTTTGCTTTGTGCAATTCACATTCTCAATAGAATCCCTACCAAGAGCATTAATTCTTCTCTATATGAGTTATGGAAGAAGAAGACGCCTAATTTTAGCTATATGCACCCATGGGGTTGCTTGGCTTATGTGCATGTAACGGACCACCCTTTGGGGAAATTAGGTCCCGAGGCAAGAAATGTGCATTTCTTGGTTCTGACCGAATCTAGGGGTTATGTATTCTTGGATCTCATCACAAGAATGGTCTTGTATTTGATGCAAGAAATGCTAAGTTCTTGGAGAATGAATTTCCAAAAGTTGGTCAATGTGATGATTTACACTCTTTGGTACCAATCCTAGAACAGGATCAACCGGGTATTATAGAAATACCGGTTGCACAAGATGCACCCATCTTGGATGGAATACCTCAACACGAGGAGTAGTGACTCCTCAAAGTAACTCCAATGAGTTGGAGGAACCTACGGAACAAGATCACGAAGAAGGAGGATCTGTTCAAGAGGGAGTTGAGGATCAACAAGAGCTGGAGCCACCTCCCCCTCAGTTGAGAAGATCAACTAGGGAATCGAGACAACCCAAAAGGTGGGGTCTCTCGGAAGGTGAAACTTATTTGGTATCATCTGAGATAGATGAACCAAGTAACATCAAAGAAGCTCTAAATAGTGCACAAAAGGACGAATGGATGAATGCCATGAATGATGAGCTGCATTCAATGGCAGTGAATGGTGTTTGGGAGCTTTCTGATCTTCCTGTTGGCCGTAAGGCCATTGGTAATAAATGGGTTTTAAAGATAAAGAAAAATGCTGATGGAAGTATCGAAAGGTACAAGGCCCGTTTGGTGGCCAAGGGCTTCACACAGAAGGAGGGAATTGATTTTAAGGATACATTCTCTCCAGTTGTGAAGTTCAATTCCATCAGGTTACTGCTGGCTATTGTGGCGCATTTGGATCTTGAACTCCATCAGATGGACGTCAAGACAGCCTTCCTTAATGGTGATTTAAGTGAAGAGATCTACATGAGACAACCTGAAGGGTTCGTCCAGGAAGGTCTTGAGGACAAGGTTTGTAGACTCAAGAAGTCTATCTATGGTCTTATGCCAGCTTCAAGACAATGGTACTTGAAGTTTCACCATGCAGTCACAAGCTATGGATTTGTGATGATGCACGAAGACCATTGTGTGTACTTGTACTCAGCTGGATCCGATTATGCCATAATGACTCTTTATGTTGATGACATTTTGATTGCCAGCAATGGAGTTGTTTTGATGACAACTATCAAAGAATGGTTATCCTCCACTTTCGACATAAAAGACATGGGGGAAGCTTCCTTTATTCTAGGTGTCAAAATCCACCGGAAAAGGAAGGAACGCTTGTTAGGCTTATCTCAAGAACCTTATATAGATAAGATTCTGGATAGGTTTAACCTAACCAACTCAAAACCCATGAATACGCCACTTGCATATGGATGCAAGATTGGAGGGGATATGTGTCCCACAACTCCAAAAGAAAAGGAAGAAATGGCTCAAATCCCATACTTAAGTGCGATTGGTTCCCTTATGTACGCAATGTTGTGTACTGGGCCTGATATTAGCCAAGCAATTGGCTTGTTAGCACGGTACTCTTCAAACCCGGGAATTCATCATTGGAAGAGTGTAAAGAGGGTTCTCCGGTACCTCAAAGGTACGAAGGATTATTGGCTATGCTATCAAGGAAAGAATCTTGATTTGCATGGCTATTCTGATGCTGATTGGGGTGGTGATCGAGATTCATGCAAATCTACTTCTGGTTATGTTTTCATGCTTAACGGAGGGGCAACTACATGGTGTAGCAAAAACAGACCTGTACAGCATTATCAACCATGGAGGCTGAGTTTATCTCATGTGCCTCGGTATGCAGAGGCCCTCTGGCTTGGTTATTTCCTTAAAAACTTGGAATCTAGAATTACGGTGGATAGGCCTATTACTATCTACAGTGATAGCATGGCGGCCATGGCTTACACCAAGGATCCCAAGTATCACGGGAAAACCAAACATATAAGCATGAAATATCATTTCGTTTGGGATGCAATTGAAGAGGGTGAAGTTAAAATCGAGTACATTTCTACAGACCTCATGGTGGCTGATCCTCTAACTAAGCCACTCCCACCAGTTGTATTTGCCCGTCATGTTAAGGCAATGGGTCTACGTAGATTGTAGTTTGTTGGATGTACTTCACCATCTTTGGTGTCACACATGTAATATGAATGAATGTTTAATAATGTAACTTATTTCATTCATTTCTTTTGGTTCAAATCTACTTATGTTCACAACGAAAATTAGAACATGTCAGGTATAGACGTTAGAGAGGTGTTACGGTCACCCTGAGCGGGTTGCGACCGGATGACCCGGGGCTCCGGTTTTGGCCTGCGGGTCACGGTTCTGGGCGGTTAATTGGCTCCCGAGATTATCTGAGCTTTATTTCTGGAAATCCTTCGGGATTTGAGGTTGTGTGGGTCCCCCGGACGTTTTCGCCGAAAATATTTTTCGGGGCCGGGGGGTTGTTTCGGGACGTACAGCTGGCTCGGTAGCACTCCCAGGACCTCAGATTGGGAAACCGTTCACATATTTGGGATCGTGAGAATGTCCTGCATCTTTTTACGGAGTATATTTTCTGGAGCGGGACGTGCGGTCCCGGGCGACTCCCGGGGCTCTGGGCGGAATCCCGGGGCTCGGGATGGATTTTTCCAGACAACTTCGGTGTAAGGTATGTTATATTTTAAGGCAAATTTTATGGTAATATTTGTGAATTTTTGGTTGTGGTGTGATTTTTTGGTAGGGTTAATACATGCTCGTCGGGAATTAATCGGGTTCAGCGGGGCCGGTAGGACACTCTGATTTTCCAAATGGACTTTGGAAAGAAGATTTGGGTATTTTATGATATTCTGAGGGTTGTGGTCTGTTTTGGTTCCATTTGGAGTTTGTTACTTGTGTTTGGGGTTTTAATTGCAAAAATTTGGAGATTTGAAGGGTTGAATTGTTATTAACCCAAAAGTTAAAAATAATTTGGGTCAGATTGAGGCTTTTCTATTTTCAAGTACCTGAAGTTTGAAGGAGTTGAAGTACCAATTTTTTTTTGTCAGTTCAAATACCAAAACGACGTCGTTTTGGAGGCAACCGTGAAGTAACGGTTGCCGTTTCCACGTTCTTCTCCACGGTCGGACCAGGAGCCAGGTACGTAACTTCCACTCCTCCTCCTTCTTCTGTTGCACCAGCGAAGCATTGAACATCTTCCACCGTCGTCGCAAGAAGCATCTAAGTAGCATTTGAGATAAGTCGGGACGCGCTCAACTTTTTCGTGTTCGAAAGTTATACGTTTGATCCGGTTGCGAGTAGCTTCCAAGTTTTAGGGTTCTTTAGTTTGTGACGCAGGATTCGAATTCTTCTTCAACCATGAGTGGGTCAACCAGAAGCAAGAGTAAAAGGAAGGGTGGGGAAGAAGAAGACGTCTTGGCGCGAAGGTATGTTGATTTGTAGACCCCCTTCTAGCCTCCAAAGCGGACGGTGACATACGAGAGGCCCTATAGTTCGACGGTTTAAAAAGAGGTGCGATTCGTCCCAAAACAGCGATTGAGAGTAGTATTGACGTTATGGTGTACAATGAACAGCGTCCACGGTGTTATGTAGTGTAAACAATGATTTCATCATAATTTGCATTACACGGCGATAACGTTTTATTGTTTATACCATTTGGAGCAGTGGGCGAGTAAGAAGAGGAGAGCTATCAAGATCGGTGGCAATGCGTGGAACAATTTTCGTAAGTTTCATGCGTGAAATAGTTTAATTTTGTGATTCCCTAAAATATGTCTGAGTATATAATATGGTTCATTGTTACAAAGTAGACTTTATGGTGAAGTTAAAGGCTGGTGATGTTGGCCTTGACGAGGACAAAGCATAAAGGATGTGTGGAATGAGATGTCACCCGAGGATAAGGCGAAGTGGGGTGATGGTGGGGATGGCGGGATGAAGATAGTGTTGAGATGCCAGTCCGGACATTCTACGGCGTAGTTAGTGGGTTGAGTCGGAGAGGCATGAAATGATAGGGGATAGTCCCTTCAAAAGCTTGTTGGGGTTGAAGGGTGATCCCACTAACAAAAGTACGATAAAGGACTGCTAAATTCATGGAGTACGCAGTAAGCAATGACATAGCATTTGGTGGGCGAGACATATCCATTGACCGCTGAAGATTTTTGTGACATTATGGGTATAGAAGATGGGGAGAGGACATTAGAAAGCAGCAAGAATGTGAAGCCCAGTAAGGAGATATGTGATGCGTTTTGTGTGAAGTTGGTGGCGTACCATTGTTTCACATGAGTCGGTTGTGGATGTGTTGCGTGGGAGCGCCGACAGACGATGGTACGTATAGCATACGATCTCTTGGCTCGAAGACTGTTCTGTCCTCCTCCCGGAAAAGGATTTACAATCACCCAAGAAGAATGTAGTGGGTGTGCGAATGGGGCGAAGAGGTCATGGGGCCGTTATGCTTTCAGTGAGTTGGTCGAGTGTTGAGACTTTTGTTAATGGAGTACACGGTGATGAAAATATCACGAAGGTCGGGCTCTGTACAATATTTCTAAATGTATGGTTCTTTGTGGTTAGCGTAATCATGTTTTAAGTAATCCCGTAATATGAAATTTACAAAACACCCTTCTGTTACTGTAGATGTTTTATCGAGAAAGATTGCAAGCTGCTGGGGCGAGGATCCCAAGCAAATTCCAGCCGTAGTCTTCTTTTCTCTGAGATGACCGTTACTGTACATGCGTTTGTATGAGGTACGTTGAATTTGTTCGATTCCAGCAATGCTTGATCTTTGTGGTACTTATAGGTTTCCCTTACCATGTAGGGCGTTGCATGTGATGAGAATATGGAGGCCGAAGAAGAGGAGTTGAGGCTGCAGGCAATAGCGGTGAAGAAGGAGAGTACGACCGAGGTTAGGAGAGGGTCGTGAGGATGTGGATCTAAGAATGGAGGTCTTTGCTGCTGCGCCGTGAAATTGGGTTTGTTAAGGCTCTGCGGGAGGAAGTTTTTGTGTTGCGGGGAATGAGAGAAGTTTGAAGAAACAAGTGACGAAGGCTGCGGGAAGAGAATTGTGGTTTGCGTAAGGAAGTTGATGGGCTGCAGAGGAGAGTTGAAGAAATTGTTACCATTTTACTGAAAGGTGGGCCTGGTCATGTTGATGCACAACTGGGAGGACCGTCATTGAATGTTGTTGAGAGGCGGCTAGATTTGAGGAGTGGTGAGAATACTCCTGTGAAGTGTAAGGTTGATGGAATGTAGAAACCGAGGTGACGTCACCTGTGCAGAAGGGAGTGGGGGTTGAGAAGGTGAGTGCGGTGACTAATAAGGCCGCAGTGTTGAAGAGGAGCGACATAGTGACGGTTGTGTAGTCCCGGGTGCGGCAGAGGCACCGGTGGTGGGAGGTCGAAGCATTCATGCGTCGAGGTAAGATGCTTTTATTTCGGTCGTTCTTTAGTTCATAGAATTCTATATGCATATTGTAGCAGTGTGTTTTTGAGAAGCGGTTGCATTAATTGGCACAGATCACGAGAGGGTTCTACGAGGGGGTATGTTCCCAAGGGAAGGCAGTCCAGAAGAATGCCGGTGAGCGGACCTTTCCAGAGGACGCCTTGGATTCATGTGAAGAAGGCTGGTCACCCGAACTTGATGTGGACTGGACCATTCAATGTGAGAGCTTCAAAAGCTATGGCCGAGGTTGACCACAAAATAGTGTCTTATGCTTTTGATCATAGGGAGGATGAGAAGTAAGTGTTAGTGTCTTGAAAGTAGTCTTTTGTAAGGGCCTGCGAGCATGGTCATTGAGAGTGCATTTGAGTAACCGAATTTCTGTTTAATGGGCCAGGAGCACTGGTTAGGGTGCAGGGCTACTTCCTTGAGCGATGGGACATTTCAGCAGGCCTATCTCGAACAAAATGCTATGTGATGGGATTGTGAATACGTGGGTGTTATTCCTTCAAGAGAGGCGGCCTCTTAAGGAACTCCTTGAGAGTTGGTATTTCCGGTGGATTTACGGGTTTGTTATGAAATGTGTGATTAACATAGGGTTGCCGGTGATGTTTAGTAATCTGTTATTTAATTTAAATTTGGCAGAGGTCCGCTGATGTAAGTGCACGGTTCGCCCTCGGCAGGGCCATACGGTGAGGTGGATTCCCAAGACGTGAGGTTGAATGCAACGAACTTGAAGCGAGTTAGGCAAGCAAGTAATATTGTTTTAGTGTGGTTGTCATTGACATGTTGAAATGTTGATTTGAAATTGCGTAAATGTGTGCGGTGTTTGTGCGGTTAACGTAATTGATTCCGGACACTTCTATCTGGTTGTTTTCTTCCTCGAGGGAAATACATTGACGTATGGGATAGCTTAGGTGGGAGTAATGAGTCACCGGCACGGTATCGGGCTGTCTTTGGACAAGTTGGTATGCCTCGAGACCTTAAAGTTCAACTTTGACAGTTGATTGTCATCTTTAGAGGTTTATCTAAGGCTATTTTGTTTACGCATTGCGGTGCCTGCAATGGATGCCATAGTGAAGCCAGTGGTTTTAGCTTTTGTGATTTTGCAAGAAGGGTTACACCGGTTAGCCAGACCTAACGCTCATGATTGCGGGGTGTTTGTTTGTTATTGGATGGGGAAACCTCATAAATATGACAAACATACTACATCTGAGGTGATTATTACATGTAATACTAGTTGTGTTTACCTTATTAATAGTTATGTCACTGATATGTTGTTCCATTCAAATTTCAGTGGCGCTCACATGAGAAACGGTGTAAATTGGCTCTCCGACTACTTGCAAGTGAGACAAACGCATTATTCACCCATGTTAAGGACCATGCCATCCTATGGCACCGTCTGAAGTTGGAAGAGCTTGATAGGCCTACACGAGGGAGGGGTTAACAGACAGCAAGTGACGTCCATGGACTTTTCAGGAACTGCCCCTGCTGTAGAGTGTGGTGGTCCGGCTGCTGATGGTGTGCAACACTTGAGTCCAGAATTCAGTACGGAGGTCGAAGGTACGCCGAGGAAGAAAGGAAAAAAAAGAGTCTACAAACCAAAGGTCGTGAAAGATCGTGTGTAATATGGTATTAGCAGTAGGATTGATAGTTGAGTTGGTGGGAAAAACCTTTCCGTGTAACAGGTTGAAAGTTCATGTAAATATTCTGGATGTTATGTTGGCACAATAGGGTTTAATGAACATGTAATTAGCGTTAGGCGTCACATATAGCGTTCTGAGAAGGTCTAAAAGGGCTACGTTAAATTTAAATACGAGTCGTTTGTTGTAGTCAGCGAGGGAATCGAGGCCCCAAAAATTCTACATCGTATACTTTAGAGGTCCTTAAGTGATACCCTGACTTTCGTTATGGTCCTAATGTGACACATTGAACCTGTGGAGGCACCAAAACGTTGCCACGAACCCTTAAGTGGGGACCGAAAAGGCTACGGTGACGATTGAAGGAATTGTGGTCCTTTCTGGATCCCTAAAGTGTGTCGGGTAAAATAACCGAATAGGCCATCAATGAGTCATTTGACTTTCATCCGAAGGCAAGCTGGGCAGGGGACCTCAAAAGGGCACGAGAAATGTGTCATGTATCATTTGAGGGTCTAAGGCGCCCCAATGAGACGATTATGGACCCTAAACGTTGCCAGTGTACATCTTTAGGCACCTAAGGATCGGCGGTGACATGACGTCACACTTGGCGGTTACAGTAACCGTTAAGTGCAGCGATTTCTCCAAATCCTCGATCTGAAGAACGAGTTCCAGCACTTGCGACGGCCATGGATGCGATCTTTCGGAGAGCTGGCGCCTAGATCGGTGGCCGACGATGGTAGACAACGGCATCGAACTCCCGACTCCGGCCGTCGACTTCGAGGGACCCAGGTTTGTTGCCCAGTTCTTCTCAATAGTGTGGCGGGCACTGAGGTTGTGGTTTCTTGTTTCCTCTTTCTTGGGGGTTTCTACTGTTAGTCATCCTTTAGATGGCTCCGAGGATGGGTAGTCGGATGATGGAAATACAAGCTCGGTATGAACCCCAAATGCCGTGTGATAAGGGGGAATCGTCGATCAAGCCCGTGAAGTTGGTTGGAGTATTCGGGAATACGAGCTATATTATGACTTGAGCATCACATGTCAAATCCTCAAGACAAGGTACATTTCGCTTACTATAACAGTTTTTGTGACAGATGGTTGTGTGTGGAGATTGACATCTTGGTGGAACCATGAACAGGACCACCTTACAACCTTCCAGGGCCACGGGGCTTCTTCAACTATGGTTAGATGGTACAGTAAACTGCCAAGGTACGTGAAGGATTCATTCAAGAGACACAGTGGTCTGGAGGAGTTTAAAAATGCAATGAAGAGGACTTACTGCGACCGTCAACTGATGCGGGCTTTGAGCTACTTCTGGTGGGACACCACACATTCGTTCCACTTCCCCCTGATTGGTGAGATGACCATGACGCCTCTTGATTTTTCCGCCATAAGCGGTTTGAGATGTTCGGGTAAGAGGCTCCCAATTGACATAACCATACGGGACGATGCTAGGAGGTTAGAGAAGGCTGTCGGGGACCACTTTGGGAAAGGTGGTACAAAAAAGGAAGTTAAGTACAGATATCATGAAGGATTATGAAACCTACGATGTCGGTACTCACGGATGAAGGGACCACCTCCTGCGGGTGTTTTGCTTCGTCCTCATCGGCACTACATTTATGGCTGACACTAGCAGTGGGTTTGTCGATACATTCTGGCTATCATGTGTGGAAGACATCCCTGCAATGAAGACGTATGATTGGGGAAGTGCAGGCTTGGGAACCCTTTATTTGTATATGGACGGATTAAGCAGGGGTCGAGCTGGTAGTGGTGGCTACTGGGAGGCATGGCAAGCTTGGGCTTCAGAGTACTTTAGGGACATAGGTCCCTCATTCGAGTCTTTAGGTGTTGGGGCGGGGAGAACCTCATTCCCAAGGGGAAAACACTGGGCACAAGGATCGCAAGGGAAGAACTTGAAAGACATGACATTGTACAAGGAGCGACTGGAGAATGCCTCAGTGACTAGGGTGATATGGAATCCATGGGGTGATGATCTGCCCGGTATGTGCGGGAAAGTGAGGATAAAGCCAAGAAACATGTGGTTTTGGAGTCACCTTATGGGAGGGCGTGGTATCTAGGAGAGAGGGTTATGCGGCGGTGGGCTGGCGAGGCAGTGAATGGCTTAAACCAGTGGTGCCCGGCCACCACCCAATACAATGTTTTCAAGGAGTGGACCGCATGATAGAGTTGTATGATGCCTTGCAAGGACATTTTCCGGGCGGTGGGTGGATGGTTTAATGCTGGATGTCCCGTCACGGGAACTGGTGGATGGCTGAGATGCGGCGAATAGGATAAAGAGGGAATTTCTTGCACTGACATTCCTCCTCCACTACCAAAACAGAAAAGAAAACTTGAGCGACCCAACATACACCTCTGTTCCGGCCACTACGGGTGCCGACGCCGTGGCTGAGTTTGAGTTCCCGTCACGGAGGATTTACATTGCAAATCTTGAGACCGGAGCAAGCGAGCCATTTCTCATACCGATGCCACCCGGCGAAGAAGTTGAAGGCTTCCCCATACCACCCACGATGACATCCGTATGTTCAGAAACGCATGCCATATGTTGTTCCCTACCTGTCTCTGTAGTAAACTAATAACATACACCCTACTTTGTTTGTAGGTTCCTCTCGAAATGGCCACCCGGATGCTACGAATGATTGGTGGGTTGAAGATGGCCCTATCTGATGCAAGGATCGGCTGCTGCGGCCCAAAATTAGGCTGCTCAAAGGTTGCGGGAGTAGCAAGATGGATGACCGTGTCGCGTCTTCATCCATACAGCGGGCCAGCTCATCTGTTCCAGAAGCAAGGAACGAGGGTGCCAATGATGGAAGCCAGGAAGATGCTGACAATGACAACAACCAGGCGGTAGGCAGTGCAGAGGATGAAGACGATGGCACCGACCAGGAAGAAGGCAGTGCGGAGGATAAAGACGATGACACCGACCAGGAAAAAGGCAGTTCGGAGGGTAAAGACAATGACAATAACGATGCTCACAATGACAATGACACCGACCGGAAGAGGGCAATGAGAAAGAAGCTGCGAGCGGGGAGAGACGGGGACGCGTCCGATATGATGGATTTCTTCATCCAAATCCGGCCACAACCAAGCGTGCATGTTGCGGTGAAGGTGCCGATCGAAACGCAGCAACGGGACCGGGAAAGTAACGTCACGTGGCGACAAGGAGGCGTTGCATGGCGATCTTTGAGCGGAGTTGTCGCTACCGTTCTTAAACAGCTCCGGCAGGATGTTGATGCCGATGTGCAGGCAAGTACAAGGGACGAGGTGGGTGGAGGTGATGTTACATCCTCAGAGGAGAAAAAGGGCGACGACGTTCAGGCACCTAAGGGAAGTCCGCCCCGTGTGATAACTAGAGCTTATAAAAGGATGAAGAAAGCATAGGGTGCTTATTAATTCGTTGTATTATGGTCATGTGTAAAGGGATGAAGAAACTGTAGGGTGGTTATTTATTAGTTGTAGTACGGTCAGGTGTAGGTAAACATGCTTTTCTTTTCATGTGTGGAGCTAATGGGTAAACTGACGTTTGCATGTTGAGGAATGCGCGTTGAGACTCACAAACCGCGTCCGCATATGTCCAAATAGCGTCTGCCCTTGCATCGTGCGATCTGCGTGGCCCCAAAGATGACACATCGCCGCCTCTGGCCCCCTAAAATTACACAGTGGCCCGAGATAGAAACCGCGTTCCGTTATATAACGTATCGCGTTTGACCTAACTTTAAGCGTCGGGCGTCGGCGAACAACGCTTCACGCAAGCCGGGGCTTCGACGTTTGAAATAACTTACAACGTCGGTCCTTACAACGAACTATACAAAACTAATTGCTCTCATTCTTTTCTTTCTTCTTTCTTTTATACTAGCTTCATCCTTAAATTTTAAGTGTAACACTTAACTTTTAAACTTGTATTTGACACACATTATTGTTACAAGGAGTTTATCACATTTATATCTTTACTTCAACATTTTAACACAAAAAGTTAATAAATTACTATATGAAAATGATAAGTTGATATATGCAGTTTATGGACAAATGAGTATACATTTATGGAAACTAAAAACATTAAAATACTAAATTTATATGTTAAAATTTTGAGAGAAAAAAGTCATACGTTATATACGTATAGAATAATTCTTTATTTACTTTTTTTTGGGTGGGGTAGCGCCCAGTACAGAAATAGCGTTCCCTGGACTAACAGATCGCGTTTGAAATGACGTCTGCTTACTCATTTGCACAGTTCTGGTGAAATTGAAATTGTTGAAGGTTGTACGCCAACTACTAAAAAATACTGTGCCCCCAAAAATGACACAGTGGCCGTCTCATGGCCCCCTAAAATGACACAGTGGCCCAGTACAGAAATAGCGTTCCGTGGTTTAACGAACAACGGTTTAACTAACTTACAACGTCAGTCTGTACAACAAACAACGTTTCACTCATTTGCACACTACTTACATACGGTGAAATTGAAATTGATGAAGGTCAGTAGGCCAACTACTAACAACATGTACAATATTTTAGCTCTGTTTTGTAATGGACTGGAAAACAAGCATTCATATCAGACATCTTAAGTCATAATTCAGAAAATGCGTCCGAATACTGTGCCCCCCAAAAATGACACAGTGGTCGTTTGATGGCCCCCTAAAATGACACAGTGGCCCAGTACATAAATAGCGTTCCGTGGTTTAACGAACAACGTTTTAACTAACTTACAACGTCAGTCTGTACAACAAACAACATGTACAATATTTTAGCTCTTGTTTTCTAATGGAAAACAAGCATTCACATCAGACATCTTAAGAGTCAGAATCCATCCATACATCTTATGAGCAGCAATTAAAGTCCATACATATCTAAATAAGTGCAACAGGTGAAACGGATACGCCATAAAATCCATACTCAACTAACGTTTGAACTAACTTACAACGTTTGAACTAACGTTTGACCCTTACACATGTTGCAGCCATAGCAAACAACAACACCACGACGGATAAACTACACAACATCGTACGCATCGTAAGGCGCCTTTGGAGTAGAGCCTTCTCCTCAGCATAGGCAGCTCTCAGCTCACTTGATACCTGTTTCAGATGAGCAACCTCCTCCTCTCGACCAAAGAATCGAACGTGACAACTGGATTTTGCGGTGAAGAAGTATATCTCTGAGTCCTTCAACTCATTAATCACAGAGATCGCACGAGTTGGGAATGGTGGGTCAACCCACTCCTCAAATCCGCAACCTGGATCATCCCTCTGGATGCGAGCACCAAAGAGGAGTCATGGATTATGAAGATCTGGGTAAGAATGTAGAGATCTAAACTCACCTGCGCACGACGGCAACGCAGTGGCGTCGGCCTGGGTTATCCGAACTCCACGCCGTCGACGGCGCAACCCAACCCACATGAGCATGTCTGGCCGTACGCTTGGTGATACAGTCTGATGTCGTCGCTCTCGCCATAGCTTGACCCCGATGACTGGCTCACCATGGCTAACCCTAAATCCCCTCAGCTCACGACCCACACGACCCAGCGACGTCTACAGATGACTAATATACTAATACACCGGCGACCGTGAGGGGTCAAAAATGCGTCACTCACGCAGCTAACAAACACGCGAATTGAGCCCATGCGCGGGACAATTAATTTCAAATATCCATTTCATTTAGATGTCAGTGAAGTGAAGCTTTTAAGGGGTCCAAAAAATACACGACGTCCTGTACGCTCAACGAACACTCTGTTTTACATACCACGCCACAGCGACTCAATCACAAATTGCCCCAGGGATTAAAATTGGTGCCCGACAGTGGACAAAGACCAATGGTAAGTGACGACGATGCTGGCCCAACCTCGGCCCTCGCATTCCTCCATCGTATTCGTCCGGCCAAATGTTCCCACCAAAAACAGGGTCCGTCACTTCCGGCTTCACGGGAAAACAACCACCGCTGCGTACAAGGGTGGACAGGTTCGGAATGTCGGATTCAGGGCTGCCTCGGCTTCCACGGTAAACCGCAGAGTACAGATTCCTTGGTTGTGGCCGACCTCTCCACACTTGCTACATTTCCTTCTTCCTGTGCCAGTTGATTTCTTCTTCTTCGCGGTAGTGATAGCAACAGGATTGAGAACCAAGCATGACTTACTCCCATTTCGATGTTGGTCCAAATCATCACTTTTCCCCCTAACTTCATCAACACGCGTCTCCAAGTTTCTCAGACCATCTTTTAACCACTCATACTCTTCCCTTGGACATCTAGCACCATTGTATACAATCTTGTTGCACAGGTTACCTAGCTCCATTTGCCTTGCCCTGGTCAACACCTCATCGAGCTCAGTCAACTGATGGTTGGAAACATGGTTCACCGGGTGACTTAGTCCACCTTTTTAGTATCAAAGATTCAGAATCCTTGACGCATGCTCCATCTTCAAGACAGAGAACATGTGTTTACAAGGGATGCCTGCCAAGTCATTCAACAAAAGCGTAAAGATTATGCAACACTAAATACACCATTGGAAACGTTATTCAACGGGACTACGAGGCGTTATTCAACGGGACTATAAACGTTATTTATAACCCCAAACGCGTTTGGTTACACCTATGACGTTAATGTACCTTTGTAATGCAAAAGTGGACAAGTACATGTCACGCTACTATCTGGATGGACGCAAACTTCTCTTTTCCTCACATTCTCTTTCCGATATCGCCCCACTAAATACACCCGCACTTCATCGCTGTTTACTGTGACTTGCCTCTGAGCCAAATAGGGGGCTTCACCCCTAATCTCTTCAGCCACCAATCTGAAGATTGCATCGTATACACTTCAGCAAACATGTTTTTCCAGTTCGGAAGTTGGGTTGTCAATTGTTCCCCCTTATGCTTTCTATTATAATTGTTCTGAACTACCTTATCACTAATTCTTGCTAATGAAAGATCCACTTGCCTCACAAACCGGAACAATTTTAACTCGCTTCTAAGAAACCTTTTCTCGGTAAGAGTGCATCCCTTCGCACCTTTGGTTGCTTGACATACCGCAAAGAAGTGACCCTTTAGATAAGCTAAAGCCCACATATTTTTCCGCTCATACATCCGCTTCACCCGTGGGTTATCTTGCAACCCATACTCAGACACATTCGCATGCCACACTCTCTCGAAATCATCGGCATCATCAATCCAGAGCATTAACTTCGCAAAAATGTCCCGAAACTCATGTCTAAATTTCCCATCTTTCACCTTCTCATAGCAGTTACCCATTAGGTGCCACGAACACAAACGATGTATCGCATTAGGGAGGACTTTCCGTATGGCTACACGCATGGCTGCATCTTGATCTGTAATCAACAAACGGGGTCTTCCCATTCATACACTCCACAAAGTTCTCCAACAACCAAACAAAAGCTTCCTCACTTTGCTCATTTATAAGAGCGCATGCAAATACAATTGTGGAGAAATGGTTATTCACACCAACGAAAGTTATAAAAGGCAGTCCGTACTCATTTGTTACGAAAGTTGAGTCGAACCCGACAACATCACCAAACGATCGGAAATCCCGTTGCATTTGGTCAGCCTTAAAAGATAGCGGAGTCTGCTGCCCTCGTCCACACTATAGGTGCAATACATGCCCGGATCTCCCTCCACAACTCTAGTCAAGTACCCTATTGCAGCCTCTGCGTCACTATCCATTATTTGAACCCTTCGATCATTATCGACAAAATTGTAAAGATCTTTAATGCTGAACCCAACTCTGTTGAAACCACCTGCGACCAAGACCATGTAGTCCATTATAACACTGGTCTTGATGCCTACACTCTTCATCTGCTTTGTTTGCTCCTTCGCCATAAAGCTTACATTTTTGTGCGATGCAACAAGGTGCATTTCAGTTCTCTCGACCATAGGGTGATTATGACCTGTCTTGAACTCCCTCACTTCGTACTTACCGGTTTCCTTAACACAATTCACCCGGAATGAAGCAGGACATCCACACCTTCCAACTCTCATGGGTTTCCTTTGCCTCTCATGGGGAGCGAACTTGGGCTCATTTAGCCCATATCTGTTACACACCCACCTCCTCCTCATGACAATGTCTGGACCCATGTACATTTTTTTCTCAACCCTCCTCGTCCCAAAACCCATAACTTTAGCATAGCATTTATAGAACCTCTCTGCACACTCAGTGTCATCAAAAAAGATATCCTTCAAATCCACAAGTTCCCACTTCTGCACTGGCTTACTCAACTGTAAAACTATTGCACTCCACTGATCGTCAAAAACATCGTCATTACACAACTCCTCGTCACTCTTTTCCAGTTCCGTGTTGTCCTCTGCCGCATCCATATTTTCAAAGAATTCAGCATCGTTACCTTTCCAACTTGAATGTGCCGGAGGATAGCAGCTTGCATTACTAGAGCTGACCCGATTCTTTGCACCACAATCAATTTTTTTATCACCCCACGATGTCGAAATGAACTCGCGAAGAGTGCCTCTGTTTTCTTCCATCTGTCATCCTAATACGTCAACTGTATTACGTGCGTCGACAACCACGTTGTAGTACAAGTTTCTCTTCACGTTTGCATAAATAAATCAATGAACCATAAATACGCACCTCCTACACAAAGATCAACAACCACCACCAAAGGGGACGACCGCGGAATCAAACAGAGGAATGTTACCGGTTCTTCCATGCGCCATACTTACATTTCATTACAGACATGACAACCACAACCCGGGGTAAATCCATCTCAAACCGTGCAAGGCTCGCTAGTAAATAGTGAGGTTAGCTGATCAACAGTGGAGTCTGAACCCTTTGCGTGCACTGCTAGCGTTTTCTCGGGAAACTAATGTTGCACGAAAGGCACCCTAACAGTGCCCACTGACGCCGCTCCATACACCTGGACTTACACTGTGACTCACTAAAGCCCATTAACCAGCGTTTCATTGCCCATAAACGACGTTAGGGCAATCATCAATAACGTTACTATCTACCCTAAAATGATGCAAGCTTTTTAATGAGATTAATTACTGTTTTTAATCAATAAAAACAACACCTGGGCTTATAGAATAGACAAAACTACTATTCCAGAAGAGCTAAACATTTTAAATATGACAACCACGGAATCTAGAGTACGGGTGATGACTTTAGGTATTGCCTCAAACACATACTTCAACAAGAGTTAACCTAAGAGGAATCATAAAAATAATTTCCCATACAAAACACTTAAATACACTATATTCTGTTCAGTACTAACATCTAAAACGTACATTATACTTAAATATCAAATAAAAAATACAAAAAGTTCTAAAATTATACAATCGCGTTAATTAAACGTTTTTTTACTAAACACTAACGCTAATTTTAACGACTCCAACGCTATTAGGTAACTCTTATACTACACTTTCATCTAGAATGTTCTAGAATGACTAACTTTAGGTGCCTCGTAAAGGACGCTGACGAATATTTGGCTCCTTCTAGAATGACTAATGTTAGGTGCCTCGTCAGGGCCGCTGACCAATATTTCTCTGATTAAATGAACAGGGTTACAACACTAGGCAAACGGCTTTGGCCATTTCACAAACGGGTTCCGTCAAGCCCTGCAACAACATTAAAATTACGTCTTACGCTTCCACGACGAAAATCAAAAAAAAACCATCAACCATGATTTCTTTCTACACAGATTCTTTAATAGGCTATAACAATGGGAAACATTGCTCCTTCGCATGAATACACCCATTTTTTAGCCTCAACATAGGAGAAATACACAACAAAACTGACAGAAAAAAAACTTTAGGTGCTAAAATGTCCAACTTCACAAAGTACAATGGTGTACTTCAAGTACTTCAGAACAGAGGTGTACTTCAAAATAGAAATTGCTGTCAGATTGGGCTTTAAGTCGGCAGCAGCTATTGGAGAGGACACTTGTCCATTTATAATTAAAGATGGAAAGAAGGGATAATATATAAGGCTAATATTATTTCATAAAATCATTTTCACTTCATTTCTTTTCTTCTTCTCCTTCTTTCTTCTTCCTGCCGCCTCCATCTTCAACCTTGAGCTCCATGTTCTTCATCATCCCTTGCTGAAAACTTCAAGGATTTAAGCTCCAAAGTTGGTAAGCTTCTCCCTTTCATCTCCTTTCCATGTTGAGAACATGTTTTGGGTGGATAAAGAGAGAGTTTTCAAGCTTTGTGTTTACTCTTGTCTACATGCTAGAGTAATCCTCTTCCTCCCATCTTTTAGTATGTTGTTCTTGGGCTTGAGGGGAGTAGGAATCTAGGGTTGGATGTTGGAAAAACTCCATGGATGGTGGAACCCTAGGGAGGCCGAAATTGTAGAGAATTTTCCAAAATTGTGTGTGTTTGTGTTCTTGGATCATGCTTCAAGTATGTTGTTCCTAGCATGATTCTAAGACAATCTATGGTTTTAATTTGATGGAAAACAAGTTGGGTGAGGAATTCCCCTTTTGGCCGAATTGTGTATGAAAGGGGTTTTGTTGATTTTGGTACAATTGGTTAGTAAGCATGCCTAGGAAGTGGAATTGGTGATTAGTATGATTAATTGGAAGCTTGAATAGTTTAATTTGGAAGTGTGGTGAAAATTTGGTTAAGGGCTGAAATGTTCAAGTGAAACTTTTTCAATGTTGGTGTGGTGTTTTGATTAAATTGGATGCTAAATTGGTATTGTGGATAGAAGTAGGTTCGTAATGGTGTTTGAAACATCATTTTCGGACAATGGTAGGAAAAGTTAGGTTTATGCGGGTTTTCGGGGAAAAATGTCTGGAATGTGGGTTTAAAGGTTGGAATGGGTTTGGTGGTGTATGAATAACAATGTTCTAGCTCGGTTCGTGAAACCGAGCTTTCTGTGGATTTCTGCGTGAAAGTGCGGGATTGTGCGGGAGTTGGTTTCTGGGATTTGTTTGGGTATGTTCTGACTTAATTATGGATGTTCAGCTTGATTCTACGTTGGTGGAGTAGCGTGGGATCATAAGAGCCAAGTTTTACATTTCGGGCCGGGAGCGGGGATTTCCCGAGTTTTGTGCTGCGGAACAGCGTTTCTGAGGTAAGGGCTCAACTTCTCTCGTTATACATTCTGGGAGTTATATGATGTGTATCGGGTTTAGTTGAGGCGGGTTCCGGGGGAGGGCGGTGGTTCGGTGATCCCGAGACCCGTCAAATGGTAAAATGCATGTTTGTTCTGTTTCCAGGCCCGGATGGCCATGGAGGCCCCGGGTTCCTATTCTGTTCTGTATATGTATATCAGGTGATGATACTTCTGTTTATACTTATGCATTATTATTATTGTATGGTTCTGTTCTGTGACGGGTCCCGGATGGTCTTAGAGGCCACGGGTACTCCTTGGATCTGTTCTGTAGTGTCTGCACTGGAGGGTGCCGACATTCTGTGTATATCCACACCGGGAGTGCCGGTATACTTCTGTGACCCTACGACAGTTTGGGGATCGCGACCCCAGCCGGTACCGTGCTTTCTGTTCTGTTCTGTCTGTACATTCTGACCTCCGTGAGAGGGCTGTCGTTATGGGTCGTTCTGGCGGTTGGACCGCATATGATTGGGATTCCGGTTTACCTTATGTTATATGTTCATATGTTATGTATATACTTGTGATATTCTGTTTTGCAGGTTCAGCTTGTTGCCACTTGAGCAACTACGTTTTACCATTAGCCCTTACTGAATCCTTTCGAGGACTCACCCTTTTATTTGTTTACCACTTTCAGGCCGTCCTGACAAGCAACCAGCGGAGTAGAGATCTGCGGTGCTTCCTACGTTTTTGGGGTATCGATTGCAGCAGCAGTTCCACGTGCGGAGATCCTCGAGTGAGAGTCTTCTGACTCCGCGCTTAGGTATTTATAGGATTTTGTTTATTGGCTCTGTAGCTGTAGCTGCATGCATGTAGATCAGATCATGGTTATGTATATGTTGTATATACTGAGATATACTGCTTTGTTTGTCTTCTGAGTCGTGGGCGGAGCCCCGACTTGCCTATATTGGAATTGTTATACTTCAGACTTGGTGTTTTCGGTGTTGGTAGTGATGATTGATGGTTGACACACCATGAATTGCATGTTTGGTAGAAGTTAGACCTTTATGTATGCTTGCCTTGTATAAGTTGTAGGTTGGTAGTCGTTACATCGATTATTATGCTGTTTGAGCTTGATGCTCCGCTGCCGCGTTTTCCACCGTAATTCCTGTTTCCGACGTCGCGGCCGGCTCCGCCTCCGCAACCGGGCGGGGTGGCTGTGACAAGTTGGTATCAGAGCAGGTCGGGTCAAAGTGACCCAAGAGGTAAAGTATGGTCAGTTCAATATGAGTTGTGGAAGGCAAGCATACAAGTCCAAGGGTGGACTTTTGGAGCAAGTCATGCTAGTTCATGGGTAAGTTCTACAAGTAATGACTTCGAAGGGCAAGCTACTGGTTTACACTCCATTCTGGGGCGGTTCGGTACGGAGCCTGATCAACTCCTTATTTGAACCATTTCGGAATGAGTGTGGAGCAGTGGGCGGTTCTTTGGAGCATTTTGGAAGGTGTGGGGTATTATATGAAGTGATTCTGTGTTACAAGCATGATCTGATTCTATGTTTAAGGTTTATTATTTGGTTTCGGGATTCTGAAAGGAATCCTTGCATCATGCATTGCATTACACTACAGAGCCATAGAATGCTGCTGCTAGCTTTAGGAAGAGGGAGTTAACTGCTGAGTTATATGGTTTTGGGTTGATTTGTTTTCAGGGATGGTTAGAACACGCCGTCAGCGTGAGCAAGAACCGGAGGGTCGGGACCGGGATCCCACACCTCCGAGAGTTCGGAGACGGGTTCAAGGGGACCCAGAGTCTGAGCAGTCACATTCACTCCCCCCGCATTCCCAGCAGTTAGAGGGACCCATGCCTGATGTGATACAGGTTCTGGGTCAGGTACAGCAGTTGCTGAGTACTATTCTGCCAGCCCAGCGGGTACAGGGGCGGCAGCAGGCACGCGAAGGTCGGGCCAGACCACAGCAGAGGCAGCCGGATAGGGAGGTGAGTAGCAGCCGCCCCAGTGTTCAGGATCAGCAGGATAGTGATTCTGAGGAGGGTGGTCGGCATGATACCGGTTCTTCTCGTCGGTCCCACCAACGACGGGAGGAGCAGAGACATCAGTCTGACGAGATCAGACTCTTAGAGAGATTCCAGCGTTTGAACCCCCCGAGGTTCAACGGCCGTGGAGGACTCGAGGTAGCAGAGACTTGGTTTGCAGGAGTTGATAAACTCCTTGGGAGGCTACACCTTCCATCTGAGGTTAGAGTCTCGCTGGCCACGTTTAATCTGCAGGACAGTGCAGATCACTGGTGGAGGAGCCTCCAGGGCCGTCTGAGAGCAGAGGCAGCACGGGACGGAGGGCTGGATCCAGACCTTACTTGGGAGCAGTTTGCATACTACTTCCACCAGCAGTATATTGGGGATGTCGTCAGGGACCTCCGACAGGCACAGTTTGATGATCTGGAGCAGGGGACTCGGACTGTAGCAGAGTATGAGCGGGAATTCGACCGGTTGGTCCGCTACATACCGTAGTATTACGGTATGGACCAGGAGAAGGCCAAGCGGTTCATTCACCGCCTACGCCCGGAGTACAGGTGGGCTTTGAGGCCCCTGGATATCATTTCGTATCATGAGGCTGTGCAGAAGGCCCAACTCCTCGGCGGGAGGAGGTTGAGAGTCGGTACCTACCACACCGACCTAGTGACGAGAGGAGGGCTCTGCACAGCGAGTTCAGCGAGGTCTACAGGAGGTCAGGCAGGTCTGGACAGAGCGGCAGGGCAGCAGACTACGCGGTCGTGCACCGACTGCGCGAGTTGTGGCGGGCAGCACCCGGCCGGCCATGCTACGTGCGGCAGGCGGTGCTGCGTTGCGGGTCGATGATCATTGGATTCGTGACTGCCCTCGACACTAGGGCGAGAGCCAGCAGTGCTACACGTCCGCAGCCTCGGTTTCAGCCCAACGCACCCCGTGGCGCGGATCACGCCAGGCGGGCCGAGGCCACCACAGCAGCAGAGACGATCATTTCAGCCACCCCCTCCGCCACAGCAGCCTGGGATAGGACGTGTATTCCAGGTGGAGCGGGGTGAGACATCGCGGCGTGAGCCTCCACCACAGCAGCCCGGAGCAGGACGGGTGTTTCAGATCGAGCGTGGAGAGACTTCGCGGCGTGGGCGCTCCAAGATACCTTACTTCGAACGATACTCCTGTTCGTGCATTGTTTGATCTTGGGCGTCTGTTTGATTGTGGCACAAAAGTGTGTCGAGTCTCTCCACCTGGCTACGGTGGGCTTCCGAGCGTCTTCATGGTGAAGACGGTGGGAGTCGATTTACGCTTTCCAATGAGATGGTACGGGACTGCGTGCTATCTATTGGCAGTCACCGAATTGTGTCAGATTTACTGGTGTTGAACACACCGAAGTACGACGTTATTCTTGGGATGGATTGGCTGTCCAAGAATTCCGTGCACATTGACTGTGCCAACCGTAGTGTTACGGTTTCTGGAGAGGTGTTACCCCTCTCGAGTTCAGATGGGACGAAGGTGGTCAGGACCAGCATGGAGCTGCAGGTTCTGGACCAGGTACCGGTAGTGGATTCGGAGGAGTATTATGGTCTGAACACGTCCGATACTCGGTTGGAGCTGGATAAAATTTCAGTTATCCGGGACTTTCCGCAGGTATTTCCGGAGGATTTGCCCGGGATGCCACCAGAGCGGGAGATCGTGTTTGAGATCCAGTTGCAACCCGGTTCTACTCCCATTTCCATTCCACCTTATCGGATGCCGATAGTGGAAATGGTGGAGCTGAAGAAGCAGTTAGAGGAACTGCAGGAGAAGGGGTTCATCCGTCCGAGCACTTCACCATGGGGTGCTCGATTGCATTTGTTAAGAAGAAGGACGGGTCACTCAGGTTGTGTATCGATTACAGACGGTTGAACGCCATCACCATTAAGAAGAAGTACCCACTGCCGAGGATCGACGATCTCTTTGATCAGCTGAGAGGTGCGAAGATCTTTTCGAAGATCGATCTGCGATCGGGGTACTTCCAGCTGCGAGTGAAGGAGGAGGACATTCCGAAGACTGCTTTCCGTACACGGTATGGGCATTATGAGTATACGGTGATGTCGTTCGGTTTGACCAACGCACCGGCGGCGTTCATGGATATGATGAACCGGGTGTTCCGGCCGTATCTGGACTCTTTCGTGGTAGTGTTCATCGATGATATTCTGATCTACTCTCGGGATGAGGACTCACACCGGGAGCATTTGAGGATTGTTCTGCAGACACTTTGGGAACATCAGCTGTACGCTAAGTTCTCAAAGTGTGACTTCTGGATCCGGGAGGTGTCTTTTCTGGGGCATATCATCGGTGAGCACGGTTTGTCAGTGGACCCCGAGAAAGTTAAAGCGGTGCGGGAGTGGAAGCAGCCAACCTCGGTACGGGAAATCAGGAGTTTTCTGGGGTTAGCAGGTTACTACCGACGGTTTGTACCAGGGTTTTCCGTTTTGGCTTCCCCACTCACGCAGTTGACTAAGAAGGGGCAGCCATTTGTGTGGTCAGAGAAGTGTGAGCAGAACTTTCAGGAGTTGAAGCGACAGCTGACCAACACACCGATCTTGATCCTACCCGACCCGAGTCTACCTTATGTGATCTACACAGATGCATCTAGGTCCGGGTTAGGATGTGTTTTGATGCAGGGGCGAAATGTGATAGGTTATGGGTCGCGACAGCTTCGACCGCATGAGCAGAACTATCCTACGCATGATCTTGAGTTGGCTGCAGTGATTTATGCACTGAAGCAGTGGAGGCATTACCTACTCGGCATCAAATTTCAGATTTTCACAGATCATAAGAGTCTGAAGTATCTGTTCACTCAGAAGGAGCTGAACATGAGACAGCGCAGGTGGCTCGAGTACATCAAGGACTACGACTGCAGTATTGAGTACACCGAGGGCAAAGGTAATACAGTTGCTGATGCTCTGAGTAGGAAGTACACTGGGATAGTCAAGGGAGGCAGCGTTGGGGATCGGACTGAGGAGAATGACTTGACGTGCCTTTGGCACAGGTGGGAGCGCCGGGAGCGAGCTCAGTGTATACTTTGACCATTCACTCGGAGTGGTTGGGACAGAGTGCGAGAGGCACAGAGAGGGATCCGAGTTGAAGAAGCTGTCCGGGAGGACAAAGGGACACTACTACCGACGTTTCATGCAGATGTGGTTTGCTATATTTTGGGGATCGGTTGTATGTGCCAGAGGATCAGACACTGCGGGATGAGATTTTGGCAGAGGCGCACTCGAGCCGGTTGAGTATACACCCCGGTAGTGAGAAGATGTATCAGGATCTGCGCACCCACTTTTGGTGGCCAGGTATGCGGAGACACATTGCCTCACATGTGTCTAAGTGTGCCACTTGTCAGCGGGTGAAGGTGGAGCATCAGAAACCGGCGGGGACGTTGCAGACTTTGCCCATTCCGGTCAGGAAGTGGGGCAACATCACGATGGACTTTCTGACTGCGCTACCCCTGACCCGGTCTCACCACGATGCCATCTGGGTTATCGTGGACCGCTTGACGAAGTGTGCTCACTTTCTGCCGATACGGATGACAGACTCCCTGGAGAAGCTTGCCCAGTTGTACATCAGAGAGATTGTGCGGTTACATGGAGTGCCGGACTCCATTGTGTCAGATCGGGATCCGCGTTTTACCGCACGGTTCTGGGGCGCCTTTCATAAGGCTCTGGGCACGCGACTCCATCTGAGTACAGCTTACCATCCCCAAACCGATGGGCAATCGGAGCGGGTGATTCAGATTCTGGAGGATATGTTGCGGAGCTGTACCTTGGATTTCGGAGGAGATTGGGATAGGCAGTTGCCGTTGGTAGAGTTTTCATATAACAACAGCTATCAGCGGCATGACACCGTTTGAGGCACTGTATGGGCGGCGGTGCATGACGCCGCACTGTTGGACGGAGGCATCTGACAGGATTGAGCTGGGTCCCGAGCTCATTGAGGAGACTACCGCAAAGATCAAGATGATTCAGCGCGGTTGAAGACCATGACGACCGCACCACCTCATATGCGAACAGGCGACGCGGGAACTTAGAGTTTGAGGTGGGCGGCAGTCTGGTTGAAGGTGGCGCCAATCCGAGGTACAGTTAGATTTGGCAGACGGGGTAAGTTGGCCCCAAGGTATATCGGACCTTATGAGATTCTGAACCGGGTTGGCAGATTGGCCTACAGGTTAGCTTTACCTCCGAGCATGTCGGCGGTGCACAACGTTTTCCATGTCAGCATGTTGAAGAAGTGCATCCTGGATCCAGTGCAGACGGTTCCAGTGGAGGAGGTTCAGCTGGAGCCCGATTTGTCATATCGGGAGGTGCCGATAGCCTTGTTGGCGCGCGATACTCGGAAACTCCGCAGCAAGTTAATTCCCATGGTCAAGGTTCAGTGGTCACATCATACTGACCGGGAAGCGACTTGGGAGACCGAGCAGGATATCAGAGAGCGTTACCCCGAGCAGTTTCAGCGATTGATACCCCTCTTGGATCCTAAGGGGGGGGATGTTACGGTCACCCTAAGCGGGTTGCGACCGGATGACCCGGGGCTCCGGTTTTGGCCTGCGGGTCACGGTTCTGGGCGGTTAATTGGCTCCCGAGACTTATCTGAGCTTTATTTCTGGAAATCCTTCGGGATTTGAGGTTGTGTGGGTCCCCCAGACGTTTTCGCCGAAAATATTTTTCGGGGCCGGGGGGTTGTCTCGGGACGTACATCGGGCTCGGTAGCACTCCCAGGACCTCAGATTGGGAAACCGTTCGCATATTTGGGATCGTGAGAACGTCCTGCATCTTTTTACGGAGTATATTTTCTGGAGCGGGACGTGCGGTCCCGGGCGACTCCCGGGGCTCTGGGCGGAATCCCGGGGCTCGGGATGGATTTTTCCAGACAACTTCGGTGTAAGGTATGTTATATTTTAAGGCGGATTTTATGGTAATATTTGTGAATTTTTGGTTGTGGTGTGATTTTTGGTTCGGGTTAATACATGCGCGTCGGGAATTACTCGGGTTCAGCGGGCCCGGTAGGACACTCTGATTTTCCAAATGGACTTTGGAAAGAAGATTTGGGTATTTTATGATATTCTGAGGGTTGTGGTCAGTTTTGGTTCCATTTGGAGTTTGTTACTTGTGTTTGGGGTTTTAATTGCAAAGATTTGGAGAATTGGGGGGTTAAATTGTTATTAACCCAAAAGTTAAAAATAATTTGGGTCAGATTGGGCTGTAAGTCGGCAGCAGCTATTGGAGAGGACACTTGTCCATTTATAATTAAAGATGGAAAGAAGGGATAATATATAAGGCTAATATTATTTCATAAAATGAGTTAGAATTTCATTTCTTTTCTTCTCTCCTTCGTTCTTCTTCCTGCAGCCTCCATCTTCAACCTTGAGCTCCATGTTCTTCATCATCCCTTGCTGAAAACTTCAAGGATTTAAGCTCCAAAGTTGGTAAGCTTCTCCCTTTCATCTCCTTTCCATGTTGAGAACATGTTTTGGGTGGATAAAGAGAGGGTTTTCAAGCTTTGTGTTTACTCTTGTCTACATGCTAGAGTAATCCTCTTCCTCCCATCTTTTAGTATGTTGTTCTTGGGCTTGAGGGGAGTAGGAATCTAGGGTTGGATGTTGGAAAAACTCCATGGATGGTGGAACCCTAGGGAGGCCGAAATTGTAGAGAATTTTCCAAAATCTTGTGTGTTTGTGTTCTTGAATCATGCTTCAAGTATGTTGTTCCTAGCATGATTCTAAGACAATCTATGGTTTTAATTTGATGGAAAACAAGTTGGGTGAGAAATTCCCCTTTTGGCCGAATTGTGTATGAAAGAGGTTTTGTTGATTTTGGTACAATTGGTTAGTAAGCATGCCTAGGAAGTGGAATTGGTGATTAGTATGATTAATTGGAAGCTTGAATGGTTTAATTTGGAAGTGTGGTGAAAGATTGGTTAAGGGCTGAAATGTTCAAGTGAAACTTTTTCAATGTTGGTGTGGTGTTTTGATTAAATTGGATGCTAAATTGGTATTGTGGATAGAAGTAGGTTCGTAATGGTGTTTGAAACATCATTTTCGGACAATGGTAGGAAAAGTTAGGTTTATGCGGGTTTTCGGGGAAAAATGTCTGGAATGTGGGTTTAAAGGTTGGAATGGGTTTGGTGGTGTATGAATAACAATGTTCAGGCTCGGTTCGTAAAACCGAGCTTTCTGTGGATTTCTGCGTGAAAGTGCGGGATTGTGCGGGAGTTGGTTCCTGGGATTTGTTTGGGTATGTTCTGACTTAATTATGGATGTTCAGCTTGATTCTACGTTGGTGGAGTAGCGTGGGACCATAAGAGCCAAGTTTTACATTTCGGGCCGGGAGTTGGGATTTCCCGAGTTTTGTGCTGCAGAACAGCGTTTCTGAGGTAAGGGCTCAACTTTTCTCGTTATACATTCTGGGAGTTATTTGATGTGTATCGGGTTTAGTTGAGGCGGGTTCCGGGTGAGGGCGGTGGTTCGGTGATCCCGAGACCCGTCATATGGTAAAATGTATGTTTGTTCTGTCTCAAGGCCCGGATGGTCTTGGAGGCCCCGGGTTCCTATTCTGTTCTGTATATGTACATCAGGTGATGATACTTCTGTTTATACTTATGCATTATTATTATATGTTCTGTTCTGTGACGAGACCCGGATGGTCTTAGAGGCCACGGGTGCTCCTTGGTTCTGCGTATCCGCACCGGAGTGCCGATATTGCTTTGTGTCCGCACCGGAGGGTGCCGACATTCGCGTATATCCGCACTTGGGGTGCCGATATATTTCGTGACCCTACGGCAGTTTGGGGATCGCGACCCACCGGTACCGTGCTTTCGTTATGTTACGCTCTCAGTATATTCGACCTCCGTGAGAGGGCTGTCGTTATGGGTTGTTCTGGCGGTTGGACCGCATATGATTGGGATTCCGGTTTACCTTATATTATATGTTCATATGTTATGTATATACTTGTGATATTCTGTTTTGCAGGTTCAGCTTGTTGCCACTTGAGCAAACGCGTTTTACCATTAGCCTCATCGGGTCCTTTCGAGGACTCACCCTTTGATTTGTTTACCACTTTCAGGCCGTCCTGACAAGCAACCAGCGGAGTAGAGATCCGCGGTGCTTCCTACGTTTTTGGGGTATCGGTTGCAGCAGCAGTTCCACGTGCGGAGATCCTCGAGTGAGAGGCTTCTGACTCCGCGCTTAGGTATTTATAGGATTTTGTTTATTGGCTCTGTAGCTGTAGCTGCATGCATGTAGATCAGATCATGGATTTGTATATGTTGTATATACTGAGATATATTATGCTTTTGTTTGTCTTCTGAGTCGTGGGCGGAGCCCCGACTTGCCTATATTGGAATTGTTATGTTATGGATTCGGTGTTTTCTGTGTTGGTGGCGAAGATTGATGTTGATACACCATGAACTGCATGTTTGGTAGAAATCGGATTGTTATGCATGCTTGCCTTGTATATGTTAGTAGGTTGCTAGTCGTTACTCGATTATTTTGTTATTTGAGCTCGATGCTCCACCATAATTCTGCGACGTCACGCGCTTTCCGCACCGTAATTCACTGCCTTTCTGTCGATTTGAGGATGAGACGCGGCCGGCTCCGCCTCCGCAACCGGGCAGGGGTGGTTCATCGAGTGTATATTCGACTATAGAAAGAACTTAAACAAGTTGTCTTTATTCTTGTTTAATGTGAGGTTCTTTAATCCAGACTCTTAGTGACTTTAGTTTTCTATTAGTACTTTACACTTACAACACTACTTTGATTGGATGTTGAAGGTCTTATTTTGAAGACTGGAATATCTTCCTTTTGGGTAGTTGAGTTTGTGTAATGTGTTAAGTAGTTTAAAACTGGTAGGAAAGACACAGTTTGTATGATACATCTATTCTTGATTCAATCTTGGGCCCACATGATATGCGTAGTATGATTTTTTATTGAATTATGAGAATTTGTAATTGAGTACTCAATGGCTTAATACAACCATGTTTTTTCAATAAGTTGAAATTCAGAAAAGAGACTGGTTGTGATTAAGTAACGTGTATCATGTGTCTGGGGTCTATAAGGCTTCATTTGATGTGATCAGATGAGCTTGATGAGTTCAAGTGAGTTTGAAGAAGTTCAAACAACACTCCGTTGCTATATGAGTTCTAGCATGTTGTTCTATAGAGGATAAGCTTTCATTGTGAGTCTAACAACCGCAATGGAGGTGATTGAGTGTGTATGCCTTGGGGTCGCACCCTTAACTCTACTTGTGTGAATGTGCTTTGTATTTTTCGGCTTATTCTTGGTTTGAGATTATATCTTTGAGTGGGAGCTGATTCACAAATGTATCGTTGGTGCGAGTGGGAGTTTGTTAGTATATTTGACGCACCAAGATCATTTGACATGACACTTAAGCTTATGATGCTAAGTGGGAGCTCCGAATTAGCTATATGTAGCTAACTCCAGCTCAAGTTAACTCAAGTTAGCTAGAAGTAGCTGACACCAGCTCATGTTAGCTCGTAGGAGCTCAAACGTGTGTGGTGTGATCATTTGGAACATCTTTGGGGTGTTTCATATTGATTCACAGGTAATTACTTCCATTTGCACCTTTTGGACAAAATATAGGGTATTTTGGTAAAAGGGGCATCCTAGGTGGATGGTGTATGCACCTTACTACATGGGATACTTCCTAGGTGGTTACATATGAGTAGCTACACCTAGAAAGGCTGATTTAGGCGAAGAGGTGCCTCCTTCGCCAAAATGGAAGTTGGAGGGAGGTTACCATGAACCTTCCCTCCTTTTGTGACCAAGAGGTGTTGGTTATCACCCTTGGACGAAAGTACATGTATTTTCGGCCAAAGGGGTGTCCTAACCACCACTTGGCACCTCTCCCTTATCTATAAATAAAGGGAGAGGCACCACATTACAATATACACACCGAAACGGAAACACTTGCTCTCCCTCTCGTTTTCTTGGCCGAAATCACTATGCACATTTGTTAGAGTTTTCGGTGGATTAATATTGTGTTCATATCAACACAATTTCGCCCCTTGGATGCATCCTCAATTCGTCCTTATCGAACAGTTGCTGAAACTGAAGATCGCAGAAGACAGAATACGTACTCCATCGTCAACATATCCCTTGGAGCACAAGGTACGCTTTCGCCTCCTTCTCCTTCTCCTTCTTATTCGTTCTTCCCTTTCTTCTTTCGATGACGAATGGTGAAGAACGGTATGATTATGAATAAAACACATCATGCGCTGTTAATTAGAATCACTATATCTAAACGTGCATGTAACATGATAGAAGTCCTGAAGAACTTCGAATCTTCAGAAGTTGTTCACATCCACGAAAAATTACTTCATAATTTTTCAAGATACAAGTCCCTTGAAAATTTCAAGAGGACTACCAAGGGAAGTAATTTGTTTCACAACTTCTTTATGTATTGGCTGTTCATGTTCGGAATTGCTTCATCTAACCTCCTATATTTTTCTATTACAAAACAAAATGATTTGAGGTCGAATCATTTTCAAGGGGGAGGGAATGACGCGAATCCGCCGAGTGACTTACATGCAACCATCTATAATGTTCAGGATCCAAGAGCTCACATGCCAAAAGAGGATATCCTTTCTTTTCACAACCTTTCCACCTTCAACGAGCCTTCATCCCTTGGTTTGAGCTTCAACATGTCATGGCCCGAGCATTCAAGGAATTTTTTGAATTCACCATTCAAATTGCCAAGAAGACAAAAGATATGCTCAACCTGTTGATGAACAGTTTTGAAAGGTTGAGGAGAAAAATGAACTTATTCTTGGAGATGAAGGAAATATCCATACACTCAATTCTTGGACTAAAGCCCATCCCAATACTATGGTTCAAGATTCAGAAGCCCATATTCAGTTGGTCATATCAAATGCCAAGGAAAGCCATAGTTCACGAAATTCTCAACATGTTGAGTTTCCAGCTGACGCATTCAATGCACTTCAAAGGTTTCCAAGCATTCACTCTTCATCAATGACGAACTTCAGCAGCCTTGAGGACTCAAGAGTCATCCAAAATTATCCAGAAATCATTGGTGAATGAGGAGTTACAAGCCTTGAAGTCTCTCCATCAAAGTATTAAATAAGGATCACTTACTCCTTATATATTTGGCCAAAACTCATCCCTCATCTTCCAACTCAAATTTTAGTCATTTTATTTCATTTTTCAGATATATTTTGGCTAGTTCTACCCCTTAACTAGCCTAGAATAAGTTTTAGTAATAATTGTTTTAAATTCTCATATTTACATTTTCTTTTAATTTCCATCATTAAGAGTGGAAATCAAGGGACTTGTAAACTAATTTAGATATCTAGCTTCCTTATCCTATAAAAGGAGATCTAGGTGAGTTTGCAAGATAGAATTTAATTATCAAAATACATTACACTTTTTCTTTGAAATTGAGAGTGATTCTCTTTTCAACCTATCGACCTTTTCCACTCAATTCTTGTTAAGTTTTCTTGACAAGTCTACTAAGACCAATATTGTCTTCTCATTGGAAGAAATGAGGTGTTAGCCCCATCTATATTCCCCCACAATTTTGGCAACAAAGGCTTTCTTTGTCTTGGACCGTTTTTGGTATCAAGAAAGAGGAGTCGCCAAATGCATTAAACCATCTTTGCTTGGTCAAGGATCCAGGAGGAGTTGGCGGTCATATCGGTTTATTTCACAAGCTTCCGCATCATTTATTTTTAGTGCATTTTAGATTTGTCAACCTGTTGACATTTTCGCCTCATCAATCATACCCTCCCGGAATCACATCATGTATGCTCTGTTTTGTTCGGTTCTATTCCTTTATCATGATTCTCAAGAAGAACCGAGGTATGGATAACATTACCTCGTCTCCATTCTACCTTTGGCTATGAGAACGTTCTCCCGTAATATAGGAGCGATAAATATTCTCATCTTGGTTCATGTCAGTCCAACCCCGATGAGGTTGTGGCACACCCAAAACTAGGTCTTTCACTCAGTTACAAAAAGGCTAGGCCTAGAATCAAAGTGTACCATTCACATGCGTAGATCTACATAACCTCAAGTCGAAGGACTACAGATACCATGTCTCTATGAGAACAACTTATGACAACTCTTGTTACTATCCACAAAGTGTTCTCATCATTTGGTCGGTCCAACTATAAGTAAACATTCACATCACACCATGCGAAACTTCTCATATACTAGTGTCAGATGTGTTCATGGCAACCCAAGTTCTCCATGACACTTGACTAGGGACTTTAGGAATTCGACCATTTCAGAGTTATTATATTATGTTTGTTTCTATTAATGCACAAATATAAACAAACACAATAATTTGAACGACGTCTCATTAAATGAATATGTCCGTATCCAAAACCATATACAACTATATTGACTTTTGGGTACAACTCCTATAATTTTCTTATAATCAATAAAACCATATTTGCCTTTCAAAAAAAATAGAGTAAACATTAAACAATACATTTATTCCCTAATACACATAGAGCTATAATAATAATAATAATGCAAAAGCCGCGATGACCGTTGATCTATCAAAATTTCATGCAACTGTTGTACAAAAATAACCATACGATTGAATCACTCGTTCAGATCCTGTTATTTTTGTCCAAATCCAAACCATTTTGCCAGGAAGAACTTGTTCTTCCCTTTGTTGTTGTCCGGTGCTGCTGCAGAAGTTTTCTTCGTTTGTTCATCATGTTTTCCTGCATGTTCTTCAATTAGCTTAATTACATTGCCCCTTTATGGATAATATGATGTACTGAGAATTAACAAGAACATATAAACTACCTGATGTTGGTGTGCCGGCTTTGCTGGTTTTGGTAGTCTTTGTGACAGGTCCAGATGCAGATTCACGCTGATCAGCATTCTTACGTTCCACATGTCCTTTGTTTTCATAAGTTTCTACAAATAATTCGATAACAACATTGATATTCATAGGGCTGTGCAAGTTCTCGGTTATAACCAAATTAACCGCATAACCTAATATATGTGGTTAATTAGGTTTAGTTAATGCGGTTTTATGTTCGATTATTGGTTAACTGCATTTTATTATGTGGTTATTGGTGCAGTACTTTGCTGTTAAAGGGATAGATATTGCGATTAACTGAAATAACCACAATTTTATAAGTAAATAAAAACCCACATCTAGCTAACCCAGATATGATATATGCCCATTAATAACAAATCAACTACTCATCCTAATTCACTAAAAATAAAAACTTTATTAATTCTTATATGGGTTCTTTGTATCACTATTGAAGTTTGGCATATGATTATTGCATTTGTCTATCTTTTCCATTCCAAGCCGATTTTTCTAAAATTTAACTAAAATCTTTCTTTTTTTGCTTGTAGGAGTTTCTTCGATCAAGGATGGTTAGGATTAAATTTTTTTTGGTAGAATAGATTAAGGTTTTCTATGTGGGTTTTGGATTTTAATATACTTGCTTGATGAATCATTTTTTCCTATCAATGTTTAAGCAACGTTTTTACTTTGAATTTAGGATTAAAAAAGCTTAATGAAGTTGAAGAGAAATTGCGGTTAACCGAATTGTATAACCAAATTAACCACAATTATTGCGGTTGTGGTTATTGCGGTTACGGGGGTTTTATTTTGTTAATGCGGTTATGAGGTCTCATAATCGAAAACCAAATTATGTGACTAATGCATGTATGGTTATAACCGCATTAACTGAATGACCAGCCTTAGATATTCGTATTGTCTTCAGCTAGAAGTACAATAATTGAAAATAATACAGATAATTTGTCGATAAATTATAGTAGCATAAGAATTGCACTTACCTAAGGTTTGGAACATACACTTAAACTTCATGTTTTAACAACGTAATGGGGAAGATGTGCTAGTAATTTTGATCTATCTTGTGTGCTTTTATATATGAAATCAATTGAGATTTGAAATTAGTCATGACTACTCTATCTATTTATATTTTTTGACTGAAAACTTCATTACTTTGCCTTTTTAGTCTTCGTAGTATTACTGTAATTTTTCAAGGTCAATTGAATTAAATATAAGACAAAGTAACTCAAAATTATTAGTTAATTATTACTCCACATATTTTCCTTTTTGACTTATCTTAGGAAATCGATAGTTTTCTTAGTATAAAATCAACCTTGCATTATTATCTTTATTTTCTTTACTTAATCAAAAAAGTTATTTTATCTTTTATACCTATTTTATGTTATTACGCTTAAGTTGCAAGTGTTCTTTAATATTCATGCACAAATTAAATGTATCATGTTTAGTGGGATAGAGTGTGTATTATTTAATTTAGATTCAGATTTCTGCCACAAGATAAGTATAATTTCTACTATTGTTCAAAAGTGCAATTGATGTTTTTTTATTGCTTCACCCGTCCGTATGAACTAATACGTTTGACTGAACACATAGATTAAGGATGTGTTTGACAACAGTTTTTAAAGTAGCTTTTACATTTCAAAAAAGGTATCTACGGGTAGTTTTTAACGTTTAGTTGTAGTTAATTGATCCCGACCATTAAAAATTAACTAAAACGCTACTTGAAACGGCTATTCTCAAACGACGCCTAAGTTTTGTAGAAGACTTGAAGGCAAAAGAAGTATAATTGACGTATAATATAAGAATAACTTTTTGAGGAAAGAAACGTGGGGCTATAAAAGTAAAATAGACAAATAAAAGTTTTTTTAAAAGAAAAGGTTAAAAGGGTCATTTTGTCACCGAAGTTTACGAAATCTTTAAATTTGTCACTGAAGTTCATTTTGAAGCGAGAATGCTACCAACTTTTTATTGAATGGCTTACTTTGCTACTGAACATTAATTTGTCCCAGTTGACGCTTCTGTGTCATGCCACAGGGCGATTATGTGGACAATGACTGTACATTTTTGTAGGGTTAATATTTAATCTCACTGTTATAGATTTTAAAGTGAAATTCAATATTAACTTTACAAAATGTAAAATCAATGTCCACGTAATCATCTAGTGGCACGCCACATGAGCGACAACTGGGACAAATCAATGTCCGGTGGCAAATTTGCCTCTATTAAAACGTTGGTGACACTTTCGCTTCAAAATGAACTTCAGTGATAAATTTAGAGATTTCGTAAATTTCAGTGAAAAAATTACTCTTTTACCCAAAAGAAAACGTATTGATTTTATGAAACATCCAAGAAAGAATACGTATAATTTTTTGTAAGAAAAGAAAACTTACTCTCACTAGGGGGCTTCCCATAATCATGTCGCAGCACTTCAAAGAATGACTGATCCCTTTGATCTTGCATTACTAGAACAAGATTAACAGAAGAAACATTTGCATGATCAATACATTTAAAATTTTCATCAAGTAGAAACTAAGAAGGGAATGGGTGGACAAAGAAGTAATTACACTGGTCGAAGAGAACGGCTCTGGAATTTGGAGGTGAACCAACTAAGAGTAGCTGGACTGCTTCCGCATCCCTTCCCATTGATTGGTTACCAGATGCCCTTAGATTTTCAGTGTCCAATAAAATGCCCGCAAGCTGTGGAAGAACATGAAGAGGATAATGTCAGTGTAATGCAGATCATTTGTCTCATTTCTCTTGTTACATGTATTTGAAAAGGCCAACAATCAATTAATCTAGTGGCGACTTCAGAAAATTTTTAGTGTGGGGCAAAGTCAAAGTCAAACTATAAAAGTTAACATAATACTTTTTAATTATAAACTTAAATAAGTACAATAAACTACTTAATACCGACATTTCTTTTCTGCAATGAATTGTTTTTTCTTTAAACGAGTCGGTGAATGTCACAATGAATTGTTAAATTCATCTAATCAACTAAATTGATTGTATCAATTAATTGCTATAGACTTTTAGGTTTTAGCACTTGTATAAAATCATTATCAATTGCCACTTCCATTTCCACATGCATGACGGCTTAACTAGTTGTCTAGTTCCTAAGTTGACATGTAGCACTTTAATGTACACAAATACAATAAAGACTACACTAATGTATTTAATATTTTTTTTTCTAAATTTACAATTTATAAAATGTTATGGGTGCAACTATAAGTAAAATTACAACTACTAACCTATTTTTTCAAATATATATACAAAGGTACTCTAAATTTACAAAATTTCAATGGGGGCACCCATTGTCCCAATTGTAAAGTCGCCCTTGAATTAATCCCTTCATCCCAAGTGAGTTGTCATTTTTAGTTTTTTTGTGTAGATTAAGATTATCTTTGGTCACTAATTCATTTTACATGAACTTCCATCATTTTAACCTCTCCCAACCTACCCCTATACTCTTTGAGTGTGTGCATTGCCCCCTAGACTCTTTTTTGTTGAGAAAGTTATTTGCTGAAAAGTATGTTGAGTATCATCATAGATGCAAATGTGTGGATTTGTCCCATTTTCTATTTGCAGATGATGTTATGATATTATCTAAATCTGATGGTAGATCTGCTAAATATATTGCTGCAGCTTTATCTGTGCTAGCTAATTAAACTACTGGTTTGAGCTGTAATGTGTTGAGAATTCAAGTGTTTGTTGCTGGTTTTTCTGGGAATAGGAAGAGTCAGATTTTGTCTATTTCGGGTATGGATGAAGAAGTCTTTCCAAATAGATATATTGGTTTTTCTAGGAATAGGAAGAGTAGATGATGTTATGATATTATCTAAAGCTCCTATTGCTTGGGAAAGGGTGTGTACTCCAAAAATTCAAGGTGGGCTTGGTTTGTATAGCTTGACCAAGTGGAATTTAGCTGCATGTGCAAAGAAGCTTTGGAGGTTAATAACTGACAAACAGAGCATATGGGTTAAATGGGTACATGCTGTGTATATAAAGAATAGAGATATTTGGACTATGAGAATGGCAGATTCATATCCCTAAACATTCAGCAATAGTGTGGATGGCTGCTCATAAAAGGCTGTAAATGCTGGACGTCATCTGGGATAAATCTGTGTGCAGATTATCAACCATGTTAATTATCACCTAGGTGAAATATCACCTACTAGTTCAAATGACTCGGCTACACGGTAATCTGAAAGCTCAAGCCTAATTAACCGGACAATTACATATCTATCCCTCATTCTCCAAATGCTCTAAGTGAGTGAAAATTCACTCGGGTGATAAATAACATTGACGGCAAACTATGTGGAGGCAGCGCTGTGGTTGGCTGATAAAGGTGGCAAGAGGGAAATCTCTCAAGGCAAAGATGAGGAGGAGCATGTTTTCAGCCATTGTCTACCATTGTTGGATAGAATGAAACTATAGGATTCACAAGCATAGATCTAGGGATTGGCAAGTTGTTTTGAGTGAGGCTGTAAATAGCCTACAGGTTAAGAATACTCTTAGTATTGCTGAGATGTTTGTTAGAGGCTAGTGTTTTTTCTGTTTTGCACCAGGGCAAATATATATATTTTTTTTTTTGGCGTAAGCTTTGGTGAAGAAGTTTGTAAGTGCCGTTTGCCTTGATTATCAATGAAATTACAAGAGGTTAGATTCCTCTTTTCCTAAATAAAAATTTTTTTTCAAAAAAAAACTGTTCACTCTTTGTGTTATCCATAAGAAATTATTTCGCTTTCTTAAAAGGAAGCTTTTTTTTCTATTAAAGTTATATACACCTTCATTTCCACAAGCAATCTACTAAATTTTCATTCCACTAAAGGGAAAAAAACAGTATACAATCTACCAGTTATAATTCTTCATCTCAATGCTTAAATAAAACCTACAATCTTTAGATAACAAATCAACCTCAATTCAGGAAAAAGTAAAGAAAGAAAAGAGAACCAAATTAGATTTAAAAAAAAAAAAAGAAAAGTATATTACCAGTAGATTTTTTACAATGGGTGACTGAAGTAGATCGTATGCATCTTCACAGAAGTTATCTGTGAGGATTGTACATGATGAACCGACCTGCAAAATTTCCTTCATTGATCATAATCCAGTTTAATCACAAATACCTTGTGGGGTTTTTGAATTGATTGTAATATATATATATATATATATATATATATATATATATATATATATATATATGAATTTAGCAAACCTGTCCACTTATCTGAAGAATATCTTCTCCAACAACAAGCATGTTTAGTTGGCCACACATCATTAGACTCTCTAAATCCACCTAAATCACCAAAAAAGCAACCGAAAAGAGGAACACACTGTTATCACCCATTCATAATTCCATATATTTATGTGTGAATGCCGTATGTGTGTACTATCTCTTTTTTTTAGCAACACAAGATTACTTGCACTAGCAGTAACATGGTGATTGCATAAATTTGTGTAAAAAGTGTTTAATTGAATTGTATTGTCTCATACTATCAATAAAAAGTAGATAACTTGCATGACAAGTAACTCAACCTAGCTCTCTTTCTTGTGTAAAAAGTTACCTCATCGGAAAAGATCAAAGAGGAAGTATCAAGAGCAACATGGTGAAAGAGCCAAGCAGCCTGGCGGTGCTTCCACATTCTTCCCCTGTGCAAGCTCATAACCGGCACGAAAATGAAATCGTCTTCTTCGTTGCTCTTTTTCGCCTTCTTCTCCATTAGCCAAGCGTAGCAGATAGCAGCCGCCATGGAACTTGTACCTGTAAACAAAATCCAGTTTCAGAAACCAGAAAAGAACACAACTTTGATCTTTCTTTAAGGTAAAATGCATTCATAGCCCCTTAACTTTGATTTATGTAATATTTGGGTCATATTTTAACCTTTTTTTCTATAAAAAGTCCTATTTTAACAATTTTTGCTATATTTAAATCCTTCCGTCAATTGTTTTTTCTTAAAATTAAACGGAATTTTGTGAAATTGATGATTAACGGAACAAAATTGATGGAAGGATTTTAATTGGAGAAAAAATGTTCAAACAAGACTTTAATAGGATAAACATTTAAAATATGACCCAAATACGATATTAACTAAAGTATAGGGACTATATATGCAGTTTACCATTTTCTTTTATTCATTTTGCTTCGATTGCACTTAACTGTTTGAAGGTCCGGACAGAACGATTCTGGCCTTGGATTCAATTTCACCATCGGCGATCATTTTGATCCTCAATCTCTGTTCTTTCAGAAACCCGTTAAGACCAAACTCGAACTGCTCTTCTTCTATTGAGAATCCGCCATTAACGTTCTGATCTAAAGAACAAGTGGACTTCGAGAGTGACCTTCTGTGGGCCGACTGTACCAGGTTCTTGGGCGGCGACAGGGGCCTTTCCTTCTCCGGCAAGGAACACGTCGAGGACGATACAGATCGTGTCCGCGCCGATTCAAGCAGAGTCTTCGGCGGAGACAGCATGGTTCTGTCATGGGACGTCGCCGGAGCATTGAAGCTCCGGCGGGCAGAGTTAGGCAGGGGAATCCCCTCAGATGCAGGGGAGGGTTCTGGGAGTTTAGTGAAGCGAGACCGTCGGAACGGCGGCTGCCGCGGCGGAAGGCCGGAAGACGACGGCGAGGTGGGCTCGGTGCTCGGAGGTGTCGGAGTTGGGGGGTTGTTGGTGTTGTTGTGGGGTTTGAGAATGTTGGACAGCCATTGCTGGACAGCGGAAGCAGGTGAAGCAGGGGTCGGAGAATCTGGAGGTGTGTCTGGTAAGGCCGTGTCCGATCTGTTTCGACTGTGTTTTACAGTTTTCGATAGGATTTCTCCGCTGATGGTTTCTACTGATCTGTGCCTGCATTTGGAAAATTCGTCACCCTAGTTTGCAGCTTAATTTCAAATATATGGGTAACCACAATTTTCTGGTGATCATAATATTCTACAGTGCACATCATTTTTTTTCTCCACATTACTATAAATCTATAATACTCCCTTTGTTGGTAATTAGTTATTCCATTTGACTTTTGAAGCTTGCTTCACTTAAATTATTAACAAAAGTAATTTATGGTAAAATTTTTAGAATATACATTTGAAAACTAGAAATGTTAACTTATCATTTGAATATAAACTTAATAATTTGGAAAATAATTTCGTATATTAAAATTTTGAAATAGAAATTATACATGAAATATTGAAAACTAAATAAGTCAATTATTTGCGGATGAAGAGAGTGAAAATTAATTATACCTTATTAAAATAATAATGTTGTCTCCAATGGGAAGATGATGTGTGGCACATACATTCCACATTTTCATGGTGTTCTAAGTCAAATTCATCACTTATTTGAGCTTATTTTTGTATTATGTGTGCGCTTTATTCGCCGTGTCAATTTGTACATAGGCACACACTTGAGGAGTGGAGATGAAGCGCGGAGAACCTCGTGAAAGGACCCAACATGGTAAAGCATGGGAAGAAGGTCTTCTACCAAGATTTTGTTCTTGTGGAACAGTGCAGGCGCAACCCCCAGGCGCATCCAGCGCATCCCTGGAGCTAATTGGCCAAAATGGAGAGACCGGGCGCATCCCCAGTGCCCACCGGGCGCACCCCGGCGCATCCTCTGGAGAAAAATGGCCCTCTGTGAACAGTACCAGGCGCATCCCCAGGCCTACCAGCGCAACCCCAAAGACAGCCTCGGGCCTCCACGTCATTTAATGAGTCTTTCTCGATTCAAACTCGATTCCACTCGTTTTGGACTCGGTTTTGGACATGTTTACCCTTATTTTACCTTGTTATGATGTCTCATATATCTAGGGACCTTTTAGACTATTAGATATAGTATATATAGACTTTTAGGATGAGTTTTAGACACATCTCACCATTTACACGAATTTCACATCAAACTTGAAGTTGGAGCTGTTCTTCCTCTTTCTCCTAGGGCTTATGAGCCCCTTCAACCTCACAATTATGAGAGGTTGATTGGGGCTCTTGTGGATGATCATTTATAGGGTGATTTCTATCCTATCTCTCTCTTTTACTCTTCATTGTTGGTGTTTTATTGGTGCTGATTTTGAGTAGTATCATGAGTAGGAGTAGGTAGTTTTCATTTCTTCTTGGGGGTTTAATGTTATTAGAGGTTTGATTGTGATATTCTCGACTTGTATGGATTTAGATACCAATTCCATGATCATTGAATGCTTAAGTATGTTAGAGAGTGGCTAACTATAGCATATGCATCTAAGGTGTTTGTTGAAATGCTCGAGAGAGGTTTTAATGAACTTTGCCTAAGGGATTTGGTTGATTGGCTTGCTGATTGTTAGAGATAACATCTAGGAGTTGATTGATTAGTAGATTAGGAGTTGTTCATGCCTTGTCACCTAATGCTAATACAACGAGAGTTGTTTAGGTTAGTGTTTGGCGAGAGATTAATGTGCTATCTAGAGATGGAAGCATGTTAGCTTTAGTAATCAATCTCTAAACCATGAGTTGAGATGCACAAGTAGCCTCTAAGATGCATGAATCCCGAAGAGATCTCTATACTTGAAATTCCACAAGTTCTAATTTTCCTAGCTCTTACTTGTTTCATTTCACTCGTTGTCTCCATTGCATCTAGTTTCATTTAAATTAGTTACACTTTCCACCAACCATCCCATCAAACCATTGCTGCCCCTTGCATTGCATTCTAGCATAGTTATACACATTGCACACTAGCCTAGGAACGCTCGATTCTCTTGGGTTCGACCCCTTACTCTTCGCCCTACACTATTTTTGACAAATACAAGGGTGAGTTAAGGTGTTTATAAATGTATTTGAATCATTGCACTGTGTTTTGCATTGAGTAAAAACACCCTTGATCGAAGAGTATTTCTAATGATCTATGATTAGTACAGCATTGAATTCTATTAATTTTTGTTAGTAAAAAAAAATGTAGAAGACAATCACTAGAAAAAAAAAATCATATAGTACTTTCGTCTCTAAAAAATGGCATGGTTGGTTTGTCATCATTTTTCTATAATCTTCTTCTACTTTAGATATGAGTTGAACATTCCCTCCGTCTCAGTAAAATTGATACGTTTTTTTTAGTTGTGTTAACAAAATTAATACATCTCTTAAAAATGAAATATTTTTACATTAAATTTCTTATTACCTTACTTATCTCTTAATTTTTCATGGATATTGTTAAGTTATTATTGTAACTTTAGATTTTAGAAAGCCCACGCACCATTTTCTTTAAAAAGAAAAAAAAACTAATAATTAAGAAGTATGTACTCCAATTCAAAATTACACTCCAATTCAAAAATATGAAGAAAAAAAACCAAAGAGGTTAAATGATTGTGTAAAGCCTTATCAAAAACAAAATTGACTGTGTAAAGCCACTTGAATTAAAACATACTATAAGGAAAATTATTAGTACCTTCGAGCGGACCTAGAGAGAGGGTCTCTCCGATCAAGCCCCGAAGTTAACAACCTCCCCGGCTGGCCAACGAACCTCGGCGAAACCGTCCCAAATCGGGCCGGCGAGGGCTGATCTGATCTCGACGGCGACGACGCCACCAAGCGGCGAGCTTCCTCGAGCCATTCCTGGGTCATCCGGCTGCTGTTGCTCGTCGTGCTGTCGTCAAACCCATCTTCTTCATCTTCCACGTTGTAACCTTGCTTGTTGTCGTTGTGGACGGTGCCAAAGAACATGGAGTCCATCAAGTCGGTGATGTCGGGGACTGGCGGTTCGGATTTCCTGCGATTCTCCGCCGCCCTCTTCTGCAATGAAGGTTCCCTGCTCAGTCGTCGTCTGTCCATGGTGAGAGGTGCGAGAAACAGAGGCTCTGCTGGGCTTTCCGATTGCGATCGAGCTTGGGACAGGTATAACAATGGCCGATATTCAAGTTATGGTTTTGTGTTTTAGGCTTTGGTAATATCAAAGATTAGCCGGCTGCATCCGGTTGTGGTGTCATGTTTCTCTGTTTGGATTTGCTTCCGGTTTTACCAATTGCTGGCTCCGTCTTACTGAAGAGTAGGAATATGTCGTATCCGGCGCATATGCACTTAAATAATTGGGTAATTTACAAAAGAAACCTCTAAGGTTTGGAGAACTTTTTGTTTACGTCCTCTTGGTTTGAAAACCTGCATATATCATCTTTGACCGTTGACTGTGAAGGTTTTTAGGGTTTAACTAATTGAACCTTTAACACTTTATATTCTAACCATTCTATCATAACACTTACAAGTTACTACAATGCATTCCATTTTTGAGGATGGTTAGTATTCACACACACAAAATTTCGTTCTCTTTTTTTTTAAAAAAAAAAACTTAAACTCTTCGTCGTCGTCTTGGACACGATGATGAGTGAGATGGAGGAGGATACACATAGCTAGATTGATAGATAATAAGTATTAATGTGATATGATGTGTTTTTAACTAAATATAGAAGAGTTCAATAAAAGGGGAGATTTTTGCATGCGAGGGGTTTGATTGGTAAATAAAAATGTTGTACACTTAAGATAGAAGGAGCGAGGAGCCATGCGGCGGAGGGAGGGCGAGCGGCAGAGGGAGGGCGAGCGGCACCGGAACAGGGAGTGGAAAGATGAGAAAAGGGGTGGGATCTTCAGGAGATGGCAACCAGTTGGAGAGGAGCGATGTTCCGGCCAGGACAAAGGTCGCGGAGAGAGCCTTCATCAGGTGTTTGAAAGAATATCAACAAGCTTCTACATCACCGATTTCCCAGAAGAGTGGTCTAGGTCAGATTTGTGGAGGTTCTTCAATGCGTTTGGCCAGTTGGTGGACGTATTTGTACCCCAGAAAAGAGCAGAGAATGGAAAAAAAATTTGGGTTTGTAAGGTACAAAGGGGTAAGGAATGTTGGGAATCTAGTGGAGGAGATTAGAGCCACTATTGTGGGGCAAAATAGGTTGGTTATAAACAGAGCCAGATTCGAACGACCCTTACCTGGCGATCGTAAGGATGTGGAATAGAGGAGTAGAGCGGACGTTGTGATCACCAAAACAACGCCACAAACAAGGGAGCCATCGAAGTTAGCAAACCAGAAAAGCTACGCTGGGGTGCTAGAGGGGTCTCAGCACACGAAGAGAGTGGTTGTGGAGAAGGTTCGAGAGGAAGAGCTTCTGTGGCTACAAAGATGTGCAGTTGGTGAAGTTAGGGATGGGGAGATCCTCTACGACATTTTTCGTCTATTAAAGGAGGGAGGTTTTGTGGACATTACAGCGAAGTACGTAGGTGGACACAGATTCCTACTTGAGTTCCATTCTGCTGAGATGATGAATTTAACCCTGAAGAATGGAAGGGACCAACTAAGGAAGTGGTTTGATTGGGTGTGCCCATGGTCTCTAGAGAAGGAAGTCTCTAGACCAGGTCGGCTCGTCTGGTTAAACATTTACGGGATCCCAGTTCATGCTTGGAATCCTTCTTGTTTTAATCTGATTGCTAGTAAATGGGGAAATGTCATGGAGATTGAAGACCTCACAGTACAACGGTCTCAAACCTTCATGGCGGAAGTTTGCATCCTCACAGACATATGGTGCCTGACTAACGAGTGTCTGACTTTGATAGTAGAGGGGGAGGAGTTTAAGGTACGTGTAACAGAGGACATGGCGGATACCATAGATTTCGGGCCCCGCTATGGAAACTCTGATGAGCAGTCGGTGCAATCCGAGTTGGGGACGGAGGAGGCGTCGTCCGATGAGTCGGAGGCTGATTCCGTGGCGGACAGTTTCGTGGAGGAGACACAATCGGAACGGATTGGACGTGGCAGTGCAGGTTTTGAATTTGCGCCGGCGGTGTGCAGCTTTTTGGGGCTAGAGGCCGGAAAGACTGAACATGCCTGTGCAGCGCAGGCGGCTTTCGTACAAAAGGAGGATGGCGTACCTGTTGACAGTGACCTCTCAAAGCTGGGAGGTGGTGGAGTGGAGGAGCAACATGAAAATGTGAACAAAGTCAGCGCTGCTGGGGGCGATACGAGGAGAAATCCATTGAGCAAAGACCTGGTGCTCAACCAGGGCTATAAGGAGGAGCTGCAACTGGGCCACAAGGGTGGGCCAGGCCCGGTTTTTATACCGATTTTGGATGCTGGGGGTTGTATGGTCTCTAGTGGGCCTGACCCATTAAGGGTTGAGCATGGAGACTGTATAGCTTGGATTGTCTCGGGCCTCACACACTTGACCCAGAGAAAGATGGGTCTGATTCTGATAAGGCGTTTGAACCTGAAGTCCTTGGGGAAACAGGAGAGGAGGTGCTGCACTGCACCACATCAAAAATCCCTAAAGCAAGCTCTAAGAAGACGAAGAAAGGTAGAAGGAAGATCTCAAAATCGGGCCATCTAATCGAAATACAGGCGCGATCTGGAGGGATAGCCGGAAGAGTCTCCATGAGGCAAGTGTTAAAGGCAGCTCGGATTAAGGGCCACAGGCAGCAGCTTGCCGCACTGAAAGGAGGAAGGAAAGGGGACGTGTCGAACATGGCGGCCCAGGGCGGTGGTGGCGAACTCTCCGATGAAAGTTGGGGGTTCTTGAACATCAGAAGCAGGTCGAATTCAGGCAACTCCAAGAAAGCTTCGGAATCCAGGAGCTGCAAGGCGCGTCGACTGGGAGACAAGATTGGTTTCTCCTACGGCTTAAACGAATCGGACCGGGCTTCCAAAACTTCTTCAAGTGAGTCTGTTTCCTCTTAATGAAGGTGCTTTCTTTAAATATAAGAGGATTGGGAGGTGATACTAAATCACGTTTGCTGAGAGAACTATTATCGAAGGAATCAGTGGATTTCTTATCCATTCAAGAATCCTTAATAGTAGGGGATGCTACCAAGTCAATAAACTCTTTCTGGAAGCATGGGGAGTTCAGTTTCTGTCAGTTTCCAGCTCAAGGTCGATCAGGTGGGCAGTTGTGTGTATGGAAAACAGAGAGCTTCATGGCAGTAAGAGCTTTTGCAGGGGCTGGCTATTTAGGCGTGGAAGGATATTGGAAGGGCTGTGATTTGCCAATGGTGTTTATTAACGTCTATGGGCCGCATGATGATGTTGCGAGGAGGAAACTCTGGGTTGAGTTACTTGCTTTGAGGTCTAAGCTAGCTCCACGTTGGTGCGTGATGGGCGACTTTAATGTGGTTCGCAGACCTGGAGAGAGGAAAGGCTGCTCATTCCATAGACGTAGAGCGGAGGATTTTAATTCTTTCATTGCTGCAGCTGGGTTAAAGGAGTTGAATATGGGAGGCAAAATCTTTACGTGGATTGGTCAGGGGGGTCTAAACTGAGCAAACTTGACAGATTCCTTTTATCAAGAGAGTTGCTTGATTTGTGGCCGGGTCTAGCTGTAATGGCGTTGGACAGGGTGTTTGCGGACCACTGTCCCATCCTGCTGAAATCGTCAACCATGGACTTTGGGCCAACTCCGTTCCGTTTCTTTGACCACTGGATGCAAGAAGAAGCGTTCAATAAAATGATTAAGCTGGAATGGGACAATTTCTCTGTCTCGGGGTCTGCAAGCTTCATCTTCAAAGAGAAACTCAAGCTGTTAAAAGCGAAGATCAAATCTTGGCGGCAACAGCAACACCAGCCGGACATCAAGGAGGCCAAGAGAGAGATGGTTTGGTGGGATAGAAGAGCAGAGCGAGAAGATTTGTCTGAAATGGAGTCCGCTGATTTCACCAAAGCAAGAGGGGAATATTTCAAAGCGGAAAGATTATACTCTTTATCTCTCAGACAGAAAGCAAGAGTGAAGTTGGCAATAGACGGGGATGAAAACAGCAGTTTTTTTCATGCTATTGTTAGAGGAAGACTGAAAAGGAATGTTATCTCCGGCCTGAATTGCAATGGTTCGTGGGTTGATGAGCCGAGTAATTTGAAGAATGAGGTGTATGGATTCTTTATGAGGCACTTCAAGGAAGAATCAAAACCGAGGACAACCTTTATAAGTGAAAAATTCAGGAAGCTGAGCGCTGCCCAGATTTGTTTCCTTGAAGGGCCATTCTCCGAAGAAGAGATCAAGCAGGCGGTTTGGGGCTGTGAGGGGTCTAAAGCACCAGGACCGGATGGCTTCACCTCCAATTTCCTTAAGAAGCATTGGGACGTAGTAAAGGCAGATGTGGTCGCTTATGTGAAGGAATTTGAGCAACATGGGACGATGGCTAGGGGATGCAACTCCACGTTCATAACGCTAATCCCAAAGGTCAGCGATCCTCTCACACTGTCTGATTACAGACCAATAAGCTTGGTTGGGATTCAGTATAAAATTATTGCGAAACTGCTTGCGGAGAGAATGAAAAGTGTCTTGCCATCGATTATTTCGGAATGTCAGTCAGCTTTTGTGAGTGGCCGGCAAATCCTTGATGGCGTCTTAATAGCGAATGAGGTAGTCCAATGGGCAGAAAAAATGCATAAGAAACTTCTGCTATTCAAGGTGGATTTTGCAAAGGCGTATGATTGCCTCAATTGGAATTTTCTGGACTCGGTATTATCTCAAATGGGGTTCGGTGCAAAATGGAGGATGTGGGTTACGGGCTGCATCTCAACGGCTAGAGTGTCGGTTCTTATTAATGGCTGTCCAACTCAGGAATTCTCCATGGAACGAGGACTCCGTCAGGGTGATCCGTTATCCCCTCTCCTCTTCATCATCGCTGCGGAGGCTATAAACGCAATTATGGAGGAGGCAACGGAGAAGAATGTGTTTGAAGGGTTCAAAGTTGGTAGGAATAACGAAAAAATCAGCCACCTCCAATTTGCGGATGATGCTCTTTTCTTGGGAGAGTGGTCAGCTAGCAATGCTCTGAATTTAACACTGATCCTGAAATGCTTTCAGGAGCTTCAGGGCTGAAAATTAATATGCTTAAAAGTCGGCTGTTTGGGGTGGGTGTGACGGACACCCAGACTGCTCGGCTGGCCAGTTGGCTTCACTGTACAGCAGATGCTATGCCTTTTTCGTATCTGGGTCTGCCGGTAGGGGCAATATGAGGAGAATTATTAGCTGGGATGTGGTGAAGCAGAGGATTACTAAGAAGCTCAACTCCTGGAAGGCTATGTCGTTATCGATGGGGGGTCGGCTAACTCTTGTTAAATCTGTTTTAAACAGCCTTCCTCTTTACTATTTCTCGCTCTTCCGGGCCCCCAAAACGGTCATCTCAAGTCTAGAGAAAGTTCGTAACAAATTTTTCTGGGGAGCGATTGGTTCTTCCAAGAAAATAATCTGGGCTAAGAGTTCAAGGCTGTACAGTAAGTGGGAGGAGGGGGGTTTGAATATTTCCAGCTTGAAAGGGAAGAATCTTGCTCTTCTAGGCAAGTGGTGGTGGAGGTTTAAACGTGAAGAGGGAGGCTTGTGGACCCGAATCATCAAATCGATCCATGGCAGCGACGGTGGGATTGATAGAAGAAAGCATTGTGCTACAGGTGGAGTTTGGTCTGAAATTATTGAAGCAGGGCTGGACATTGAAAAAGCAGGTTTACCCTTCTTTTGTAACTTTCGGCGTCAGGTGGGGAATGGCGGGAAAACCAGGTTTTGGCATGACCGATGGTTGGGAGAAAATCCTCTGAACATTTCGTTTAAAAGGTTGTTTGCCCTTGACCTCCATAAAAATTGCTTGGTGCAAGAGAGGTTGGTGTGGGACTTCAATGGGTTATCTTGGCGGTGGAATTGGAGACATGAGCCGCGGGGCAGGGAAGAGGGTGAGCTTTGCGAGCTGCTGGCCTGTTTGAAAGACTACTCTTTCTCTCAGGAGAAGGAGGACTCTTGGTCTTGGGCAAGCTCTACCTCATGTAGCTATCAGGTGCGCGACATCTCTGCGGACTTGGACAAATTGTGGACTGTCTCGTCAACTGTCCAGGCAAGGTGGTCAAAGGTAATCCCAAGAAAGGTGAACCTCTTTATTTGGCGTCTTCGGAATTATTTTCTGCCTACTGTGTTACATTTAGCTATGAGAGGCTCGTCCATCCCTTCTATTATGTGCCCCCTTTGTTCGGATTTTTCTGAAACTGTGGAGCATGCGATTCTGAGATGCGCTCCGGTTCGGAAGGTGTGGGAAAATATTGCTGCGTGGTGGGGATTACCCTGTCTTTTCCTATGGGATATTGATGACTTATTTGCGGAAGAAACAAGGCAACAAGTTCCTGTGGCTGCGCGGCAAGCGTGGGAGGCGGTGCTTTATATTGCTGGATGGGCTATCTGGAATGCCCGTAATAGGCTCGTAATTGAAGGTAAGCAATGGCGGCTCCTGGAGGTGGTGTCAAATATTCAGATTTATTCTCATCTCTGGATTTCATCAAGGAAGCCTAATTCTTTGGGTTCTTGCACGGTCTGGATTCAGTCCCCTCTGTTGGCATTAATGTCTGATGCCACTTTATCTTAGGTGATGTCTCATCTTGCCTTGTAGGAGTTTTCGTTTCTGTTTCCAGGTTCCTGAGCGGTTGTTCCTTTTTTGACGATTTTGTTACTGTGGTGACTTGGCGTATTGTCCTCTTTCTCAAGGACAAGTATGCTTTTTAATACAAATTATCTATAGCTGTTCAAAAAAAAAGGTAAAGTAGGTATATAAGATAAAAATAACTTTTTGGAGTGGGAAGGGAAATGGATGATAGTAAGATAAAGATGATGTAAAAAAGTTTCCTTTTTAGGAAACGTTGGAGTTTTGCTGGGACGGTCCAAAAATGAATATGTTAGATATTTGCTGGGATAGAGGGAGTAGTAATTATCAAAATTACCAAAAACACCTTGGAAGCATAATTTATGAAATTTGTGTAACATGAATTAGGTAACACGTATCATAAATTCTAGAACTCGGATCACCAAGTTGGCTAAAGAGGAGCAACACATGAAAGGACACGGATTTTCAGAATTAGTGTGTAAGCGAATGACATTATATGTAATTAAGTTGTCTTCTTAAGCACTTATGATGCGCTTCAGCGCACCCTAAAGCGACCCTTTACGATAAACGCAGTTATGCAACATAATTTTGTTTAGACAGGTGGATACAATGTCATAAAGTTTAGGTATAGCGTGACAATTTACCCAATATGAAAAGAAGATTCATATTATTTTAATTAGTAAATTATGTCGGATATACCTAAATTATATCATTTGTTGCAAATCTATACATAAATTAAAGTTTATTGTAAAAATGGTTTTAAACTATGATATTGATGCAAATCTATACCTGAACTTTACATAAATGTTAATTCCGTTAAAATCTAACAGAAATGCTAGAAAAATGCTCAAGTTGATATTTCTAATTTCTGAAAATTGACAAATACCCTCCTAAGTATATGATTAAATTGTTTAAGTGATTATTCTTACTAATAATGTCATAATATTCTCCAATAATTTTACTAATTTTACATTTTTGTTTATAACTATAAATAATCTAAAAACTATACAAATGAATAAAAATAACAGTTACCAAGAAATATTTACATAAATTTATATATACTTTATCATTAAAATTAATATGCTATTGTCAATAATTTTATAAAAAAACAAATAACCCCAACGTTTCAAAAATATAAATTCTAAAGTTTGTCATTTTCGTTTTTCCTTGATATATATAAGTATAATTCTAAGTTTCGATGCCTATAAGTTTGTTTTCATTTTCCATCAGTTTATCTCATCATTTAGAACTTCTGATGGTTACTTCATTTTTTTAAATAAAAAAATCAAGTAAAAATATAAACAAGCTTTACCAAATTTTGGGTGCTAAAAATTTATATTCTTGTGCGTAATTGACTAACGAGCCTAGACCTCTCGTAGATCAAGTTTCAAGTTTCCAATCGACTTAGATTAAAAGATTGGCGACAACTCCTGTAAAAAATCTCGTCGCTATACCTGAAAAGTAAGACATAAACTTAGGGTGTTGTTTCGCATATTTTAGAAACTAGGTGGGTAAATTACAGCATTTTCTCAACTTTTTTCGTCATCAAATAAGGAAAATTTTAACGGAAATATAGATCTGCAACAAGTCCGTTGTAGCTGCTGCTAATCCGCTACAATTGTACCGGCAACGGCGCTTCTAGAGCCGTTGTGTAGTTGTTGTTGTATGTCTCGAGGGCAGCTTCGAAGCCGCTACGACATTGTTGTAGCGATTTATAGTGCAACTGGCCGGTACAAAATATTTTATGAATTAAAAAAAATGTAACTCTAGATATGGAAACTCAAACCCCAGAAATTCATCCACATTTATCCGCTTAAAACCCAGAACACACACACAACTCCATCCGAATCAATATCTTCAACACTTTTATTCATCACCAAACTATGATATCTCCAAACTCGAATCTTTAACAAGAAAATAAAACAAAAAAAAACTCATACCCAAATTCACAAATTTTTATAACACATATCCAAAAGAAAAACCCTAACCCTATAGGCAATGGAACCACAGAGGTGAAGAGAAGCACCTTCCTTTCATGATGAGATGACGACGGTGAGAAGAGGGGGAGGCCGAATAGTTATGTCACCGGTGAGGGTGAGAAGAGAAGGAGGTCGTCATAAAAGAAAAGGAGGAGGAGATTAAAAAATTGTTGAAAATTCATAGTGGAAATTTTTTTAAAAAAACTTACTGATATGGAATCGATGAGAGAGCGAGATGATGATGAAATCAATGACTTGAGGGAGGAGGAGATGAGTTCGGCGGTGGTGGTGAAGGAGGAAAGTGAGTGGTGAGATGGAGGGAGTTGAGAGTGAGTGAGATGAATCGATCCAAATCTGGAGAGGAAGTAGAAAAAACTATATAAAGAACTTGGTACGGTCATGCGGTGCTTCAGAGCCGCTACAACAACTCCATAAACAATGGTAGTAGGTGGCGTAGTGGGCCTGTAACGGTTTTGTAACGGGAGTGGACTTGTAGCACCTAGTTGTGCTACATAGGTGGTACAAAAGCTAAAACAACTACGTAGTGACAACAATGGGTGGAGGTATTAGTTCAACTCGAGATATTATGTTCTTAAAGCTTTAACCAAGTTTTTTTTGAAAGGCATCCTCAAATTAAAACGAAGGTTTGAGAACTCTGCCTCCAAGGAGGAGACAAGAGCAAGCAAACCGAACAGAATTACAAAAGAAAGAAGAGCAGGAAGAGAAAACAAAGACTTACAGGAAAAGGAAAAAGAATTAACTATTTCCTATTGCCTGAAGAGGGTTCTGAACCCAATCCGCCCACGTGAAATTTGCCTTGTTGAACCTGTGAGAAATCCATAAGAAAGAAAGCAGTTGGATGTCTACTACTGTAGGACAGACCGGATTCGAGGGAGACTTGAAAATCACGGAATTCCGCCTTGACCACAAGCACCAAGCTGAAATACACCGGATCGCCCACCAACCTTTGCGTTGGTTAAAGGAGAGAAGACGATTGTTGCAATTCTCTGAAAGAAGGTCATCCCAAGAGACCGCAAAGAAAGATCCCATTTGGCACCACTGGAAAATCTTGGGCCAAAGAGAAGGCTGCGAGGAGGCGGCTTGAATAATTTTGGAGAGGGACGTGCGAGAAGACACCGGAGTTGTCCCAACACCATCGCCAAGAGTCCTGAATATCTTCAAAAAGGGGACAATGATCTAACAAAGAAATCAGATTAGTTAGATCATCCAAAGACCTGCCGCTAGGATCCCTTCTCCAACACCAAACCCATCTCCAAACACCCTCCCGCCACTCCCCTCTTTCCGACACAAGACACCCCACATCCGACTCCAAGTTGGCTAGAGCTTAAGGACAAAGTAAAAAAATGATTCACATGATCATTTTACAATCAATATATGTGAATGAGCAATTGGTCTTTTCTTTTTTTTGAAAGGTAACAAAAGATTTTTATTAAAAAAATCATAAAACTTACAGCCCAATATAGAAATGGGAAAGAACTCCAACATTGTTGTAAACTTTCACTCATCATAAAGATGAACCCCGGCCAAAACTCGCTCAAATTAAACAATTTGAGAGCTATTTAATCTCCCCAACGCAAAGGTGACCCCAAATAATTTAATTATTTACTAAAAAATGTAATTAATTAAGATTACACCATTATACAATTAATTATTGCATAATAAGGGGTTTCAACTTAAAAAATGTTCGAGTAAATTGCACCATCTATACCTAAATTATACCACATGTTGAAAATCTATACCTAAACAAAATTTTGTTGCAAAAGTAGCTCTAAAGTATGAGTACGTTGCAAATCTATACTTGTTACTTAATTTCCGTTAAAACTTAAAGTAAATTGTGATTAAAATACTCAAATTGGCCCTTAGAATTTTTGAAATGTGTTGAAAACCACTCTAACTTTGTAGTTTTAATTTATGGGTAATTATTCTTAATTCTGTGTGTATTATTTCACATAAACTTTTCAAATCAATAATATTAATCATAGATTAACTGTAAATATCTAAAAAATTATCAGATATGAAAACAAATGTTTAAAATAATATTAATAATACTATTTTTACTTAAATTTACTTTTTTTTATTGTAAAAAATAGTAATTATCAAAATAAAATACAAGAATGAATAATAATTTTCTAAAAATATCCCATAGTTATATCAAAATATGTAGATTTTTACCAAATCTTCAATAATGATGTTAAAACAACAGTTTAGATAATAAATTGAATTATTAGAATTGAGAGATTTTTTTTATTGTATTTGAGAATTTTGAAAATATTGTCCAATGTGTTTTTCCTTTTTCAAATATATATATATATATATATATATATATATATTCCGAATTCCAACTTTCAAACAATTGCTTTACTTAAATTGAAAATTTTACTCATATTAAGGATTTTTTAAAAAAAAACTAGAATATTTTCTGAAACTTCAATCTTTAATTAAATTATGCATGTACATTACTTTAAATTTTATATCAAAATTTTGAAGAAACAAAGTTCATAAACTAGATACTAAATAAAATGTATAATTTCAAATAAATTTATAAATATCTTTATGGAAGATTTTGTACATTACCTAACTATTTTAATAGCTACTGTAGATTTTTTAGAAAATAACTATTCATTCTTACATTTTTTTTGATAATTACTATTGTTTCGCAATAAAAAAGTAAATGTTTTAAAAAACTATTACTATTGATATCATTTTATACGTTGTTTTGATTTGATGTTTTTTTAATATTTTAGACTCAATTTATAATTACTATTCATGACTTCGAATGATTATTTGAAATAATACACACATAATTAAGATTAATGATCCAAAAAGTAAATTATAAAGCTAGAGGGTTTTTCAACCGATTTCAAAAAGCCTAAAGGTTAATTTGAGCATTTTAACTACACTTTCCGTTAAAACCGGTTAAGTCGCAGGTATAGATTTGCAACGTACTCATACTTTAGAGTCACTTTTGCAACAAACTTTTGTTCAGTATAGATTTGCAACATGCATGGGTGTAGTTTATGTATAGATGATGCAATTTACTCAAAAATGTTCAATATGTGATAAGAATTGTGTAAGGTTTGAGACATCCATGAAAAATGATAAGAATTGGTGATGAAGTTAACATTTCTTCTTGCCTGTAAATCTGTGTTGCCGGAGAAGCAACTAACTTTTGAACCCAAAATTAAACAATTTCTCATAGCTAAACGCTACTTGTGATGATGCACCTGCATTACATGCTTCAATTCAGGCATGGATTCTGATTGATTGTTGATTTAAAGCATGGACCGATCGCCGATAGCAGCAATGGCGGAACTACGGAGCCACGGGATAGGTCATCAATTGGTGGCAGGAGGGGAGCTTTAGAGCTAGGATAACTCTCGTCGATCATTGACCAAGAAAGAGGAGGCTGGAAGGAGGAAGCTCTCGGGCGAGCGGTGACTCAACAGCAGCCAACGGTGCGTGATCGGGGACTAGGGAGGCTCCGATTGAGAGATTGGAAGCCGTCTCATCAAGTCGCGATAGCAGCCCAATGACGACGGCGGGGATACAACGCAGATAGAGACTGGCGAGTTGAAGAGGAGGAGCAGGAGAGAAGTGAGATTGTGATTGTTAAAGAGGAGAAATTCACAGTGAATTATTGAAATTCATACATCTCAAAATCACCTGAGGTCCTAATTAGAAGAGGTGAATTATGAACCAATTCACTATTAAATTATAGGAGGTGAATTATCCACTGAATCACTTAAAAAGTTCTAATTTTGAAACCCCTAATGTAATTAATTAAGATTACAAATTTATCCAACCTATGCTAAACCTAGAGGTGAATATGGGTATCATGTTAAAGCGTCAAGCAGGTAGTGTGGGTAAGAATGGGGGTGGTCATCATCTGTCCTAATTTTCATATTCACATTCTTCTTCATCTCCTCGTACGCATGCTGCAGTCTCCATATTTCTCTTCGTAGCGCTTCTTCTTGAGCTACAAAATGCACGCACATACACACATTAAATTAGTTTAACATACACACATTAAATTAGTTAAAATCCCTCATTTGGTTTATTTAAATTCAATTTAATCAAAGATATCTTTATGTCATTTATGCTATATACTGGGATTTATCTACCCGCACTTCGTTGCGGGTTTTACGTCTAACACATATTATTGAAACATTAAAAATGTTAGGGGCGTTCAAAAAAATCCGCAAAACCAAGAAACTGAACTGAGCCTCATGATCCGAAACCGAAAAAAACCGTGAATCGAAGAAACCGATATCTGTGGATTCTAATTTTAGAAACTCGCGGATACCTCACTACGTAGAGAAGACAAATCGATGCGGTTTGGGCATGAAGATGCCAGATAAATTGCGCGATAAATTTACAAACAAATTAAGGCAGCGGTAAGGCCGCGATAAGCCATTTTTAGGGTTTCTCATCCGCCGTTTCCTTCATTTTTGCATCGGTTCCCATCTTCTTCTTCAACTTCTTCTAATTCTTCATTTCTCCTTCTTCATATTCTTCTTCTTCTTTTATTTTCTCCTTCATCATCTTCTCTTCATAAACGTCATCTTCTTTCATCATCATCATAATCTTCTTCTTCTTTCTTTTCATCATCTTCTTCTTTCTTGCTCATGATTTGCTCGCCGGATCCTCAACGACAACCGATGGCCCAACGAGTGATGAAGATGGCGGCGATGAAGACACCATTGAAAGTTCGAGAGACGGGTTGGGGGCGAAAGTGTACGATTTTTCGGGAAAAAATGATGAAGAGGATGATTTTTGGGTTTAGGATTGATGAAGATGATGAATATTTTTTTAAAAAATAAAATGATTTCTTTGCCATAACCGCAATAACCCGCAGCTGCGACTATTTCTGCGGGGATTAATATGCGGCACTACTGCGACGACGGGCGCAGTAACCAATGTCTTCTACGTAGTGCTGAATCGATCCGCATATGCCTATTTACAAACAAATTATCTAAAATTACCTACTTCATCTAAATTTTCCTTCAAATTTTCTTTTATAATATGCACGAAAACTCATTTCATACAATAATGATACATGATTTGTAATGTTATATTGTTGTTCAATTTATGCAAACTACTTTCTTCTTTTTCATGCACTAGATATATAAATTTATGATACAAAATTTAAAATATCTCTAAATATATTGGAAGATTTTATAGGATAAGTACATTTAGGAACACATGCGGATACCCGCGATTTGAACTACATAAAAACCGTGAAATCGGATACCCGCATTTAGAGTACTCACACTCAACGGGGTGAATATCATTTTTCTCACTCTGCCCCGCCCCGCCCCATGAACACCCCTAAAAATGTGTAGATGAATGAATCTTTTATGGAATGACGAAAAATAAGGAGCATGAAGTATAAATTAAGGTGAAATTGAAAACTATAAATGAAAATAGAGAAAATCATTAACGTAGATATGAAACAAAAAAATCAAATGAAATATTTACACATAGTTGAAAGATGATGACAGAAAATGGAAAAGTAAATGAGAGAATAACATCATAAGTTTAGCAAAAATAATAATTATAACTAATAATGTAAAGCATCCATAGAGCATAAATGTGTTAACTTGTTTGAGAAATTCAACATTTATAGAGCACAAATGAGAAAGCACACGTTGAACAAAAAAGTAGTTGAGAATAAATATCAAGCTGATTTTAAAATCCAAAAAAATAAGTAGCAAGTTCAAGTTTAAACAATATTGAGTAACTTATTTTTACCTTAAAGTCACATAAAGTAAAAAGATATAGTGCAAAAAATGACAATGCAACCCTAATTATACTCCCACCATTTCCAATTAATTATAAACATTTCTTTTTTCGGCTGTCCTTAAAAAGTTCTACACTTTTCTTAAATGAAAACTTCTCTCCTCTAAAGTTACCAAACGGGTAGTGCACTCATGGTCCTGTAATTTTAATTATTGTACCACTAGAGTTTTGTTTTAACTTTTTGTACTAATAAAGTCCTGTTTTTTAACTTTTTGTGACTTTAAGGAAAAAATGATAAACTCAACTACTAAATTGTTTTAAAAAAGTTTATTTACACCCCAGATTTTAAACATAACAATTTAAGCACCCTTAACAGTTTTAAACTTAACATTTTAACCTAAATATTTTAATCAAGTCCAACAACACCTAGCCACGGCCACCGGTCACCCTCCGCCGACCACTGTCGTCGCCGCCGAAAACCGCCGAAAAATGTCAAAAATGTAAAAAAATAGCAGAGAACGTAGATCGAGGCCTATAACTGCCAGATCCCGGCCTAGGGCCGCCAAATCGTGGCCCCGAGCCGGTGAATCGAGAGCCCAAGCCGCGAATCGGCAACCCAGGACCGCAAATCGCAGCCCCGGGGAAGCGAATCGTCGGCCTTGGGCAGCGATTCGCCGGCCCTGGGTCGGGATCCGGCGGTCCTACGCTTCGATCTACGCTCTCGGCTATTTTTTTGTGTTTCCGGCAACTTTCGACTATGGCCAACGGTGGTGACTGTGGTCGACGGCGGCAGCCCGACGGTGGTTGGGTGTTGTTGAACTTAATTAAAACATTTGGGTTAAAGTGTTAAGTTTAAAACTGTTGGGGGTGCTTAAATGGTTAAGTTTAAAATTTGGGGTGTAAATAAACTTTTTTTAAACAATTGAGTTGCTCATTTGATCATTTCTCCTTCAAATCCGTTAAAGTTAACGGTTCATGGACGGAAAAGGACCTTAAAGTACAAAAAGTTAAAAAACAGGACTTTATTAGTACAAAAAGTTAAAATAGGACCCTAGTGGTACAATAATTAAAGTTACAGGACCATGAGTGCATTTTACCCATTACCAAACTATCCATACTTTATCTTGACTTTTTGTATCTCGTTTTTTGTGCAACCTCTACTCAACGGTAATTATGTCAAACTACATAAAATCTAACATTCACAATAATCTTCGCATCCACACAAACTGTAGAATTAATTGGGGACAAAGAGAGTATTAAAATAAAGAGTAATGAGTAAAAAACAATTATCGATAATTTGATTAAAAAATATTATTTTGCTAATTTATAGTTCCTACCATCTTTTCCTACCACATATTTCATATCAATTTTAAAAACTTTGGGTAAAAGGGTCATTTTATCACTGAAGTTTACAAAATCTCTAAATTTGGTACTGAAGTTTATTTTGAAGCGAGAATGTCATTAGATTTTTATTGAAGGAGTAAATTTACCACTGAATATTAATTTGTCCCAATAGCGCTCATGTGGCGTGTCACTGGGCGATTACATGGATATTGACTGTATATTTTTGTAGGATTGGTATTTTAACTTCACTTAAAATTTCTAAAACTAACAATTCAACCCTTAAATTGTTACAGATATTAATGTATAAAATTCATTATTAACTCTACAAATGTACAGTCAATGTCCATTTAATCATCTAATGGCACGTCACATGAGCTGTGAAAATTAAAATTCAATGGCAAATTTACCCCTTCATTAAAAGCGTTGGTGGCATTTTCGCTTTGAACTTCCAGGTTTCATAAATTTCAATTGTAAAATTACCCTTCTACCCAAAAACTTTCCATTTTTTCCAGGTTTTATCTAAATTGACACACCCTAAATATAAAATACATAAAAATAAAAATAAAAATAAAATATCAATACAAAAAGGTAGCATAACATATTTATATGTCACAATCATAAAATTTAAAGCAATCTTGGATGCAGATGCGATGTAGACAAACGTGTTGGTTGACATGTAAATGGTTGAAACAAAAGGGTTTCTTCGGGTATATTGTAACGTTTATGACATGGGTTTTTCGCTAATTTTAAAGAACGTTGGTGGCTTTTCTACGATTTATCTGTAAATATTAGAGAGTAAAACTTGAACCGACACAGGATTGAGAACAATAAAGAAAAAGTGGGAGAAATACATTGTACTATTCAACATTTTTAAAAATGTCAGTTCAACAAACTAATAATAGAAAGTGCATTTTAAATTTTAAACCACTAACCATTGGAGAACAAAACAGACCTAACGGAATTCTAGAGAACCATATGCACCTAATTATGCAAGTTGTCTAAACTTTCATGCCTTATTACAAATGAAAAATTGTAATAAGAATTTTTTACTCCGTAATAAATTTTTCATTGTGAAAATTTAGACAACATGCCTTATTATGCAAGTTGTCTAAACTTTCATGCCATATGCACCTAATTATGCAAGTTGTCTAAATTTGCACAATGAAAAATTTATTACGGACTTATAAAATACATTTAGAAACTTTAAGAATTTCTCTCTCTCTCTATATATATATATATATACATATATATATATTAAAAACTCTAAAAATTACTCCATCCGTCACCAAATAATTATACACTTTGACTTTATTGTTTCAAGATTTAATGTTTGACTCAAATTTTAACAAAGATAACAAGTTTTAAAACCTATTCAGAAAAAATACAGTATTTAGAAAGTTTATACTTTAAATTTTGATATATAAATTATTAACTTTAACTGTCTAAACATTCATGAAAAAAATTATAGATTAAATGTAAAACAACAAAAGTAAAGTGTAGAATTATTTGAGGATTAATGAAGTATTCCTTATGAGAATTTGAGTGAAAGACAGTGTTAAAAGTCAAACATGTGCAACTTTTAAAGAATGTAGTAATACATATTGGATTAAGTCATTTATGTGATTAAAAAAATTTAGAGCTTATTCTTAATTTAAGTAAATTCTTTATTTTAAAACATATTTTCATCAAGCTTCAGTGTAAATTGTAAAGTAATATATATTAAGTGGTTTAAGTTCAATCAAATAGGCATAAGCTTACCGTCTTTGAAGACCTTGTCTTGTGCTAGCGCTGCGATTCTTTGCTTGAGGGCGCTATTGTCCATGTTTAGGAGCAGGCGTTGCTGGTCCAGGAAGGCCACTCGCGGTGACAGCACCGATACTTCCGCCTTAAACACATTAACGAATGAAAGAATATTCACCAATTAGTTCTTTAATCCATAAAATATTTGCAAAGTTTAGTAAAAATATAGAAAATTAATTTTAGTTTAATTTTTTTGAGAAATTGTTTAGATAATTAATTATGAACTTAGATCATTTGTCTCACTTACCCATATCCTTGTCTCTATTGTAATCAATTAATGATTTTAACAAATCCGTTACATTATTTTTAAGGGAATAAGTAATTGCTCCTTCCGTCCCATAAACATAGTAGTTTGTATTTTCTTTTTGGCTATCAAGAAAACTTGAGACATTTTCATTAAGAAATTTTTTTAAAACTGTTTTCACCTTATTACTCCTAATTCCTCTTCTCTATCCAAAAATTTATTTTTATTTTATATATCAACTTTACTTTATTACCCTAAATTTTTATGAGATCATAGTAACGGATGTGGGGAAAAAAAGGTATGTACATACTTGTAAGGAACTGAGGGCACGTTCAAGGTCGGAAATGTAACGTAGCTTCTTAACCCGAGATCTCTCTATATTGTTCTATAATGGGATTCTATATTATTATTATCATCGATAATGGGATTCTATATTATTATTATCATTATTTTAGATAAACTAGTAAATAATAATGAGAGTAAGTTTTATTTAAAATTATGTCATGGTTAGAAACTAGCCAATATTCTCTTCACCCTCTTGTGATCTACGGTTACCATTCGATCATCAGACGGTGGTGGTGGTGGCGGTGGCGGTGGCGTTGCATCCATAAACATGGCGATTAGGTCGTCATTTGATGTCGTATCATCCAAGGCAACGGAGTCACTAATGGACCGGCGGTGTGCGGAGGCTCTTGCGGCCGAGGATGAGGAGAAGTCCAAGAATTCATCCACCCAACAACTTTGATCTGTTGGGTTTGAACTTGGGATCTTAGGAGGCAAATGCACATATGCCATTTAATTTTCTATTTCTATATCATCATCTTCTACGATTGCATTTACTTGCTTGCAAAACAAGGCAACTTGCATTCACGGCCAAACTCGGACCCCCTCCTCCATCTCCCTCCTCACCTTCAACACCATTCTTTATTTAATTTTAGCAACATAATGCATTCAACCAAATTTACTAAATCACTATTTTTGTACATTAATAACAAATTTTAGTTCCATCTAAATAAATAGCTCCGTAGATTATTGATGAGTAATGCCACACAGAGATACTTAAATTACCCCTCACATTGCAAAGTAAAAATAGGTTTAAAGTGTGTATTTTGTGCAAGAATACATCGGAATCATTAACTTCCGTTAAGTTTTATGGAAGGTTAAGGAAAATACATATATTAACTTTCGTGGTTTAAAGAATATATTTTGCACACCACATTTAATTTATTTACGTTTTATAAATGTCACAATTCTTAATTACACATTTATAATTTTCATTGATTATTCCTTTGCATAAATAACCATCTTTTCGCGAATGGGAAAAATGCCTTAGCGGCCTAAAACTTTTATGATTTCCGAGTTGTAGGCCTAAAACTTATCGAAATCATAATGTAGCCTAAACGTTATCTCCGTTAGTGTGTTTTTAGGCCTAAAATGTTAGGTAGCAGATGAAATGCTGATATGGATGTTTAACGACGTTAAAATAAAACAGTCAGATGACACATCGTCTAAACGATGTCGTTTTGTCTTCTTGCCTTACAACCTAGAATAACTTTCCTCTGGGCTTCGCAAGACAGATAACCAGCGCCACCTTTAGCTGTTCTTTGACCAGTCGTTCAAAATCTTTTTCTTGGTCAACCATCATCATCTTTCCCTAAATTCGCCAAGTGATAGATAAAGAGAATGTAGATCGCGATCCAAAACTCATTCTTGGGCAAGCATTGCTCGTAAGAAAGCATGTTATGGAAGAAGAGCTCGCTCGAATCTGACTCCAACCTAGTAGAGCTCTATGGTAGGCGGAAGCTTGGAAAATGGTGAATCAAATGTTTTTTTTCCCATGTTAGTGTATAGGAGAGAGGCATGGAGATTGTTGATGATTGATAGCCAAAGGGCGATCTCCGGTGGTATGGTCACGCCGGTGATCACGGTAAGGCAGCTCCGGTACCTGAGAAGAGTAAGACAAGAGAAACTCTCAGGTGCAGAAAGAGAAGAGAGGTGGGGGTGTGTAGTCATCACCTTATTTGAGGCAGACACCACCCAATATATAGGGTGGTGCCAGGGCTCGTTATGGGGGGCCTTGAATGCTGGAAAATCACCATAAATGTGTCCATAATTGGGAAGGTGGTGTATTAGTGGTGTAATAATGGTGGAGTTATAGTGGAGTTACTCCCTTTCCTTTGGCTTGATGCCATAATTAGGCTAATGGTTGACTTGATAGGGTGGAGTCGGGCCTTGCCCGTGAAATGCCTTAGCGGGTCTAACGGGATTATACGGGGCGCCCTTATGGGTTATATACGAGGGGCTCGTCGTAAATACGAGGCTGGTTCTGGTGGGCCTGGCCCATATGGCGTTTGCGTTTGGCAATACAGCCATACGAGCTGGGCCCATATATATCAGTATGTCCTCCCCCCACAGCGGAGGATGGGCTGGGCCCCTGTGCTCCGATTTTGTGTTTTATTTAGGGGAAGAGACCCAAGTTTTGGCCCATTCTTTTTGTAGCGGTTGCAAGATCTGCGCAGCGGTGAGGATCGAGGATTGCGATGGCGCATTTCCCTTCACTCTTTCGAGCATGGACGAAGTGGTGCCGAGGAGGGTGCAGATCAGCAGGGCCCATCGGCTTGTGGGCCATGTGGATACCCTGGTTAACTGGGTCGAGGGCCTGGACGGGGAGCTAATTGAGCGCTTCGAAGGCGCTTTCAAGAGAGCCCTCAACGTCTATTTTGCACTTCCTCTCACTTTTGCCTTTCTGTGATTGTGTGTTTTGGATATTATTGTAATCCGGTTTTTGCTTCGTTGCAGTTAAGATGACGCACCCCAGTGCCCTGTTTGTAAAGAAGAAAGATCTGAGGGAAGCCCTTAAGAAGAAAATGGAGGATCAACTTCCCTCGGAGCCCGTTCGAGGGGTTTACGAAGGGCCCTCTGCTGAGCCCTCGAAGGGCGGGAAGGCTCGAGGCCAGTAGGCCTTGGTGACGAAGGCGCAACCAGTTAGCGCGGTTGCTCCCCTGATCATCGAGGAGAGCTCTGGGGATTCCGACGAGTCTAGCCTTCGTAGGAAGAGCCCCCGAATTGAAGGTACGACCCCTTTTTTCTCTGGGTGTTCGTTTGTAGTTTTTGGAGATTACTCCTAAATGTATAATTTCATTCCTTGTTTTTGTCTTGTAGTGGGCGAGGGTGTGGATGTGTCCTCGGACAGCTGTCCCACCCCTAGGATGGACAAGGGGAAAGGGTTGGCCCTAGAGGAAGATCCCTCCAGCCCCGTCAGAGGCTTTGGGGAGCCTTTGGGGCTCTTGGCAGATGCTTGGAGGGCTTTTGTGGCTCCTCGAGCGGCCGTCAAGAGGCCCTTAAAGTTTCGAAGACCCTCGAGGGGCTAGACCCGAGGTTTGAGCCTCTACTGTTCGAGGAGTACAGGCGGGAGTTGCGGGCCAACGCCTTCAAGCGCAAGGGCCTGGCCTTGAGGGAGGCCTGAGACCCCATCATGGGGTTGACTCGCAACGAGTCCATACTCCTTGACGACGAAGAGGTCTTTCCTCGAAATCGGCACTACGTGAAGTACACGACCTCGGGGACCCTGGAGATGGCTAAGGATCTTTGTCAGAGCGCCATTCGAGTAAGTCTGAATCTTCGACTCCTGTATTTTTATTGAAGGGGTCCGCGTATTTATGTTTACGCCCTTCGTGCTTTTGACCTGCAGGAGGCTGGAGTGGCACGTGGCCTGATGGAGAAACTCGAGGATGATAGAAGGTTCGTCGAGGACCTCAAGGCCCAAGTGAGGAGCCTCGAGGCGAAGGCCAAAGCCTCCGAAGAGTTGGAGAGCTTCAAAAAGGCTTTGGCCGAGAAGGAGTCCGAGGTGTGTTCCTTGAAGGAGACCTCGGAGAAGAAGGATGTTGCCCATTCCGCGGCGGTGAATGCCTTGGAGCAAAGGTTGAAGCTCTCCAGCGCGGATGGGAAGAAATTCGAAGCCCTCTTCCTCTCTGAGTTACACGTGAACGACGCCCTTAAACTCGAGATCAAGGCCGCATCCGTGAGTTGGAGGGTAGGGTGGAGGAAAAAGACAGGCTTATCGAGGAGCTGTCATCGAGGGCTGCCAAGGCCGAGGAGGAGGCCTCGAGGGCCGTGGCCAACATTGGCGCATGCGCCACGACCCTCGAGGGGGTGGTGTGCTCGAGCGCGGCTGACTTAGTCGCCTTTGCCCGGCTCGAAGACAAAATTGGTCTCACACTGTTCGAGGGCGAAACTGTTCAGCCGCCTAACTTCGTGAGGCCCATCGCGGAGAGGGTTGCTCGAGTGGAGAAGGCGTTCGATCTTCTGACCGACGACGTCGTCGAGGGGATGGCCAAGGAAGGCATCTGCTTTGCCGAGGGATTTCTGCGTTGTCGACACCAAGTGGAGTCAACGCTAGAGTCTGCGCAGCTGGAGACGCTCGACGCCACGAAGCTGGAGGAGCCCTCTCAAGAAATTTTGTTCGAGTGGGGTAGGTCTGAGAAAATTTGGGGCTGAATTTCCTTATGAGATTTTGGCCGGGCATGTAGAGAATGCCCATGATGTACCCAGAACGATGATGTCCCAAAGTAATTCTTTGTGGTTGACTTGTATTTAAGTGTTATTTTTCACTTTATAGAGTAGTGAGTATTCTTTGTAGAATTTAAACCACTTGTTCGAAGTATTGAATTGTTTGCATAACACGAAGAATTTGAATTTCTCTAACGCGAATGCGCAAGTTTAGACGTAATAAGGCCTCAAGCCATCGACGTGATAGTCGTTTTTGAGGACTTTGGGCTTGCTTGTAGTTAAGCTTGCTGCTTTGATTTTATAAAGAGCGAATTTCTTTAACTCGAAATTGCCATTTATTTGACGCATCGAAATTTATGTACAGCTTAGACGTAGTAAGGCTTCAAGTCATCGACGTGATAGTCGTTTTTGAGGACTTTGCCTTGGTGGTCTTTTAGCTTGTAGACGCCGTGCCTTTCTTTGCTGTGCACGACGTATGGCCCTGCCCATCTAGAGCGAAGGGCTCCATGTTCAGGATTTCGGCCTGACAATTCTGCCTTTAGCAAAACCATACCGCCCAAGTGAATCTGTTTGGCTCGAACCTTAGCATTGTGGTCGAGGTTCGCACATTGTCGTAAGGCCATGAGCCTGAGCCTGAGCCTGGCACCTTCGCGGAGTTCCTCGATGAGGTCCAGGCGTGCTCGAAGGCCACTCTCATTATGAGGTGCGTCGTAGTAGAGCGTCCTGACTGTTGGGACAGACACCTCGATTGGTAGTAAGGCCTCGACACCGTAGACCAGAGAGAAAGGTGTTTCCCCTGTTGGTCCACGAATGGTGGTTCTGTAGTCCCAGAGGACACTGGGTAATTCTTCAACCCATTTTCCGTTTGTGCCATCGAGACGCTTTTTTAGCCTCTCTTTGATGGTGCGGTTCGTAACCTACACTTGACCGTTTGATTGTAGGTGGGCTACGGGGGCGTATGGCATTTGTATGCCCATTTTGTTGGCCCATTCCTTGAGTTTGGTGCTCAGAAATTGAGTTCCGTTGTCTGTGATTATGGCCTTTGGGGTCCCGTATCGGGATGTCGAGGACCAGGAACTCCGTCAGGAAGGAGTGGCAATCGAGTGTGTTGAATTGTGTATCCCCAATCAACATGAGGGGTAAGCTGACGACCCCCATTGTAGGGACAATGTCCCGTCCAATGCCAAATGTGGGGCCGAGGCTCTTCCTCACCGTGGACATGTGTACCCCGAGTTTATCGAGCATGTCCTTGAAGATGACGCTGGTGTTTGCACCAGTGTCGACGTACACCCTGTTGGTGTTGTAACTCGCAATTCGTGCTGTGATTAACAGCAGATCGGAGTGGGGGATGACAACCTTTGTTCCATTGGCGCGGTAGATGATATTCTCCTCCAGGTGGTCGATTTGCAAGATTTCCCTTGCGTAACGCTTTCTGGAGGAGGCGCCTTCTGACTTCGTGAGAACCTGAATTATACTCGCTGGTGGGGGCGGTGGCAGGTTTTGTCTTCGGGGGCTGTTTTGCTGACGACGCGTCTTGTCGCGGTCGTCATTATCATCGTCCCTCTTGCGACCCTTTGGGAAGTCTTTGCAAGAGAAGGTGGAGTCGACGAGGAATTCATTGAGCTTCCCCTGCTCGATCATCTCCGATATGAGGCTCCGGAGTTGGAAGCATGCCTCTGTGTCATGTCCTCGATGTTTGTGGTAGGGGCAGTACTTGTCGAAACGTTTAGTGGTTTTGTGTGGATGGGCTGAGGCCATTTTGGGACCTTGTTCTGCTTTTCCAGTAGCAGCAGAATGTTCGTGCGAGTGTCACGAAGAGTCACGTGATGGTCGGAGGGCCTCGTATTGGTAGTCGAGGACTGATACCTCGATGGACCAGACCCCCTGTCAAACTTCTTATTGCGATCGTTGAGGGAGGGTCTGTTGTAGGGTTTGTTTATCTCCTCGGAGTTCATGAATCGAGTCGCTCGATCGATGAACTCACCCATCGTTGTGACGTGATTTTCATTGATGTTGTACGCGAGCCTTGACTCGCGCTGGAGGCCCTGAGTTACGGCCAGTAGTTGCATGCCCGAGGAGAGCCCCTGGACTTGAACGGCTTCCGCCTGAAACCGTGTGGTTCCTCCTTTTGCTGTTTCACCCTTAGTAGGTGTTGGATAGTCTTTGGAGGAGGTCGAGCACCCATGAAGTGGCGGAGAAATGATGAAGCGAGGTCCTTAAAGCATTTGAAATGCTGGCCTCGTAGAGTTCCAAACCACGCCGATGCAGCCCCTTTGAGGGTGGAGCTGAAAGCCTTGCAGAGTATGGGGTCCGTAGCGCGAGCCATCTCCATTTGTGAGATGTAACGTCGTAGATGATCGACGAGTCTGTTGTGGCATCGTAGCTTTCGATGACAGGCATTCGAAAGCCGGCGGGTGCATGGACGGCAATGATGTCTTCAGTGAAGGGCTGTGTTAGGAGGACCTCGATGTCGTTGAGGACCTGGTTGGGCGTCTTGACCTGTTCCTCGACTATGTTGATTCGTCGGAGGTCATCGACGCAGAGATTTCCAGTGGACTGGTTTTGGTTTTGGGACTGCTCGTCCCGTTCAATGGGGTGAGAAAGGCGTGTGGCCTGTATTTCTGCCTTGATGGTCTGTACCATGAAGGCTTTCATGTCGTTTAACATGTTCGTCTGGAGGAGCATCGTCTGAGCAGGGTCGATGGTGATTTGTTGGGGGACCGTGGAAGGTCCAGGAAGATAGGTGAGCCGCTGGTTGTTGTGGAGGCGGTTGTACCCCTATTGTGTCGCCAGCAGGAAGTGGCTGGAGCGCGGCTGAGGAGCCCTTGATGCCATAATTAGGCTAATGGTTGACTTGATAGGGTGGAGTCGGGCCTTGCCCGTGTATGGCCTTAGCGGGTCTAACGGGATTATACGGGGTGCCCTTATGGGTTATATACGAGGGGCTCTCCGTAAATACGAGGGGCTCGCCGTAAATACGAGGCTGGTTCTGGTGGGCCTGGCCCATATGGCGTTTGCGTTTGGCAATACAGCCATACGAGCTGGGCCCATATATATCAATGATAGTTCATTGTTGAGCTAAAAAAAGAGTAGATTGATCATGGAAAATGTTTGGGAAAATCATGAGTAGGATTAGATGAAGTTGAAGTGAAATGGTCTTCAAAATCGATGAGGAAACCACATCTAGTACATATTGAAGGATTAGATGTTTTGTATTTTACAAGGAACATCACTGAAGAAGCATTAACCTTGCTTTTGAGACCTCATATTTGGTTTCTGTTTTCTAGGTCTAATGTTTTGCCTATGACTGCTCATGGATAAAAGTGGGAGCCATAGCTTGTTATAAGGAACTCAAGGCTGTGATTGAGGAAGAAAAGTCTAGTGAACATAGCAAAAGTGAAAGCCTTCAAAAGATTAACTGCCCATATTTTCTGTTGGATCTAGTACGTTTGCTGAAATATTACTTGATGACCAAAAGACTCCTGATCTACCTTGTGGTCTTGTTAAAGATTTCATCAATGGCTTCCGTTGCAAAAAGACCACTTATCTATGTCAAAAGTAATTTAACCACCATTCTTTTGATCGACCTTTGATAGTATTCTACCAATCGAATTCATGGCGAGATCGCTGGCAACAAAAGCACGACTTGCAGAGAAAGACAAAGGAACAATTTAGGCGTAGAAGGGAGTAGTAAGGGTGTGTGTGTGTGTGTAGAGCGTACCTTCTTAGGATATGCACCACCCTAAAAATATGGTGGTGGCGGAGCCCATTAAGGATGGCTCGATCAGGGGGATTGTGTTGTTAATGCAACTTTTGTCGCGGGTATAATCGTTGCAGGATATTTGACCTTTACATTGAATATTTAATTGTGGGAGTCATTTGCGTTCTTGAGATTTGTCCCGGATACGACCTTCATTCGTGGGTTGTGTCAAGGCCGGTCGTTGCTTATCAGTTATTGGGCTGGTTGTGGATGTGGGCGAATAAATATCAATTTATCCCCCTTTGAAATGGCCATGGGAGTTTGATCGGACCCCTATATATACTCCATTTAAATTTGAATATCTTACATGGTTTTTTTGCCATTGCTTGTGGGTGCTTGGGCCATTTATTCTCTGGAGTCCGTTACGCTCCCTTCAATTTGCGTTTTTCATGCATGTGCTTATACGTGGCCGTTATTGGTACGTCGGGTGCTTTTATTGGTGCAGTTTTGAGTGCTGAGAGGAACAGTTTTTTGTGATGTTAGTATTTGAACCTAACAGTTCATCCGGTTGTTGCTACAGTTTTTGTTTCCTTCTTGTATACTTTGCATTTGCTGCGAGTTCATCGGGTTGTTGCTTACTTCTTGTATACTTCGCAATTGCTGGTGGGTTGTGCTTATTCTGAGCTCAGTGGCGGATCTATGTAGAATGAAGGGGTGTCTATGAACACCCTTTTTTTCTTAATAATGTGTATATATATGATATATAATTTATTGGATTAAAAATTGACCATATATATGGTAAACATATATATACACATTATTGAGAAAAAAATTGCAATAGATCCACTATATTTTTCTTAAAAATTGACCATATATATGGTAAACATATATATACACATATATATGTGGTAAACATTTTTTTCTTAAAAGTTGCAATAGATCCACTATATTTTGTGATATGCGTTTTCATATATTATAATTCATATGCTTCAAATGTTTTACAACACTAGGAGATGTCAAAAAATATGCAAAATCTCTTCTTGTCTCTCCAAATGCAATATCTTTTTCTCTTCCATTTCCTAATTGGTTAAAAAAATAGATGGTTATTTTTTATAGTTGATTTTGGTGTACGTTTCCCAGATTATTTGTTTAGTTACATATTACATTATACAAAAGGTAAAATAGAAGTAAAAAACCAAAATTTTCTCACTTTTATCCTCGTATCAAGTCAAAATGTTGCTAAAAATTTGGAATGAGGAATGTAACATTCATTGAAATATTTAAATGGACACCTCTTCTAAAAAATCCTGGATCCACCATTGTCTGAGCTTGTTCGAGCCTACTTGCTCGCAATTTTCTTTTTGAGCTTCTGAGAAGTAATTTTTGTAGATGACCCCAAGAACCAGAACAACCCTGACATAGGTTCTTAAATGGGTTATTCGTGGCCATGACATCGATGTCTTCAAGCTCTTTAGACACCCGCAAGATGGTTTATTCCATTCTGAGCAAGCTAAAATGTGTGTTGATGGAGGACTGTGTCCTGACGGAGGTGGGTCTTAATTATGCTACGAGGGAGAAAAGGAGAGACTGCACTATGGTGGTATATGAGGCGTAGTTGCAGGCTGATTTTAGGCTTCCTTTGTGTGCTCTATTACTGCAGCTATGTGAGATGTCAGAGGTTGGCCCTAGGCAGCTTGTGCCAAATGTGTTTACCACAATAAACGCGTTCATCGTGTGCTGCCTGTTGGCGAAGTTGAAGATGCTTCTAGAGGTATTTTTGCAATTCTATCGCCTAGCTCGTGCGAAGGGAGTGACTTACTACCACCTTGCTCCGATTGAATATGAGGGGGTAAAGTTGGCTATGTTCGCTGACACCACTAGCTCTTGGGGATGTTGGAAGAAGATCTTTTTCTTCATTTTGAAGGAGGACACCTAAAATTTTCCTACCTACTTCGTGACAGATGAGTGGCATGAGTTACTTGGGAGGCCTGATATTTGGGAGAATTCAGAGGGAGAAGCAGCATTGAAGAACTTGTGCCACTGGCTTCATGCAGTTTTGAGGATTGAAGATTGCGGGAGGTTATTCCCCTTTACCCCGTCGTCGATAGGTGAAGTTGTTCTTCAATGGGTTGGTATTAGTAGAGGGCACCTGACTATAGGCCACAAAGACGCACTTGGGGCTTGGAATCCGGGGATGACCTAATAGATCACATGGAAAAGTTATTTGATAATCCTCGCTTGGAGGAGTTACTTACTTTGACTTTTTGGTTCGTGGATATGTTTTCTTTAGTTTTGTTTTTGACCTTGTTGTTTGTTGATTGTATGCACAGTATGAATGGTTAGAACTAGCGATCTTTTCGGGAAGAAGGTTAATCTGCACCGGGCACTACAGAAGAAGATAGCATGGAGATGCCCTGCAGTGCCTGTATGAGGCATTTATGAAACACTTTCTTCTCCTAAGGGTGGCTCACCCTCAAAGGACGCACATCCCAAGGGCGAGAGTGTAGGAGCTATGGTGACGAAGGCCCAACCTTTGAGTGTGGTGGGTCCCTTTATGGATATTGAGATGAGTGATGACTTCGAATAGTCGCGTCAACTGCAAAGGAGGAGGCGACGATTCATTATTGACTGCAAGTCTCCTACCCTTGGTGAAGTTAATGTTTTTTTTTGGTATTTTGGCTATGTTTGTAATTGAGTTTTTTTTTGTGCAAATGTTGACAAGGGAAGGAGCTAATGGTCATGGCTATGGGGCCCAAGCATGCTGCATCTTAGGCTTTGATGGCAGATGCGAGGAAATCTGAGGTACTTCGTGAGGTGATTGTGAAGGTTACGATGGAGGGGCTTGAACCGCAGTATAACCCGCCTAGTCTATGGGTGAAGAGGGATACTTCCAGACACAACTGTTTTGTAATGAAAGGCCCGGATCCCAAGCGTGCTTGGGATTTGGTCATGAATGCTACCTCCTTTGAGGTTATCTTGCTGGATGAGAGGGAAACTCGAGTTAGAGTTGCTGAGGGTTTGCTCCTTCCTCAGGATAGGCAATATTTGGCAAAGACAAAGTAGTTGAATTCGAAGTTGGCTACACAACTTGTTGCCGAGATAACTGTTGTAAGTGTCTTTTGGCGGTGTTCATATATTGGGACTTTGTGTTCGGTGCTTAATTTGGTTTGGTTTTGTTGTTGACGACCGTTAAGGCATATGACCTCTCCGAGAGGGCGGTGCAGAGTGAGAACCAAATGAGAGAGAAGAATTGTCTCACACTACTAGAAAATGGTGCAAAACCGACTGACAACATCGACAGACGAACAACCGATAAATTGGTAGTACCGACCGCACATCAATCCCAAAATGTGTGGTTGGTTTTGGCCTTGTCGGTAAGGAGACCACCAACTGACAAGCAGTTGCTTCCGTGTTCTTCCTTCCTTATTCTATCTAGAGGCACACATGGTGTGCCTGGCACAACCGATCCACACTCTTGTTTATAAGAATATATTAAAAAGCTATCCTTTATTTGCACTTGATATTTCGTTGGGTGGACATGGTTTACAACATAAGCTTTCAAAATGTTTGTATGGGTGCTCATTTGCATTTCATGGAAATGATATGTAGCTGTTTTTTCTGAGTTCTCATTTTTTTGGGTTGGTATAGAGATTTTTTTCCTCCACGTAGAAAATGGAATTGTAGGCAATTCACTACGTGGAGAGGAGGGCGATTACTGCGGTCCTTAATGCAGTTGAACCGTGGTAGCTACTGCGGCGAGGGCCGTAGTGAATGCCGTGGTAAAAACGGCCGCAGTTTCTCGAGCACTGCGGCCTTACCACGCAAGAGGCCGTAGTAACCATTTTCAATAATTAAAAAAAGATGGATGAATCCAGATGAATTCATCCACATTTTCCCAGAAATGCCCAGAAATCGGCGACCAAGGAGGAGCAAGTGGCGGTGGCGTCAGTGAAGCGGCGAAGAAGAAGAAGGGAAATAACAGAAAGAAGAAGAGAGAAGGAAAAGAGAAAGAGAGAAGAAGAAAATGAAAGAAAGAAAGAAAGAAACGAAGAAGAAGACACTACAAACAAAATGTCATTTAGTGGCATACATATTTAATGGCACATATTTTGTGAGTCTTGATATGATACACATATGTGTATGTACACATAGTAGATTAGATGCCTAATTTACAAATCCATTAAAAATACTAAATGTCTAATTTATCCCTACATACTTTCTTTATATATTGCTATGTGTACCTACACATATGTGCACCATATAATTGATATATTTTTGTGCCACTGTTTATGTATTATAGTGACAGAAATTAAGTGATAATAAATATTTTAAATTGTTAGTGGCACTTTCTTATTAAATGCCACAAATTTATGTACCTCTAGTGAAAAGCTCTTTCCAAAATAAGTTAATTTTTAAAACTAAAATTTTTTCTATGTGCCACTAGAGTAGAGTGTAGACCAAAAAAGTGCCCCCTGAAAATATTTAAAATCCCTTTTCGTTTTCAATCTTGGAACCCTAACCATCCCAATTACTTTCTCATAGTAGTTGTGAACCCTTATCCACATGCTCCGCCTCCATCGACGATCCGGCATTCTCTAATCAGCTCTACCTCCATCGACACTCCGATCTATTAATCGACATTCCTAAATCTCTGCTCATCATCGCTTGACCTGCTCTGATGACTTTCCCGACCTGCTTCAACGACGCTAAATTTCTGTGTGGAGCTCTAAAAGCTCCATCAACAGGCACACTGACGAGCGGCTGCTCTGGACGGCGCCATGGAGAGGTGTGTCGCCGTTATTGTAGCCGGCCGGAGCGACTCGATGATCTCAATGTAGCCGAAGACTTCTTGTTGCCGTAGCGCCCTTCTTGTTGCTCTGGGGAACAGTGTTGTCGTGCTCGGTTTCTCTGTTGAGGTTCTCTCCTTCTAACGAAGCTAATCTGTTGAAAATTTCAAAATCTTCATCTCTTACTGCCTTACAGCTCTATTTACATATTTTCTTCCGTTTTATCACTTGCTTATTAGCTATATGTCTATACTCTGTTCATCATCGCTAAAGCTCACTTGCATCTATTTTAATTCCATCAAAATCTAGGTACTCTACGTTTCACGCGCTATTTTAATTTTTTGCTTGATGGCTACTTGTATATTATGAAGGCTAGATTGAAGTTTAGTATGACTATCATCTTAAATTCATTATGTCACTTGTTTATATGTTATTATCTTGCTTTTTCGGCGGTGCTTGAACTTAAATAGTGAAGGCGAGAAGAAGCTATCAAGTTTTACATTACAACAAAGGTGTGATAGCTTAATTAAACATCTGCAAGAAGAGCTTAGGAATTATGCGAGTTTGATCTTGGTGTATTGGTTCTTACTTCCCTTTTAGTACCAGAAGGTAATTTCCTTTTCCATTAATGCACAAATTACCATATAGTTGATTTAGCAAATCACTCTCAAGTAGTTTGTTAGCATAATCGATTCTGGTCAAATTTCATTTAGAATTTTTAAATTTATTGGAGTTTGCGATTTACTTGATCAGGTGTGTTTGATGCCTATGATTCCTCTAATCTCTGACTTAATTTGGTTGTATATTATATAGGAATTTGAAGTGCAGGAAGCTAAGAAGCGGAAGTCAGCTCATGAATACTTTGATGTCAATACTCTCTCCTAATCAATGCTTGTTAGTGTTGGTGAAACCTCTGTGAATTTAACGGGTAAGTACTGGATCTGTTTTTAATTAGATGCTTGTATCCAAAGAGTCTTATTTCGTGCACACCTTCTCATTTATGGAATGATTGCCAGATATGCTGGAAGTCAAATATCAAGTTTGATGGCAGATTTAGGTAGGAAAGAGGTTAGTTGTAAGTGAGAATATAGACAGACATTTGTCATCTGCTTTTATGATTGAAAGGAAGGTCTACGTTATGAATTTTCCTAGAAATATGTTGAGAGTTAATAATTTCTTGTGTTTGTGTGTGCTATTGATTCAATTGTTCTTAATAATACATAACCTTAAGTCTTCTGTAAAAAGTATGTGCAACACCCTTCTAAAATGAATAAGGGTTTTCTACATATGGCTTAATTTTCACTTTGGGTGACCTTAGAATGAGATGATACTTCACACTGTGTGTGCTCTTTTTACACTACTTTCTCCTAGTTTCACCAAATTTCTATCAAATGTCAATATTTTCCTCACATATATCAAATCAATATATTTTAGTTGTTCTTTATGTAGAAAGAAGTCCTGCAAAGTTTAGTGCAATGTTTTCAACTCTAGTTTTGTTCTTTGATGGATGTTTATCTTACTTTTTAACATATTCTTGTTTCTGGAGGTATTACTCTCATGATAATGAGAAGCAAGTGGGCATCTCTTTAAAATATTTAATTTTCTTCATGGCTCTTTAAAATAGATCACTTGGAATGAGAGGCACATGAACATCCGAGGCAAAAAAACTTTGAGCATGTAAGTTTCTTCAGCTTTTAATTGGAACTGCCCAATAGACACGACTTAATTACATTTACAGCATTGCTTATGGAATGCATTAGCTATGTAGAATATCCCTTTTCAAGTATTATACCATTCTGGCCGCCGAGTTGTGTGAGCATGAAAAAAACCACAAGTTCAGTTTACAGGTTTGTTAAGAGTTGTTTAGCTTCCCAAAGATCCTTTGGGACTACAGGACGACAAAGAGAACACCAACGGGGGAGACACCTTTCTCCCTGGTCTATGGCACTGATGCACTCCTCCCCATTGAGGGAGACTTCCCAACAATAAGGATGATCAACTTCAACGATGAGGCCAACACTCGAGGACTCCGCGCCAAACTAGACCTGCTTGAAGAATCGCACAAGGAGCACGCCGCCGCCGCTCTCAAACAACGCCTCAACTTGCAACACGACGCCAAAGTCAGGCCCAAGGCACTCAAACTAGGTGCCTCGCGCTACTCAGATCGGTCATCACTGCTCGCGACCCCAAACAGGGCGTCCTGCGACCCAACTGAGATGGTCCTTACATCATCCACAAACAAGTCCGGCCGGGCGTCTATGAGTTGCAGTACCAGGATGGGAAACACCTCCCTCGCAACTTCCATGCGGACGACCTCTGTCCATACTATGTGTAAATCATGGTAATCCCATGGCTTAAATGAATGAAATGTTGCTCCACTTCTTAACACTACTGCAGAATAGTCTCACTAGCGATCGCCCAAACGCCTTCTGCACCCGACCGGTCAGAACGGCTAAAAGCCTAACCTATTAAGGTAACGGCATCAGACCTTGTCAGGTCACCCATACACGCAAACATGCGTACACTACCCAAGGGCATCGCCAGTGCGAACCTTGCGAGAAATCTTTGGGACCCCGCGATGCGAATCCCAACAGATCCCCAGAGCTTGAAACAGCTTTGTAGAGGCCTTTGACCCTCAACCAATCTTTGGGGCCACGGGACGCGAACCCCAACAGATCCCCATGCTGGAAACCAACACACATTGAGGTCCTTGATGGCTTCGCCCACGCGAACCACAAGCAATCCCTCAAGTCTTTGGGACCCCGCGGAGCGAATCCTTACAGATACAATAACAGCCTGACAAATTGCTAACTTCATCTACCAAGTTATCACGGAAATGAAGAAAAACAAGGACGATCGAGGTAAACTAACTTGTCCATTTATAATATTGTAACTGTATACTCTTTACAGGCGCAAAATTGCTACGACCCAAGGGCCAGTCTAACTAAGCGGAGTCAAACACACGACCTAAACCCCTTCCTAATCTAACAAGGCATGCCACCAAGCACCCATCTTCTTCCCTCGCTCACCCCAGTCGAGCAAAGTACTCGCCTCGGGGTCATCGGGCCTTGAGGCATCCAAGGCGTCCTGTGTCCAACCCAGGGTGCAGCTGCTCTAGTTGAAAGCGGCATCGCAGCCAACCTTCCTCATACCCTTGCACCGCGACTTCGCCCTGGGTCTTGAGCTCATCGACCTTCTCCCTCAGCCGCGGCCATCTCTCATGGATCTTCACCGTGTAAGTCAGCTCATGCTCAGGGTCCTCTCCAGGGTATTGCCCCAGCCCAAGGTCTCGCTCAAGCGCGAAGATTTCCCGCATCGCGCGCATGAGGTCCGAAAACAAGTCAGCATGCTGGTTCGCAACGTCCAGCTTACCAAGCTCTGACTTCGCAAGTTTATCCGCAGCGTCCTTCAGGCGAGTCTCTGTTTTTGACTTCAGAGAAGAAAGCGCTGTCTTCCAAATAGCGACTTCGGCCTCCTTCCCCGCAAGGTCATTTTCCTTCTTCGCCAGCTCCGCCTCGCGGGCGGGACACCAAACCAGGAGCTTCTCCAGAAGAGTGTCCCTTTGCAAATGCCCCAGGCGAGACTCTTCCTTTTCCCTGGTGAGAGCAGCACACCAGGTCTCCAACTCAGCCACCCTTTTGTTGGCCTTCTCCGCCTCAGCCTTGGCAGACTGGGCAGCTTCCGCCTCCTTTCTCAAGCGGGCGATCTCACTGATTTGGGCACTGTCCCTCACATTCGCATAGCTCAGGATCTTGTGCCATTGGCTGAGACCAACGTACTCATTGATGACAGCCTGTAATAAGATGAGTCAGTACAGAAATTAGAGAACAAAAAACAGAGAACAAAGGAGATGCCTTACCTGAAGGTTGTGCTTGGCGGCCTCCTTCATGAACTCAACTGGGGAGTCCAAGCTTCGATCCATCAGCTCCCTGTCGAAAGGAGTGCGAAGCCCCTCCAGACTTGCAGGAAACGCGCTTTCCTCCCAACAACGCGACTTGTTGTTTAAGAGAAATACAGGGTCCCAAGCCCCCCTGTGGGGTGCCCTCCTCCTTATAAACCTCAAGGCTTTCAAAGCAGCGGGGTCCTCAGACCATTTGTGGACCTCCTTGATAGTCAGACGCTTCCTCTCAAGGAAGTGCGACCAAACCCCGGTCTCCTCCAGCACGGTCGCCGCCGCGCCCAAGTCCACCACGCTTTGGTGAATGCTGCATGGCGGGTTGGAAGGGCCCGCCCCTACACCAAATGACTTGTCAGCACAACAAAGAAAGCTTGGGAAACAAGGAAACGAGGAAAGGAACTCACCTGGCGAAGGGCCCTAATCAAGGGCAAGACTGGCCTCGCCAGTGGGGGGATTGCATTGCGGCTTCACCCAGGCGCATCTCACAGACGACTCGCAGGAACTGCGGACTACATCCCAAGCGCTCTTCCTCTCAGGGATCTCCTTTGCCACCAGGGCGTCGTTAGCAGCACCGCTTGGAACGCTTGGAGGTGCCCCCTCTGGAGCCCCTTCCCTCTGGGAAGCCTGGCTGCTTGTTGGGAGAGCATCCCCAACATCTCTTCTTGTCTCCGGCTGAGTACCACCTAACGCGGGCGCGCCAACCCTCGCCGAGCTTGCTGGGACCTGGCCCCTAGTAGAATTGCTGGCCTTCGCTGCAGACCTGGACTTCCTCCTCATGGCCCGCAGGAGATCGCCGGTCGAGACTGCTTTCTTTGGGGGGGCCCTCCACCTGAGGGGAAACCTCAATCTGAGGAGAAGCCTCTGCCTGGGGGCATGCGCTCGCCTGGAAGGGAACCTCCAACTGAGAGTGAACGTCATCCTGAGGAGTTGACACATGAACACTTTCAAGGGGGATTTCGCCACCCGCCCTAGGGGGACTCGCTAGCAGCCCAGAAACAAAGGCATCCATCCTGGCGTCCTCGTCCGGTGCCGCAGCCTGCACAGAAGGGCCAGCGGCCCCCATCACTGGAGTCTCGCGTACCCCCTCTTCTCCATGGATACCTTCAGAAGCCCCCTCCTTGGCCACTTCCTCCACATGGGGAAGTTCTCCCTGGACAGGCCCCCGCGGAGTAGCCTGGTTTGTCCCACGAGGGGCTTTCTCCACAAGGCGCTACGCCGTGTCACTGGACACTTTCTTCCTCTTCGCCTCGCCTAGAAGCGGCACACCTACGCCAGAGGCTGGCCTTTTCCTCCGCGGAGGCTCAATAGCACCCAAAACCTTCTCCGCAGCAGGAGAAGCATTCTGCCTATACGCACAGGCAAGGTGAATTTGGACCGCAGCGCGCATAGATGCTCTCTTTCCTCTCTCCTCGTCAGGACGAACGGGAACATCTGGAAACACGGAGGTCAGTACACAGATGAGAAACAAAGGGAAGACTACTCAGTGCATACCTCTGGGACCCGCGAGGGCAGCACGAAGTGCGTCCATCACTTCACCACGATGCGCAGGTGCCCATCCTTCATAAGGCGGAGGCACCTTGAGATCCATGAGGTAACCAGTGCTGACGTCAGCCCACCTAAGGGTGACCTCATCCAATTGCGCAAGAGAAAAAGGAAAAAGGTCATCGCAGGACCTCTTGGCCAACACATCGTCCAGCCACCCCAAAAGGCGAACGTATTCGCGCCATCGCCGCCCATCCGCGTGCAAAACAGGCTTAAGAGCCACGCTCTGCACAGCTTCTAAAGTCCTCGCCACTGGGAACCCCCAGGACTCATCCCTGCAAACGAAAAAGAAACTCCCATGACAGTCATGATTGGATTTCAGAGGAATACCAAAAGACACAGAATTGTTCCCCCCAACACTGAGGGGGGGTAACATGGAAAACTTGTCTCCCTGTTCGCAGGTCTAGCCGATAGAACTGCAAGAAGACATCCACGAATGGCTCCACCCCAGCCAACCGGTAGGCCACAAGGAAACCGGCGATGTGGATAAACGTATTGGGCCCAAGCTGTGACGGTGGAAGCCTCCACAGAGTACACAGGTCCTGGACAAGGGGGGCAAGGGGAACCTCAACCCAGAGGACATCTGAGCAGTATAGAGGCAGAGAGCGGCGCTCTCCAGGTTCTCCGGTGTCTGTGGAAGCTTCAGCGCCTTGCAGGGCCCAGTCCACGCCGTAAACACCGGCACGGCTCCCATGGGAAAGAAAGCCTTCTCAAGTTCCTGGTGAAGCTTCCCAGGCTTCACGGCGGTCCTGTCCACGACATGGACAACGGGACGAGCAACTCCCTTGGCAGCCATTACTGCGGGAGAAAGAAAATAAGCCTGAGAAGACGAACAGGTCTGCTAGCAATTTTATCAAACACCTTGTAGGCAGAAGCGGAAAGTGTGGTACCTCACCTAAATCCGCGAAGAAGAAAGCAGACCAATGCAGGGGCAACAGGTGCCGTAAAGGATCAAGCACGCTCCACAAATATCAAACTCAAACGCAAAAACAGAAACTAACTAACCAGACAGAAAACGAGAACACAGAAGTAAGTTCGAGCGAGAGAACGAAAAAGCAAAGAACAGAGAACCGCGAAGGAGTTGGCTATTTGTAGGCACAATCCTAACGAAGCCGAAACGTCGTTTCAAATGGAGAACTAATCCCAGCAAGCCGCGTGTCAAAAATCGCTAACGGTAAGAAACGTTTGGCCTACCGCCAAAGTGACTGTTCCCAACGGTCAACTTTAAGCCAAAACGCGGAGTACAGGACCCTGCCCATACTCCGCCTCTAGGAGGAGGCACCTTGGTACACTACCCAAGCAAATGTCCCTCGCGATCTCGCCCCTCGCGTCATCATCAGCAGCAACCAAGGAAATACATCGCGATCCCACCGCATCGCGTGAAGGTATCGTCAAGGAAGCTTCGCGCCTGCTGGCCTTGCCAGGACCTCGCAGGTTCGCATCTCCTGGTCTCGCCAGACAGGGCCTTCGCAACTACTGGGCTTCGCCATCAATCACTTAGTAACATGAAAGACTGGGAGAAGGAAGCTGGGAAGGGTCGTCTCCGCGACCTACCCACGTTCTCCATTACATCTCCAGTTTTCCACTACTCTGGAACGTGGAGGAGCGCTCCACCACTCCCATCACGGGACAACCGCCACCTCAATGCCTCCTATAAAAGGATGGCTTGGGAAAGGTACACCCTATCTACACACCTCCACTCCTCTTTCTGCTCCTGAGTATTCCGTTTTACAACTTGCAGATTACTCCAGAGCTCAAGATCGTCGTTCCGATCACTCCTCCACCATTCAAGTATCTGGAAGCCCAGTCCCGTAAAGGAACCAGGCTATCACATTCAGTGAGAGAAACCTTTCTCTTATGGATCGAGGCCACCAATCTATTTGGCTTAGGTCGATTGGGAACCTAAAATAACTGGTCTGCACAGGCTCTAGATCCGTTAGTCAATTACAATAAAAAATAAAAATTCTCGATTGCCCAAAATTGGTACCACGGGGTTTACTTCATATTTTTGCTTGATTTTTTATTTATCCTTTTTTTATTTTTCTTTATTAAATGATATACAAAATAATTAATTCTAATAACACTAGAAATAATGACAATAATCAATAATAGAATAAATAAATTAATATAGATCAAATAAAAGAATTAGTGTTAAAGATAAAGAAAAAGATTAAAAGTTTTGGCCTAATGCCCAAATTGTCAGTTTTTAAACTTGTTAAGGATTATTATGGGTGAATGGACTTTAATGACTCAAAAAGGAAACTTTTAAAAGCTTAGGGGTTAAGTGGATTAAGGAAGATAAGTGAGGGACAAAATAATTAAATGAATAAAACAAAAAAAATAAAGGAAAAGCAAAACACATACCTGTTGGCTGTTGCAGAGGATCGCGAAAGAGAGAGGGAAGAGATGGAGCAAGCTTGGGTTCGGCTTCCAGGCAACGTCGGCAGCGGAGAGAAGTGGCGGTCAGCAGGGAGGCGCGACGCGAGGTTGATGGTGGCGGCGATGCAGCGAACGGTGGTCTGTGCTGTCTGATTGAGTCGGGTTGAACGCGGGTCAAGTAGCGGGTCGACGCAAAATTCTCCGTCCGAAAACTTCAAGCAACAAGGGTGGTAGATTCGGACTCCTGACGGTGACACGAATCTAACTAACTCACCAAGTTTCAGAGATTGAGAGGCCGGATTGCGAGATTGAAGTTGTTGGAGATGGAGGCTTGGACGCGATGAACAGAAAACAATTTTTTGACGATTTTTTATCGAATTTTTTTATATTAATTGGTGTTTTAGGGTTTAATTGAGGGATCTATTTATAGACAATGAGTTAGAGTTAGAATTAGAGAAGGTTTAGAGAGTTGGGATTAAATTGAAACTCCTAATTTTAAGAGATGTAGATTAGATTATTATTATTATTATCATATTATTTTCAAATTATTTATTATTTTTGGATTATTATATTATTATGATAATTATATTTATTTCTTCATTTTCTCACTCCTTTTTTTCTCACCTTTCTTTTTTATAGATTTCTCCCCTAAAATCATTAAACATTCAATTAGTTTCTTTTTACTTTTTTAATTGCTCAAATCAACCCCAAGTTAATTAGTCTAGGTCAAACCAGTTGTTAATTAAAATTTCGGATAAAAATCGGGTGTCAACACATTGGATGTCTTTTGAGTTATCTTTAAGAAACAGTTTGGTATTGTCGCCGAGGTTTGTGTGAGTAACTTCTCATAAGTAAGCTAAAGTTTTGACTCCTTTATTTTATCTCTGTTGATTTTGCCACACAACCATCACTCTATGCATTAAGTTCAACTTTCTTTTGTTTCTTTGTTTATTTCTAACAGCCTCATAGTATCATTTTTGTTTTACATAAACTATGCATATTCTTTATCTCTAACCAAAATGTTTCATGTTTATTGACAGGTTTAGTCTTTTAGATGTTGCTTTCATTTGATTCTTTATTTGTCTTAGTCTAATTCCTCTCTTAGTACACCATGGTTCATTCATGTTGATTGAGGCACTTATAGTATTAGGGGGTTTCAAACATGCGCATTTTTTGGTGAAAAACTTTGTTTTTCATCTCCTTTTTCACGTGAAAAACAGAGGTGAGTTCACCTAGCGCGGCGCGGACCTCAGGTGAAGAGCGTGAAAGTGAACGTTTGTTTTTCACGTGAGAAGCCCCTTATTCACCAGTCTTCACCATTCGCCGCTCCGCGAGCTCGCAGCTGAAGGTCATCTCGTCTTCATCTTCATCGTGTTGCATACCGTTGTACCAGGTATCTTCTTTCATATTCTCAAATGTAGCGCCATATCTTCCTGAATTTGTCTCCTCCCAGCTAAATTCGGTAGAAATTGGGGATGGGTTAGGGCAGAGGTTGCTTGATTTTGTTTCGGGTTGCTAGAGTTGTGTTGCCCTGTTGTGTAATTTGAACTCTTCTCTAGTGCATCACGAAAATGTGTGCAGCGCACAACTGTGCGCACATAGTCACGCACAATATTGTGCGCAGCGCACAACTATATGCACATAGTCCCGCACAATATTGTGCGCAGCGCACAACTGTGCGCACATAGTCCCGCACAATATTGTGCGCAGCGCACAACTGTGCGCACATAGTCCCGCACAATATTGTGCGCTCCTCCTTATTCACGGGGTCCTCAAACTTAACCCTCCTCTTTTCACTTTTCTCACTCACCTCCAATTCACTCACCAATTAGGTGAATAACTTTATATTCACTTCTTATATTTGAAACCCCCTATTAATTAGCTTCTATAGGTAGGTTTTCTTTTCATCATTTGTTATTTGCAGGTGAACATTTTGACCAATAAAAAGATGCAGTCTTGGATGATGAGCAACATTGAACAAAGAGAACCTATATTTCACTAGAAAATTACTAGTTTGAAATATTAATTTCCGATTTGAATCCACAAGATCCTCTTTAAATCATTTGGCAAGTAAATTTGTAAGTAAATTTATTCAATTTAGAAGTACACGAACGCTTAACCATTGTTTCACCTTCTTGTTTTACAAATCTCACATCTCTTTTGCACGCTCAGAATTCTGTTCGATAGTAGCAAACTTTGAGCATCGTTTATGTTATATTTAAACAAATAGTTTGGTACTTTTATTAGGTTCCTAGTTAGTATTTAGGTACTTTGGATACTTCATGTGTATACCTTTTTTTAGTACTTCATGTGTATACTTTGTTTCAAGTAATGTAATTAAATTCTTCAAGTTTTTCATGAACATTTTTATTATATTTTTCTACATTTTATTAAATGAAGTAAGAAAAAGTGAATAAAAATTCTATTATGGCACAAATGAAACTACAGAAAATCTAATTTTGCTATTATGACATACGTTTTGTGCCACTAAAGTAACCTCCAAATTATTTACGCGGATGCATTTAATTGCAAAAAAAAATGTGCCATTAATTCTAAGAATTCTTTTCTGATACATAAAAACGTGTCACAAAATCCTAGATGGCTGTAGCAACACACGCTATAAGTGCCACTAATAGGCTTTAGTGTTAGGACTTCTACTGACACTTTTTTTGCGTGTTGATGTTTCCTCAAAGTATCTTTACTGGCACATTTTCGTAATTTAATGGCACATTTTGTGTGACATTAAATGGCATTTTGTTTCTAGTGAGAGAAGGAAAGAAGAAGAAAACGGAAGAAGATGCAGAAGATGCAGAAAGAAAGAAATAAGAAGAAGATAGAGAGAAAAAAGATGGAGAATATGAAGATGGAGAAGATGAAGAGAAATCGAGAAGATGAAGATAGAGAGAAATGAAGTAGAAGATGAAGATGATGGAAAAAATGAAGGATTCGGCGGGTGAAGAAATCCTAAAAAATGATTTACTACAGCCTTGTTTACTGCGTCCCTGGCTGCAGTAAAGACTACTGCACCATTAACTGCGTCAGTTTATTGCGCCTTTAGGCTTACTGCGGCCTAAATCGAAGTAAGGGTCGCAGTAAGAATTGTCTTCCCCAATTAGTGATTCTCAAGACTCTGTTTTTTTGTTTCCTTTTAGCCTCTATTTTTTGGAGCACTATTTGTACAAATGATGTTAAGGAACTTGAACTTTTCGATTAGTAAGGTAGTTTATACATTATGAATTTCTATTTTCAAGTTTTAAGCCTCATTTTTCTTTCAACTTCTCATGTCAAATACAACAATTCTTAAAGAACCTTCCTAATACTCCTGATGTAGGCTGCAGCCTCTGATTCCCTCATTCTTGGCATCTGTATGGCTCCAACCAGCCATTGAATTTTTGTTGCTGGAGCAAGCATGTTGTTGGTGGCTGCTCATCCACAACTCTGCGGCTGTGTTACAATCCCGAAGAAGATGAAGGGTAGACTCAATCCCTTGCTCACAAACTGGACATGATTCATCATCAATCACCTTCCTGTACTTCAAATTTGACCGCGTCGGTGGGCTAGAGTGGCCTGCACGCCATATAAATTGTTCATTCTTGTTCATAACACCGCTTTGCCAAATTCCTTTCCAAATTGGATCCGAAGAAGGTCCTGAAATATTTTCATATTTGCGATGTTGCATGAAGGTCTCATAGCCGCTTTTGACTGTATAAATGCCCGTTCCAGTATGGTGCCATATTATTTTGTCCTCCTCCAAATGATTGAGTAAAGGAAGCCGCTCTATCAAAGCAGCATCTCCTTGAGAAAAAAATCTGGTGGATTAGCAACCAACTCCAGCCTTGATTATTGTCAAGAAGGAGATCACTAACCGTGGATGTGAGATCAACATTATTTGGAATTGTTATAGGCCGAAAATTATTTCCACCAGGCAGCCAAGGATCGCACCGATTTCAAATTGCACTTCCATCCCCTATCCTTCATCAAATCCCTTTCTCCATCGCACCTCAAGAAAGGAGAGTGGGTCACCTTGTCGCAGCTCTCTTCTTGGTGAGATATTGCCGTAATTATTTCCATTAATCAGCACTGAGTTTTCGACAGTAAAAATAAAATCCACCACCGTTGATATCATACTGCTCGGGAAATTCATCTTGCTCATCATAGCTTCCACAAATTTCCAGCTCACTTTGTCATATGCCTGGGACATGCCCAGTTTAAGCGCACATTGCCCCTTCTTCCTCGACCGCTTCCCTCTTGGTTTATGCAAAAGCTCATAAGCCACGATAACATTGTCTGACATCAATTTGCCTTGCAGGAAGGCACTTTGCTCATCGGAAATCAACATTGAGAGAGCTGATTTCATGTGCATAGCAATCGTCTTTGACACTAACTTGTAGATAACGTTGCAAAGGCTAATTGGTCAGAGATGCTTCATATTTACTGGCTTGTTAATCTTCGGGATTAGGAGAATGTTGGTAGAGTTGATGTCCTGCACGTAAACTCCACCATTTAAAATATTCAGGCAATAAGTAATTACATCATTTTTTACCTGGGGCCAAAACTGGTGAAAAAAAACCCGCTGGTAAGCCGTCTAGCCACGAAGCCCTAAAAGGATGCATTTCCTCCCTGTCTCTGTTGAAAATAAGTGATTCGTAAGCCGCAAGTAAGGTAACTTAGCTAGCAAGTTACCAGATCCTAGTAGGAGTAGGAGTTAGATTAGTTGTTCGCATGTAGTAGATAGATTGGTGTTAGGAGTTCAATTCCCAATAGCTTTAGGTCTCTAGCTTAAAGATGTATTGCCTATATAAAGGGCACGAAACCAATCAAATAAACAAGGTTGTTGATTGATTTCACAAAATATTCTAGTCCTACTCTATTTCCTTGCTCTGCCAAGCTCTAACATTGTGGTATCAGAGCTCAATTGTTCGACTAGAATGGTAGGAAACAACAACTTTAGCAATGCTTCACAAACACAGATCCTTGTGTTCAAAGGGGAAGCTTTTGGCTACTGGTGCATCAAGATGAAGACCATGTTCATGTTTCAAGATCTTTGGGATGTCGTGGACAAAGGTATTCTAGAAGAAGGAGATGATAATGCAGCAAAGAAAGAGGAGTAGAAAAAGGATGCGAAAGCCTTGTACTTCATTCAGCTAGGTCTGGACGATGCAATCTTCTCCCAGATTGCAGCAGCTACATCAGCTAAACAAGCATGGGACACTCTGAAGAAAGAGTTCCAAGGTTTAGAAAAAAGTAATTGTGGTAAAACTCCAAGGTTTATGGAGAGAGTATGAAAACTCCAGCATGAAAAACAATGAGTCAGTCCTAACTTATCTAGCAAGAATGTCCGATATTGTCACCAAGATGAGAGGTTATGGAGAAACAGTCAAAGAGTAATCTGTTGTGACCAAAGTCTTAAGAAGTCTACCACCAAATTTTGATCATGTTGTTGCAGCCATAGAAGAGTCCAAAGATCTATCAACAGTAACACTTGATGACCTAATGGGATCTCTTCAAGTACATGAAGCAAGAATTACAAGAAATTCAGAAAAAGAAGAGGAAAGCGCCTTTCAGATACAACAAGAGACTCAGGCCTACACCTTCAACAGAGGCCGGGGAAGGGGTCTTTTTAGGTCTAGAGGCAGAGGTAGGTTAAGAGGAAGGATGATAACTTGTTCATATTGCAAAAAGACTGGTCACCATGAAGATGATTGCTGGAACAAACAACAATGCACTTTCTGCAAAAAGAAAGGACACAAGGAGGAGGATTGCTGGAGCAAGCCAGGAGAAGCCAAGTTTGTGGAAGGAGAACCTGAACCTGAAGACTACTTGTTCATGACACTAATGAATAACAAGAACCAAGATTCTGATGTTTGGTATCTTGACAGTGGGTGCTCAAATCATTTGACAGGCTTCAAACACAAGTTTAAATACTTGGATGAATCTCACAAGTCTCAGGTCAAGTTAGTTGACAACAAAAAGATTGAAATTGAAGGAAGAGGAGAAGTAAAAGTTTTATGTGAAGGAAAAGAAAGAATTATAAAGTGAGTTGATTATGCACCAGGCGTAGCACACAACTTAATCAGTATTGGACAGTTAGTAAGAGCAGGTTTTTCCATTAATTTTCAGAATTCTGTGTCAAGTTTGAGATATGCAAAGGGAGCTAATATTACAAGCAACAATGACTGAAAATCAAATGTTTCCAGTAGTGTTGAGCACACATCAACATGCATTTATGAGTAAGCAGGAACAAAGCTCCAAGTTATGGCATCAGAGATATGGACATTTGAATTTCAGATCTCTTCGACTTTTGGTTAACAAAAACATGGTGAAAGGTCTGCCAAGCATAAAAGAAGATGAAGATGTATGTGAAGGTTGTCTTTATAGAAAACAAACAAGAAAATCTTTTCCTACAAATCAAGCAAAGAGAGCTGAGGCAAAATTGGAATTAATTTTTGCCGATTTATGTGGTCCAATGAGAACTACTTCTCATGGAGGAAACAAATACTTGTTCTTATTGATTGATGATTACTCAAGAATGTGTTAGGGGTATTTTCTTAAACATAAATCAGAAGCCTTCGAAATTCAAAAAATTCAAAGCATGGTCAGAAAGAGAGACTGGACTGAAGCTAAAAACTCTGAGGACTAACAGAGGTGGTGAATTTGTGTTTAATGAATTCAACACCTATTGTGAAGATCAAGGGATAAACAGACAACTTACTGCTCCATGTACACCAGAACAAAATGGTGTAGCAGAAAGAAAAAATAGAACAACCATAGAGATGGCAAGAGCAATTATGAAGGCAAGAGGACTTGGAGATGAATATTGGGCAGAGGCTGTTGCAACAGCTATTTATTTAATCAACATCTCACCAACAAAAGCTTTGGAGAAAAAAACACCCTTTGAGGTATGACACAACTATAAACCATCTGTGTCACATTTAAAAATATTTGGATGTGTATGTTATGTCCTAGCAACAGGAGCAAAACACAAATAATTAGAACAAAAAAGCAACAAATATTTGTTCATTGGCTACTGTACAAAGTCAAAAGCCTACAAGATCATGGATCCTGAAAGCAAAAGACTAATTGTGAGCCGAGATGTGAAGTTTGATGAGAATAAAGGATGGGATATAGAAAATGGTGCCCGGAAAGAGTATTGGATAGAAGAAACACCATCAGGACATCAGGAGTCTCAATATCAGATAAATCAGAACGCAGATGAAGAACATGAGTCCAATCAGGAAGAACAAGAAACTGAACAAGAAGTGGCAGAATCTACAATGAGATCTCAAAGGATAAAGAAAGTGTCAGCCTACCTAAAAGACTATGAAACCACATTGGTCATGTATGTTGAGGATCCAACTTCAGTAGAGATTGCATTGCAACAAGATTAAAAGCAAGTGATTTCTCTCCCCTTTTCATTGATACAGTTATCGGATATAGGGGTTGTTGGGTCTGGTGTATAGAATTAGCAATAGAGGAATGATAAATGAGGTAAGGGTGTGGGGTAGTTTCTAATGTGCCATAGTCAGGAGGAGTAGAAGTAGGAACCTATGAAAATGGGAAATGTTGTTCATTGAAAATAACATGTCGACAAATAATTATTTTGGAGGAAGCAAGATCATAACATTTGTAACCACGATGATTTTGAGGAAATCCAAGGAAGACACACGGGGTGGATCGAGGTTGGAGTTTATTGATGGTGGGCGAAGGGAAAAGAGGGTAACATAAGCATCCAAAGACACAAATATTGGAATAGGAGGGGTCCTTTTGGTAGAGAATTTTAAGAGGAGAAAGAAAATATAGAAGTTTGCTTGGAAGAATATTTAAAAGGTATGTAGCCATTTGTAACGCATGATGCCAAAAAGAAAGAGGAAGAGAAGCATGAGCTAGAAGAGTCCGAACCATATTATTAATGGTGCGTAATTTTCGTTCGGCTTTTCCATTTTGAGAAGATGTGTAAGGACAAGAAAAACGAAAAACTAATCCAGTGTCATCACAAATTTTTTTAAAAGATGCATTATCAAATTCACGTCCATTGTCACATTGAATTGTTTTGATGTTGCGTTCAAATTGATTACGTATAAAATTGCGAAAAGAAAGGAAAGTAGCAAAAACTTGTGATTTATGAGCTAAGGGAAAAGTCCAAACAAATTTAGAATAGTCATCCAAAATAACTAAATAATAACGGTGCCCGGACGAGCTCAAAACAGGTGATGTCCAAATATCACAATGCAAAATATCAAATGGTAAAAGAACATGATTGACACACAGAAAAATGTCTATCACTATTACATTCAATCAATTTATTTTGTCTCAAGGAATTGAAAACAGGTATACCCGAATGACCCAGACGATCATGCCACAAAGATGTAGATAACGCAGTAAAAGATACGGGTGAAGAATCATGGTCAGAAGTAATAGGATAAAACTCCCCCTGACTATCACATCTCATTAAAATCTTCCCCGTCTGTAAATCCTTCACGGAAAAACAAAACGGATCAAATTCTACACTAACCGAATTATCAGTGGTAAATTTACGAACGGAAACCAAGTTTTTAATCAACTAGGGTGCATGCAAGACATTGTTTAATTTTAATTGTGGTTGGGAGTGGGCTAAGTGCGTGTGACCATAACCCAAAATCAGAACTGAATGACCATTTCCAACAATTATACGACGAGTACCACTCAAATTAAAATAGGGTGAGAGCATACCTGGAGAGGAAGACATGTGAGATGAAGCACCCGAATCCATTATCCAACTGGTGGAAGGAGGTTGAAGGCCCAAAGTGTGCATTGCCTCATTGATATCGGTAGGCACTTCAGTGGCAGAAAATGAGTGATGTTGGGCCTAAGGACGAGGCCCAAGAATTCCAGCCTGGTGAGGGCGCTGCTGGGCAGGTTTCGGCCAAGAGGAGGTGGGGAATGGGCAAGGTGGAACGGGCCAGGGCCAGGCCCAAGGCCAAGAGAAGGACTGGCTGTTTGGAGGAGGCCCACGCTGCCACCCAGCTCCTTGGGTATTCTGCCGGTTACCGGAGTGTCTGCCGCCGGACTGTCCACGGCCGGTTGCCACCGCCGCCGCGATTTCCCGGCCTCCCATGATGAAACCGATTGCCGCCCTTATTGGATCGATATTCTGGAGAAAATAAAGAGAATGAGAATTAGGGGCCGATGTTACCTCATTAGAAGAATTTGCAACCAAAACCGTTTGGGACACAGTGGCTGCCTTTTTGGCAAGTCCGGCTTCCTCGAGAATAATCATGGATCGAGCCTTGTAAAAGGGTGGGAGGGGATCGCTTTGTCGGATTACAGTGCCAACACCATTATAAGCTTCGGTCAACCCAGCAACCATTTAAAGGACCAAGCGATTATTACTCACCGGAGCTCCCACATTTTTCAATTGATCCGAAAGGACCTTTAAACGTTGACAATAAGCAGAGGCATTAGGGAAGGAGGCCATATCAGTTGAAGAAAACTCTTATTCAAGCGAAACAGCACGGGAATTTTGATTATCTTGAAAAATGTCGCGGAGACGGTTCCATGCTTCCATTGCCGTGGAGTCGGTCTCAAGAATGCTATGGAGAAGATCCTGAGAGATAGTAGCATAAATCCACTGAAGAACGGTGGCATCTAGGGTTTTCCAGAGTTTAGAATCTGTATCAGGAGAGGTTGTTGTGGTATTAGTGGAAGACGGGATGATATGGTGGAGAACTCGATGGGAACGGCAGTGAATTTTAAATAGTTCAGCCCAAGTATTGTAATGGACATTTTCCATCTCTAGAGTGAGGGATATGTGGGTCTTAATGTTAGAGACAGCAAGAGCAGGGTGAAAAGAAGATTATCTTGCATCGGAGCTTGGCGTAGGGTCGGTCATGGTGGCCGGAAAAAGAAAGGAAGAGGAAGCCGAGGTAGATGAAGGTTGAAGATGAGCAGAGGCGGAAAAAACAGAGGGATAGAAAGCCTAGGGCTCTGATACCATAAAAGCAAGTGATTTCTCTCCCCTTTTCATTGATACAGTAATCGGATATATATACAATTGATAGGCTAGAGTTTAGGCTTAAACCATGGCACAAAACTGGAAAGCCAATATAATTTACTATAAATACAAATATACAATTACTATATTCTAATAAAGATGTCTGTGTAGAGAAGCTATGACAAAAGAGATCGACTCTATAGAGAAGAGCCAAACCTGGAAATTAGTCAACTTACCTGATGGGAAGAATCTCATAGGCTTGAAATGGATTTTTAAGACCAAAATGAATGCAGATGGTAGTATAAAAAAGCACAAGGCTCGGTTTGTGGCTAGAGGATTCAGCCAAGAACCTGGAATAGATTATGAGGAGACTTTCTCTCCAATTGCAAGGTTTGAGATAGTCAGAACTATCCTAGCAAATGCAGCACATCATCAATGGCAGGTTTATCAGTTTGATGTTAAGTCGGCTTTTCTCATTGGAGACTTGAAAGATGAGGTTTATGTTGAACAACCACATGGTTTTTCAGTGAAAGGTAAAGAGAATATGGTATACAAGTTGTGTAAGGCTCTATATGGGCTTTAACAAGCCCCGAGGGCATGGTATGGCAAAATAGATCAATGTTTCTGTACAAAAGGATATATCAGAAATCAGAATGAGCCCACACTCTATATCAAAGATAACGAACAACAAGATATGATGATGGTAAGCCTTTATGTGGATGATATGATATACACTGGCTCATCCACAGAACTGATAGAAGAATTCAAGAAGGATATGAAGCAAACCTTTGACATGACAGATTTAGGAATGCTGAGGTATTTTTTAGGACTTGAGGTCAGTCAATCGAAGGAAGGAATTTTTGTTTGTCAGAACAAGTATGCTCAAGAACTTCTCAAAATGTTTACTATGGAAAATTGCAATCTTGTGGCAACACCAATCAATACTAATGAAAAATTAAAATTAGAAGATGGGACAGGTGAGGCAGATGCAAGGAAATTCAGAAGCTTAGTTGGTAAACTTATATACTTGACACATACAAGACCTGATCTAAGTTATGCTGTGGGAATGATCTCTAGGTTTATGAATAAGCCTTCAAAATAGCATTTGGGAGCTGCAAAACGAGTATTAAGGTATGTTGCAGGAACCAAAGACTTTGGAATATGGTACAAAGGAAACCAAGGTTTGATGTTAAAAGGGTATACCGATAGTGACTGGGCAGGTGATCAAAATGATAGAAAAAGTACATCAGGAAGCTGTTTTCATCTTGGTTCAGGTCATATTTCTTGGCTGTCAGAAACAAGCATCAGTAGCTCTCTCTACAGCAGAAGCTGAATATGTGTCAGCAACATCTACAGCTTGCCAAGCTGTGTGGTTGAGAAGAATTCTAAAGGATCTAGGAGAAGAGCAACAACAAGCAACACTAATTTTTTGTGATCGCAAATCAACAGCTGCTATTGCAAAGAACCCAGTGATGCATGGTAGAACAAAGCATATAGAGCTAAGGTATCACTTTATTAGAGACTTAATTGGGGAAGAACAGATCAAGTTAGAGTTTTGCAGGTCAGAAGAGCAGCTTGCAGATATCTTCACCAAAGCATTGCCAACAAGTAGATTTGAACTACTTAGAACAGCACTACAGATCATCAGCTTCGAATCAAAGGGGAGTGTTGAGAATAAGTGATTCGTAAGCTGCAAGTAAGGTAACTTAGCTAGCAAGTTACCAGATCCTTGTAAGAGTATGACTTAGATTAGCTGTTCTCATGTAGCAGATAGATTGGTCTTTAGCTTAAAGATGTATTGCCTATATAAAGGGCACGAGACCAATCAATTAAACAAAGGTTGTTGATTGATTTCACAAAACATTCTAGTCCTACTCTATTTCCTTGCTCTGTCAAGCTCCAATAGTCTCCACTCAAATATTTCGTTCTTTTTTTTCACTGAACTTATGATAATTGTCACTACGTACTTGGGGGCAGCTTAGTAGCGCCTTAAGAAGCGCCAAATAGGGCTACAACCAAGCCACCAGCCGTCTAGCGCTACATGGCGCTTCATTAAGCGGCTATGAAGCACAACCAGAAGCGCCAATCTGCGCTTTAAGTAGCCCAAAAGCCATACAGCGCTAAGTCGCGCTTCAGGGAGCGGGTAAGAGGCGCTTTTGTAGCGCATGTAAGCGGTTCATGGGCCTTTAAACTGCCCACTTCGTCTCCTTCCTTCCTCTCTGCATCAGATCTGCGTATTCGAGAGTTCGAGAGCCGAACTTGTTGCTCTCCTCCCTATTTCCATTTTTGAGTAACAAATCTTGCTCCATCTGTGTTCAAGCAACGAAGCAGATCTTGTTGGTTTATTTAGGTATGTATTTATATACTATTTTTATTTTGTTATTCCTAGTTTATGTTGTTAAAATTAGTAGAATTTGATATTTAAGATTTCAACCATAGTTCCTGTCTGTGAATATTATGTAGAATATTATATGCATAATATTATTTTCAGTATTGGAAATAATATTGTAAAATATAATATTTAATTTAATATTCATGGATTGTCCAGGTTGGACAGTTTGTAAAAGTGCAACTGGTATATTGAAGTTAAGATAGAGTAAGTAATTACGTATCACTCGTACGCCCCCTGTAGCGACAACCGCCCGTGCCTCTTCCTTTTCGGCTTTTCGTTGACCTTTTTGGCGTTTGCGGTCGCCTGTTTTGAGGCCTTCTGAAAGCCCTCCATGTATTTAAAAGTTCATTTACAGCACCAGTTGTGCTTCATATGCGCTGGTATAGAAGCGCCATTATAAGCTTCTAGCGTCGCTTCTACGTATACCGCTTTTAATTAAAACATGAGCTTCATGGCGCTACAGAGTAGCGCCTTAGTAGCGCTAAATGGAGCTTCAGAAAGTCCACGTTGGTAGCTGACATAGATGCAGCTTTGTACCGCTTATGGAGCGCCATTTAGCGCTACAACGAAATTGAACATAAGATAAGATAGAGTAAGTAATTACGTATCGCTCGTACGCCCCCTGTAGCGACAACCGCCCGTGCCTCTTCCTTTTTGGCTTTTCGTTGACCTTTTTGGCATTTGCGCTCGCCTGTTTTGAGTCCTTCTGAAAGTGCTCAGAGTTCTAAAAGTCGATCAGCTTGTCCCAAACCTCCTGCGATAGCTCAGCAGGTTTGTGTTGACGCCAATGGTTGTGGTCCGGGTTCTCCTCAGTGAGAGGGTAATGGTCGTTGTTCCATTGCCGGATTTTGGAGAGCTTTGTACGGTACAGCTCACCGAATCGAGATATGAGAGCCTTCAGCACGTCCTCAGCTCCACTCCGTGGCACCCAGTCATAGCTCAGCTTCAACAAGAAGAAATGTTTATGTAATAATGTAACAATTATATTAAAAAAATATTTCAACTCACATTAAATTATAACCTTAAATTTCGTTACGTAAGCATCATGAGCCTCCTGCGGGAATCGTAGAAAGATGGTGGCCAACCGGTCCAGAAGCCCTCCAGGATGCTGTTGATGGTGGATGGACATAGCGAGGCCGGTTGCCTGAGGCTGCGCAATAGAAAAAATGTTATATACATATCCATATATATTATATATAATTTATCCGTGGTCACACCCTTAGCTGGGTCAAACTATGATCGATCCATCCTTAAACTGTTTGTTGGTACATTTCTGTTTCAAAGTTTTCATCATCCGTTCAAATCCATACATCCACCAATATTGGACAGGACCACAAATCCTTGGTTGAAACGGTATATGCACGGTCAAGTGTTCCATGGAGTCAAATAATGATGGAGGGAAGATCTTCTCGAGCTTGCACAACGTCACTGTAATAAATTCATCCAACTTTTGCACGTCATCTAAACGGAACTCCCTAGCATAGATTATTCTAAAACATTTGCTAAATTCAGCTATTAGAATCCATATATCATCAGGTATGTTCCCACGCAAGATGATTGGAAGCAATTTTTGCATAAAAACATGACAATCATGCGTTTTCATGCTGTAAAATGAATTATTAGACATGTTGACACAACTTCCAATGTTTGACGCATATCCATCAGGAAGTTTGAGCGTGGTCTTCAACCATTTGCAAACATTCGTAATCTGATCTTCACTCAATGTATAAATTGCCTTAGGTTGACATGGTCTTCCATCGCACCCGGGAACCAAATGTAACTTTGGCCGAATGTTCAATTTCTGCAGATCACATCTCGAGTTTGCATTGTCTTTATTCTTTGCTTTTTGATTCATAACTGTGTAGAATACATTGTCGAAACAATTTTTCTCAATATGCATTACATCGAGGTTATGTCTTACTAACAAATGTCCCCAGTACGGTAACTCCCAAAAGATTGATTTCTTAATCCAGTTGTGAGTCACACCAAAGCCCTCAGGTCGTTGTCTGTCCCAATATGACCCAAAAGGCGGGAACTCAATCTGCTCAATCTCTGTTAGTATTTCAACACCGGACTTATATTCAAAGGGCTCTGCCCGCTCTCGACTACCCCATGCTCGACAGTCATGTCGATAAGAATGTCGACGGTGTAAAAATCTTCTATGACACCCCCACCAACAAGGTTTACGTCCATAAGTTAATTGGAAACTGGACACATCGGCCATACAGTATGGGCATGCAAGTTTTCCATGCGTACTCCAGCCTGATAGCATACCATAAGCCAGAAAGTCACTGATTGTCCAAAGCAGACATGCTCTCATTGTAAAATTCTTCCTACGATGCGCATCCCAAGTTTCAACACCTACGGTCCATAGACTATTCAACTCGTCGATCAATGGCCACAAGAAGACGTCAATATTTCGCCCTGGAGATCGAGGACCCGGGATCAACAATGCCAAGTAGATATATGGTTGTTTCATACATAAATCAGGTGGTAGATTATAAACTGTGATGAATACCGGCCACATCGAATAAGGGTTACCATCATCTGATAGTGGATTAAATCCATCGGTGCATAAACCTAATCGTACAATCCCGATCTCTTCAGCAAAATCAGGGTATAGCATATCTACATGTTTCCATGCCTATGATTGGCTTGGGTGTTCAATGGTACCATTTGCATTTGTATTCGCCCTTACATGATAACTCATGAATTCAGCTGTTTTCGACGATTGGTAAAGACGCTTAAGTCTTTCGGTTATTGGGAGATAACGTAGAACCTTCTTCGGTTTCAGTTTCTTATGCCCACGCCGATCAATATTTTTTACATTATTGTCAAATTAAGAAAATCGATCGATAATCCATTTTTCAATGAAAATAGTCTTTTTATGGAGGCTGAGTTTGTCTCATGCGCCTCGGCTGTACAAGAGGCTCTTTGGCTAGGGTTCTTCCTTAAGAATTTGGATTCTTGAGTTAAAGTGCAAAGGCCTATGACTATCTTTAGTGATAGTATGGCGGCTATGGCTTACACTAAGGATCCAAAGTACCATGGGAAAACCAAGCACATCAGCTTGAAGTACAATTTTGTAAGGGATGCAATTGAAGATGGTGAAGTTAGGATAGAATACATTTCTACAGACCTTATGGTGGCAGATCCTCTCACTAAGCCTTTGCCACCTCGTGTTTGCTCGTCATGTTCGAGCAATGGGACTACGTAGATTATAGTATGATGGTATGTACTTCATCATCTTTGGGTGTCACACATGTTTTGTAAGATATGATGAGATGATTAATAAAGTTGTTTATTTATCATTTCATATACTTTGTTCAATCTTCTATAAACATAACGAAAATATGAACATGTCAAACATAGGATATGAAGACTTTCTCATACAGGTCTTTCACCTTTAATCCTAGGTGGATTAGGGATGAGACGGTTAAGGACTTAAAGTGTGTTGTTTCTTTTATGAAACATGTAACTAATGGGATAAGTTCCCCGGGATGTGTTCTTTGGTTATACTTTGAGTGAGAGTCTTGGACCATCACAAGACACCTTAACTAAATGTCGCCTTGATTAAGCAAATATCAAGCTGAGATGATAAGTTCATCGTGTTTGTATGACCACCATATATCCTAGCCTATGATTGAAGTGAGTTGGGGCTTACTTAGAAATATTTCATGGATTGTGACATGTCCTCCTATTTATTTGTTAAAGGAGTACACTAATAGTGTTTTAAGAGGAGAAAATGACACACCCCTCCACGGTGGTGACATCATTCCGATGGGAGTGGTGTAGATAAAACACGATATTAGTTCATATGGAACTTCTGGGATGTGTTCCTTAGGATGTGTTCCTTGATGAAAGTATGTTCATCAAGGATGTGTTCCTACAGTTCCATGACCATGAAATGCAACCAAAGAAAGAATGTAAGTAAGTTGTCTTTGTTCTTACTTAGTATGAGATTCTTTGACATAAACTCTTAGTGACTTTAGCTTACTATTAGTGAATTGTATCAATGAGACTACTTAAATTGGTTGTCGAAGGCCTTAGTGGAAATAAGGCTGGAGTATCCTCCTTTTAGGTAGTCAAGTTGTTACAATTACCTAAGTGGTTCAAGCTAATAGGAAAGACACCTTGGTATATGATACATAAACTCTACAGTTAAATCTTGGGCCCACATACTATGTGTATGATAGATTGACTTGTGAGTATTGATAATGAGATCTCGGTTGCTTAATACAATCATGAATTTCAAATAGTTGAAATTCATAAAAGAGACTGATTGTGATTAAAAAAATGTATTATTGTGTCTGCAGGGTTTATAAGGCAAAACTTGATAAGTTCAGAAAACTTGATAAGTTCAAGTGTTGTTTGAAGAAGTTCAAACAAAACACACGAAATACTTGAAAAGTTCAAAGTACATTGTGGAGAGGACAATCTTTCATTGTGAGTCTAACAACCACAGTGAAAGAGACTTGATGTGTATGTGACTTGAGGTTGCACGCTTAACACCTTTTATATAAATTCGTCTTGAGTTGGCTTAAGTTGGAGAAACTTGTTTTCGAGTGGGAGTTGTTATTCGAAGTGTCTTAGTTCGAGTGGGAGTTTGTTGGAATTCTCGGGTGCACTAAGAACTTCATGAGTTAGTATTCTACTCACCACAACTTATAGTAGTTGTGAGTTCAAATTAGAAGAAGAAACAATCAGCTCACCGTTTAACAAAGTATTGGTATTTTGGTAAAGGTGTAATAAAGAGCTTAAAGTAGCTCAGATGTGTGAGTTGGAATTGTTTGGAATTATTGTGTATAATTTCAAACCTCACTTTTATATCTATTTCCACCTAAAGATCTTTTCATCAAAGTATAGGTACTTTGGTGAAATTATTGGTAATAAGGTGTATGTACCTTATTTCATTGAATAACTACATTTCATGTCATTTTATGTAAATGACGTTTTTATGTTGTTATTTTAAGGTAATTAGTTTATTTATCATAAGTGATAAATGGCTAGTGGAAATTGATATTTAAGTAGCCTTAGTGGAATAATTTATGCCTTAGTGGAATTCTTAATGTCTTAGTGGAAATATTAAAGTTAGTGGAAAGCTTTATTATTCCTACTTAATGACATTATTCTAATGGCCATTTCTTCACCTATAAATAGTGAGTGAAATGGCCATGTAGAACACACCGGTCTACACATTTCTTCTTCTTCTTCTTCTTCTTCTTCTTCTCCTCCTCTTTGCGCCATTCTTGTGAGTTTTGGGTGATTAAGTGTGAACTTGCGAAGTGTTCACTTCAACACTTTCTTCCTCTTGGCGCCATCCTCTTGTCCGTTCTTCTTCTCCTTCTCGAAAGCCAACCTTTCCACGTTGACCACAAGGAGTTCTCAAGGAGGCAAATCATCATCAAGCAAGGAAGGAGCTTACGTTTAAGAAGCAAGGAATTTATCTCGGGTTCCCCCTTTAAAAGTATATCTATCCGAACCGCACACTACACACTTCAACAAATTGCTGAATCCACCATCGAACAACATACAATTATTCTCGACAAGCATGAATTTTCAAGTATGGTAACCCTAAGTCTTTCCCGATCATTTTCTTACCGCTTTAAAAGCTATCCGAACCGCACACTACACACTTCAACAAATTGCTGTGCTCATGGGCAAGTATGGTAACCCTAAGTGAGTTTTCTGAGCGATGAGGTAATATTTCATTGATATGATTAATCATTTTTGAGAAAACGGCATCCGATATATTATGCTGACTTTTCAAGCTCAAAAACTTGGTCAAAACCGATAGCTTCTTGTGTTCCATGCGAGCCCCATGATAAAGAGGTTGCGATGCAGCCTGCAACAACGCAAAAAACTTTTGTGTTTCTTGATTTGGAATTTCGCCTTCATCAACTTGCATGTCTTCTTGACTCTCCCCAAAATTATTGTAACAATATTCGTTTTCATCATCATGATCATTAATAGTCCGGTCAACATTATTAGGACGAATTCTCAAACCCTCATGAACCATTTGTCGGACATTCCAACCTTCATAGTCGCAGATATCGAGTCCCTTTGCATACTTCCACGTGAATTACTAGACGACGATCCCTCCACGAATCGATCATGACCTCCAACAATAGTCGGATCGATCAATATTGCCTCACCATGACAATCCCATATATAATAATCTGGTTTAAAGCCATACTCGCATAAATGATTTCCAATAGTAACTTTTTCATTATAGAACCTATTTCTGCACTTTTTACACGGACATTTCACTGTCGACATTCCATTCGATTCAGCAACTGAAAAAGCAAAGTTTAGAAAATATTCGACTCCCTCAAAGAATCTTCGACTGATCGAACGGGTACCATTCTCTAACCGTTGATACATCCAATCACGTTCATCAGTCATATTTTACGCCTGCATATCAATATTAATTTATAACAAAACTTAAAAGGTAAAAAACAAACTTAAGTACACCATCTATACATGTAAAGTGTATAACTTATTTTGTCATAATTATAAAGGGTGCATGAGTCCTATCCTATTCATAAAAGTACAATCGATAAAGAAATTTTATGATTGTATATGTATAACTCATACAACTTACATAAATTTCGGCAGCATTTCATCTCAGTTTCTCATTATACCAATTTTTTGGTTTTAATTCCAAAATCAGGTATAACAAGGAACAAGACGTAAAATGCAACGAAAATTACGCAATTGTATCGGTTATACATATACATCCATAAAACTTCAATATACCAGTTGCACTTTTACAAACTGTCCAACCTGGACAATCCATGAATATTAAATTAAATATTATATTTTACAATATTATTTCCAATACTGAAAATAATATTATGCATATAATATTCTACATAATATTCACAGACAGGAACTATGGCTGAAATCTAAAATATCATATTCCACTAATTTTAACAACATAAACTAAGAATAACAAAATCTATATAATTAAATAAGAGAAAATAAAAAGAGTATATAAATTCATAACTTGAACACAAATGGAGCAAGATTTGTAACTCACAAATGGAAATGGGTAGGAAGGAGAGCAACAATCTCTGCTCGAATTCGTAATTCGTCTCTCGTAGATCTGATGCAGAGAGGGAGGAAGAAGACGGAGTGGCCAATTTAAAGGCCCATGAACCGCTTGTTTACGCTACATTGGCGCTACTACCTCACAAATATCGAAGACGCCAGTTGTAACTTGATTGAACCGCTTCTATGCGCTACAAAAACGCTTCTTACCCGCTCCCTGAAGCGCAACTTTGCGCTGGATGGCTTCTGGACTGCTTGAAGCGCATAGTGGCGCTTCCAGATGCGCTTCATAGCCGCTCAATGAAGCGCCATGTAGCGCAAGATGGCTGGTGGCTTAGTGGTAGCGCCATTATGCACTTCTTATGGCGCTACTAAAGTCCCTACAATTACGTAGTGCTAAAATGAGGCTTCTTACCCTCCGGAACCTCCAATTGATATTCTCGTGATTGCGCATCTTTCAAAATCCTTGAGTCAAATGCAATACCTTCCCACCCAGCCAAAACATATGTAAACTTAAGATCAAATGAACAAGCACACAACACATAAGACGAAAAAACAATAAGATGGAGAACAATAAGACGAAAAAACAAATCTTAGAGAACAAAATGTTGCAGCAAATATTTATTAAAACAAGCACATAGTAAAAAAAATTTAAAAAAAAATACAAAACGGTGGCTTCATTAAATTGAAACCGGTAAATAAAAAAGGTGGATTGAGTAGAGAGCATGAAAACATAACACTCTCTCTTTGGCATTCTATCGAGCAGCTTCTATGCTCTCCTATATTTATAATCTCATAATTGAAGCACCCATACAGTAACTTATAAGCAGAACTGAAATTGAATTAACCATCATAAATTGAATTAACCATCAATTATTACACAAGAACTCAATTGGTCATGGTGCTACTGTGAGTGCATATTTATGGACTTTCGGTACTAAAGAAGAGAGTAGAGCATGGTTAAAAAAAATCGGACCATATATTGAACCATAAATTTAGTGGTTCAAGGTTCAAACAGTTGAATCGGTTGAGTCGGTGGTTGAACCGTTATTTTTCAAAATATATATTTAATAAATACTTAAATTGCAAAGGTAGCATTAAAATCATACAAACATAATAATCCATACTTTTGTAAACAAAGAATAAATTTGTGTTTATTTTGAAAATTAAAAGTTGAGAATAAAGTATTTATAGTATAAAAAGACTTATTTGTACAAAAAAATACAACTTAATGAGTATTTTGTATTTTAGAGAAAGTAGAACAAAAATTCAATTAATTATTGGTTTAAACGGTTTTCACCGGTTCTCATTGATTTTGACCGGTTCTTGACCCATCCCAACACCTATACCAAATTGGGAAGGGGTCCCTTGGCTGCTAAAAACTCGGGGGTGATGAGTGTGGTTGTTCAGATCCTGGGTTACACTGAACCCAACTCCCAAACCTCGGAGGTGTGGGATCCCGATCCCGACCCTCCGGTACCCAATCACGCTATCTGCGTGTGGTAACCATTTCCTTAACCCAATCCAACCAAATCTCAACATAACCCATAACCATAAAGTCTAAAACAGTTAACTCTCTCTCTCTACCAAAAGCTAGCAGCAGTATTCTAAGGTTCTGTAGTGTAATGCAATGCATGATGCAAAGATTCTTTCCAGAATCACAAAACCAAGTATCAAAACCTTAAACACAGAATCAAATCATGTTTATATCACAGAATCACATCATAATACCATCCAACAAAATAAAGGTACCCGGATATGTCAGAAGCCCGCACTCGAGCTTTGCGCTTCACTACGTGCCCCAAAGTCCAAAATCCCAAAACCTACCCGGAGTACCTCGAACCTCTGCAAGAGTGCTACCACAGCACCGAAGTTCAATCTCAACAAATGCTTCAAAGAACCGCCCGTTGCTCCACACACATTCCAAAGTGGTTGATCAGGCTCCGTACAGAACCGCCCCAGAATGAAACGTAGAACGGTGGCTTGCACTTCGAAGTCATCTCCCGCAGATACTTATCCATGAACTGGCATGACTGCTCCAAAAATCCACTCCTGGACTAGTATACTTGCCTCCCAAAATCCATACCGAGTGACCATATTTCGTCTCTCTCGGGTCGTCAAGTTCCAAGAGTCATGCTGGGTCAGAAACTCCTCCCTATTTTGACGTACACAAACGTGATTTCAAGGAGCGCGGAACCGCAACCGTTTTAAACAAACAGTAATTGAAGTTACACAGCCCGGCCCGGCCCTTTTATCCAAACAAAGGTAAAGGTCAGATCGCAAGTAATTGATCCATCCAAGTTCGCAACTTTTTCCGCATCGCTCGTTCTTCCCAGATCTCTCGGTAAGTTCCGACTCGCGAAGACTTCTCCTCGGTTCCTCCATCGCCGACTTCTCCTCCTCCTCCAACCTCTCGCCGCCGGTAACCTCTCTTTCTCCCTCTCCCTCGCTCTCTCTTTCTCCCCATTTACTCTCTCGTTCTCTCTGATCTGTCGATTGTTGCCTCTTTTGATCTAGGTTTTTCAATTTTGGGCTTGATTTCAAATTTGGGTCTGGTTTGTTTAATCATCACTGTTGATTAACTAGGTATCACTTGCAGACAAATGTGCAAACCTTTCCCCCCTCCTTTTGGTATTTGGATGGTTCGGGATACGAATCCGCGTGGGGTTTGATCCTTGGGACTGATCGGTTTAGGCTTTTTCTTTGTTTAGATCGGGTAGCTTCTGCCATAAGTTTAATTGATTGCGATTAATCTGGGTTCAGGAAGAGTTCTTCCCTTTCTATCTTTATTGTTGCATTGTTTGGTTATTACGATATATCTTCTTTTGCAAATTTAATTGGATAAGCCCTGGAGTTTAGGCTTATGTCCATCTTTAGACTTTATCTGTACTGTTTCTTCTCGATTTGACAACTTGTTTGTGACTGTTCGATTTTCTTAAACTCCAGTAGATTTGCTCCAAGTTTTTAGTCCTATGTTCTTTATTAAAAACAGCATTTTTCTTTATTATTAGTATCTTGTTTATTTAATCCAAGCTCTTCTGTGTTCTGCATTATAACATTTTGCTGCAACTGAGACTGCTAGAGAACTTTTCATTTTCTTTGTAGCTAGGTTAGTTAAGAAAGTCAAGTGATCAGCCAGGGTAATTAGCTGTTTCTCATGATTCCTTCCCTAGCTTATGCTTTCAGCACTGCAAGGAAATAATCAACTTAATGAACTGAGTAATGTTGGGGTGATGCAGATGATGACACTTATGCCATGAGATATCTGTGTTATGCCACCTCCATCCTAACCGTTTGATAGAGTGTTTCTGGACTCTGATAGAAAAGAATTGTTAGTGCATTTCCAATCGCTTAGTGTGATAATATACCAAACCACTGATTAAGTAGTGTGTGTCTGTTTTTTATGCTGAGATTCAAGAAACTTGGTTCAAGTGATGCCGACTAGCTAAGGAGTAGGAACAGGCCAGTTGTGCTTCATATGCGTTGGTATAGAAGCCAAAACAGCGCATATGAAAGAGGGCTTTCAGAAGGCCTCAAAACAGGCGACCGCAAACGCCAAAAAGGTCAACGAAAAGTCGAAAAGGAAGAGGCACGGGCGGTTGTCGCTACAGGGGGCATACGAGCGATACGTAATTACTTACTCTATCTTATCTTCAACTTTCCGTTAATTTTTGTTAAATTAATTTTAATATATTTAAATGTTTTAATGGACAGAGCGAACAACGAGGTCGACCAGTCAACATCGTGGAGTTTCGGAAAGAGTGGGGTGGCGAAGTTGCGGATTTCGAGGTTCTTCGTACTTTTGCTTTTAATACTAGTACTTTCATATACTGTGAATTTCTTTTAAAACAAATTAATGTTATTTTTCATAAATTAGGAAAAATATATCGAGGCTATGCGGGAGAAGTATGGAGTTGACGATGCCATGCCACTTTTTGATCACGACGTCTACCAGGCCGTCACCGGTCAAAATCCCACTAGAGGTCGTTGGAGATCAACACCCCCGCAGCTGGTCCATCCTGACATGTTCCAGCCTCCGCAACCATCCGAGGTAACTATTATACATCGTCTACTTTTGAATCGTTCTAAAAACTTTAAGGACTAATTTGTTACTTTTACATAACTTGTAGCGTGAGCTACAGCTGGAGGAGGAGCGTCGGAAGGATAAGGAGCGCATCGACAGACTGGAGGATGAGATCCATACTCTACGACAGCGATCAACTGAGCATGAGATGCGCTACTTGCAACAAGCGGACCTACAGCGCCAGACAAACGCGGCCCTAAGCGTCGTCTGGGGAGAGCTTCGGAGCATGGGCCGATTGTCGCATACTGATGTGCCAGCACACTTAGTTGCATCATCATTGAGGTCACGGTCTTCGTCTCCAAGGACCATCGGCTTCCTCACCGGTTTGCACGAGGATGTTCATACCTCGCGCATGGAGGAGCCTCCTCCACATTTCAGCATCCCGACGATTGGTGCTCTAGCTCAGCTCATGTAATTTAGGGATGTCAATTGGGCTGGTCAGGTCGGGTCATTCGGGTTCGGGTTGTTTCGGGTTGGTTTTATTGCGGTACAAAGGCTGGTCAGTCGGGTTCGGGTTCGTTGGGTCTTTCGGGTTTCGGGTCATTTCGGGTTGACCTGCTTTCATTTCGGGTCAGGTCGGGTTCGGGTTCGGGTCATTCGGGTTCAGGTCACCATCGGGTTGAGTTTACTTCGGGTCAGGTCGGGTTCGGGTTCAGGTCATTCGGGTTTCGGGTTGTTTCAGTCTCGGGTTCAGGTCGGGTTCAGGTCGGGTTTGTTCGGGTCAAATTTCGGGTTTGTTCGGGTCCAAAGTGCAGGTTTCTTCAAGTCCAAGTTCGGGTTTCTACGAATTCAAGTTCGAGTTTCGTTGATCCAAGTTCGAGTAGCTAAAATTTTCAAATTAAACTTTTATTCTTTATATTTATTTTCTTTATAAACAATACTACATATTTTATGTGCATATATACAATACAAGTATACAAAGTGATGGAACTAGGATTTTCAAATAAATATATTTCATGAGCCGTTTGATAAGTGCATACTTTTATTTTCTTAATTCTTACACAAATTGTTAGAATCACAAGTTGTCGACCACCGTACATTTGCACAGCCACTACCACCATTCTAACAAAATTGAAGAGAAATTAGACATTATTCAAACAAAATTGAAAATTAAATATTTCTCAAATAATTTTGAAAATTGGATATTCCTTGGAAAAAATTGTAGATTAGTTCCTCTAACAAAATTGGACATTGTTCCATCAAAATTGAAGATTGTACATTGTTCCAAAAGATTAGATGTTAAACTTGTATGAAATATTAGGGTGCGTTTAATGTTACATTTTTTGGGTTACATTTGATTTTTTATTCTATTTTCATTATAGATTTTTAGGGTGCTTTTAGGTGCTAATTTTTTTCCATTTTCCTTTGTATTTACAAAAAAATAGAAAATGAAAAGGAAAACACGTTTTCTATCTTTGATGAAACAGAGACAAATTAGTTGCACCTATTTGAGTCCCTTTGATTCTATCTTTGTGAAACAGAGATCTTCTTGTACTAGACAATCATTTGCATGGATGGAAGCTAAATTTGCGGATTACTTGAAGAACCGCATCATCATTATTTCGGTTTTTGTATTTGATGCATCATGCATGGATGATTATATTTTAGAATTGTGTATTTGATGCGTTGGATGATTACATTTTGGATGTTACTATTGTTATTGGTCATTTATGCACAATTGACGTTATTTACTACCATTTTCTTATTTTAGAGTTTAGACAATGAATGATAGTAGTTTATTTTGTTATGGTGATAGTAACTCTATACTGCATTAGATGATTATGTTTTGTTATTATGAAAGTTTATTTCGAGTTGCTTAGGGTTCGGATTCGGGTTAATCGGGTTCGGGTCAGGTCGGGTTCGGATTCGGGTCAGGTCGGGTTCGGATTCGGGTTAATCGGGTTTGGGGTTCGGGTCAGGTCGGGTTCATGTCACGGGTTCATCGGGTTCGGGTCATTTCGGGTTTCGGGTCATTTCGGGTTGATTCGGGTTCGGGTCAGTCGGGTTTCGGGTTCATTCGGGTCGAGTTGTTTTGTTTTCGGGTCAGTCGGAGTTCGGGTTCAGTCAGTCGGGTTTAGGGTCGTTGACTTTTTGGTTAGCTCAGGTCAGTCGGGTCGAGGTCAGGTCGGGTTCGGGCGGGTTACTCGGTCGGGTCAACTTTTGACACCCCTACGATAAAAGCGCTTATGAAGTGCAAATGGCGCTACAAATGCCCTCTTAAATACGTGGTGTGCATAGTAGAGGCCGCCACTGGTATGACATCGGAAAAAATGGTGCAAAGGGTTCCCGCTACTCTCACTCTTTTCTCTTCACTGTCGATATCCATGTCTTCAACTCCATCACGTTTTTATTGCCAGTGATTGTGTCCATCCCTCCCTCGGAGTTAACTATCTTCACCTTATTTTGTAATTGAAAAGGGGTTATTTTGTAAAATTTAAACAAAACAAAGGATCTAATAAGTTATTAACCTAAGGCTACTTGACAGCAAACACTCTGAAAGACACGACTGGAGACACACGGAGGGAGAGTTTGTGCAAGCTTGTCAGACTACTTAAAATCTTGGTCTTTAGACTTTAATTGCCTATACTTGTCTTAGTCTTGTTAGAGTTGGTGCTCTAAAGCTGCTGCTCAAAGTAAGAAGTAAAGTAACTTGCTTTGCAAGTCAATTAGGAGGAGTGTTTCAAGAACGTGAAGAAGAGAAGAATAGAAAATAAAGTATAGTGTTTTAGTTAAATTAGAAGTTTTTAATTATTGTAGATAAGTTTAGGAGTTTCATATTTTATCTACAACTATTAGAATTAGGATTTATGTTATGTTAGGATTCCTATATCAATTAGGATTTGGTTTGTTATAAGCCTATATAAGCTTAAGGTTGTATGCATAATAAATCAATAAAGTTTCTCCCGGTTTCATACGGTTTCTTCTTCTTTGTTCTCTCCTCTTCACCTCTCTCACCACCAAAAACACCAACAAGTGGTATCAGAGCATATTGATCTTGAGGGACCAAGAACGACACATAAACCCTAAACCAACATATATGGAGAATACTTTATTCAACAACATGTCTCCACCCATCTTTGATGGAACCAATTATCAGATGTGGTCCATCCAGATGCAAGCTTACCTAGAGGCTTTAGATCTTTGGGAAGTGGTGGAGAAAGAACCAGAAACAGAACCAGAGAACATATTAAGCCACAAACAGACAAAATCAAGTCGGCGGAGGTACGCGATGAGGAGGAGCTATTTTGAGGTATATGTTTCTCAAGAAACATGGAAGAGTGTTGAAGGTATGTTAAAATTGTAGAAGACAAAATTGGTCGGGATGCAAGTGAAGAAAAAGAAAAGTAAAAAAATATCTTTTGAGGAATAAGCAACTTCAAAGCAAGGAGGAGTGTTAGAGTTGGTGCTCTAAAGCTGATGCTCAAAGTAAGAAGTAAAGTAACTTGCTTTACAAGTCAGATAAGAGGAGTGCTTCAAGTACGTGAAGAAGAGAAGAATAGAAAATAAAATATAGTGTTTTAGTTAAATTAGAAGTTTTTAATTATTGTAGATAAGTTTAGGAGTTTCATATTTTATCTACAACTATTAGAATTAGGATTTATGTTATGTTAGGATTCCTATATCAATTAGGATTTGGTTTGTTATAAGTCTATATAAGCTTAAGGTTGTATACATAATAAATCAATAAAGTTTCTCAAATTTCTCCTAGTTTCATACGGTTTCTTCTTCTTTGTTCTCTCTTCTTCACCTTTGTCACCACTTGAGTAAATTGGGAGTTTGTTGCAAAAACACCAACACCTCATATAAAACTTGCAGGGAACCTGGCAATGTCTAAATTGGAAAGAGGAGCTCCAGAGAGAGAGAACATCAGAAGAACAACTCTGAAGATTGAGGCACTACAAGCTAGGTGTTCTTGTTTCTTCTCTCTTCTATGTATACACTTAAAATCCTTCTTGTAAGAAACTGTACCAAATGACTTATTTAATTTCTTTAAAAGTTCTATTGAAATACTTTCCTTTTAATCAAACTTTCAATGTTCTGTCAAAAAGGTTTGTGAGCTCAAATTCTACCTCCATGTCTGTAAGATTTGGGTTCACAACAGTTGGAGCCATTCATACATAATAGGAATCGGAACCGGTTTTGTGTCCTTCAAACAAAGCATTGCCATTTGTGTGAATAGTTTCCAAACATCCAGAGAGATTTGAACCCTAACATAGCGTCCACCAATGTCCATGTCTTTCCTCTGGCCAATCTAAAGAACCTACCCCGCTTGTCCTGCGAGACGAATCACGGTGCTTTCTTTGAAGGCCTCGACGGGTAGATCATATAATCAGATCCAGAAGGGCGTCGCTGATAAATTGATTTGACTAGGTTGATCCCCCAAAGATCTCTTGAAGAAGGAGGACATAGTTTTCGAACGTCCACGGGCGTCCATCTAGTACCTTTTCAATGTCTCCCCTGTAGTAGAACATGAAGAGGATTTTGTTATCTCCAATCACGTCATACGCAAGTCCTTCCATCGGGCGCCAAATTGATTGCATCCTATGTCACCAAGGCAAGGTTATTGTAGGGTCTGATCAACCATAGGGAATCGAGCAAGTAGAATTTTTACTTCTTGTGTTTAGCTTCAGCATGGTGTGGCTCTGGATCATCATGAATTATCTATTTTTTAGCATCCGTTAGTCCAAATTTTGTCCAAGCTTCCACTAAATCCTCCATCGCTATTTCCAAACAATGGAGACAGTGTTGATAAGAGGTTAATTTAACAACGATGACGGCGATGATAGGCGATGGCCAACGGACTCAACTGATGCCACAAGGGCGAACAAACTCCTATGTTCGAATTTATGAACGAAACTCTAGCAGAGATCGAAAAACCTTAGGAGAGAAACCCTAGGACGGAGATAAGTCTTTTGGCTAATCAATCATCATTTCTTCTTATCATTTTGCAAATAAGTTTGATTCCTTTTTTGCATTATTTTTCATTTCTTTTGTTTACTTATTTTTTCTTCTTCTTATGAGACAATGCCAACAATCTTTCAGACATTTCATTTAACTTTCCAGACAAATAACTTTTTTTTCCACGGTTCCTTTTGTGGATGATGGAGAAATTAAGGAACTGGTCAGCCGTTATGAGAAAAACATTCTGTAATATTTCAAATTTATAAATGTCAAACAATATAGCAATAAAGATCACACAATATAACATTAAATCCTAGACAAAAACTCTGTAAAAATTAAGCACATGTATGGTATGCTTCTAATGTGCTCAGTGCACAATCATCTCCGCTTTCAAATCCAAACCATATGATCCACTTCATCGCAATATTGCAATGTCTAGATTTGCATCTCCTTGCCCGTGACAAACATCCCTGATCACTTCCTCCCCGTCGAGTGTCACTCCACCTCCTTAACGTCACACCGCACCTATGACAACAATGGTATAAAGCATCAGACAAAAAACTATACTATCAGACTATCACCATGACCTTCAACAGACAACTTCCAACGAACATCTTTTTTTATTTGCACCTAACACAAATATGATGCAAAGCATCAGACAAAACGGTCACACTATTAGACTATAACAATTGGATATTTCAGACAATCTGAAGGTAAATTCTCACTAGGGATTAAACATATCCTACTATGCTCTTTGAATATTCCAGACATTATGGTTCAAGAGATCATATAAGTTGGTAGTATCAGACAATCAACATTGTCTATTTCAAACATTTAGGAAGTTCAAAGTTTACACATTCAAATATTTGAGTAAAACCAGGAATCCATGAAGTGTAAACAATGTAGTTTCAAGTGTCAAACTACCGATATACAGATTTCAGACAATTCCACATTACTTCAAGTTTAGAAATCACAATTAAATCAAACTAATTCCCTATAAATTCACAAGATCAGACTAAAAATGATTTTATCAAAATGTCAACATTCAAATTGCATACAGTAACCTCAACCAAACACATTTAAAGAGTTGATTAAAACCAAGAATCCATGAAGTGTAAACAATGTAGTTCAAAGTGTCAAACTTCCAATTTACAAATTTCAGACAATTCCACATTACTTCAAGTTTTGAAATCACAATTAAATCAAACTAGTTCCGTCTAGATTCATTTTATTGGACTGAAAAAGACAATTTTATCAGACAGTTAACTTCAAATTTGACGCGATCACGGGGACGCTTGACGTGATCCCGCGAGATCACTGGAAGCGCTGGATCTAGCATGAAGGAGTCGCAAGAATAGGGAAGGATAAATTCGGCCTCAAACACCTCCAAACTATGAGGTTGGGCAATATTTGAGATAATGTATGGGGAAGATGGAAGATCTAGCACCTCTTAACTACGAGATTAAGCAATACTAGATATTAAACTCGATGATAAACACCAAGGGGGATGGCGGAAGGTAGCAAGGGGTGAGAACCGAAGCTTGAGGAAATAAACCTCTCAAGCGTTTGACTATGTTCTAAGTTACAAATGAAGAACTATGCTCCTGTTATGGTGAAGGAGAGAAAGGTGAGATGATGGGGGGTATGGGCAAAGACATGACTAGGGGACCATGTTCCTAAACTTATGGTGGGTGAAGTGAAGGGGGTGATGGAAGTGAGATAGTAGGCTACCTACTCTCTTCTCCCATTTCTTCCATAAAAGACATTTATGGAGGAGGCTTCACAGGGGCGGCTTCGCCTGAGGGTTTTGCCATCGCCTGGAGGCTTCTCATGGGGCCTTCACTTGGAGGCTTCGTAGGGACGGCTTCACCTGAGGGCTTCGCCTTCATCTGGAGGCTTCACAGGGGCGGCTTCGCCTGAGGGCTTCTCATGGAGGCCTTCGCCCGGAGGCTTCGCAGGAGCGGTTTCGCCTTTGCTTGGAAGCTTCACATGGGGCCTTGCCTTGGCCTGGAGGCTTCACATTTAGCCTTCGCCTGGAGGCTTCGCAGGGGGGCTTCGCCCTCGCGCTGGAGGCCTCGCCTTCTATATTTCAAGGCTCGTTTCCTTGTCAAATGGGGACTCCGAGCTTCATTCATCCTTCCATTCAAACATTGATATTTTGTTGTCGTTTGGGGATCCTATGATCACATCATTCCCTCCCTCTTAAAAAGATTCGTCCTCGAATCTAAATGGGGAAATTCCTACAAACGAAAACAAGCACAACAAACTTTGCAGAACATTAGGGGTTAGTGAATGAAAGCTCATTAACTGGAGACTGGGGGGTAGCGATAGAAATGCACATAAATGGGGGAGCATAACCACTCCAATATGCATTGTGAACATGAACAAAAGCCTATAAAAGTTCATGACATGCTTCCTAGAGTACTTTATGCAATCAACAAGGAATTTATACTCAAGGAAGACATGCGGTCTAAAAATCTTAGACCTTTGTTCATGGAGTGGGGGTGGGTCAAAGGAAGCATTTTCTTCACAAACCACATGCATATGTGCTTCCCAAGACAAAGAATTAAAAACTAAGCTAGTCATAGAAGAAACGTCAAAGTGTGGAACACAAAGACTAGCCTTAGCATAATCAAGAGGTAAGGAGATGGACAATCCACCCTTTCTCTTCACCTCAAAATTGAGAAGGAGATGCATGTTCATATGATGAGCTGCATGTTCATAGTTGCCACATTCAAGAGTTTCATCATACAAGGAAGAGAAATCATCATATGTTATGGATTTAGATTCATCAATCTCTTCACATTCCAATTCATGCTCTTGAATAGCAAACCAATTATCATCGCATGGAAAAGTGCAAGTGCCCTCACATGGAAATGGATAGTGGTTAAATTCATTTATGCACTTGTCGCTTTCCACATGCTCATTGTTATTAGGGGAAGTTCCATATATGTATCCGAACAAGGGATGTGGGGGATGGATACTTTCGGGTTCATCATCCATGTTCTTATCATGTAAACTTAAGGAAGCCATGGGTTCGCATTCTTGCGCATACTCTTCGCTACTAGGAGAAAGAGACAAGTTACCTTTTCCCAAGTTAGGGAAGTGTAGGTCCTCTCCGCATATTTTCTTTTCTTATTCCAACAATGATGTGGCTTCTTCCTTAAGTGTAGGTTCGGGTGGAACTTCCAAGTGAGCTCTTCCTTCTTCCAAAGCCGTGGCTTCTTCGCCATCTTCAAGCCTTTGTGCATCCTCGACCTTCTCTTCGCATTTCTGCACACATAAAGAAGAACAACATGATTGAGAAGATGAAATGGTTAGTTCTTCTTGGAGTTTGGTTAAAGGTCCGGGTGCGACATTCTTTTCACTCATTTGGCTTTGGAGAGCTCTTTCTTTTCTTCTCTCTTTTTCCTCCAAACTCTCATACCATTCTTTCACAAGCTCTTCAAGTCTTAGAACTTCCTTTCTTACTTCCTTAAAATCTTCTTTAATTTCTCGAGTGAGGCCACCGGAAGGGATTAGTTCACAAGGATTTGGGTTCACACTTGGAGAAGGGGTTGAGTATGAGCTTGAAGGTGTGGAGTTCCTTTCGGGTTCATGCCATGGGTAAGGGCTTTGGTTTGTGGGGTGAGCTTGGGTTGCGCAAGCGTTGGGGGGTGGGGTGTATGGCTCGGCCAAAGGAGTCTGTGGCGATAGGGGGCTTCGCCTCCTGTCATTGGAGGGACTTGGTTCGCTTTGGGGCGAAGACCCTTCGAGTGGAGTTTGGTAGCGGAGTCGAGCGGAGGTGCTAGGTGTAGAGCGCAAGGGGGACCTTGTTTGGGAGTAGTATGGAGAGGGTGGCTCTTCTTGATAGATACCATATCTTCGCCATAGCAACCTCTTCAATTCACTCCAAGTTTGAATGACGGCTTCATTGTATCGCTTTCTTTCAGCAAACTCTTGTCGACACCATTCTTTGGCTTCTCCCTTTAAGCACCTTATGGCGAGGCCTAACTTCTCTTCTTTGTGAAATCGGTAATACCAAAAGTGGTACTCCAATTCCTCCATCCAATGCCATCAAACACCTTTTGGCTCAAATTCGAAATCAAAAATGGATCAAAGTTACTATTCATATGAGTTTTGGTATGAACATTGTATGAACATCATATGAACACCAAGAACATCAAGAACACACTTTTGATTTTTCAATGCTTTACACAACCAATCTTTTGTTCACCACTTTCTTTTCACTTTTCGACAACAACCTCACTCTTTTATGCATATAAGCCCATGCGCATTGCAGTTTTGGATATAATCCGGACGCGATCACGGACGCTTGACGCGATCCCGCGAGATCATTGGAAGCGCTGGATCTAGCTCGAAGGAGTCGCAAGAACATGGAAGGATAAATTCGGCCTCAAACACCTCCCAACTACGAGGTTGGGTAATATTTGAGATAATGCCTGGGGAAGATGGAAGATCTAGCACCTCTTAACTACGAGATTAAGCAATACTAGATATTAAACTCGATGATAAACACCAAGGGGGATGGCGGAAGGTAGCAAGGGGTGAGAACCGAAGCTTGAGGAAATAAACCTCTCAAGCGTTTTACTATGTTCTAAGTTACAAATGAAGAACTATGCTCCTTTTATGGTGAAGGAGAGAAAGGTGAGATGATGGGGGGTATGGGCAAGGACTTGACTAGGGGACCATGTTCCTAAAATTATGGTGGGTGAAGTGAAGGGATGGTGATCGAAGTGAGATGGTAGGCTACCTACTCCCTTCTCCCATTTCTCCATAAAACATTTATGGAGAAATGGAGGGAAAATACATAATATCTAATTCAAAATGTGTTGACAAGTAAACAATGGAGGCTTCGCAGGGGCGGCTTTGCCTGAGGGCTTCGCCATCGCCTGGAGGCTTCTCATGGGGCCTTCACCTGGAGGCTTCGCAGGGGTGGCTTCGCCTGAGGGCTTCGCCTGAGTTTGTTGGCTTCACAGAGGCGGCTTCGCTTGAGAATTTCGCCATCGCTTGGGGGCTTCTCATGGAGGCCTTCGCCTGGAGGCTTCGCAGGAGCGGCTTCGCCTTCGCCTGGAAGCTTCACATGGGGCCTTGGCCTGAAGGCTTCACATGGAGCCTTCGCCTGGAGGCTTCGCTGAGGGCTTCGCCTTCGTCTGGAGGCCTCGCCTTCAATATTTCAAGGCTCATTTCCTTGTCAAAAGGGGGACTCCGAGCTACATTCATCCTCCTATTCGAACGGTGATACTTTGTTGTTGCTTGGGGATTCTATGATCACATCAAACGGGGTATCTCGCCTCAGAAAACCGCTATTGCCGCCAATGAAGATGGGTCTAAAGAAGAAGGAGGATTGCTGTAGAAGGAGGATGGATAGGGGGAAGAGGACGGCCGATTTGCAGATCAGGAGGCTAATTATTTTTGTCTGCTTTTTTGGGGCTTAATTTTAGGGATTCTTAAATACATTTTAATCTATTTATATTTTTTTCTGAATGTCTAACAGAAGTCATTGACATAAACTATGAGGTAAAGTTTGCCTAGGTGAATATAGGTTAATCCCAGTATGCCTTGAACCATTATCTAACTTCCATGATTGTGTAGCTCCTTTAATGGTCACTTGAAGAGCTCTACTATTGAGTTCTGTTCACCTTTAATTGTTGTTTTCACACTTCCATTGTATGGTCTTTAAAACGACGTTTGAGAAATTGGAAACGGCTGGTGGGTCAGGAAGCATTTTCAATAGCACGAGGAGGATGATGAGTTTTAAAGAATGAATCAAATTAAACTATAAAGGTTATATCAGGCTTTGTTAAAACAAAATTCATTTCTAGTTGCTTATCGACTTGAAAAATTGTGGCATAACAAAACAAACGATAATGACTTTCAAGTAATTTTTTTTTTCAAATGATAACTCGACGTTACCAATTCCAAAGTTGTACATAAGTTTTCATTTTGGTAGATATGAGATCGGGACAAGAGAATCCAAGCGTGCTCTTTATCGTGCTCTTTATCATGAGAATCAAATGTTTTTGCTTTCTCCGGTCACTAGCTCTAAATTGACACTAGATCTAGGAGAGTAGTGGTTGGTTGGCGAATCAAACCTATAATATTTTACGTGGGCGGTAGTTTTGTACACTTTCAAACTTTTAGATGATCAACGAAGTCATTATAGAAAAATACATTTTTGTTTATGTTATTACGAAATATTTAGTATAGACAAGTGTACCCGTGACATCGTCGGATATGTACCCTAGTTTTTATTTAATAAGCATGTTAGTAATCTGCGATGTTAGTAATTGGCCTGTAGGATAGTACTTAGTAGTGAACCTGAGACTATAGTTTAAATTAAAACGTAAGCTTAGAAAATACTTTTACTCGCTATCCTGCTCTTTAGTTTGATTAGTGTTGTTTGCTGCCCTTCTCCCTCTTTTCCCTAGATTTAAGTCTGTGTGGTTCATGAATTACCTTGCTAATTTTATCAGGTAATTCTTAAAACATGCTTAGTTTCTTAACTACCTTCTGAATGCTCATACTCTTTATTATTGTCTCTTGCTGCCATTTGCCTTTATTGGAGAAATTAATAATTAGTAATTACACTTTCATAAGCTAAAACACTAGTCAAGTTAGGAGTACACTGACATTCCGAAATGCCACTCCTTGTCCTAACTCTGTTCTAGTGAAAGTAATATAAAATATGTACCATATTTCCATGTCTTGCTCATTTGTGATTCTTTCCTTTGCCTGGTCTGATTTTAATTTTACTTCAACCCCTTGCTTCCACCCTAACTTGTGAGCTAAGTTAACTAAAATGAACATGTGAAAAGAACTCCTAGCAACCCAGCCCTAGGATAACTGATTTTATTACTAACCGTGGTTGTCATTGAGTGTAGATGGTGGTTCCAGTAGCAGAGGTAAGAAAGGTTTATGCTCATGTCAGAAAGATCAGCAATGATCCTTCTGGAGTGAGAAGTCTCACCTTCCTAGCCGGGGGTGCAGCTCATCCCTATAAGTACTGAGAACCCTTTCTTTCTTTTGTTCCTTTACCAATAACTTAGTTATTCTATAAATTGTTGTACTTGTTACTCATGTCCCATAATATAACTTGAAGGCAACATGATTTTCATCAAGATTGGAATGAAGACCGAGAAGGAAGGCTTAGAGTCTAGAGATCACAACCCCGGGAGAAGAACTTTGACTTCTAGGGTTTTTTTTCTTTTTTTTTCTTGTACACTTCAACTTCGAAATTATATTTTGATTTTAAATTTTTTTTCCCTTAAAACTAGTGAAGGTTATATCAATCTCTTTAAACTATTTGTAAAACTTCTTTCGATCTTGGGTACTACTTCCTTAAACCAACACTTGATTGTATGGTCGATTTAGGGTCGTAACAAGTGCTCTCATTGCTAACTGCTTGAAAATATTTTTTGGTTTTAAAAGGTGGGTGCAGTAGAAATTGTAAATCTGAAAAAGTAAATTGCAGAAAATAACTACTGGAAATAAATGTAGAAATAAAAGCCTCATGTGTTCACTATGTACGACAAATAACTAGAGCAAATGTAGATCAAGAAAATACTAAGGGGGATGGATATTTATCAAGGAAAGGCTTGTCGGTTTAGTTCCATTTTCAACGTTACAGTTTCGAAGGCTCTCGCCTTTTCCAGCCACCTAGTGCAGCATTACGATCGCCCGAGCCCCAATATGGAATGCCATTGACGCAGTCCAATGAGCACCCCGTACGAACAAGGATGCGCTCTCCCTGTTGTCCTCGGAACGCCTAGTAGACATTCAGAATCTATCTGTTAGCGGTCTCTCGATACATCACTACCAGACACAAGATGGGTTTGGGGTCGCAGTAGATTTCCTACGCCCTTCCACCCTCATTTAGTTCAGATCTCTAACAACTTGTCATGCTAGTATCCCACAAAAGAGTGAGAAACTACTCACTACTCATACAAAATAACAGTAATGTTATGAAGGAAAATAACTCAAAAAAGAGAAGATAAGAAGAAGAGACACTCTAACTCTAGATCTTCCAGAAATTCTTCATAACATTACTAAAAAGAAAGAGTAGCATACATAATGAAAAAAACAAAATAAATATAGAAGACCAACGCCGTAGCTCGGCCAGAGTCTGGGCGGATGCCCGACTACTACGACAACTAACCTAGACTAGAGAATGGTTTAGAAGAGAGGAGAACATAAGGTGGAAGTGTGGTACAAGGGTTGAGGAGAGGTTTGATTCCTAATTTATAGGGAGAGGAGGAAGATAAAGGGTTGGAAAATATCAAGGGGGAGGGGGCGATCGCCCCAATTTTTTGCACTGGGTCACCCCTTTTTGATATGATCGTTCTGACTTCGAAAATGACCGAAGTTGACTTTCGGGGAGGGAGCGATCACTCCATAAATCTGAAATGGTTGCCCACTTCCCGCCTGGTTCAAACTTGAAATTTCCCGCCTAGAGGGGGAGCAATCGCTCCCAACTATACACCTGGTCTCCCCTCAGTGCTCCTCCTTCTAAAATCTTTTATATCGGTCGTCTTATTTGTATTTTGGCCATAACTTTCAGCTTAGATGTCTTGTTGAGGTGATTCAAAAGCCCAATTGTAGTTAAGAGTAAGGGCTACAACTTCTCTTTTCACACGACACCAATGAATTTTATACAATGAATTCATTATATGCAATTCATTACAAAATTGGATAAATAAGTTTAATGGAAACTTGCAAATACCCCAAGGTTTGTCATAATCTTCAATTACCACCTTTAATTTAAAAAATCTGCAACCCCCAGGGGTTTAGTGAAACCTACAAAACCTCCTCAAATGTTAAATCTGTTAAATTTTCTATTAAATTAGTGGGTAAAGTATAAAGCTGAACCTTAAACTTTTCTAACCCTAAAAATCAACCCTAATTGTTTTATGCTTTTATAATTTTTCCCTCTTTCCCCTTCCTCCATCATAGACCCATCGAACCACCGCTGAACCGCCTCCCACACTTCTTGACCAACGAGAAACAGTAGTGCATAAGCCCACGGCCACCGCGAGTAATCTAATGCTGGCGTGGGTGAATCCTAAGCCACCGCGCGAAAGCTTTAGGCTATCGTGAGCAAGTCTCAAACTGCCTTGCACTAGCCTTAGACCATCGAGATCAGGCCCATGAAACCACGAACAACCCCAGGTCAATGCTAGTAAGCCCGAGCCATGTAACCATTCTGCTCGCCTACGCGCATGGATGATCTGCATTGCACTGCAAATTTACTTGCTCGCAGCTATTCAACAGTTTTCCGCACGACGGTGGGAGGTGGTTAGGCAGGTTCGATTGTGGTCCAGTGGCTGTGGGATGGTGGATCGTGGATGGAGAGTTGAAAATTTAAATGTTTAAAATAATTAGGGTAGATTTGTAAGGGTTACAAAAGTGTAAGATTTATTTAGAAGATTAACCAAAAAAGTTAACGGAAATATTAATGGTGTTTTGTAGGTTTTACTAAACCTGGGGGTTTACAAGTTTATGAAAATAAGAGGGCGTACAAACCTTAAGGGGGTATTTGCAAGTTTCTCTATGTTTAAGTACAACAAAATTATTCAATTCAGAAATGACATTTTAAATATTTCATCATATACATACTTAAATTTATTAGTTGTGATTTTTTTGAACGGGGAAGTACATTTAGTTATGATTAAGCTCAACCAAAATGACATCATAGTAAGTAGTAACCAAAACCTTGTATGTCCTGGAATTTTGTAATTGGGGATGCATGGATTTGTGGGGTCTGTTTCTATTGCAAGATTCCTACAGAGAATGAGGAAGCTTGTACTGAAAGCTCAGCAGCCTTAAATTTGGTTCCTTTCTCTCTTTAACCATTTCTTTTTCACTTTTCTATTTATGAATTTAAAATATCTTGGTTTCTTCACCTCCCTTTCAGGGAAGCAAAGCATCTTCTCTTGCACACAGCCACACCAGCATCACATGATCTTGCTTTCCCTTGCAAGTTTCAACATTCCTTTGCTTAGAATCCTCCTTCACCCCCAGATCTTGGAATCTTTAGGCTATGTTACATCAGGGTCATTTGCAAATGGGAATTTTTTGTCATTCCTTTGCTCTTAATCTTCCTGTATGGAGCAATAGCTGTTTTTTAATCCTTTTGTAGATAAGAATAAATAATAATAGAGCTGCTCTCTGTCCCTTTCTTAAACCGTGACTATTCCTTTGAAGAAAAATTTAAGCTTGTCCTGCTGTGTGCCCAAGTTCTTGTCCTGCTGTGTGCCCAAGTTCAAAACTTTGTATATAGTAGTCCAAAAGTTCAAATCTTTCATTAATTTCTTCCTTCACCATATGAGAAAAGGTGCAGAAAAGTGATTGATTATATAGAATTTGGTATTCTTTCTTCAAACAGGCCCAAATCTTGCATCAATATCTTCCTTCATCAAAGTGCTTGATAATAATCCAACAAAGTGGCCCAATTGGAAAAAGTTTCCATCTTGGCCCTCTTGTCTGACCAAGTTCCAGAATTTGTGATCTTTCTTCAAAGAAGCACAATTATTTCATCAAAATCTCCATCATTTGAGGAAAAAAAAATACAGATAGAGGTTGTTATTGATTTTCAGCTCAATGAGTGGTTCACCAGGATCAACCGACACGTGGCATCCGGTGTTAACAACCAGAACAGCCACCTCAAGCTACTGGCTCAACTGGAGAGTCCTGCTCTGCGCCATTTGGGTCTTGATCTGCTCTGTCTTCTCTCTGTTTCTCATATGGAAACACGAGGGCTTTCAGCGACCGGTGACCGGAGAGTCCGGTGGTGAAGAAAGTGAAGGGTCTCTGTATGAGGATGAGACTTGGAGGCCATGCCTTAATGGTGTGCACCCTGCTTGGTTGCTGGCTTTCAGATTTGTTGCCTTTCTTGTGCTTGCAATTATGTTAATTGTCACTACTTTATTGGATGGTGGAAGCAGCTTACTCTACTATTATACACAGTATGTATGCAAGTTTAATGGTATTTTTCATGTGCCCATTCTGAAATTGATTTAATTTTTATAGATTACTCTCTAATTTCTTCTTTTTGTTTGGGCATTTGGCAGGTGGACCTTCACATTGATCACAATCTATTTTGCGGTATGTTTTTTTTTGTAATATTTTTTAAGGGAAAACTCTGTTTTTTTTTTTTCTTTAACTGTGCCTCAATTACTTCCTTAGTCTCGATTTAATCATTAGTTTTACTTTTCTATTCTATATTTGATTTAAATTTTTACTATTAAGAGTTTGTTGGAAAAAAATGAACTTTTTTCATAAGAAATTAGAAACAATGATTTTTCTAAATTTATTTGACATTATCTATCAAATAATTGAGGAAACAAAACTCATAAATTAGATGTTGGAATTGAAATTAGAGTAGATTTCAATGGAAAAATATTTTACTTTTCTTAATGACTCCGGAAAAACAAGGGCAAATGGAAAACCTTTCAATTATTCAAATTGTCTTGTTCGTGAACATACTTTATGATACCAAGTTCCAAATTCATTTTAAATTAGTCGATAAATATTTATAATAAAGTTTAGTAAAGTGTACAAAATCCTATTTTCCTTGTAAATATAGGATAAAAATGTTAACATATTACTAGTAGCATACTTCACTGAGTTATATAGAAAAAGGCAAAGCCTTAGGACTTGTACGGAAAAGTTTGACAAGCTTTAAGACCAAAAGTGTCATTTTATGGTTCCTCCTTGAGTTTCTTTTTATTTACATTTTGACCAATGAGCCTTAATTTTATGCTCTGTAGCTTGGCACTTTACTTTCCATACATGGTTGCCATCAGTACCACAGAAGAATAAGTGGTGACAGGGTTGATAGTGTAGAGGTAGATTCAGAAGAAGGGAATGAAGAAGTCTTTAGAAATGGGCCTAAAAGCAGAGACCAAAATGAACTGGCCGGCCCAATTCGAAAAAAGGCTGGCATGTTGGGCTATCTCTTTCAAATAATCTTCCAGGTGAATTCCCATGGTCGAAGATATTCTTCGTTACTTGATTCTCACGCTTCTTGTTTAATTGAATTTTAACTTTTTTTTTTGCTACATTTGGTTTTTCGATATTTAAATTGAATATAATTTTTTCTATCCTACATTAAATTGATAAATTGAAGTCAAATGAATATTATTACAATAAAAAAATAACATAAGAGTTCTAAATCTTTCTACTCAGTGGCGAATTTATGGTGTAAAATCAAGGTGAGCAAAAAAGGAAAAAAAACATTCAATAGTAGATAAAATTTTTGACAAATGAAAATACGATTCTAACATAGTATTCATCAAGAATTCGATTAAAAAATATATAATTGTAATCAAAATACAAAATACAAAATTGAAACTAGAAATTGATGCTCCGTTGGTGATAGAGAGGGGTTGGTAATGACTGATGAGACTGAGTCTGATTGAGCCTGGCGCTGGGAGATGCATATTTAAGGGTTGGACTAGGTTAAGGGTAGTTTATTTTCTTTTGTTGGGTTGAGTTGGGTTATAAATGGGTATAGGTTTTTCGGCCGAATTCTTGTTGGGCCTGCCATAGGGATGGTTCGTCTCTGTTTCTACTCCCTTCGTCCTCAAATAATTCTACACTTTGACTTTATTGTTTTAAAATTCAATGTTTGACCCAAATTTTAACAAAAGATAACAAGTTTTTAAAAATTCAGAAAAAAAAAATATTTAGAAATTTGATACTTCAAATTATGATATGCAAATAAATTATTAATTTTAAATATCTAAACATTCATGAATAAAAATCATAGATTAAATACCGTAAACAGTAAAAACAAAGTGCATAATTATTTAGGAATGAGAGAATACTTGTTTTATTATGTGCACTTAACGCAACTTGTTTTGATGTGAACAGATGAATGCAGGAGCTGTGCTGCTGACGGACTGTGTTTTCTGGTTCATTATTGTCCCGTTTCTTGCAATCAAAGACTATAGCCTCAATGTTGTAAGTCCTTAATTTGGCAGCTCTAACTACTGAACTTTTGCAAAAGTCATATAATGTTTTCAACATTTAATCCATACTATTTTTCTTTTAACATTTAATAGTCTTCGTCTGTAAAAAATTGAGCCACCATTTGATTTTAGTATTTCAAGGTTTAATGCTTGACTTAAATTTTAACAAAGATAGATAGTTTTAAAAAACAGAAAAAAATATATTTAAAAAATATAGATTTCAAATTATTATACACATGAAATATTTAATTTTCGGTATCTAGACATTCATGAAAAAATAATCATAAATTAAATACTGTAAAACTGTCACAACAAATTTCTCAATTTTTAGCGGACGGATGAAGTATTTTTTAAGGTTTATTCGAAAAATTCTATACTATGGTAATTTGAGTCAAACCCAATAGCAAGTCATATATATATATGATTAAGGGATATAATAAGTTTTTGAATGCTAGCAATAGTCACTTTCGATAATCCTTGAACGCTCTCCTTTCAATACTTACCATATTTATGCATTATTGTGAACACAAAATTAAGTAGATCCACAAAAGTGCATACATAGCAAATATTAATGGAAGAGTGTCCAAATTTGTTTATCCAAAATGACTATTGTTAGCATTTCCCTAATAACTCTTTGTTTATCGTTACAAAGCATTTTGGCCACAATTACTTCCTCCGGCGAAAATTGATACTATTGTTTTCAAACATTTGAACTTGTATTCACATGACATAAGAATATGTCTAGTTTTAAATAATTTTTAATTTTTTTAAAAAAATAAATTTTGTCTGTCAAAATTTGAATCAAACACGGAAGTTCCATATATCAATTTTTGGGAGACACACAAAGAGTATAGAAATTTATCAAAGCAAGGTTTTCCACTTAAAAGCTACTTGTATGATCAAATATTTACAAAGGAAATTTGGAGATGAAAACTTGAAAAAATTTCAACAACTAAACAGACCCTTGTCCTCGCTAATCCACATTTTCTAGCTCCACCGTGTGTATAGAAATTTATCAACCTGGTTTTAATTTCCCTTGTGCATTGGCAGTTGACCATAAATATGCACACCATTAACGCTGTGTTCCTGTTTGGTGATGCTGCTCTGAATTCCTTGGTATGAAAATCAAACTCCTAAATCTGCAAACATTTTTTCTAATTAAACTTTTGTAATTACATGTTCTATATTGATCTCAATGTTTTATTGATTCATGCCCTTTCAGCGGTTTCCTTGGTTCCGGCTAGCATACGTTTTTCTGTGGACTGTGCTCTATGTTCTGTTCCAGTGGGCTGTTCATGCCTCTGTAAATATCTGGTAACAAAACTTGACACCCTTTTATCAAAATCTCATGTTCAAATTCAACCAGTTTTTTTTTTCATCCTTGTTTGACTTTACTTCCTTTGAAACAGGTGGCCATATCCATTTCTTGATCTGTCATCTCCCTATGCTCCTCTATGGTATGCATTTGATCCTAGAGTTTTTGTGTGAAAGAACACTTTTGAGTTATGCTGCCTTCTTTCCAGTTCTGTTGCCTTCTTTCAAAATTTGGCCCTCTTTTAATTTTTTCAAGGAAGTTCAAGAACTAAATATATATAAAAAATTTGGCATTGTTTGAATTTTTGGAGAGTGGTTACTAGGGCTGTAAACGAGCCGAGCCGAGCTCGAACTGTGCTCGGCTTGAAAGTTTTTGATCGAGCCCGAGTTCAGCTCGATAGCTCGACGAGCCTTCATGATACGGGCTCGAACTCGGCTCGATTGATTGCTCGAGTTCGGCTCGATTGCTCGTGAGCTGCTCGAAATGTGTCAATAATTATTCAAACTATGCTCGAGTTCGGCTCGATAGCTGCTCGAAATATGATACTTTGTAATTTTAGTCTTGGTGCTTTATAATTTTAGTCAACTATGTCGTACTAATTTCAAATTACTCATTATACTTTATAATTGTAGTAAATTAGGTTCCACTACTTTAATTATTTACATATGAATTATCCTATATTCTTTTTAGTATGTATTGCATGATAGCTCGATAAGCAATCGAACCGAACTCAGCTCGGCTCGATAAAATTATCGAGCCCTGAACTCGAACTCGAAGCTCGATAATACATTGCTCAATAATACATGAGGCGAGTTCGAACTCGAGTAAGTTCGATAACGGCTCGGCTCATTTACAGCCCTAGTGGTTACTATGAATGGATATCCATGGAACTCCAATATACATCCATGACATGCTCCATCATTAGTGGATCATAAAATGATCCGCTCCATGCAAGGGCAGAGAGCCAGGAATATTCGGAGCGGGGATATAAGTAGTTAATTAGTATAAATTTTAATTTTTTCTTAGTGGGGTCATAACAAAAATTTAAGTGGAGGCTTAATTAAATGTATTTTTTATAACCTTCCCTTAATTACTTTCTCACCAATATCGTTTTTTACTTTCTTTGGACTCAAGGTACCTATCGGTGGCTGTGATGCATGTCCCTTGCTATGCTGCTTTTGCTTTGGTGATGAAAATGAAACATCGGTTCCTGTCTCGATGGTTTCCACAGTCTTATCAATGCATCAGGTAGAGGTAGAGCAAATAGATCATAGTCAGGAGTTAATTAATATTACAGATTTTCTTTTGTACATGAGAGGTACGCAAAGCTAGTTGATAAAAATTACTATATTATACTAAAATACAAGTATATAATATGCATAATGTAAGTTTGTTTACGAATTACTACATTGGATTGGGGTTTTGAGGAACAGTTAGAACTAAGAACAGTAAAAGTTTTTTCTGAGAGTATGACAATGTAGTTGAGTGTGAATTAATATTACAGATTTTACTTTCCACCTTTTACTAAAGTCTATAAATTCCTCTGATTAATATAGGCTTACTTGTTTAGATAAATTACTGTGTTTTGTAGTAAATTATTTCTCAATAAACCATGCATCCAGTAGTCTTAAATCTTTAAATTATGTGGCAGCGTCTTTGCATGTGGTTAACATAACTTAAACCATGTTAAAATCCTAATCGTTATTTTTTTCTTCTGAAATTTATCATGTTAGTAATTTAAAATTTTATGATTTTGTCACAATTTTCGATATCTCAACGATGTCTTACCACCTAGCTTCTTTGAGAGTGAGCTCCTTTTGGGTCTCAAAGTAGTTGGTCTCTACAATATTGTGCGTCTTCAACACTTGGACCACAACAGATAGTACCTTCAAGGTCTCTAGCAGTGCACCATGAGTGGACCATATAACGTCTCTCAGTATCATTGAGCTTACGATTCCCGTAGCTATGGGATGACCACCAGTATCAGGAACCCTCGAATAACAAAGTCTAAAGCATCTATATATGTGTACCTTAATTATATGCCTTGGTGTAGTTTAGTAATGCCAGCACTGGCTCATCCACAATTAATTGTTTCAACGCTTTGAATTCTCAGTCACCCTTCTCATCCCATACCTAGGGGTGTGCACAGGACGGGGCGGATAGTGAGAAAAATAGTATCCGTCCCACCGAGTGCGCGTGACGTGGAACAGGCCCAACCCAAGCCCAAACATCAAGATCCGCTCGTTGGCCTTGGTGGACCTATGACAAGGAGCCGGACTAAGAAGGCTAAGGACGCTCTCAACCTGTTGATGCACAGTTTTGCAAAGTGTGAGGAGCAAAGTGAAGATATCCACAAAGATGAAGGAAAGTGCAAAGCACTCCTCAATTTAGCCAACCCAATTCTCAAATTGTGCAAACAATTTTCAACATTTTGTTTGGGCCAACCAAATGACAATTTGGCCCAAGTGCATATTTCAAACCATGGTGCACGAAATTATCAACCTGTTGAGATTCCAAATGCATTCAATGCACTTCAAAGGTTTCCAACCATTCACTCCTCATCAATGGCGAACTTCAGCAGCTTCACAAAGACTCAAGAGTCATCCAAAATCATCCAAAACTATTGGTGAAGAAGGAGTTACAAGCCTTGAAGCCCTCCATCAAGAGCACTTAAATGAGGATCATTTACTCCTCATTTATTGGCCAAAACTCATCCCTCATCTTCTAGCTCGAATTTTTATCTTTTTATTTCAGTTTTCGAGTTGTTTTGGCTAGGTCTACCTATTAGCTAGCCTAGAATAATTTTTAGAAATAATTATTTTAAATTCCCATATTTACATCTCCTTTAATTTCCATCATTAAGAATGGAGATGAAGGGACTTGTCAATGGGTTTAGAATTCCGACTTCCTTGTCCTATAAAAGGAGGTCTAGGTGTTATTTGCAAAACAATTCAATCATCAAATATATTTCACCTTTTTTCCTTGAAATTGAGAGTGATTCTCTTTTCAACCTATCTACATTTTCCACTCAATTCTTGTTAAGTTTTCTTACAAGTCTACTAAGACCAATATTGCCTTCTCATTGGAAGAAGGAGGTGTTGGCCCCATCATCATTCCCCCTCAATTTTGGCAACGAAGGCTTTCTTTGTCTTGGACCTTTTTTCGGTATCAAGAAGGAGGAGTCGCCAAAGGCATAAACACCATCTTTGCCTGGGCAAGGATCCAGGAGGAGTTGCCGCCATATCCGCTCGCTTCACAAGCTTCCGCATCGCTTTGCTTTGTGCATTTCGGATCTGTCAACCTGTTGAAATTTCCGCCTCATCAATCATACCTACCCCGTGTTGCTCCTTTGTTGGCTATATCTGCTCCTCGTGTTCCAGGATACCCTCCCAGAATAACATCAATTGGTATCAGAGCCACTTGCTCAACAAGGAGAAGTTTTTCTACCCTTTTCTTTTTATTCCGCAACATATATCATTTTTGTTATCATTGTGTTTTTCTCGGTTGTTCTTGCCATTTTTAATTTCTTGTTCCAGTGTTGTGCAATCTGCATAGAAAAAAAAACAAAAAAAAATCGCATCTTATTTGCATTGAAAAAAAGAAAAAAAACTGCTACTGACTCAACCTGTTTACAGATTGCAGAAAATGCAATTTGAAGAATTCTTGGAACAATTTTCAAACAAAGGGCAAGAAAAAGAACAACCTCAGAGCCTTTTCAAACCTGTTCTTTCAAAAGTTGGAATATCTTTTTCCAAAACCCACAAAAGAACCGCTTTTGCAAAAAGTAACAACACTTCCTCAACCTGTTGAGGTTTGTTTGAGGTTTTATTTTATTGTGTCTTTTGTGTCTTGTTTTGAATCACTTTTTCAAGAATTTTGAGCCAGAAAAAGTTGCTAGGTTTATAAAGAGAATCTGTGAGTTTTTCTTTTTGAGAGAAAAAAAATGGCTAATGAAGCATTGCTAGAACAGCTTTCAAAGAATGTTGCAGAACAAATGGCTCCACTAAATGCAAGGTTTGCCTGCCTTGAGGCCTGGCCAAGAGAGGAGGAAGAGCGGGAACCTCGAAATGAGGAAGATGATCGCCAATCAAATATTGATCAAGAAGATGAAGTTCCACCTCACCACAATCAAAGGCAAAGGGATATGGCTCAACAGTTTACCTGAACTTCAAATTGCAAATTCCACCTTTCTACGAAAAAAGCAATCCGATGAATACCTTGATTGGGTAAAGAAGAGTGAATTGGTATTTAATTGCTTTGATTATCCCACTGACCTCAAGGTTAAATTGGCCGTTGTTGAGTTTCATGGTTATGCCCTCACATGGTGGAATCAAGAAAATCGGCTTGGATTAGGTCCTCAAACTTGGGAAGAGTTGAAGATCCAAATGCAAGAGAGATTTGTACCATCATACTACACTCGAGAATGTTTTCAACGCCTTCAAACACTTGTCCAAGGCACTAAATGTGTTGAGGACTACCACAAAGAGTTGGAATCCGCCTTTTGAGAGCAGATGTTATTGAAAGAGGTGAAGCATATATGTCTAGGTTCATTCAAGGACTTAGACCTGACATTGTGAAGACCTTGGAATTATGTGAGTACAACAATTTTCAAGAGTTGTTACATAAAGCCATCCGAATTGAAAGACAACTCAAGAAAGGGAGCACTTCCACCATGGCTCCAAGATCAAACCAGTGGCCGAAAGCTCCACAAAGGACATCCCCACCTCCACAAAAAGGTACCCCTTCCAATTCTCTCACATCTACCCCTTCCACTTCCCAAAATCGCTCCCAAAACCGTCCCCTTCCAAACCCCTTCATGAAGTTCAATGCTATAAATGCAAAGGTATGGGTCATTATGCTCATCAATGTCCAAATCCGAAAGTTATACTCATGAGAGATGGAGAATGGTACAGTGAGGATGAAGAAAATGATGAGACCGAATCGATCAACCTGCTGAGGACGAGTATGCTCAACCCGCTGAGGAAGAGTTTGGTCTTCCGGTTGAAGGTACTCTCCTAGTAGCAAGACGAGTACTACAGGTGCAACCAACCCCCCAATCATATCAAAGGGGGAATCTCTTCCATTCAAGAGCACTTGTGAATGGTAAAGTATGTTCACTCATTATTGATTCTGGTTCTTGCACTAATGTTGCTAGCTCTCATATGGTGAATACGTTAGGACTTGCTACTCACAAGCATCCTCGACCCTACCTTCTTCAATGGATGGATGGCACAACTCATGCCAAGGTGAATTGTCAAGTTGAAGTACCCTCAAAATTGGCAATTATGAAGATAAGGTACTTTGTGATGTTGTACCTAAGATGATTGCTGCCCATATTCTACTTGGGAGGCCCCTGGCAAGATGATAAGCAAGCTGTGCATGATGGTGTGACCAACCGATACACCATTCAACATGTTGACCGAAAGATTACCTTGGTGCCTTTAACACCCCAACAAGCCCATGCCGATCGATCCAACTCCAAAGTGAGTCTGAGGGTAAGGATGGTAAACTTAAGGGTAAAGTTGAAAATAAAAAGAAATCCCAAGTGGATTTGCAAGAGTCAAAGGTCTTTTGGGATGGTGAAGGAATAAATAGCGAAAAGAGTGGTAAAAGAGAGAATGAGAGAAGAGAAGAGTGTTTCCTTTCCATAGCCAAAGAAAAACACATCAAGAAAGCTCTTTTGAGTCAAAAATGTTGTTTTCTCTTTTACCTAACACTTGTCTTCTAACAATGGATCAAGAGGAAGAAATTCCTTCTTTTCTTTCTTTCTTTGTGCAGGGAATATCAAGATCTTTTCAAGATCCGATTGGTTTACCTCCATACCGAGGTATTGAGCATCAAATCAATCTTGTCCCGGAGAACCTTTACCAAATCGGCCCCATTATCGAACCAATCCCGAGGAAGCCAAAGAGATACAGAGGCAAGTCCAAGAGCTTCTTGACAAAGGGTACATCCGAGAAAGCTTATCCCCTTGTGCACTCCGTGCTTCTTGTACTTAAAAGTGATGGTTCATGGCGGATGTGCATGGATTGCCGCCCATCAATAAGATCACCATCAAGTACCGACACCCCATTCCACGCCTTGATGACATGCTTGATGAACTTTCAGGCGCAAAGGTATTTTCTAAGGTTGATCTTAAGAGTGGTTATCACCAAATTTGCATGAAAAAGGGTGATGAGTGGAAAACCGCCTTTAAGACCAACATTGGTTTATATGAGTGGCTTGTCATGCCATTTGGATTAACCAATGCCCCTTCTACTTTTATGAGACTCATGAACCATGTTTTAAGGAAATTCATTGGAAAATTCATTGTGGTTTATTTTGATGACATTTTGATCTATAGTCATACTTTATCTCAACACGTTGAACATCTGCGGTTATTGTTTGAAACGCTTCGAGGAGAAAAGCTTTATGCTAATCTTAAGAAGTGTACTTTTGCTACTAATCAGATTGTGTTTCTTGGATATGTTTTTGGTGATAAAGGACTAAGTGTTGACGAATCCAAGGTGCAAGCCATCAAGGATTGGCCAACCCCTACTAATGTGACCGAAGTGAGATCTTTTCACGGTCTTGCTAGCTTTTACAGACGCTTTGTGAAGGATTTTTCCACCATAGCCGCCCCACTTAACGAGCTTGTCAAGAAAGGAGTACCATTTGTTTGGGGTGACAAACAAGAGAAAACGTTCAACCTGTTGAAAGAAAAGTTGACACAAGCTCCGGTCCTTTCACTACCCGATTTTGGTAAGATCTTTGAAGTTGAGTGTGACGCGAGTGGCATAGGTATTGGTGCAGTTCTCACTCAAGAAGGTAAACCTATTGCATACTTTAGTGAAAAATTGAGTGGCGGTCCTTTGAATTATTCAACATATGACAAAGAATTATATTCTCTTGTGAGAAGTCTTGAGTATGGTCTCATTATCTCTTACCTAAAGATTTTGTCATTCATACTGACCATTATTCAAAAAGGTATTTACAAGGTCGAGGTAAGCTTTCAAAAAGACATGCAAAATGGATGGAATTTGTTGAATATTTTCTCTACTTAATTAAGTTTAAGAAATTTAAATAAAATGTAGTGGCGATGCATTGTCTAGAAGGTATGCTTTATTCAAAGATGTTGAATAGTAAGGTTTTAGGATTTGAACAGATGAAGAACTTGTATGGTGAAGATATTGACTTCAGATCTGTTTACAAAGCATGTTTGTCTCAACTCGTTGACACTTATTACATATTTAATGGATATCTCTTTAAAGCTAACAAGCTTTGTGTTCCTAGAGGTTCCATCCGAGAGCTACTTGTAAAGGAAGCCCATGGAGGAGGACTTATGGGACATTTTGGTCAGCTCAAGACCTTGGAAGCTCTCAAAGAGCATTTCTTTTGGCCGAACATGAAGAAGGACGTGGACAAATTTTGTGCTCAATGTGTCACATGCAAAAAGGCTAAGTCTAAACTTGAGCCTCACGGGTTGTATACTCCACTCCCTACTCCTTCTTTACCTTGGGTTGACATATCAATGGATTTTGTTACTGGTCTTCCTAGGACTCAAAATGGACATGATGCAATTTTTGTAGTTGTTGACCGTTTTTCTAAAATGGCTCACTTTATTCCTTGCCATAAAACGGATGATGCTACTAATGTTGCGAATTTATTCTTTAAGGAGGTTGTTAAATATCATGGGTTGCCTAGGACAATTGTAAGTGATAGGGACACTAAATTCCTAAGTCACTTTTGGAAGACATTATGGGCTAAACTTGGTACTAAGCTATTGTTTTCAACATCTAGTCACCCACAAACTGATGGGCAGACCGAGGTAGTTAATAGAACAATGATACAATTGCTTAGAACACTCCTTAGGAAAAATTTGTAGTGGGAAGAGTTTATTTCACATGTTGAATCTGCTTACAATAGGGCTTTTCATACTTCAACAACTCATAGCCTTTTGAAATTGTTTACAGTTTCAACCCATTGACTCCAGTGGACTTATTGCCTTTACCTCTTAATGATGCAGCTCATAAAGATGGAGCAATGAAAGCAAAACAAATGAAGGAGTTACATGAGAAGGTGAAAGAAAGGATCTCCAAACAGAATGAAGCATATGCAAGGAGGACAAATAAAGGTCGAAAACAAGTCACCTTTGACGTTGCTGATTGGGTATGGTTACACTTGAGAAAGGAGAGATTCCCTCAATAAAGGAAGAACAAACTCGCCCGAAGAGGAGATGGTCCCTTCCAAGTGGTTGCAAAAAGGGGAGATAATGCCTAAAGTCTAGATCTTCCTAGTGGTAAATATGGAGTACATGCAACGTTTAACGTTATGGATCTTTCCCTTTTGAAGGTACTATGGAAGATGAGATTCCGAGGTCGGAATCTTTTGAAGAAGGGGGGAGTGACGTGGAACAGGCCCAACCCAAGCCCAAACATCAAGATCCGCTCGTTGGCCTTGGTGGACCTATGACAAGGAGCCGGACTAAGAAGGCTAAGGATGCTCTCAACCTGTTGATGCACAGTTTTGCAAAGTGTGAGGAGGAAAGTGAAGATATCCACAAAGATGGAGGAAAGATGCAAACACTTCTCAATTTGGCCAACCCAATTCTCAAATTATGCAAAAAAATTTCAACATTTCGGTTTGGACTCAATCAAATGACAATTTGGCCCAAGTGCATATTCCAAACCATGGTGCACGAAATTATCAACTGTTGAGATTCCACTGGTGCATTCAATGCACTTCAAAGGTTTCCAACCATTCACTCCTCATCAATGGCGAACTTCAGCAGTCTACAAAGACTCAAGAGTCATCCAAAATCATCTACAAACTATTGGTGAAGAAGGAGTTACAAGCCTTGAAGCCCCTCCATCAAGAGCACTTAAATGAGGATCATTTACTCCTCATTTATTGGCCAAAACTCATCCCTCATCTTCTAGCTCGAATTTTTATCTTTTTATTTCAGTTTTCAGAGTTGTTTTGGCTAGGTCTACCTATTAGCTAGCCTAGAATAATTTTTAGAAATAATTATTTTAAATTCCCATATTTACATCTCCTTTAATTTCCATCATTAAGAATGGAGATGAAGGGACTTGTCAATGGGTTTAGAATTCCGACTTCCTTGTCCTATAAAAGGAGGTCTAGGTGTTATTTGCAAAACAATTCAATCATCAAATATATTTCACCTTTTTCCTTGAAATTGAGAGTGATTCTCTTTTCAACCTATCTACCTTTTTCCACTCAATTCTTGTTAAGTTTTCTTTACAAGTCTACTAAGACCAATATTGCCTTCTCATTGGAAGAAGGAGGTGTTGGCCCCATCATCATTCCCCCTCAATTTTGGCAACGAAGGCTTTCTTTGTCTTGGACCTTTTTTCGGTATCAAGAAGGAGGAGTCGCCAAAGGCATAAACACCATCTTTGCCTGGGCAAGGATCCAGGAGGAGTTGGCGGCCATATCCGTTCGTTTCACAAGCTTCCGCATCATTTTGCTTTGTGCATTTCGGATCTGTCAACCTGTTGACATTTCCGCCTCATCAATCATACCTACCCCGTGTTGCTCCTTTGTTGGCTAGATCTGCTCCTCGTGTTCCAGGATACCCTCCCGGAATCACATCAGCGCGTACCATAAATGTGGGTACCCGATTTTCACTGTTTTTTGCGGTTCGGATCACGGGTATCCGCTGGTATTACTAAGTATACTTATTCTATAAAATTTTTCAATTTACTTAGAGATATTCGAATATTTCGCATCATAAATGTACATATCTAGAGCATCAAAATGAAGAAAAGTAGTTTGCACAAATAGAACAATAATACTCCCTCCGTCCCTGAATAATTGTACACTTTGTTTTTACTGTTTTACAGTATTTAATCTATGATTTTTTTTTCATGAATTTTTAGACTTTAAAGTTAATAATTTATATGCATGTCATAATTTGAAGTATAAACTTTCTAAATATATTTTTTCTGAATTTTTTAAAACTTGCTATCTTTGTTAAAATTTGAGTCAAACATTGAATCTTGAAACAGCAAATTCAAAGTGTATAATCTTTCAGGGACGGAGGTAGTATAATATTGCAAATCATGTACTCCCTCCGTCCGCAAAAGACTCCACCATTTGTTTTGACAGTTTCACAGTATTTAATCTACGATTTATTTTACGAATGTTTAGACACCGAAAATTAAATATTTCATGTGTATCATAATTTGAAATCTAAATTTTCCGAATATATTTTTTCTGAATTTTTTAAAACTATTTATCTTCATTAAAATTCGAGTCAAATATTGAACCTTGAAACAGCAAATTTAAATGGTGAAGTCTTTTGCGGACGGAGGGAGTATTATTGTTGTATGAAATGAGTTTTCACACATAATATAAAAGAAATTTAAAGGAAAATTTAGATGAAGTAAATAATTTTAGATAATTTATTTGTAAATAGGCATATGCGGATCGGTTCGGGTGTCCGCGGGTATCTAAAATTAGAATCCGCGAATTATCGGTTTCTAAAATTTTTGAAGTAGCCTTGAATGAACCTTCAGATGATTTGTTGACCAACTATAGAAAGGACCATAACGGTAACACTTCCCTTAGTGACTCCCACTCTTTTTCGCTCGCACCTTGGAATCATCATTCCTTAACATACCTTTGTCCTACAATACAAAGGTCAGCTCCCACAAAGCAAGATTTAAAGCCCAAAAAATCTAATAGTAGTATACGCACCCCACCCATAGCCCGACCCAACAAGGGAAAATTGACAACCCATAGCCTAACTCAACCCTCCACTCTTCATCTGCCCAAGCTCTCTCTAGATGATGACCAGCCCGATTTCTTCATTGTATCAGTCACGCTCTCCAAACTCCTCCGACACAGACTTGCCTTGTCACCAACCACACCCTCTATCGCCGAACGTCGATCACTAGGTCTGACGACTCCAAGCTCGTCGCCACCGGACGCTAGTGGATCCCCAGTAATCCACTGCCTCCGTCAACTTAAGTCCATCTCCATCGCCTCCAAGAAGGACTCCAACAAACGTGCAGGTACTGCTAACTGCTTGATGATTTATCATCTTAAATCCTTAGGGTCCGTTTAGTTGTAGAGAAGTTTCCAAATTTTCATTTTCAAAACTTCTTTGTAAATATTTGATCATATACCTAGGTTTGAAGAGATGGAAAACCTTGTTTTCCAATCTTTGGAAAACTCTAGTATTAAATTAGGGAACCTTGTTTGGAAGGTTTCCATTTTAATACTAGAGTTTTCTAATCATTGGAAATAAGGTTTTCCATCTCTTAAAAATTAGGTGTGTGATCAAATATTTTACAAATGAATTTTAGAAATGAAAACTGTAAAACTTCTCCATAACTAAACGGACCCTTAATTACCCTTTAATTTTCTTTCTCCGTTAACTTAAGTCCATCAGCTTTAGGAATTATGATTTATCATCTTAATCCCTACTTGTAAGGTCTTTCTCATTTAATGGAATTTCTAACGGCAGTTAGGGTTTACCAGAGAAATTTTATCTTATGCAAAACCTGAAGGGGGTTTTTAACGAATTTCAAAATGCGGGTGATAAAGTGAAGATTATGACAAACCTCGAGGGGTAAATGATAATTTTCCTATATAATATTTCTGTTATAATTATCCTTAAAATTAATAAAGATACGCTTTAAAACAATAAATATACTTAAATCAAGAAAGAATTACTCCCTCTTTCCATAAAAATTGTAGTCTTTTTTTACTATTTTCACAGTAATTAATTTATGATTTATTTTTATGAATTCAAAGATATGTAAAGTTAAATAATTCATATATTTTTCATAGTTTGTAATAAAAAATTCCAAGATATTTTTTTTTGAATTTTTTTTCCCTTATTTATCTTAATAAAATTCTGAGTTAAACACTGCAACTTGAAACATCAAAGTCCAACACAACAATCTTTATGTGAGGGAGAGAGTATAATATTTGTATCACATAAATGACTTAGTCTAATGAAATATTCTACTTAAGTAATTTTCGACTTAATCCAAACGATTAAACATGTGATTAGAGTTCTGAGCATTTGGCCTAGTGGTCATGCTCCTGAGGACACTTGCAGAGGTCTCGAGTTTGATCCTCCCGTATTCCCAACCCCTACCCCATTTGTATAAAAAAATGTGATTAGAAATTTCAGATTAAATGGATTAATTACCCATGACACTACGTAGTTGATGGCGTTTTTGTAGCGCCTTAAGAAGCGCTTTGACGCGTTACAAGCGGGCGCATTATCAGTTCGCGCTGCGCTACAGGGTGGGTCCGTTTTTTTACCCGAAGCGCCTATGTAGCGCTCTTTAGCGCTTCCAGACAGTGGAAGCTGACAACATTTTTTTTCGGGCCGTTGTAGCGCCGTTGGAGCGCATTAAAGCGTTACGAAGACGAATTAAATACATCAGATGCATATCATTCGTCTTCCTCTCCCAATTCTTCACCGACAGAGCTTCCTCTCCCAATTCTTCACCAACAGAGCCTTCACCATTCACCAACAGAGGAGACAGAGTGTGAAGAATAGAGCTCCGGCCTCGTCTCCGCGCATCTTCAACAACAGAGTTTCGGGAGCTTCGGAAACGACGAAAAAATCAGTCCAAGCTCTCCAATCTCTCATTTTAGTTGTGGTTTTGTTTCTCTTTAACAAAAGTGGGTGTTTCAACCATTTTTGGTGGTTATTCCATATTAATCGTGCCCAAACAACAGATCAGATCGTGTGGAGTTACTTAAGGTATGATTTAATAAATTTTTTTGAATATCTTTTGGTTGATTTTTGTTTGGTTAAGTGGAGTTTCTTATTTTCAATGTATTTTGTTAATTATTTTGTATGTTGAAAGTAGTGAAAGTTCATGTTATAGATTTTAACCATAGTTCTGTCATGAGTATTAATTAGAATATTATATGCACGATATTGTTTTCGTATTGGAAATGATATTGTAAAATATAATATTCAATTTAATATTTATGGATTGTCCAGTGGACAGTTTGTAAAAGCGCAATCGGTATATTAAAGTTTTATTGTTGTATATGTATAATCGGTATAACGGCATAAATTTCGTTGCATTTCTAGTCTTGTTCCTTATTATACCTGTTTTGGGATTTAAAATCCAAAAAATGGTATAATGAGGAACCGAGATGAAATGTCATTAAATTTATGTAAGTTGTACGAGGTATACTTATACAATCATAAAATTTGTATACCGATTGTACTTTTACGATTAGGATAGGACCCATGCACCCTTTATGATTAGGAGGAAATAACTTTGAGAAGTTAGATTTACATATGGAGTATTGATGTTTGTTCTATACTTTTTATGTTTTGGTACAAACATTGTTGTGTAAGAGCAAAAATATGGCTAGAGAACGTGATTGGATGTATCAGCGGTTAGAGGAGGGAACTCGTGCTATCAGTCGAAGATTCTTTGAGGGGCTAAATTATTTTCTGGACTTTGCTTTTTCGATTGCTGAATCGAATGGGATGTCTACTGTGAAATGTCCGTGTACAAAATGTAGAAATAGATTCTTTCATGAGAAAGTTACTATTGGAAATCATTTATGCGAGTATGGTTTTAAGCCAAATTATTATTTGTGGGATTGTCATGGTGAGACAGTACGGATTGATCCCACTGTAGTCGGAGGTCATGATAGGTTCGTCGATGGATTGTCGTCTAGTAATCCACGTGGAAGTACGCAAACGAACTCAGTGACTCCTGAGTATGAAGATTGGAATGTTCGACAAATGGTTTATGAAGGTTTGGGAGTTCATCTTAATAATGTTGAACAGACCATTAATGATGAGGACAGAAATGATTATGGTTACAATAATTTTGAAGAGGCTATGCGGGAGAAGTATGAGGACGAGGATGATATGCCACTTTTCGATCCCGACGTCTACATGGAGGTGACCGGGCAAAACCCCACCAGAGGACGTTGGAGATCAGCACCCCCGCAGCTGGTCCATCCCGACCAGTTCCATCCTCCGCAGCCATCAGAGGTAACTACAAATAGATGTCCACTTTGTAACTTTTTAAAAAATTCAAGGATTAAATTGTTACTTTTACATAACTTACAGCGGGAGATACAGTTGGAGGAGGAGCGTCGGAAGGATAAGGAGCGCATCGACAGACAGGACGAGGAGATCCATGCTCGAGGCGGCGCCACCGAGCACGAGATGTTGATCACGCGACAGTCCGAGCTCATACGCCGACAAACGCGCCCCGAGCGCCGCCTGGGAGAGCTTCGGAGCATGGGCCGCTTGTCGCATACTGATGTGCCATCACACTTGGTTGCCGGATCATCGAGGCCACAGTCGTCATCCCCGAGAACCGCCAACTTCTTCACTGGTTTGCTCGATAATGTGTATACCCCTCGCATGGACGACCCTCCTCCACAGTTCGACATCCCGCCGACTGGTCCTCTTGCTCAGCTCATGTCGACGCCGGAGGTGATGGAGGCTTACATCAGAAGCTTCTTGCAAGTCCAGAATCCGCAGCAGCAACAACGTGGTCCTGGTGGCGCTCGTGATTATACTCCTCCCACTCCTCCACCTCCATAGGTTTTATAGATTTTACTTATTTATGTATTTTTGATGTAAATACAATATTTCATAAATACTGAATTTCTTAATTCCTAATTAAAAAGTCTTTAAACTGTCTTTTCATTTCTAATTATAAATACTGAATTAATTAATCCGTTTAGTGAATACAAAATTCCAAAATAAGAATAATAATATAAAACAATCTCAATACAAAATTCTAAAATAAGAATAATAATAATAATAATAAAACAATCTCAAAACAAAATTCCAAAATAAGAATAACGGTTGTACCTCTTGGAGGCGCTACAACAGCGCTCCAAGTGCATGCGCATGTCAGCAGCTTACGTGGATTCTTATAGCGCTAAAAGACGGAACAACGGCGCTACGGTGTAGCGCCTTGAAGCGCAAGTCCTAAAAAAAGCGGCTCCCTACGTAGCGCATGTAGGAGCGCAATTTAGCGCTACTATAGTAGTGTGACTCCCCTGAACTATGTGATTAAACATGTGATTAGAGTCCTGAGCACTTGGCCTAGTGGTCAAGCTCCTGAGGACACTTGCAGAGGTCTCAAGTTTGAGACTCCTGTATTCCCAACCCCTACCCCATTTGTATAAAAAAATGTGATTAGAAATTTCAAATTAAGTGGATTAATTACCTATGACTCCCCTGAACTATGTTGACTCAATCACTTAAGTCCTCAACTATAACTTGGACTAACTCATGCCTCGAACTATTCATCGTCAAGCACTCTAGCAACACATCAGTTAACCTATGAGAAAATTACTTGGTTAACCCTAGAATTTAATAAATCTATCTTAGGTACTCGATAGTTGTTAAAATGACCAAATGAATCCTTTTTAAACTCGATCCTCATTCCCCAGCCCCGCCTCCTAGTCCACTGTTGGCCCAACCCTGCATGCTAACCCTGTCGCTACCCATTTACGCCACCCAGCCCTGTGAGTCAAATGAACTTGCATAGATACGACCCCGAACATTGTTGTTCCACCAAGTCCGCTCAACTTGCCTCGACTCACAAGGTTGGGCTGTTAGGGTTGGGAGGTAGGGCTGGGACAAGGACAATGTTAGAGCCTGAAGTTGTGCTGTTGCGTAACAAGGCAACAGTGCTGCGAATGCTGGGCTAGGCTCTAACCTAAGTTATAGTTAAACCTTAGCTTCAACACTCCAACATCTTTACATTTTCCGACAAGATGGAACAATTTTGATCACATCCTGCCCTAAAAGCTTTTAATTCGTACAAATAAGGTACTTAACCGTTAAAAAAATTTATGCAGTTAATCTCACATTGGGTGAGCTACCGAGTCGACAGCCTAAAGTGTCGGAAGGTACATAGTTGAGTGACCAAATGAGAACGAATTATAGTTTATGACGAAAGTGAGCTAGACAACATAGTTCACGGGAGCAATAGGTAATTATGTCTATTCTGAATTTCAGTAAATTTATTATTTTTAAAATAAAATTATCGACTTTTATGACAAATTACATAAGAAAGTATCATATAATTCATCTGTCCTTCAAAAAATAATGCAACAATTGTTTTTATCATTTAATCTATGATTTTATTTCTATAGCAATTTAAATTATAAATTTGAAACTTTTATATACAACTAAAAATTTGATATCTTAACTTATAAATTAATTATTTTGACATTTTTTTCATTAAAAAATAATGTAGATGAATTGAAGTCAAATGTTTTATTTCTCTCGTTTTGACGGTTCTCGCTCTCGACACCATCTCGGCAAACGTTGTGGTGCTTTTCTCCTTCGTGCTTGTCACATTGCGCTCTCTGTCTCTCTCGTTTTGTCGACGACGGTGACTTCGTGAGCAGTACGACACTACTAGCTAATACTACCAGAGAACCTTCTCTCCGGTGGCGTTATCTTCCTCCTCGCTCTCAACATCGTCACGACAATCGCTGAGGTGCTTTTCCTTCCCCGTTGTTTATGTGTACACTATGTCTCATGGACTCCCTTGGCTCAAGCATCGCGAACCTCCAACTCTCGATAGAGGAGAGTGTCACACTCCGACCAGCAGTTGTCCCAACCGCTACGCTGCTGCCGACAATTGCAGCGAAGCTTCTCACGGCATGGGCAATCCCTGTTGACCACCTTGAATCTGCGATGAGGCGGGTTTGGCAGACACACGTCACTTTCCGAGTTCTACCGATAGCTACTCAAGCGACCTCCAATGTTTTCCTTCTGGAATTTGACTCCTCGGACAACGTGAAGCTGCTGTCGAAAAAGGTCTATGGTTTATGGATAATCGTATTATTGTGATGGTTGTGATGAAAAGTGGTGATCATAAATCTGGCATGGAATTTCTCCCATGTCGCTTTCTGGATTCATGTTATGGATGTCCCAATTGAGTGGTTATGTGATTCCGTGGCTCGCTTTTTAGGCCAACAATTCATCTGGAACATGTTGAATTTACTGGGGCATCATTGAGGTTGTGGGTTTCTGTGGATATTCATAAACCATTGCGGAGGCTGTTGAAGGTAGAAATTTATAGGGAGGAATGTATTTATCCCCTATCATATGAGTGTCTTCTGGATTTTCGCTTCATGTGTGGAATCATCAATTACGTGGCCAATGACTACTTCTCTCAGGTTGTGGCTGCAGGTGCTAAGCCACAGTTCTGGGAGTGGCTACGATACCATGGTAGTCGTCGTGGTGTGACTGGGTTGCAGCGCTCATCGCCAGGAGCTGTAGTTGCTGCTTCTGAAAATGTCATACCATCAGAACCACGGGTGGAGGAGGTAGTGGAAGATCCTGTTCCAGTTCCACACGTTGAAGTTGGCTCAACTGCATTGGTCCCAGTGATAGGTTCCTCTAGAGGGGCAAAGTCGGCATCATCATTTATAGGAACTTCACTTGTCCCTCCTCCTGGTTATGGTCATTGGATAGTGAACTCAAAGCGTGTGGCGAACATGGATCAATCCGGGAAATACAGGAGATAGTGCAGCTATCAGCAGCATGGGCATCAGATTAGAAGAGCAGTCCCAGGGAATGGAAGGGAAAGACTGCGAACTACACGTGGAGTGGTGATAGCTCCGGATCAGCTGCTGTTTGGTCCGAGGGACTCTGAGGTGGACAACGGTCCTTGATGGACTGTTGGTTACTTTTTCATTCTTTAAAGGGCCTTTATTTTCATTTTGATTTTTCTTTTGTTTTTTCAAACTTTGTTGTTGGTTGATTTTTCCTAAGGACCCTCTTTTACTTTCTTATTTCGGATATTAGGTTTTCAATAAGTTCTTTAGGTAATAATCACCTAAGAGTGGTGTGGTGGTTACCATTCTTTCTAAGGTCAGTTTTCACGTTTGCCCGCTCTGGTGCATCAGTAGCGCTCGAGGGTATTGGGAGCGAGATTCAAGATCTTTTATCCGCCATAGCGGTCATGAATAATATTGTCATGTATATGCATTGCCTTCGAAGGCCAGTTTGGGTGATCCTGACCTTGGTTGGTTTGGTGTCCTATTTCAACACTTCTTATGTGTTAAGTTCTCCGATTCAGGGCTGGTCTTTTGTTACCTCTTCTAGGTACTTAGTTTTGTCGCTCTCGGCTTATTTTGTAAGGATTTATCCCTAATAAAATAAGTCTTTCCTTGCTCAAAAAAAATGTTTTATTTCTTTTTGAAAGGAGAGAGTACTACTTTAGTAGCTTCACCTAAGTTATGGACTTAAAGCATATTGGAAATATGTTCTCAAAGAGGTTAATTAGAAATAATAATAATAATAATAATAAGAAACTAAATAAATAAAAACTATTGGTTTGCCTAAGGAGTTAGAAAGTTTATGACAATGGTTGATGGGTTAGATTAATGCTAGATAATGACTGTATTAATGAGTGAGTTTATTATTAGATTAATAGGTTTTTATGCTAGTGAATTTAAAGAGTTATTTTCATGTATAAATAAAGTGAAAGTTGATGAATAAAAATATCCTCCATGAATAAGTTCACACAATGTTGTTTCCAAATTTTTACAATGCTTTCTGTCATATATCTTTCTCATTTCTCCTTTTTTATTCTTTTCATAGCTTCACAAAAACATCAACAAATTGGTATAAGAACATATTGATCTTGAGGGACCAAGCCAACAACCACAACGCATGGAGCCACAAACCCCCCACAACACAACACATGGAGGTCAAAACTCTCACAACACAACATATGTATATAGAGGCCAAAACTCCCACAACCACATCACATGGAGGCAAAACCTCTCATAACACACATGGAGAACCATAACAAATCAGGTCACGAGAAAGCCACAAGTCAAGTCACAAACAAGTCGGAAGCAAGTCACAAGCATGCCACAAGCAAGCAAAGCCACCTACAAGCAAAACAAGGCAAGCTAACAGATGTTCATGATGAGAAGTTATTTGATGAAAAAGCAACTTCAAGAATAAGGAGGAGTATTGGAAATATGTTCTTGAAGAAGTTAATTAACAAAAATAAAAATAAATAAAAACTATTGGTTTGCCTAAGGAGTTAGAAGGTTTATGACAATGATTAATGGGTTAGATTAATGCTAGATAACAACTATATTATTACCAACACCCGGTACGTAATTAAGTTAATTACGCGTTTAAGTTTAATTACCGGGTTTTCGATAATTTCTGTTTTTTGACTGGGTTTGCTTGTTTGGTAGTTATGGATTTATTTTGGTGATTATTGGGGCAACCCGGGACGGATTTAGAATTTATTACCCGGCTGTGCGTAATTCCCGGGAGTTGCAATTCTGAGTGACTCGGGACTTATATTTGTATAAGAAAAATAGGGTTTATGGGTTTTATGGTATCCTGAGTATGTAGTTAAAGTTTGGTTCCAATCGGAGTAAGTTTGGTAAAAAGTTGCATTTTCGGGCTGAGCGAAAATGCAGTTTTGTAAGTGTGTGAGATAATTGAAAATTGGACATTTTAGAAGAAAATGAGAGTGATAGGCGGATGGTAGAGATGGGAGAAGGGACACATGTCCCTTCTCAATTGAAGAAGAGAAGAAAAGACGGGAATTATGGAAATATATATGTGTATATGTAATAATACATATATACATATATGTAAAGAAAAGAATTTTGGTGAACACTTCACACTTTTCTTCTTCTTCTTCCCGTAACTCTCTCTCTCTCTCCCTCTCCCTCACGTCCGCCATTGTTGAGCTTGGAGCTCACAACTGATTTCCGTCGTTTGGCGACCAAACTTCGAGGTACTGCACTTAAATCGTTCATTGGATTATATGGATTAGTAATCTGAAGTCTGTTTTGAAAGATTCCGTTTAGTTTGCAAGTTAGGAGCATTTGAATTTTGGAGTGAATAGTGTCATATGCTCCTTTGTGTGATTTTTCGGCTCCTAAGCGTTCTCGGCACTTCTTTATGCGTATTTGATAACAGGAACGTAGGAAGAAACGCACTCGAGGTTGTACCGATTCGCGTCTGAAAATTTGGGTGTAATTTCTGACGGAGGATTTAGCGAAAGGTAAGTGTATTTCTGTGTTCAGAATGGAATTCTGATTCTGTTAGTATAATTGGTTCTGTAGAAGAGGCTCGGTGTGAAAGCCGTTTTTTCCTGCCCGAGCCTCGGTTTTGGCGCCATTGTCAATGATTGTATCTGTGAATTCTGAATATGTTTTCTATAACGGGGATTGATTGTGAACAGGGAGTTGCTTTGAAATTGGACCGAAACTCTGCCGAAATTTCTACCGGGACCGTCGATCGAGAATTCGGATTTGGACTATAACCCGAGGTAAGTGTTCAGTGTGTGATTAGGAGTATTGCTTTGCGTAGCAAGCATACTCGGATATAGACTGAGGCTAGGTTTGGAAGAGGGGAGTGCCCCGATGACGCCGACCTAGTTCCTGGTATAGACATTGTTGTACAGGAACCGATTGGGATTCCGATATACCTACAATGGTTATCGATGAATTTACCGGGATTCCGATATACCTACGATGGTTATCGATGATTCATATTGATTGACCGATGGGGGTCGCTCCCCCGAGCTGGTACCATGCTCTACCGACCGATTGTGAATGGACGCATGGCCATGCCGGTTGGACCGGGGGAGATCTCGCCATGGTCCATAACAATGAACATTACCGTTTCGATTGTGAATTGACTGTGATTGTGATTGACCGACTGCATTGCATATGGTTGATTGTGTTGCATTGATTGAGCATTTGATTGATTGGTGAGATGCTTTGTGTATATCGTATTCGTTCTGTTTTCGATTGCAGGTACATTGTATCGACTGTTATTGTTACTGCACCATGTCTATACCTGTTCCCTTACTAAGTTCTTTCGAGAACTTACCCTTATATCTACCGTTTCAGGAAAAGGAAAGGAAAAGCAAGCCGCCGAGTAGAGGCGGGGTTGCTAGTTTGTGAAGGTTTTGGACTTGAGGAGCAGCAGCAGTAACTTCAAGTGGTGCGGTTGGATTCCGCGTGTTCGCCACTTGGTTGGTTTTCTTTGTATTCCGATTTTGGTTTCTGGCTCTGTATAATGTACATAACATGCATGTTTCGTTTTGTAAGGTTTGGTTGTGTAAATGGTTTGGATTGCATAAGTGTTTAAGTTCAGGTTCGGAACCGTTGGTTTTCGCCGTGGAATTTTCAGGTTTTGGGTTCAGTCGGAGGGTCAGGCGACCCGTTTCTTGGAACGGGCGGTCGCCTGGACCACTTCCGTAGTTTACAGGGGATCAGGCGAGGGTCAGGCGACCCCTCCCTTGGAGCAGGCGGTCGCCTGGACCCCCTTGTGGTAAGGAACAGGCGGTCGGGCGATGGGCCAGGCGACCCCTCCTTTGGAGCAGGCGGTCGCCTGGGTCAGGCGAGAGGCCAGGCGACCCCTCTCCTCAGGTCAGGCGGTCGCCTGGGCCACTCAGCAAACTGGGCAGCGAGCCAGGCGATGGTTCAGGCGACCCGGGCTTGGGGCCGGGCGGTCGCCTGGACCCTGTTTTTGGAATTCTTGGTTCTTTTCAATCCCATTCGCGTAGGTAAACATCTTGGGGCTTGGTTGAGCATTGTTGCTTTGATTTAAGGAATATTTAGGGTGTTCCCAATAGGCGGTTACCTATTTGTTGTTAAGTGTTGAGGTTGTGAACCGTCGCCCCCACCTTCCCCCGTTCCCCGGTTTGGTTCAGTTCTCCGTGCACTTCCGCGAGTGCGGGAGTAGTCGTGGGTCGGGGTGGGGTGATAATTTGATGTATAAACTTTCTAAATATATTTTTTATGGATTTTTAAAATTTTTATATTTGTTAAAATTTGAATAAAATATTGAATCTTAGAATAGTAAAGTCAAGTGTAGAATTATTAGGGGACGAAAGTAGTACAAATTAATCCTCAATATTTTAAATTTTATAAACCAACCCATTTAACCATTCCTCCCTCTTCATCTCCTTCATAGACCGCAAGGTCTAACCTCTGCCTCCATCCTTCCCAAAATCGTTGCCACTAGAAGGAGCACCTCATAGCCGACTTGCACAACCCCATCCCAACCTCCCTCGCTCGCCTTGCACATGACATGTCCGATTTTCTTCCCTTTCCCCTGTTCGATTTCTTGGCTACTGGTCCACCACTGCCATCTCTGCCTCGGCGCACCCCGCCCCGCCCAGCCATCGTAATCCCTTCTCCAGCCCTACCTTGCTTAGGCCTAGTCGATTCAAGCTCTATGTTTCCCAGCCACACATGACATTGCCTCCATCCTCAGATCAAGGCTACTAGCGAGGCTCGATAAAGACATCGCATGAAGGGATGCCTGGGTCTGGCTTTGCGATCTGCATGTTGTTGGTGGTCGGGGAAAGGGCGGTGGTGGTGCATGTCTGGGAATGGGAGCGGTGACGGATGAAGGTTTAATGGCTGGGTTGGTGAGTTTGGCTAGTTTGCAAATCGCAGGAAGAGGGAGGGACATATGGTGTTTGGTGGGCTTGGTTTGTATAGTTTTAGGGAAAAGGACCTCATTTGCCATCGAGGTTTGGCCTAAGTCCCCTTTTTGCCATTTTTTCAAAAACCGTACCCCAAATGCCACTAAAGTTAAGTTTAACATGCTGGGGACGCCACTGATCTTTTGTTTGACACCTGCTTTGCCATTAACTGAGGTGACTGACGGAATATACCCGAATATTACGTGACAGAAGTCTGATGTGGTTTTATGTTAGCCAGGTGGAAGGTTATTAAGGGGATTCATTTTTGTGTACGTGGATTAGGGTTGCTGGCGCCAAAATAAGTTCGAGAGATTTGGGGGATTAGGGTTTTTGTTTTCAATTTAAAGTTCCTGAGTTTGGGGGTGTTTGATTAAAGGGTCGGTTGCTTAATTGGCTAGGATTTGGAGGCCAAAATGGTGAGCTTGCCTAGTTCCAGCAGTGATTCCGGTGCGAGGTCGACTGGGTGGAGCGCTTATTTGTCGAGTTCACCAAGCAGAAGGCGAAATTCTATCGATGGGGAAACGGTCCACCAAACACGATGCTACTGCGGCCTGTTGATGAGTATCCAAACTTCTTGGACTCCTCAGAACCCTGGGCGACGCTTTGTTCAGTGCCCAAAGAAGAAGGTAAGGTTAAGGTCGTTTGTGTCTAGCTCTTGTATTCAGACAATGCTGGTGTTGTTGATGTTGCTCAAATGTTAGAGATTGGTGTGATTAATTCTGTACTTGGAACTGAAGTGGGGATGTGGTAAATTTTTCCAAATTTGTGTAGTTGTTTCAGCGAGGTTGTGGTCTGTGGGAGTGGATTGATCCTGATTTCCCAGATGCGGCGAAGGATGTGATCAACGGTTTGTATGATGCAAGGAAGGGGCTGTTGGCTCGCAATCATGATTTGGAGTTGTCGTTAAGGCAAAAGGACAGGGAGTTTGCTGAAGCTAAAGGGGCGGCTGATCAGAAACATGAGGAGGGTCGTCAAGCTGCTGCTAGGGAGATTGAAGCCTTGAAGATGTGTTTGAAGTGGCATAGCTTGGTGTCGATGGTTCTAATCATTGTTGTTGCAGTTGTGTTAATGCTACTGAAGTGGTGTTAAAGGGGTTTAGTCTTTGTTAGGACTATGTGTGGTATGGTCACACCTTTTTGTTGCTAATTTGGTTCTATGTGTTGAACCATGCGTTGGGGATCTTCTTTTTTTGTATCAGTACCCTGTTCTAATGTGTCTAACTTGATTACACTTGCTAATTTGGTTTAGTCTAAGTGGTTGCTAATGACATGCTTGTTGACATTCATATGAGATCGGTCGATGTTAATAAAGGCAGTGTGGATGAACATATAAGGAGCTCTTCCATAAAATTCATACATCTAATTATATATACTATCCATCTATCATTAATAAGGAGCTAATGACATGCTCCTGTGATCCTGTTGATCCCATCTTCTATTAATCAAGGTGGTCTGGCCAACCCTTCCAGGCTACAAAACATGTATCATTGGTACATCTAATTATATATACTATCCATCTATCATTAATAAGGAGCTGTTGATGGTTGCTCCTGTGATCCTGTTGATCCCATCTGTGAGCCCATCCCCCTTCCTCTGCCTTTTCTTCCAGCCCCTCTTCTATTAATCAAGGTGGTCTGGCCAACCCGTCCAGGCTACAAAACATGTATCATTGATAATTAAGAAATTAACAAATCTTGGAACATTAGAAATTAACAAACCTACACCTACCATATAGACCTGATCACCAGTGTTGAGGTCATTGAGAATTCCAACTCCAACTCCCAAGCTTCTGCCTCTTCTTGGTTGTCGCTTTTCCCCCCTATAAGGAGTAATCCTATCAAGACTTGGGTCATATGTGACCCTAACAGTCGTAGGACCACCTGCTGTACTTGGTGTTTGTGAAGAGCTACCTTCCTCTGTCCTAACACCACTCCAAGAGCCAACCTGTATTGTAAAACATAGTCATCCATCATTTAAAATTATAATAAAATTAGCGTACAAGTAAATAAGTTTCAAAAGATTGTACCTCAAATTTGCACTTCCTCCTGTTGTGTCCTCTCTGTTTGCAATTAGAACAGACTTGAATTCCTCCTCTTTTTCCGGTCTGTGGAGCAGGTTGCTCTTCTCTTGGATCCCTAACTCTATTTAACTTTGGCCTACCAACCCTCCTCTTTACTATTGGCTCAATTACAGGGAGTTCATTTGAGCAGAGCCAGGTTTTTGGACCAGGAACAGGCTCAAAAGAGTACTGATATGATGCCATAAATGCTCTGACTCTGTAACAGTTAGCAACATATGCCTCAAGTTGGTCACCTTTGTTTATAATGCAACAAGCAGCATGCTTGCAAGGGATACCTGTGACATCCCACTCTCCACAACTACATGTCCTATTCCCTAGATGGATTGTATGCTGCTCCATGTCAAGACTAACCTCGTAGCCTTCACTGCCATTAAAGATAACCTTCCATAAATGGTAGTCCTTCACTGCCGCATCTAATTTTTTTTTAATCTTTGGCCCAATGTCACTTTTCCAACTTTCTCCAAACTTTCTTTTTTCATGAAATCTAGCCATCATATACTTCCTTAGGTCCTCACATAGAGAGTAAATTGGTTTCTCTCTTGCCAACAACACCTTATCCACTCCATTAAATGCCTCACAAAGGTTGTTTTGGTTTGAATCACACTTAGTGTCTCTGTTGAAGTATGCTTTTGACCAATGATGAGGGTTAATCCTTAACAAGTCCTCCTTGGCACCGGGATACTGAGCTATCCTATCTAGTCCATCCATAAACTCCCTCTCATTGGTACTGTCAGCACAGTTCCAGAACAACCCTTTGAGAACATCCCCTGGGTGTTTCTTCTGCCAGTTGGTCAGTATATGCCGCGCACATAGTCTGTGCTCAACAAAAGGCAGAAGTGTCTCCATTGCAGGAATCAGCCCCTACAAGAAATGTAGATATAGTTAACATATAGTAAACAAAATAGTATTAATAAACACATTAAAGACTACTACTACTACTACTACTACTACTACTACTACTACTACTACTACTAATACTACTACTACTACTACTACTACTACTACCTTTTGCTGGTCTGATTGTATGACCCATGTGTTGTCACTATTAATCTCCAAGTCTCTCTTAAGAAGGCTTAAGAACCAGAGCCAAGAGTCCTTGTTTTCAACTGCTACAATTGCCCACGCTATGGGGTACATCTGATCATTGGCATCCCTTCCAATGACAGTCAGCATTTGGCCCTTAGTATGTGATTTCAAAAAGCAACCATCAATGCCTATAAGCCGCCTGCAGCCATCCTTGAAGCCTTTTTTGCATGCTTCAAAACAGATGTAGAGCCTCTTGAATCTTTCACTCACTCCATCCTCACTAGGGTACACATTTAACACAACAGTGCTCCCAACATTTGTCCTTCTCAACTCCTTCACATAATCCTTCAGTAATCCATACTCATATGGACTAGTTCAGTGGAGTTAGTCCTGAACACTCTTTTAACTCTTTTTGCCATCCTTTTAGTGATCTCAATTTGGCACTTCTCCTTTGTTTTTTCCTTAAACTCACACCTTCGCATGTTAGGATTCTCTCTTAATTCAGAAAAAAACTTGGTTGCAAGCCACTGAGATGTAGCCAACTTCAATTTATACACATTGTTGCATATGTGCTCCCCTTCAATAGTTTTGGTTTGCCAACACATCAACTTCTTGTTATAAGAGCCCCAAACCCGGAATGGACAACCCTTAACACACACAATCTCTACTCTTTGTTTATCACTTCTCTTAAAGTAGATGTCCCTGTGCTTTGTTACAGCATAAATTGTGGCAAGCTCCTTAATCTCGGCTTTGTCTTTGAACCTCATCCCCTTGACAAAATCATCAGACACCCCCTTAACATACCTGGGATACTGTGTTCTTTTGAACCTGATTTCTGTCTCCACACCATCCTCTGTTTCAAACTCCTCTTCTATTGGGTCAACTTCATCATCAGACATCACATAGTCTGTTTCATACCCACCACCCAACATCTGCTCTGGATCCTCATCCTCTAATTTGGTGTCATCATCACCCTCATTACCATCCTTATTACCATTCCAATTAACCTCATCATCAAGTACAAAGAGATTCTCATATGATAAGTTCAGCTCATCATCCTCACTAACATCAAACTCAGTAAAACAATTCTCAAAATTGTAACTATCCTCCACAACCACCTTCCCTTTACCATTATCCCTAGTCTCCTTCTCTTTTCCATCCATTACAATAGGATCATAAATTGAAGTTCCCCCCCAGACTCGTAGTACAATGTAATGACTCTACCCTCAAACAATCTTATTACAGCATTATTTGCACTCCTCTTATCCCAAATCAACCTGACATCATCTGAGGAGTTCAATGAATTTCCAGTTTGATAAAATATCCTAGATATACTTGGAATGCACCTCTTCCTCATGAACTCAACGAAAGAGCCCCAATCAAAGAAATACTCCCTGCCTTTATAGGTTGTAAGTGTACCGCCCTCATACATATAAGGACTCTCTAAAAAACACCCTCCATGGTAAATGTGGTACACAAAATCAGACCCACGAGACCTGTTTGAAGTCAAACCAGCACATGCTTGTCAAGAAAGTAACAGAATATAACATTACAAACCACCACAAATATCCACAGCCTTATACACCATCTAAGCCTATTAATCATATACTCACGAACCGATTAACAGAACCACTAAAGAACCAACAAACACAATTCAATGACATCTAAAATACCGAAAAAATTACTAACATTGCCTCCCAGTACAAAATCCCTCACATGAACCCTAACAGAACAACAATATTTCGTGCTCCAGGAAAACTGAGTGCAAATACGTCGACAGAACATAAGAATATGCCAATAAACAACAAACATGTCGAACTCCACAACCAAAAACTTCAGAAAAAAGAGAAATTTCAGTTCACCCATAAACCCTGACTACCAGCAGCGTTGTAAACGAACTTACTTGCGTTTTGAACGTCGATTAGCCACTTCCTTCACCACCATTGTAGCATATGACGCGGATTGTACGTGAATCGACCAAATTTCCGTCCAAAGCGAGCTCTTCTGACCGGCCAAACTTTGCTCTGTTCGACACTTGAAAACCCTCACGAAGAATAGCTGCTTAACATACTCCTCAAACGGTTCAGTTTCTGAAGTTATACGTGTTCCTTTGTAATGCCAAGTGGATGCCAACGGTGAACTTCCCCTCCCACTCAGCGCCATGTCACGCCAACTAGGCATATTTAACGACTAATGGTAAACGTGGTCAGAAAGCCTTAACTTTAGTGGCATTTGGGGTACGGTTTTTGAAAAAATGGCAAAAAGGGGACTTAGGCCAAACCTCGATGGCAAATGAGGTCCTTTTCCCATAGTTTTATAAATGTTATGGCTAAATTGAATACTCCCTCCGTCCCCAATTAATAGATACATTTGACTTTGCTGTTTCAAAGTTCAACGTTTGACTCAAATAATTACTAAGAAAAATGGTGAAAAAAATTCAAAAAAAATATATTAAGAAAATTTATACTTCAAATTATGATATGGATAAGAATTATTAAACTTAAAATGACCAAACACTCATGAAAAAAAATGATAGATTAAATACTGTGAAACAGTGAAAACAAATGTATCTATTAATCGGGGACGGAGGGAGTATTAAATATGGACATTTACATAAATATCCCTCACTTTAATGTTAATTTTACGGAAACTCTAATAGAATGACGTAATTAGGACAAAAATGTAAACTTACAAGATGAAACTGAGTCAAAATCTCCAACCCTGGCTTGCTTAGGCCTAGTCGATTAAAGCCCAACGTTTCCCAGCCACGAACGACGTTGCCTCCATTCTCAAATCTAGGCTACTAGCGAGGTTCGATAAAGATTTCGCACGAAGGGATGCCTGCGTATGGCTTCGAGATCTGCATGTAGTTGGCGGCGGTGGAAAGCAAAGTTGGTGGTGTAGGTCTGGGGAAGGGAGCGACGACTGAGGGAGGTTAATGGGTGGGGTTGGCGAGTCTGGCTAGTCTGCAAATCGCAGGAAGAGGGAGGGACAAATGGTGTTGGGTGGGCTGGGTTTGTAAATTTCAAAATTAATTAGGGTTAATTTGTATATTTTTTTATAAATTTTATGGCTAAATTGAATATTAAATATGAACATTTACATAAATACCCTCACTTTAATGTTAATTTGATGAAAAATCTTAAAGAAGGTCATAATTAGAAAAAATGTAACTTACAGGATTAAACTGGGTCAAAATCTTAAAATAGACTCGTTTATAACAATGTAACTTGAAGAACTGAAAATAAAAACAGAGTTTACTCCTAAAGTCACTACTATTTATGCAACTTGGCTAAAAAAGGTATACGTGTCTTACCATTGTATTAATGGTTGATTTTCCTTAATTAAATTAATAACAATGAGATATTTGAGCTTAAAGGGCTTGAGCACTTTGAGCCAAGCTCGAGCTTAACATATTAGATTTGAAGAATTCGAGCTTGAATTCAAGCACTATCGATAAATTAAAGGGCCGAACTAGAGCTTAAAGGGCTCGTGCTAGACTTGATCCATTTACACCCCTACTGGTAATAGAAAGATAGGTTTGTTTAGTTGGAAAAAAATTTCATTATAAATTTCCTTTGTAAATGTATAAATCTATAACTAGTTGTAAAATCTTATTTTCTAAAATTTGGAAAACTATAGTATTAATTTAGAGAACCTTGTTTTAAAGTTCTTCATTTTAATATTAATGTTCTCTTAATTTTGGAAAACTAGTTTTCCAACTAATTATAAATCTATTACAAAGGAAATTTGGAAGAGAAATTCTCCAAACAAAACAGAAACATTTTCATTCTCCAAATTGTAACGTTGGAAAAGAAGAGAAACGAACCGAGCAGTAGCAGCAGGCGAAACGACAAACGCACACATTAATTGAAAGCCCACCAGGATCTTTCCCCTTCCCTTACTTCTCCTCCACTTTCGATCAGACCCAGATATTCCAGATTCCAGAGCAAGAAAAGCAAGAAATCGCTTTCGAGTTCAGAGTCTAGCACCCTCACACACCATGATTGGGCCTGTGCCTAGCCGAATCTTCTTCCTACTGGTTATGTCCTCGCTCTCTGCGCTGGGCGCTGCGCTGCTGCAACAGGAACTCTGGTGCGTGGCCAAGAACAATGCCGAAGACGCCGCGCTCCAGGCGGCTCTGGACTGGGCCTGCGGCGCCGGAGGCGCAGATTGCAGCCCGATTCAACAAGGCGGCCCATGCTACGACCCGATTGATATCCAGCGAACAGCTTCCTACGCCTTCAACAACTATTATCTGAAGAATGGGCAGAGTGACGATGCCTGTTTCTTCTCCAACACCGCCGCTCTCACTTCCCTAAACCCTAGTCTGTGTTTCTCTCTCTCTGTTTCTCTTCAATTTGTATATGAATGAACTTGATTCTATTTCGGCCATGGCCATCCACTTAATCCGTTTTTTGTTTCCTTTTCAGGTTTCGGTAACTGCAAATTACCCTCCAGGTATTTACTTCTTCTCTAGATCCTTGTTATCTTAGTTCGATCCGCCATTCCTTCGGGCTTGATTTGACTGCCAGATACGGATTTACAATCTTGCTCATACTCGCGATCTGATCTTGATCCACTTATGGAACTGTTAAATTGCAGCAAGTCGGTGATCAATGGGACCGCTACATACTCAACCGGAATGGGACCTGCGAGTGCTGATCTGAGCGGATGCTTTCGATTGCTTGTCCCCTTTTTCTGGTCCTGGCCAATCATCTTCCATTTGTTTCTGGTAATTTCTAGCTTCTTTTGACATTGTGATCTGTGAGACTGCTGGTGACTCGTCTTAAGGAGGCCTGAAGATAGGTAACACCTTAAAGAATACAGGCAGACATTTTCTTGTTGAATGTGATTGATCTGCTCTTGCCTTTCTGAATGATCTGCAGCTCACTTTGGTAGCTTAATGTAACCATGGATTAGTAGTAACTGGTGTCTCCCAACTCTGTAGTGCAGTTCTTTTGGGAAGACTTATTTGACATGGTTTTTTTTTAGTAGAACAAGCAATGATGCTAGGTTGTTTTGTAGTATGGTCTAAAATGATAGGAGTAGCCCATGTTTGGGAAGTAGCAGTTTCAATTAACTGTAATATTTTGAATAATTTTTTAATGATTGAGATCAGTTAAATTTAAAAAGCTATCGTTAATAGTTATTTAAAAAAATGCAAACAGCTAATTAAAAAATTTCATGCTAAACACATCTACTATAACTATTAAAACAGGAACCTACAGAAGGTCAAAAACGTAAACTCCTATACCAAAACGAATTCGATGACACGTGGACAAAACAAAATTCGTTTTACTTCGAACGGATACGTAATACGTTATATATTGTATTTTTTTGCCTTTTTCTGGTTTACAGCTTTTTCCAATTTTCAAATTTTCAAAATTGTTTTACAATTATTCTGGTTTACCGCTTTTTGCCTCTTTCTAAAGCTGTTTACCGCTTTTTCCAAAATCTTTCCAATTGCCGCTTCCGTTGAGAAAAGATTCGTTCTAAATACCAAACTAAAAAAATTAAAACTACTTTCTTTTTCTCTATAAGCAATACTGGCCTATGGCACTGATGCCTATAAATAGACCGTGATGTAGTAAAATTTTATTATTTGTTCACAACACTTAAAATTGTTCACAACACTTAAAATGGATATTGATTTATCTCGAGCGTAGGATTGGTGGAACTCCAGATCGCTTATGAAGATCTTCTCCAAAACACGGAAGGGTTACAAAAAGCGTGAGTTGAAATAGTAAATATTGTATAACTTATACACGCGGTACTTATTTTTATAACCAAACATGCAGTAGAGGACATACAATGTAAAGAGATAAGAGCCTTTATTTTTGGAAGGATAGCAGCGTTGCGTGCACATATAATGGATCTTAAAATCGACTCAATCAGCTTTGTGTAGAGGTATTTCAATATCCATAAATAATACTCTTATTTGTTAAAGTCTCAACGATTTGATGATACTGATCACATGTAATTTCAGATTGACATTCTATACTCGGAAGGAGCGAGATATTTTAAGGAGGAGGCTGAGTATACATTTCGGAAGATGATTCAAATAAAAGACAAAGGATGGCAATTTCAAAAGCGAGTCACGGCTATTAATCCGAATAAAGACAACGTGGTGACGGCGTGAACAACTATCCTCCCACGTCCGATTGAAACTATATACGAGAAGCCAAGTCCAAATTCCAGCAATTGTCAGCCATATTGGAAATTTTGATATTTATTACTTTTTTATGCTTTATGTCATATGCTAATTCCTATTTCGTTGTGCAACATATCGCACAAACTATATAATAAAGTCTTATTATGCAATTGTTATTATCAATGATTAAAAGTATGCTTCTGAATACAGATTTCTAAAATTGATCATTGATCAATATAAATACAACACATTTGAATATTGGGCGGACAATTTAATAATATTTAACGTGGACAAATTTAAATATTTTTTGAACAGGAAATGTAATTTTCGGATTTGCCTCTTGCAATTTAGAATTAAAACATTGATACATTTTCCAACCAAAAATTTCAGAAATTAAACTTTCAACTACTACATGAATAAAAAAAATTTGATGATGCCGCTAAAAATCAATATTTTAATCTGATGATTGGCGCTAAAAATAAAAATTTCATTTTCGCTTAAAATACAACTTTCAACTATTACAGGAATAAAAAAATTGCATCAAACAATATTTAAAATTACATATTTCGTATTTTACTAATGAGGTTAAACAATATTTGTTTCTTGAAACTTTACCGATAAATTTGATATAGTTGAATAGAATAATATTTGTGTGTCTGAAACTTTACCGATAAATTTGATATATTTAACTTTACCGACAAACCTAATATTTAAAATTCACTATATTTAACTTTCATTGGCGCTAAAAATAAAAATTCAACTATTACGAAATAAGAAATGTTAACTTTTAACTTTCATGAAAATTCTAATTTGTGCGCCAATTTTCATATTTGCAAATTTACTACCCATTTAACTTTACCGGCAAACCTAATATTTAAAATTCCTAAACTGAAAAAACCAATGATGATAGGCGCTAAACATAAAACTTCCATTGGCGCAAAAAACAAAAATTTCAACTATTACACAAATCAGAAATGTTAACTTTCATAGGCGCTAAGTTCTTTAAATTCGATTCAATTTTTTTTTTTTTGACGCTTGCCGCTTTGTTTTCACCATAATAATACTTTAACCCTACATATGTGCACGCTATAAATAGATACTGCTATACGTACAATATTTTCACCAAACTCAAAACCGTCCGTAGTCATAGTTAATTTTGTGTGATTTTAGCTTGTGTTTTACTCTAAACTCTAAAATGGCATTTATTCATACGTCGCATTTCTGCAACCTTATGTCAGTTCTTTCTTACTATGATCAGCCAAAACCAACCATTATCACCGAAGCACACAACAGTGACGGTATGAACCAATGGTTCACATGGATTGTTCTTAAAATTTCTAAATTAGGTGAACCAAAGCAGGAATTTGTGTTATTGGGACAATCCCCAATTGGTTCGAGTGAGAGCAAGCAGTTAGCAGCCCATGAGGCAATCAAGACTTTGGAAAGTCAATTCAACTTCAGCATTGTGGATCACAATTATGAGAAGATGAGGAAGTACAAATTCGAAGCAGAGTCACAGACCATCAAGGCAAAGACTAAAGGAAGATTGAATAGACAATTGAGGGAGGTGGTTCAAACCCTCAAACAGAGGGTTAAAGATTTAGAGAAACAGGTCAGTGTCTTTTTATGCTTAATAATGTTTTATTATTAATATTATTCACATGATATTCTAACATTTTTAATTAAATAGCTGCTAGATTCTCAACTCCCATTAGCAAACGCAATAGCGAGGATTGAGAAAGAGAACAATGATGATGTCATTGAACTGACGGCAGATCAGTTCCAACCTAAAACAAAACAAACGAAGAGAAGGCTGCAATTTTCTAGGGAAACGAAAATTAACAAACCAAAGATGGAAGAGACAATTCTGAAATTTGATGGCAACAACGTTATTTTCGACTGCTGGGAAAGGGATTCCTTCGAGTGCAAGACTTAGAAGATTGTCATATGGAAGAGCTGGAGTTTATTTTTCTATATTTACGTTAATAAACGGTATTGGTTTCAAAACTATACCATGGTGTTTCATTTTGGCTATATTATCCTAAGTTGTTTCTCCTGTTCATTAGAAGTTTTCTGTCCAGGAGATAGGTTGCCCATATTTTCTTCCATATATTAGTAAACTTTTAGTTAGTATGTTGGCCAGTTGTGTTATTTCAAATAAATTACAAGTTCTTCCATTCTATGTGCAAAAAAAAACAGTTTTACTACAGATATTTGTTCTTCATCTTAATAATTTGGAATCCTATATCACCAATTCGACTTGTATTTTTCCCTAACTGCACTAATGCTATATGAGACTGAGTTGTTTATTTTAAACTAAAGCGAAAAGAATAGGTATCAATATTTTGAACAATTTCCTTTCTCATTTCTCATTTTTTATATTCGAAATAAGTTGAATTCGGAAAGAGATCTGTAAAAACATTTCCTAACTAAAAATAGGCTGCGATTTTTATTCTTGGAACCCGTAGCCATTTTTAATCTAATAACATGCATGTTTAATTTTTTTAAAAAAATAAATAAAATACGTTACTGATAATTTCTAACCCAAAGATGGTCAACGTCGCCATGGGGGCGAACATTTTCTAATTAACAGCATATCAATTTATCTTTTATTTGTTATAAACCAATATTGGGTAATTTAAATTTTATTTATTATAAACCAACATTGGGTAATTTAAATAAAATGTATTATGATTGCCCTACTAATATAAGTATTACTTTAAAGTCTATAAAGCAGTAACATGTGACTTATAGTAGATTCAGCCCTACCTAATACAACAAATAATAGACACAGAAGACTATTTGGAAATTTGAAATATTTAACTTTACCGGCAAACCTAATATTTAAAATTGACTATATTGAAAAACCCAATGATGATAGGCGCTAAAAATAAAACTTTCATTGGCTCTAAAAATAAAAATTTCAACTATTACACAAATCAGAAATGTTAACTTTTAACTTTCATGAAAATTTTAATTTGTGCGCCATTTTCATATTTGCAAATTTGATATATTTAACTTTACCGCAAACGTAATATTTAAAATTTGATTTAAAATTTAACTACATTGAAAAAACCAATAATGATAGGCGCTAAAAGTAAAACTTCCATTGGCGCTAGGCGCTAAAAAAACTTTCATTTTCGCTAAAAATACAACTTTCAACTATTTCGACTTTCACGCCTCGCAATATAAATGTTAATTTGTGCGCCATTTTTCATATTTGCAAATTTGATATATTTAACTTTACCGGCAAACCTAATATTTAAAATTTAATTTAAAATTTAACTACATTGAAAAAACCAATGATGATAGGCGCTAAAAATAAAACTTCCATTGGCGCTAAAAATAAAAATTTCAACTATTACACAAATCATAAATGTTAACTTTTAACTTTCATGAACTTTTTATTTATGCGTCAATTTTCATATTTGCAAATTTGATATATTTAACTTTACCGGCAAACCTAATATTTCAAAATTCACTATATTGAAAAAATCAATATTTCACGCCTCCATACCGGCAAACCTAATATTTAACTTTTAACTCTCCGCCACAAATCAATATTTCAATTTGATAATCGGCGCTAAAAAAACTTTCATTTTCGCTAAAAATACAACTTTCAACTATTTCGACTTTCACGCCTCGCAATTCAGAAATTGCCGCCTAACACCCAAGGTAAATAATTTGGAGCCTCCAAAATTATAAAAACTACGGCATTCAGGGTTCTTAATGTTAAACTATGAGTTTGGTATAGTGCAAGACCGTAGTAGTGCCTCCACATCGCAACACTTCTTCTACAACACAGTATTGGCGAATCATTGATGGATTTCCAGTAAGTTCATGTTCGAAACTCAGATTCTTATACATTGATTTGATTGATTTGATTAAGTATTGAGGTAAAATGAGTTGTCATTTTTCCTTTTTCCAGATGGAGGTTTGATGCCAATTGTATTGACATCCTTGATAAAGTTGCAGAGGCTTACAATGTGGGAGTTACCAATTTCACAACTACAAAATTGGGGACAAGTTCATTTCGAACTTGATGTTGTTTACCCTACATTGTGAGGGAGTTCATTTGACTCGAGACGGTGCACATGATAGCGCATGGTTGGCAGAAAACTCTGCTGCTAGAAAGGCCGTAAAATCTCTAATGTTAAGATTTGATATTGAAATTGTTGATGTGAATCATGATGAGATGAAACGAGCAAAAGCAGAATCTGAACTTATTCACAAGTACTACTGCAAGAAGGTTCGACAAAAACGAGAGGCTGATAACCAAATTGATTTGCTGAAGCGTAGGGTTGAAGAGTTGGAAGCTCAAGTTAAGAAGCTTAGAACTACACTCACCATAAAGATGTACCATTAATTTGGACTGCTCTTTACTTCCGCAATTCAAGATTTCAAAACTTTATCTATTTCAGTCTTAGAATATTTGTTCTTCATCTTAATAATTTGGAATCCTATATCACCAATTCGACTTGTATTTTTTTCCCTAACTGCACTAATGCTATATGAGACTGAGTTGTTTATTTTAAACTAAAGCGAAAAGAATAGGTATCAATATTTTCGGAACAATTTCCTTTCTCATTTCTCATTTTTTTATATTCGAAATAAGTTGAATTCGGAAAGAGATCTTGTAAAAACATTTCCTAACTAAAAATAGGCTGCGATTTTTATTCTTGGAACCCGTAGCCATTTTTAATCAAATAACATACATGTTTAATTTTTTAAAAAAATAAATAAAATACGGATTACGGTAATTTCTATCCCGGCATGGTCAACGTGGGCGAACATTTTCTAATTAACAGCATATCAATTTATCTTTTATTTGTTATAAACCAATATTGGGTAATTTAAATTTTATTTATTATAAACCAACATTGGGTAATTTAAATAAAATGTATTATGATTGCCCTACTAATATAAGTATTACTTTAAAGTCTATAAAGCAGTAACATGTGACTTATATAAAATTCAGCACTACCTAATACAACTAATAATGTCCATTATAACCAAATCGTATTTATATTTTTTAAAATTTATAAATGTTGCAAGTTGGTGGCAAATTTATAACCAAATCGTATATAAAATTTTTAAAATTTCAACTATTACACAAATCGAAATGTTAATTTTTAACTTTCATGAAAATTTTAATTTATGCGCCAATTTTCATATTTGCAAATTTGATATATTTAACTTTACCGCAAACCTAATATTTAAAATTAAATTTAAAATTTAACTACATTGAAAAAACAAAAATTTGATACCCGCACAAAATAAAACTTCCATTGGCGCTAAAAACAAAATTTTCAACTATTACACAAATCGAAATGTTAACTTTTAACTTTCATGAACTTTTGATTTATGCGCCAATTTTCATATTTGCAAATTTGATATATTTAACTTTACCGGCAAACCTAATATTTCAAAATTCACTATATTGAAAAAATCAATATTTCACTCCTCCAAAATTATTAACCGGCAAACCTAATATTTAACTTTTAACTCTCCGCCACAAATCAATATTTAATTTAAAATCCCGCTAACAACCAATAAACAAGAATTTCAAAGCCCAGCAATTAGGCCCAAAAAACTTACAATCTTGAAAATTCAGTAAAACCTGGACAATTCGGCAACCCTAATTTGCTTGACAATTTTACTTCGTTTGCAAACCCTACAGCGATATAAACTTTACTTCGTATGCAACCCTACTTCGTTTGACAATTCGACAAACAAGGTTTTCTAAATGCTTATTGAAGAGATTGAAACGGCGAACTCGTATAGTCCAAGAAATCCTTCGACATATTGACAAGGTAAGAATGATACTAATTACAGAGTTTACGAGGATTCAATTTTTTCTCCTATATAAGTATACTGATCATAATTTTGTTCATACAATATAATTAAATGCAGGGTTTGGATATAAATCTGTTGTTAGCATAAAAAGTCTGTCGACAGGGCAAAGAACATTGGAGGTAAAACTTTTATAATTTCTGAATGTAACTAAAATCTTAAATACATATAGGCATACTAATCCTGATTTCTTTTTTTGCTGCATATTAAAATTTTTTTATATACATGTAGGCATACGAGGATTCAATGTTTTCTCCTATATATAATGATCATAATCCTCATTTTTTTGCTGCATATTTAAAAATTTTATTTCAGGTTAGGTCTTCATAATTTTGATCTGGTTCGCATCAATCAAACAGTGGTTGCATAATCTTACAAGGTAAATCCGATATAAAATCATTACCTACAAAGATATAAGGTTTCGGGAATATTTTTAATATCATCATGAAGTATATATGAGGAAATTAACAATGCAGGGTGTGGAAATAAATCGGGTGTTTGGGTAAAGGGCTATAAAACGTACACTCAATTTACGCGTATTAGTAGTAGGAATAGTAGTAGGATTATTTTATGGAACTAACAATTTTAATGGAGATACAAAACTAATAGTAACTGGGGTTTTTTGTCTTTTGAAGATATATCAAATCTCATCAGCACATCATCAAATACAATCTCTACGGTAAGTAAACAAATATCCTCTGTTTACATAATTTGAATACAACGCTTTGTTTGAAAATAGATTTTACTGTATGCTGAACTGTTGTATAATCATTGCATCGATGTGTTTAAATTTATTTGAAATTTATTAGAGCTTGAAACATATTCCTATAAAATTTGGAAAATGATAATGCAAATATGAACAAAATTTTTTTATAAAATCTTATAATGCGAATATGAACAAAACAATTCTGTCTTAAATTTTTATAAGAGCTAGAAGAATCATAAATAAAAATTTGTTCCAAAATTAAACTTCTGGTGTGACACATTCATATACAATGTTAAAAAGTATAATGCAAATATGGACAAAAAAATCTCTTAAAATTTTATTAGAACTATAAGAATCGTAAAACAAATTCATCAAACAGTAACTTCTGGTGTGACACGTTTTAGATATACACTTGGACAATAAAAATAAACTCATTGTACTAATGCCGATTTAAACATAACTAATCTTGATAAATTTTTTACGCGTACAGAGTAAAATACTTTTTATTATGTTCTTATAATTACTAAAATGAATCCAAAATATAAGTTAATTAGTTGGCATACATTTCATACTTAGCGGCTAGATTCAGATTTCATAATAAGTCAATAAAATTGTCCGATAAATTTTTCTAGGCAAGGCTGTGAAGAAAAAGTCCGCCAAACAAACGTTGCAAGAAAAGTCGAGGAAACTAAAAATCAACGATTAACAAATTAGAACATCGTTACCTGAAACATATAGATCTGGAGTTTTGAGACAGGGATCTTGAATCGGACCGTCTGGATCTAGCAATTTCGACCCAAAAGCGTAAAACTTAGAAAATGAAACGTTTACAAGAAAATTGTGAAAAAGAGTATTGCCTACAGGTTAAAAATTGACAAACATTTAATCGAACACTAAAAATTGGGTCGAAATTACGAAACATGTAGATCTGTTGTTTTGAGGCGAGGATCTTCAAGCGGACCGTCTGGATATAGTGATTTCTGCCCAAAAATTGTAAAACTGAGAAAATTATACATTTACAAGAAAATGTGAAAAAAGAGTATGACCTACAGGTTAAAAAAATTAACAAACATTTAATCGAACAACGAAAAAATGGGCGAAATTACGAAACATGTAGATCTGTAGTTTTGAGGCAAGGATCTTCAATCGGACCGTCTAAATATAGCGATTTCGACCCAAAAATTGTAAAGCGAGAAATGATACGTTTACAAGAAAATTGAGAAAAAGGAGTCTAGCCTACGAATGGTGAAAACAATGAGCACCTATTGTTCTGGTCGTGCAAGTCTTCTTTGAGATCGGCCACCTTGTGCGGTGGATTCGGAAATCGACAAAGGCCAGGCTCTGTTATTTTTACACAGGAGCCGATCTCATGGTGAATGGAGGTTGCGAGCACAGGTTGCGAGCACAGGTTGCGGGCAAGGGTATGTGGTTGGAAGAAGGGAGTGCGGCGCATTTGGATACGATTTAAAGGATAGGGTTGAGGTTGGTTTCTAAATGTTAGTTTTATAGGGGTGGTTTTGTTGTTTAGTTTTGGGCTTGGGCTTAGAGGAGTTTTTGTTTATTTTTCGTAGTGGGCTCGGTTCATTTTTATTTATCTGATGGGTTGGGCTTCGGTTAAGTAGGTTAGTTAGTGTTTAGGTCCAATTTTTTTACCTACCATATATACCTAAATTATATGCATTATTTTAGTACTTATCATAATAAAATGCAAGAATGATAATAATTTTGCTGAAAAAACTCCAATAGTTTAGGAATATTTTAAGTGTTTTCTTATTTACTTTTAAGAATTAAGAATTTTGAAAATACTAATGCCCAATGTCTTTTCCTTTGTTCAAATTTGTATATATTTTTGTTCAAATTCGAATTTAATTTTTAAATTTATATCAAATTTTTATATATATCTTATTTAGGACTTTGTAAGACAAAATTTTTAGAAACTTCAATCATTAACTAGATTATGCATGTAAATAACTTGGAATTTTATATCAAATGTATAATTTCAAATAAATTAAATCCCTTCTGAAGATTTTATTTAGGACTTTGTAAAACAAAATTTTTAGAAACTTCAATCATTAACTAGATTATGCATGTAAATAACTTGGAATTTTATATCAAATGTATGATTTCAAATAAATTAAATATCATTTTAAAAACCGTAAGTGTTAATATAAACGGAGAAATTTACAAAAATCCTGTAGATTGCAGTTTTAAGAAATGACTGGCTATATCCCTTAAGTTATAAACAATACATTTTTTTCTTTTGTGTGTACGTCTCAAATAAGTGATTTATATATGAAAAACATATGTGTTGTTCCCGATTTGGGAAACTATTTTTTGTAGTTAAGTTTTACGTGCCATTTGGTGTTATTTCATTAAAAGAATGTTATAAGAATGCTTCACTAAAATTAGATATGTAGTCCCTCGACAGTTTTACATGTAAACAATATTCATAAAAATAACAAGTGTTGTCCTAAAATTTCTTCTAATTAAAAAAATAGTCCACCAAAATTGCAAATTTCATTCAAACACATTCGTTAATTCTACAAACTTGGCATGACATAATTAAATGTTATTCCAATAAATTTCAACAAACTTACAAAATGGTATTCAAGAAATCCATATTCCTAAACTTCTTGAAGCGAATACAAAATTTTGGGAGTGTTCATAGTATATTGCAACATTAGTACTTTAAAAACTTTTACGGTCACGTATTCTTATATCGCGCAAACCAAATGCACCTACGTACTAGATAAACTTTAATATTCCACTAAAGATTTAGCCTTATTATTAAATTGTGAAGTATAATTATAATATAGACAACAATCATTCTAATAAAAATAAATATGAACTCGGATGATGCTATACAACAAGTTTTAGTTGAACTATTTTTCTTATGATTTATTTTATATATTTTAAATGACATTGATTTAATTTGCTGAGTATTTATATTTTCTTTATTATTTTGGTTGTTTATTTTTTATTATGTTTGTTTTTATTAAATATATTAGGATATGGAATATGTTTATAAGGAGAGGAGCGGATCGTATGCGTATTATGCGAATTCGTCGCTCGACTCGACGAACTCGAAATGAAGCATTTTCCAGTCCGTATTCTAATACGGCAAGACGCATAAATGCTATAAGTGATGTTATAACTACATCATTAATTGACAATCTGCCATCCAATGTTACACCGGTTAACCCATGTCGATGGACACCTAGAGGTATGCTTGCATATCATCTATCCACTTCGCCAACTAATGTGTTAACCGGTTCATCAACCATAGGGATGACCCATAGTACCAGGTTAATTGAAAACTCAAATTTGAGTTGTCGTGGTAACAAAATCCTTCAATAGATCGAGTACCACTGAATGATCTTACAAATCAGTGCGTCTCAATCAATTCGATCCCAGAATATACTCCAATCGGTACACGGTTTCATGTCTAACTTCAGTAGACAACACAACAAGACGTATTCGGGCTACATATGAGGTTGGTGAATCGTCACGTGGTCTACAATCACAAAGTAAAAGGAGTAGACCAATGAGACATAGAATGACACCCATTCACACACATGAAATCCATACATTGCAAGACATAAACAGAGGTAAAATAATTTTCATAGTTGTGCAATTATTGTATGCCAATAATATGCACTAACTATGATTTGTTATACTATGGTCGAGATGATGGTGTCACTGATTTTGTTGGAGATGAACATCGACCAATCGATAAGCAACCATTTGAATTTGAATTAGTTGTAACGGTGTCATAACTATAGTAACTGAACTAAATATACATTATTATGTAGGGAGATTTCTTGAGAGGCAATTTGGGACCACCTGATTGTGTTTGTCCTAATGAAAATTGTCGTCTTTGTTGTTTGGAGTTTGGAGAGGAGTGTTCGATCGAAGCCTTGAGGAATCCAACATTTTCCATATGTTGTCAAAATGGGAAAGTTCAATTACCACACGAGCAGTCACCTCCGAGTTTTTAAGAGAGTTATTGGAATACGATGGAGAGGCATTATCCAAATATTTTCGAAAACATATTCGTGAGTTTAATGGCCGTTTCTCATTCACATCAACAGGTGGAAAAATTGATCATTATATCAATGATGGAAATGGGCCATATGTGTTTCGGTTGAAGGGTGAGAATCACCATAGGATTGGATCGTTGGTGCCATCTGACAATGATCGGCCTCGCTTTGCGATTATATATATATGACACAGAGCATGAGACAGAAAACAGATTAAGGTGTTTTGGCAATGGACAAGCAAGCAATATGGATATACAAATTGTTGATGGATTAAAACGGATGTTTGATGAGAACAATCAACTGGTCCAACAATTTAGATGGGCACGTGATATGCATCAGTTGTACAATGATGTACCAGTTTGCCTTAGACTATTGTCATCTCGGTCTGGTGATGGTCGAAGGTACAACTTACCTACATCAACAGATATAGCTGCTTTAACTGTTGGATTAGATGAGTCAGAAGGCAATAATCGGGATATAGTAGTATTTACAACTAATCATGTGCCACGGAGGATTCATGTAACACATGCTAAATTAATGGCCCTTCATTTCCTGTTCTATTCCCAAATGGATCTGATGGATATCGTTTAAATATTAGTCATGTGGATGGGTCGGGCAATGCATCTCGTAGAAGCTGTGACGATGAGAGAGTTTTATGCCTTCCAGTGCATCATCGACATTTTGTGTACTCTATTATACAAAGGGGTGGTCGGTTATTTCAACAATATGTTGTTTATGCATATTGTTGTATACTTGAGATCGTTTCAATTACTTGAGAAAAAATCAATCTCGATTTCGGTGTGAAGTGTTATGTGGATTACAAGATGCTATTCATCGAGGTGATAGTGATGCATGTCGCACAATGGAAGACCGTGCATTTTACCATCATCATTCACAGGTGGACCACGGTATATGAACCAAAATTTTCAAGATGCAATGGCTATTTGTAGGTGCCTTGGCCATCCCGATCTTTTATCACAATGACATGTAATCCTAAATGGGGAGAGATATCGGAATTTCTTAATTTCATTCCTGGACAAAACCCAGATGAAAGACCTGATGTAGGTGTCCGTGTGTTCGAGATGAAGTTATATTCATTGTTACATGACATTACTAAAGATGGTTATTTTGGCCGATGTACTGGAGGTAACTCTTTTTTTTGACACACCATTTAACTCATTAAATAGGTGTTTTAGAAGAAAGGACCACACAATTGTTTTTACTCGTACCTTTATTATATTTGCGGTGATTGTGACAATTGAATTTCGAAGCGAGGACTGCCCCATGCACACATAGCTTTATTCTTAGATTCAGTTGATAAGTTAAATGACCCTGTCAAGATTGATCGATTCATTTCGGCTGAGCTCCCGAATAGGAGAATGGATCCTATTGCATTTGATGCAGTTTCAAAGCATATGATGCATGGACCATGTGGATATGCTAATCCTAGATGTCCGTGTATGGTTGATAAGAAATGTTCTAAACATTATCCTAAGAAGCTACGAGACACATACATCGGTGGATGATAGTGGCTATCCTATATATAGGCGCCGACCAACGACAGACATTGTGATTAAGAATGGTACAAAACTTGACAATGGTTGGGTTGTTCCACACAATGTCGACTTAGTCGTGAAATATGACTGTCATATTTGTGTTGAGAAAACAAATAGGGACATGTGTGTGAAATATTTGTGCAAGTACATGCATAAGGGTGAGGATAGATCATTGTTGTTATTGAGGGTGTTAATGTAGGCTGAACAACGAGAAAAGCGATCGAACAGAAATGAGATTGATGAGATCAAACAATATTTGGATTGTCGATATATATCCTCTTATGAAGCATGTTGGAGGATTTTTGGGGTTTTCATACACCAGCATGACCCTCCGGTTGAGCGGTTAACATTTCATTTACCAAATGAACAAAATGTCGTTTACGATGAGGGTTCTGATCTACAAAACATCGTGGAAAGACAGATTGAAAGTCGTACACAGTTTGAAGCATGGATGGATTGTAACAAAACATGTGACAAGGCGAAATCATTGACATATGTTGAATTTCCAGCACATTTTGTTTGGAATAAGATGGGAAAAAAGTGGACACCACGTAAGAGAGGTTGCAGCATAGGTCGACTTTATTTTGCTCATCCAACGGTGAAAGATTCTATCTTCGTATGTTATTAAATGTCGTGCGAGGGCCAACATCATATGATGATTTGCGTACTGTGAATGGCGTCTTACGAGATACTTATAGAGATGCATGTCTTGCACTTGGTTTGCTTGAAGGGGATGGTGAATGGCATGAGTCACTTCGTGAAGCTGCAAACTGGGCTATGCCAAGTAGTTTGCGTGAACTATTTGTCACACTTCTGTTATTTTGTCAGGTTGCCGAACCACAAGTTTTATGGGAACAACATAGACAAATGTTATCAGATGACATATTGATAACTCAACGGCGATTGCGAAACTACGATGAGTTGGTCTTATCGACAATGAGAAGTTCAATTATGCTCTATATGAGCTTGAAAAGCTAATGAATAAGTTGGGCCGTTCGCTAAGAGAATTTGATGGTATGCCATACCCGGAAATGAGTACGTTGATAATTGAGGAGAATTCTCTTATAATTGAAGAGCTAAATTATGATATCGAAGCTTTGGTCTCTCAAAGACGCTCTCCTTTTTGATGGTTTAAATGAAGGACAAAGAGTTGTATATGATTCGATCAGTGAAGCTATTTGTCGTGGAAGTGGTGGTTTCTTTTTTGTGTATGGTAGTGGCGGGACTGGGAAAACATATCTTTGGCAGACAATTTTGGCACATGTTCGCTCGCAAGGCAAAATAGCTTTGGCAGTTGCTTCGTCAGGGATAGCATCATTGCTTTTATCTGGAGGGAAAACCGCACATTCACGATTGAAGATTCCGCTAATGCTTGATAAAGATTCACTTCTTAATATTCGTCAATCAAGTCACATTGCGAGTTGGTATTCCGTGCTTCTTTGATAATATGGGATGAGGCCCCTATGTGTCATCGTTATGCGTTTGAAGCCATGGATTGATCTTTTCGTGATATTATGAAAGTGAATGATCCATCTGCCGCATCTAAAGTCTTTGGAGGTAAAACTGTAGTTTTGGGTAGAGATTTTAGACAAATATTACCTGTTATACCTCGAGGGAGTAGGGGCGACATCGTGTCTGCTACTGTGTGCTCTTCATATTTATGGCAGTTTTGTCAAGTACACATTACATGAAAACATGAGATTGCGTAACGCAATATCGGCGATGCATTGGTTTAGTGAGTGGTTGTTAAAGTTAGGTGAAGGGATATTGGCTTTACGAAAGTGGTCAGATGATGAAGAGGAACCAACATGGATACAAATTCCTGAGATGTTATTAGAGGATTATAATGAGGATCCAATTGAGAGTGTTATTAATAGCACGTATCCAAATATATTGGGTATGATCTCCAATAAAGATTATTTAAGGAGAGGTCGATACTTGCGCCAAAGAATGATGTCGTAGATGAAGTGAATGATCGATTGATGAGTAGACTTATTGGTGATAGTGTCACATACTTGAGCGCGGATCGTATCATACCATCTGATAATTATGATGCGCAATCGGATCTTTATCCTATTGAATATCTTAATACTCTCAAGTTCTCAGGGTTCCCAAATCATAAGATTGTGTTGAAAGTTGGGGCTCCGATTATTTTAATGAGAAATCTGAATCATTCGGCTGGGTTGTGTAACGGGACTCGACTCATTGTTACCAAGTTATGTCAGAAGGTTATTGAGGCTGAAATTCTTTCGGGTTGCAACATTGGTTCACGATGTTTGATACCACGAATTGAAATGATTCCATCTGATACCCATATGTCGTTTGAGTTTTGTCGTCGTCAGTTCCATCAAAGTTTGCTTTTCCATGAGTATAAACAAGAGCCAAGGGCAAACATTTAAGCATGTTGGTCTTTATTTTCCGGATCCCGTGTTCACTCATGGACAACTATATGTCTTTCTTCGCGTGTTACCTCCCAGGGTTTTCGTGTGTTTTTGAAGTGTGATGATATAAAGAAGCGACGTACACTAAAAATATTGTTTATGTTGAAGTGTTTGGCGATTGTTCAATAATATGCACTTGTGAGGTATTGTCTTTGTTATTTTTGTTTGTCATCTTTGTTTTTTCTTATACAATGTATTTGGCAACATAATAATTACTAAATATGTTTGTATATATATTTGTAATCACATGAATATTGTATTTTCAGTTGTCAAATAAGATGAGCGATAAGATCAATGTCCTCATGCGCTCCAAGTACACCTGGTCCATATGTGTTCGCATCACACGTATTTGGGACGCAATTAATATAAGAGATAATAGTTTTCTTGGTATTGAGATGATCTTATTGGACTCTAATGTAAGTGTTATTAACATTGTTATTTCATTTGTGCATGCAACAATCTATGTGTAACTATGAAATTTAATGTTTTATTTTGCAGAATGATCACATATCTGCTCGTGTCTCACCAGCTCTTATAAATAAACACCGTGCAGCATTACAAGAAGGATCATTGTCCTTATAAAAATTTTTGTGTTTCAAAGGCTGCTGATTCCATGAGATTTGTGTCAAATAATGACAAGATCTTCTTCAGTCCATTTACATTAGTTACCGTGGTAGACGATCTTGCTATTAATATTCCAAAATATAAGTTTGAATTTGTTGATTTCATAGAATTGTGCAAGAGATGTCCGAAGAACACATGTTGCAGGTAATCATTCAAACTAAAAATTAGTATTTATTTTAGTATGAAAGATAATATGTTTGTTGTTATTAATTTGTATTAATGGTTATATTTTCTATAATTATATAGATGTTGTTGGGATGTTAGTCAAAGTGGGTTCACCTCATGATGCACATCGAGGAATAATCGATGTGTCAAAACGAGTGCATTTCTTTGATTGATAAAAGGTGCATTCCTCTTTATTCCTGGTTATATAATTATGTAATTTTATCTATATTTACATTATAATGATAGAAATTGCACATTGTTTTACTCTTGTAGTGGGTGTATTGTTGATGTCACATTTTGGGCGACCGGACTAAGATGTTAAATCGGTTTGCAAGCTTCAATGGGAATGATAAAGTAGTTGTTATTGTAACGACTACTTATGTTAAAAAATTTGATGGTTTGTGTTTTTGTTCTATACCAATCACATATTTATTATACACTTTGTCATTTTTCAATCAATGCTTGATTATGTTATTTCGTTTGTATATTTCAGGAAAATGTTATTTGACATCTACATGTGGGACAAAGGTTTATGTTAACCTTGACATTTTGGAGGTCAAGGAAATGCTAGAATGGTATTTTGTAATTTTTTTTCATCTTTTAAATAAGATCTTTGTCAGCTAAAAACAACTGTTTATTAAACAAACAATAATATTTTCAGGAATGATTTTCCTGGCAATGTTACGACAACTTGTGATAGTGATGCAACCCCAACTATTAATTCCCCTCAACCAGTGGTTCGACGGTTAATGTTACGTCAGCTTGAGGCAATTCGGAGATTTGGGCGTTGTCATGTTAGTGTTTTTTTGTTAATGTTGCATATAGCAATGTGTGAAATACGTTATATTTGATATATACCAATTTATATGCAGGTGAAAAATTTTAGTTGTAATGCTATGATAACATGTGTGAATGAGAGCTTTCAACCATGGTATCGTGCATGCCGTGTTTGTTATAAAAAAGTGATGGAGCAAGGACCTACTTTCTTCTGCAAGTCATGCAATATAACATCTCGATTGCCCCTACCGCGGTATATGATTTACATTACATTTATAGCTTTACATAATTGATAGTCATTATTACATTAAATCATGGTAAAATTGTTTTATTATTTATTATAGGTTTAAATTGGAGGTGAAGGTGATAGACCGTACATGTGATGCATCTTTCATCTTATTTGATAATGTTGCATCCAAGTTATTGGGATGTGATGCTGCGACATTTGTTAAATATGAGCAAACGGTATGCAATAATGTGCGATCTTATATTTTAAGATTTACATCGTGGTATTTGAAATTTACATAAGATTTTAACTTTTGAAAATATTATGTAGGTAGAGGGGAAAAAGAAGATTCGTGATATATTTGAGTGTATAAAGGGATTACGGTTCACTGGTATATCAAATTGACTGATTTCAATATATCAAATCTTCATTCGGCATTTATCGTTTCAAAATTAGATAAGATGGATTATGTGGCGGAAGGCCGTTTATTGTTGGAATTCATTAAGCGGAGTGCGATTTATTTTCGTATGCTTTATTCTATTTAATATCTAATGTTTAAATTCTTGTTTTTGGTTTACGAAACTTATTGTTATTATATTCTTCTATGTAGAGTTGTGAACAAAAAAAATATTCTTCCACTTAAACGACAATCAGCTGAAATTGATACAACTCCTGTAGTCTCTTTAAATAGTTATGTCAATTATATATATATATATATATATATAGTTTTTTTAGTAACACATATATTAATAAAGGTTTATTTTTTTATAACGTGTGGTGTTTGCATATTTTAGAAATTTATTGGTCGAAGATGTTGGTAGTTGTTCGCCAAAAATGATAAAATTAGTGGTCAAGTGTCGAGGTTGATGATTCAAAGATAGAAGAAGACAATGTGTATGTATTTTTACTTATATATATATATAGTCTTTTAATAACACATGTATTTATATAGTTTACTGTTTTATAATGTGTGATGTTTTCATGTGTTAGAAATTCATTGGTCAAAGATGTTGTTAGTTGTTCTGCTGGAGATGATAAAATTAGTTGTCAAGTGTTAGAGGTTGATGATTCGAAGATAGAAGAAGACAATGTGTATGTATTTTTTACTTATATATATACAGTCTTTTAATAACACATGTATTTATATAGTTTACTGTTTTATAACGCGTGATGTTTTCATGTGTTAGAAATTCATTGGTCAAAGATGTTAGTTGTTCTGCTGGAGATGATAAAATTAGTTATCAAGTGTCGGAGGTTCCCAATTCGAAGATAGAAGAAGGCCATATGTATGTATTTCCTCCATTGTATTATACTATTATATAACACAATTGGATACTCATACGTTTTGATTTTATTTTTGTAGGTCATGACTTCATCACCATCCTATCAAAAGTTTGAACGATTACAGTCCTTTAAGCATAGAATAGTGAACTTTTGAGACTTACTCTATGAATTATGTGAACTTTGATTTGTGGCTCTTATTTTGTTGATCGCGTTAATATTATCTCATGGATGGTTTTTAACGTTTTCTTATTCCAATATTATATCGTGGTTGATTAGTCTATTATGTTGAATTTAACGATATTGCAGATGAAATAACATATTTTCATCTTTTATATGTTATTTTTTCTTAAAACCCGTCCCAAAGGAGGGGGTATAAACTAGTAGTTCAATTATTCAGGCAATAAGGTGAACTTAAGATTTTGAGTTTCGATATCATTACACGGTGGAAGCTATACACAAAAAAACAGGCTCTATTTGGAGTGTGTGAAAGCCTTGGGTTAATCCCTTGGTTTCACTTTTCATCAACAAATTTACAAAAATGTCCATCTCTCTTTTATTGCACCTTTTTAATTGAATGACAAAGTAATGTAATTTTGTGGAGCAATTGTGCTAGCTTATTTTCAGCCACTTGATTAGTTTATTTATCATTTACTCTCATATTCAACAAAATTGATATATTTTCCTTTATGGGTTGTATCAATAAACTAATATAAATTTAAAAGGAAACTTTTTCCCACAAGCTTTATTTTGTTATCCTATTTTAGTCCTATCTTATGTTCCAGTATTCCATTTTACTCCTTTTCGTCTACTATCACCGATAGTTTTGACGGATTTATGTGAAATTAACCAAACTTTCATTTCTCCAAGCTTTGCACCTTATAGTTTTAAAATGTTCACAAATTAACCAAAATGTTTTTCTCCTCTTTCTTCCCCCTCTGTCAGATCTAGCTACACTAACAATCTTCATTACCCTATTGAGTGAATGCCGACAACCATAAACGGGCTTGCATCAGAAACAAAACCTTGATCCGTGTAAGCCATGATACGTGCAAACTTGGTTTCTTATTCTCGTTTTCTTCTCCCCTGAACTTTGTAACGGCCCAATTAGGCCCAAAGACTAACTTGGGCCCATTCAGACATCCTACACCAAGCCCAACGTGTACCATGTCCTGTGGATCAAGTACCCTAGGTCCAAATCCGAATTTAAAGGGGTTTGATCCTTCCAAGGAGGCTCTCACACTCTCTAGGGCTTTCTAGAGACTTCTCTACACATCTCTCACTACAACACGTATATGATTTAGAGACATAAATATTTGTTACTATATGTCATTTATTTGTCTCTAATACTTTTAGAAACAGATAATATAATTGTCCCTAGTATTGGGGTTGCTAAAAGTTTTTAGAGACAATTAGGAGACACTTATATATGTCACTTTTACAATTCAATTGGTAACAATTGTAAATGCTTCTAATTACCTACTCATTTTAAGCGCTTAATTTCTATTTACAAAGACACATAAAAAGTGATATTTTTATTTCTTTTTCCCACTTACCCAATTTTTTCTACTCTTTTCTTTTTAATATTTGCCTATTTCTTGCTAATTCTTTATTTATACCACTTCACTTTGTTTCTTTTGTCGTTGTCCGAATTGAACTCGAACCTCTCAATGACTCAAACAACTAACATACATTTGCAAATATTTAAGAAGTATATCAATATATATAACAGTATATATCACAAACATACATCTCTATTGACTTTTGAAATTGTTTCATGTAGCAGATAATTTAAAATTGCCATGTTCAAAATTCATTATTATTAAACTATTAGATCACATCAATTTTTAAATATAGCTTCACATACATTTTGAATATTTTTGTTCCACTGTCTCATTTAAATTAAATAATTTTTTAAAAACATTAAAAAAACATCATTGGTTTAATGTACTCCTCCGTCCCATAAACTTAATCAAGTTTAAATTTTTATTTATGTTTTACTCACATTTTTTATTAAAAATTATTTTTCAAAAATTATTAAAAATATTTAGAAATTATACACATTAAATTTTTATTCGGATATAAACTTATACAATTTATAAGTCAAAATGCTATAAAAATAAATTATAGATTAAATGCCGAAAAATAAAACGTGATTAATTTTAAGGACGAAGGAAGTAATAAACATGTTCTGATGGAGAGTGTTTTACTTAAATATTCCAAAATTAAACTATTTTCCAAATTAGATGTTCTTTAGTACTATTGTGCATTTTGAACTTTTTTGAATGTCATCATAAAAATACATTTACTTATTTTTTTTAAAAAAATCCTATTATGTGTAAGATTTCTTTAGTCATGACTTTTTTGCAAACTAAGATTGAACTTGCGTAACCAATAACAGTAGCAAATCACTTATTATATATAAAGAAATATTTATTTATATATATGTATGAAACCAACGGTATCACCCCTTAATTGGTGTTGATAAAACATTTGCTCTTTTAAAGCATATATAATTGCTGCCATAAACTACATCTTCCTCCACGTAAATTTATTTTAGCAACACAGTTTTTTTTCTTCTGATGAAACAACAACACATAATTTTACTTTTAGAGTCTATTCAATTGTGTTGGTAATATCTAAGAAATTTGATAGTTTTAGAGACACATAGATAAGATTTATGGAGACTAATAATATAATCGTTCCCAAAATCAACATTTGGCAACAAATTGCTCTTTTGTCTCTAATTAATTGTTGCTAATCCCAATATTTGTTGTAGTGTCTAGTCTAGGCTATTGTAGATAAGTGTAGAGATGTGTAGAGAAGTGTAGAGAGATGTAGAGAATTCTGGAGACTTAATCTCCACCATTGGATCAAGATAATCCTAACTGTCCATTGAGGAGGTGGAGACCTATATATACCCATACTTAGGGCTCAATTGTAACCATCCAAGCATTTCTAAGCAATCAATACAAGTTCTCCTTCAGAAGCTCTCTAGCACTCTCAAGTTCTTTTAAACTTTCTCAAAGCCTTCAAGGCATCTTAGGGTTGGGTCGAGGCTGACTTAGCACAGGGAGGTCTGTCTAAGTGCCGCACGGAGTAGCTGAGAAATCTGTCTGTGACAGTTGGTATCAGAGCCAAGGTCATGCGTGGGAAGACCAACAAAGGCAAGGATGACCGATGTGGTGTGTGAAGAAGAACAACCCTTCGAGATGGAGGAAAGCTCAAGGAGAGGAAGGTCCCGGGGTGTGTCCAAAAGGGTGATGGACGACTTTGAGGCTAGGCTCACTATGGTGGAGACTCAACAGGAGGATCTTGAGGCCAAGGTGGAAGGACTCGAGGATGCGCTGCTGGGTGCGGTGAACCAAGTGTCCTCAATAGAAGCAGAGCACTGCAAGGCGGCGGATGAAGCTCTCACCCTAAGGGTCCTTGACCTTGAGAAGGAGAACAAGACTCTTAGGGAAGAGCTTGCGGGCACGATTAATAGGTTGGATCAGGAGGTGGCCCTCCTTAAGGCGGTGGTGGCTAAAGGCATTAACTTCATGGCGTCTACATCGACGTCAAGCCTTACACTATCACCCCAGATTGATGTGCCAAGGCCTAAGGCGTACAAGGGCGCTCGGAATGCCAAGGAAGTGGACAACTTCTATTGGGGCATGGAGCAGTACTTTGGTGCTGCCGGCATCATGGAGGATGGTTTGAAGATCAGCCATGCTATCCTCTATCTTGAGGACATGACATTAGTATGGTGGAGGCGACGGCATACCGAGATTGAGAAGGGGACTTGCTCAATCACCACCTGGAATGAGTTCAAGAGGGAACTCAAACGTCAGTTCCGTTCGGATAATTCGGAAAATGAGGCGAGGGCTTAGCTGAGACATCTCTCTCATAGGGGAAACATCCGAGAGTATGCCAAGGAGTTCAATGAGTTACTCTTGGAGATTCCTGACTATCCCTAGAAGGAGGCATTCTTCACCTTCGTGGATGGCCTCCAAAATTGGGCCAATGTCATGTCCGTAGCGGAATCTCTTTTCGAGTTCCAAAAGACGGAGAAGCCCAAGTCCAGGATTCCCACCAAGGGTCAAGGTGGGGGAGCACCTAGCCTAGGGAAGGAGGTACCCAAGGCACCCAGGAAGGATGGCGGAGGCAATCCAAGGTGGAGGAAGGGGGACAACCGCGAGAAGAGACCATTCGAATGCTACAATTGCAAAGGTGAGCACCTAGTTCGAGATTGCCCTCTTAAGAATCATCTTTCAACCCTTGCCCAGGAGAAGGAGCGGGCTAGGACAAATGCCGACATGAGGTCTTTCCAAGTCCTTAACTCTATCAAGGCCAAGGTTGAGACGCCCAAGCAAGACCAAGGTGGTCGACTCTTCGTTCAAGCCAGGATTCATGGACAAGAGGTACGCGGCTTGGTGGACACCGAAGCATCGAACAACTTCCAAAGGTTGGAGGAAGCTAAACGCTTTAGTATCAAGTACTCCGGAGAGCAAGGTTGGATGAAGGCTGTCAACTCCAACCCAAAGCCCATCTACGGAGTGGCCAAAGATGTGGAGGTCCAAATAGGTGAGTGGCGTGGCCTTGTGAACTTTTCGGTAGTTCCTATGGATGATCATGACATGGTGTTTGGCATGGAGTTCATGGACTGGGTTAAGGCAATCTCGATGGCTTTCGCCAACACCATGTTTTTCTTAGAGAAGGGCGAGCCACACATGATACCATTAACTCGTCGGAGACCGAAACATGGAGCTACGCTTTCGGCCTTGCAACTCCACAAAGGCATCAAGAGAGGTGGTGAGCTTACCTTCCTTGCGGCCATCAAGGAAGACACCGGAGAGATCGTCATCGATGTGCCCCCCGAGATCAGTACTGTCTTGGAGGAGTTCCAAGACGTTATGCCGCCCGAGCTCCCGAAGAAGCTTCCACCTAAGAGGGAGGTGGATCATGAGATTGAGCTGCTACTAGGGGCTAGACCACCAGTTGCGGTACCCTACCGCATGTCTCCCCCGGAACTCGAGGAGTTTAGGAGACAGATTAAGGAATTGTGGATGCTAGCTACATCCAACCATCAAAGGCTCCATACGGCGTACCGGTCTTGGTCCAGAGGAATCACGATGGGTCACTTCGGTTGTGCATCGACTATCGCACCTTGAACAAGATCACGGTGAAGAACAAGTATCTCATTCCACTCATTGCAGCCTTGTTCGACCAGCTTGGGGAAGCACTGTGGTTCACCAAGTTGGACTTACGCTCAGGTTATTACCAGGTTCGGATAGCTGAAGGGGATGTGCCCAAGACTGCATGCGTCACAAGGTATGTCTCTTATGAGTTCTTGGTCATGCCCTTTGGACTTACAAATGCTTCTGCTACCTTTTGCACACTCATGAACAAGGTACTCCAGCCCTTCTTGGATAGATTTGTTGTGGTATACTTAGATGATATTGTAGTGTATAGCAAGACTCTACAAGATCATGTTGAGCACCCCCGGCAAGTCTTCCAAGTCTTGCGGGAAAATGAGCTTTATGTGAAGAAGGAGAAGTGTGCCTTCACCCAAGAAGAGGTGGCGTTCTTAGGACACATTATGGGACGAGGCAAGCTAAGGATGGATGAAGCCAAAGTCTGAGCCATTCAAGAATAGGAGCTGCCAAGGAAGGTGCCAGAGCTAAGATCCTTCTTTGGATTGGTAAACTACTTTTGGCGGTTCATCCGAGGATACTCCCACATCGCAGCACCATTAACGGACTTGCTCAAGAAGAACCAGCCATGGAAGTGGGATGACAGGTGCCAAGAGGCGTTCATGGCACTCAACCAAGCCGTGATGGAGGAACTGGTGTTGGCCTTGTCATACCACACCAAGACTTATGGGGTACACACAGATGCCTCGGACTTTGCCATTGGAGGAGTCCTGATGCAGGAGGGACATCCTATAGCTTACGAGAGTCGTAAGCTCAATGAGACTAAGAGGCGCTGCACGGTCCATGAGAAAGAGATGATGGCCGTGGTACATTGCTTGCGAACTTGGAGACATTACTTGTTGGGGTCCAAGTTCGTGGTGAAGACCGATAATGTCTCCACTAGTTATTTCAAGACACTGAAGAAGCTCACTCCGAAGCAAGCAAGGTGGCAAGACTTCTTAGCCGAGTTCGACTATGTCCTGAGTACAAGCCGGACAAGGCTAACTTGGTGGCGGATGCACTAAGCCGGAAGGCTGAGCTAGCTTCCATCACTCAGCCTACCTTCTCTATCTTGGAGCGGAATCAAGGAAGGAATGGAGAAGGACCCTCAAGTCAAGTGCCTTATGGAGCTGACACGACAAGGGAAGACACAGAGATTTTGGCTTGAGGATGACCTAGTGCGCACCAAGGGAGAAGCTATCTTTGTGCATCGATGGGACAGACTCCGCAAGGAGATCATCAAGTAGTGCCATAACTCCTTATGGGCAGGACATCCAGGAGGAATACATTGACCTTAGTAGAGCGAGCATACTATTGGCCAAGTATGCATGACGATGTGGAGTTATACGTGAAGACTTGTCTTGTGTGCCAGCATGACAAGACAGAGCAATCACGTCCCAGAGGACTATTGCATCCTCTCCCCATTCCGGAAAGGCCATGGGTGTCTCCATGGACTTCATAGTGGGGTTGCCAAAGGTGGACGGGTATGGCAACATCATGGTCGTGGTGGACAGATTCAGCAATTATGGAGTGTTCATCCCCGTGCCTATGAAGTTTTCAGTAGAGGATGCAGCCAGACTCTTCTTTCGGCATGTGGTGAAGTATTGGGGTATTCCTACTTCGATAGTGAGCGACCGGGACACCCGCTTTATTGGCAAGTTCTGGATGGAGCTCTCCAAGATGTTGGGCACGGAGCTCAACTTCTTCACAAGCTTTCACCCATAATCAGATGGGCAAATGGAGAGAGTGAATGCCTTGTTGGAAATGTACCTTAGGCACTTCGTTAGTGCTAATCAGCGAGATTGAGTGAAGTTGTTAGACATAGCCCAATTCTCCTACAACCTCTAGAAGAGCGAGTCTACGGGAGCCAGTCCATTCGAGTTGGCAACGGGATAACAACCTTTAGCTTCTCACACTATGGCGACAGCTTGCCCAGGAAAGAGTCCTGGTGCCTTCATCTTTGCCAAAGGCTGGAGAGAGAAGTCTGAGTTAGCCAAGGCAGCCAAGAAGATAAAGAAGTGGGCGGACCATAAACAGAGGCATGTGGAATTCAATGAAGGAGACTTGGTGATACGAATCCACTCCAAGGAGATGGATTGTTCACCTTTGGCGGATCTAGCTTGTTGTAGGTGACAGAGTTAGAACGTAACCGGGTCGGCTCCTAACCACCTCAATCCTCAAATGGAGAGCAATGGAAAGGTTAATTGCCTAGGAGTAAGGGATCTAGCACCTCACTTCTCAAATGAAGAGCAACACTAGATGTCAAGCTCGAATCCACTTCAATGGAAACAAGGGGATGATGGAGATAGAAGGAAGAGTTCAAAGTTGAACCAATACTCTCACAATGGGAAGCATAGACTATTGTAGATAAGTGTAGAGATGTGTAGAGAAGTGTACAGAGATGTAGAGAATTCTGGAGACTTAATCTCCACTATTGGATCAAGATAATCCTAACCGTCCATTGAGGAGATGAAGACCTATATATACCCCTACTTGGGGCTCATTTGTAACCATCCAAGCATTTCTAAGCAATCAATGCAAGTTATTCTTCAAAAGCTCTCTAGCACTCTCAAGGTGTGTCTAAGTGCCACACGGAGTAGCTGAGAAATCAGTCCGTGACAACTTTGAGATCGAACAAGCACATAGCCATCAGCCTCAGACTCATCATCTTGGGACTTCAGTCCCTCATCGTGCTTTAACCAGTTGAAGCTTCTTTCTTTTATTCCAAATGAAGTTCTGAAATTTTGGGTGTAGTTGTTGGCAAGGGATACAGATCTCGTTCTCAGTTCCCAGCACTCCCGTTCTCAGCTACCATCGTTGTTGCAGTCGCCAAGATGCTCTCTACCTTCCCCGTAGCGCCGCAACACTGGATCATCAGCGGACCTCTTCATTCTCATCCTACGCTAGATCAACTACTCCTCTCGTCGGCTAGCTGCTTCATAGATCCGACGAGTCGCACTCAGCTCTTCTTAAGTCGGTGGTTCCCAGATCTGGAAGTTCCAGTTCCAGTTCCTCGAGGGGGACGACAATGGCGGTGAATCGGTTATGGGACTTCAATGGCATCGAGAGTCAAGGCGATGTGGATGATGGAAGGGTTATGGGGAGGAAGGAAACTTTGCGGCCGCGACAGAAGCAATTCAGGAACAAATGTAAGTTTATGGGGTTTTTGTTGTATCCCGTTAAACTTTTGGGCTAACAATTTGGGGAAATTTAAGATAAGGACTAAAAAGAATTTTTTTAAAGGGTAAAAATGTAATTTCACATAGATCCGTCGAAACTGATGATGAGAGTGGACAAAAAGGTTTAAAATGGAACACTGAACCATAAGATATGACTAAAATAGGACAACATTTTAAAATAGGACATGAATTGTTTTCACACGACCCATAGCTGAATTTACTCCTAAAAAAAGCTACTTCAATTTGGTAGCGGCTTGGAAGCGGGATGATCAGCTTGAACAATTGGAGAGTTTTTCACCTTCGTTTTGCAAGGAAGTTCCATTTCATTTACAAGCAAACAATTGGGCATCTCAGATGTAGGTGTTTGATTATCAATATCTTTCTCACAGAAAGAAAAAAGTCTTCATTCGTTTCTTGGAATGATAATCAACCATCCTAATCATAGTTGAAAGATTAGTTTTATGGGCACCTAAGCTTGATTAATCAACCACATATGAGTAAAGAGAAAAGTGCATGATACTAAATAAGATACTCCTAATTATATTATGCAAGATGGAAATATTTACCTTCGACATAATATGTAAAATAATGCAAAGTCAGGGTCACCATCTTGTATAACTATATATATATATACCAAAGTGTATGCTAGCCATATAATCTATTTAATGGAACCTCTATATAAAATTGAACATTTATTGTCTCTTATATAACTCTATTTAATTCAACTTCTATCTAATCCAACATGTATATAAAATTCAACAACATTCACAGCAACATAAAATCCCATAATCCTAAAATCATAACCTTTTTCATTTTTTTTGTACAGCAATAGCAGCAAACAATTGAAATTTAGAATATCCGTAAAAGATTAAAATTCTAAAATTCACACAGCAAGCAATTGGAAATCATAACCTTCTCATAAAAGTCTAAAATTTGGTATAATCAACGTAGAACAGATATCAATTGAAATCTGAAAACATAAACACTAAACATTAATGATTAAACAACCTGCACCTAAGTTGATACTTCACACTTCTTCAGCGTAGAACAGAGATCAATTGAAGGCCAGTTGCATAATAGAGTTCAACGAATAATGAAGAATCGAAGACGGATGCTCTAAAGTTTATTTGGGGATTGGGAACATCCGGACAGGGCCGCCGACGACGAGGTGAGGTGAGGAGCTTGGAGTTGGAGACCTCCCCCGTCGAGCTCCACGCGGTTAACCTTGATGTCGGACCCTGACCAAGGAGAAGCCAACCTGAACCTAGTCAGTAGCCACCAAATTTCAGCAAGCACCGTCACCAAGGAGATTGTTGTTGCGTCGCAAATCGCCCTTGAAATTAAAAATCGCAGAAGTGAAGGCAAAAGGATGAGCTTTGTTGGTGAGTGACGGAAACGCGGTAGAGGTCGGGAGAAGAATTGAGAAGAGCAGGAGCTACTCTGATTGATGAGCTGCTTGCTGCTAGGTTGAAATATATTGGGGATTGGGCTGGGCTAATGGGTTGGGTTGGGTTAAGGAGTACTCTGGATTGGGTTATGAATAGGTTTAGTTTTTGGGCTAAATTTCTTGCTGGGCCCGCTACAAGGCTGGTCCGCCTCTAGTGTGTTGTGATGCTTCTGACTCTTTTCCTATTATAGGCTTGTCATTTATGACAGTCGTATCGTCAAAATCAATCACGAGAAAATCGTAGTATCTCTCTGGCTCATTCCGAACTCTACCAATTCTGTATGGTTCTCATTCCCACTTCTCCTCATGTTCAGATCTATTCTCTCGTTCTTGAATTTTTTCGAGTTATGTGTATCTCACTATTTTCGTTGGAGATGAACTCATTCTCTAAGAAAACAACAGTATGTGCCACGAACACCTTCTGGTTTAGTGGGTCAAAGAAGTAGTATCCTTTGTCTTCCCTAGGATATACAACAAAAGAACACTTATTAGATTGGACTCGAGCTTATTCGAGAATAATTTCTTGACATAGCCTCCCAGTCCCAAACTCTCATAAACGACAAGCTGAGTTATTTCTCATTCCATACTTCATATGGTGTCTTCTAAACAGTCTTGGATGGAACTCAATTAGTGTGAATGTTGTCGTTTCAAGAGTGTAGCCCCAGAAGGAAGTCGGAAGATCAGCGTGACCTATCATAGATCGAACCATATCCAATAAAGTTCAATTCATCCACTCAGACACACCATTCAAATGTGATGTTCCAAGTGGAGTGAGCCGTGACACTATGTCGCACTCTCTAAGATGGTCAAGGAATTCTTGGATCAAGTATTCACCACCGCAATCCGATCGAAGCTTGTTAATTATTTTTTCAAATTGATTATGTACTTAATTATTGAATTCTTGAAGAATGAGCGAACTAAGGAAGGATGCAAGGGGGGGGGGGATAAGGGTGATACATACTAGAAATTTTGAGCTCTTATAAACAAATTCAAAGGGTGGTTTATCAGTTATTTATACCAAATAAACGTTTATTTTTCCTTAACTTTCATTAAGTCATCAAGTTAACTGAGTTGTGACCCTAATTAGATAGCTCTTATAGTTCAAGGTACACTTTTGGACGACTCTGAATTCAGATCCTTTCATAATTAAATAAATCTAGTTAATGGTACTTCTAATCAACAATTTGACAACCATTTTTTTATGAGGTCATTTTGTAATGATAAATAAATCCTGAATTAATCATATATATGTGATTCCTTGATGACATTTTTTAAACATTGTTCCCATTTTACGTTGATAATTAATTAGAAAAATAAAGTTACATGGATACGATTACGGTTAGACGAGTGAACAGAGTCACTCCTTTTCGTCGCCATCCCAGCTAGCTTTCATCTTAGGACCCGTGGGGCCCTCCTCCCCTAACACTTCATCAGGTAGGCCGTTGATTACCTTTTCCAAAGCCGATTTCAACTTTCCCGGCAAAACCTTACCTACCTTTCTGATCTCCTCCGCCACATCGTAGCTGATCTTGGGACCCCATTCCCTCGCATACTGCAGCCACGGCGGCTCCACAACGGCATCCCCCAAATACTCCGCCGCCACCACGCTGAAACCGGTCTCCGTATCCACCAAACTCTTACTTTTCCCGGTGTCATTTCTTATCCCAATACCTCCGCTTCCTTGTAAAACCAGGCCCGGCTTGGGGTACATGGCGTGCCCGTGCAACGACGAGTAGGCCAAGGGCTTATTACTCCCACCGGAGGCGAACTCAAGGTCGGAGACTTCAACCCAAGAACCGCTGCCGTGCTGTGAGAAATACACCCTCAGCAACTTGCCGTTGAAGTTGCTGATCCGGAGAGTGAGGTGCTCCCAGTCCCCAACGTGTTGCCCGATCTTCCCCAAGGGCACGTTGAAGAGCTCAACCTTGGCCCTGGCCGGCCCGTTGAAGGGGTAGAAAATCCAGACTGCAATGTCGGTGCACGTTGCCCCTAACATAGGCTTGACATGGAGATAAGCCTGGAACTGGCTCAAGTCTCCTTTCTGGACTCTCTCCTTTGCTTTCTCATCCTTGGGGAGATCCAACCAATAAACTCCATCGTTGGAGCCACCCTGCGGGAGGTTCGAGCCCGTTGAGTCCACGGGCACAGGACTGGACTCGTCCCCTTTCTTGTACAACAAGGCACCGTTTTGGAAGAACCAACTGACTGAAGAGGGCAGGTAATGTTCGTCCGGATGGAAGTATACTCTGGGCCCGTAAGTCTGAAACAGTGATTGAATCTGTTTTAAATTCGGCATCGAAAGCAAGTTGGAGCTCAAATTCTTGAGACAGGGCAGAGGCGGAGAAGATGTTTGGGCTGTCTGAGTTATAAATGTGCCGACCGGCATAGCCATGAACTTGGAGCCTCGGTTCCGCGGTACATGTACGGAAACAGAGATCCCGTCATCTTTCAGATTGCCCCAAATCCAGGAGCCGGCCTGAGATTCGTCAGTGAAGTCGGACCGGACGCAGCGGATCTTCTCCAACGATGGCTTCTCCGGCGAGCTTGTCACCACATGGCCCAAAGCTCTGTACCCATCCGGTGGAAGTGGCAGCCATACGAACCCAGTTCCGTCTTGTTTAACGGTACTGTCACCGTCACTCCTCCATACAAGGGCGTAATCAAGTGGCTTGTTGAGCAAGGCACCGTCGGGGGTGTCATCCCTGGCGCAAAGCAGGGTTGAAGAGAGGGGCTTGTTGTTGGGCTGACTGCAGCATCCCAACATGAAGAAGCCTTGCGGGATTGCTGATGGTGCTGGCTCCAAAAAGGTGGCCCCTTTATTCTCTGGACCTCCTTCATAAGTGGCCCATATCTTTCTTAGGGATGTGGTTTCGATTTGAGAGACTACCAATCCCCCTAGGTCAATTCTTCCAGTTGCAAATCCTGATCCTAGTAAATTTAAAAAATGCATTTAAATACTGGATATATATATATATATATATAAATTTCAAAATACTACTCCCTTCCGTTCCGCAAAAACTATTCTGTTTGTTTTTCACATTGGAAAATGTTTTCCTCCTAACCGTGATGGAGGAAAGTTCTCCTTCCTGCATACTGCATACGTGACATACTACTATTTCATTGAAGCCACCAATGTTAATTACGGATTGCTATCTCCGTAATAAATAGTGGCAGTCCTGTAATTAATAGTGATGACACGGACCAATATTGATATGTCATGTATGCAGGAATGAAGACTTTCCTTCTTCATAAGTTAGAGCAAAATTTCGTTCTTTCACATTTAACCTATCAAAATTTTTTTCCTTCAACATTCTGACATATTAAGTCTGGTAATTTAAATACATACATTATATGGATGCATTTAGTAAATATTCTTAAATTGAGAATGAACCTGGTGGCCAAGGCGGTAAAGGAGCTGGAAGGCTGAAGTTGGTGTCCATTGGTAAGGCATCTACATCTGCATTAGCACAAGACGAAGAGATAGTGAAAAAAGTTTGGGCCTTGAAGACCTACAAGAATTGACGGGGTCTAATAAAGTACCAGAAAAGAGATTGAAGAGTGCAGCCAAAGGGATACATGGAGAAGATGGAAGAATGTTATTCGTGTAAGCAAGAAACAAACATGTAGATGGAATGGGAATGGGGATGGGGTTGGAATTAAGACGCTCTCACAGCCACAAGAGCTCGACGTGCAAGCAAGTCAACAATCTAAACCTGTTCGGCCGCCCCATGAAGAAACCCTTGATGTTGACAAATTGAATCAAGAGTTTTTCAAACCAGGCCAACATTTATCGTCAAGTCACCTTAACAACCTTCCTACTTCTCTTGGCTTCCACCCCAAGCTTACTAAACTGTACGAATCTGTGTGAGGGGTATATTACTTGAAACGTTCATTCTTTTAAAGTATGCACAATTTAGTACCAATATATATTTTTTTGTTGTCCCTATTATTTTGAATTTATTAAGTTGTTAATTAAATTTGATAGTAAATGTTATCATTTGCGATAGAGTAGTTTAACTAGAGGAATTGATTAACTGAATCTACTATTTATTCGGTAATCATCATCAATTGAAATTGTAAATCTTTTGCAATGATTGGGGTGAAATAACTTTAATGAGAGAGTAATATAACTTGTTCCAAGTTGGACCAACCAAACTTGAAGATCTTCCTTACTGATAATTCTCCAAAGTTATATTGTTAGTTTAAGAAATGGTGTATTCAAATTGACAAATAAGTGGTGGAAATCTAAGTTTTTTTTATTTATGTTTTTTGATTAATGGAAGAAAAACGCCGAACGCCTTTTCGTTCAAACGCTTTTTTTCAAGAGGAAACTCTGTTTGAGGGCACTAAACGTTATTTTGTCCTCGTCTAATGGTGTTCATTGGAAGTTAAATGCTTTCTATTTTACGTTGGAAGGTCTAATATCAACATTTAACTCAAAAAAGCGTTTAACTAAACTGCAAAGTATTTGAAACTTTTGTTTAGTCCCAATTTGCTTCAGTGGCTCATTTTAGGGTGCCATTTGTGTTACAATGACACGGTTCTTGGAAAAGTATTTGGGAAGCCCAGAAAAATGTTTGGGAAAAGCGTTTGAAACTTGAAAATGTGTTTGGGAAATCCAGAAAAATGTTCGGGGCTTAGAAAAACGTTTGACATTTTTAAGGGCTTAGAAAAACTTGAAAAAGTGTTTAGAACGTAATAACCACATTTGTTCAACCAAATTTAATCCGGAATCCTTCCGTTCTAGTACGTCATCTTCTTCCATCCGGAGGACATGGGAAAATCGAGGATTCAAGTTCAAGCAATTCGAATGTGTTGATAAGGATTTTAGCGGTTCACAATAGATGAGCAGTGACATCGATGAAGAAATCGCAAACTTCGTTGCCTTGAACGAGAGTCGGTTCTGGCATATGGTTCAGAGGCATCGGAGGAAAACCAGAGAAATCAATGGGCGAATCTGATTCCTTGAAGTTCCGGGTGGTGATTTATGGATGCAAGGAAAATGAAGCTAAATAAAAAAGCAAGTGGCACCGGAAGTGAAGAAATTGTTAATTTAATTTAACATAGCCACAAGATCAAACATGAGAGCATAGAATACACAATTAACATGGAATAATAACATCTGACCTGATTTAGGCTCCATCAAGAAAACGCAGCGGAATCAATATTGATGAAGCGTAGGTCTTCTCCCTTATTCCAACAGTCGGCACTCCCAATGGGTGGAGAACTTCTCAATCAGAAGTTTTGCCCCAATGACGTTGTGATGAAAGTCGTGGCTAAGAGAGGGACCTAGCTCACCTTATATAGAGTTTGTCATGAGCCTACCCATCAACGGCTCATGAACTCTATCGCCCACACTTATTAAAACCCCACATCTTTTATCAAATGGAGTTACTGGCCCGTAATTAAATCAATCACCATATGAGTCCCTCTGTATGTTTTATTTGACCAATTTAATCTTTAATCCGATTCACAAAATTAGACAATTAATATAGCCCACATACAGAAAGTTCTAACATTCTCTCACTTGGGCATATTAATTATCAAGAATTTTTAAAACGAATCATTTTGAAAACAAAATGATTTTATCGGATTAAGACAACTTAAAACTTTATGTGCGCACTTTTGAAAATAATTGGTCATAAAACAACTCTAGATACCATTCCGTCTAATAAGGTTCTCAACGGAGGATCATGGCGGAAACTGCATTAATCAGGAATGCAGCCCCTTCCATGGTCACACACATCAATGCACCTTATCGACATGAACACGATGTGGAAGTGTGGCAAGCAACAACATCATCAACCTTATGATCTAAATCAGTCGTTGTTCGCTTGTCAGTCACATTGATTTCTCCCCTTCAGCGGCATAAGCAAGCTAGAGAAATCCTTTATTGCTCATCCGAGTCTGTATGTCTATAAATCTGTATGCATCTCGAGATGACCCTTATGTGACATAGAAGACATACAATCACAAGGCCCACATATAATGCCCCAGGCCTTTGCTTAAGATTGACATTCATCTTAAGACTTTAGTAACATATTATAGTGAAGAAATTTTATGACTGAATAACAACATTCATTATAATATGCACTTAAAAAACACAAACCAAAAGTGTTTTCAAAATAGAATGATAGAGCAACTAAACAAGACTCCCACTAACCAAGCACATCAAAGGACTCTACTAATCCCATATTAGTAACATGGCTCCTAAAACTTTCAGAGCGAAGTCCCTTGGTTAGAGGATCTGCAACCATATATTCAATCCCAATGTGCTCTATCTCAACTTCACCCTTTCCGACTTGCTCCTTAACAGTCAAGTATTTGATCTCCAAGTGCTTAGCCCCAGAAATGCTCTTATTATTCTTGCAAAACAGCACAGCTGCAAGATTGTCGCAATATAACCGAATGAGCTTAGCAATAGAATCAACAATCGACATCTCACTAATGAGATTTCTCAATCATGCGGTATGCGTTGAAGCTCTAAAGCACGCTACATACTCTGCATGCATGGTAGACGAGGTCACAAGTGTCTGCTTGACACTTCTCTTGATACTGCACCACCTGCCAACATGAAAATGTATCCTGATGTGGATTTCCGATCATCCTTGCAGCCGGCATAGTCTAAATCCGTATAGCTAACCAGCTCAAGGTTGTCAGCCCTTTTAAAGGTCAACATGCAGTCCATGGTTCCCTTTAAATACCTCAAAACCTTCTTTGCAGCAACCCAATGGTCATGCCCAGGATTTGACAAATATCTTCCCAGGAGACCTACTACAAATGTGATGTCCGGTCTAGTGCATACCTAAGCATACATCAGGCTTCCTACAACACTAGCATATGGAACATCTCTCATGGATTCTCTATCATAGTCATTCTTAGGACATTGTGCCAAACTCAAGTTTTCACCCTTAGTAATTGGCTCATTCCAAGGTTTACAGTCATTCATATTAAATCTCTTTAATACACACTCAATGTATGCCTTTTGAGAGAGACCTAACAAGTTTCGAGATCTGTCCCTGTGGATTTCAATACCAAGAACAAATGATGCTTCACCAAGGTCTTTCATGTCGAATTGCCTAGACAAAAACTGCTTAACTTCATGCAGCATGCCTAAGTCATTTGTCGCAAGCAAAATATCATCCACATAAAGGACCAAAAAGATAATTTTACTCCCACTGACCTTGTGATATATGCATCTATCGACTTGGTTTTCCACAAAACCAAATGAGGTGATTACCTCATCAAACTTCAGGTACCATTGACGAGAAGCTTGTTTCAGACCATAAATAGACTTCAAAAGTCTACATACCATATGATCTTCTCCAGCTACATTAAAACCTTCAGGCTGTTCCATATAGACTTCTTCTTTCAAGTTCCCATTTAGAAATACGGTTTTAACATCCACTGGTGTAACTCTAGATCATAATGAGCTACAAGTGCCATAATGACTCGAAATGAGCCTTTAGAGGACACGGGAGAGAACAAATCAACATAGTTAATTCCTTCTCTCTGTGTGTACCCTTTGGCAACCAGTCTGGCTTTTAACCTCTCAATCTTTCCATTAGGATCCCTTTTAGTCTTGTACACCCATTTATTACCAACGGGTCTACAGTCTTTAGGTAGCTCAACAAGCTCACACACTTTATTGTGTTGCATAGATTGCATCTCATCCCTCATTGCATCCCACCATAAATCCTTCTGAGGACTAGACACAGCTTCTGAAAATGTCACCGGATCAATTACATGACCAATATCATAATCACTCTCCCCAAGATAGACTACATAATCGAAGGTATAGCTGACCTCCTCTCCCTACTTGACCGTCTAAGGGAACCTCTGCATCGCATCTGTCATCGATAACCTCTTCAACCGGTGGTTGTAAAGGTTCTTCCTCAATTGGAGTATCCACAGGTAAAGGATCCACGGTCTCTTGATGTATGGGTAGAGGGACACAAATAGTACTTGCTTGTACCTCCTTATCTATCTCAAAGTGATCACATTCATTAGTCACATCGTGTTCCAGAAACTTACTTGTCTGTGATTCCACAATTCTAGTACTTCTATCTTTACAGTAGAATCTATACCCTTTAGAATGTTCGGGGTATCCAATAAAATAACGAGTAGAACGAGATTGCAATTTACTCTCAAAGGGATTGTACAATCGTACTTTTGCAGGACAACCCCAAACTCGAAAATGATTCAAGCTGGGGCCTACCGGTCCACAACTCAAAATGCGTCTTTTGAACTGACTTACTAGGTACTCGATTGAGGATATACAAGGCTGCCTTAATAGCCTCACCCCATAGAAAGTCAGGCAAATTTGTCCTACTTTGCATGCTCCTCATCATATCCTTTAGGGTGCGATTCCGCCTTTCGGTTTCGGCTACACCATTCTGTTCAGGACTCCCTGACATAGTGAACTGAGCCATTACCCCACAGCTTTCTAAGTATCTAGCAAACAGACCTTTAATTTGTCCATTGTCCCCATGTTTGCCATAATACTCACCACCTCGGTCAGATCTCACAACCTTGATGACTTTTCCCAACTGTTTTTTGACTTCAATCTTGAAGATCTTAAACTTTTCAAGAGCTTCAAACTTTTCCTTAATCAAGTACAGGTAACCATATCGGGAATAGTCATCAATAAATGTGATAAAATATTTGGAGTTACAAAAAGTATGTGAGTAAGGTCTGCTTATATCGGTCACTTCTAATAGATCTGAGCTGCGTGTAGCTCCTCTTTTCTTAACTTTGGTCAACTTGCCTTTACAACAATCAACACATGTCTCTAGGTCACTGAAGTCAAGAGTAGGTAGGATGTTTTCCTTTATCAACCTCTCTACTCTTTCCCTAGAGATGTGGCCCAACTTTTTATGCCACAACATGGAAGATTTTTCCTTTATGAGAGGTCTTTTGGCAATAATTTTTAACATTATATGAGGTGGCATAAATGTCATTTGGAGTCAAACACAATCTATATAGCCCTGAGGACAAAGAACATGTACCAATATGCTTTGAATTCAAAAATAATTTTACCAAACTATTGTTGATTTCAAAAACGTAACCTTCTTTGTTCAACATGGAAACTGAAACCAAATTCCGCCTAAAAGACGGTACATAGAAAGTGTTATTCAAAATAAGTCTAAATCCAGAATTCAAATTTAGACAAACAATTCTTATGAATTCAACTTTCACCTCTTCATTATTGCCAACGACGAGCCTTGACTCTTCTTTATTTGGCTTCCTCTTGCTTATGAATCCCTGCAAAGGGAAAGCCACATGAGTGGTTGCACCGCTATCGAGCCACCAGGAACTGGATGGGGCCATAGTCAAATTGATTCATGTAAAACAAAGGCCAATGAGTCATTATCTTTATGCCCATTCTTAGCTGACCAAGCTTTGAATTTAGGACAATCATTCTTGAAGTGACCTCTTTTCTTATAGAAGAAACATTTCTTCACTTTCTTTTCAATCACCGGATTTGGACCACCCACTCCTCCAGTTTGACCATTAGATTGAATCTGAACATTTTTAGGAGCACTATACTTCTTACCACCCTTCTTCTTGTTGTGTTTTCCTGATACAAACAAGGCAGTCTGGGACTTCTCACTCTTAAGCTTCTCCTCTTCAGTGACGCACATGGTAATGAGGTCATTGGCCGCCCAGGCCTCGTCCTGAGAGTTATAATTAGTGACAAGAAGTACATACTTCACAGGAAGGGTGTTAAGTGTTTGATGCACAATGCATGCATCAGGGAGGACAATATTGAGCGCTTTGAGTTTCGACTGAATGTGAACCATTCTTATGATGTACTCCCTAACACCTTTTACTCCGTCATACCTCATGGAGTAAAGTTCTCTTAATAGGGTACCTATCTCAGCATTTGAGGATACCTTGTACCTCTGGAACACAGAATCAAGGAAAACTTTTGCATCTTTAGAATCAGAAATACCACTAAGCATGTGTTCAGGAATGGACCTCTTTACAACTTCATAGGTCCTGTAGGTTTAACTTTCAGATCCTGTAGGACAATTTTAATACAAAGTAACTCAGAAATTCCTTGTGCTAGGGCCTTGAACTCTGCCTCAGCACTTGACCTTGCCACTACATGTTATTTATTGCTTCTCCATGTGACTAAATTCCTTCATAAGAAAGTACAATAGCCAGATGTAGACCTCTTGTCCATGTGACGGCATATTGCTGCATATCCCAATTAAAGTTAGCAGCAAGTGATAAAAAAATTCTCACTGTGTTCATCTTTGCCACTAATGCAAATGTTTCTTGGTAATCAAGTCCATAGGTCTGTGTATAGCCCTTAGCCACAAGCCGTCCAAAGACCTACCATGTTTATATTTCACAGAAAACACCCACTTGCATCCCACCACCTTCTTTCTGTTCGAAAGTTCAGTGATTTCCCAGTCCCGTTCTGTTCCAAGGCTTCCATTTCCACTCTCATTGCATCTCTCCATTCCCTTTTAGACACCACCTCAACTAGAGTGTTTGGGATTTGGATACATGAAGGTTGGCTTGGAATGCTTTGTAGGATATAGACATTTGGTGAAAAGAAACTGAATTGGCCAGGGGATATAAAGGTTTTTTAGTGCATTAACTCCTTCCTTTTCTAAGGGCAATAGAGAGGTAGTATTCATCAGTAGGAGAAGAGTCGGTTTCTGGGCATACCTCAGTACCTATTTCAGGAGCAGAGTTTTGGTCTTGAATAGGTCCAGGGATTAGCTCTTTTCTCCTTGATGAATCCTGACCAAATCTACCTTCAACATGCATCTCGTTAGTGGGATTTGGCCCTGGTTAATGAGTAGGATGTTCTGGAGTGTTTTGAAATTTTTTGCTCCTATTTCTAAGGATGCGAGTTCAAAAACGAAAAAATCTGGAATAGTTTGTGCCATTTAGTTCAATCATTCTTGCTTATTTAAATAGGTGAAGAAGGATAGCTCTTCTTGAAAAGTTACATCCAGAGAGATGAAAAATTCTCTTGTTTATGGATGATAACATTTGTAACCATTTTATGTTGAAGAATATCCAAGAAAAACACATTTAGTCGCCTTAGGGTCCAATTTCCCTTTATTATTTGTGTGAACAAATCTAAATACTCTTAATTCTAGATTATTTGAGGTTCTGACTTGGGGAAAAAATTGGGATATGACCTCTATGGGTGCTTGGTTATTTAAAACCTTGGTAGGCAGCCCGTTAATACTATAAATTGCAGTAAGAATAGCCTCCACCCAGTAGTGTTTTGGGACTTTGTTTTGAAAGAAAAGCATGAGCAGTTTGCAAAAGATGGTCATTTGTCCTTTCCATTTTGTTAGGGAGTATAAACACAAGATGACTCATGCACAATGCCTTTTGTTTGGAAAAAATTGAACAATCTTTGATTAAAATAATCAGTGGCAATGTTAGTCCTAAAACTTTTGATTATAATATTACTCCAAATTGGGTTTCAATAGTTTTTTGAAATCTATGAAGAACAGTGCTCATATCCAGCTTATTTTTTAGCAGGAAAACACATGTGACTAGTGCAATCATCAATAAAAGTAGCAAACCATTTTGCTCTAGTTATATTAGGGATTCGAATATAACCGGAGCAAAATGGTTTGCTACTTTTATTGATGATTGCACTAGTCACATGAGTTTTCTTGCTAAAATATAAGTCCAGATATGAGCACTGCTCTTCCTAAATTTCAAAAAATGATTGAAACCCAATTTGGAGTAAAAATCAAAATGTTTAGACTGACAATATCATTGATTAATTTAATCAAACACTGTCCATTTTTTTCCAAAACAAGGTCATTGTGCATGAGTCATCTTGTGTTTATACTTCCCAACAAAATGGGATAGCTGAAAGGAAAAATGGTCATCTTTTGCAAATTGCTCGTGCTCTTCTCTTTCAAAACAAGTCCCAAAATGCTTTTGGGGATAACCCATAGAGATCCTCCCAATTTTTTCCCCAAATCAAAACCTCAAATAATCTGGAATTAAGAGTATTTGAATGTCCTGCCTTTGTTCATGTTTAACTGATGAACTAAGACTGGACGATTCTTGATTTCTCATCGTATCTGATATTCTAAATTTTTTCAGATAAAATATGCTTATTATGAAACTCTTATTCACAATTTTGATTCCTAGCTCTAGCTATTTAAATTTCCGAGCCACTGACATGATTGGAAATTGCTTGGAATCTTGATACGCAATATTAACTTAACTCGAAATTGAAGTTGACAGGTGAATCAAGTACCCTGTAAAAAGAGCAAACAATATGGATTGAGAGCATAGAGAAGTGTATTTACCCTTTCTGAAAATCCACCTGCCTGGGTTGTTAATTGTTTACACTAATTGCTCTTCTTGCTTTCAAGATCCCATAACGTCGCAGTGTTGACTTGGTACGATCATCTGGTTGTATCTTGTTACGAACCATTTCATCAACAAGGGTAACAGCCTTCTTAACAGAATGGTTTCTGCAATAGCCACATATAAGAGCAGTATACGTCACAGTATCTGGTTCCAACCCTCTTCTAATCATTTCCTTAAAAATCTTGGTCGCATCCTCCAGATTATTCGTTCTGCAATGTTGATCAATTAATACAGTGTAGCAAACAACATCAGGCTGAACACCCATGTCCCCCATTTCCCTCAAAATTGACCCGCGCAGTTTTTCATCTCTGACATCCAACTGACGATGAGACCACAGATGTTCTCTAGATCTGGTGTTGAGTAAAACCGTGTAAGTAATAACATCTGGCTTTATACATCTCTGCTTCATATCACTAAAGAGATTATATGCCTCTTCCAAACAATTCATTCTGCAGTAGCCACTAATCATGATTGTGTAAGTAATCAAGTCAGGCGTTAGCCCTTTGTTGACCATCCAATCAAATAACAAGTGGGCAGCTCTTAACTTTCCAAACTGCCAAAGTGAGGATATGAGCTTACTGTACATGCCCTTTGTAGGCTCAACATCCAAAGAATACAGCATTTCAAACATTTTAATAGCTTTCTCATGAGCACCTTCCTTACAAAGAATTCCGAGAAGTTTCCAACAAATTTCCTTTTTAACTCGAAAATGCAAATTAGAAAGCCCAAGAAATAATGTAAAGGCTTCTTCTGAAAAGCATGCATCACAGTAACCCTCGAGCATAGCTGCATGGATTTCCAAACTCTCCCACTTCAATTTCCCGAAAAAAGCTTTAGCTACCTGTACCTGACCTGCTAAACATAAGCCGCGAATTATCATTTTGTATGTCGCAGCATTAGGTTCCAAGCCCCAAGCCCTAATATCATCCAGAAGACTGATGGCCTCTCTTTCATTTCTTCAAATAAGCACAGTGCGGCATCTGGTTTACCGTTACGACAATATCCATTAATAAGAGTAGTACAAGTGATGAGATCAAGGCCCATCTGTTTAGTTAGCATCTCATCAACCAATTTCAGAGCTTCTGTTAATTTTCCCAGCTTGCATAAAGCTTCTACGCCAATATTATAACAAGCCTCATCAAGAAAAATTCCCATTTCCTTGAATTTATTAAATTCATTTATAGCTTGAAGATCAAAACCACTTTTGCACAAGCCATGAAGAACTGAACTTATAATTATACAATTTGTTTTGATCCCTTTCTTTTCCATCTGCTCATATATATTCCAAGCCTGGAGTATATTACTACACTTGAAATAACCATTAATCAGAGCACCATAAGCATACACCTCAGGAACAAAACCTTGTTTTTCCATGCCAGACAGAACGGCCTCGGCCACTTTCAGTTTTCCTTCATTGCATAACCCTTGAATTACTACTCTGTAAACAAAGCTATCTAGAGGAATCCCTTGAGCAGAAAAGGATTTAAGCAACTCATACCCAGCTTCTGCTCTGCCTAGCATACAGAGTGCTTCAATGAAAGTAGTGTAAGCAAAGACATTCGGCCTGACACCTGCCTCATACATTTCGTCAAAAACTTCCATAGCTTTATCCAAACTACCCTTTTTGCATAAGGCTTTAATCATGATGGCATAACTATAATCATTTGGACTGAATCCGAGACTCTTAAGGTGTTTGTAAAAAGCAGTAGCTGTGTCCACTTTCCCACACAGGATCAAGCGGTTCATTAGGAAATTACATGAATATATATATCAGGGTAAAATCCACGACGTCTAGTCTGGATGAGAAGATCAATAATCTCGTCAAACATATGAGCACTTGCACATGCCTTCACCAATGCATTGGACAAATAAACCAGGAAGTTTGATTCTTCCGCTCCAACTATGCCTTCAACAGCTTCAATCCAAAACTTCAATACCGGTGCAGTTCTCTTTCCTAAGCATCTCCAACAACAAAAATTCCAATCCCATCATGACAAGAACAGCATATGTTTGCACATCATGACAAAACCCATTCTCTTTTAATTGGTGAAATAGCGAGACAGCAGCACGAGGCCTCAATTCATTCAATGCGTTAACAACTTCATCTCTATCTAACTTGACAAAGTCATCAACTGTGTCATATCTGTTTAAATAACTGGCAGTTTCTTGCTCTACATGGTGTTGGGAATCAAGGTTCAAAAGGGAAAGACCTGAAAGCATCTGTTTACAAGGAAATAGAAGTAAGCCGGATTCCCCTAACCAATCCTCAACCAGACAAGAAAAAGATGGATCACAGAATGTGAATTACACTTTTGCCTTAATTACTGACAAGATTAATATACTCCCTCAGCTCCAAGTTAGCAGTCATTTTTCAGAATTTGTTAGATCCTAAAATAAGTATCACAATCCGGTTTCTTCCAATTTTATATTACGGCTGAATCATATTCTTGTTGAAATAGTGATCTAAGCAGTACTCCCTCCGTCCCTGAAAGACTGAGTGAATTGTTTTCATGTTTGCAATATGCAGTTTAATCTATGATTTTTTATCATGAATGTTTAGACATATAAAGTTAAACAATTCATATGTATATCATAATTTGAAACATAAATTTTCAAAATATATTATTTATGAATTTTTTCTCATTATTTATCTTAGTAATAATTTGAGTTAAACATTGCAATACAGAACACAAAAACAATTCGCTCAATTATTCAAGGACGAAGGGTGTAGAAATCATGAGAAAATATACATACTAGATTAAGTAACATCATATACTCAAATCTTCCTGAAAAAAAACTAAAAAGTGGCAACCGAGTTGAGGGCGGAGGGAGCAGCAAATACAGATATGAAATAAATTGAATACCAACCCTTTTCCTCGTAGCATAAATCACTGGTCTTGTCCTCCATAAGCACTGCTTCAAAGGGAAAACAAATTGAACAAACATCATGTCAGTGGTTACTAAAAAGAGAGAATGAAGTCATAACCCTAATGCAAAAGAAGATGAGAATATTTTATTTTTATTTATTTATTTATTTTTTTATTTATTTTTTTATTTTTTTTGCAAAAAACAAGAACAGAAAAATGACATACAATCATGGACAAGCCTAACTGTAAGCTAAGGGTGTTCATGGGATGGATTGTTGTATAATCCGTGTTGTGCAGGACGGATACTCAGTTTCAGAAACCGAACCGAACCGTATGGAATCCAAAAACAAATTGGACCGAACCATTAGAGATCGGTTTCTCACGGATATCGAGCACTCCTGTAATCATATTGTGAAGAATATTTAATACTGAGAACAACAAACTCATCCAGGCTGAAATTACATGGAGACAAATAGTAGTAGAACAATTTATTTAATCAATAATGTTGACGCAATAATTTTAGCATACTGAGAAATACATGGAGTACACTCCTAAAAACCGAACAACACGAGAAAATGAATGCAAGGTAAATGACTAAATGCAAGCCGATACCCTTCAAACTTAACCTAAAATCAACACAAGTACTTAATTTTCTAAATAGTAAAGATTTCAAGCAGCAGGTAGCAGCAACTAACATCTGTACGTGTATGAACAATTTTTACTAAAACATTACATATCTTAACATTTACCAGCAAAACAGACATAGCTTCAATTAATAGCAAAACAAGCACCCCATTATAAGATCACCCTCACTTAGCAGCAGGTTAGATGAGAAGATTGACATCTCATTTCAGCATCCCCATATGGCTAAACTTTCAATTAATAGCCAAAACAAGCAAAACATGAAACAAAAATATTAACAGTAAAACAAGTACGCATTAGCCCTAACGCTTTTTTCTTTTTTGAAACCAAATATTCATAAAATTTAGGAGCATGCATAGTTTTCAAAAATACATGATCCATTACAATGAACATGAAATTAACAGCAAATTAAGTCTCCATATTTTGTACCTGCCTACTTTATAGAAAGTGCAAGCCGTTATTGGAAATGACCCTTTTCGTATTTTTTTCTGTTCTTGTTTTCCAGAGTTTCTTTATTCTATTTTGGTACTTTGAGCAATAGCATGAGTGGAGAGGCATTTGGTGATCACTAAAAACTGTGAAGGACAAAGGTCAGAACCAAAGACCAACTTGGATCATATTATTTTTTTCTACAATTTGCATGTAAATATAGAACCGGGGGTACCTTCATTCTCTTCACATGCTATATAGAAGGTCCATATTTCATGTTAGGAATAAAAATATGAATACGGTGCTTTTAAAGAATCGAAATGAAAATGTTTTTATTTTTCCTTTTTTCTTTCTTACTAGTGCCTTACGTCAGTTTAACTTGAGAAAAAGTGATTGCAAATGGTTCATCTTAGGACATTCCTCCCACACGCCGCCTATAAAATGTTGCTACTCTACCTTGCCTTGACTAATAAACCGAAACCACCCAACCCGAACAGGCGAACACGACCTTGTAGCTCTAGATGCTCTCCATTACAGATTGTCGACAGGGTTTAAATCAACAGGCAACTCCTACATTGTGCCCCACAATTATATCTGCCTCACATGTCCTAAATCATCTCAAGCAGACCACAAATCTTACCAGTAGTAAATGGTGTACTATTATCACAGCTCATCTGGGGAATAGATGCTACCAAATAGATACCTCACAGCAGAACATAGAACTCATCATAATCATAATAGCAACCTAAATTAGAAAAAACAAAGGTCTCAGGAGCTTTCAAATATGAATGAAGGAGACTACCTGATTTGAGAACTATCCGGCCGTGAGCTTCCAAATCTGAAAGACGGAGACCGACAACTTGTGTCTCGAGCAGCAGGTAGTACAGTTACGACAGGGTGGGGTGCTGACAGGAAAGAGGCGAAGGGCCAGGCGATGGCCGATGGAGCTCAGCGATCGACCGCTTCGTGAACAGCGCGGTGGCATATGGAGTTTGGCGTCAACGGCGCTGTCAACGACCAAGAAGAAGGGCGGGCGACGGGAGGTTATGGCGACTGTAGTTGGACTGGAATCCGCCAAAGTGTGTATAAATCAGAGTATTAAATATCGTACAGTACCGACCAGTACACCGGTTTCGTGCCGTTATCGGTCAGAAAATGGTACCGTTTAGGTCAATTTCGTGTCGGTGATCGTACCGATCGTATTGGTTGTTTCGGTCGAACCGGTGTACCGGAAGAAATGATGAAAAATGACTGTACATGACACAATTGTAAGAAATTTAAAAATTTAAGGTTCAAATTATAAGAAATGGTAGTACCGATTGGTGTTATCTTACTATTACTGCATCATTTTCTTTGGTGATAGGCTTTTGGGTTTACTTAAAAGCTCCATCAAATGATTTGCAGACAATTTGTTGTTAAAACTTCATTAATATTTTGTTATTTTTTATATTTATATTAATTATTGTATATAAATATAAATATTTTTATATATTTATGGACTGGTACAATATTTCTGATACATCCGAAATATCTCCGATATACCAGTATTGTCTCGTACCATTAGCAAAACGGTACGATATCCGGTACGATATTTTACACAATGGTATAAATGAGCTCAGCTGTTATCGAACTCGCTCTTGTGTTATTAAGCAATATATTATTATTGACCTTCGAACTCGAACTCAAGCAGAACTCAAGGCTCGATAATTTTATCGAGCCCAATTCGAGCCATCCTGAGTTCAGCTCGATAGCTTATCGAGCTATCGAGTAAAATATATTAAAAAGAGTTAGGATAGTTCATATGTAAAATTAAGTAATTGGACCTAATTTACTAAGTTTCTAAAGTACAAGGATTATTATGGACTTATTTGACTAAAATCATAAAACATGAGGAATATGATTTATTTTGCTAATTGAAACAAATTTTGAGCCGTTTTCGAACCGAACTCGAGTGTAATTTGAATGGTTTTTTACAGGTTTTCGAGCAGCTCGTGAGCTAGCCGAACTCGAGCAATTAATCGAGCTGAGTTCGAGTCTTCATAATCGAGCCGAACTCGAGCTTAATAAAAAACTATCGAGCCGAACTCGAGCTCAGCACAGTTCGTGCTAGGCTCGGCTCGTTACAGCCCTAGTCCAGACTTACTGTCCCCTAATCCCACCCTAATCCTATGTCATGTCTCTGGTATATTGTTTAAGATCGTTAATCAATTTGTTAGTTTTTAACCGAACAGTTAACGATATTAATAAAATATAATAAGTACATGAAGGGACGGAGAAGTCAGAAACAACATATTTGAATTCCTGGGACAGTAGCTATTTTGCTTGGTAAAGCTTTTTAAATTTTAAATTATACACTTGTGATAGTTGGGGCCCTGAATTGAACCGAGTTATAATTCAGACTCCGAATTATTTGAGTTAACAAAGTTCAGGGTAACCAAGTGTATTTTGTCCCTTCAAATATCGTGGTCTATCTTGTTACAGGAGAATCCAAGTGGCAGAGTTAGAAAATAAATTTTGAATGCTGTAATTCTACGCAGCCATCTAATCGCCATGTAAGCACACTTCAGATTTTTTAAAATGATGTGGCACACGTTTTAATTGTAAATTTTGATGAGTATTAATACAGATTGAATTACCATCAATCTTACTAATTATAATCAATTAAAATTAAATGATTTTCATAAATCTTATGTTTTATAACAATAAAACTTTCATGCCTAAATCACAAATTCCATACGACACTAATTTTGATTGAATGGCCAAATTACTTTAAATTATGCCAATTACTTTAAATTCTGTTTTCTTTGATATTAATATCATTAATTATGCCAATTACTTTAAATTAATCAGATTGCTCTTTATTTTCGTCCTCCCCTTTCCTTTCCCATTTGTCTTTCCTCTCAACTATATTTCTCTTTCCTCTCAGCTATCTCCACTTGGTGGAAAAGATACCTTGCTTGGTGGAAAAGAAGTGAGAATATTTCTTGATGTAAAAGAATGATGAAATCGATTTGTGGTATATCAAGGGCCAACTCGCTTAACGGGCCCCAATCCAGACCCAAGAATGTGGGCCCGACGCACATGATTCAGGGATTCGGTCAAGGCATGGACGATCGCGACACCCCTCCTCACCACAGCTCACCACAGCTCACCACGAAGAGGTCCGTCCCCGCGCCTTCCACCTCCTCATCATGATCAACTTAAAACATGATTATTTTAATCTACAAAGAAGGCCTTTTGCCCAAGAACCCTCACCCTCGCGCAGGGTCTTGACACTTAACCTCTCAAAACTCCACCTCCGCGCGGCTCTCCACATGATCCCACCAGATCAGTCACGATTGCAGGGAGCGTCCTCCGACTTTCCATAACTGCTCCCATGATTCCGTGGAGCATCTTCAACCTTCCACAAATGTACCCGCGATCAAGGCCCACGATCACGGCGCACCAGAGGGAACCACTCTCCTTCAACTCTTATAAAAAGGAGACTTGGGAAAGGTACACTCTATCTACACACCTCACTCCTCTTTCTGCTCCTGGTACCTCTTTTACCTCTCTGCAGATTGTTCTCTCAGCAACAGTCCGTCTCCAGCACTCAACCTCACCAGATCATCACCTCCAGCATCTGAGAACTCGGCCCACTTAGAAACGAGATTATCAGATTGGCGCCGTCTGTGGTAAGTCACATCATCCCCCACGTTTTCTCTCCAGTTTCTATAAATGGCCAGAACTAGGAACAACACCTGTTGTGAAGGTCAAAGATGAACCGGTGGCGATGATCACGACCATCTCCTGGAAATCTCCTGGAGAAAGAAGTGTCGGTCCACTCAACCAGTGACACTGTCCCTCACCATCTGGCCCTGTCAACGGTCCCCATGCCCCCAACCCCACGATTGAATAGGGAGTCCCCATCACCATCTAGTCCCTAGATCTTGCGCTCCTCACTGCCATTACTGCCGCAATGGCGCAGAACATCAAAGATTCCCTCGCGGACCAGTTAAAGGGGGTCCTCCAGGCGGCGGGCGTCATATCTATCCCTGTCCATCCACGGGCAGTTGTCACTCTAGCTCCCAAGCCTCAAATTGTGGATTCGTGCCCCGTACTTCAGACGGTGCAATCAGCAGACACCACATATGCCCCCGTGCTAGACGATCTGGCGAGGAGGATCGTCCAAATGGAGAAGCGCGAACGCGAAGTCCAGGCGGGCGGACCCTCCACCCAACGCCACAACATTGATCACCTGTGGACCCAGCCCTTCACTGCTAGGATCTTGTCTGCCCTTCTCCCTAAACACTTTCGCCAGCCAAAGGTGGACTCTTAACACGGAACCACCGACCCTGATGTTCACCTTCAGCATTACATCTCCGTCATGGCTCTCGCTAGGGCAGATGACAACACCATGTGTCGCGCCTTCAGCTCCACTTTGAAGGGCATCGCCGCCATTTAGTTCAGTAACCCACGCGGGAGTCAATTCAACTCTTTCGAGGAGCTCTCCCTCGCTTTCTCTACCAATTACGTGGGCTCCAAGCCAGCCCCAAAGACAGCGGGACACCTCCTGAAGGTCTGCCAGTGGAAGGATGAGCTCCTTCGCGACTTTGTATTGCGCTTCGATCGGAAGCAATACTCATCCCCAACCTCCGTGAGGAAACCAAACTCTTGGCCGCTATGCAGGGCCTTCAGTGGGACTCTCATTTCTTCATTGAGGTCAGCACCAACCCTCCAGCTACCATGGAACAATTTCTCACTCGTGCAACCAAGTTCATGCACGCGGAGGAAATTTCCCGCCCCCAGCAGCGCGGATCTCTTCATGTCCATAAGAGCCAGGGGTCTTGAGGACAAGACTCGCGGGGCTCCGCCCCCACGCACTTGGGCTCCGCATCATATGGTTCTGAAGGGAGATCTTACCTAACATCCCTCCACTCCAGGATACTCGCACCAACATTCTCCATATCCCGAAGCAGCGCCGTGAGGTTCCACGTTCACCTCTCGCCATGCCCAAGGGTGTCGCCTCGCCCCATGCAGGGCCTTCTGTGGGACTCTTGTTTCTTCATTGAGGTCAACACCAAACCTCCAGCTACCATGGAATAATTTCTCACTCATGCAACCAGGTTCATGAACGTGGAGGAAATGTTCCACCCCCATCAGCGCAGATCTCTTATGACTATAAGATCCAGGGGTCTTGATATGATCACACAAAGAAGATGGTGATCAAGTTTCTTGAAGGACCTAGCTTGAAGGACATGAACACCAACAAAGAGTAACAAATTCGGCCAAGTGAACCTCCTCACTACTTGGTGAGGCAATGCACTTGAAATGCCTAGGGAAGGAGATGGGATCTAGCACCTCTTGATTACAAGATCAAGCAATACTAGATATTATGTTTGAATCCTCTTACATGGATCACAAAGGAGATGAAATTGCAAGAAATGAGAACAAGATGAATTCTTCTCTTTCAAGAAGTGGAATCCGAAATTACATATGTTCTAACTTTGAAAATACATCAAAGGCTCCTTTTATGAAGAAAGGAGGCAAAAATGAGAGATGATGGGTTAGGGATTTGACTAGGGGACCAAGACCCATGAAATAAGGTGGGTGAGGTGAGAGATGGAAGGTGATGGATGAGAGACATTGTAGGCTACCTACTTTTTCCTCTCATTTCTCCATAAATGGGATATATGAAGAAATTGAGGGAAATATTCAAATTACATTTTCAAAAGATGTTGAAAAGTCAAATATTGTGGGTAATGGGTTGGGCCAGCTGTTTGGTCTTGGAAAAGGCTCGGGAGCGCATGTGGAGGCGCGTGGAAGAAGGTGGAGGCGCGTGGACTCCCTTCCCTGTGCGTGGCGGCTACTTCCGACAACTTTGAAGGCTTGGGAAGATGTCGGGAGATGCAATGTCAGGTGCCTCGATGTCCGGTGTTACAGTCGCCGTGTGCCGGACAACTTCCGAGATAGTTTCTGTGTAATGTCTGATTTGTTTTCTGATTTCTGTATATATCGAGACTTGAGATTTAACATGTTGGACATGTTTTTTGTATTTTATGAAGTCCCGAAGTTAGTATCAGAGTTTCAGTTCAGTTGGAGATTCCGTTGGGAAGTTGTGCAAGTTGCAGTTGGATGAAATCAAGACTTTGTAAGATTTGGGGACCAGTTTTTAAATGTGGAAAGGTTGAGAGGTTTCCTCTCCCAAAAGGAAAAGGAAGTCAGGTTAAAAGGTATAGAGGAGAGAGAAATGAGTAGAGCAACACGTTACCTTCATTTCAGAACTCTCTTTCTCTCTCTCTCTCTCGTCCGTTTTTCTTTGTGAGAGCTCAAGTTGGAAACTCAAGGTGATCTTCTCCAATACTGGTCCGATTTCAGAGGTAAGGGATTATGTTGTTCACAGTGAGGAGTTATGCGTTTCCTACAGATCAGATTTCTTATTGCATGCTCTGTTGATCAGTTGTGAAGAGAGAAAGATTTGAAAATACGCAGGGACCGGCATTGCGGGCGTTTCTCTTCACCACTGTTTCGTGAAGTGCGTTTGTGCGTGAAACGAGTTTGTTGCGTGGAAATCTTCAGTATTTATGGTAAGGGTTCAGTTTTCCGTGATTTCTGCGTTTTCTGGGATGCTATTGAATGCATATTAGGATAAATTGGGGTTAAGTTTGGTTAAGAGGTGTGTCTGAGGGTCATCGCCGTTCTGGGAATGAAGATTCGCATGAATCTGTGAAGAAGGTTTACATGAATGTGGGTAAGGCTTCGCGTCTGTGAAGACGCTTCGCATAAATCTGGGTAAAGCTTCGCATGAGTCTGAGGTTTCGCCTATATCTGAAGCTTCGCATGTATCCGAGGCTTCGCGTGTATCTGACTTCACTACGGACGCTTCGCGATGGGGGATCGCATGCCCAGCTTCGCCTTGGGGTCTTCGCATTTGCTTGGAGGTTCCGCCCAAAAGGACTTCGCCTTCGTCTGGACTTCGCATCTGTTCTGAGAGGCTCCGCACCAACAATGGAAGTCCTCGCATCTGTTCTGGGAGGCTTCGCTTTTGCAGTGAGGTATCGCCTTCGCACTGGGCCTTCGCCTTCGCTAGGAGGAACTTCGCCTTTGCCAAGGGGTTTCCTCACCTTCGAACCTTCAATAATGCGATGCGACCCTCAACCCCCTCCAGTCTCGGTAGTACCAAACTTAACTTATGGCATAGATTAGGTATGTGCGTGGATCTAGGAATCTGCTCAGGATAACTTGCTTGACAAGTATCCTTCTGTATCTACTATCTGGATCTGTTCGGGATTACGCTATCTCGGATCTGTTTGGCGTGGGAATCTGGACCCAGTGCCGGTACCATGCCTCCGATGATTACGATATTCGAAATCCGCTTTGTAAGGTTGAGAGCCTTAAGGGTCTCACAAATCATCTAACATAGAATAACGTTATAAGCTGTTATATTTGTCTGTCTCGTATATGTGTTTTTGTGCGGTATATCTCGATCCGAGTATTACGCTTTCGAGATACCCTACCCTATGAATTGAAAGAAATAGAAATCTTGGGATAAAATTGAAAAGAATTAGATTTGATTAATTTAGAAAATGACGTAATTGAAACCTAGTAACTAGGTGGATAAAATTTGTACAATTAAAATAAACCTAGGAGCTTGTTTGTAATTTTCCTAAAACCTATAGACACCAAGCTTGTTGTGCTTGAGACACGAATCACAAACGTGGAGGCTGAGCTATTTCTAGCGATTTCAATGAAAAAGGAAAAAATCTGAAAGTCATTCTTCATCTCTCTGCTCATTCTTCACTGGACGCAGCAGAGCAAGTCTTGCTCTCCTTCCTTTCGTACTTCTTCTCCTTCATCATCAAACTCATAATCACCAACCAAAGATCAATTGCATTACGGTCACCCCGAGCGGGTTGCGGCCGGGTGACCCGGCTCCGGTTTTGGCCTCGCGGTCACGTTTTCGGCGTTCAGACGGCTCCCGAGCCCTATCCGAGTATCATTTTGGCGAACCCTTCCGTATTTGAGGTCGTGTGGGTCCTCAGACGTTTCGCCGAAAATATTTTTCTCGCGCCGGGGTTGTCGGGTCGCCTCGGGACGTACAACGGGCTCGGTAGCGCTCTCGAGACCTCAGTTTGGGAAGCCGTTTGCAGTTTTGGAGTCGTGGAAACGTCCCGGAGGTGGTTGTAGAGTTTAATATTTGGGGCGGGACGTTCGGTTCCGGGCGACTCCCGGGGCTCGGGAAGGGAATCCCGGGACTCGGGATGGAAATTTTCTGACGCCTTTGGGGTAAGTGGTGTTTTAATTTAAGATGGAATTTATGGGTATTTTTATAGAATTTTGGAGTGACGGAATTTCGGTTCAGGTTGACACGCCCGCACGTCGGGTTTTGGTTCGGGTTCAGCGAGCTCGGTAGGACACTCCGGAATGGTAAATGAACTTCTGAAAAATGTTCTGTGAATGTTATAATATTCTGAAGATTGTGTCCGAGTTTCATTAATTTTGGAATTCGGTAATTATTTTTGGGCAAAAAGAATTGGAACTTTCGGAAAAATTGGGAGTTAAATTGTATTGGGTAACAAAATAAATAATTGGAGCATGGGCTTGAGGCGGCAGTAACCTTTGGGTTGGGTCACTTGTCCCTTTATGATTTAAGATGGAAAAGAAGGATAATTATAAAAGGGGAAGGTTATTTCATAAAATGAATTAGAAATTCATTTTCTTTTCTTTCTTCTTCCTTCTCTTCTTCTTCCAGAAAACGTTTCAGCCATTGTCACTGTTCACAGCAGCTCCAAGTGCTGCAATCTTGGCTGAAACTTCATGGGTTTAGGCTCCAAAAGATTGGTAAGCTTCCTTTCTTCTTCTCTTTCAAGTTTGGAAACAAGAAAATGTTGGAAAAGAGAGGATTTTTGAAAAATTGATTTGTTCTTGGCTATGTGCTAGAGTGATCCTCTCCCTCCCATCTTTTAGTATGTTGTTCTTGGGCTTGAGAGGAGTAAGAATCTATGGTTAGATTTTGGAAAAACTCCATGGAAGATGGAAACCTAGGGTGCTGAAATTTGAATGGAAAATTCTAAAATTGTGTGTGTTTGTGTTCTTGAATCATGCTCTTAGTATGTTGTTCCATGCATGATTCTAAGACTATCTATGGTTTCAATTTGAAGGAAAACATGTTGGGTAGAAAACCCCTCTTTGGGGCGAATTGTAATGAGAAGAGGTTTTGTTGTTTTGATGCAATTGGTTGGTAAGTTTGGTTAGGAAGTGAAATTGGGGATTAGTATGATTAATTGGAAGCTTGAATGGTTTGATTTGGAAGTGTGGTGAAAAGATGGTTTAGGGCCGAATTGAAGAAATGAAACTTTCTCTAGGTTGGTGTTGTAATTTGGTTGATTTGGATGGTAAAATGATATCGGGGTTGGATTTAGGTGCGGTGTGGTATTTGAAACGTCATTTTCGGGTTAGAAATGAAAAAGTTAGGTTTATGCGGGTTATCCGGGAAAAGTGTATGCAGAACGCGGGTTTAAGGGTTGGAATATGTTTGTGGGAGTTGGAATAACAAGGTTCTAGCTCGGTTCGTAAACCGAAGCTTTACGTGGAATTTTCCGGGAAAGTGCGGGTTTGTGCGGAAATTGTTTTCGGGGTTTGTTTGGAAATGTTCTGATCAAACTATGCTTGTACAGCTTGATTCTGCGTTGGTGGAGTAGCGCGGACCCGTAGGAGCCAAGTTGTGCATTTCGGGTCGGGAGTTGGGATTTTCCGAGTGTTGGGCTGCGGGGCGGCGTTTCCGAGGTAAGGGCTTAATTTGGTAAAATGTACGTTTGTTCTGTTTCAAGGCCCGGATGACCTTAGAGGCCCGGGTTCCTATTCTGTTCTGTATATGGTTATCAGGTAATGTTACTTCTGTTTATGTTTATGTATTCTTATTATTATTATATGTTCTGTTCTGTGACGAGACCCGAATGGTCGAAGAGGCCACGGGTGCTCCTTGATTCTGTTCTGCGTATCCGCACCGGGAGTGCCGACATACATTACGTGTCCGCCTTTGAAGGGGTGCCGACATTCTGCGTATCCGCACCGGGAGTGCCGATACTTCTGTTCTGTGTCCGCACTGAAGGGGTGCCGACATTCTGCGTGTATCCGCACCGGGAGTGCCGATACGCCGCATTACGTGACCTACGACGGTTTGGGGCTCGCGACCCCGGCCGTACTGTGCTATCTGCTCTGCTCGATCTGTATATTCGACCTCTACCGAGGGCCGTCGTTCTGGTCGTTCGGCGGATTGGACCGCATATGTTGGATTCGATTTACGTTATGCTTTATGTTTATATGTACATGCAAATCTTTGTGATATTCTGTTTTGCGAGTTCGATTGTTGCCACAATGGGCAAACCGCACTTTACCTTAAGCCCTTACTGGGTCCTTTCGAGGACTCACCCTTTTATTTGTTTACCATCTTTCAGGCAGTCTGACAAGCAACCAGCGGAATAGAGATCCGCGGTGCTTCCTGACATTTTGGGTTCTGTAGCAGCAGCAGTACCACGTGCGGGAATTCTTGAGCGAGAGGCTTCTGATTCCGCACTTAGGTATATTTATATATATATAGGATTTTGTTTAATGGCTCTGTAGCTGTAGCTGCATGCATGTAGATCAGGTCATGAATTTGTATATGCCATATGATCGGAAATATATTCGCCTTTGATGCCTTCGAGTCGAGGCGGAGCCCGACTTGCCTATATTGGATTTGTCATGATATGAATTCGGTGTTTACGTGGTTGTTGCGATGAGCAATTTTTGGTATACCATGAACTGATTGGTTGGTATATGTCGAGTTGTCATTTATACTTGCCATGTATGGGTTTTGTAGGTTGCTAGTCGATACTCGTTTGTTCTGTATTTGAGCTCGATGCTCCGCTGCCGCGTTTTCCGTCGTAATTCCTGTTTCTGACGTCGCGGCCGGCTCCGCCTCCGCAACCGGGCGGGGTGGCTGTGACAAGTTGGTATCAGAGCAGGTTGGGTCGGATTGACCCAAAAGGTAAAGTATGTTTGGTTTTGGGTATGGAATGTGGAAGGCAAGTATACAAGTCCGAGGGTGGACTTTTGGAGTAAGTTAAGTCTGTTCATGGGTAAGTAACTGTGGAAGTGACTTGAGGTACAAGCCACCGTTCTACGTTTCATTAGGGGCGGTTACAGACGGAGGCTGGCCACCTCCTTATTTGAACCGTTTCGGAATGGATGTGGAGCGTGGGCGGTTCTTTGGAGCACTTTGGAAAATTTGAGGTACTCTTATGAATATTGGGTGATTAGTGTGGTGTTTCTGTGTTATGAGAGTGGTTTGGTTTTGGGTTTAAATTAGAATATTTTGTTGTGAGATTCTGAAAAAGAAACTCTGCAAAATGCATTGCATTACACTCTGAGCCTTAGAATCTGCTGCTGGCTTTTGGATAGATGGGGAAGAGTTAGTTGATTTGGACTTGTGGATATGGGATAAGTTGGCTTTGGTTGGACTTGGTTTAAGGGAATGTTTATTACACGCGAACAGCGTGTTTGGTACCGGAGGCGGGACTGGGATCCCACACCTCCGTGGAATAGGATTCGGGTTCAGCGTAACCCATTGTCTGAACAACCACACTCACCGCCCCCGAGGTTTAGTGGTCGTAAGGACCCCTCTCTGAATTGGTATTACCGCCAGCCTAGCAGGCTCAGGGACGGCAGTAGGCAAACAAAAATCTGATTATGCCACAGTAGGGGCATTTTGATCAGGTGGTGATAGCGAGACTTTAGCCACTGCTCGCTACAGCTTTGGAATTGGTAAGTAAGTGACTCTGACAAGGGTGGTCACTACGACACCTAGACTTCTCGTCGGGCCTATCAACGACGGGAGATCGAGGCACCGGTTGACGAGGTCGGACTTACGGAGAGGTTTTAGAGTTTGAACCCCCGAGGTTCGGCGGCCGAGGAGGTCCGGAGGGATTAGAGACTTTGTTTGCAGGAATTGACAAACTCCTTGAGGGAGGCTATTCGAGCCGGTTGGCGCCGGGAACGGCTACTCCGGTCAGATTGCTACCAGATACTGAACCGGAGTTCGGATTGACACGATATCGATTTCTAGTGTCTGGCGATGTCCGGACATTTCCGCGGAAAATATTTTTCGGGTCGGGGTTGCCGTCGGACGATTTTCGGGATTACAGGCGGAGAAACGGCTCGGGAGTGACCCGGGACTCAGATTTGCAGTTTTGAGGAAGATCTGGAGTCGGGATATAATTTACATTTTACGTGAAGAAAAATGTTCTGGGTCGGAAATTACGGTTTTGGGCAGTTTTCGGGCTCGGGGCGAGCCAAGCTGTGACACTTGGCGAAATGTGATTAGTGGAAAGTATTGGACTTGGTCTCTCGTTATTTCTAGTGGTTATGATTCACTATGATGTCAAAGGATGTCATGTGCAAAGCACATGACTTATTATTACAAGACTTAAGTTTTGGCAAGTCTTGCAAAAATGCAAACGTATTCTTCTTCCTTCCTCACCGCCGAATTCTTCCTCTCTCTAAAGCCACCATTGTTGTGTTTTACAAGCTTCCAAAGCTTGCTCTAGATTGCTTCTTGGTCCGAGAGTTCAACTGGGAAGTTGATCAGCAACTCGAGTACTACGTCTGTCGAGGTATGGTTCGATTGTTGAGTATTTGGCAATATTGGAAAGTTGATGTTCTTGGCTTCGATCTGAGTTTTGATGGAATTGAACCGTTGGATCGTTGTGTGGTTCATATATGTTGATGTTGGGTAGGTAAGGATTAGGAAATAACGTTGGATCGTTGGAAACACAACACGGTGAGAACTCACCTTTTGGCCGAATTTTTGGTGATTATGTTGGGAATTTCTGTTGAATTTGATGTGTTACGTGGATTGATTTGTGATTATTGAAGTGAATTCTTGCATGTTCGAATCGGTTCTGAATTACGATGTTTCTGGAAAAGCGGAATTTTACCAAATTCTGCCGGATTTTCGATTATGGGTCGGGGTGTAGTTTGGTAGTGTGGTTGGTAAAGTCGCTAATTCAGCTTGAATTGACAGATTCTGAGGTCCAGAAGGTTGAAAAAGAAAGGTTTCCGGGTTTCGGGTCGCGGGAAATTGTGTTTGAGATCCACCTGCAGTCGGGTACTGCTCCGATATCTATTCCTCCTTATCGGATGCCTATTTCTGAGATGCAGGAGTAGTAGAAGTACCTGGAGGAATTTCAGTAAAAGAGTTTCTTCCGACCGATCACTTCAGTGTGGGGTGCTATGGTATTGTTTGTTCAGGAGAATGATGGGACACTCTGACTTTGTGTTGATTACAGACGGTTGAATGCTCTTATTGGGAAGAATAAGTATCCGTTACCGAGGATTAACGATCTTTTGATCAACTTCGAGATTCGAGAGTTTTCTCGAAGAATGATTTACGATCTGGATACTTTCAGCTTAGGGTGAAGGAGGAGGATATACCTAAGACTGCTTTCCGCACCCGATATGGACACTTTGAGTTTACGGTCATGCCGTTCGGGCTGACCAATGTTCGGTGGCATTCATGGATCGATGCATCGGGTGTTCCGACCGTACTTGGACTCATTTCTGGTGGTTTTATTGATGATATTCTGATATATTCTCGGGATGAGGATTCGCATCGGGATCATCTGAGGGTAGTTCTGCAGACACTTTGGGAACATCAGCTTTATGCTAAATTCTCAAAGTGTGAGTTCTGATTCGGGAAGTCACCTTTCGGGACACGTTATATCCCGAGCATGGTCATCTGTGGACCCGAGAGAAGGTGAGGGCGGTTCAGGACTGGAAACAACCTACCACGGTACAGGAGTTCAGGAGCCTCTTAGGGTTAGCAGGATATTGTCGGAGGTTTGTACTGGGGTTTTCTGTTATGGCATCTCCGCTTACGCAGTTGACCAAGAAGGGTCAACCGTATTTCTGGTTTGATAGGTGTGAACGGAATTTTCAGGAGTTGAAACGGCAGTTGACTAACGCTCCGATTCTGACTCTTCCAGATACTAAATTACCGTATGTGATTTATTCGGATGCTTCCACATCCGGTTTGGGGTGTGTTGGCGCAGAGCGTTTTGTGGTAGCTTATGGGTCGAGGCAGCTGCGACCGCATGAGCTGAACCGACCGATACATGATCCGGAGTTGGCTGCGGTGATTTATGCGTTGAATCATTGGAGGCATTATCATTTGATAATAAATTTCAGATTCTTACCGACCATAAGAGTCTGAAATATCTGTTCACACGAAGGAGCTTAGCATGAGGCGGCGTAGATGTCTCGAATACATTAAGGACTATGATTGTTGTATCGAGTACATCTCTCGTAAGGGCAACACGGTTGCCAATGCTCTGGCAGAAGTATACCGGCTTAATTAAGGGAGGAAATGTTGGTGACCGATCGAGGAGAGTGATTTGATATGCCTTTGGCACATGGGGGCAGCTCGGGAGCGTGCTCGGGTTATTACACTTATTATACATTACGAGTGGCTTGACGGGGTGCGCGAGGTGCAGGTAGAAATCCGGGGTTGAAGGAATTATCCGGGGTGGATAAGAGTTCTTTGTTACCGACGTTTGAGTATGGCGAGGATTGCTATACTTCCGAGACCGCCTTTGTGTACGAGAGGATCGAAGTTACGGAATGATATTTTAGAGGGGGCACACTCGGCGGTGTGAGCATCGAGAACCGGCGGGGACACTGCAGACTTTGCCCATTCCGATCTGGAAGTGGGGTAATGTTATGGTGGACTTTCACTGCACTGCCCTGACACGGTTTCATCATGATGCTATCTGGGTTTTGTGGATCGGCTGACAAAGTGCGTACATTTTCTGCCTATTCGGGTCACAGACCCTCTGGAGAAGCTTGCCCGGCTTTACATCAGGGAGATTGTACGTTTACATGGAGCACCAGACTCCATTGAATCTGACCGTGATCCGCGTTTTACAGCACGATTCTGGATTGCTTTTCATGAAGCATCGGGCACGCGACTCCATCTGAATACAGCTTATCACCCACAGACGGACGGGCAGTCGGAGCGGGTGATTCTGATATTGGAGGATGTGTTGCAAATCTGTACTTTGGATTTTGGAGGAGTTTGGGACTAGCGATTACTTTGATAGAGTTCTCATACAACAATTGCTTTGGACTACGTTTGACATGGCACCCCATGAGGTGTTGTAGGGGAGGTGTATGACACCATACTGTTGGACAGATGCGTCTGATGGGGTTGAACTGGGACCCGAGTTTTTTTGAGAGGAGACTACGGCGAAGATCAGATTGTTACAAGCGCGGATTAAAACCGCGAACGACTGCACCACTGCTTATACGAACCGTCGCCGTAGGGCTCTGGAATCTGAGTTTGGTGGCAGAATTTGACTGGAGGTAGTACCGTGCAGAGGAACAGTAAGATTTGATAGGCGGGGCGGGTTACCCCGAGTTACATCGGTTTTTATGAGTTTCCGGAGTAAGTTGTTAGGTTGGTTTTTCCCCCCCCAACTGTTTCTGTTTTATGTGGTACCTTCCAGGATAGCCTGTTGTGGATCGGTTAGACTTAGGTTCGGTACTGTCTGGGGTTGTCTGGTAGAAATACCGGCAACTGACTCGGGGTGCAATAAAATGCACCCGGAGGGTGGGACGCCGTGAGGCTCTGTATGGTAGTCTAAACTACCACTCCCGCCGCACCGATACGGTGGTCCGATTGTTCAGGTTAGAGGAATGTCTATATTTTACGGTTGGTAGCGACACTGTCTGGTTGGTTCGAGCTACTCTTGGAGGACCAAGAGTTCTAAGGGGAGGATGTTACGGTCACCCCGAGCGGGTTGCGGCCGGGTGACCGGGGCTCCGGTTTTGGCCTGCGGGTCACGTTTTTCGGCGTTCAGACGGCTCCCGAGCCCTATCCGAGTATCATTTTGGCGAACCCTTCCGTATTTGAGGTCGTGTGGGTCCCCAGGACGTTTCCGCCGAAAATATTTTTCTGGCGCCGGGGGGTTGTCGGGGTCGCCTCGGGACGTACAGCGGGCTCGGTAGCGCTCTCGAGACCTCAGTTTGGGAAGCCGTTTGCAGTTTTGGAGTCGTGGAAACGTCCCGGAGGTGGTTGTAGAGTTTAATATTTGGGGCGGGACGTTCGGTTCCGGGCGACTCCCGGGGCTCGGGACGGGAATCCCGGGACTCGGGATGGAAATTTTCTGACGGCTTTGGGGTAAGTGGTGTTTTAATTTAAGATGGAATTTATGGGTATTTTTATAGAATTTTGGAGTGACGGAATTTCGGTTCAGGTTGACACGCTCGCACGTCGGGTTTTGGTTCGGGTTCAGCGAGCTCGGTAGGACACTCCGGAATGGTAAATGAACTTCTGAAAAATGTTCTGTGAATGTTATAATATTCTGAAGATTGTGTCCGAGTTTCATTAATTTTGGAATTCGGTAATTATTTTTGGGCAAAAAGAATTGGAACTTTCGGAAAAATTGGGAGTTAAATTGTATTGGGTAACAAAATAAATAATTGGAGCATGGGCTTGAGGCGGCAGCAACCTTTGGGTTGGGACACTTGTCCCTTTATGATTTAAGATGGAAAAGAAGGATAATTATAAAGGGGCAGGTTATTTCATAAAATGAATTAGAAATTCATTTTCTTTTCTTTCTTCTTCCTTCTCTTCTTCTTCCGAAAACGTTTCAGCCATTGTCACTGTTCACAGCAGCTCCAAGTGCTGCAATCTTGGCTGAAACTTCATGGGTTTAGGCTCCAAAAGATTGGTAAGCTTCCTTTCTTCTTCTCTTTCAAGTTTGGAAACAAGAAAATGTTGGAAAAGAGAGGATTTTTGAAAAATTGATTTGTTCTTGGCTATGTGCTAGAGTGATCCTCTCCCTCCCATCTTTTAGTATGTTGTTCTTGGGCTTGAGAGGAGTAAGAATCTATGGTTAGATTTTGGAAAAACTCCATGGAAGATGGAAACCTAGGGTGCTGAAATTTGAATGGAAAATTCTAAAATTGTGTGTGTTTGTGTTCTTGAATCATGCTCTTAGTATGTTGTTCCATGCATGATTCTAAGACTATCTATGGTTTCAATTTGAAGGAAAACATGTTGGGTAGAAAACCCCTCTTTGGGGCGAATTGTAATGAGAAGAGGTTTTGTTGTTTTGATGCAATTGGTTAGTAATTTTGGTTAGGAAGTGAAATTGGGGATTAGTATGATTAATTGGAAGCTTGAATGGTTTGATTTGGAAGTGTGGTGAAAAGATGGTTTAGGGCCGAATTGAAGAAATGAAACTTTCTCTAGGTTGGTGTTGTAATTTGGTTGATTTGGATGGTAAAATGATATCGGGGTTGGATTTAGGTGCGGTGTGGTATTTGAAACGTCATTTTCGGGTTAGAAATGAAAAAGTTAGGTTTATGCGGGTTATCCGGGAAAAGTGTCAGGAACGCGTGTTTAAGGGTTGGAATATGTTTGGGTGAGTTGGAATAACAAGGTTCTAGCTCGGTTCGTAAAACCGAGCTTTACGTGGAATTTTCCGGAAAGTGCGGGTTTGTGCGGAAATTGTTTTACGGGGTTTGTTTGGATATGTTCGATCCAACTATGGTTGTCTGACTTGATTACTGCGTTGGTGGAGTAGCGAGGACCAGTAGGAGCCAAGTTGTGCATTTCGGGTCGGGAATTGAGATTTTCCAGTGTTGGGCAGCGGGGCAGCGTTTCCGAGGTAAGGGCTTAATTTGGTAAAATGTACGTTTGTTCTGTTTCAAGGCCGGATGACCTTAGAGGCCCGGGTTCCTATTCTGTTCTGTATATGGTTATCAGGTAATGTTACTTCTGTTTATGTTTATGTATTCTTATTATTATTATATGTTCTGTTCTGTGACGAGACCCGAATGGTCGAAGAGGCCACGGGTGCTCCTTGATTCTGTTCTGCGTATCCGCACCGGGAGTGCCGATACTTACATTACGTGTCCGGAAGGGTGCCGACATTCTGCGTATCCGCACCGGAGTGCCGATATTACATTACGTGTCCGCCGAAGGGGTGCCGACATTCTGCGTGTATCCGCACCGGAGTGCCGATACTTACGTTACGTGACCCTACGGCGGTTTGGGGCTCGCGACCCGGCCGATACCGTGCTATACATTGCATTACGATCTGTATATTCGACCTCTACCGAGGGCTGTCGTTCTGAGTCGTTACGGCGGTTGGACCGCATATGTTGGATTCGATTTACGTTATGCTTTATGTTTATATGTACATGCAAATGCTTTGTGATATTCATTTTGCGAGTTGATTGTTGCCACAATGGGCAAACCGCACTTTACCTTAAGCCCTTCTGGGTCCTTTCGAGGACTCACCCTTTTATTTGTTTACCATCTTTCAGGCAGTCTGACAAGCAACCAGCGGAATAGAGATCCGCGGTGCTTCCTGACATTTTGGGTTCTGTAGCAGCAGCAGTACCACGTGCGGGAATTCTTGAGCGAGAGGCTTCTGATTCCGCACTTAGGTATATTTATATATATATAGGATTTTGTTTAATGGCTCTGTAGCTGTAGCTGCATGCATGTAGATCAGGTCATGAATTTGTATATGCCATATGATCGGAAATATATTCTGCCTTTGATGCCTTCTGAGTCGAGGGCGGAGCCCCGACTTGCCTATATTGGATTTGTCATGATATGAATTCAGTGTTTCTGTGGTTGTTGCGATGAGCAATGTTTGGTATACCATGAACTGCTTGGTTGGTATTCTGTCGAGTTGTCATGTATACTTGCCATGTATGGGTTTTGTAGGTTGCTAGTCGATACTCGTTTGTTCTGTATTTGAGCTCGATGCTCGCTGCCGCGTTTTCCGTCGTAATTCCTGTTTCGGCGTCGCGGCCGGCTCCGCCTCCGCAACCGGGTTATAATAGTCTCAACATTATTCCTTATTAACTTGTTAAGTTTTGTTTGTGAAAGCATGAGGTTGACCCGTTTCTCCTTGCTGGTCGACTTTGTCGATGGCTTTTTGAGTTAATTCCTTTGTTTAAACTTAGAAAGCGACTATAGGTTGCAAGTATGAATTTGCTTGCTAAGCTTGGTAAACTCATTTCTTGCTGGCCGTCTAATTTAGTTGATTCCCTTTTAGTTTGTTTAGCATAGTTATTTGATATTTCACTATAGAAAACATGTTTAGCACTAAGTCTGATCATTATCTTTTAGGAACTGATTTTTGCTATTGTTACCGCCCTTCTACTTTTTCCCTCAGTTTCCATATGTTTTGTGTGGTTCATGGTCTGCCAAGCATTTTTACTTCTTCTCTTGAGCACGTTTCTTAGTTGAAACCACCTGTTGCCCTTTTATTCATATCGGTAGGAGTTAAAGGTTAATAGTTATATCTTTCCTAAAACTAAAGACAACATAAGGGAAAACTCACCTAGAATCTTGGCCAACTAGGATAAAACTACTTTTTGTTACTAATCTGTCTACTTGAGATGTCTCAGGAGATATCAGGTGGGAATACAAGAAGACCTTTTGGTTTTGGAGTTAATCAACCGGTTGCTCCTCCAGTTTTCCTAGTCGATGATGATCCCTGACCACTTGATAAATGAAGTGGGGTTGGGAATTGAGACTATGGTTACAGGTTAACAAAACCCTTGAACCGAGGACGCTAGGTACAGTTCATCCGAGGATACCAAGTTTTAAACTTGGAGGAGGATTGTCCGAGGAAGCTATACTTTTAGCGAGAGGACTTGATCATCTAGTACATAGAGCTCACTCGACCGGTTAGATTATTTTCTATTTTTCTTGTATTTTGGTTTTGTAATTAAAATTATTTCCTTTAAACTTGTAAATACATGTATACACGTAAAGTTTGTAAGTTTAATAAGAAACTTATTTATTTCTTATTAATTTCAAAACTTAGTTTTATAAAAGAAAGATCCTGAAGGTTATGAATTGTCGTTCATCGGTTTATAATCTGCTTTACTAAGTAGCTGGACGGTGGTTCATAACAGTTTGTGTCTTGTTCTACTTCAAGGCCCGGATGGTCTTGGAGGCCACGGGTTATATTTCTGTTCTGCGCATCCGCACTAGATGCCGATGTTCTGGTTATCTTTATTGGTATATTTTGTTATTTGCATATGCATTATGATATATTCTGTGTATATCCGTTCTGGGGACGCCTGGCGATGCCGACGCATGGCGATACCGGTTAGACCGGGGAAGATCTAGCCATGGTCGGGGAAGATCTAGCCATGGTCCGTGACTTATGAGGTTTGGTGATACTTCTGTTCTGTGTGTCCGCACTGGAGGGTGTCGACACTTTATGTATATCCGCACTGGGAGTGCCGATATACTTCACGTGACCCTACGGCAGTTTGAGGATCACGACCCCCCGGTACCGTGCTTACATTGTTTCAGTATATTCTGACCTCTTAGAGAGGGCGATCGTTTTGGGTCGTTCTGGCGGTTGGACCGCGTATGATGGGTTCCGGCTCACCTCTGACTCTGCATACATTTATATATATGTATATTTGTATTTGCGTTCGTTCTGTTTTGCAGGTTCGGTTCAGCAGCAGCAGTACCTCGTGCGAGAATTTTCTGGGCGAGAGGTTTTCTTGATTCCGCACCTAGGTATTCTAGGGTTGTCTTTGGTGGCTCTATAGGTGTAGTTGCATGCATGTATTTCGGATCATGATATTGCATATGACGTATATTCTGGAATATGAGTTGGTTCTGTATTCGATTCGAGTCGAGGCGGAGCCCGACTTGCCATATTGGTTATGTATATGAAATGAGCTTGTGTTACGGATATCTGTTGATTCCGCTTTGTCTTCGAGTCGTGGCGGAGCCCGACTTGCCTATATTGGATATGCTTTAAATGGATTTGGTGATTACGTGTTCATTACGATGATCAATGTTTGGTACACCATGAACTGCATGTCTGATTGTTAAGTCGTTTTGTATACTTGCCATGTATGAGTTTTGTAGGTTGCGGGTCGTAGTACGACCATTCTGTTGTTTACGGGCCGGGTCACGGGTCCACTGCACGTAGCGGGTTTCGGTAGTACCGTTACCGCGCCTTCCGCCGTAGCTTCCGCTTCCATACGTCGCGGCCGGCTCCGCCTCCGCAACCGGGCGGGGTGGTCGTGACAATATGTCATACCCCGAGTTCTCGTCGAGGGTTTGTGCTGTGATAAGAAGCCCGAGGAGTAAAGACTCTCGGTGCTTTCTGGTGTTTGTGTTTCAGGTATTAATGAATTCCGAATCTGTCTTCTGATTAGAATAGGAACAGTTCTGTTTGTGATATATGCAAGATCTGATTCTAGTTCTGAACAATTCTGAGATATCTGATGGTTGTCTTATGTCCTCTGTTTAGCAGCAACGGTGACCTACGTGGAGTACTGTCTGAGGATCTTGGCGTTCCAGATCCATTCACATACGTAGGTATTTTTGGATAGTAGGTTCTGGCTCTGTAATTGTAAACGCTAGCATGTTTAGTACGTTGCATCACATTTGTATCAGTTTGGTATGTATATAAGTATGTTTGAACTCTGATGATTCTCGTTACTTGTACTACAAGTTTACTTTATAAGTAAGAGAAGTTTTAATCGGGTGGGATCACCACACCAAAGGGAACTCCGGGTCCACTGTTACCCCTCCCCGGCGGCTTCCGCACACGGCATGGGGGGTAACAGTAAAGTTGGTATCAGAGCAGGTTTAGTCAAGTACGAGAATCGGGTAAGGTTGTGTTCTGAGTCTGCTATGGTCCATAGGTGGACTTATGTTCTGTGTGTGGGCTTGATAGGACGTGCCACTGTACTGCCATTCGATTCCAGGGATGTTCGGTAAAAGGTCTGGCCACCCTCTTACTTGAACATTGTTGGAAGAGGTGTCAGAGCATGGGTTGGTTCTTCGAGACGTATTATACAGGATTAAATCGGGACCTCAGGAGAGGCTGATGTTTAGAGTTAGAGTTTCTGATATATCTGTGTGAATCTGAGGGATTGTGATTGTATCATGCATTGCATTTACATTACAGAGCCAATAAGAACACTGCTGCTAGCTTCTGTTAGACACTTACCGTTCTGTATGTGCTTCTGGTATTGTGAATTTCAGGAAATATGGTTAACACTCGCCGTCAGCGAGACAGAGATCAGGGTGAGCGGGGCAGGGATCCCGACTCTCCGAGAGATGTACCAGAGGAACAGAATCTGTAACAATAGTTGCATCTTCAGCAGCAACCACCCGTTAGTCTTGCACAAACTCTGGAGCAGATCAGAGATGTGGTTACAGCTTTACTACCTATTTTGACTCAGGTTGCTCCAGGGGTTCAGCAGGTTCAGAGCGAGGAGAATACCGTCACTCGCGCTATAGTTCATACAGATACTCCATCACAGGAAGAGGATTCTGAGAGACCCCCTCGACCTAGGAGGTTACGATCTGAGGTTGGCCGAGAGGTCAGGTCTGATCACTCAGAGGATGAGCGGTACCGAGATGATGAGAGTCGACACCACAGAGGACGAGCGGTACCGGGATGATAAGAGTCGGCACCATCGCCGGCGATATAGAGGTGACGATTATGATGAGTCAGAGGGTTCTCGCAGGTATCGCAGGCGACAGGGCCAGCAGGAGCCCCGATTCGGAGATGTAAGACTGCTTGAGCGGTTCCTACGTCTGAATTCGACAAAGTTCGATGGTGTAGCGACGAGGTTTTCGACGGAGTCACCACCAATCTATTTTGTGAGGTCGATTGGGAACCTAAAGTGGTCTACGAGAAATTCCAAGTCCGTTAGTCGATTACATATAAAAATTATCAATTTTTCATATACCCGGAAATCGGTACCACGAGTTCAATTTATTTCATTCACTTGACCTGACTTTAACAAAAATATGTGAGAAATCATATCAACTTACAAAAAACAAAAAAAGAACAAACAACTAACCGAATTATAATTAATTAACTAGCTAAGAAAAGGAAAAAGGAAAAAAAATAAAAGAATAAATGCATGTACATATCAACGAAATTAGAAAAAAGGAAATGAGAGAAGGAAATATGAACACATATATTCGGTGTTAAAACAAACACCCATGAACCACCAAAGCTTCACATATACTGATGAAAAGGCATAAGTGCTAAAAACATGCAACTTGGACGTGTCCCCAAGCATTTAGGTACTTGACAAAAGTGCTCTAATTGACACATACTAAATAATAATGGGTTAAATAAAACAAATAGAAACAAGGAGGGACCAATCGTAATTTTACCGAACAAACAATATAGCTTCTTTCCCAATTTGCAATTTACGACTTGACGGACTTTCTGTGACTTCTGATGCCGATTCGCAAGGAGCAAAGCTTGAGCAACGATCTTTGGGCCGCAGGAGCTAGATGATGGTTTCCAATGTGAAACGTCGGCCGAGTGACGGGTGTTTCATAAAATACTTTCAAAATCGTCGGGGCAAAATTGGGTGTCAACAGATGGCAAGGGTGGATCGGAGGCCGCCGAGACCTGTATTTCTGATATGGAGAAGATGCTCGAGAATGTTACACTTGCCTTCTTCTACCATGGTGTCCACGACTACATATAATCGGACCGGCCAGCGAGATCATTGGTGGAGGAGTGTGCGAGTGGCGGAGGGTACAGTTTGAGCGCAGAGACGAGTATGACCCAGCTTGGGAGGAGTTTTCCCGAGTGTTTCGGAGTACTATATCGGTGATGCAGTTCGAGATCTCCGTCGAGAGGCAGTTCAACGATCTGCGGCGAGGCGGCGGACCGTGCAGGACTATGAGCAGGAGTTTGATCGGTTGGTCCGTTTTGTTCCTCAATACTATGATTTTGAGGAGCAGAAGGCCAAGCGGTTTGTGTTGGGACTGCGCCCCGACATCAGATGGGCGTTGCGACCCCTAGGTATTACTACCTACCATGAGGCAGTTCAGAAGGCTCAGTTTCTGGAGTAGGAGGAGTCTCCTTTTCGGCCTCATGATAGTGCATCAAGTACCGAATTTCAGAGATCACAGAGACCATTCGGGGGTTACGGACAGACGTCGAGGCCGGACCTAGCGACAGAGGAAAGAAGCGTTGTTACAGCACCATCTGGACCTCCTTGTCGCGATTGTGGGACATCTCACGCCGGTCGCCCATGTTATCGGGAGTTTGGTCGATGTCCGAGATGTGGGTCCACGAGCATTGGATATGTGGCTGTCCTTTGATGCCAAGACAGAGTCGACAGTTTCCTCGTGCACCGCCTCCACCGCAGCCTAGTGCATGCGGGGGCTTTTCGAGAGAGGTCCGTGACAGCCAACGCGACCACCACTTCCACCACCACAATAGCCTCAAGCTAGCGAGTCTTTCAGTTGAGCGGGGCGAATCAGCTCTGTAGGGAGCGCTGAAAGGTACACGGCTTTGAACGATATATATGTTCTGTCTTGTTTGACACTGGTGCTTGCACATCGATTGTAGCACAGAGATGTGCTCAATCTCTGCGATTATCTGTCTGTCAGTTGTCTGATGTACTTCTGATTAAAACTGCTGGGAGTCAGTATCTGTTTTCGAATGAGATAGCTCGAGATTACATTACGGCGGTGGGAGGACACAAATTTCTATCTGATCTGTTAGTTCTGAAAGTTCCGAAGTATGATGTGATTCTTGGGATGGATTGGCTATCCAAGAATTATGTTCAGATTGATTGTGCCCAGCGGCAGATCAGGGTATCTAGAGAGGTAATGCCTCTATCTATTGCACCGGATATGGAGGTTGTGAAACACGGTATAGAGCATCAAGTTCTGGATCAGGTCCTGGTGGTGAGCGAGGAAGAATATTGTGAATTGAATCCAGCTGATACTCGGATGGAGCTGGAGAAGATTCCGATTGTGCGGTACTTTCCGCAAGTCTTTCCGGAGGATCTTCCAGGGCTACCACTGGAGCGAGAGGTCACATTTGAGATTCAGCTGCAACCAGGTTCCACTTCTATTTCTGTCCCTCCTTATCGCATGCCTTTAGTTGAAATGAATGAGTTAAAGAAACAATTGGATGAAATGCTTGCGAAAGTATTTATTAGACCAAGCACTTCTCCTTGGGGTGCTCCAGTTCTGTTTGTGAGAAAGAAGGATGGAACTCTCAGGTTGTGCATTGATTATAGGAAGATAAATGCCATCACAGTGAAGAATAGGTATCCTTTACCCAGGATTGACGATCTGTTTGATCAGTTGAAGGGAGCAAAGGTCATTTCGAAGATCGATCTGCGGTCTGGATACTTTCAGTTATGGGTTAAGGAGGAAGACATTCTGAAGACAAATAGAAACAAGGAGGGACCAATCGTAATTTTACCGAACAAACAATATAGCTTCTTTCCCAATTTGCAATTTATGACTTGACGGACTTTCTGTGACTTCTGATGCCGATTCGCAAGGAGCAAAGCTTGAGCAACGATCTTTGGGCCGCAGGAGCTAGATGATGGTTTCCGATGTGAAACGTCGGCCGAGTAGCCGGAAACTGGGAGTGCGAACGGAATGGCGAGACCTCCAACAGCGACCGATCATATCTGAAGACACGACGCCTTGCCGGAATCTGACCGGAGAAGCGAGCGGTGATGAGACAACGGGTGAGACGAGAAGGACCAGAAGTGATCGGCGGCAGTGGGAACACCTCTGGAGATGCGAATTTGTTGCTTTCCTTCATCTTCGTGCATCTCCCTCCTCTAAGTTCTTCATGGGGTGACTTCTTGCCCTCTTCCACTTGCTCATCTTCTCTGGACGGTGTCATGTTACTCGTTAAGCTCAGCAATATGAGAGAATAAAAATGAGAGAGACTATTTGGCGTAAGAAGATTGGAGAATTTGGGAAAGTTCACTGGACTGGAATGGGTTTGTTCAAAACCCAGTATTTTGATATTTTTTTGCCATTTCATTACGGATTTGGTAAGGTGAAAGCAATTTAGGTATCTGTGTTCCTGGGTTGTTCAAATTTCAGTCAATGGGAGTGTAGGTAGGAATCATATGTGCGATCATATGTGCGCAATGTTGTGTTACGCGCACAAAATTGTTTCATGTGTTTCCACGTTGTGTGCTTTATTGTGTCACACACACGAATAGCTTTTACATGTTTCCACGGTGTGCGATAGTATGTGCGGTCTACTATGCGCTGCGCACAGTACTTTATTATAGTATTTGAATCCGAGGTCATGACGTGCCATTGTTGAAGCGGTAAGCTGCTTCGGTCATGTTCCTTATGAGGCCGTGGCAGGTCGGATTGTTGGTTATCATGGCATAGTCGGTCTGATCATCTTTGTAATTGCATTCATTCACGACCACTCGATCGTAGTCTTCTTGTTTGATCATGCCGCGACGAACCGGCCCGAATTGCATGATCATCTCCAATTTATTTGAAGCAATGGATTCCCAAGCTAGATCATGATCAAAGCGGTTTAGGGTTTTAGGGTTTCTTGTCCATGAATATGAGTATGAGTATGGATGATCTTCTGCTACTCCTTTGAGGTTTGCTCATAGTCGTTACTGATAAAGTAGTCTGATAGTACACCAATTCATGGACTGATATTAGAGGGCTTATTTCATGTGGAAGATATCTTATCTGCCTTTGACCATTATTCCATAATGAATTTCTTTTGGTTGTTGCTACTCCCTCAATCCCTTAGAATGATGCATTTCTTTTTTTTGGATAGAAAAAGGGGTCCCCGGAGAGGGAACCCCAACAAAAGCCTCTTTTGCGAATTTTTGAAAAGAGAAAAAAATAAAACTACCCAGACCTGGATTCACTAGTCCTAAAGAATAACGGGGAAAGATACCAGGTGGAAATCCCGAGGGTCTAGTGGGGGCAAAGAAGAGCGAAAGAGAAACGTGAAGGTGGCAAATTTCAAATAATCATGAATAAAATCCGGAGAAGAATGAAGCCAAATAATAGGCTCATGTATGTCGAGTGCAAATTTCGCCAATAAGTGAGCCACCTCATTGCCATCTGTTGACACTCAATTTTGTCCGGAGTAGTAATTTAAGTTTTTTGGTATTTTTTATTTTATTTTTTTATTCTTTCTTCGTATTTTTATTTCATGTGATTTTTGTCACTCTTATATATTTTATATGATTTTTGTCATTTTCATTATTTTATGTAGTTTTTGTCATTTTCATTAGTTTATGTACTCCTCGTCATTTTTGTTGTTTTATGTGATTTTTGTCATTTTCATTATTTTACATAGTTTTTGTCATTTTCACACTACGTAGTTGGAGCTGATGTCGTAATGCATGGAGTAACGCACAGGCGTTCTTGTGGGGCAGCGTCGTGGCGCCCAAGACATTACCGAGGCACTACCGGTCGAGCTGTCAGAGCTAGTAGCGCCCTGGTAATGCCTTTGTGCGTTACTGTAGGGCCGAAAATAGTCGTAGCGCCCAAGGCATTACTGAGGGCGCTACCGGTCAGAGCTTGTCAGAGCTAGTAGCGCCCTGGTAATGCCTTTGTGCGTTACGGCCGTTCCATTACAGACGCACCCCCTTCCCTTTCCCCTTCATTTGCAGAAGTCCTCCGTCCGCAAAGTTCGTTTTTCTCCCTCCGGCGTCTCAGCCCTCTCCTCTATTTTCTTCAAGGATTTGTGCTTCTCAACTTTTCGGTAGATCTCCGGTGTATTGGAAGCAGTATATTGAGCTAAGGTAAAACGTTTTGCTGTTTATTTTCAAGTTTTTGTAATGTTTTTTTATTTTTTATTAAGTATAGTTATTTTAGTAAATGTTGAAAAATGCATAATTTTATGGTATAGATTTAATTTGAGCTATAGTTCCTGTCTGTGGATATTACGTAGAATATAATATGCATAACGTTATTTTCAAGTTTGGAAATAATGTTGTAAAATATAATATTCTATTTAATATTCATGGATTGTCCAAGTTGGACAGTTCGTAAAAGTGTAATCGGTACGTTGAACTTTTCTTATAGTTGTATATCTGGCAGTACGTCAACATTAATTTTAAGCTCGTTTAGGTCTCGTTCCTTGTTATACCAAACTCGAATTTAATATCGAAAAACGGTATAATGAGGAACTGAGGCGAAATGCTGCCAAAATTTATGTAGGATGTACAAGTTATGCATATGCGACCAGAGAAGTTTGATTTACTAATTGTACTCTTATGAATAGGATAGGACCCATGCACCCTTAATTAGGACAAATTAATTTAAAGAATATATACGTTTGTGATGAAAATGAATTTTGTAGTTTGTTAATTTTTATGTGTTGCTATTCATTTATATATATGCATATATTTACATTCTCATGTAGGAGTGGTTAAAATGGATGAAGGACGCGAGTGGATGTATCAGTGGTTTCAGAAAGGTAGTTGTGAATTGAATCCTCGATTTTGGGAGGGACTTAAGACGTTTTTGGAGTTTTCTTTCAGAGATGCTGAATCGAAAGGATGGGACATGATGAAATGTCCGTGTAAAAAATGCAAAAACAGATACTTTTATGATAAATTTACAGTTGGATCTCATTTATGTGAGCATGGTTTTAAGCCTGATTGCTATGTTTGAGATTGTTATGGTGAGGCGATACTGATCAATCCGTTGGTCTATGGAGGTTTTAATCGAATGAATTACGAAACTTCGTCATCTATTAATGCACGTGCAAATCTTGAAAGCAATTGAATAATAACTATGAAGGATGAGGCGTCGTACAAATGGTTCATGAAGGTTTAGGGTTGCGGTACAACAATTTTGAACATGAAAGCTGTTGAAAATGATGACAATAATGACATTGATGAAAATGATCATGATTATGTTGAAAATGATGGCTATGATACTTGATAATGGAAATGATCATGATATTGAAGATGAAATGGAAGTGGAAACTCCTAATGAAGAGGCGCAAAAATTTTATAACTTGATGCAAGCTGCCTCATAGCCTTTATATGAAGGGTGTCGTGCTGAGCATAAGAAGTTATCTGTGTTGGCAAAGTTTTGAGTGCGAAAAGTCGAGCAACATATCGGATGTTGGGTGGTCGCGAATGATGAAAGTTGTGGACGAAATATTGCTGGAGAGAAAACCTTGCCACGAGCACGGCGAGGCGAAGAAGTTGATCGAGACTTAGGCTTACCGTATGTAAAAATTCATGCTTGCGAGAATAATTGTATGTTGTTTCACAGATTCGAGCATTTGGTTCATTCATTGCGGAGTGTGCGGTGCGACGCTATACTCGGGGGGTCTTAATCGTTGTGGTCAACATTATCTTCCAATCACCGACCGCCTCAAACGGCTTTATCGGTCATTGAAAACAGCTGAATTTATGAGTTATCATGTCGGGCAAACGGGAACGCAAATGGTATTATTGGACACCCTAGCCAATCGCGGGCGTGGAAACACATCGATGAGTGTATCTGATTTTCTTTGGAGAGCTCAGAAATGTTCGATTAGGGCTATGCACTGATGGATTTAACCCCTTGTCTGACACCGATAGCACTTACTCGATGTGGCCGGTTTTCATCATAGTTTATAATTTGCCTCCTGATTTATGCATGAAACAATCGTACATTTACATGGCACTGCTAATCCCGGGACCTCGATCACCGGGGCGTAACATTGATGTCGATTTGCGTACGTTAGATGATGAGTTAAAATATCTGTTGACAACGGGTGTTCAAACCAGCGATGCGCATCGGAGAAAGAACTTTACAATGCGAGCTTATGCCTTTGGACTATCAGTGACTTCCCGGCATACGGTATGCTATCTGGTTGGAGTACGCATGGAAAACTTGCATGTCCATATTGTATGGATGATGTGCCTAGTTTCCAGTTAACACATGGGCATAAAGCTTGTTGGTGGGGTTGTCATCGAAGATTTTTACCTCGTCAGCATAGATATCGTAATGATAGCATCACATGGGATTTTAGAGAGCAGCGTGATGAAATTAGGTATAAATCTGGTGAGGAAATTCTAGCGGTGCGAGATTGATTCCGCCTTTTGGTTCACATTGGGACAGACAACGACCGGATGGATTTGGTGTGGCGCACAATTGGATAAAGAAATCGATCTTCTGGGAGTTGCCGTACTGGCCTCATTTGTTGGTCAGACATAACCTCAATGTTATGCATATAGAGAAAAATTGCTTCGACAATATCTTCTACACAGTTATGAATCAAACTCGGAAGAGTAAAGACAACGAAAACTCACGACTTGACCTTCAGGCAATGAAAATCTGAAGTGAGTTGCATTTGTTTCAGTCGTAACGGAAGACCATGTAAACCTAAGGCGGTTTACACGTTGAGTCACGAACAGTTGGGAATGTTTGCACTTGGTTGAAGAACACTCGAAACTTCACGATGGATATCGTCTAACATCGGAAGTTGTGTAAACATGTCCAATAATTCTTTTTACGGCATGAAGGCGCATGATTGTCATGTTTTTATGAAAAAATTACTTCCAATTGTTTTACGTGGCAAGCGTTCGATGATATTTGGATTCCAATAGCGGAATTCAGCAAATTCTTGAATAATTTGTGCCAAGGAATTCCGGTTGGAGGACATCGAGGCCGGGTGAATTCGTTGTTGTGACGTTGTGGAAGCTTGAGAAGATCTTTTCTCGGCATTATTCGACTCCATGGAACGCCTACCGTGCATCTACCATGGCACTTAAAACTTGTGGGCTACTGTCCAGGAGATTGTTAGGGTTTATAGCATCATACAACGCAGCGGAAAAATAAAAACTCTTCTAGGATCCAAGTACAATCGTAAACGGTATAGTTATTGTTCAAGAGATTACCTGAAAAATCTCCTAATCAGCGTTCTTCCGGTAGACCTGAACATACAGATCCTCTACAGTATCCACACGCGAGCAACCACGGAGTCCTCGTTCCTCCTTCTGCAATGCTAGCAACAGTTCCTCGGAGAACGGAGCACACGAGACTGATTAGAAAAATCACAGATAATTTTCCGTATTTTTCTGACAATTTTTCCAGTTCCCAACTGGAAAAACTATTTAGTGGCTGTATCAACACAGACACGGGCGAAGAGCACAACAGCACAACTGATGCCGACTAGGGTTATAATTAACTCAACTTTTGGGTTAATTACAACCTTAGTCCCTGGCCCCATTCTCTATATTACTTAAGTGTTCAGCTTTCCCAAAGTGACACTTAAGTCACCAAACTTTTGTCTCTTGCTAAATAACTCCATAATTCACTCATTGTGCGTGCGACCCTATAGGTTCTTATTACGTTGGCGGTAATTATGATTTCTCAATCATAATTACAGATAGTGATGCGGTATATAGCAACACATCACGCCACCCAAGTAATATAGAATCCGTTTCAAACGCGACGGAAACTTTACCTATCGATATGATCATACGGTGTACATGATATGTCCCTTCATTCAGATTCTCAGATTGACACGAGATGCAGATCTTATGCATGCTCGTTCCAGTTCAATCTTGCGCATGAGAACTCTCTCTCGTGGTGAGGGAGTGAAGAATCCCGTCTTGGTTCATGACAGTCATACTCCATGATATTGTCACACACCCAAAACTAGCACACTCCCTTGGTCACGAAAGGGATAGAGCATAGAATCAAAGCATGCCACTCACATGAGCAGATCTTCATAACCTCAGGTCTAAGGACTACGCGTACTATGATCCTTAAGAGACACTTATGATATTTACACCACGATCCCATAATGCTCTCAGTCCGGTCGCTCCAATACATAGTTCATCTCCTATGTATTCATAAGTCAGCATTCACAACTCTTATGTGAATCTTCCCTTATGCTAGTCTCAAGGGCGTTATAGCAACCCACGTTCGCTATAAGACATCGACTAGGGAGATTTAGGAACACCAACATATATACCAGGGTTGATACATTGTGTTATTTGATTAACGCATAAATCCAAACTAACACAATAATCAAACTATTTATAAATAACATGATTCATGTCCAAAACCCACATCACCGCAGATTGGATTCTGGGCACTACTCCTCTGAGACTCCCACTTGCATTGAAGCCAATCGTCCATGTACCTAGTATCATTGGATTCTCATGGCCTTCTATGCTTTTGCTGCGTTGAGACTCTGTTAGAGGGTCAGCAGTTATGCTGTCCATGTCCATCCCATGAATGTTCAAATCATCTCTCTCAATGTCGATTGAGGATTTAACGAATGACTGGTGAGATTGTAATTCCTTAACTTGAGCGATTACTCCTTTGTTTTATTTTTACAATAGAGTTCTATCGGGTCAAACTACCCTTAGCACAAAGCCAAGCTCTATAAGGAACTTATCTTGTCAAACGACCTCAACCAAAATTAGAGATGTTAATGAACTTACACTAATGTTGTAGATATGACCACTGCCTCTCATTTGGAATCTTTCCAAAATTACAGTGTCATTGCAATTTATATCATAATTGAGATTATTATTCAGATTAGAAGCTTAGCTTCAATGTAACTCTTTCACATGAGCTAATCTCGCTTCTATAGACCAAAGACGTATCATAAGCCTTTCGCAAGGATCTCAGGATATTCCTCAGCTCTATTTGGTATTCTTACCAGAATCTGAATATTGGCTTGTCATGTTCCAAACATACAAGACACTACAATGAATACATAATATGACATACAATATAGATCCAAGTGTCGGGCACATGACATTCTATACTTGTATTCTTATGTGTATTCTCATTTGGGCCAAACCATCACCTCTGATCTAACTCTATAGATCGTGATCCTAATACCATAGGTGATCTTTGCCTAAATGTAGATCGAGAAAATTCCCTTAACTGATCATGTACGGATCTAAGTATAGGTATGTCATCTCTGTTGCACTATAGCATCGAGAATGACCAAAATGTGCTCCCACCGACTCAATTGTAGACACAAGGTTTATTTTCACAATCGAGGTAATCAATCAATCCTGGTTATTTCCTCAAAATGAAAATTCCCACTCCCAGAAGATTGCTTCAATCCCTTCTTGGATCTAAGCAATTAGCATACCTTATGAACATTGATCCGGATTGAGATAACCCTCTGGTATTTCTCACATCTGTCTGTCAAAACTCATAACCATGGTATGCGACTATGGCAAAATCACTTAGATGGATGTAATCATGACAACGAATTGTCCATTACGGGTAACCGGGTTACCATCCATGTAGGTCTTCCTCCTGAAAACCCCATTGCACCTTAAGGGCATTACCCCTTTCAGGTAGATCAACCAAGTTTGAACTTGATTATCATACATGGAATCCATCTTTGATTTTATTGCCATTAGTCACTTCTCAGAAGTCCAGTCCATACATACAACATCTTAGTAGATTGTGTACTCGTCTTGAGCTCTCAAGGTATAAGTCACAAGAAACTCGCATTCCTTTTACTTATTCCGAGTCCTACCAGACCTATATGGATATTGTGCTACATGAACAGACAATCCTCCCACTACCTCTAGTGGAGTCCGTTCATGTTCTATCTATAGGTTCATTGTACTTTTGTTGTTCTCGAATTTCTTCGAGTTCTACTATCCTCCTACTAATTCTTTTAGCAAGACATTGTCTCCCAAAATGAAGTTAGTCTGAGCCATGAACTATATCTGCTCAGTGAGATTGTAGAAGCGGTATCTCTAATCTCATTAGAATACCCAACAAAAGACATTTATGAGATCTAGGTTTGAGCTTTGTCAAATAACATTTCGACATAAGTTCACAACCTCAAATCCTCATAACTAGACAAATTGGGACATTACCCAACCCATAACTCGTGTATGGTGTCTACTGAACCAACTAGATAGAAAGCAACTCAGTGAATCAACGATGTCTTAAAGTAAATCCAAAAGTTTTAGAAGATCAACTTGACCAATCATGGATCGACCTATGTCTCACATAGTCGATCACTCCTCTCAGACATACCATTCAACTATGGTATTCTAGATGGAGCGAGTTGTGACTCAATGTCACAACTCCCACTGATTGTCATAGAACGCATGGTTTTAGTATCTTACACCTTCAATCGAATTGAAGTGTCTAATACTCTTCCATATTTACTTTGTACTTCTATCTTGAACTCCTTGAATTTCTTCAAAGGATTCATACTTGTATCTCATACAAGGTCATCTGATCTCATCAGTAGACGAAGTACTAGTAACGTATCTCTTGGCTAGAGTGGTCACTTGACCTTCATACACTGTCATGCATGAATCCAAGTAGCCACATTTACACTTCTTCTATTTCTAGAAAAGGTAAGTTGCCTTACCCGACAAACAGGAAGCACATGTCTCATAAGATCCGAGATCAAATGAGTCCTATCTTCCATCCTCATGGATTTCGGAAATGTGTTTCTCAACTTGTCAGCACAAACGATAATGCCAGAGATAGGTTAGAGCGTTCATTATGACCTTCCTAGGTTATTTTGTTATAGATTGGATTTTTCAGTACTTAGAATAAATCCAGTAGGTAAAACGATCATTCCTACCGTGTAGGTTCACTTTACCTTACCCATCATTTTACTTCTCTTGAGATCCAGAACAATTTTACAAATGTCTGATCTCCATCTAGTATTAAATACCCGAGATGTGGAAGTATAATGTTAAGTTCTATAACAAAGTATTGATGCGGAAGACCTTCTTCCCTTCAATGTCTCGATCCCATCGAGTGATGGTTTGCTAGCAATTTTAATATGACCTTAATGTTTTATGCTCATCTCATTTAGGTTTGTTTCCAAAACACCCCAAAAGAGAATTTTGTTGACTCTTGGATTAATGAGTAAAGTTACGGTGCAGCACCTCGCTATGGCGAAACCTACTCACTTAACTTATACTCAATCGGTCTCAAAACTATCCACCATGTAGACGAAATAGTCAAGTCCGATCCATCACTGAGACTAGCCTTCAACAAGATTAAAGTATGGCACCTCGCTATGGCGAAACCTACCATACGATGATCGAGTGCTTGACATGCCTTGTAATGTAACACCAGAGTCTACGTAGCACTTAAACATCTAAGCGTCACACTCGATGCATCTCATGCATCAATCTCCACTCTAGGAGATATGCCCGCAAGCCATTCCAGAATTACAACTTTAAGACATTCATGTTTTTCTCGTTCATTACATACTTTATCCTTCCATGAAGGATCAATCTCATATAATATAAATTTCTACAACAAGTGAACATTCAGGATAAGAATCATTATATTTATTTAAATTAACCATTTAATGAATAAAGAGGACATTCATTAAAACGGCTCCCACTATTTTCTTCAAGATAATAGCCCTCACTATTACCCCGTAATACCAAAATCCCATAGGTATTCTAGTAGGTCAAGATCCATAATTTCCCCTTCAACTCAAACCTGCTATGGCTAGTGCTTGAATAACGGTAACTTTAGGTAGGCCAACCTGCCAATTGCACCGCGTGCAACTCTTGGATCATTGAGTGAAGTTACAGTGCGGCACCTCGCTATGGCGAAACCTACCCACTTAACTCCCACTCAATCAGCCTCCAATCTACCAACCGTGTTGGCTGAATGGTCAAGCCCGACCCATCACCGAATACTCGCCATCAACAAGATTAAAGTATGGCACCTCGCTATGGCGAAACCTACCATACGATGATCGAGCGTTTGACGTGTTCGTAATGGAAGACTATGAGCTTGATATCAAGTTGAGGGATTTGTAGATTTATATCTCACCATTTTTTTTAAATTTCTCCGGTTGATTAACATGCATCTCATACACATACATTCAATCAACCTAGCATGCTTACTACCGCGTAAAGTAGATCGTACCATGGTTATAGCCCAAACTAAAGTATCTCGAGCATTGAGATACTATAAAGACCTAGAAAGAAAAAGACTATCCTAAGTCTCTTCCTCGCTAGCGTCCACTGGTTCAAGTCGTCCTTCCTTCGTCTTGTTGCACTTTGCTCCTTCATTATCCTTGCCTCCGGTGATTACAATTAATTACATCTTTAATTAAGAAACCTCGAGTTACATTCGAGGGGAGTAGGTGAGAAGAGAATGTACAACGAGAGAATGAGAGAAGGCACGACGCGCAGGCCGTATTTACCAAAATACAACTTTGAACCAGGGCTATAACCATGTACCATGCATCAAACATGCAACCAAAAATGCTAAAATCTCATTTTAACAAACTTTAGTTCATTTTAATGCCTTTAGAAAAATCTGGGTTCAATTTGAGCAAAAACGAAAACTTTAAGAGCCTTTCTTAGATATTCAGAATCTGTCTCTGACGAAACTGCACAAAACAGTAACTCAGGGACCATTCCAGACATCACCAGAAAGTTCCAGGACTCTTTACTACATTACAACATCAATCCCTAGGTCAAACTGTTCAAAACAGCAATCTGGGGACCAATCTGTACTTTAGCAAAAAGTTCTGGGGCTTTCTGTAGTTTACAAAACTAGTCCCCGGACAAATCTGTAAAACCAGAAGTTCCGGGACCAAATTGTACAACTTCAGAAAGTTTCAGGACCTTTCTAAGATTTACAGAACTAGTCCCTGACGAATTTGTCCAAAGACAAAAGCTCAGGATCAAACTGTACAATTTTAGAAAGTTGCGGGGTCTTTAGAAATTTACAAAACTAGTTCCCGACGAATCTGAACAAAATCGGAAGCTCAGGGACCAATTTGTACAATTTCCAAAAATTCCAGGGCCATCTAATATTTACAGAACTAGTCCCTGACGAATTTGTCCAAAAACAAAAGCTCGGGGACCAAACTGTACAATTTTAGAAAATATAACACCTTCCAAAATTATTAAAAATATAGTTCCTGACGAATCCGTGTGAAAACGGAAGCCCGGGGACTAATTTAAATAATTTTAGAAAGTTTTAGCACCTTCCGTAATTTATTAAAACTGTCCCCAACAAATTCTGTCAAAAACAAAACTTTTGGGGTCAACATCCACAACAACGGAAGTCCAGGGGGGCCTTGAATGGTTTTGCCGTGTCAGGGGCTGGAAATGATTTTGCCGTAGCAGGCTCAGCTGGGCCGGCACAGCGAGCCAACCAAGCCCGCGCCGCCAGCCCAGCCCATCTCGCCAGCCGGCCCGCTACCCTGTCATCAGGCCCATCAAGCCCAGCCCGATATCCGGCCCAAACGGCCCAACACCTTGGCCCAGCCTAGCGCAGCTCTAGGGTTTAACCCTAGCCGCCACCAGCAGCCGGCCCTGAGCCGTCCGTTTCCGATCGCCGCCTTCCCGGATTCCGATGACAACGCCGTCGCCACCATTGGAACCGTCTCGACGCCGATTGACCATCCACGCAACTTCCGCCGTCATCCAACGGCCGGATTGTCGTATCGATGGCGTCGAACGCGCGGGTTACTATTCATCCGAAATTTAAAAACGTGAACAGTAAATTAAAAACGTTTTCAGCATTAATTTTTGCCAAAATTTACCCAGAATAATTAGACGAAAAATTAATTCAAAATCTAATTTTAATTAATTTTCTTCCAATTATTAACATGCAATAATTTTCCAAATAGAAACAATTAATTGCACACAGATATAATTATACCGGATTGTACAAGTCGCTCTGATATCACTGTTAGGGTTTATAGCATCATACAACGCAGCGGAAAAATAAAAACCCTTCTAGGATCCAGGTACAATCGTAAACGGTATAATTATTGTTCAAGAGATTACCTGAAAAATCTCCTAATCAGCGTTCTTCCGGTAGACCTGAACATACAGATCCTCTACGGTATCCACGCGCGAGCAACCACGGAGTCCTCGTTCCTCCTTCTGCCGTGCTAGCAACAGTTCCTCGGAGAACGGAGCACACGAGACTGATCAGAAAAATCACAGATAATTTTCTGTATTTTTCTGACAATTTTCCAGTTCCCAACTGGAAAAACTATTTGGTGAAAACTGTATCAACACAGACACAAGGCGGACAGCACAACATGCCTCTGCAAACTGATGCAGTGGCTAGGGTTATAATTAACTCAACTTTTGGGTTAATTACAACCTTAGTCCCTGGCCCCATTCTCCTATATTACTTAAGTGTTCAGCTTTCCCAAAGCTGACACTTAAGTCACCAAACTTTTGTCTCTTGCTAAATAACTCCATAATTCACTCATTGTGCGTGCGACCCTATAGGTTCTTATTACGTTGGATAATTATGATTTCTCAATCATAATTACAGACGATGGCGATATCTAGCAACACATCACCGCCACCCAAGTAATATAGAATCCGTTTCAAACGCGACGGAAACTTTACCTATCGGTATGATCATACGGTGTACATGATATGTCCCTTCATTCGATTCTCGATTGACACGAGATGCAGATCTTATGCACGCTCGTTCAGTTCAATCTTGCGCATGAGAACTCTCTCCCGTGGTGAGGAGTGAAGAATCCCGTCTTGGTTCATGTGATCATACTCCATGATATTGTCACACACCCAAAACTAGCACACTCCTCGGTCAAGAAAGGGATAGAGCATAGAATCAAAGCATGCCACTCACATGAGCAGATCTTCATAACCTCGAGTCTAAGGACTACGCGTACTATGATCCCCGAGAGACACTTATGATATTTACACCACGATTCCATAATGCTCTCGGTCGGTCGCTCCAATACATAGTTCCTCTCCTATGTATTCATAAGTCAGCATTCACAACTCTTATGTGAATCTTCCCTTATGCTAGTCTCAAGGGCGTTATAGCAACCCACGTTCGCTATAAGACATCGACTAGGGAGATTTAGGAACACCGACATATATTTCGGGGTTGATACATTGTGTTATTTGATTAACGCATAAATCCAAACTAACACAATAATCGAACTATTTATAAATAACATGATTCATGTCCAAAACCCACATCACCGCGGATTGGATTCTGGGCACTACTCCAGAGGACAAGCTGTTAACCGGGGTGTTTGTATTTTTAGGGATACAAATGAGGAAGATTATGTTGATTTTTATGGTTGGATCGATGAAATTCTCGTGCCGCTACAACAAATCCAAGCTGACCGTGTTCGGGGACGTGGTTTGACCCATATACCGCGGTAACTACGGATAAGCACTCCGAGATTACAGATATAGAATACGCGATCCGATGGAAGGTGTACGACCCTTTCATACTTGCATGTCGAACACAACAAGTTGTGTATATCGAGTACCCTTGAAGCATCGGAATCTGAAAAGCGATGAAAGCGTTTTCAAGATGAAGCCACGACATTTCAAAGGTGATGTTGGGCGGCGAGATCGAAAGATGTCGACCCTCTGCGGGAAGCGGCAATTGAGAAACAATAGGCGTGGTAGACGATGATGTGAGTATTTCATTGGTTGATCACGGCGGGCAGAGCAGGTAATACTTGATAACATTATGATGGATGAGGATAATTAAACTTGTAGACTCCCTAAGTTTATAATAATTTTCCAACCCAATAGACATTTCTATGGACTTGTAACACTACGTATTTAATGCGAGCTGGGTAGGGGGCGATCTACCAAGGTACTAACGCTGATGTAACGAGGTATTGACGCTGACATATTGAAAATGTTGAAAATACTAAAGTAATACTAAAGTAATACTAAGATACTAAAGTAATACTAAAATTAAATACTAAAGTATTAAAAATGTTGAAAATACTAAAGTAATACTAAAATACTAAAGTACTAAAAATGTTGAAAGTACTAAAGTAATACGAAAATACTAAAGTAATACTAAAATACTAAGGTAATACTAAAATACTAAAGTAATACTAAAATACTAAGGTAATACTAAAATACTAAAGTATTAAAAATGTTGAAAATACTAAAGTAATACTAAAATACTAAAATACATTCCAAAATACTAAAATAAATTTCAAAATACTAAGACATTTTAAAAATTATGATAATTTGAAAATATTAACAAATTAAGATAATTTAAAAATATTAACAAAAATTGATATTTAAAAATATTAACAAATTATGATATTAACAAAAATAAATATTAACTAAATAAATTAATTGGGTGCACATAAATATTAACAAAAAATAAATATTAACTACAGTGATTTGGTAATGCCCTGGTAACGCCCTATGGCGTTACCAGCCACCTTTTCGATTCCCGGGCATTAACCTGTTCAAATTAAAGTTGAAAAAAGCAATGCCCTAGTAACGCCCTAGGGTGTTACCAGCTACATAAAAGTAAAAACGCGTGCAATCTTCAGAACGTGAACCCGAAAGCTCCCTCTGCCTCCCTCTCTCAGCCCTGCCTCCCTCTCTCACCCTCGACCTCTCGGCCTTGCCAGCCGCATCGTCACGGCCGCCCACAACCGCGCCACGGCCAAGTCGCTCACCACCGCGCCCACAACTGCGCCGGCCACCGTACACCCTCCATTTCACGGAGCCTGTTATTGAAGGTAATGAATTAAGCGATTATTAGATAATTTCAGTGATTATTAGATAATTTCACTGATTATTAGATAATTTCAGTGATTATTAGATAATTTCAGTGATTATTAGATAATTATTAGATAATTTCAGTTATTACTTTATAATTTCAGCGGTTATTAGATAATTTCAGTGATTATTAGATAATTTCAGTGATTATTAGATAATTTCAGTGATTATTATATAATTTCAGTGATTATTAGATAATTATTAGATAATTTCAGTTATTACTTTATAATTTCAGTGATTATTAGATAATTTCAGTGATTATTATATAATTTCAATGATTATTAGATAAGTATTAGATAATTTCAGTTATTACTTTATAATTAGGCGATTATTAGATAATTTTAGCGATTATTAGATAATTTCAATGATTATTAGATAATTTCTGTGATTGTTATATAGTTTCAGTGATTATTAGATAATTATTAGATAATTTCAGTTATTACTTTATAATTTCAGTGATTATTATATAATTTCAGTGATTATTAGATAATTATTAGATAATTTCAGTTATTACTTTATAATTTCAGTGATTATTTATTAATTACAGTGATTATAATTTCAGTGATTATTTAAATGAAATATGTATGAAATTAGATGTATGAGAAATAAAGTATGAATTGTTATGATTTTAGTAATTATGTCTGAAATTATGGTGAGTTATGGTGATTTATAGTAATTTTGAAGAACTTTTAAAATTATTGAATGAAATTGTAAACTTTTAAAACTTTCGGATGAAACTGTAAACTTTAAAAAGTTTTGGATGAAATTTCATACTTTTATTGACAAGTTAACTTCTCGCAAGGATATGGCGGGTCCGAATGATTGTCACGGGTCCGGATGTGGTTCCACCGGGCGTAGTTCGGGCCGGACGTTCGGGGCGTGGTTGCAGGGTCATGGTTGCAGTCGGTAGTCACACGAGCCGTGGTTGCAGGCGAGCATCACTGCATCGGCTTCTTCCTCCCACCTATCAGACTCGCGAGACACGGTCCAAGGTTAGCATGACCGCGTGGAGGCTGATGGGCCCATCGATGATGAGATGGCACGGCCTCCCGCCTCCGCGAGACGCTTGCTAATGGGAGGAGGATGATTCTTGCAGGCCAGTAAGTTGTTCATTTTAAACGTTCAATTTCGGTCTTCCACATATCTATTTCTAATCGAATGAATATATGTAGCCTTGGCTCCAAGCTTCACGGGGTCTACCAAGATGTACAACGCGTTTTCCGAGACAGTTATTGCGGTGTCCCGGACAAGTACTCGACATTCACCGAAGCTGAGAAGAACGCGTGGCTCGCAAAATTTGCGGTAAAATATACAATTTTAACATATAGTTTTCTTTTAAATATTTATATACATTACTCACCTAAACCGTTACAGGTGACGTCGAGAGGACGTTGCACAAGTTTTGGGCCAAGATGTACAGGGGGCGGAAGGGGAAGATCCTCCAGACTTAAAAAGAAAAGTACACTCTCAGTGACGAAAATCCCAACTTCGATCACTGGCGGGAGCCTGAAACACCCTACCTTCCCTCAAGCAAACTAGGATAAGTTCATCGACTCGCTCAATTGTTACACCCACCCCGATGTTTTGTAATTTTCCGGCGAATGTCGGCCGGAATTGTGAATCTGTAAATTATCGAAACAATATTGGAATATGATAAATTTTTGGAATTTAATGTTTGGGAGTGAATTTGAAGTTATTTATAAGTGTTTTAAGTATTGGATGATATTTATCGAGTTCGGGACGTTTTGAGGAAAATCGGTTTCGGAGGGCAAAATGGTCACCGACGGGAAATGTTAGGAGATAATATTATCTCTCTTGGTAAATTCTGCTGAAACTAATTAAGGGGAGGAGATATTTTGGCTCTTGGTCAAAGTATGGCAACCCATACCTTGCCCACTCTCACACATGTCAATTTTTCATTTTGCCACCATTTCTTTCATTTTCTTCCTATTGTGCAAATTAAATAAAAAGCTATTTCATTCACTTCTTCTCATTTACTGCCGGATCTATCTCTCCCTCACTCACTCTCACTTTTCCAAAATCATTTCTCTCACTTAGAAAGAAAAGTAAGTTCTTGAACTCTCTTCACTTGCTGGCCAGAATATTTCTCCTCTGTTCATGGCTGATTCTGCTCGTCTGGAGTTCGAATTGGCTTTGGTGGTAGTTAGAAGAAATCTTCCTTAACCTCTTGGCTTCAACTTTTCTGAAGGGGCCATGGTCCAAAAACGTCGGGAAGACCTCCAAATCTGAGTTGAACGAACCCGGGTCTGCTGTGATGTTTGTGCTGAAAACTCCAACTTGAAGTTTTGGGTCTTGGATCTTCATCCAGCAAGTCTACCACCTCTTCTACCTTCCAAATCAGCTGTTTTCAAGGTGAGGTTGAGTGGTTTTGGTTTGATCTTCTTGTGTTTGAAATTACCATAGAAAGGAGCTCACTTGTGTTCTTGATTTCTTGGACAAGTTCAAGGGACTGGAGGTTATCTTTGTTCCAACAGCAGCACCATCTAAGGGTTGAGTGAATTTCAGCAAGGTGAGGAACCCCTTGTTAAGTTTTATGAAATTTTGGTTGTTGGTTGGTGTTGATCTTCATGTATGTTGGTGTTTGATACATGTTAAGCATGTTTTGTTCTTGGAAAATCATGAAAACACAAGTGTTGGGAAAAATCAGCAATGGGCGAAAGTTTGAGATGGTGTTTGATGATGTTTTCTTGGTTGAACATGGAAAAGAAGCTTGTATTTAGCATGTTTGGCATGTTTTAAAGTTAGGGTAAAAAGTTGGAATTATTTGATGAAGATTGGTATTAAGGCCGAATTGTTTGAGGAATATTTGGTGGGTGATTTGTTGAAGAAAGTTGGAAAGAAACATGTTTTAAGTGTTTTTAACATGTTTGGAAGTTGTAGGAAATTGTTGGGATTTATTTGAGTGATTTTGTCATAAGGCCGAAAGTTTGAGGTGTTGTTGTGAAGTTTGGAAAAGTTTAAGGTTGAAGGATGTAATTAAATCATGTTTGGTAAAAGAAAGTATGGTTAAGTGATAAAATGCAAGTTGGCAAAGTTTGGAAAAATAAGGGTTTGGGCGAATTTGGGCTTGGGCGAAATTTTGGGTGAAATTAGATAAAAGTTGACTTTTTGGTAAAGTTGACCAAATCGGGTAAATTTGACAACTTTGTGAAAGTTTAGGGACTTAAGTTGTAACTAGGGAACTTTAGTGAAGTAACTAAAGTTATTTACGTGTTTTACAGTTACAGCGATTAAGTCTGCGCACGGGATCTCTTGCTAGTGTGCGTCGGGGCGCGGTAGATATCCGTTTACGTCGAGTAAGGGTTTAACTTCCTTAATGCGCATTTTATGTGTATTATGTTAGTTAAGGGCTAGTACTTGGAGTCGAGGTGGGGCCCGGTGACTCTCGGGTCTAGTCACATGGTACGTAGCGGGTTTGCGGGGTTTTACTTAAATATGGGTTATGGACTTATATCATATCGGACTTGCTTATCGGGGTCGACAACGGACCCATATTTATATTCATGCGTGAGAAGTCCGTGAGTTCGGCCGACGGAACGCCGGACCTAAGCCGGTATGCCAACCGTGGTCGTTAACTCACGATGTTATGTGCTGGCTTTGTGCCGCTCTTGGGCCGGCTTGATTAGGGCGATATCCCTCGCTGGTACCCGCAGCGTTATGACCCGATCATCGGTGTGAGCTTAACAAGCGGCGTAGGAGTCTTTGTCGAGGTTCGGGAACCTTTGTATTGGTGTACCACCAGTCAAGCGGGACTTATGAGCATCATCACATGTGCATGTCATAATCTGATATACTTAGGACTGTATTATTTAGTTCATTGCATACTAACCCTTTTATGCGGGAAAAATGTTTTAAGGTTTTACCGCTACCGTACCTACCCCCTTACGGAGTTCTTTCGAGAACTCACCCCTCACTTATTATGTTTTCAGGATCCGGGCAAGCGACTGCGGTGTAGATCTCCATGATTATCGTTGTGCATTTTTGGCTTTAAGGTACTTATACATTGGTGAGGTGTTTTCTCGTTAGATACTTTTGTGATCTTACTAAGTTGGGTTTGGCATATTTATTCTCTGTTTATGTTCAGACACAGCGATTGTAGCTAGCAAGGTAACATTGGTTTTGGACTTGGCTCTGTAGGTAATATTGCATATAGGATGTTTTCGGTACTTGGAGTGCAGTATATTATTCGTAGGAAGTTTCCGGCCCTACGAAGAGGGCGGAACTTCTTACACTGTATTCTTTCTTTATCTGCTTTTTCTGCGCGCGTGATATTACTCAGAAACCACTAACTTGTCTCGGAGTGCGGGTTTAGAACTAGAAAGATGTCGTAAAATCTGCAACACGACTTAACCTTAAAAGCTGAAAGGAAAGCGTTTTAAGGGTTGGGTTTTGAGTCCACACCAAAAACCGTTTTAAGAGAACTCCGTTTTCACCCGCCGCCAACTCAGCAAGCTTCCGCAACCACTCGACAACCGCGCTTCCAGCATCCGGGGCGGCGGGGTGACATCAACACTCCCGAGTTTATTGCGCGGTCGAGACAGAATGAAAAGAATGTAACAACACGAGGCAGCTCGAAGTCCGCGGAGGAGGCACGGCTCGACGACGGCGCAGAACTTATACGAGGAGATGATCATCAAAGAGCGTCGAGAAGTCACCATCACTGACTTTCGGCATCGTTGGGACGGTCCGGACGCAACTACATTCGAGGTAACAATTTCAAAGTACTCATCTCCTATTTTTTAGGTTTATACACATTTTCTACTAACCGATGCGTTATTTGTTCATTAGGCCGAGTATATGAGGCGTTTTATAGAGAAGTACCCGAACATAAACGACGTGCCTCCTTTCGATGAGGATATCTTCAGGGCGGTTACAGGAGCGCCCAGAAAAGGGCGTTATGTTGGCGCTCCCCCGCAGCTTGTCCACCCAGAGCATTTCCGCCCACCTCAGCCATCTCCGGTAATTAATTATATACTAAATCGAAACTTTTTAAAACCTTAATGTTACATTATAAAGTAATATAATCTTTCTCATATACTTCCAGCGAGAGCTTGCCGCAGAGGAGGAGCGTTGGGCGACTGTGGAGTCCCGACACAAATCAGAGGAAGACGTCCGTGTGATCAGGGAGCGTTAGGCCGAGTTCGAGGTTTACGTCAACAACCTCCGGCGACAGTACGAGTCAGCATTTAGCGTTCTCTGGCCGACGCTTATCCAGCAGGGCATCATGCAGCGGGACCAGGTGCCTCGGTGCAGTTCCGGGGATCATCATCATCCCCGCAAACCCAGGACTACACGAGGCCACCCAACTTCCTCGACTCATTCCGATTTCCACACCAGCAGCCGCCGCCGCACCAGAACCCTTTCGCCAATACAACTCTCATCTGCGGTAATGATTACTACGAGCCTCAGATGCAACGGCCGCAACCGACATACCAATACAATTTGGAGACAAACACGTACTTGAGAGAGTATCGAGCATTTTGACCCGTTAAACCCTGGGTTTAACCAGGAACAACCGAATCCGTCAGAGCAACGACCGTCGGAGAGTCAAAATCCCCCGCGGGATAATTGGAATTTCCCGCCTCCGTAGGATCGTGATTGTATTACTACTCTTTTTTGGATGTTTTTGAATGTTTTAATTGTGTTTCAAACATTTAATTAAAATATGTTTATATTCAATTATCTTTTATTCCAAAATATGAATAGAAATATTAATTAATGATTATTTCTATTTATTTTATAATAAACATTTGATTTAATAGATTAAATGTTAAAACAAAAAAAAGATTTGGGATAGTAACGCCAAGTAGGGGTGGGCGCTACAGGCTGTCGGTTTGGCTGGAGCTGTCAGGCTGTAACGCCAAGTAGGGTGGGGCGCTACCGGGCTGTCGGTTTGGCGAGCTCTTTATCGAGCTGATAACGCTGTAACGCATTGGGGTGAAGTAACGGCTCGATTTGTAGCGCTCTGGTAACGCCCTTGTGCGTTACAATTCGTAATGGATTGGTAGTGAATTTGGCGTTACCGGACCGCCTTCAGATACGTAGTGTCATGTACTTTTGTCATTTTTATTATGTCATGTGTTCACTTTCATTATTTTATTTATTTATTTATTTATTATCAGTTTTATTAGTTCATGTATCTTTTATTATCTATTGTGCTTTTTTCATTTTCATGATTTTAATGTGCTTTTATCATTTTATTGGGGTTAGTCTAGAATTAAAGTGTAATTATTTTATTTTATTAATTAAAAAAAAGAGAGAAAACTAAAAAAGAAAAGAAAAAAAAGAAGGAAACTTACAGAGTGCTTGTGCTCGCTCCGCCTAAACTGCCAGCACCATCCTTCACGCTTCTAGCACTCCTCTTCCATCCATCAACCTATTCTCACATGCTTCCATCATTAAAGAGCAGCCCTGTCAATCCATCCTCTGGCTATAAAAGAGGCCAAATTTAAAGATCACAAGGGGCGGCAACAAAAACGATCAATGAAGCTCTCGCCGGTCTCCTCCTTCATCCCCTTCGATTTGCTCCATTTCACCACTACCATCCACCACTATTAGCGCCGCCACGAAGAGACGGAGCCAACGCACCTTCCGGCGTCGCCAGAGGTGCCAAAGGGGAGGAGAAATCATGGAGTCCTAATTCTATTTGGACTGGACCCAATATGATGGCTATTGGGATTATGAAATAGAATTAGAATGGAATTAGGTTTCCCTACCCTCTCCCTTATAAATAGTATGTGGCTACTATTAACCTACCAGCGGTAAGAGTACGTTCGGTACCATCACAGAACGCACATAAGGGATAAAGGAAGAGAGGGTAAAAGCCACGTTTAGGGTTTGAGTTCTTCTCATAAAAATCAAAGAAAGCATGGACCGAGGTTAGTCTTAATTATTGTATTTGATTGTGCAAGTCAATCTCGTTAGAACGATCTTGTTTTAATGGTGGATTGAATAGAATTAATCCTACAATTGATATCAGAGCGAGATTTAACGTTTTGATTTGCCGATTAAGGAACTGCATATATTTTATCGTGTCGACGTTGGATCAACATACTTACATAATCAAAATCCAATTTTGTTTCGGTAGCGTTTCTTCCATGTTTGACTTACCAATAAAATATAAACTGTCACATGGTTTGTCTACTTGTTTTTTGTATTCAAAACAAGTGTCTTGATTACACAACCTTGTGTTTACAGAGTGAGCATGAATTGAATTTTATTATTTTCACATGATAATTAATACCTACGCTATCATGTTATGCTGAATTGTATTATGCATGAGCTATATTTTGTTAATATGGAGTATTGTATGATTGTCAGTTTAAGAGACATGGTGACATGAATTGTCTGATACTTTTCCACATAATATGTCGGCCATAAGTTGCTTTGGCAATAATTAGTTCTGGGTTTCAAGATTTGTTTCTTAAAAGCATGGATCATTGTTTTATTAATAACATTTCCGCTGCTATATACTTTTATGCATTGTGTATATACTTTTATGCATTGTGTGAGTGTGAGAATAAAGTCTCACACGGAATGGATATTACCAATTAATGGATATTACCAATTAATGTCTACTTTATATAAGGTTGTTAGTCACCAAAGTGGCTTACCTTGAAGGATTGGTTAGACATTTAATTTGTGCTTTGAAAGATTAAAATCGTGATTTTACTCAATTAAATGTCAATTAAATGTAGAGATTGTTAGTCACGAAAGTGGCCTATCTCATAAAGTAGTGTAGACAATTAATTGTGTAATCTTAATTGCTCATATTTGTGATGCTACTAAATGACATAAATGTAAAGTGGTCAATTGAGATCATTAATTATAATGCTAGGAGGTCACCCAAAGGTGGACCATTGCTTGTAATTAATGACACTAAAGGGATTTATCTGCTTACTTGGTTGATGTGTTTGTGTATCCAAAGATATCATGCATGTTGATTTGAGTATGATTGATTGTCTGTTAAAGTCTGAATATTAGCATCATTGATTGTATTTGTGTATTAAGTTTTCACCCAAAGGTGAACTTAGATACATGATTAAAAGTAATATCTTTGTCTGGATCCATTAAATACTCAAAGCATTAATGTATGAGCTTGTGTTAATGATTGCAATTTCTTCTAATGTGTTCGCTATGGGAGTGAAATGATCAAGTTCAATGGACTTAATTATGTTGAGTGGTCCGAACAAATTCAGTTTCAGCTAGGGGTCTTGGATTTAGTCTTAGTTATTGTTTTGGATGAAAAGCCCGCAGCCGTTACTGAAACTAGCACTGATGATGAACGTTAATTAAGTTAATTACGTATTTAAGATTAATTACCGGATTTTCGATAATTTCTGTTTTGGGACTTGCTTTGCATGTTTGGTAATTGGGGATTTGATTTGGTGAATTTTGGAGCAACCCGGGACGGATTTAGAATTAATTACGCGGCCGCGCGTAATTCCCGGGAGTTGCAATTCCGAGTTACTTGGGACTTATAATTGTATAAGAAAAATAGGTTTTATGGGTTTTATGATATCCTGAGTATGTGGTTAAAGTTTGGTTCCAATCGGAGTAGGTTTGGTAAAAAGTTGCATTTTGGTGAAAATGCGGTTTTATAAGTGTGTGAGATAATTGGAAATTGTTAATTTTGGTATAAAGGAAGGAAAAGTGGCGGATGGGAGATGGGATAGAACTGACATGTGTCCTCTTTTGGTTGAGGAAGAAAAGAAAAGAGAAGGGATTTTGGAAGTTGTATATATGTGTATTTAAGTAGATAATACATATATATGTATATAAAGGTAAAGAAAAGAATCACTTTGGACATTTTGGAAGAAAAAGAAAGGGATGGGCGGATGAGAGAGGGTGAGAAGGGACAAGTGTCACCTTTTGGTAGAAGAAGAAAAGAAAAGGAAGGATTTATGGAAAATTTATATATATGTATTTATGTATTAATGCATATATATGTATAAGTAAAGGAAATGGATTAATTGGTCAACATTTCTTTTCTTCTTCTTCACCATCCGTTTCTCTCTCCCTCTCTTCTCTGATCCGCCATTTTTTGAAGCTTAAGGTCCACAACTGATCTTCGCCGTTTGGCGACCAAACTTCGAGGTATTGTACTTAAATCGATCATTGGGTTGTATGGATCAGTAATCTGAAGTCTGTTTTGAAAGATTCAGTGTGGTTTGCAAGTTATGAGCATTTGAATTTTTGAGTGAATAGTATCATATGCTCCTTTGTTTGATTTTTCGGTTCCTAAGCGTTCTCGGCACTTCCTGGTGCGTGTTTGATAACAGGAACCTAGGAAGAAACGCACTCGAGGTTGTGCCGATTCGCGTCTGAAATTTTGGGTATACTTTTCGACGGAGAGTTCTGTGAAAGGTAAGGGCATTTCTGTGTTCAGAGTAGAATTCTGATTCCGATAGTGTAATTGATTCTGTTAGAAGATGCTCGGTGTGAAAGCCGTTTTTTCCGGCCCGAGCCTCGGTTTTGGCGCCATTGTTAGTGATTGTTTCTGCGAACTTTGAATGTGAATTGTGTATCTGTGATTGTTTCTGGACAGGGAGTTGCTTAGAAATTGGCGAAACTACTGCCAAAATTTCTACCGGGATCGTCGATCGAGAATTCAGATTCGGACTTCAATTGGAGGTAAGGAGTTCGTGTGTGTTTAGGAGTATTGCTTTGTGTAGCAAGCATACTCGGATATAGGCGAGGCTAGGTTTAGAGGAGGAGTGCCCCAATGACGCCGACCTAGTTCTGGTATAGACATTGTTGTGCGAGGAACCGATTGGGATTCCGATATACCTACGATGGTTATCGATGAATTTACCGGGATTCCGATATATCTCGATGGTTATCGATGATTCTTATTGATTGACGATGGGGGTCGCTCCCGAGCTGGTACCATGCTCTACCGACCGATCGTGAATGGGCGCATGGCCATTGCCGATTGGACCGGGGCAGATCTCGCCATGGTCCATAACAAAGAATGTTACCGTTTCGATTGCTTTACGGTTTCGATTGAGTATTGTTTGCGTTTGTGACTGACCAATTGCATTGCATTGCATATGTTTATGCTTAACCGTTTCGGTTATGAATTGACTATGATTATGGCCCGACCGATTGTGAGTTATGAGGCGCATGGCCATGCCGGTTGGACCGGGAAGAACTTCGCCATGGTCCATAACAATGTGCTTTACCGTTTCGATTGAGTATTGTTTTGATTGTGATTGACCGATTGCATTGCATATGATTGATTGGGTTGCATCGATTGAGCATTTGATTGATTGGTGAGATGCTTTGTGTATATCGTATTCGTTACATTTCCGATTGCGGAGTTCTTTGTATACTTTGTTATAGTAAGCTGCACCATGTCTATACCAGTTCCCTTACTAAGTTCTTTCAAGAACTAACCCTTATATCTACAGTTTCAGGAAAAGGAAAGGATAAGCAAGTCGCCGAGTAGAGAGGAGGTTGCTAGGACTTGAGGTGCGGCGGCGGTAGCTTCAAGTGGTGCGGTTGGACTCGCGTGTTCACCACTTGGTTGGTTTTCTTGTATTCGAACTTGGTTACAGCTCTGTATGATGTACATAACATGCATGTTTAGTTTTGTAAGTTTGGTTGTGTAAATGGTAAGATTTGCATAAGTGTTTAAGTTCGGAGTTCGGAACCGTTGGTTTTCGCGTTGAATTTCAGGTTTTGGGTTCGGTAGGAAGGTCGGGTGATCACGGGTGATCACCAACTCCAACACTTTGCAATTTGTTGACTTGCTGTTCAACACTTTGCAATTTGTTGACTTGCTGTTTTTTAGGTGACCACCCGGTGATCACCTAAATAAGAAATTTTGCCCTTTTGATCCTCTAACTTCTCCTTTTGTTACATCTTGTCCCAAAATGACCTGAAGTGCCAAATTCAGTAATTTTATGAGAAAAACAACCCCATTCGCATAGGTAAACATCTTGGAACTTAGTTGAGCATTAGTGCTATGGTTTAAGGAAATTTTTGGGTGATCCCAAGGGGCGGTTGCCCTGTTGTTGGGGTTGTTTGTGATAAGGTTGTGAGTGAACCGTCACCCCCACCTTCCCCCTTTCTCCGGTTTGGTCCGTTCTCCGTGCGCTTCCGCGAGGGCGGGGTCTGTGGGCAGGGGTGGGGTGACACACTCTGTCTATCTCATGGTTCATGAAGGATCTAGCAGTAAAGCTAAGTTGCTGAGGGCAGAATCCATAAAGAAAAGTGATGTCTCTTCTGCAATAAGATTGGTCATCTCAAAATTGATTGCCCGAAAAGAAAGACATGGTTTGAAAAGAAAGGTACATATTATGTTTCTGTATGTTTCGAATCAAACCTTATTGAAGTGCCTAATAATACCTGGTGGTTAGATTCTGTTGCGACTACTCATGTCTCACATGTAATGCAGGGATTCCTTACAATCCAGCCCATAAACGGAACTGAAAAATTCTTGTTTATGGGAAACAGAATGAAGGTGCGAATAGAGGGCATTGAGACGTACATATTGATTTTGGACACTGGACGTTGTCTAGATCTAGAAAAGTGTCTCTATGTACCTGAATGTGCTAGAAACTTAATTTCTGTTGGAAAGTTGGATGATCTAGGATTTAATGTTAAGCTTGGAAGTGGCATGTTTTCGTTATTCAAACAAGAGTATTATTATGGTTCTGGTACTTTGTTTGATGGTTTATACTGTTTCAACCTTGATGTTAATTTTATTGAATCCTTGTTTCATGTTGAGTATAGTATAGGTAGTAAACGTAGCACACATAATGAAAGCTCTGCTTTCTTGTGGCATAAAAGGTTGGGTCATATATCCAAGGAAAGAATGATGAGGTTGGTGAAAAGTGAAATCTTACCTCGGCTTGATTTTGCGGATTGGGATGTGTGTATCAGTTGCATTAAAGGCAAGCAAACGAAACACACATGTAAGAATCCAGCCACAAGAAGCAGTCAACTCCTTGAGTTGATACACACCGATATCTGTGGACCCTTTGATGTTTCATCTTGGGGAGGTGAAAGGTATTTTATCACTTTTATTGATGACTTCTCACGGTATTGTTATATATATCTGCTGCATGAAAAGACTCAATCAGTGAATGCTCTCGAAGTATTCATTAATGAGGTGGAAAGGCAATTAGATAGAAAAGTGAAAGTAGTGAGGTCAGATAGAGGTGGTGAATATTATGGAAAGTTTGATGAGAACGGACAGCATAAAAAGGTCCATTTGCAAAGTTCCTTGAAAGTCGGGGCATTTGTGCACAATATACAATGCCCGGCACACCACAACAAAATGGTGTGGCTGAAAGGAGGAATCGTACTCTTATTGACATGGTTAGGAGCATGATAAATAATAATAGAGTACCTCCTTCATTGTGGATGCATGCATTAAAGACTGTTGCATATCTTCTTAATAGGGTTCCTAGTAAGGCAATTCCTAAGACACCTTATGAACTGTGGACGAAAAGGAAACCCAGTTTAAAGCACCTTCATGTTTGGGGCTGCCCGGCAGAAGTACGGATTTATAATCCACACGAAAGGAAGCTTGATGCAAGAACCATTAGTGGTTACTTCATTGGCTATCCTGAAAAGTTGAAGGGGTACGGATTTTATTGTCCTAACCATAGTACAAGAATTGTTGAGTCTGGTAATGCTCGGTTCATTGAGAATGGTGAGTTCGGTGGGAGTGGAGAACCATGAAAGGTGGATCTTCAAGAAATTCAGGTAGAAAATAATACACCCGATATTTCTTCACAGGTTGTTGTACCTCTTGTTGTATCACGGTCACACAACATGCAGGAACTACAAAATAATGCTCCAAACCCACATGATGAACATGTAGTTAATGAACCAGCTAATAATGAGCAAGTCTTGAATGATCAAGTGGAAGGTGAACCACATGAAATGGTATTAAGAAGGTCTGAAAGGCAAAGAAGACTAGCCATTTCGGATGACTATGTGGTTTACTCACTTGAACATGAATGTGACTTGAGCATTGGTAATGACCCGGTCTCTATAAAAGAAGCCATGAATGGTGATAATTCTGAAAAGTAGATAAACGCCATGAAAGATGAGTTGAAATCAATGGATGACAACAAGGTTTGGGACCTTGTTGAGTTGCCTAAAGGATCGAAACGAGTCGGCTGTAAATGGGTCTTTAAGACCAAGCGGGACTCCAAAGGCAACATCGAAAGGTACAAGGCCAGACTTGTCGGCAAAGGTTACACTTAGAAGGATGACATTGATTATAAAGAGACCTTTTCTCCAGTTTTAAAAAAGGACTCTTTGAGAATTATTATGGCTTTGGTGGCTCATTATGATTTGGAGCTTCACCAGATGGATGTAAAGACCGCCTTTCTAAATGGTGACTTGGAAGAGGAAGTTTATATGGACCAACCGGAAGGGTTCTCAATCAAAGGAAAGGAAAATATGGTGTGTAAGCTGAAGAAATCAATATATGGACTAAAACAAGCTTCCATTGTCTACATGAGGGTCAGTGGGAGCAAGTTTGTTATTTTAGTCCTATATGTTGATGATATCCTACTTGTTGCTAATAATGTTGGCTTGTTGCATGATGTTAAAATGTTTCTCTCTAAGAACTTTGAAATGAAAGATGTAGGTGAGGCATCCTATGTGATTGGAATAGAAATATTCCATGACAGATCACAAGGATTGTTAGGATTGTCTCAGAAAGGCTACATCACTAAAGTATTAGAGAGATTTAGAATGGAAAAGTGCTCTCCTGGGATAGTTCCAATTCAGAAAGGGGACAAGTTCAGTGAAAAGCAATGTCCTAAGAATGATTTAGAACGGAAAGAAATGTAATCTATTCCCTATGCACCTGTGGTTGGGAGCTTGATGTACGCTCAAACCTGTACTCTGCCAGATATCAGCTTCACTGTTGGAATGTTAGGCCGTTACCAAAGCAACCCTGGATTGGACCACTGGAAAGCTGCAAAGAAAGTCCTTAGGTACTTACAAGGCACCAAGGATCACATGCTGACTTATAGGAGGTCAGATCACCTTGAGGTGATTGGATACTCAGATTCAGACTATGCCGGATGTGTGGACTCAAGGAAATCCACATTTGGTTACATGTTTCTGCTGGCCGGAGGAGCAGTTTCATGGAAGAGTGGAAAGCAGTCCGTCATTGCTACTTCCACTATGGAGGCTGAATTTGTGGCATGTTTTGAGGCCACTGTTCATGGATTGTGGTTACGGAACTTTGTCTCAGGTCTTGGAATTGTCGATAGTATTGCCAGGCCGCTGAGAATTTATTGTGATAATTCTGCAGCTGTCTTCTTCTCTAAGAATGACAAGTACTCGAAGGGTGCAAAGCACATGGAGTTAAAGTACTTGTCAGTCAAAGAAGAAGTGCAGAAACAAAGAGTGTTGATTGAGCATATTGGTACTGATCTAATGATAGCGGATCCGTTAACTAAGGGATTATCGCCCAAGACATTTACTGGACATGTTGAAAGGATGGGCATAATAGAAAAGTCTTTGTTAGCATAATGGTTTGATATGTATACATATGACAGTTCTGCTCGAATTGATGACACTCTAGAATTCAATTAATGTTATGTTTCTACTTATTTACTTATACATGTATATTTATGGTTTGAGGATTATTGTCTCCCTCATTTATGGATTGAGGATTATAGCTACCCTCATGTAAAGTAAAGGATTAAAGATCTCCTCGATTATTGTTAAACTTGAGTTGAGTTGATAAGTGATACATGGAAGGAATCATGTCGATTAAATGACTTGTGACCGCCATGATTCTATCATTTCAATTCAGTTAAAGATGATGGCTTGAAGGATTCATTATAAAGCGCATTTATGGATTTGAATCATCAAGTCATCACATGGGCCAAGTGGGAGAATGTTAAATTATTTTATTAATTTAATTATGTGGCCCATGTAAATAATGGAGTCCTTATTCTATTTGGACTGGACCCAATATGATGGCTATTGGGATTATGAAATAGAATTAGAATGAGATTAGGTTTCTCTACCCTCTCCCTTATAAATAGTATGTGGCTACTATTAACCTAGCAGCAGTAAGAGAATACGTTCGGCACCATCACAGAACGCACGTAAGGGATAAAGGAAGAGACGGTAAAAGCCACGTTTAGGGTTTGAGTTCTTCTCAGAAAAATCAAAGAAAGCATGGACCGATGTTTGTCTTAATTATTGTATTTAATTGTGCAAGTCAATCTCGTTAGAACGATCTTGTTTTAATGGTAGATTGAATAGAATTAATCCTACACCGTTGGCCGCAAACCCATCGCCAAACGCCTCCACCTCTGCCGACGCACCAACCAGCACCTGAACCTCCGCCGGAATCCATCGCCGCCGCCATCGTTGCCACTGCAACCGCCGAGGAAGTAGTGAGGTAGAAGATGAAGTTTTAATATTTTTGGTAAAATCACAAATTTAGTCCTTTTCCCTTTACTTTCGGCTCTCTTTCACTTAAACCCCTTAGTTTTCATTTGTTTCACTTAAGCCACCATATTATGTCTAAAACTTGACAATTTGGGCACTAAGCCTAAACCTTTTGTATTTTAGTTAGTATTTTCTTATTGTTATGTCAATCTAAATGGTTTTAATTATATTTTCAAGATATTTTGAATTTTATTAACTATGTAAATTACTAAAAATATTTTGCTTTTTAGTGTTGTTATTGATCTTTCTTCTTTATGTCTCACTTTTCATTAAATTTCTGAAAACTTAAGTAAATTTATAAAAACACCAGTGGTTCCAAATTTTGGGTGCTCAAAAATTTCTGATTTTTCAGTGTACTTGACAAACGATCTCATGTACTACTTTGTTGTGGTAAAACCAAATAGTCCAAAGAGTGATGAAGATTCTCTCCCATGATGTCGGTCCTGGAGGTTCATCTAGGTGATGGAACCAGTCCTCAATTGTGTCATCATCCTCTGCAACTACATGTGTCAAGTTTTGCGAGTGTCATACTGCTTCCACTTTGCTGCAGCGCAAGAAAAGATGAACTCTATTTCAACCGTACTTCCACACAAAGGGCAGCTCTAATTTTTTAGCACATGTCTTCTGTGAAGTTCTTCTCAGGTTGGAAGTGAGTTGCGGAAGAACCTCCACAAGCCGATCTTCGTTTTTCTCAGAACCGAAGAGCCCCAAACTACAATCCAAATCTTCTTTTGTTGTGGATGGATAGGAGAGTCTTCCAAGTGGTGCAAGAGGTAATATCCATTTTTCACTGTGTAGTCCCCATTTGAATCAAAATGCCAAAATAATGCGTCCTCCGTGTTTGGCTCCCCTGCTGGCATGTGTAAATTCGTTCCATATCAAGACCATGGAAGAAATGTTGGACCCGTTGCACATTCCATTGCCCCGTCCCTTCCTCAAGCAGATCCGCGACTGTTTGATTGGCTCCCTACTGCGTAGCTAGGCTAACAGGTCAGAAAGTCTTGTTCTCGGGAGGCCATGAATCATCCCAAACCTTGATGCTCCGACCATTATCTATTCTCCATCACAGACCATGTCGTAAGACTTCTCTCCCGGCTAGAATGCTCTGCCAAACATAGGAGGGGTTCTCACTTTTTCAGGCTTCTAGGAAGGTGGCGTGGCAGAAGTAACGGTGCTTTAAAACTCTGGCACAAAGGGAATTAGGCCGTATTATGAGCATACAAAAGCCAAACTTGCAAACCCGAAGGAACAAGGTCACCATCGTCAATGATGGCAACCACAAAGTGGACCCTTAACTTGAGACCATAACCCGGTGCCGACGGAGCCTTGACCCGAAGGCCACCATGCGGGGAAGTGTTGGATTAATTCTATTCAATCAAATATAAAATAAGATCGTTCTAACGAGATTGATTTGCACAATTGAATACAATAATTATGACGGTCCATGTTTTCTTTTGTTTTATGAGAAGAACTCAAACTCTAAGCATGACTTTTACCCTCTTTTCCTTTTCCCTTAGGTGCGTTCTGTGATGGTGTCAAACGTATTCTTTTCTGCTACTAGGTTAATAGTAGCCAGGTGGCGCTAGGAAACTCCGAGCAATAACAGGCCAATAGCCGGCTGCCCAGGCGAAAGAAGGTCCGACGTGGCACCAAATCTGAGGCAACGGTGCGGGCATGAGATAAGCGCGGACGAGGTTTGGTTGACACCATCGAAGAAACCGAGCGTGCGGCCGGAAGGAAAGTCGAGCGTACGGGCAACCAAGGCTGGTGGCGGGGAAAAAGCATATCAAAGAGTCCGTCCAATCAGGGATCGTTTTACTTAAACTAAACGGACCTAAGCTTTTAAAGAGAAAATGATAAGGTTTAGGCAGAATCTAGGAAAACGTAAAAAAGTTTAAGCCTAAGGGTGTATTTGACATAAGCTATTTTCTTGATCAAATATAAATGATTCCACCTTAAAACTTTATAAATATATATATGTTCAAAAACAATAAATTTATTAAATTTGTTGAACGATTTACAAAATTGTAGTCACAAAAATGGTTTAATCCATTAAAATAATCTGCTCCAACTTTCGCTAGCTCACTATAGTGGACTAATATATTGCTCCACTGAATTAATACTTTTATGTGCCTACAAAATTGCAAATCAGTCGTGAATTGGATAAATTTATTGTTCTTTAATTTGTGAAATACTAGCAAATTCTCGTAATTCTCTGTGTAGATGATTAAGCCGATTGCTTAAACCATTGACTTGTCGACAACCAAGTACACCCTAACATTTCCTGAAAATCTCACGCACGATTCCAATCAAAAGGAATCCACCAATCGAATCAGCGTTCAATGACGGCCCGCAGGATTTGGTTTCACAAACAAAGGGCTGGTAGACACAAGGTCGTTTTCAGCGATAGAGAACAAGAATAGGAGCCGGCTTAAGAGTAAAGAAAAGAGTGTGGGAGTAAAGAAAAGAGTGTGGATAGGAAATGTGCCTCTAGATAAAAAGAAGGAAGAAACACAGAAGAACATGGGTGTACCAACACACCGTGTTTCTCGGCAATGATTCCGGAATCGCGCAAACTACCACGATTTGTCATACATTCAACGAGCAACAACGAAATTAGAGAGGAATCAAGCGGATCGACCTTCCTTCTTCTCAAATTCAACAAAAGTAGCAACAAAATCAACAGCCGGCCTTCCTCCGGTGACAAAACCACCGGCCTGGCGCATTTGTTCAACCGCCCAAAGTGATGCTCTCCGACAACAATATGATGCGCTCTCGAAGCACTATGATGCGCTTATGTAAAATTATGATGTGCTCATTCTAATTGCAAACATTTCGTTCTATAGAATACAGTGATACGTTTGTTGACAACGTATGATATCTTGGTTCAAAATGATGCGCTTGGTGTCACGAATGATACGCTTCTATAAAAAATTTATGCTCTTTGCTATTAGACAAAGTATGATGTATTGGTTAAAAATGATGCTCTTGGTGTCACGAATGATGCTCTTTGTTTCAAGTATGATGCTCTACCTCAAAGAAATGATGCACTCGTTCTGAGGACTTAATGATGCACGTATTTTCTTCAACCACCTAAAGTGATGCATTTGGTGACCACAACGATATACTCTTGTTACACTATGATGCTCTTAATCATAAACATGATGCACCTATTCTGATGACTTAATTATGCACTCATTTTCTTCAACATTACAAAAATGATGAAGTTCTCAAACTGATGCTCTATGTGCTTAAAATGATGCTCCCTTTGATAAGAATGATGAGCTTAGCATTTAAAATGATGCTCTTCGCTGTGGACAAAGTATGATCTCTTAGTTCCAAATGATGCTCTTGGTTACACGAATGATGCTCTTGGTTTCAAGTATGATGCGCTACCTTACAAAAATGATACATTCGTTCTGATGACATAATGATGCATTCATTTTCTTTAACCTTCTAAAATGATGCCTTTGGTGGCCACAGTGATGCACTCCCGTTGCACTATGATATTCTCTCTCACAAGAATGTTGCACTCGTTATGATGGCTTAATGATGCACTCATTTTCTTCAACTTTTCAAAATGATGCACTTTGTAACTAGAGTGATGCTCTCCTTTTCACTATGATGCTTTCCCTTACAAACATGATGCATTTTCCCTCACTAATGATGCATTCCTACTCAAACATGATGCAATTCCCGTCCTGAATGATGAACTCAGATGATGCACTTCGTCCTCCAAAATGATACTCTTCATGTATCAAATGATGCACTCCCTGCATCAAATGATGCTTCTATGCGAAATTATGCTTATGTGGTGCAATGTGATACATGTTTTGCTGAAAAATTATTATTTTCCATCTACTTCAGCTGATATTCTTCTAATTCATTACTATTTGGAATTATTAAGTTCAATCTGATAGATTTGAGCATTATTTGTTTGCAATTCATGTTTACATCATTTTTATAAAAAAAACATCATAATAAGTTGAGAGCACATCATAATAGTATGTAGGGGCATCATAATTCTGTCATCTGCAACAGGTTTTAGTTTCAAGGCGTGAGACGAATTAAGTCGTTCAGCTCAGGAAATGGCTAGGAATTAATGGAGCGTCGACGACTAAGGAAGCGATTGGTTGCTTTGGAGCGGTCAATTGTCGTGACTTTGGTGATTGTTGGTGGAGGAGGAGGCAACCATCGAGTTGCTAACGGCTAGTCAGTCCTTAAAGAAGGAGCTATGGTGGTTGGAGACTGCAAGTGAGAGATGGAGGATGATGGTCCGATTCATGCCGGAGGTACGTTAACGGTAAAAATACGGAGAAGAAGAAGTGATAACAGTTTTGAAAATAAATGCAATTGGACACAAAGAGGGACATATTAAAGCCTGACACACAATAATCTATGCATTAAGAAAAAGATGAAACTGAGCATCAAAGTAACGATATCCCAACGATATAGTAAATAATTATTACAAGGAGTGTGCAAATTAGAATCCAAATTAGTCCAAAATTTTATAATGCTAGGGCCTTTCCTTTAACTTTTTTCTTAGAAGAAAGGAAAGCGAAGACAGTTTTTGGCTTTATATATATATATATATATATTAGCCATGTCTTACTTTATATTTGTGTTTAATTCAAATTTTCATTAAGAATAGCTTTGTTAAAAAAATATTTAGAAATTAGACATAGTAAACTTTTTTTTTTGAAGCAAACATATTTAACTTTTATTAGAATATAAACTTGTACAATTTACACTATATCCTTTTGGCTTTTCTAATAGCGGCAACAATAGCAGGTATGGTGCTATAAAAGCCTTCCGCTATTAACTGCTATTACTGGAGCTATTGTTTTTCTGTATTTTCAACTTATAGCGGCAATATGCTTAATAGTGGCTCAAGAGCTAGTATTAGGGGGTTCAAACTTAAAAGGGGAGGAAAAATTTTAGGTGAGAATTTTCATTACTCATCATGAGAAACACAGACCATGTTTCACTTTTTATTCGGGTCCTCAAACCTACAACCAAAATGAGGGTACGTATCGGAGGATAGGAGGACAAAACGTTGGGCAAGGGGTGGTCAAATGGGGTGGGTCCCACCGAAATTCACTTTTCACACGTGAATTCGGTGAAATCATTTCTTCCGTGAACACTGGACATCCGAAAAATAAATTTCTCACTAGTGAAAAATGAGTAGGGAAAAAGTCAAAAAATCATCTCTTTTGGGCCAACTTTGAAGCCCCTATTGTCGTTATTACATTGCAGAAAAAATCACGTTACACACCTATACCAATCAACCACCTAACGCCACATACCAACCTTTTAGTAGCGCCTAATAGCGGTTGTGCCGCTATAACAGCAAATAAAAGAGTACAACATCCGTTTTCTCATCATTTTAAAACAATCGGTGCTCAACCTCCATGATCCTATTTGGGAAGAAGATTGAAACTCCTCCAACTCTTTTAGTGGTTTTTCTTTTCTTCTCATCATCTTCAATTGACAAACACTTCAAAAGCAATTAATAAAGAAGAGCGGATTTGTTTCAGATATAATTAATATAATGTATTATATGGTTATAAATAATAATTTTTTGTTATCTGATCATATGTGGTTAATTTTGCATCACTCAATTTAATAAAACTTCAATACTATTCTCAAATTATAACTAGATCAACATTAATTACTCCAGTCAAAACAATATTATTACAATATTTTAACGATCCTAATAGGGAATCTCGATTCTCCAATATCTAGATATGGAAAGTAAAGAACCCATATGAAAAATGTTAATGAAAAATGTAAACCGGAAAACATTAAAAAAAATGTAAAAGAAAAAAAATTATAGTGATGACTAAAAAAGTGCAAATCAGGATTCAGTATGATATGCATAAAATTAAAGGTCTTTTATATATGTAAAAGTTAAAAAAGTTTTTTTTCGAAAGACAATTTTTTCCATTTTTGCTTTGATCAAGCATTATTGGGCCTATTTGAGGGACCACTCTCTCAGTGATGTTTTCTCCATGCACAATGCTCGAACTCGATACCTAATTTAAGGAAAGATGAGAGTCCAGATTGCGTGTCCCTTCTTTTGTGCCCCTTCCATGTCTCCCACTATAAACTTCCATGTCTCCCACTATAAATGACTAACGGTGTTACATCTTCCGTTAAAAAATTAACATATTAGTTAACACTGTTAGTGATTTTATAGTGGTGGACATGGAGGGGACACAAAAAAGGGAGACATGTGATCCTCTCGCGAAAGATGAGTCCCTTGCTATTCAATCCAACCGAAATTACTTTGATAATCTTTTTGGTCAATTACTTTGATCCCAAAACATAATTTTGGTTAAAATATAAAAATAGGAAAAAGTACATTTTTTGTTCATTAGCTTTGATGCATGTCCTATTTTTGTCACACTTTAAAAATTCGACATATTTTAGTTCATAGCTTTGGGTTTGTGTCCTATTGAAGACTTGCCGTTAATTTATCCGTTAAATTTACTGTTAGATGAATTAAATGACTAAAATACCCATACTTAATTTACAACTTGTTTCCGGAGTTTATGAAACTCTATCAATTTTAGACCCCATTTTTCTTCTCTCCTTTGCATCCCTCAACAACAAAAGCAAAAAAGAAGCAGAAGCAAAAAAAAGAGGCAAAAGCGTCGGCCTCCACCTTCCTCCTCTTCCAGTTGCAGCCTTTCATCACCAATCAGCAGCCTCCGTAGCACCACCGCATCACGTCTGGTTCGTCTAGTTGTACTAAGCTGCCAGAAACAATCCAGCGTCGATCTGCTGCCTCTAGGCCTCCAATAGCGATCTGCCGCTGCATAATCCGACCCATTGCATCCAGGCCACTCCAGCGCCGATCTGTTGCCTCCAGCACCGCGTAATGTTTGCTTAGCCACCAGCGCACCACTCACGATCAGCTCCGGCTTCGGAATAGGCCGATTTTGCCGTAACCCGGTCAGATGACCCACCAATCCACGGCCATCCTCGTCTTAGATTTTCATATTTGGGTCAACCAGTTTCTTTCTTCTCTGTTGGATGCAAAGAGAAGAAGGAAGTGAAGCAGGGCTAGCTCAATGTTTCGACTATAAGTTTCGATTTTGGAGAGGGAATTGGTAGATTCAACAAAGAGAGAGAGAGAGAGGGGTCTTCAGGCTTGTGATTGGCGGTGGTTTCCAGCTGAGAAAAGTGAGGAGAAGAAATATTAGTGCTTGTGATTTCAATCCGCCAGTTTCATATTCGAATTTTCCCAAAGGATCAAACTCGGCAACGATTCGTTTTTGTTTTGGTGATGAACGTCAGGCGGTTTCGACGGAGAGAGCAAGATACAGAGGTGGAGTTACTGGCAGACCACGATTAATGGTGATGGTGATGATTATCAGAAGAAGGTGAAGATAGAGGTAAAGGGAGAAAAACTTAGGGACTTGTTTGTATATTTATTAAAAGTTTAGTGGCCATATGTCTATTAAATATGTAATTAGATTTTATTTTTAGTGCTATTTACGTCAAAATAACCTAATTAACGATCAATTTAACGTTTAAACTAACAAAATGACTAAAATATGATAGAAAACCATAACTTTAGGACCAAAATATGACGAATTCTTAAAACGAGACCAAAATAGGACACTTGTTATAGCTAAGGGACTAAAAATGTACTTTACCCTATAAAAATACCAATGAAAAATATAAACTCTAACAATTGAATCATATTGAAATCTTTATTTTCATTTAAGTCATTGGTTAAAAGATAGTAATGTCGGATAAATATGTGTCATGAACAAAGAAAATGCCTTAAACATAAAAGAGAAAGTTAAATGTATTTTGGATATTATATTGAAAATAAATCAAAATTTACCAAAACTTGTACTATTCATAATATCTTATCATATTTTCTACAATTAGAATATAGTTATAATGTTCTGCGTTAACAGAGCGGCAGAACGAGTTCCATGGTGCGTTATTGGAATATAATGAGTTCCAAAAATGTGTGTCATTAAAAGAATACTCCCTCCGCTTTAAAAAGAATTTTCCATTTTTTTCAGTATTTAATATATAAAGTTTTTTCTCCAACCTTAACTTTATTGAAGGATATGATGAATTGAATAGCAGATGATATTTCAAGAGTTGAGGATAGGGTATCATTACGAAAGTAATTTAGTAGCATAGAATTGCATAGGTTAGGTTGGCCGGCCGCAACAAGAACCGAGCAAAGCGACAAGTGACAAATGCCTTGCCATGGCCGCTTCTGTAGTTTCTCGTTGATCTGATTCACTCATGTTCCAACTCCAACGCCCATGATTAAATTGTACAGGGTATAAATACAACGCCTCAATAGTATTTAACTCCAAACTAGCAGGGCTAAATTAGTATTAGCATAATATCAAAGAAAATGGAACTGAGCTCTGTCCCATTCGCCTTACTCATCCGTCTCTTGATAATCATTTCCCTTCTCGCCGCCGCCGTCAGGCCGTTGACGTCGCCGCCGATCAACGTCTGGCCCAAGCCCAGATCCATGACATGGGCGCAGCCCATGATGGCCACGCTTGTCTCCCCAAATTTCACCATCTCTTATCCTTCCCACAGATATCTCTCCGCCGCCGCCAACCGCTACCTCCGGCTCATCCTCTCGGAGCACCACCGCCCCCTCGTCCCGCCGGCCGTCAATCTCTCCTCCTCCTCCCCTCCCGTGGATGTCCTATTCATCTCCGTCGCGGACATCCACGCCCCCTCCACCACGGCGTCGACGAGTCCTACAATCTGTCCCTCGCCAGAGGCAGCGCCGCCGCGTACCTGAGAGCGGAGACGGTGTGGGGAGCGATGAGAGGGCTGGAGACGTTCTCGCAGTTGGTGTGGGGGGAGCCGTCGCGAATGCCTGCGGCCTTCACCGTCTGGGATGCGCCCCTGTTCCCGCACAGAGGAATCATTCTCGACACTTCAAGGAATTTCTACCAGGTGGATGACATTCTCCGGACTATCGCCGCCATGAGCTCCAACAAGCTCAACGTCTTCCACTGGCACATCACAGATTCCCACTCCTTCCCCTTGTTGCTTCCCTCCGAGCCCAATCTCGCCGGAAAAGGATCCTACGGCTCTGACATGCTCTACACCCCCTCTGACGTATCCTCCATTGTCCAATTCGGTCTGGAGCATGGCGTCCGGGTCATACCCGAAATTGATTCACCGGGTCATACAGGATCATGGGCAGAAGCGTATCCCGAAATAGTCGCCTGTGCAAATATGTTCTGGTGGCCGGCCGGCGTTTCTTGGGACGACCGCCTTGCATCTGAACCTGGAACCGGCCATCTCAATCCCCTGCACCCCAAAACTTACGAGATCCTCCAAAATGTAATCCGCGACGTGTCTTCCCTCTTCCCGGAGCAATTCTTCCACGCCGGCGCCGATGAGATCGTTCCCGGTTGCTGGAAGGCTGACCCGACAATCAACTCCTACCTCTCCAACGGCGGAAGCCTTAATCAGCTTCTAGACAAATTCGTGAACACCACTCTGCCTTACATCGTCTCCCTCAACCGGACCGCCATCTACTGGGAGGACGTTCTGCTAAACGACGTCGTTCACGCCACCCCCACCACGCTTCCACCGGACCACGTAATCCTCCAAACCTGGAACAACGGGATTAACAACACCAAACGGATCGTCGCCGCCGGCTACCGCGTCATCGTTTCATCTTCAGATTTCTACTACTTAGACTGCGGCCACGGCGACTTCGTCGGAAACGACAGCCAGTACACGGTGGCCATGGGAGCTAATTACAACGGCAACGGCGGCTCGTGGTGTGGGCCCTTCAAAACATGGGCGACCATCTACAACTACGATATCGCCGATGGGCTGAGCCAGGAAGAGGCGAAGTTGGTGTTGGGTGGAGAGGTGGCGTTGTGGTCGGAGCAAGCGGACACGAGCGTTCTGGATCCACGGCTTTGGCCACGAGCTTCTGCAATGGCGGAGTCGCTGTGGTCAGGGAACAGGGATGAGAAGGGGATGAAACGGTACGCAGAAGCAACGGATAGGCTGAATGAGTGGCGACATAGGATGGTGCGTAGAGGGATAAGGGCCGAGCCCATGCAGCCACTTTGGTGCATTAGGAACCGTGGGATGTGCAATACCGTCAATTCATCACCTACTTAGGATTATTGCCCTATCAAAAAAAAAAAAAAAAGGAATATTGTGATTGATGACTGGCACCTTCATTCACCTCAAACTTAGATGCCTCTATGGTTAATGTAACAGACATAGGTGGTACTAAGAAACTTTTTCTCCATTAGCTTACTTTATTTTTACAACATTTTGACTTTTTTTTTTGTATCAAATTGATTTCAATTTATTTACATTAATTTAAGGTAAAAAAAATTAAAAAATATTGTAGAGATGAGAATTCCAATGAAAGTCGTCACCAATCATTTTACCTAGGTCGATTGGAAACCTACAAATGATCTACAAGAGATCTGCGCCGGTTAATCAATTACGCACAAAAATATAAATTTTCAAATACCCAAAATTGGTACCACGTGCTCATTCTAATTTTTGCTTGATTTTCACAAATAAAAGAAAGGATAAAAAATGTCAATTAAGAAAATAACTGAAATGAATCATTAGGAATTGTAATAGATCAAATCAACAAAAGAAAAAGAATCAACACAATTTAACATTGATATATAGGGGGTCCAAGGAGGTCGTTCCAAACGCTGACGTCATCGTTACGTCATCACTACGAGGAGCCCCCTCGTTAATACGATGAGTATCCTCGTATAATGGCCTGGCAAGCCAACAATACGAGGGTGCTCCCCGCATGGTCGTATTGGCGGAAAACTGCCGTTTTGTCACGGGCTTGGCTTACAGACATGGGTAAAGCCATATTGACACTCCAACTCCAAGTCAAAGGCCCACTTAAGTAATGTTAGATTACCACTGTTTGTGGGGATACATCAATCCCAAATCCTGGAAGTCAGTTATACCAACAAGGGAAAAATCCTGGCAACACTTTACCCCAGCATGGGAAGAGCCCTAGCATCACCCTATAAATGGGGTGATGCCAACCAAAAATAAGGTACTAGCTACACACCCACAGTTTCTCCTTTCTTCTGCACCTAAGAGTTTGTTGTGCCTTGGCTCTTGCAACCTCCCACCTCCCAATGAACGGGAAGAGCAATCGCAGAATCAGAATCACACCTATGGGAATCTCTATGTCGACGACCTCCTTCGGCGCATCAACATGGTCGAGGAGCTGGTCAAGGCACCAAACCAGGTTCTCGATGATATCGAGGTACTCCTCACACAACCCTTCACAAAAGACATCATCGCCGTCCAGGCACCCGCCGACTTTCGCATGCCAGTCATCAAAAGCTACGACGCCACCTCCGACCCTGTCAATCATCTGCATCGTTACATCTCCCAAATGGAGATGACACGCGCCACGGACGGAATACTTTGCAAAGCTTTCAGCTCTACCCTCAAGGGGGCTGCATCTACGTGGTTCGGAACGTTACGGGTGCATCACTTCAAATGTTTCAAGCACCACCCCCGAAGACTGTCCAACACCTACTTAGGGTGAAGCAGCAAAAGGAGGAACCCCTTCGAGACTACATTCGACGATTCCAGGCGGTAGCCGTTCAAGGTCAGGGGATCTCTCCAGACATACATCTCTTGGCTGTTACCCAAGGCCTCCAACACGAGTCAAGGCTCGCATACAACATTAACGAAAATACCGTCATGACGATGAGTGAGTTCATAGATCGAGCAACCCGATTCATGAATTCCGAAGAAATCAACAAGCCCTACAAACGATCCTCTTCTAATGATCGGGGCAAGATATATGACAAGGAGTCAAGTTCATCAAGGTACCAATCCTCGGTCGGAACTCCGAGGACCTCCAATCCTCACCCCCTTTTCGTGACACTAGCACAATCATCCTACTGCTGCTCGAAAAGCAGAACAAGGTCCCCAAGTGGCCTCAACCTATCCAACACAAGAACACCAAGGGTTTCGACAAGTTCTGCCTCTATCACAAGGATCGAGGACACGACACAGAGGCTTGCTGGCAGCTCAAACATCTCATTTCTGAGATGATTGAACAGGGGAAACTTAAGGAATTCCTCGCCCATTCCACCTCGCCATGTAAGGACTTCCCAAAGGGTCGCAAAAGGGAAGATGACAATGACGACTGCGACAAATCGTGTCGCCGTGACACCAGCCCTCGGAGGCAAAACCTTCCGCCACCCCCACCAGTGGGCACTATCCACGTGCTCACAAAATCGGAAGGTGCCTCCAGCCGAAAGCGTTACGCGAGAGAAATCTTGCAGCTCGACCACTTGGAGGAGAATGTCATCTATCGCCCTAATGGGACCAAGGTCATTTTCCAGCACTCTGACCCACTGCTAATCACAGCACGGATCACAGGTTACAACACCAATAGGGTGTACATCGACACCGGCACAAACACTAGTGTCATCTTCAAGGACATGCTCGACAAACTTGAGATACACATGTCCGCGGTAAGGAACAGCTCTGGTCCTACATTCGGCATCGGCTGGGACATTGTCCCAACAATCGGGGTCGTCAACCTCCCTCTCAAGTTGATTGGGGATACGCAGTTTAACACACTTGACTGCCACTCCGTCATGATGGAATTCTTGGTCTTGGACATCCCGTCAACCAACAATGCCATCATTGGCCGGCCTAGCCAGGTCGACTTCCACATGCGATGCGATATCCGTTCCCTCAACATCACCTTCGCAACACCTCGAGGGGACGCGCACATATACATTGACCAATGGACCTCTAGGACAAATTACGTGGCCACACTAAGTTCTGCCGTCGGCCCATAGACCTAAAATACCAAGGGCGACCCCATGGACCCAGATGACCAACCACGTCTCAACGACGTCACCGACGAAGTTGAGATCATCCCCGATAAGAAATTCAAGATCGGGAAGGACCTTAAACAGAAAGAAAAGATGAGCCTCATTCACCTTCTCGAGGCCAACTTGGATTTCTTCGTGTGGGAATAAAGGACTTGCCAGGAGTAGACCCCAGCATCATTATCCACAAATTGAATGTGTTTCCGGATGCGAAGCCGGTTAAACAAAAGAAAAGGGGTATGGGCCCCTCCAAAAAACAATTCGTAAAAGAGGAGGTTTCCAAACTCCATGATGCTGGAATAATAAAAGAAATTCAGTACTCCGAATGACTCGCTAACATAGTATTAGCTGACAAAACTAATGGAGACCTCCGTATGTTCGTTGACTTCACGGGGTTCAACAGGCATTGTCCTAATGACCCGTACCCACTACCAGTCATCGATCAGCTCGTTGACGCCACTTGCAAGTACAAATACTTGTCTTTCATGGACACCAAAAGTGGCTACCATCAAATCGATATGGACCCGAACGATGCCCACAAAATGGTATTCACAACAGTCGACGATGTATACTACTACATTCGAATGCCATTTGGACTTAAACACGCTGGAGCCACATACCAACGTTTGATGAATAAATTCTTTGTCCATCAAATGGACCGCAACCTCGAGGCCTACGTTGACGACGTCATAGTTAAAATTATGACCTTCGACGGTCACCTACGAGATCTCGACGAGACATTCCAATCATTTGACATTATGGCCGACCTTTCCATCTACCCCCTCGAACAAGGGCCCTCGAGGAGTGCACCATCAGATTTGGGGCACCCTCGAATGGGACATGTTCGTAGATGGTTCGTCCAGTACAGATCGCCCAGGAGAGGGCATCCATATAAGAGGACCACATGGCATGAAAGCTAACCTATATGTGGCTTTCCAATTTCTAGTCACTAGTAACGTGGCAGAATGCGAGGCCCTCGTCGCGGGGTTAAAAACTGCCCTTAAGTCTGGCTTACAACGCCTGACAATACACAGCGACTCACAGCTCGTGGTTGGCCAAGTAACGGGAATGAATGAATGCAAAGATCCCATTTTGTCGAGGTACTTAAGCCTCGTCAAAAACCTACAAAGGCAGTTCGAACGGCTGAATATCAACAAGATTCCAAGGGATCAAAACACTAAGGCTGACAAGCTGTCCAAGGGAAGGACAGACGCCATCCTCAAGACTCTGGCGAAGCCCTTGATAAGCATTGTCCATGTCATCAACACCAATATGGCAGCCGACATGAGGCAACCAATCCTCCAATACCTCCAATCGGGAAAGATCGATGGCCCTCCGGCATTCCAAAAGAAGATAAGAATGCAATCCTCACGCCATATCGTCATAGACGGAACACTATGGCGCAAAGGGTATTCTGCCCCTTTACAAAAGTGTATCAGTCTAGAGGACTCCCAATTGGTCTTACATGAGGTCCACTCAGGGGTGTGCGGGGCACACATCGGCTTCGATGCTTTGGCCCATAAATGCTTACGCCTCAGCGATTATTGGCCAACATTAAAAAAGGATGCACATGATCTGGTGCGGAAATGTCACAAGTGTCAGCTTAATTCCCACATCTAGCGACAACCTTCAAATGAGGTAATGACAGAGACCTACCCGATACCATTTGTGTTGCAGGGCCTCGACCTCGTAGGGCCAATGCCTAAAGCTCCAGGCAGTTAGGCTGCTCAAGATGACCAACTCCGCCAAAGTTATACACTTTTTATGGCACGACCTCGTATCTCAATACGGCACTCCAAATACGGCACTCCAAAGGCCATAATCACAGATAATGGAACCCAGTTCTCAAGCACTAAACTAAAAAACTGGGCCAACAAGATGAATATTCAAATGCTCTACGCCCCCGTAGCCCACCCACAATCAAATGGTCAGGTGGAAGTTACAAATTGAACAATCAAAGAGGGGCTAAAGAAGCGACTCGATGCCGCCAAAGGAAAATGGGTTGAGGAGTTGCCTAGTGTCCTCTGGGACTACAGAACCACCGCTCGAGGACCAACAGGTGAAACACCTTTCACCCTTGTCTATGTCACGGAACCCCTACTGCCTATCAAGGTGGCTATCCCAACAGTCAGAACACTCTACTACGACGCACCTCACAACGAAAGCGGTCTTCGAGCACACTTAGACCTTGTTGAAAGAGTTGCGTGAAGGGACTAGGGTTAGGCTCATGGCCCTACGACAGCGTGCCAACCTCGAGCACAACACAAAGGTTCGAGCAAAACAAATCCACGTCGGGGGTATGGTCTTACTAAAAGCGGAGCTATCAGGCCGCAACCCCGGACATGGAGCTCTTCGATCTAGATGGGCAAGACCTTATGTCATGCATAGCAAAGAAAGACATGGTGTCTACAAAATAAAAGATCACCAAGGCAAAGTCCTTAAGAACGACTATCACATCGACGACTTGAAGCCTTACTACGTGTAAATTGTACACTCCGCATCAATGAAGTTCAAAACTTCGTGTTATGTGACCAACTCTGGTACATCGGGCAAATAGCGTTAATTCTAAAAGAATATTCATTACTTTGTAAAGTCATAATACAACACTAAACTACAATTACGCCAAAAAAACTACTTTGGGACCTCATCGTTTGGGGGTAGATCTACCCCATTTGAACAAAGTGGCCTCATCGGGCTCCTCCACCTTCGTGGCATCGAGTGCTTACAGCTCTAACGCCGCACCCATCGACTCCACTTGTTGTCGCCAGCACAAAAATCCTTCAGCAAAACGAATACCCTTGTTTGCCTTTGCCTCGACAGCTGTGTCGGTCAACGAATCAATGGATTTCTGCACACGGTCAACCCTCTCTGTAATGAGCTTCAAATAATTGGGTGGCTCGACACACTCGCCTTCAATGAGCTGAAGGCTCAAATGGTCATCGAGGTGTGCAAATGCCACCAAATCGGCGGCACTGGAACCAGCTGCTGCTACAGTCACCCCGAGCGGGTTGTGACTTGGGTGACCCGGGGTTCCGGTTTTGGCCTGCGGGTTATGGTTTTGGGCGGTCAGACAGCTTCCGAGGCTTATCTGAGTAATATTTTTGGGAATCCTTCTGGATTTGAGGTCGTATGGGTCTCCCGGACATTTCCGCCGAAAATATTTTTCCGGGGCCGGGACTTGTCTCGGGACGTACAACGGGCTCGGTAGCGCTCTCGGGACCTCGGAATGGGAAACCGTTTGAATATTTGGAATCGTGGGAACGTCCCGAATCTTTTTACGGAGTATGTTTTTTGGGACGGGACGTTCAGTCCCGGGCGACTTCCGGGGCTCGAGACGGGAATCCCGGGGCTCGGGATGAAAATTTTCCGACGGCTTCGGTGCGAGGTATGTTATATTTTGGGGCGGATTTTATGGTGAAGATTGAGGATTTTTGGGCATGGTGTGATTTTTGGTCCGAGTTAGTACGCGCGCACGTCGGGATTTGCTCGGGTTAAGTTGGCACGGTATGACACTCTGGATTTATAATTAAACATGTGAAACATGATTTGTGTGTGATATGAGGTCCCGAGAATGTGTCTCAGATTTCATTCCGTTTGGAGTTACGGTTTGAAAGTTGCAATTTTCGAGTTGGGTAAAATTGCAACTTTTGGAAAGTTTGGGGACCAATTTGTAATTGGCCCAAAAATCAGCAACATTTGGAAAAGCGAAGGAGAGGAAGTCGGCTGGAGAGAGAGAGATGGAAGGGTTGTAAAAAATGGAAGAATTAAAGAAAAAAAAGAAAGAAAAAAAAAAGTATAAAGGGTTGGGAAAATGCCAAAAGGGCATTTCTTTTTTCTTCATCTTCTTCTTCCTCTCACGTCTCCATCGCTAAGAGCTTCCGTGGATGAAGCTTCAACTGATCTCCATGAATATTGGTCCGAGCTTCGAGGTAAGGTTACCAAAACGATCCTTGTGTTGTGTAAGTGAATAATTTGAGGTCGGTTTGTGAAGTTTCAGCCCGGTTTGTAAACCGTGAGCTGCTGAAGTTTGGAAGTGGTTATGGAACCACCTTCTCTACTTGATTTCTTGGTTTCTAAATGTTCCTTGCACCTTCTTGTGCATGTTGGATAACAGGAGCGTAGGAAGAAACGCGCTTAAGTGGTGCCGAAGTGCGTTTGGAAAATTTGGTGTAAAATCCAACGGTGGATTCAGCGAAAGGTAAGGATATATTTGTGATCAGAGCGAAGTTTTGATTCTGATGGTGTAATTGGTTTTGTTACAACGGGCTCGGGGTGAAAGCCGTTTTTTCCGGCCGAGCCTCGGTTTTGGCGACAATGATATTGGCTGATTCTGTGAATTCTGAACATATATTCTGGATCATTTGTGAACATGGGGTAGTCAGAAACGCAACTTAAACTCTGCCGAAATTTGTACCGGGACAGCTTAACGAGAATTTCGATTCGGACTTGTGTGAACGATTTTGGAAGAAGGTATGATTTAAAGGTTTGGTTGTGTTTATGGATGTATAAGTAACAATGTTCTAGCTTGGTTTGGGAAAACGAGCTTTCTGTGGATTTTGCGGGAAAGTGCGGGATTGTGCGGGTTTGGTTTCTGGGGGTCTGTTTTGGTGAGTTCTGACTTGTGTGTGATTGTTCAGTGTGTTTCTGCATTGGTGGAGTTGTGCGGGACCTTAAAAGGCACAGTATCACATTTCGGGCCAGGAGCCGGGATTTCCCGGGACTTTTGCTGCGGAGCGGTTTCTCTGAGGTAAGGGCTCAACTTCTCTCGTTATGCATTCTGGAACGGGACTTTATGTATACCGGGTTAGTTGAGGCGGGTTCCGGGTTGAGGACGGTGGTTCGGTGATCCCGGGACCTATCATATGTTAAGGTACTGTTTGTAGCTTGTTCTGCTTCAAGGCCCGGATGGTCGTGGAGGCCACGAGTTCCATTTCTGTTCTGTATATCCGCACTAGGTGCCGATATTCTGCTTATACTTTTGGTATATTCTGTTCTGTTCTGCATATGCATTATGATATGTTTCTGTTTCGTGACGAGACCCGGGATGGTCTTAGAGACCACGGGTGCTCCTTGGCTTGGTTTGGTTTGGTTCTATCCGCACCGAGGGTGCCGACATTACTGCTTCGCGTATTCGCACTGTGAGTGCCGATATTGCTCGTGTGTCCGCACTGGAGGGTGCCGACACTTTATGTATATCCGCACCGGGAGTGCAGGTATACTTCTGTGACCCTATGACAGTTTGGGGATTGCGACCCCAGCCGGTACCGTGCTTCTGTTATGTATATTCTGAGCCCTTAGAGAGGGCTGTCGTTCTGTTATTTTAAGGGTCATTCTGGCGGTTGGACCGCGTATGATGGGTTCCGGCTCACCTCTGACTCTGCATACATGCATATATGTACACGGCGCGGACTGGGCCGTGCAAGGAGTTGAAGCTCCCGCAGACGCCAGAGAACCTGGAGAATTTTTCCCTCTGTCTCTACACCGCCCAAATGTCTTCTGGGTTGATATTTCCACTGCCCCCCCTTGTCCAGGACCAGTGTACTCTGTGGGGTCTCCCACCGTCACAACTTGGCCCTAATGCTTTCATCCATATCGCCGGGTTCATCGTGGCGTGCCGGTTGGCTGGGGTGGAGCCCTTCACGGACGTCATCTTGCATTTCTACCGGCTGGAGCTGCGAACAGGGGGACAATTTTTCCATGTTACTCCCCTCAGTGTTGGGGGGAATAGTTCTGTGTCTTTTGGTATTCCTTTAAAGTCCCACCATGACTGGCATGGTAGTTTTTTCTTCGTTTGCAGGGACGGGTCCTGGCGCTTCCCAGTTGCGAGGACTACGGAGGCCGTGCAGAGTGTGGCCCCAAGGCCTGTTCTGTACGTGGACGGGCACAGGTGGAGTGAATATGTTCGCCTCCTTGGGTGGCTGGACGACGTGTTGGCGAGGAGTTCGTGCGATGCACTTTTCCCTTTTTCCCTCACCCAGCTGGATGAGGTGGTCCTCAGGTGGGTTGGTGTTTGCACCGGCCACCTGATAGATCCCAAAGTGCCTCCGCCTTATGAAGGTTGGGCACCCGCGCATCGTGGTGAGGTGGTGGATGCACTTCGCGCTGCCCTCACCGGACCCAGAGGTGTGTTCTGAGTGGTGTTTCTTTTATTTTCTTGTCTGTGTACTGATCTCTGTTCTTCCAGATGCTCCTGCTCGCCCTGACGAGGAGAAAGACAAGAGGGGTTCCATGCGCGCTGCGGTGCAGATCCACCTCGCGTGCGCGTATAGGGAAAACGCTCCCCCCGCCGCAGAGAAGGTTCTCGGTGCCGTTCAACCCTCGAGGAAGAAAAGGCCAGCCTCAGGTTCAGGCGTGCCGCTCGTAGGAGAGGCGAAGAGGAAGAAGGTGTCCCGCGATGCGGTGCAGCGCCTTGGAGAGAAAGCTCCTCGCGGATCGGACCTGGCCACTCCACGAGGACCTGTCCAGGGAGAGACTCCCAGTGTTGATGAAGTGCCCAAGGAGGGGGCTCCTGAAGGCGTTTCTGGGGAGAAAGGGGTTAGCGAGACTCCGGTGGTGGAGGCCCCTGGTTCTCAGTTGAAAGCGGCGGCGCCAGTTGAAGATACTGGGATGGACGCCTTTGTGTCTGGGTTGCTGGCGAGCCCTCCCAGGGCGAGTCTTGAAGTTCCTTCTGAGAGTGTTGTTTTGCCTCTCCCTTCCCAAGCGGAGGCCTCCCCTCAGATTGAGGCTTCTCCCCAGGTGGGGGGACCCTCCTCAAAGAAGATTTCCTCTGCCGACGATCTCTTGCTGGCCATGCGAAGAAAGTCCAAGTCCAGCGCGAAGGCTGGCAGTTCTATTGGAGTTAAGGCACCCGTAGTCCCCGCGGAGAGTGGCGCTCTCGCGCCTTGTGATATTCAGCCTGGAGTGGGGAGAGATGATGGGGTGTTCTCCCAACAAGCAGCCATGCTCCCCAGAGGGAAGGGGCTCTAGAGGAAGTACCCTCAGGTCCTCCATGCGACGTCGTAGATGGGGCTTTGGCGTTGAATGAGGTCCCCTCTCAAACGAGTGCTTAGGATGTGGTTTGCCATCCTTGCGAACCTTCTGGGGGCAGTGCGAACTTCCTGCTTTGGATCAAGGCCCCTCGCAAGGTGAGCCTTATTCTTCATTCCCTCGTTTTTCACGTTTCCTTCTTTGTGCTAACAAGTCCTTCATTGTAGAGGCGGAGCCCTCTCGCCCACCATGCAGTATTCGTGACAGCGTGGTGGACTTGGGCGCGGCAGTGACCGTGCTGGAGGAGACTGGGGTGTGGTCACACTTCCTGGAGAGGAAGCGCGAGATCGCTAAGGAGATCCCCAAGTGGACTGAGGATCCTGGTGCCTTGAATGCCTTGAGGGAAGGCCTCAGGGCGCAAGTCTTTAAGGAGGAGGGTCTGCCCCTGGAAGGAGCTTGGGACCCTGTCCTCCTCCTGAACAACAATTCTTCATTGTTGTGTGGGGGAGAGCGCGCGATGTTGTCCTGCTTGGAAGGGCTTCGCACTCCCTTTGATAGGGAGTTGATGGATCGAAGCCTGGACTCCCCAGTTGAGTTTTTAAAGGAGGCCGCCAAGCGTAGCCTTCAGGTCAGTCATCTCCTTTTGCCTTTGTTTTCTTGTCTTCCAGCTTCTGTGCTGACCCATCACATCACAGGCTGCCGTTAACGAGTACGCTGGGCTCAGTCAGTGGCACCAATTCCTGAGCTATGCGAATGCGAGGGACCATGCCCAGATTAGCGAGATCGCTCACCTGAAGGAGGAGGTGGACGCTGTCCAGGTCGCCAAGGTTGAGGCGGAGAGGGCCAACAAGAGGGTGGCTGAGCTGGAGACCTGGTGCGCTGCTCTGACCAGGGAGAAAGAGGAGTCTCGCCTGGAACGTCTGCGGAGGGATGCCCTTCTGAGGAGCTCCTGGTTTTGCATCCTGCCTGTGAGGCGGAGCTGGCGAAGAAGGAAGATGAGCTCGCCGAGAAGAAAACCGAAGTTGCCGTTTTGAAGACGACGCTTTCTTCTCTGAAATCAGAGACGGAGATCCTCCTGAAGGAAACTGCGGAGAAGCTTGAGAACGCGGAGCTTGTTAGGCTGGACATCGCGCACCACCATGTCGACCTGCTGACAGACCTCATGGGCGTGGTGCAGGAGGTGTGGGATCTTGAGCGAGATCTTGGGCTGGCGCTGTACCCTGGGGAGGACCCTGAACATACATCAACTTACCAAGGGAAAATCCATGATAGGTGGTCTCGCCTAAGGCAGAGGATTGATGAGCTCCAGGCGCAGGGTGAAGTTGGAGTGCAAGGATACGAGGAAGGTTGGTTGCGGTGCCGCTTCCAAGTGGAGCAGTTACATCCTGGGTTGGACTTGGGAGCCCTGGATGCCTCTAAGACTAATGATCCTGAGACGAGCAGCCTGCTTGACTGGGGCGAGCAAGGGAGGAAGATGAGGGCAGGTTGGTATGCCTTGCTAGATTAGGAAGGGGCTTTGGGTCATGTGTTCGACCCCCCTTTTATGTAGGATGGCCCCTGAGCCATCGCAATTTTGTGCCTGTATACAACATTGAAATGAAGAGGTTTTCAGTTACCTTGTTGCTCTTTTATTTCTGCGATAGCCTTGTAGGGGACGTTAGCGAACCGTTAGGCTAAGTCGTTGAGGATCCTTTGGGGTTCGCATAGCGGGGCCCAAAGATCTTTCGAGGGAATATCTGAGGTTCGCATGGGCGAAGTCATCAGAGACCTCTGCAAAGCGGTTTCATGCTTGGGGTCTATTGGGGTTCGCATCGCGGGGTCCCAAAGATTGCTCGCAAGGTTCGCGTTAGCGATGCCCTTTGGTAGTGTACGCACGTTCACGTGTATGGGTTACCTGACAAGGTCATATGCCGTCACCTTAATAGGTTAGGCTTTAGCCATTCTGACCGGTCGGGTGCAGAAGGCGTTTGGGTGATCATTGATGATATTATTCTGCGTTAGTGTTAAGAAGTGGGGCAACATCTCATTCATTCAAGCCATGGGGTTACCATGATTTACACGTAGTATGGGCGAAGGTCATCCGCGTGGAAGTTACGAGGTAGGTGTCTTCCATCCTGGTCCTGTAACTCATAGACGCCCGGCCGGACTTGTTTGTGGATGATGTAAGGACCATCCCAGTTGGGTCGCAGGACACCCTGTTTGGGGTCGCGAGCGGTGATGACTGATCTAAGAAGGGCGAGGCCTCCTGGCTTGAGTGCCTTTGGTCTGACTTTAGCGTCGTGTTGCAAGTTGAGACGCTGTTTGAGGGCAAACTGGCGAAGGCGCGCTCCCTCGCGGAGTTCCTCAAGCAGGTCTAGTTTGGCGCAGAGTCCTTGATTGTTGGCCTCATCGTTGAAGTTGATCATCCTTATTGTTGGGAAGTCTGCTTCTATGGGGAGGAGTGCATCTGTGCCATAGACTAGGGAGAAAGGTGCCTCCCCCGTTGGTGTTCTCTTTGTTGTCCTATAGTCCCATAGGACACTGGGGAGTTCATCAACCCATCTCCCATTTGCGCCAGCCAGGCGTTTCTTGAGCCCTTCCTTTATTGTGCGGTTGGTTACCTCAACCTGGCCGTTGGACTGGGGGTGAGCTACTGGCGCGTAGAGCATGCGGATCTTGTTGTCTTCACCCCATTGTTGGACCCTGTGGCTGGCGAATTGGCTTCCATTGTCTGTGATGATGGCGCGAGGGATGCCATATCTGCAGACGATGTTCTTCCACAGAAGGCGATGATTTTGGAGGACGTGATCTTCACCAATGGTTCGACCTCAACCCACTTAGTGAAGTAGTCCACGGCGACAACACGTAATCTGCATCGCCTGCCGCTTTGGCATTGGCCCGATAAGGTCAAGGCCCTAAAGGGCGAAGGGTACGGGATTTGTGAGTTCGGGGACTCCGCTGATGGTAATCGTTGGATGCACGAGTTGACCGGCATTGATGGCATGTTCGACCGGTGAGGCTGTATCTTTCTTCAAGGTTGGCTGTAGTACCCTTGGCGAAGGACTTTGTGTGCAGTGCCTCTGCTGCAATGTGGGCACCGCAATCGCCCAGTGGATGGCATCCAATACACAATGTCCCTCCTTGGCGGTGAGGCATCGTTGGAGTGGTGAGGAGAACCCGCGATGCCACAAGCAGCCCGCTCACGAGGATGAATCTTGTTACTCGGCGCTAGTGCGAGGTTCTGTGTCCGCCCCCTATAGATCGTCGATGATGGGAGTTCGCCAAACATCCGGGTCTATTGTTTCAAGGGAGCCAATGTCTACAGTTCCGTCTATAGATGGCCGCGCCAAGGTTTCCACCGTCGAAGGTGTTTTCCCCTTTGAGAGCATATCTGCAATGGTGTTCTCGGAACGGGTAATATGAATGAAGATTGCCTCCTCAAAGTTTGTCCACAGTTGATTGACAAGCTTCAGGTATTTGACCAGAGTAGTATCCTTGCACTCTGAGCATCCCCGTACTTGGTGTATCACCAGTTGTGAATCACTGTGCATGTGAATTCGGCGACTGCCCGCCTTTATGGCTATCTTGAGGCCCGCGATGAGGGCTTCATATTCTGCAACATTATTAGTCACAGGGAATTGGAAAGATACACGGAGAGTGCTTTCCATACCTAAGGGTCCGCGCAGGTAGACGCCTCCTGCTGGAGATGTTGCTTTGGATGCGCCATCAACATACATCTCCCACTCTGGGGGTGGAGGTTCAGGTGGGGTACTTGTTCCTAAGGCGTGCCATGCTCGGGAATTGAGAATTCCGCCAGGAAGTCTGCGAGGGCCTGGCCCTTTATTGCCTTGCGAGGTTCATAGTTAATGTCGTACCCGCTTAGTTTAATGCACCACTTAGCCAGGCGACCTGAGTGCTCGGGTCTTTGGAGGATCTCCTTGATTGGAAGGTCTGTGCGCACGGTGATCGTGTGCCCTTGGAAGTAGGGATTGAGCTTCCTGGCTGCGTAGACTAATGACAAGATAGCTTTCTGTTACCTTGTCTCTGCCGATTGTAAGGTGTGCCTGGTGTAGTAGACCGGCCATTGTTTGTCGCCTTCCTTAATGAGGACTGATGCCACGCTGTTGCTCGTTGTGGAGAGGTACAGGACAAGGTCATCGCCAGGCCTGGGGCATTTGAGCGTGGGTAGCTCCTGTAGGTGCCGCTTGATGGTGTCGTACGCTTCCTGGCAGTCCTCAGTCCATTTGCAGGCTTTCGTCTTCCGGATTTGGTTGGAGAAAGGCTTGCAACGGTCGCTGAGCTTTGATATGAACCATCCCAGGGCGACTAACCTTCCTGTTAGCTGCTGGACATCCTTCAGGCCTCTTGGGACGCGAAGGCTAGCAATGGCCTCTATTTTCTTGGGGTTGGCGCTAATCCCCCCTCTCGAGACTTGGTAACCAAGAAATTTTCCTTCGCCAATGCCAAAGATGCACTTCTTTGGATTCAGGCTCATGTTATACGCTCGGAAGTTGGTGAAGGTCTCTTTCATGTCCTCCAAGTTCTGGGCGGTTGCCCTACTCTTTACCACTATGTCGTCAACATAGGCTTCAAGGTTCCTTCCAATTTGGTTTGCGAATACCCTGTTTACCAACCTTTGAAAAGTCGCCCTTGCATTCCTTAAGCCAAAAGGCATGCAAATGTAGTGGTAGACTGCTTCGCCAGTTGTGAAGGCGATTTTCATGGCATCGTCAGGATCCATGAAAATTTGATGGTAGCCACTGTACGCGTCAAGGAAAGAAAGCACCGGGTATCGCACAGTTGAGTCTACCAGTTGGTCTATTGGAGGTAAGGGGTATGGATCTCTGGGGCAAGCCCTATTGACTCCCTTATAGTCCACACACAGACGCCACTCGCCATTTTCCTTATCAGCAAGAACAATGTTAGCGACCCACTCAGAATAATGAACTTCCTTAATTATATTAGCTTCAAGCAACTTTTCCACCTCAGCGCGTACAAATTCTTTTCGATCTGGGGCCATGCCCCTTGTCCTCTACCTAACTGGCTTGAAGCCAGGGAGTACATTGAGTTTGTGGGAGATAACAGAAGGGTCTACGCCGGGGAGATCAGCTGGGCTCCATGCGAAGACGTCGATGTTGGCCTGGAGGAGGTGGATGAGGGGTTCCTTATCTTCCTTTGGGAGGTCTTTCCCTACGCGGAACTTCTTCCCGGGCGATATCTCGACCTCCTCAAAGTCACTAGATAGGTCTGGGGCAACTCCGCTTTCCGGCACAGGTTCCTCAGCTGGTTTCTTCCTCTTTGGCTCCATGAATAGAGGCAGCTGAGAGGGGCCAGCGAGCGCATTGACGTAGTTGCCCCTCGCCACATTCTAGTTGACGTAGATGTAAGCGTCACCGGCTGAGGTGTGAAACACCAATGTTAAGGTGCGCACATCACAACGAATGTGGAATTCGGTCTGTGTGGTGCGCCCAACAATGGCATTGTAAGGCGAAGGGAGATCGAGGACAATGAAGTCCACGAAGCTTGAGTGACAGACTTGCCTGTTATCCCTGGTGGTGCCCACCATCATGAATGGGAGCGTGATGGCCCCCAAGGTTGGGATTTCGTCCCTCCCAATTCCAAAAGTGGCCCCCTTTGCCAGCTTGATTTGGGACAGGGGTACCTTTGCCTCAACAAGTGTGTGCTTGTAGACGACGTTGGCGTTGGCCCCAGTATCCATGTAGACCCGGCCGATGTCCCATCCGGCGATGCGAGCCATGATGATGAGTGGATCTGAATGGGGGATCACCACGGAAGTTCCATCGCGACGATGAATGAGATGGCTAGCCGTGTGGTCCAGCTGATAGATTTGCCTCATGTAGCGGCGCCTCGCAGCTGCGCCTTCACACTGTGTAATCACATTGATGTGACCCCTGGCAGGTGGGATTTGATCAGCGCCCCTGGGGCCCTGCTTTGTTCTGGGTGCTCGCGACCGCGATCCTCCCGATCGCCTTCGCGCTTGTACCCCTTGGGGGAACCCCTTCGCAGGGAGGGGTTGCGAACAAGGAATTCAGTGAGCTTTCCTTGAGCTATCATCTCTGCCAGCATGCGCTTAAGCTCCACGCATTCCTCAGTGTCGAGGCCCTTATCGCGATGGTAGCGGCAGTACTTGTTGTTTGGCCTCGCGACGCCCTTGGGTAGTGGTCGAGGCCATTTGGGATACTCCCTTCTCTGCTCCAGGGCATGGAAGACATTTATACGGGAGTCCCTGAGTGGGGGCAAGGTTGGATAAACCCTGTCTCTGTTGCCTTGTTGAGGGGGTTGCCTCTGCGGACCCTGGCCTCTTGAGTCCTGGACGTGTGAGGGCTGCCCCCTTGTTTAAGTCCCTGAGCACTTGAGGTAGGGTATGGTACTCTCTTCAGTTGGCATGAACCTAGTCGCCCTATCCAGGAACTGCTCCATCTTGTGAGGAGGGTTGGTGTGCACATCCGTAAAGAACAGGGACCCCCACTGGAGACCCTGTATGGCCGTCAAGAGACGAGTTTCTTCCCCTAGGTTTGGAACCTGGATGGATTCCCCTTGGAAACGTTGGATGTAGTCCCTTAAGGACTCATCCTTCCTCTGTCGCACCTTCAGCAGGTGACCCGCAGTCTTTGGCGGAGGCTTGGAGACGACAAACTGGTTGGAGAAAACGCGTGATAGTTCCTCAAAGGAATCAAACTGCTTACCGCGAAGGGTGGTGTACCAATTTGCGGCAGCTCTAGTGAGGGTAGAGCTAAAGGCTCTACAGAGAGTGAAAGGCTGGGTCCAAAGGTGATCCAGCCCCAAGCTGGTGGAGTAGGGAGTATTCGCCCTCGCCTCCCTTTTCTCTATCTGTTCAAGGCACCTAGCGATGGCGGCGAATGCGGCAGAGTGAGCCGGGTCAGGATGGACTTCCTGTTATGGGGGAGGAAGGGTAGTTTCTTGTTGATTCAGCGACTGTTGAATGGTTTGGAAACCTCCTGTGGCTAGGACGCCGCGCAGATTTTGCACGACGGCCTCAGTGATTGCTACGAGGATTGTGGGGTCAAGACCAGCAACTGCTGAGTTCTGGACGATGACATTGTGCGGTGCCCCCACCACACCGGCAGGCTGATTGTGGTTGGTCGAGAGGGCAACTCGCCCTGACCCTACGGTGGCACCCATCCCCACTGGTTGGACGATTTCTCTTGAGGGAGGAGCATTACGCTCACCATGAGATGAGCTCTCCTCGGTAGAGTGGACTGACGCTCCATGGTTTGCGACGGCAGCGGGGGGATTTCTCCTCCCACGACCATTCTGACGACTTGCGCTACTCGTGGTAGGCATGACTTCTTGATCTTCGGTGGTTTCTTCGTGGGATTGTTGGTTTCCCACAGACGGCGCCAATCTGATAGCCTGGTCCCTTGACGGGACTGGGCCTCCAGATACTTGAATGGTGGTGGAACGGTTCCTTGACGGTGCCAATCTGCAAGGCGTAAAATGGAATACTCAGGAGCAGAAAGAGGAGTGGAGGTGTGTAGATGGGGTGTACCTCCCAAGCCATCCTTTAATAGGAGGCGTTGAGATGGCGGTTGTGCCGTGATGGGAGTGGTGGAGTGCTCCTCCACGTCCTTGAGTTGCGGAAGGCTGGAGACGTAGTGGAGAACGTGGGTAGATCGTGGGGATGACCGTTCCAAGCCTCCTTTCCCCAGTCTGTCATGCTGCCAAGTGATTGGTGGCGAAGTTCAGGGATCGCGAAGGCCCTGTCTGGCGAGGCCAGGAGATGCGAACCCGAAAGGTCCTGGCGAGGTCAGCAGGTGCGAAGCTTCCTTGACAAAGCCTTCGCGTGATCCGGTGGGATCGCGGCGCATTTCCTTGGCTGCTGCTGATGGTGCCGCGAGGGGTGAGATGCGAGGGGGCATTTGCTTGGGTAGTGTACCAGTTTCTGCTTTGATGGCTCTGTAGGTGTAGTGGCATGCATGTTAGAACACATATCATGTTGTATATGGTATATATTCTGGGCTATATTCTGATTCTGTACTGTCTTCTGAGTCGAGGGCGGAGCCCGAGACTTGCACATATTGGATATGTATGTAGAATGGATTCCTGTGTTTTGTTGTTATGAGTAATGTATGTTATTCCATGAACTGCATGTTTGGTGATGGTCGAGTGCTCACCTATTTCAGTGGGGCGGGGCTCACCATGGATTGTTAAGTTATTTTGTATACTTGCCATGTATGTGTTTTGTAGGCTGCGGGTCGTAATACGACCATTCTCGTTTGTGAGCAAAGTGCTCTCGGGCACCGGCCTTCGACCAGAGAGACTTTGCTGGCCGGGTCATGGGACCACTACACGTAGCGGGTTTCGGTGGTACCGATTCAGCGCTTTCCACCGTAGCTTCCGCTTCCGAACGTCGCGGCCGACTCTGCCTCCGCAACCGGGCGGGGTGGTCGTGACAACGGCCTCCCCTAGGGTCGTGGCGCATGCCCCCAAGTTGGTCATCACGCTCGAGGACAACTCCTGGGCCTTCGCTGCCCTGAGTGATAGCTCCCCAATTAAGCTATCTTTTGATTCTGCGCCCCTCCTCAGTTCACGGATAAGGGCCTCTTGATCCTCAACCACCTTTGACAGTTGCTCAATTTCAAGTTTGTAGCTCTCACCCAACGCCTTCTATTCGAGGATGCTGGCTTGAGAAGTCTTTTCAACATCCTCGAGGAGCTTAACCTTAAACTCCAGAGTCTCTACGGCCATGGAATGGGCGACCTCTTGTCCTCCATCAGCTTCTTCAGAGAGGCCATCTCTGACTCCTTCGCCTGCAAGGCCTTCTTCAGGCTCTCCACCTCTCCAAGGGCCTTCACCTGAGACTCGAGGCTCCCCACCTTCGCTTGAAGGCCCTCGACGACCTGACAATCCTGCAAGGCCCTCTCAAAAAGGCTATATGATAGAGCGGCCCCCTGTGGAACAAAGTTACACAAAACATAAACTCACAAATACACGAACAGCACAGAACATTAATTAATGAAGACACTTACAAGAGCCATGTTTTGGCATAACATCTTTGCGAGTCCCACGGACCCCTCAAACGTATGCGTGATGAAGTGACGATCTCGGGGAAGGAAAAAACCTTCCAACGCCCTTAATCTCACATCATCGCCATCCAGGAGGATTGACTCGTTACGAGTCAACCCCATAACAGTGTCCCAAGCATCCATCAGATCCATGCCCTTTCGAATAAAGACATTCACTCAGGCCTCCCGTTGATAATCCTCCGACACCTGGGGCTCGTATTTCGGGGCGATCCCCTCCAAGGTCTTGAGAACCTTAACGGGCATCTTAACGGGCATCCGAGGAGCCGCTCCACCTCTTCAGGCGTCCGCCATAAAACCAACAGGTGCCTCGATACCTTTAACAGGACTCGAGGGCTCTTCTGTAGTGGCCAAGCCCTTGCCTTTGTCCAAAGCTGGGGCGGGACAACTGTTTGATGACACGTCTAACCCATCACCCCCAACAAGAAGAAGAAAAATTAGAGAATTGGTAACAATCTCGTAAAATTCGCAAGCAACATTTTGCTAAATTGAACCATACCTTAAACTCGAAGACATTTTCTCCGAAGGCATGACTCCACTGAATCATCACTACTCTCAATAGTGACCTTAGGACCAACCACAGAAACTAGTTGCGCCTTTGTCACGACTGGTCGGGGACTCGAGGAGCCCCAGCATTCGAAGCCCCTTCCGAGGACCCCTCATAGACCCCTCGAACGGGCTCCACGGCGCATGACTCCGCCATTTTCTTCAGAATGGCCTCTCGAAGATCCTTCTTCTTAGCAAAAAGGCTGTTTGGCTTCGTCATCGACACTGTAGTGCAAATACAAAAACAAGATTACAAACTCAGTTGCAACTAACAAGCAACATAAAGAAGAATAAAGCAACTAACGTCTGAGATTACTAAATGAGCTCTCGAAGCGCTTGATCAGGTCTCCATCTAGGCCCTCGACCCAATTCTCCAGTGCATCCACATGGCCTAAAAGCTTGTACGCCCGGTTGATCTTCACCTTCCTCAGCACCACCTCGTCCATGCTCGACAGCGTGAACGGAAACGCACCATCACAGTCCTCGATCCTCATCACTGCGCAAACCCATTCGCACAAGGTATCGAGGACTTTCTTCCCTTCACTCCCGGCCCATATGGAGGGCATCGTAAACACCCGGGATTCCCTCTCTCTGATGAAATAAGCCTGGAAGCCACAACTATAATCCTTCAGAATAAAAAAAATGAGTTCTTCCAGCTTCCCCATGAGCTGGTAGTATCAGCGAACACGCCAATCTTCACCATCTTGTTACCCACTGTCACCTCCTCGGGGGTAAGCTGATAGAAAGGGTTTAAAATTAAAGGAACACCTCGGGCATCGCCACCGTCCTCGCCAGATAACAGGCCACTATAAAGGCATTTATAGTGGTGAAAACATTCGGGGTCAGCTGTTCAGGGCAAACACCCAACCACTCACACAACTGCAGTAATAATGAGCAGAGTGGAAGCCTCCAATCGGCTTTCAACTAGGCCTCGTACACCACCATCGTGTGCTCCCTCGCAGCCCCATTGTTCAACTCCATCCCCGCCCTCCTCAAAACATCCGTCGGAGACAATCCGTAGACCGCCCTCGTATAAACATGGTGGTTCCTACAAATATCGGCCATTTTCTTCTTCGACAATGACGATCAGGGCCATAACTCCCCAATATCAGGACCTACGTCGGGATTGCTCGAGTTCTTGGGTGCCATCTACAAAATCAGACACACAATCGAAAATCAAAAAACCCTAAACCCAAGAACCCGAGCAACGCGAGCTACAGGACAACGTATTCGTCTAAATCACAGTCGAATATACAAAGAAAGGGAAAATGTCTCTTACCAATTCAAATCACAGCAACAAAAGCGGACAATAGCGCGGTGGAAATCTCTGCAAATCTCGCTGGAAGCTCAAAGCCAGAGAAAAGCGACAATGATCAGATGAACTGACTTCACCCACATGGGGTTGCGTTTAAATAGGGGGAAGACGAAAAACCGTTCCACTCACCCCATAATTACAGCACAATAAAATCACCTTTTACTGCGCTGAAAATTCAAAAATGTCAGTTACGTGTTTCAACCGCCACAACTCCAAAAGGGTGGGCTAGCTCTTGGGCTTCCTCCGAGTAAAGCCCAAAGCGGAGCACAGGGGCCCATCCCATCCTCCTCTATGGGAGGGAGACATACTGATATATGGGGCCCAAGGAGGTCGTTCCAAAAGCTGACATCATCATTACGAGGAGGCCCCCCTGCTGACATCATCACTACGAGGAGGCGCCCTCGTTAATACAGTGAGGGTCCTCGTATAACGGCCAGGTGAACCAACCATACAAGGGGTCGCCCCGTATGGTCGTATTGGCGGGAAAGTATCATCTTGTCACGGGCAAGGCCCAATTAACACTCCAACTCCAAGTCAAAGGCCCACTTAAGTAATGCCAGATCACCACTGTTTGGGGGATATGTCAATCCCTAAAATCCTGGAAATCAGCAGTTCCAGCATGGGGAAAATCCTGTCAACACTCTACCCCCGCATGGGGGAGAGCCCAGGCATCACCCTATAAATAGGGTGATGCCAACCCAAAATAAGGTACCGGCTACACACCCACACTTTCCCCCTTTCTTCTGCACCCGAGAGTTTGCTGTGTCTTGGTTCTTGCAGGTTTCATCAGATTTTAGTTAAGCTAGTGTCCAAACTTCCCAACCTCCTTGATCCCCTGTAAGGGAGTCGCGACTCGGAGGCTATCAAATAGAAGGCCAAGGCCAAAATTTGGGAGTTGTAAACCTAGACGAACAAACTAATACAGTTCAAGAGCCCCTTAACATAGTGGGGAGTAACAAAATCATGGCTAAGGACCAAGCCTGGAGAAAGCATTACAAAAACAGTTTCGATAAGAAAATAAATACTAGCAAAGATACAGAGATAATAAAGCTTCCACTGAGCAGGAATGTCAAACTCAACAAGAAGGATCCGATATCCATTCTTCTTTAGAGAAAATCCCTCACTAAACCTCTTAGGGGGGTTTTAAAATCTAACAGGTTGATCGCACAATCTTCAGGTTGTTATGTGGCTCGAGGTATACTCCAACACTATCGACTGCCAAAAAGGGTTACCTGCACAAGAAAAATAGAACAGGAGCCATACAAGACAAGCATCCTTTCCAACCAAGTCTCAAACTTGGAGGTTAGAAAGTTGGAGGTTTACAAACTTTGTTCTTTGGGATAATCACCATCCTCCACTTCCAAAACTAATGCAAGATCGATTCGGTCCCTTCTTTTTAAATTTAGCTCTTAGGTTCATTACCTTAGGGACAAATCAACCAAAAATAGCCCGGACAAATTAAGTGTGAATAGCTTCCCCCTCCCCTTTGCATGATCCATGGAACATGGAGCTTGCAAAGTAGATTGACCCAATTACAATCCGGTGAATGACAAGAACGTTCTCGACTCTGTTGAAAGAAGGAAACCTTCATTACCACTCTGAAATTAAGAAATCTTTCTCGTTTCTCTAAATAAGAACTCTCCTATTAAGTTGAACGGCATAAACTTTCCCACTATTTGAGGTTAAGGAACCTTCCTTACCTCAATGATGCGAGGTTGAGAACCTTCTCATTTCCTCGAATAAATATGATGAATGTAGTAACTAAGTAACAAGAACCTTCTCATTATCCGTTAAGGGAAGAAACCTTTTTTTCCTTTATCTCAATAAGAACTTTCATATTGAGTTGAATAACGGAAACCTTCCCAGTTCCCACTATTCATGGTTAAAGAACCTTCCATACCCCAAGAATTTGAGATTGAGAACCTTCTCACTGCTCGATAAAAGTTGATGACATTGCTGAAAGTTGTGATTGAATAATAAGAACCTTCCCACTATTCGAGGCTAAGGAACCTTCTTATGCCTTTAAGTTAAAGATATTGGTTAATTTTGAAAGGATGAGAATGATAATAACTTTCTTACCATTTAAGGAGAGAAACCATTCTCTCTAAGTTGAGGTAAAGGAACCTTCCTTGAATTTGGTGAAAATTCAAAGAGATTGAAAATGAGAGGAAGTTTCACAATGGCTAAACTTATAAGATGATAAATCACACAAAATGAACAAAATTCCAAAATGAGAGAAGTTTGACAAAACAACTATACTGCAAAATGAGAAATCCTACAAAATGAGTGAATTTTCAAAAATGAGAGAAGTTTGTAAAAACAACTAAACTTCAAAATGAGAAAGTGTACAAAATGAGCGAATTCCAAAAAGTAATGGGAAACTTGATAAAATGAATAAGCTTCCAAATGTGAAATCGCACAAAACGAGTGAATTTCAAAAACTAAGAGAAGTTTAACAAAACGACTTAACTTTAAAATGAAAAATCGCAAAAAAAGAGAGGCTTTTGAAAATTTTGATTTTCGATGATTGTGTATCTAATCTTCAATATGCCCCAAATGTACAAGATGAAGTAAGTAAATGACATGCAGTAATGATCTGTTACCATGAGAATCCAACGGGGATTGTATGAGATGGACAAGGATATGTCCCTACAAGCTCAAATTTCGCCACTCACTTCTATGGTTTCAAAATTGATGAAGAATCAATTTCAACAACAACTGGTACCCCACAAGCTATGCTCACTAATGAGGTTGAAGTCTATAAGGATGTGAAATTTGCACAATATCCAGCCAATAGAGGCCAATACCAGCAAGGAGGAAGTGCATACTACAACAAACCAATGCCATATACTCATCAAATTTACTGTGGAGGAGCTCATGGGCAAGGGCAGCTCTTGAATCAACAAGTTGTTACTTCTATCCAGGACCAATTTGCACAGATTCTGGAGTTTATGGAAAATCTCAACAAGAATCTTAAGCATTCGGGAGCAGTTGTTGACCATAATATTGGAGAGCTCAATGCTAAGATTGAGGTTGAAAATGCCAACACAAGGGCATCTATCAAAAATTTGGAAAACCAACTTGGACAGCTCGCCAACAAGGTTAAGTTTCTGAACAAGGGTAAATTTCCAGGAGACGCGGAGATAAACCCCAATGAAACTTACTAGGCAATTCAGTTGAGTGGAAAAAGGGTTGAGAAGAATGTAGGAGTAGTTGGGAAGGAAGAAGAAGAAAAGGGAGATGATGGGGTTGCTCTCAAAAAGGGTCTGCAAGAGGTTAAGGAAGGACATGATGAAAGAATCAATAGGGAAGTGCCTGCTTCTTGACCCAAATATGAACTTCAGTTACCCTATCCCTCAAGATTGCAGAAGAGGAGTGATGAAGCACACTTTGGGAAATTTTTGGAGATGATTAAAAAGGTTGAGGTCAATCTCCCATTTTTGGAGGCCATAAAAGAAATGCCCAAGTATGCTAAGTGGTACAATACCCAAGTAAATGCGTCCTCGCATCACATCAGAATCACACAAGGCTCCACCAGGCAAGGCCCCGCAGGTCTCGCCCTCGCTGTCTTAGGTCTCGCCTGCGCAGGTCTCGCCCTCACGATCTCAAGTCTCGCCTTTGCGTGGTCCCTTATGCCTATACTGGCCCCGCCAGACAAGGCTCCGCAGGTCTCGCCATCGCGGTCTCAAGTCTCGCCTTCGCGAGGTCTCGCCCTCGCGATCTCACAGGTCGCCTTCGCGAGGTCTCGCCCTCAAAGGTCTCAAGGCTCGCCTTCGCGAGGTCTCGCCCTCCCAGGTCTCAAGTCGCCTTCGCGTAGTCTCGCCCTCGCGGTCTCATAGCTCGCCTTCGAGAGGTCTCGCCCTCGCGGTCTCACAGCTTGCCTTCGCGAGGTCTCGCCCTCGCAGGTCTCAAGTCTCGCCTTCGCAGGTCTCGCCCTTGCGGTCTCACACTCGCCTTCGCGAGTCTCTTAGGCCTTCGCAGGTCTCGCCCTTGCGGTCTCAGGTCTCACCTTCGCGGGTCTCGCCCTCGCGGTCTCAACTCGCCTTCGCGAGGTCTCTCATGCCTATACTGGCCCCGCCAGACAAGGCCCTTGCACTCACGGTTCGTGCGACCCTTACTCTTACCTTTATTGGCTTCGCTTTTATCTAGGCCTTCGCCCCTTGCTGGCCTTCGCCACTACATGCTCAACTAAGGAAAGGCCACTTGGTCATCTGACATTAAGCAACCAATAAGGAGGTCAACACGAGTCTGAGTGATCTTCACCAGATTCACACGCCAGATATCCTTTGACAAACAAATCGACTAAGGCGGTTTACTGACATTCATCATTACAGCCGCCTTATCTCAAACAGCCTGACTAAAGGCTTCAACTGGGGGAGGATCCTCCTGGCATCACCCTATAAATAGGGTGATGTCCACCTTAAAATGGGTGGGACAAGATCTTCAGGAACAAGACCAGCAAGCACTCATCCATCTCCTCCATGCCAATAGCGACGTCTTCGCATGGAACCCTGACGACTTACCAGGTGTGGATCCTTCCATTATCTCTCATAAACTGAGTGTACTCCCCGGCTTTAGCCCAGTTAGGCAGAAAACTAGAGGTATGGCCCCCGATCGTAAGGATTTTGTACGCACGGAAGTGCAAAAATTGCTTAAGGCCAATATAATCAAGGAAGTTCACTACTCTGAGTGGGTCGCCAATATAGTACTCGCGGATAAGGAAGCAGGCCAGTGGCGACTTTGTGTAGACTACAAAGGGGTCAATAGGGCGTGCCCAAGGGATCCCTATCCCCTACCCTCTATTGACCAGCTAGTGGACTCAACCGTCCATCACTCAGTCTTCTCTTTCCTCGACGCGTATAGTGGGTACCATCAAGTGTTTATGGACCCAGAGGACGCGGTGAAAACTGCCTTCACCACTGGCGAAGCAGTCTACCACTACATCCGGATGCCCTTTGGCTTAAAAAATGCAGGGGCCACATTCCAAAGGCTTGTGAATCAGGTCTTCGCGGATCAAATTGGCCGAAACCTTGAGGCCTATGTTGATGACATAGTGGTCAAAAGCAAGGCCACCTTGACACACCTAGCAGACTTGGAGGAAACATTCGCCAACTTTCGCAAGTATAACATGCGCTTGAATCCAAAAAAATGCATCTTCGGCGTCGGCGAAGGCAAATTTCTGGGTTACCAAATCTCCAAAGGAGGGATTCATGCGAATCCCAAGAAGATTGAAGCTATCACCAATCTTCGCACCCCTAGGGGACTTAAAGAAGTACAGAAACTAGCAGGGAAGCTGGTGGCCTTAGGACGTTTCGTCTCTTAACTCAGTGACCGCTGCAAGCCTTTCTTCGACCAAATCCGCAAGAAGAAGGCTTGCAAGTGGACAGAAGAATGCCAGGAGGCATATGTGTTACGGTCACCCCGAGCGGGTTGTGACCTGGGTGACCCGGGTGACCCGGGGCTTCGGTTTTGGCCTGCGGGTCACGGTTTTGGGCGGTTAAACGGCTCCCGAGGCTTATCTGAGCATTATTTATGGGAATCCTTCGGGTTTTGAGGCCGTGTGGGTCACCCGGACATTTCCGCCGAAAATATTTTTCCGGGGTCGGGACTTGTCTTGGGACGTACAGTGGGCTCGGTAGCGCTCCCGGGACCTCGGATTGGGAAACCGTTCATATATTTGGAATCGTGGGAACGTCCCGAATCGTTTTACGGAGTATATTTTCTAGGGCGGGACGTTCGGTCCTAAGCGACTCCCGGGGCTCGGGATGGAAATTTTCCGACGGCTTGGGTGTAAAGTATGTTATATTTTAAGACGGATTTTATGCATTTAATTTGGTGAATTTTGGGGCAACCCGGGACGGATTTAGAATTTATTACGCGGGTGCGCGTAATTCCCGGGAGTTGCAATTCTGAGTGACTCGGGACTTATATTTGGGTGAGAAAAATAGGTTTTATGGGTTTTATGTTGTCTGAGTTTGTGGTTAAAGTTTGGTTCTAATCGGAGTAAGTTTGGCAAAAGTTACATTTTCGGGCTGAGCGAAATTTGCAGTTTGTTTTGTGTGAGAAATAATTGAATTTGGAAATTTTGGTAGAAAAGAAAGGATTGGGGCGGATGGGTGATGGGAGAGGAAGGACATGTGTCCTCTTTTGGTTGAGGAAGAAAAGAAAAGAGAAGGGATTTTGGAAGTTGTATATATATGTATTTAAGTAGATAATACATATATATATATATATATATATATATATGTATATAAAGGTAAAGAAAAGAATTGCTTTGGACATTTTGGAAGAAAATGAGAGTGATGGGCGGATGGGAGAGATGGGAGAAGGGTGTCCCTTCTCAATTGAAGAAGAGAAGAGAGGAAAGGATTTATGGAAGTAATATATATGTATTTATGTAGATAATACATATATATATATATATATGTAGTAAAAGGAAAAGTGCATCATTTTGGTCAATTTCTTCATCTCCTCCATCCGTATCTCTCTCCCTTTCTCTCTGTTGCTGTTGCGCCATTGTTGGAGCTTAAAGCTCCACAACTGATCTTCGCCGTTTCGCGACCAAACTTCGAGGTAAGCCACTTAAAACGTTCATTGGGTCGTGTAGTTGAGTAATCTGAAGTTTGTTTTGGAAGAATCGGAGTAGTTTGCAAGATATGAGCATTTGAATTTTGGAGTGAATAGTGTCATATGCTCCTTTGTTTGATTTTTCGGTTCCTAAGCGTTCACGGCACTTCTGGTGCATGTTTGATAACAGAACGTAGGAAGAAACGCACCCGAGGTTGTGTCGATTCGCGTCTGAAAATTTGGGTGTAATTTTCGGAGCATTTAGCGAAAGGTAAGGACATTTTCGTGTTCGTAATAGAATTCAGTTACGTTAGTGTAATCGGTTCTATTAGAAGAGGCTCGGTGTGAAAGCCGCTTTTCCCGGCCCGAGCCTCGGTTTTGGCGCCATTGTTAGTGATTGATTCTGTGAATTTTGAATGCGTCAGATCTGTGGATCATTTGTGAACAAGGGGGTAGTCGGAAACGCACTGAAACTCTGCCGAATTTTGTACCGGGACAGCTGAACGAGAATTTCGTTTCGGACTTGTGTGAACGATTTGGGAAGAAGGTATGATTTAAAGGTTTAGTTGTGTTTATGGATGTATAAGTAACAATGTTCTAGCACGGTTTGAGAAACCGAGCTTTCTGTGGATTTTTGCGGGAAAGTGCGGGATTGTGCGGGTTTGGTTTCTGGGGGTCTGTTTTGGTGAGTTCTGACTGGTTTGTGGTTGTTCAGTGTGTTTCTGCTTTGGTGGAGTGGTGCGGGACCTTATCGGCACACTACCACGTTTCGGGCCGGGAGCCGGAATTCCCGGGGTTTGTCTTGCCGGGCGCTTTTCGAGGTAAGGGTTCAACTTCTCTCGTTATGCATTCCGGGGAGTCTTTGCATGTATATCGGGTTTAGTTGAGGCGGGTTCCGGGTGAGGGCGGTGGTTCGGTGACCCCGAGACCCGTCATATGGTAAGATGCATGTTTGTTCTGTTTCAAGGCCCGGATGGTCTTGGAGGCCACGGGTTTATATTCTGTTCTGCATATCCGTGCTAGGCGCCGATATTTATACTTATACATTTTTGATATATTCTGTTCTGTTTTGCATATGCATTATGATATGTTTTGTTCTGTGACGAGACCCGGATGGTCTTAGAGGCCACGGGTGCTCCTTGGTTCTGTTCTGCGTATCCGCACCGGGAGTGCCGATACTTCTGTTCTGTTGTGTCCGCACTGAGGGTGCCGACATTCTGTGTATATCCGCACTAGGGGTGCCGATATACTTCTGTGACCCTACGACAGTTTGGGGATCATTACCCCAGCCAGTACCGTGCTTCATTCAGTATATTCGACCTCTCGAGAGGGCTGTCGTTTTGTGGGTCAGCCGGTTGGACCGCATGTGATGGGTTCCGGCTCACCTCTGACTTTGCATACATTCATATATTTGTATATTTGTGTTTGTGTTCGTTCTGTTTTGCAGGTTCGGTTCATGAGTCCTTGTACAAACTGTATCTTACCTCAGCCCTTACTGGGTCCTCTCGAGGACTCACCCTTTATTGTTTACCACCTTTCAGGTTGATCTGATAAGCAGCCTGCGGATTAGGGATCCGTGGTGCTTTTGGTTGTTTTGGTTTTCAGCAGCAGTACCTCGTGTGGGAATCTTCTGGGCGAGAGGTTTTCTTGATTCCGCACCTAGGTATTCTAGGGTTTACTTTGGTGGCTCTATAGGTGTAGTTGCATGCATGTATTTTGGATCATGAGTTTGTTTATGATATATATTCTGGATATCTGCTGTTGTTGAACTGTCTTCTGAGTCGAGGGCGGAGCCCCGACTTGCCTACGTTGTATATATTGGTTTTGATGTGGAAATAGATTTTGTGATCATGTGTTCTGTTGCTATGCATGATTTTCCATGAACTGCGCGTTTCTATACTTGCCGTATATGAATGTTGTAGGTTGCGGGTTGTAGTACCGTTTCCACGCTTTCCGCCGCAGCTACTGGCTTCCGAACGTCACGGTTGGCCTCGCCTCCGCAACCGGGCGGGGTGGCTGTGACAAGTTGGTATCAGAGCAGGTCGGGTCGGTGTGACCCGAGAGGCAAGGTATGATCAGTTTCAGTATGGGTTTCTGGAGGCAAGTATACAAGTCCAGGAGTGGACTTTTGGAGCAGTCATGCCAGTTCATGGATAAGTGTCTGCAGGAGAAGACTTCGAAGTGCGGGCTGCTGTTCTGTGTTCCATTCTGGGGCGGTTGGGTACGGAGTCTGGCCACCTCCTTATTTGAACCACTTTGGAATGGGTGTGGGGCAGCGGGCGGTACCTTGAAGCATTTTGGAAGGTTTGGAGTACTTTGGCAAGATTTTGGGGGATTTTGGACTTAATAGCATGTAGATAAGCGCAAAGCTCGAGTGCGGGCTTCTGAGATAATCCGGGTACTCTTAATTGTTGGTTGGTATTGTGGTGTGGTTCTGTGTTATGAACATGATCTGATTCTGTGCTTAAGTTTTGGTATTTGGTTTTGTGATTCTGAAGAGAATTTCTGCATCATGCATTGCATTACACTACAGAGCCTTAGAATACTGCTGCTAGCTTTTGGATAGAGAGAGAGAGTTATTTGGGTTGGACTTTTGGTTATGGGTTAAGTTGGCATTTGATTGGTTTTGGTTTAAGGAAAGGGTTACTACACGCAAACCGCGTGATTTGGTACTGGAGAGTCTGTTTGGCCGCACGTATGTGTCGAATCTGCATTTGGCTAGCAGTGAGCTGCCAAATGATTCTGGTACAAATGGCTGGGAGCCGGTTTTGTTTTCTATGAGGTGGCACAGGACTGCGTGCTATCTATTGGCAGACACAAGATTCTGTCAGGTCTGTTGGTGTTGGACACACCAAGTATGATGTTATTTTTTTGGGATGATTGGTCTGCTCAAGAGCTCCGTGCACATTGACCGTGCTAACCGTAGTATTACGGTTTCTGGAGAGGTGTTACCTCTCATGGGTTTTGATGGGGTAGAGGTGGTAAGGAGCAGCATGGAGCATCAGGTTTTGGGTCAGGTTCCGATAGTGGATTTGGAGGAGTACTACGATCTGGCTACGGTAGATACTCAGTTGGAGCTGGATAGGATTCCAGCGGTTCGGGATTTTTTTCGCAGGTATTTCCAGAGGATTTGCCTGGGATGCCCCAGAGAGGAAAATTGTGTTTGGGATTCATCTGTAGTGGGATTTCACTCTAATTTTCATTCCTCCTTATCGGATGTTGGCAGTGGAGATGATTGGGTTGAAGAAGCAGTTAGGGAAACTACAGGAGAAGAGTTTCATCTGCCCGAGCACTTCACCGTGGGGTGCTCCGGTTCTGTTTGTTAAGGAAAAGGATGGGTTACTCCGAGTGGGTATGGACTACGGGCGGATGAATGCCATCACAAGTAAGAATAAGTACCCGTTGTTGGGGACTGATAAGTTCCTTGATCGGTTGGGAGATATGAGGATCTTTTCCAGGGTTGACTTGCAAGCAGGATACTTTCCGTGTGGATGAAGGAAAAGGATATGCCGAAGACTGTTCTTGGATTGGGTATGGACACTAGGAGTAGGGTAATGCCATTTGGTCTGATCAACGCACCGACAGCGTTCATGGACATGATGAATCGGGTGTACCGATTATATTTAGACTCTTTTGGGAAGTGTTCATCGAGGATATTCTGATTTACTCTCGAGATGAAGGCTCGCACTGTGAGTATCTAAGAGCTATTTTGCGGGCGCTTTGGGAACATTGAATTTACATCATCGGTGAATATGGGTTTTCAGCGGTTTCCAAGAGGATTAAGGTTGTATAGGATTGGAGGCAGCCATCCTCGCACGCAAGATAAGGAGTTGAACATGAGGTAGCATAGGTGGCTCGAGGACATTAAGAATTAGGATGGTGGTATCTAGGGCACCGCTAGCAAGGGCAATGCGATTCTTGATACTTTGCGTAGGTAGGTTACCGGGTTAGTTAAAGGAAGCAACACGGAAGATCGGACCCAGGAGGATGACTCGGTGTACCTTGGGCACACGTGGGAGTTTTGGGAGCACACTCAGGTCAACACTTGATCGCTCTTTCAGAGAGGCTGGATAGAGAGCGTGAGGCACAAGAGAAGAATTTGGATTTAAGGAAGTTGTCCGGAGAGGGCAAAGGAGTACTACTATTGACATCTCAATACAGGCGGGAATCGTTATATTTTTGGTATTGGTTGTAGGTATCAGAGGATCAGGTACTATGGGATAAGACGCTGGAGAAGGCAAATTTGAGCCGGTTAAGTATACACCCCGGTAGGGAGAGGATATCCCAAGATTTGCACACTTGCTTTTGGTGGCCAGATATGCGGAGACATATTGACATTTATATGTCTAAGTGTGATCACTTTTTGCTGATACGGGTGACAAGCTCTCTTTAGGCACTTGCCCATCTGTACCTCAGGGGAATTGCGCGGTTACAGAGGGTACCAGACTCCATTGTGTCTGATCGTGATCTAGATTTTACCGCACGGGTCTGCAGTACTTTTCACAAGGTTTTGGGCATGCGATGCTGATTCAGATTGTTGAGGAGATCATAGCAAGGATCAGGATGATTCAGGCGCGGATGGAAACTGCGAATGACCGCACCATCTCATACATGGATAAACGTCGCAGGGATTTGGGACTTGAGGTCGGTAATAGGGTTTGGCTGGACGTAGCATTGGTCTGAGGGACGGTCAGATTTGGTAGGCGGGGCAAGTTACCCCGAGTTATATCAGTTCTCATGAGTTTTTAGAGTGAGTTGATAGGTTGGCCGTACCCCGACTATTTCATTCAGACGTGATGTCTTCGTGATAGCCTGTTGAGGATCGCTTAGATTTAGATTGATCGTCTGGGGTTGTCAGGTAGAAATACCGGCAACTGACTCGGGGTGCAACAAGATGCACTCGGAGGGAGGGACGCCGGTGAGAGGCTCTTGATGGTAGTCTAAACTACCACTCCCGCCGCACCAGTAACGGTGGTCCGATTATACTTAGTAAGGAGAATATTTATATATTCTGGTTGGTAGCGACACTTGTATAGTTCAGGCTACTCTTGGAGGACCAAGAGTTTTAAGGGGGGAGAACGTTACGGTCACCCCGAGCGGGTTGTGACCTGGGTGACCCGGGGCTTCGGTTTTGGTGTGCGGGTTATGGTTTTGGGCGGTTAAACGGCTCCCGAGCCTTATTCGAGCATTATTTATGGAATCCTTCGGGTTTTGAGGCCGTGTGGATCCTCGGACATTTCCGCCGAAAATATTTTTCCGGGCCGGACTTGTCTCGGGACGTACAGTGGGCTCGGTAGCGCTCCCGGGACCTCGGATTGGGAAACTGTTCGCATATTTGGAATCGTGGGAACGTCCCGAATCGTTTTACGGAGTATACTTTCTGGGGCGGGATGTTCGGTCATGGGCGACTCCCGGGGCTCGGGACGGGGATCCCGGGGCTCGGGATGGAAATTTTCCGACGGCTTGGGTGTAAAGTATGTTATATTTTAAGACGGATTTTATGGATTTAATTTGGTGAATTTTGGGGCAACCCAGGACGGATTTAGAATTTATTACGCGGGTGCGCGTAATTCCCAGGAGTTGCAATTCTGAGTGACTCGGGACTTATATTTGGGTGAGAAAAATATGTTTTATGGGTTTTATGTTGTATGAGTTTGTGGTTAAAGTTTGGTTCTAATCGGAGTAAGTTTGTTAAAAGTTACATTTTCGGGCTGAGCGAAATTTGCAGTTTGTTTTGTGTGAGAAATAATTGAATTTGGAAATTTTGGTAGAAAAGAAAGGATTGGGGCGGATGGGTGATGGGAGAGGAAGGACATGTGTCCTCTTTTGGTTGAGGAAGAAAAGAAAAGAGAAGGGATTTTGGAAGTTGTATATATATGTATTTAAGTAGATAATACATATATATATATATATGTATATAAAGGTAAAGAAAAGAATTGCTTTGGACATTTTGGAAGAAAATGAGAGTGATGGGCGGATGGGAGAGATGGGAGAAGGGTGTCCCTTCTCAATTGAAGAAGAGAAGAGAGGAAAGGATTTATGGAAGTAATATATATGTATTTATGTAGATAATACATATATATATGTAGTAAAAGGAAAAGTGCATCATTTTGGTCAATTTCTTCATCTCCTCCATCCGTATCTCTCTCCCTTTCTCTCTGTTGCTGTTGCGCCATTGTTGGAGCTTAAAGCTCCACAACTGATCTTCGCCGTTTCGCGACCAAACTTCGAGGTAAGCCACTTAAAACGTTCATTGGGTTGTGTAGTTTAGTAATCTGAAGTTTGTTTTGGAAGAATCGGAGTAGTTTGCAAGATATGAGCATTTGAATTTTGGAGTGAATAGTGTCATATGCTCCTTTGTTTGATTTTTCAGTTCCTAAGCGTTCTCGGCACTTCCTGGTGCATGTTTGATAACAGGAACGTAGGAAGAAACACATCCAAGGTTGTGCCGATTCGCGTCTGAAAATTTGGGTGTAATTTTCGGCGGAGCATTTAGCGAAAGGTAAGGGCATTTCTGTGTTCAGAATAGAATTCTGGTTCTGTTAGTGTAATCGGTTCTGTTAGAAGAGGCTCGGTGTGAAAGCCGTTTTTCCCGGCCCGAGCCTCGGTTTTGGCGCCATTGTTAGTGATTGATTCTGTGAATTCTGAATGCGTTTTCTGTATCTGTGGATCATTTGTGAACAAGGGGTAGTCGGAAACGCAGCTGAAACTCTGCCGAATTTTGTACCGGGATAGCTGAACGAGAATTTCAATTCGGACTTGTGTGAACGATTTGGGAAGAATGTATGATTTAAAGGTTTAGTTGTGTTTATGGATGTATAAGTAACAATGTTCTTGCACGGTTTGAGAAACCGAGCTTTCTGTGGATTTTTGCGGTAAAGTGCGGGATTGTGCGGGTTTGGTTTCTGGGGGTCTGTTTTGGTGAGGTCTAACTGGTTTGTGGTTGTTCAGTGTGTTTCTGCTTTTGTGGAGTGGTGCGGGACCTTATCGGCACACTACCACGCTTGGCCGGAGCCGGAATTCCCGGGGTTTGTCGCGGGCGCTTTTTCGAGGTAAGGGTTCAACTTCTCTCGTTATGCATTCTGGGAGTATTTGCATGTATATCGGGTTTAGTTGAGGCGGGTTCCGGGTGAGGGCGGTGGTTCGACGACCCCGAGACCCGTCATATGGTAAGATGCATGTTTGTTCTGTTTCAAGGCCCGGATGGTCTTGGAGGCCACGAGTTTATATTCTATTCTGCATATCCGAGCTAGGCGCCGATATTTATATTTATACATTTTTGATATATTCTGTTCTGTTTTGCATATGCATTATGATATGTTTTGTTCTGTGACGAGACCCGGATGGTCTTAGAGGCCACGGGTGCTCCTTGGTTCTGTTCTGCGTATCCGCACCGGGAGTGCCGATACTTCTGTTCTGTGTCCGCACTGGAGGGTGCCGACATTCTGTGTATATCCGCACTGGGGGTGCCGATATACTTTTGTGACCCTACGACAGTTTGGGGATCATGACCCCAGCCGGTACCGTGCTTCTGTTCTGTATATTCTGACCTCTTAGAGAGGGCTGTCGTTTTGTGGGTCAGCGGTTGGACCGCATGTGATGGGTTCCGGCTCACCTCTGACTTTGCATACATTCATATATATGTATATTTGTGTTTGTGTTCGTTCTGTTTTGCAGGTTCGGTTCATGAGTCCTTGTACAAACTGTATCTTACCTCAGCCCTTACTGGGTCCTCCCGAGGACTCACCCCTTATTGTTTACCACCTTTCAGGTTGATCTGATAAGCAGCCTGCGGATTAGGGATCCGTGGTGCTTTTGGTTGTTTTGGTTTTCAGCAGCAGCAGTACCTCGTGTGGGAATCTTCTGGGCGAGAGGTTTTCTTGATTCCGCACCTAGGTATTCTAGGGTTTACTTTGGTGGCTCTGTAGGTGTAGTTGCATGCATGTATATTGGATCATGAGTTTGTTTATGATATATATTCTGGATATCTGCTGTTGTTGAACTGTCTTCTGAGTCGAGGGCGGAGCCCCGACTTGCCTACGTTGTATATATTGGTTTTGATGTGGAAATAGATTTTGTGATCATGTGTTCTGATGCTATGCATGATTTTCCATGAACTGCGCGTTTGTATACTTGCCGTATATGAATGTTGTAGGTTGCGGGTTGTAGTACCGTTTCCACGCTTTCCGCCGCAGCTACTGGCTTCCGAACGTCACGGTTGGCCTCGCCTCCGCAACCGGGCGGGGTGGCTGTGACAAGTTGGTATCAGAGCAGGTCGGGTCGGTGTGACCCGAGAGGTAAGGTATGATCAGTTTCAGTATGGGTTCCAGGAGATCCTCAGGTGACCCGAGCATTCAGGGCGCCTCGCCAAATGGTGTATCGAACTAGGTGGCTTCAACATCAACTACGAATCTAGAAAGGCGATTAAGGGTCAGGCCCTCGCCGACTTCATTGCGGAATTCTCGGATGTCAACACCATCCCTGCCCCTGAGCATAACCCCACGCCACAACCCATCCCACCAGAATGGGACATGTTCGTGGACGGCTCATCCAAACTCGGATCCCCCGCAGGGGGTGTATACCTACGTGGACCCTTAGGTATGGAAGCTTCCCTTCGCGTCTCTTTTCAGTTTCAAGTCACTAATAATGTTGTAGAGTATGAAGCCCTCATTGCGGGGCTCATGCTCGCCATAAGGGCAGGCATTCGCCGCCTCCATGTCCACAGCGACTCACAACTGGTGATCCACCAGGTCCAAGGGTGCGCTGAGTGCAAAGACGCCACCCTGAACAAGTACAAACTGGTAAACACCCTGCGGACCAGCTTTGAGGAAGCTATCTTCATTCACATTCCCCGTTCTGAGAATACCACAGCAGACATGCTGTCCAAGGGAAAGACACCCTCCGCCTTGACCACTCTCGCCAGTCCCTCAATCGCACTGGCAACACAAGACCGAGTTAAGGATTGGCGAGACCCCATCATCGCTGAGCTTCAGGCCACCGCCGCAAACCCCCAAACGCGCAAGCGTGCCGTCCGCTTTGTTCTCATTAATGAACAACTATGGCATCGCGGATTTGCAGCACCCCTCCAACGCTGCCTCAGCACTCTTGAGGGACACTCCGTCCTGGACACTCTACACCAAGGCAGCTGCGGTGCTCACATAGGGGCGGAGGCACTTGCCCACAAGGCCCTCCGTCAAGGATACTATTGGCCCACCATAAAAAAGGACGCCGCCGCACTGGTCAAAACATGTCACCAATGCCAGATCAACTCTCGCATTCAACGATTGCCATCTACGGAGTCTCCAGCACTGACAAACCTAGTGCCTTTCGCCCTATGGGGCCTTGATCTCATTGGCCCAATGCCGACCGCGCCAGGTCAGTACCGTTTTTGTGTTGTCGCAGTTGATTACTTCTCTAAATGGGCCGAGGTAGACCCCTTGGTCTCCATCACTTCTGCCAAAATTATCAAGTTCCTATGGAAGAATCTCGTTTGCCGGTACGGCAGCCCCCGCGGCATCATTACAGACAATGGCACTCAGTTCGCCAGCCATAGCGTCCAACAATGGGCCCAGGACAACAACGTCCGCATGCTTTTCGCCCCAGTGGCGCACCCCCAATCCAATGGCCAAGTTGAGGTCACCAACCGCACCCTCAAGGAGGGCCTCAAGAAGCGCCTTGAGGGGGCCAAAGGCCGCTGTGTAGATGAACTCCCAAGCGTCTTGTGGGACTACCGCACCACAACTCCACCCCAATAGGCGAGACACCTTTCTCCCTGGTTTATGGCGCAGACGCACTTCTACCTATTGAGGCAGATCTCCCCACGATCCGCATGATCAACTTCACTGACGAAGCCAACGCTCGGGGGCTTCGCGCCAAACTCAACCTACTCAAAGAATTACGCAAAGGCGCTCGCCTCCGCATGTTTGCCCTCTAACAGTGGCTCAATCTTCATCATAATGCCAGGGTCAAACCCAAGGCGCTACAATAAGGGGGCCTCGCACTGCTCAAGTCCGCCCTCACTGCTCGCGACCCCAAACAGGGCGTCTTGCGACCCAACTGGGACGGACCTTACATTGTCCATAAACAAGTCCGCCCAGGAGTTTATGAATTACAACACCATGATGGTCGTCTTCTCCCTTGCAACTTTCACGCGGATGACTTACGCCCATATTACGTGTAAGTCCTCAGCTTCATGTTTCAATTCAATAAAATACTAGTGTATTTCTTCCTCTCTTACAGCATTACACGGCAACACAACTGCCCTCTTAATTTCCCTCTGCACCCAACCGGTCAGACTGGAAACTCGCCTATATCACGGCACTAGACATTGTCAGGTCCCACTCGCGCACCCACACAAAAGGAAACCACTTGCGGTTTCGCCAATGGTCTTTGAGGGTCTCGTCTCTACGAACCCCAACTGATCTTCAACTCGCCTCGCCCCAAGGGTAATCCCCTTGCGGTGCGAAAGGGTAATCCCCTTTTGGCTTCTTCAGGGAGGTCTATGTGTAAGTCACCCTCGCGCGCCGCAGCAGACCTTCTGCACGGACTCCTCAATACAGGTAGTTGCGGGTCTTGTCTCTACAAACCCCAGCTGACCTTCAACTCGCCTACCCCCAAAGGTAATCCCCTTGCGGTGCGAAAGGGTAATCCCCTTTTGGCTTCTTCAGGGAGGTCTATGTGTAAGTCGCCCTCGCGCGCCGCAGCAGACCTTCCGCGCGGACTCCTCAACACAGGTAGTTGCGGGTCTTGTCTCTACAAACCCCAACTGACCTTCAACTCGCCTCGCCCCAAGGGTAATCCCCTTGCGGTGCGAAAGGGTAATCCCCTTTTGGCTTCTTCAGGGAGGTCTATGTGTAAGTCGCCCTCGCCCGCTGCAGCAGACCTTCCGCGCGGACTCCTCAACACAGGTAGTTGCGGGTCTTGTCTCTACAAACCCAAACTGACCTTCAACTCGCCTCGCCCCAAGGGTAATCCCCTTGCGGTGCGAAAGGGTAATCCCCTTCTGGCTTCTTCAGGGAGGTCTATATGTAAGTCGCCCTCGCGCGCTGTAGCAGACCTTCCACGCGGACTCCCCAACACAGATAGTTGCGGGTCTCATCTCTGAGAACTCCAACTGACCCTTCACTTGTCTCAACAAGTGCTCCTCTGCCTTCGCCATCGCGCGACTACAGGCTCAAGGTAAACTGAGCTTTACTTCACTCTTATCATACAACTGGTGAGCACTTTGCAGGTGCCCTCTTCTTGGTACACTGTACACTACCCAAGAGCTTACCTCTTGCGATATCACCAGGAAGGTCTCTGCGTGAGCCGCCTTCGCGAGCCCCAGTAGAACTTCCACATGGGAAAATCTCACCCATGGTCTTCAAGGGCATCGCCACTGTGAACCCTAAACTGAATCTTCAGCTTCTCAACAAGTGATCTCTATGGCTTCACTGTCGCGAACCCCAGTAGACCCTTCGCCACAAACAGGACTTAGCCTACAGTTGTTAACCTAACTAACGTACCCTACAATGCTATCGCAAGACAAAAGCGAGGCTATAAACAATGAAGGTAAATTGAAAGTTTACTTCATTACTACTATCAAAATTATGCAAGAATTGCAGAATATCCCTTATATACAAAGAGGGGGGTCATCCACAAATTGGAGCCTCCGCCCTAGTCCAGCATGGCGTACCATGCATCTCCCACCTTCCTCCCCTGCTCCCCCAAGCTGAGCAGGGCCTCTACCTCTGGATCGCTGGTGTTCGCAGCATCCAAAGTCCCAAGACTTAGCTCTGGGAACAACTTCTCTACTTGGAAGCGGCATCGCGGCTAACCTTCCTCATAGGCCTGCGCTTCAGCTTCACCTTGAGCTTGGATCTCACCAAGCTTCTCCATCAGCCGAGGCATCCTCCTTGGAATAGACACCTTGATTGAAGAGGGGGACTCAGGGTCCTCATCTGCAAAGGGAGGAAGGCCCAAGGGCTTCTCCATCTCCCATACCTGTCACAGCCACCCCGCCCGGTTGCGGAGGCGGAGCCGGCCGCGACGTCAGAAACAGGAATTACGACGGAAAACGCGGCAATGAGCATCGAGCTCAAATACGTAACAAACGAGTATCGACTAGCAACCTACAAAACCCATACATGGCAAGTATACATAGTAACTCCGAATACCAACCAAGCAGTTCATGGTATACCAAACATTGCTCATCGCAACAACCACAGAAACACTGAATTCATATCATAACAAATCCAATATATTTCCGATCATATGGCATATACAAATTCATGATCTGATCTACATGCATGCAGCTACAGCTACAGAGCCATTAAACAAAATCCTATATATATATATATACCTAAGTGCGGAATCAGAAGCCTCTCGCTCAAGAATTCCCGCACGTGGTACTGCTGCTGCTACGGAACCCAAAATGTCAGGAAGCACCGCGGATCTCTATTCCGCTGGTTGCTTGTCGATCGCCTGAAAGATGGTAAACAAATAAAAGGGTGAGTCCTCGAAAGGACCCAGAAGGGCTTAAGGTAAAGTGCGCTTTGCCCATTGTGGCAACAATCGAACTCGCAAAACAGAATATCACAAAGATATGCATGTACATATAAACATAAAGCATAACGTAAATCAGAATTCAACATATGCGGTCCAACCGCCGTAACGACTCAGAAACAGCCCTCGAGAGGTCGAATATACAGATCGTAATGTAATGTATAGCACGGTATCGGCCGGGGTCGCGAGCCCCAAACCGCCGTAGGTCACGTAACGTAAGTATCGGCACTCCCGGTGCGGATACACGCAGTAATGTCGGCAGGCGGACTTCTTCGGCGGACACGTAATCGGTATCGGCACTAATGTATATCGGGTGCGGATACGCAGTAATGTAATCAAGGAGCACCCGTGGCCTCTTCGACCATTCGGGTCTCGCCACGTAATGTAACATATAATAATAATAAGAATACATAAACATAAACAAGTAACATTACCTCGATAACCATATACGTAATGTAATAGGAACCCGGGCCTCTAAGGTCATCCGGCCTTGAAACAGTAACAAACGTACATTTTACCAAATTAAGCCCTTACCTCGGAAACGCCGCCCGCAGCCCAACACTGAAAATCCCAACTCCCGACCCGAAATGCACAACTTGGCTCCTACGGGTCCGCGCTACTCCACCAACGCAGTAATCAAGTCAGACAACCATAGTTGGATCGAACATATCCAAACAAACCCCGTAAAAACAATTTCCGCACAAACCCGCACTTTCCTAAAATTCCACGTAAAGCTCGGTTTTACGAACCGAGCTAGAACCTTGTTATTCCAACTCCCACAAACATATTCCAACCCTTAAACCCGCATTCCTGCATACACTTTTCCTGATAACCCGCATAAACCTAACTTTTTCATTTCTAACCCGAAAATGACGTTTCAAATACCACACCGCACCTAAATCCAACCCCGATATCATTTTACCATCCAAATCAACCAAATTACAACACCAACCTAGAGAAAGTTTCATTTCTTCAATTCGGCCCTAAACCATCTTTTCACCACACTTCCAAATCAAACCATTCAAGCTTCCAATTAATCATACTAATCCCCAATTTCACTTCCTAACCAAAATTACTAACCAATTGCATCAAAACAACAAAACCTCTTCTCATTACAATTCGCCCCAAAGAGGGGTTTTCTACCCAACATGTTTTCCTTCAAATTGAAACCATAGATAGTCTTAGAATCATGCATGGAACAACATACTAAGAGCATGATTCAAGAACACAAACACACACAATTTTAGAATTTTCCATTCAAATTTCAGCACCCTAGGTTTCCATCTTCCATGGAGTTTTTCCAAAATCTAACCATAGATTCTTACTCCTCTCAAGCCCAAGAACAACATACTAAAAGATGGGAGGGAGAGGATCACTCTAGCACATAGCCAAGAACAAATCAATTTTTCAAAAATCCTCTCTTTTCCAACATTTTCTTGTTTCCAAACTTGAAAGAGAAGAAGAAAGGAAGCTTACCAATCTTTGGAGCCTAAACCCATGAAGTTTCAGCCAAGATTGCAGCACTTGGAGCTGCTGTGAACAGTGACAATGGCTGAAACGTTTTCGGAAGAAGAAGAGAAGGAAGAAGAAAGAAAAGAAAATGAATTTCTAATTCATTTTATGAAATAACCTTCCCTTTTATAATTATCCTTCTTTTCCATCTTAAATCATAAAGGGACAAGTGTCCCAACCCAAAGGTTGCTGCCGCCTCAAGCCCATGCTCCAATTATTTATTTTGTTACCCAATACAATTTAACTCCCAATTTTTCCGAAAGTTCCAATTCTTTTTGCCCAAAAATAATTACCGAATTCCAAAATTAATGAAACTCGGACACAATCTTCAGAATATTATAACATTCACAGAACATTTTTCAGAAGTTCATTTACCATTCCGGAGTGTCCTACCGAGCTCGCTGAACCCGAACCAAAACCCGACGTGCGAGCGTGTCAACCTTAACTGAAATTCCGTCACTCCAAAATTCTATAAAAATACCCATAAATTCCATCTTAAATTCAAACACAACTTACCCCAAAGCCGTCAGAAAATTTCCATCCCGAGCCCCGGGATTCCCGTCCCGAGCCCCGGGAGTCGCCCGGAACCGAACGTCCCGCCCCAAATATTAAACTCCACAAACACTTCCGGGACGTTTCCACGACTCCAAAACTGCAAACGGCTTCCCAAACTGAGGTCTCGAGAGCGCTACCGAGCCCGCAGTACGCCCCGAGGCGACCCCGACAACCCCGGCGCTTAAAAATATTTTCGGCGGAAACGTCCGGGGACCCACACGACCTCAAATACGGAAGGGTTCGCCAAAATGATACTCGGATAGGGCTCGGGAGCCGTCGAACGCCGAAAACGTGACCCGCAGCCAAAACCGAGCCCCGGTCACCTTGCCGCAACCCGCCGGGGTGACCGTAACATTCTCCCCTTAGAACTCTTGGTCCTCCAAGAGTAGCTCGAACCAACCAGACAGTGTCGCTACCAACCAGAAAATATGAACATTCCTCTAACCTGAACAATCGGACCACCGTATCGGTGCGGCGGGAGTGGTAGTTTAGACTACCATACAGAGCCTCACGGCGCCCCACCCTCCGGTGCATCTTATTGCACCCGAGTCAGCTTGCCGGTATTTCTACCAGACAACCCTGCATAAGATCGAACCTAAATCTAACCGATCCACAACAGCTATCCTCGGAAGGTACCACATAAAATGTAAAAAGCTTGGGGGTAAGGCCAACCTAACAACTTACTCGAAACTCATGAAAACCGATGTAACTCGGGGTAACTCGCCCGCCTATCAAATCTTACTGTTCCTCCGAACGGTGCTACCTCCACCAAATTCCGCCACCAAACTCAGATTCCAGAGCCCTACGGCGACGGTTCGTATAAGCAGCAGCTGTCGCGGTTTTAATCCGCGCTTGTAATAACTGATCTTCGCCGTAGTCTCCTCTCAAAAGCTCGGGTCCTGGCTTCAACCCCATCGACGCATCTGTCCAACAAGATGGTGTCATACACCTCCCGCATAACACCTCATATGGTGCCATGTCAAACGTAGTCCAAAGCAATTGTTGTATGAGAACTCTATCAAAGTAATCGCTAGTCCCAAACTCCTCCAAAATCCAAAGTACAGATTTGCAACATATCCTCCAATATCGTAATCACCCGCCCGACCGCCCGTCCGTCTGTGGGTGATAAGTCAGTATTCGATGGAGTCGCGTGCCCAATGCTTCATGAAAAGCAATCCAGAATCGTGTCTGTAAAACGCGGATCACGGTCCGATTCAATGGAGTCTCGGTGCTCCATGTAAACGCATAATCTCCCCGATGTAAAGCCGGGCAAGCTTCTCCAGAGGGTCTGTGACCGAATAGGCGTAAAATGTACGCACTTTGTCACCGATCCACAAAACCCAGATAGCATCATGATGAAACCGTGTCGTGGCAAAGGCAATGTAAAGTCCACCATAACATTACCCCACTTCCAGCATCGGAATGGGCAAAGTCTGCAGTGTCCCCGCCGGTTCCTCGATGCTCACACCGCCGAGTGTGCCCTCTAAAATATCATTCCGTAACTTCGATCCTCTCGTACACAAAGGCGGTCTCGGAAGTATAGCAATCCTCGCCATACTGAAACGTCGGTAACAAAGAACTCTTATCCACCCCGATAATTCCTTCAACCCCGGATTTCTACCCCGCACCTCGCGCACTCGTCAAGCCACTCGTAATGTATAATAAGTGTAATAACCCGGGCACGCTCCCGTAGCTGCCCCTCGTGCCAAAGGCATATCAAATCACTCTCCTCGATCGGTCACCAACATTTCCTCCCTTAATTAAGCCGGTATACTTCCTGCTCAGAGCATTGGCAACCGTGTTGCCCTTACCAGAGATGTACTCGATACAACAATCATAGTCCTTAATGTATTCGAGACATCTACGCTGCCTCATGCTAAGCTCCTTCTGTGTGAACAGATATTTCAGACTCTTATGGTCGGTAAGAATCTGAAATTTATTATCAAATGATAATGCCTCCAATGATTCAACGCATAAATCACCGCAGCCAACTCCGCATCATGTATCGGTTCAGCTCATGCGGTCGCAATGCCTCGACCCATAAGCTACCACAAAACGCCTCGCGCCAACACACCCCAAATGGATGTGGAAGCATCCGAATAAATCACATACGGTAAGTTCGGATCTCGAAGAGTCGAATCGGAGCGTTAGTCAACCGCCGCTTTCAACTTCGAAAATTCCGCTCACACCTATCAAACCAGTAAATACGGTTGACCCTTCTTGGTAAACTGCGTGAGCGGAGATGCCATAATAGAAAACCCCGGTACGAACCTCCGATAATATCCTGCTAACCCTAAGAAGCTCCCGAACTCCCGCATGCCGTGGTAGGTTGTTTCCAATCCCGAACCGCCCTCACCTTCTCTCAATCCACGCATGCACCATGCTCGATATAATGTGTCCTTAAAGGTGACTTCCCGAATCCAGTAACTCACACTTTGAGAATTTAGCATAAAGCTGATGTTCCCAAAGTGTCTGCAGAACTACCCTCGATGATCCCGATGCGAATCCTCATCCCGAGAATATATCGAATATCATCAATAAAACCACCGTAAATGAGTCCAAGTACGGTCGGAACACCCGATGCATCGATCCATGAATGCCACCGAACATTGGTCAGCCCGAACGGCATGACCGTAAACTCAAAGTGTCCATATCGGGTGCGGAAAGCAGTCTTAGGTATGTCCTCCTCCTTCACCCTAAGCTGAAAATATCCAGATCGTAGATCAATCTTTGAGAAAACTCTCGAATCCCGAAGTTGATCAAAAGATCGTTAATCCTCGGTAACGGATACTTATTCTTCCCAATAAGAGCATTCAACCGTCTGTAATCAACACAAAGTCAGAGTGTCCCATCATTCTTCTTAACAAACAAAACCAGAGCACCCCCCCGCTGAAGTGCTCGGTCGGACGAAACTCTTTTGCTGTAATTCCTCCAGTTGCTTCTTCTACTCCTGCATCTCAGAAATAGGCATCCGATAAGGAGGAATAGATATCGGAACAGTACCCGACTGCAGGTGGATCTCAAACACAATTTCCCGCTACCCTAAACCCGGAAACCTTTCTTTTTCAACCTTCTGGACCTCATAATCTGTCAATTAAAGCTGAATTAGCGACTTTACCAACCACACTACCAAACTACACCCCCGACCCATAATCGAAAATCCGGCAGAATTTCGGTAAAATTCCAGTTTTCCGCAGTAAACATCGAATTCAGAACCGATTCGTAACATGCAAGAATTCACTTCAATAATCACAAATCAATCCACGTAACACATCAAATTCAACAGAAATTCCCAACATAATCACCAAAAATTCGCCAAAAGGTGAGTTCTCACCCGTGTTGTGTTTCCAACGATCCAACGTTATTTCCTAATCCTTACCTACCCAACATCAACATATATGAACCACACAACGATCCAACGGTTCAATTCCATCAAAACTCAGATCTAAGCCAAGAACATCAACTTTCCAATATTGCCAAATACTCAACAGAATCGAACCATACCTCGATGCACGTAGTACTCGAGTTGCCGATCAACTTCCCAGCTTGAACTCTCGACCAAGAAGCAATCTAGAGCAAGCTTTGGAAGCTTGTAAAACACAACAATGGTGGCTTTAGAGAGAGGAAGAATTCGGCAGTGAAGAAGGAAGAAGAATACGTTTGCATTTTTGCAAGACTTGCCAAAACTTAAGTCTTGTAATAATAAGTCATGTGCTTTGCACATGACATCCTTTTTGACATCATAGTGAATCATAATCACTAGAAATAACAAGAGACCAAGTCCAATACTTTCCACTAATCACATTTCGCCAAGTGTCACACTTGGCTCGCCCGAGCCCGAAAACCGCCCAAAACCGTATTTTCGACCGTAACATTTTTCTTCACGTAAAATGTAAATTATATCCCCGACTCCAGATCTTCCTCAAAACCGCAACTGAGTCCCGGTCACTCCCGAGCCGCTTTCTCCGCCTGTAATCTCGAAAATCGTCCGACGGCAACCCCCGACCTCAAAAATATTTTCCGCGGAAATGTCCTAGACATCGCCAGACACTAGAAATCGATATCGGGTCAATCCGAACTCCGGTTCGTAACTGAAGCACCGACCGAGTAGCCGCTATTCCCGGCGGCCAACCGGCCGTAATAGCCTCCTCCAGGAGTTTGTCAATTCCTCGCAAACCAAGTCTCTACTACCTCCGGCCCTCCTCGGCAGCTGAACCTCGGGGGGTGTTCAAACTCTAAAACCTCTCCAGAAGTCTGACCTCGTCAAACTGGTGCCTCAGATCTCCCCGTCGTTGATAGGACCGACGAGAAGTCTAGGTGTCGAGTGACCACCCTCCTCGAGTCACTCACTTACCAATTCCAAAGTCAGAGCGAGCAAAGTGGCTAAAGTCTCGCTATCACCACTGATCAAAATGCCCCTACCGTGGCATAAACAGATTTTCCCCGCCATCGCCGCCCCCCCGAACCTCGCTAGGCTGGCGGTAATACCAAATCGTAGAGGGGTCCCTACGACCACTAAACCTCGGGGCGGTGAGTGTGGTTGTTCGCACTCGGGTTACGCTGAACCCGTATCCTATTCCACGGAGGTGTGGGATCCCAGTCCCGCCCCTCCGGTACCAAATCACGCTATTCGCGTGTAGTAAACATTCCCTTAAACCAAGTCCAACCAAAGCCAACTTATCCCATATCCACACGTCCAAATCAACTAACACTTCCCCATCTATCCAAAAGCCAGCAGCAGATTCTAAGGCTCAGAGTGTAATGCAATGCATGATGCGTAGATTCTTTTCGTAATCTCACAACCAAATATTCAACTTTAAACCCAAAACCAAACCACGCTCATAACACGTAAACACCACACAAATCACCCAAGATTCATAAGAGTACCTCAAATTTTCCAAAGTGCTCCAAAGAACCGCCACCGCTCCACATCCATTCCGAAACGGTTCAAATAAGGAGGTGGCCAGCCTCCGTACGTAACCGCCTGAATGAAACGTAGAACGGTGGCTTGTACCTCAAGTCACTTCCACGCTTACTTACCCATGAACAGACTTAACTTACTCCAAAAGTCCACCCTCGGACTTGTATACTTGCCTTCCACATTCCATACCCAAAACCAAACATACTTTACCTTTGGGTCAATCCGACCCAACTCGCTCCGATACCAACTTGTCACAGCCACCCCGCCCGGTTGCGGAGGCGGAGCCGGCCGCGACGCCGAAACAGGAATTACGACGGAAAACGCGGCAATGAGCATCGAGCTCAAATACGTAACAAACGAGTATCGACTAGCAACCTACAAAACCCATACATGGCAAGTATACATGACAACTCGACGTAATACCAACCAAGCAGCTTCATGGTATACCAAACATTGCTCATCGCAACAACCACGTAAACACCGAATTCATATCATGACAAATCCAATATAGGCAAGTCGGGCTCCGCCTCGACTCAGAAGGCATCAAAGGCAGAATATATTTCCGATCATATGGCATATACAAATTCATGATCTGACCTACATGCATGCAGCTACAGCTACAGAGCCATTAAACAAAATCCTATATATATATAAATATACCTAAGTGCGGAATCAGAAGCCTCTCGCTCAAGAATTCCCGCACGTGGTACCGCCGCCGCATGTAACCCAAAATGTCAGAAGCACCGCGGATCTCTATTCCGCTGGTTGCTTGTCGATCGCCTGAAAGATGGTAAACAAATAAAAGGGTGAGTCCTCGAAAGGACCCAGAAGGGCTTAAGGTAAAGTGCGCTTTGCCCATTGTGGCAACAATCAACTCGCAAAATGTAATATCACAAAGATTTGCATGTACATATAAACATAAAGCATAACGTAAATCAGAATTCAACATATGCGGTCCAACCGCCGTAACGACTGTAACGACCCTCGAGAGGTCGAATATACAGATCGTAATGTAATGTATAGCACGGCACCGGCCGGGGTCGCGAGCCCCAAACCGCCGTAGGTCACGTAACGTAAGTATCGGCACTCCCGCGGATACACGCAGTAATGTCGGCACCCTTCGGCGGACACGTAATGAAGTATCGGCACTCCCGGTGCGGATACGCAGAATGTCGGCACCCTTCGGCGGACACGTAATGTAAGTATCGGCACTCCGGTGCGGATACGCAGTAATGTAATCAAGGAGCACCCGTGGCCTCTTCGACCATTCGGGTCTCGTCACGTAATGTAACATATAATAATAATAAGAATACATAAACATAAACAAGTAACATTACCCGATAACCATATACGTAATGTAATAGGAACCCGGGCCTCTAAGGTCATCCGGCCTTGAAACAGTAACAAACGTACATTTTACCAAATTAAGCCCTTACCTCGGAAACGCCGCCCCGCAGCCCAACACTCGGAAAATCCCAACTCCCGACCCGAAATGCACAACTTGGCTCCTACGGGTCCGCGCTACTCCACCAACGCAGAATCAAGTCAGACAACCATAGTTGGATCGTAACATATCCAAACAAACCCCGTAAAACAATTTCCGCACAAACCCGCACTTTCCGGAAAATTCCACGTAAAGCTCGGTTTTACGAACCGAGCTAGAACCTTGTTATTCCAACTCCCACAAACATATTCCAACCCTTAAACCCGCATGCATACACTTTTCCTGATAACCCGCATAAACCTAACTTTTTCATTTCTAACCCGAAAATGACGTTTCAAATACCACACCGCACCTAAATCCAACCCCGATATCATTTTACCATCCAAATCAACCAAATTACAACACCAACCTAGAGAAAGTTTCATTTCTTCAATTCGGCCCTAAACCATCTTTTCACCACACTTCCAAATCAAACCATTCAAGCTTCCAATTAATCATACTAATCCCCAATTTCACTTCCTAACCAAAATTACTAACCAATTGCATCAAAACAACAAAACCTCTTCTCATTACAATTCGCCCCAAAGAGGGGTTTTCTACCCAACATGTTTTCCTTCAAATTGAAACCATAGATAGTCTTAGAATCATGCATGGAACAACATACTAAGAGCATGATTCAAGAACACAAACACACACAATTTTAGAATTTTCCATTCAAATTTCAGCACCCTAGGTTTCCATCTTCCATGGAGTTTTTCCAAAATCTAACCATAGATTCTTACTCCTCTCAAGCCCAAGAACAACATACTAAAAGATGGGAGGGAGAGGATCACTCTAGCACATAGCCAAGAACAAATCAATTTTTCAAAAATCCTCTCTTTTCCAACATTTTCTTGTTTCCAAACTTGAAAGAGAAGAAGAAAGGAAGCTTACCAATCTTTTGGAGCCTAAACCCATGAAGTTTCAGCCAAGATTGCAGCACTTGGAGCTGCTGTGAACAGTGACAATGGCTGAAACGCTTTCGGAAGAAGAAGAGAAGGAAGAAGAAAGAAAAGAAAATGAATTTCTAATTCATTTTATGAAATAACCTTCCCTTTTATAATTATCCTTCTTTTCCATCTTAAATCATAAAGGGACAAGTGTCCCAACCCAAAGGTTGCTGCCGCCTCAAGCCCATGCTCCAATTATTTATTTTGTTACCCAATACAATTTAACTCCCAATTTTTCCGAAAGTTCCAATTCTTTTGCCCAAAAATAATTACCGAATTCCAAAATTAATGAAACTCGGACACAATCTTCAGAATATTATAACATTCACAGAACATTTTTCAGAAGTTCATTTACCATTCCGGAGTGTCCTACCGAGCTCGCTGAACCCGAACCAAAACCCGACGTGCGAGCGTGTTAACCTGAACCGAAATTCCGTCACTCCAAAATTCTATAAAAATACCCATAAATTCCATCTTAAATTAAAACACAACTTACCCCAAAGCCGTCAGAAAATTTCCATCCCGAGTCCCGGGATTCCCGTCCCGAGCCCCGGAAGTCGCCCGGAACCGAACGTCCCGCCCCAAATATTAAACTCCACAACCACCTCCGGGACGTTTCCACGACTCCAAAACTGCAAACGGCTTCCCAAACTGAGGTCTCGAGAGCGCTACCGAGCCCGCTGTACGTCCCGAGGCGACCCCGACAACCCCCCGGCGCCAGAAAAATATTTTCGGCGGAAACGTCCGGGGGACCCACACGACCTCAAATACGGAAGGGTTCGCCAAAATGATACTCGGATAGGGCTCGGGAGCCGTCTGAACGCCGAAAAACGTGACCCGCAGGCCAAAACCGGAGCCCCGGTCACCCGGCCGCAACCCGCTCGGGGTGACCGTAAATGGCCATCGTCTCCTCCCCTGCAGGAGTGGACACCGCCTCCTGCTGCCCAGAACTGCTGCTCTCCTTAGCAGCCAGTTTGCTCCTCCTCCTCATGGATAGTAGGAGTTCCCCTGCTGACATCCTGCCCCTGTGGGGGGCGGTACCCCTGGCAGTAATCTCTACCGCAACCACATGCCCAGGCAGGTCTTCGCCTTGAGCTTGAGGGGGGCTCGCAAAAAGCCTAGAAATGAAGGCCTCATGGTTGGCGGGATCCTCGAGGGAGACTGGCTTAACTACTGTTAGGGGCACAACCTTTATAGGAACGACGGTGTCCACCCTCACCCCTTCTAAGCCCTCTGCAACGGGCATGGCCTCTTCAGTAGTAGAAGGGACCTCCACTTCCGGTCCCCTTGCCTCCTCTACGGGCTCTGCGGCCTCTTCTACGGCGGCAGGGACCTCTTCCTCAGCAGGCCTCACTACCTCAACACGTCCCCCCTTGGGGAGCTTCCCTTTCTTCAGGCTGCACATCATCAGCAGCCACCTTCCTCCTCTTTGCTTGTAGGGGCGCCGCCAGGCTGGTGGTTCCCCTCTTCTTCTTCGCAGGGACAATGGGTCCCAACGCCTTGACAGCCCCGGCGGGGGCATCCCTCCCAAACGCGCAGGCCATGTGCACCTGCTGTGCAGCACGCATGGACACCCTTTTGCCCCTGCCCTCGCCAGACTCAGGGGAGGCATCTGCAAACAGAGAGGACTTCACACCAGGTTCAGCTAAACAATATACGTATATATAAGTACACATATATATACAACATACCTCTAGGCCCTGCCAGCGCCGCGCTAAGGGCATTTACCACTTCCCCAAGATGGGTAGGGGCCCATCCCTCATATGGCGGGGGCACCTCAGGGTCTAGCAGGAAGCCAGTGCTGATCCCAGCCCACCTCAATGTTGTCTCGTCAAGTTGGGTGGCAGAGAAAGGGAAGAGCTCATCACAGGCGCTCCTCGCGAACACATCATCCAACCATCCCAACAGTTGGATGTATGCCTGCCACCGCAGCCCGTTGGTGCTTAGCTCAGGCCTCCGCGAGATGCTTTGCACTGATCATCGCGTCCTCGCCACTGGGAAGTTCCAGGCATTGTCACGAGGCACGAAGAAGAAAGATCCATGCCACGAGTGGTAGGACCTTGGAGGTACGATGAAGGATATGGAGTGGTTTCCCCCAACGTTTATGGGGGTCACATTGAAGAAGGCGCTCCCACTACGCAACTCCAGCCTGTAGAAACGCTGGAACACGTCGGTAAATGGTCTCACCCCGGCCATCCGGCAGGCAACAGTAAAGCCTGCGATATGCAGGAATGTGTTGGGGGTCAGTTGCGACGGTGGCAACCCCCACTCCGTGCACAACTCTTGCACCAGCGGCGGGAGAGGAAACCGCAGCCCAGCCGCGAGCTGCGCCGTGTATAGGCACAACACCGCACTCTCCAGATTCTCCTCGGTCGTGGGCAGACCCAACGCCCGGCAGGCGCCCGAACGGGCTGTGTACACCAACACCTTCTCCACTGGGAAGAAGGCTTTCACCAGCTCCTGGTGAATCTTATCAGGGCTCACCGTGGTCTTTTCCACGGGAGAAATCACCGGATAAACGGCTTCTTTGGACTCCATTCCTGCAAAAGTTGGGCAACAGACATATAAATCGCAAGAAACCAGCAGAAGCATTTCATCAAGCACTCATTGTGCACAGAAACAAAATCGTACCTGCTTGAGAACCGGTGAAGAAAACGGAAAGGCAGATGACAAACACACGACCTGGTAGCAAAGTCGTGAACGGAAATCCCAGCACCACCGCAAAGCACTTGCAAACGATCGCCGAGCAGTTCGAACAACACAGAAAAGCGGAAAAGGCTACTCAACACGAAAGCAAAGGAATGCGAAACTAAAAGATGAACAGTTTCATCTTCTCAGACACGCTTTTATAAGCCCGTGGAAACGAAAAGGCACTTTTTAAAGTATGGCCGACTCAAGGAGCGCCACGTGCCAGAGAGCTAACGGTTAGAAACCTTTCACCTTCGGTTAATATCTCTACTGCTTTAAATACTGAGGCACCTCCCCGCTTCCACTACACTTTGCACAGTCAACAAACGGCACAGCGCCCCCGCCGACTCATGGACACTTCTGGGCTCCACAAACAGAGTACGGGACCCTGCCCATACTCTGCCTTCAGGAGGAGGCATCTTGGTACACTACCCAAGCAAATGCCCCCTCAAAAGCTCACACTGATCATGAAGGATTCAACAAAGTATCAGATCATAAAAAGGTCATCGCGCTCCACGCAAAACTCAGTCCTCTGGCTACACACGGAGTACAGAACCCTGCCCATACTCCGCTCTCAGGAGGAGGCATCTTGGTACACTACCCAAGCAAATGCGTCCTCGCATCACATCAGAATCACACAAGGCTCCACCAGACAAGGCCCCGCAGGTCTCGCCCTCGCGGTCTTAGGTCTCGCCTCCGCAGGTCTCACCCTCGCGGTCTCAAGTCTCGCCTTCGCGAGGTCCCTTATGCCTATACTGGCCCCGCCAGACAAGGCTCCGCAGGTCTCGCCCTCGCGGTCTCAAGTCTCGCCTTCGCGAGGTCTCGCCCTCGCGGTCTCACAGCTCGCCTTCGCGAGGTCTCGCCCTCGCAGGTCTCAAGGCTCACCTTCGCGAGGTCTTGCCCTCGTAGGTCTCAAGTCGCCTTCGCGTGGTCTCACCCTCGCGGTCTCACAGCTCGCCTTCGCGAGGTCTCGCCCTCGCGGTCTCACAGATCGCCTTAGCGAGGTCTCGCCCTCGTAGGTCTCAAGTCTCGCCTTCGCAGGTCTCGCCCTCGCGAGTCTCTTCGCCTTCGCAGGTCTCGCCCTTGCTGTCTCGGGTCTCACCTTCGCGGGTCTCGCCCTCGCGGTCTCAACTCGCCTTCGCGAGGTCTCTCATGCCTTTGCTGGCCCAGCCAGACAAGGCCCTTGCACTCACGGTTCGTGCGACCCTTACTCTTACCTTTATTGGCTTCGCTTTTATCTAGGCCTTCGCCCCTTGCTGGCCTTCGCCACTACATGCTCAACTAAGGAAAGGCCACTTGGTCATCTGACATTAAGCAACCAATAAGGAGGTCAGCACGAGCCTGAGTGATCTTCACCAGATTCACACGCCAGATATCTTCTGACAAACGAATCGACTAAGGCGGTTTACTGACACATTCATCATCAGCCGCCTTATCTCAAACAGCCTGACTAAAGGCTTCAACTGGGGGAGGCTCCTCCTGGCATCACCCTATAAATAGGGTGATGTCCACCTTAAAATGGGTAAGCTACTTCACGCCCCCCACTCCTCTCTTGCTACTCCTGAGTGCTCTCTTTATCTTTTACAGATCACTCTGAACAGCAAGCTTGGAGTCCTCAAGAACACAACACCATCAACAAATCATCTGAGAGTCTGGACCTGCAAAGGAACGCGGCTATCACTAAGTTTTTGAAGGACATCATCAGCAAAAAGAGGAAATTTTGGACAATGAAGTTATCATGATCGCTGAAGAGTGTAGCTCGGTTATCCAAAGGAAGCTCCGATAAAAGATGAAGGACCCCGGGAGCTTTACTATTCCATGTGACATAGGGCCCTTCCATTGTGATAAGGCCCTATGTGATTTGGGGGCGATTATCAATCTTATGCCGCTGTCCATCGCAAAGAAGTTGGGTTTGGGAGATGTGAAACCATCTTCCATATGTCTTCAATTGGCGGATAGGTCACTAGCTTTCCTGAAAGGTGAGTTGGAGGATGTTATAGTGAAAGTTGGGGAGTTCTTCATTCAGGTGGACTTCGTGGTATTAGACATGGAGGAGGATAGCAGGATGCCACTCATATTTGCTAGACAATATTTGGCTATCGAGAGAGCATTAGTGGATGTTGAGCAAGGTATCCTCACTTTAAAAGTGGGTGAAGATGAGATTAAATTCAACCTAGATCAGATGATGAAGTGTCCAAGTGGAGAATTGATGCATTGTGATTCTATTGGTGAAGAGAGGATCACATGGAAGGGTAGTGTGAACAAGCAATAGTTGAGTGTTAAATCTGATTTTTGGAGATGTGACTTGGAATGTGGAACAAATGATGATCAGCTAGTAGATTGTAGTAAGTTGGACACTTTTGGGGAAACTAAAATGACTAAGATGTTGGATGAGGGGCTTGGTGATGGCATGGTCAGGGATCTCTGGCAACCTATTACCAAGATGCAACAAGTCCTCTTCATCCAAGAGGTGAATGTTGGGGAGAAAGGTGTGTCAGCGTTGAGTTTTTTGAAGACAACATCAAAAGCATCTAAAAATGCTAGGAGAAGTGCCTCTAGAGCAAGAAAGAGGAGGGCTAAGGCAAGTTGTGAGCCCAAGAGGCACTTAAGGCAGGGTATGAGAGATTTGAAGGTTGTCTATGTGTGGAGGACCAAGGAAGAAGGGTTCAAGAGCTTTAAGGAGAAGTCATCTCTCCCATTCATGAAAGCTAAGAAGGTTGAGGTTCCATGCCCAATCTGTCACTCTACCACCTGATTGGTAACATCTCATGCCTAGCCAGAGGCTTAAAATATGGCGCTTGTGGGAGGCACCCCTTTGTTTATGTGTCTATCTAGATGTTTATGTTTCTTGTTAATAAGTCTTTAAAGTGTGTTTGATGAGTTTGTTGGAGTGCATTTCAGGAAACAATCTAGTTTGGAAGGTTTGGTGAGGTTGGTAAGAGTTTTGATTGAAGTCTTAAAGCTTGGAGCAGAAGAAGGGAAGATGGCAGACTGATGAGCTTCTGTCGAGATCGTGCGCGATCTATGCGCGGAGCATGTGCACGGTGTGCACACTGTTTGTAGCCAAGGAGGCATTTTGAGCATCATGTGCGCTCTGTGCGTGGAGCATGCGCATGGGTGCGCGTTATCTAGAGCATTTGCCCAATAATTTGATTCATTTATGTGCGCCCTAGAGTACGCCTAGAAGGAACGCACCCTAGGTTGCGCAAGCCCTGCGCGGCCGTGTGCGCTCAACTAGGTCTCGCATTGTCATGCGCGAAACTTGCACACAACTTCTTGCGCGTTGAGGAGCCCACATATGACCAAAAGAGGACTTCATGAGTGTAGTACACGCCCATCAGCGCACTTGAACACGCATAGACGCATTGAGCTGCCTTCTTTACCAAGCTGAGCCTCATTTCAACCCAACATTCGGTAACACCTAAATCAACCCTCCCACCACTTGTTCATCGCATTCTACACCCAAGAAACCCACTGTAAGTCTCTAAACTTTGTGATGTGGAGATCAAAATGGGTAATTCACTTTTCTCGGGCACTTTTATGACTATTTAGAGACTTTCTAGCTTTGCATGATTATCTTGGGATGGGGAACATGCTTTTTATGAGGTTTTGGTGTCGAGAACATGCTTGCTTACTGTGATGGCTTTTGATATTCTATTTTGAGCTTGAATTGCCACATGAGAATTATGAACTTTGATTGAGCTTCATAGTGATTGGGTACATGTTATGCATGCCATTTGAGTATAGAGGTGCATATTTATGGCATTTATGCTGCATTAGATTATCTTTTGAGTGTCATTTGTTGTTCTACACATGAGTTTGCCATACTCCATACGATGCTCATCTTGCCATCATGCTTCGTGTATATCATTTGTTAGTTGTACTCATTGTGATTCATAGCTTCTCATGACTAAGGTGAATGTTGATTTAGAGTGTGTTACCTAATTGTTTCATGCGTGCTAGCATTGAAATTTTTATTTGTTAAACATGCACACTTTGTTCCTTGTGAGTCATGTGATATGCCCGTTATATGTTTAGAGACTCTTGCACCGGATGTTACTTATGTATTTTTTGTCATGTAGGTGCAATGTTGCGGAGATGGTGAGGCCCGTCGATTCTCCAATTTTCAAGAGCTCCGGGGCAAGCCTTGTCTTTGCCCCAACTTCATGAGGCATTAGGGAGCCTAACTTGGCTCCCAAGATATCACCTTCTGATTTTCCCTCTTTTGTTTTCCCCTTCCATATGCATGAGGACATGCTTTGATTTGAGTTTGGGGGGATTTGATATTAATTCATGTGGAATCAGTGGGTATGCCTTTAGATGATATTATGTGGTCTGACACACCCATGCAAGCATCTATTTACCTTTTTCTAGGATGTACATAACTCTCGAAAATCTTGAAAATTTGAAAAATTTTCAAAAATTAAAATAAAAACAGAAAATTTAAGAAAAGTTTATGGGCAAGTTGTACATGAAAGATGATAAGTATGTCATGCATTCGATGATAGAATATGGTGTGTGTACTTAGCTTGAGTTCTAATATAGACAGATCTTAGTCTCTTATATGATTTGCTGAACTTTTTGTGATTTTGTGGATAGGGATTTGTATGATTTACCTCTTTGATTAAAGTGAATATCGAGCATGATAAACTGTATTAAGATGGACCGAAACCTAGCTTAATAGCATTGCGTTAAACATGACTTAGCTAGCTTATGAATGAGATTTGCTAGGTGGGTTCCTAGTATTTGTACTCTAAGTTTGAGAACACATGGAATGATGTGTTTGGCATTGCATAGTGACCCTATTCAGTGATCTTACACCTCTCTTCTGAGTGCAAGCTTAAAGTACAAATATGTGCTCTTGCATATCTTAAGGTTGGTGCAAGGGATAATACTTTAGACATGAGAGCGGAGACCCCATTTTTGTGGCCTCTTGTCCCTCTTCCGAGTACTTACCTTAAGTGCCTAGGAGACCACTCTCACACTAAAAATGTGAAAAAAGAAAGAAAAATGGTGAAAAATAAAATGATGTCAAACAAAAAGATGGTGTGAATAAAAAGATGGCCAATGTTGCCAATGAATAAAAAGTGTTGAGCAATGGGCAACCTACATTCACTTGCTAAGTCTAGTAGCTAGTCAATGCTTATTAAAATAGAAGTCTATGTCTTATTAGAAGTTTGATTGCTCAAGTAGCTCATGTGTCTCATTGAGTGATTTTGCAAGCCCTTTGTACATGATCACAAATAGTTCACTTGTGTATTACAATGGACATAGGCCTTTCTTTAGGAGCACTCAAGCTTTGGTGTATTGATACATTCTTAGGTGCATATGTACTTTGATTTCATTACTTGCCTACGCTTAGTAACTTTGTAAAGGTTAGGTGGTTAGATTAGATGTCGTTGAGTTTTTATTTTTCTAGATGTTTACATTGCTAAGGACTAGCAACAGTTTGGGTTTGGGGGTGTGTTGTGTGTGCAAACATACACACATTTCCATGTTGTTTTAGCCATATTTGTACATCTTTTGAGGTTACTTTGATGGTTTTATATACTCCTTACTCATTATTGCATAAGATTCTTTGTAAGAGAGGTATTGCGGAGTTTTAGAGCTGAATGCATCATGATCAAGGCTATGAAGGCTTGGGAGCAACCTTGTGGAAGACCATGCCAAGTGTTGGATCAAATGGAGAGGAGAAGGTGAAGAAATGAAGAGCCAGAAGTCATGCGCGCTCTATGCGCGCGCTCTGCGCGCTCAACATGTGCGGCCTCAAATTCATTAATGATGTGGCATCGGTTAATTTTTAAATTTATGCGCACGACTTCCCCCAGCCCAAAGAATTCAAAGGGTCACGGAAGCTTTATGCGAGCGCTATGCGCGCACCATGCGCATACCATGCGTGCCGTCTAGAAGGAAGACCATGATAGCCTGGTTCCTTGACGGGACTGGGCTTCTAGATACTCGAACGGTGAGGAGATGGTGAGAACGATGATGTGAAGCTCCGGAGTAATCTGCAAGATGTAAAACGAAATACTCAGGAGCTAAAAGAGGAGTGGGGGTGTGTAGATAGGGTGTACCTTTCCCAAGCCGTCCTTTTATAGGAGGCGTTGAGGTAGCGGTTGTCCCATGATCCGGAGTAGTGGGGTGCTTCCCCACGTTCCAGAGTAGTGGAAGACTAGAGGTGTGACTGAGAACGTGGGTAGGTCGTGGGGATGACCGTTCCCAGCTTCCTTTCCTCGGTCTGTGATGTTTGCTAAGTGTTGGATGGCGAAGACTAGGGGGTGTGAAGACCCTGTCTGGAGAAGACCAGGGGATGCGAACCCGCGAGGTCCTAGAGAAGCCAGCAAGTGCGAAGCTCCCCTTATAACGCCTTCACGAGATGCGGTGTTATCACGGTGTGTTTCATTGGTTGCTGCTGATGATGACGCGAGGGGCGAGACGTGAGGGGCATTTGCTTGGGTATTGTACCAGACCAAGAGGCAGGGGAATCGAAAAGACACTGTACGCACGCCATGCGCGCTTAACTTGTGCGGTCACTGGGTGTGCATCCTCTGTGAGCTGCAAGGAAGTTTCCAAGATCTTATCCATTCCAGCTCATCCTCATCACATTTTAGAGACTAAAGTAGACTTCTTAAGTTCTCTTAGTTGCCCACCTTGTTCAGGGGCATTTAAGTACAAGTTAGTAGTATAAATTTATCATTTAGGGTAAGTTTGAGAGAGACAACATATTCACCTCGAAATCTGTAGCAGTCAAGTCATTCTCAGGAAAGGGTTCTAGGGTTTTGGATCCCATGCTTCACTCTGGACAGAAGGTTGATGTGGAGATTTCTATAGAAGACTTAATTTGGGTTTACTCTTATCTCATCTTCTATATTTCCATGTTTATTTCTTCTTTTCCTTTTATGACTTATGTGCTGCATGACTATGAGTGAGTAGACTACATATCTTCCGGGGTGTATTAAGCTTAGGGGTGAGGTTATGCTAAATCATGCTTAGAGAGATCTAGGTACCAATTTCTATGAACTTTGGCATGTTAGTTGTATGGTTTGGATGTATACAAACACTTACTTCTCTAGGTGTTTGATCTAATGCCTGAGAGAGCTTAGATTAGACTGAGGCCCCAAGAAATTGGTTGACAAGGGATTTGAGAATTAGAGATAACCTCATAACCTTGTTGATGCTATAAGTTTGGCGCTGATTATTGACTCTAGATTGTGCACGAAAGCCCATCTTCAGTTTCAGTGAAAGGTAAAGATATATTTGTGATCAGAGTGAATAGATGAGTCTTTTGTGCTATTTGGTTTTGTCAGAAAAGGCTCGGTGTGAAAGCCATTTTTCCCGACCCGAGCCTCGGTTTTGGCTCCAATGATATTGGTTGATTTTGTGAATTCTGAACATATATTCTGTATCTGTGGATTGTTTGTGAACAGGGGGTAATCATAAATTCAGCCGAAACTCTGCTGAAATTTCTACCGGGACCATCGATCGGGAATTCTAGTTCAGACTCCAGTGAGAGGTAAGGGTTCAGTGTATGTTTCGGGTGTAGCATTGCATGGCATGCTTACTCGGGTATAGACTGAGGTTAGGTTTGATTGAGGGGTGGCCCGATGACGCCAAACCTAGCTCCGTGGTATAGGCATTGACTGTGCAGGTACTGGGATTCCGATATACCTACAATGGTTATCGATGAACTGTGTGAAACACCCTAGTGGTGTAATTGATAGGACTGTTGGGGCTCGCGACCCCGAGATGGTACCGTGCTCTACTGTGTGACTGTGACTGGGATTCCGATATACCTACAATGGTTATTGATGAACTGTGTGAAACACCCTAGTGGTGTAATTGATAGGACTTTTAGGGCTCGTGACCCCCGAGCTGGTACCATGCTCTACTATGTGACTGTGATTGAGACTGGGTATACCTTGGCAAAGCCAAGAGGACTGTCATTCCGACTGACTGCATACTACCATCATTGATTGAACTGCATTGCATTTGGATGATATTGCATTGGTTGAGCATGTGGTTGCTATATACATGTATATATATATTGTGTTTGATCTTTGGTTGCAGGTACATTGTAATAAGTGATAGAAATTGACTGCACCATGCTTATACCTGCACCCTTACTAAGTTCTTTCAAGAACTTACCCCCTTATTTCCCCTATTTCAGGAAAAAGTGCTGACAAGCAACCCGCCGAGTAAAATCCGGGGGTTAGCTTTTGTGTTGTGCTATTTCAGGTACTAATTGTACATTCCGATCAGTGTGTTGTGTGATTGTGTATGCGGGATAAGGGGTAAGATTCGTATTGTGTGTGATTCCATATAATCAGATTTCTGTTGTGAATGTGTGTGAATTTGGTCCCGCGGTTTCGGCTAGTGTGTGCAAAGTGTGTGATTCCGCATGATCAGTTGCTAGTCATGTGTATGTGCTTTGTGTTTTGGGATTTCGGCTGGTGTATGTGTATGTGTGATTCTACCAGTTTAGTCATGTGTATGTGTGTTGTGTATGAATCAACACAATAAGGGTACTTAGGTAATTTGGCTCGGTATGTGTGAATATTCAGTTTCTGAGATTTCTGTGAAAATGTTCGTTGTGTGTGTAATTCAGTATGATCAGTTTTTCGATATATGTGTGTTCTGTACTGGAAATTCTGAGTAGTATGATTCGATTCTGAATTCAGTTATATATGAGCACATTGGTTTACTCACGGTTAAACTTTCTTATGTGTGTAGCAGCAGCAGCATCTGTTACGTCGAGGATTGTGGTAGGATCTTGGAGTGTCGCCCCCTCGCACGTCACGTATGTATTCCAATTGAATATTTCTGGCTCTGTATACTGTAAATGGCATGCATATTTGTAGTAGTATCATATCTGAGGTTTATGCTGGAAATTAGGTGTGTATATATGTGCTGAATTCTAAAGTGGTATGAAACATATGCTGAAAATCAGTGTGAATCTGAAAAGGTGTTGTGATGTGTTTTGTGTTGGAAATTGTGAAAATGTGCTAGAAATTAGTTGTGATAGCTGGGGGTTTTGATAGCCCATCTGTGTATGTGTGCTTGAGGGTAGTGTGTGAGCGCCGTTACCCCAAGTGTGTGTGTTATTTGGACGATTAGCTTAACCACGATCGTCCGTACGCTTCCGAGGTAAGAGGGTAACACATATCTCAAGTAAAAGGCAAAGTCAATGATGGAAAAAGCCTTGTTTAAAAAAATTGAAAATGAATTGAAAACAAATGGGTGAGCTATGAGCACTGGATCTTTTAAATGTTATTTCATGATCTGGTGAGATATCGGTTTGAGGTTGGTGATGATCAATTCTAGTTTGCTTTTGGACTTGTACATCTTGATTTAACATGTATTGGGTGATTTGAGTTGTGTTGATGATGCTTTTAGTGCCCTTACCATGCTCATTTTGGTCTATTAGCTCCACCGAAAAATAGCCTTCAACCGATCACTTTGTCTCACCTAGCCAGGCCACGTTACAACCATGAAAATTCCATTATCACTTGAGTTTCATGCAACTCCCTTAGGGACTTTAGTGGGGGAGTTATGGGTCGATATGCAAGCATATGGAAAATAGTGTTCAAATCGAGATCACATCACACACCGCTACACCCTCTCCCTTGAAATTGGAGAGTAAACACTAAGAGAGTGACCCTCCATTTTTTAAATCTAAGTCAAGGTTTCATAACCCAATGGATTAAATTCTTAAGTTGTTCTTGTGAAATAACTCTTGGGTTGATAGAATTGTTGCATTTAGACAGTGTAGTGCATATAGTTGCCTTAGTTACATTTAGGAAGTGTATTTGCTAGGGACTAGCAACCGTTTAAGTTTGGGGGTGATCGGTGCGGTTTATTGATCTATATTTCATCTCTAAACAGTGGTATTTATGATAATTATTATTAGTTCTTAGTATTGGTGCAAGAGTTTTTGTAGGTTTCACATGTTCAAAGAGGAGAAATAGAGGAAATGAGTCCAAAACGAGTTGATTTTCAAAGAAAAGTAAAGGCAAGGACCAAGCTGCACTTTTTGAAGAAGTTAAGGGAGTTGGGAAGGCATCAGAGTAAGTGAGCGGCCGGTGTGTGATCTAGGAAGGACGGTGGGCGGTTGCTCACCGTGAGGAGTGTTTTCACCCGTAGCTGCAGTGTGGTGAGCGGTCAATGTGCAGCCATAAATGTCGTGAGCGATCGCTCACCGTGCCTTTCTGAGCGATGTCTTACCTTTAGTAATCGATCACTCACTTCCCTTTAAATGACATTTCCTACTTCATTTTGGCTTCCGGAAAGGAGTTGGTGACGAAAATCCTATATTTTCTCTCATTTCAGACTCAATCATGGCTCATTGCTCTTTGGAACATCCAAAGTACTCTTCCACTCATTATTGTTACTCATTTTTGGGTATGTAAGCTACCTTTGGAGGATGTTTATTCAACAATTCATCATCTCTCTAGTTCTAGGTCCATATTTTACTCTCCTAGGTTTTAGGGTTCTTGCTCCTCTCTCATTCTCTTCATCATGTAGCTACAAATTTAAGAGCTTTGTGGATGATTTGAAGATTATTGTGCATCAATCAAGAGTTCCTTCTACTCATTTTCCATCAATTGTTATTGCTCTTGATTTTATTTAAGCTTTTGAGTTATATTGTGATTGAAGAGTAATTCCTCCTCTCCTAGGGTTGGTTAATTTTTGTAGTATTATTGGGTTGTTCATGGTTGCTTGAATGTGTATATGTTTGAATTTACAGGAAATTCTTGAGTTTGAAGAAGTTTTGGAAGGAGTAGAAGAGCTCTCTACTTTTCTACACCCACCAATAGTTCTATTAAATGCTTGAGAGAGATTTTATTGAACTTGACCTAGGGAATTACACTAGATACTTTAGGATTAACTTGAGAAAGTTAATCTAAGGTATTAAGAGACTTTATTGGCTTAACATAAAGCCATAATGTTGAATGCAAGTGAGGAAACTTTTCTTGGTTCAACATTATGAGAATAGTCCTAGTGTAGTAATTAGGACTTGAATTTTATCCAGCCCATTGAATTCTTTCTAAGCACATTCATCAACTCACCTAATAATCTCAACATTAACCAACCCCTATGAGACTTTATTTATTGAATTTGATTCTTCAATTGCATTACATTGCATCATGCTATAACTTGCATTTGTGTTGTAGGTTAAAGTAGATTAGACTAATTGTAAAATAGTGTTCCAAATTCCTCATATCATTAATTTGTATCAATTGTCTTCTTAAATAAAAAATCCAAAAATACAACAAAAACTAAACTTCTATAAACTTCACTACAATGACCCCATTCACCCAACTACAATTACACACTTGCACTTGAGGTTGAATGAGTTTTATTACTTGATATTGTGCTTAATTTATACAAATATAAAACGTCCATCAATTTGGCAGCGGTATTTTGGTGCATCATGACCAAACATTAGAAGGATATTGTAAAGTTAATAAAAAAAGGATATTGCAGAGTGGTTGGCTTCTCACTGCAGACAGATCTTCATTAAGCACAAAAATGGTTTCAAAAAATGTAAACAACATTGATTCAACTCAGATTCACATTAACCAGTTCACAATAATCTAAATAACCCTAGGAGAGCACAAATCTACTCACGGCACATATTATTCAAAAACACGGCACAAAATAAGAACAAAAACATAAATAAAGAGGTAGAGAGACAGGCTTAAATCTGTAGAGCACAGCTCCATTGCAAAAGGATCTGCTTGAGATCAGGCACTTCTACTCCCAGACAAAGCTTTGCTGCTGCATATGCCCCAAAAGAGGAGAAAGAAAAGAAAAGGAAGCAAAAAGATGGAAATGTGTAGAAGGGGATGGTGGAGAAGGGTGGAGGATGCATGTGAGAGGTGAGGAGAGGCCCTATTTATACGGAAGAGTAGGAGAAGCTAGGATTTTGAGTTTCCGAAGGTGAGGTGATCGCCTTGCAATTTACACTTCGATCACATTTCCGCTTTCCTCATCTGATGGCATCATTTCTGACATGTCAGAATGGTAAAGTTGACTTTGGCAAAACGATCGCCTCGAGATTCTGATCAAGGGCCGTTTTCACTACCTCATTGCAAGTAACAAGTACTTACAATGGGTAAAATAAATTTATAAGACACCTTACAACCCTTGTTCTTATCAATTGTAGTGTAGGTCATTGAGTAATGGATCGAACCCAAGAGAATTAAGCATTTAAGGTCTAAATGTGTCGAGTGTGTGAACTAATATACTATGAAATGTAAGTGGACAGCAAGAGATGAATGAGTGTGATGGTGAAAATGTAAATGCAAGAGAGGAAAGTAAAGCAAGTAAGGAAGGGGTGAAAATCAGCACCTATGGATTCTTATACAAAGGGGTTCTCTGTGGGTGGTTCTTCCATACTAAAGGTTCGTTGTGCCTGTTGGCACACCCTCAATAATGAAAATCCCTATGAGAAACCGAAATCCCCTACTCTCACTCATAATACTACAACAAAATAGTGAGGGATCAACTACAAGCTCATGCAATGTCTAGAGGTGAGTTTCTATGATTGGATCACTTTCCTCTCGGACAAGTGATCTCTCTCTCAACTGAAGTGGCTCTAGTCGCTCTCGCGCACTAGATATGGGATTTTCTGTTTTACAGCACCAAACCTATTCACCAATAGGTTTCCTAAGGTTCTCTCGAACTCAGAGTCAATGGAATGCCTCTCGGGCATTCCATGGAACACCTTAGGTATGCAAATGTAAGTGGCCAGCAAACATGTATATTAGTATGAAAAAGCCCTAGAAATTAGTACCTAGATCATCAAAAGCATGAAGACAAGTAACTAGAGCCCTAAGCATGTAAAACGCTAAGACATAAAGCTTTACCAACTCCTAGATATGTTGAAATCAAAGAAATTAGCAGGAAACATGTTTCAAACAATAGTAATAAAAGAGTAGAGAGGAAAGCAATCACCCTTTATTTGATCATCCATAAGTTGCCCCTTCAACCCCTCATGGATTGGAGGTTAAAGGATGATAGTCGCGTTCCTGAAGGAGGTGCGGACTCTCAGTTGAATGGTTGATGGTGTTGTGTTCTTGAAGACTCCATGCTTGCTGTTCAGAGTAATCTGTGGAAGATAAAGAGAATACTCAAAAGTAGCAAGAGAGGAGTGGGGGGCGTGTAGTAGCTTACCCAATTTAAGGTGGACATCACCCTATTTATAGGGTGATGCCAGGAGAAGAAGCATCCCCAGTTGAAGCCCTTGGACAGGCTGTGAGACAAGTCTGTCAGACTTTTGGAGATAAGGCGGCTGTGATGATGAAGATCTCAGCAAACCGCCTTAGGTGATTCGTTTGTCAGAGGATAGAAGATATATGGCGTGTGAGCCAAGGGAAGATCACTCAGGCTCGTGCTTCCCTCCTTATTGGCTGCTGAATGTCAGATGACCAAGTGGTCTTTCCCCAGTTGAGTATGCAGCGGCGAGGGCCAGTAAGGGGCGAAGGCCAGCAAAGGGGCGAAGGCCCAGATAAAGTGAAGCCAATAAATGTATAAGGGCCGCACGAACCGTGAGTGCAAGGGCCTTGTCTGGCGGGGCCAGTACAGGCATGAGAGACCTCGCGAAGGCGAGTTGAGACCGCAAGGGTGAGACCTGCGAAGGCGAGTGAGACCGTGAGGGCGAGACCCGCGAAGGCGAGTGAGACCGCGAGGGCGAGACCCGCGAAGGTATAAGAGACTCGCGAAGGCGAGTGAGACCGCAAGGGCGAGACCTACGAGGGCGATACTTGAGACCGTGAGGGTGAGTCCTTGCAAAGGCGAGAATTGAGACCTGCGAGGGTGAGACCTCGCGCAGGCGATACTTGAGACCGTGAGGGTGCATTTGCTTGGGTAGTGTACCAAGATGCCTCCTCCTGAGAGCGGAGTATGGGCAGGGTCCTGTAGTCCGTATGTAGCCAGAGTAAGGGTTTGCGCGGAGCGCGATGCCTTTGAAGACCATGGATGAGATTTTCCATGTGGAAGGTCTGCTGGGGCTCGCGAAGGCGGCTCACGCAGAGACCTTCCTGACGAGACCACAAGGGAATAGCCCTTGGGTAGTGTGAGTGTACCGAGAAGAGGGCACCTGCAAGGTGTTCACCAGTTGTATGATAAGAGTGAAGTAAAGCTTAGTTTACCTTGAGCATGTAGCCACATGATGGTGAAGGCAGAGGGGCACTTGTTGAGACAAGTGGTTAGTTGGAGAGACGAGACCCGCAACTGTGTTGAGGCGTCTGTGCGGAAGGTCCGGTGAGGCGCGCGAGGGTGATTTACACAGGGACCTTCCTGAAGGAGCCAAAAGGGGATTACCCTTCCGCACCGCAAGGGGATTACCCTTGGGGCAGGGCGGGGCGAGTTGAAGGTCAGTTGGGGATGAGACCCGCAACTACCTGTGTAGAGGAGTCCGCGCGGAAGGCCCGGTGAGTTGCGCGAGGGTGACTTATACAGGGACCTTCCTGAAGGAGCCAAAAGGGGATTACCCTTCCACACCGCAAGGGGATTACCCTTGGGGCGGGGCGAGTTGAAGGTCAGTTGGGGATGAGACCCGCAACTACCTGTGTAGAGGAGTCCGCGTGGAAGGCCCGGTGAAGCGCGCGAGGGCGACTTATACAGGGACCTTCCTGAAGGAGCCAAAAGGGGATTACCCTTCCGCACCGCAAGGGGATTACCTTTGTGGCGGGGCGAGTTGAAGGTCAGTTGGGGTTCGTAGAGACGAGACCGACAAAGACCATTGGCGCGACCGAGTTGAAGGTCAGTTGGGATTCGTAGAGACGAGACCCGCAAAGACCATTGGCGATGAGTGGCCAGTTTGACCGTTTTTGGTACAGAGGGCAATTGGGAGGGCAATTGTGTTGCCGTGTAACGCTGTAAGAGAAGAGCAGACACACCAGTATTATATTGGAACTATAATATGGAGCTTGGGACTTACTTGGTCTGTGAAGTTGATCATGCGGATCGTGGGGAGATATGCCTCAATAGGCAGAGGCGTGTCTGCGCCGTATATAAAGGAGAAGGGCGTCTCCTGAGGCCCTCCTTGAGGGTTTGGTTGGTGACCAAGTAGAGGTCCCTGGACTGGGGGTGCGCCACTTGGACGAAAAGTGTGCGGATTCATTTTGCCTGCGCGTATAGGCAAAAATGCCCCTCCTGATGAGGAGAAGGGGAAAAGGGGGTTTATGCGCGCCGCACTGCAGATTCATTTTGCCTGCGCGTATAGGCAAAAATGCGCCTCCTGCCACGGAGAAGGTATTGGGTGCCATTGAGCCCCCGCGAAGGAAGAGGCCAGCCACTGGCACTCATGTGCCGCTCTTAGGCGAAGCCAAGAGGAAGAAAGTGGCTAGCAATGCGGCACAGCTGCGTGATGAGATGGCTCCTCATGAGTCAAGCCAGGCGAAGGGGTGAACTTTTGGAGATACCCCTGGAGAGGATACCCCACGCGAGAACCCTGTAATGGAGACCACTGGCCCTTCTCCTGTAAATGCAGCGGTGCCAGTGGCTAAAGAGACCAGACATCTGTATGCCTTTGTTTCTGTGTTGCTGGCGAGCCCCCTAAGGGAAGGTGGCGAATGTGCCGCTGAGCGTGCTGCGGTGGAGATCTCTCCCCAGGTGGAGGCTTCTCCCCAGGTGGTTATCTCACCACCAAAGGAGATAATGTCAGCAGGTGATCTCCTGCTATCCATGAGAAGGAAAGCCAAGCTGGCCATGACGGCCAGCAATTCTGTTAGAGAAAAGGTGACAGCAGCCCCCGTAGGGAGTGGAGCACTCGTCCTGGTTGATACACAGCCAGGAGTGACAATCGAGGTTGCGGGAGCTTCCCCAACAAGCAGCCAGGCTTCCCCAATGAGTCGTTGGATGCAGGGAAAGAGTCTTCTGGCCTACGTGGAAGCATTCACCAGAGCGTGGTGGATCTAGGTACGGCAGCCACCGTGCTTGAGGAGACCGGGGTTTGGTCGCACTTCCTTGAAGAGAAGCGCGTTGCAGCCCAGAAGACCCCCAGATGGTCTGAGGACCCTGCTGCGCTGAAGTCCCTGAGGGAGGAGCTCAGGGCGAAGGTGTATCAGGAAGAGGGCATTCCCCTGGAGGGGCCGTGGGACCCTGTTTTCCTATTGAACAACAAGTCCTCCTTGTTGTTGGGAGGACAGAACACACTGTTGTCTTGCCTGGAGGGACTTCGCACCCCCTTTGATAGGGAGTTGATGGATCGCAGCTTGGACCCTCCAGTCGAGTTCATGAAGGAGGCTGCCAATCACAACTTACAGGTGAGGCATCTCCCCTACTCTCTGATTTCTGTTCTCTGATTTCTGTACTAACCCATTTTGGTGTAGGCTGCCATCAACGAATACGCCGGTCTCAGCCAGTGGCACAAGTTCCTGAGTTATGCGAACGCGAGGGATAGCGCCCAGGTCACCGAAATCGCCCGCCTGAAGAAGGAGGCAGAGGCTACCCTCGCTGCCAAGGCTGAGGCTGAGAGGGCGAATCAACGAGTAGCTGAGCTGGAGTCTTGGTGTGATGTCCTCACCCAGGAGAAAGTGGAGTCTCGCCTGGAGCACTTGCAGAGGGACGTTCTTCTGAAGAGGCTCCAAGTCTGGTACCCCGGGCATAAGGAGGAGTTGGCGAAGAGGGAGGATGAGCTCAAGGCGAAGGAGATTGAAGTTCCTTTCTTGAAGGCAGCACTTTCTTCTCTGAAGTCAGAGGTAGATGCCGCTTTCTCCGCTGCGAAGGCGGAGTCTCAGGCTCTGAGGGATGCTGCTGTCGAGGCAGAGAAGGTGGCAGCTGCCCGTCTGGAGGACGCTGAGGAGAAGCTCCTGGACGCAGAGCTTGGTGGAAAGGAGATTGCTGCAGAGCACCTCAATCTGTGCACGGACCTCATGTGTGCAGTGGATGAGGTCTTCCAGCTCGAGACACACCTTGGGCTGGAGCTGTTCCCTGGGGAGGACCCTGAACATGCATCAACCTACAAGGTAAAAATCCACGAGAGAATGCCTCGCTTGAGGCAGAAGATTGACGAGCTCAAGACCCAGGGCGAAGTTGGAGCGCAAGGGTATGAGGAAGGCTGGCTGCGATGCCGCTTCCAGCTAGAAAGGCTGCATCCAGGGTTGAACTTAGACGCCTTGGACGCCTCGAAGACCAACGACCCTGAGGCGGGTGCTCTGCTTGACTGGGGCGAGCAGGGGAAGAAGATGGGCGCTGGATGGCACGCCATGTTAGAGTAGGATGGGGTTTAAGGTCGCGTGTATGACCCTAACCCAAATAGGTCGACCTGAGAGCCGTTGTAATTTTGTCCCTGTAAAGAACGCACAATTCTAACAATATAAATGAACAAATTGTAGTTTACCTTGTCCTTATTTCCTTTCGTTCTTGCGATAGCTTTGTAGGGGACGTTAGCTAGCTGTTAGGCTAAGTCGTTGAGTATCTGTTGGGGTTCGCATTGCGGGGTCCCAAAGATCAGAGGGATTGCTTGTGGTTCGCGATGGCGAAGCCATCAAAGACCTCGAGGCTGATTTCCAGCTTAGGGATCTGTTGGGGTTCGCATCGCGGGGCCCCAAAGATCAGTCGAGGGATTGTTTGTGGTTCGCATGGGCGAAACCATCAAAGACCTCAATGGCAAGGCTGATTTCCAGCGTGGGGATCTGTTGGGGTTCGCATCGCGGGGCCCCAAAGATCAGTCGAGGGATTGTTTGTGGTTCGCATGGGCGAAACCATCAAAGACCTCAGTGGCAAGGCTGATTTCCAGCTTGGAGATCTGTTGGGGTTCGCATCGCGGGGTCCCAAAGATCTGTTCCGCAAGGTTCGCATTGGCGATGCCCTTGGGTAGTGTACGCATTGTATGGGTGAAATGACAAGGTCTGATGCCGTGACCTTAATAGGTCAGGCGTTTAGCCGTTCTGACCGGTCGGGTGCAGAAGGCTTTGGGCGATTGTCGACGAGATTGACCCTGTTCCGCGATAGTGTTGAGAAGTGAAAATATTTCATTGATTTGAGCCATGGGAGTACCATGATTTACACATAGTATGGGCGCAGGTCGTCTGCATGGAAGTTGCGAGGGAGTGGTTTCCCATCTTGGTCCTGCAACTCATAGACGCCCGGCCGGACTTGCTTGTGGATGATATAGGGGCCTTCCCAGTTGGGCCGCAAGACGCCCTGTCTGGGGTCGCGAGCCGTGAGGACAGACCTGAGTAGCGCCAGGCCTCCTGGTTTGAGTGCCTTGGGCTTGATTTTCGTGTCATGTTGCACATTGAGACGCTGCTTGAGAGCGAACAGGCGAAGACGTGCCCCTTCGCGCAGTTCCTCGAGCAGGTCTAGTTTGGCGCGAAGTCCTCGATTGTTGGCTTCTTCGGTGAAGTTGATCATCCTGATTGTTGGGAAGTCTGCCTCGATGGGGAGGAGTGCGTCAGTGCCGTAAACCAGGGAGAACGGTGTCTCGCCTGTTGGCGTTCTCGTTGTTGTTCTGTAGTCCCATAGGACGCTTGGGAGTTCATCGACCCATCGTCCCTTCGCGCCAGCCAGGCGCTTCTTGAGTCCCTCCTTGATTGTGCGGTTGGTGACCTCAACTTGGCCGTTAGATTGGGGGTGTGCCACTGGGGCATAGAGCATGCGGATCCTGTTGTCCTCAGCCCATTGCTGGACGCTGTGGCTGGCGAACTGGCTGCCGTTGTCTGTGATGATGGCGCGAGGGCTGCCATATCGACAGACGATGTTTTTCCACAGGAATCTGATGATCTTGGAGGATGTTATCTTCACTAAGGGCTCGTCCGATGAGGTCGAGACCCCAAAGGGCGAAGGGCACAGGGTTTGTGAGTGCGGGAGATTCCGTGGATGGGAGCCGTTGGACGTGCGAGTTGACCTGGCATTGATGACATGTTTTGACAAGCGAGGTCGCGTCCTTCTTCATGGTAGGCCAATAGTATCCCTGTCGAAAGGCTTTGTGCGCCAGTGCCTTCGTGGCTTTGTGAGTGCCACAGCTGCCCTGGTGGATGGTCTCCAGTACAGTGAGTTTCTCCTTGGTGGTGAGGCAACGTTGGAGAGGTGAAGAGAACCCACGATGCCACAACAGCCTTTTTATGAGGACGAGTCTTGTCACTCAAATGCGGGTGCGCGGATCTGTGGGGATCCCCTTAAGTTGGGCGATGATGGGGGTTCGCCAGTCATCCGGATCCTCTTCCATTATGAGTGAGCCAATGTCCAGTGTCCCGTCGATCAACAATCGTGCCAGTCTCCAATGTGGAGGGTGTCTTTCCCTTGGAGAGCATATCTACTATGGTGTTCTCGGAACGAGGGATGTGAATGAAGACTACCTCCTCGAAGTTCGATCGCAGGGAGTTGACAAGCTTGAGGTACTTCATCAAAGTGGCGTCCCTGCACTCTCAGCACCCCTGGACTTGGTGTATGACCAGTTGGGAGTTGTTATGAATGTGTATTCGGCGAATACCCACTTTGATGGTCAGTTTGTGCCTCGCGATGAGGGCTTCATACTCTGCAACATTATTAGTTAATGGGAACTGAAAAGACACGCGGAGGGTAGTTTCCATACCTAGTGGTCCACGCAAGTAGATGCCCCCTGCTGGAGATCCCGCTTTGGATGCGTCATCAACGTACATCTACCATTCTGGAGGCTCAGGATCAGGCACTAGGACTTGTTCCTGAGGTGTGGAATATTCAGCTACCGAGAATTCCGCTAGGAAATCTGCAACGGCCTGACCCTTTATTGCTTTGCGAGGTTGATAGTTGAGTCGTATCCGCTCAGTTCATTGCACCACTTTGCGAGGCGGCCTGAGTGCTCCGGTCTTTGAAGGATCTCCTTAATTGGCAGGTCTGTTCGCACTGTGATCGTGTGCCCTTAGAAGTAGGGCTTGAGCTTCCTGGCTGCGAAGACTAGTGATAGGATCGCTTTTTGTAGAGGAGGGTACCTTGTTTCTGCGGATTGTAAGGTGTGGCTGGTGTAGTAGACCGGCCACTGTTTGTCAGCTTCCTCCTTGATGAGAACTGAGGCCACACTGTTGCTAGTTGTGGAGAGATACATGACAAGGTCATCGACAGGCCTAGGGAACTTGAGGGTGGGCAGCTCCTATAGGTGATGCTTGATGGTGTCGTAGGCCGCTTGGCAATCCTCCATCCACTTGCAAGCTTTCTTCTTCCGGATCTGGTTAAAGAAAGGCTTGTAACGGTCACTGAGCTTTGATATGAATCGCCCCAGGGCTACGAATCTTCCTGTCAATTGTTGGACGTCCTTTCGAGACTTGGTAGCCGAGAAACTTCACTTCGCAACACCAAAGATGTACTTCATTGGATTCAGGCGCATGTTGTATGCGCGGAAGTTGGCGAAGTTCTCTTCTAGATCCTCAAGGTGCTTGGTGGTGGCCTTACTCTTCACCACTATGTCGCCAACATAGGCTTCAAGGTTCCTCCCTATCTGATCCGCAAAGACCCTGTTCACCAACCTTTGAAAAGTCGCCCCTACATTCCTCAAGCCAAAAGGCATGCGAATGTAGTGGTAGACCGCTTCGCCTGTTGTGAAGTCGGTTTTCATGGCATCTTTAGGATCGATTAAGATTTGATGGTAGCCACTGTACGCATCAAGGAAGGAAAGGACTGGGTATCGCACAGTTGAGTCCACCTGTTGGTCTATGCGGAGTAAGGGGTATGGATCTCTAGGGCAGGCCCTGTTGACCCCCTTGTAATCCACACACAGGTGCCAGTCTCCGTTTTCTTTGTCCGCAAGTACAATATTAGCGACCCACTCAGAGTAGTGAACTTCATTAATTATATTAGCATCCAAGAACCACGCACCTCGGTGCGTACAAAGCTGTTTTGATGCGGGGCCATGCCCCTTGTTTTTCGCCTAAGCGGCTTAAAGCCAGGGAGTACATTGAGTTTGTGGGAGATAACAGAAGGATCTACGCCTGGGAGGTCAGTTGGGCTCCATACGAAGACGTCCATGTTGGCATGGAGGAGGTGAATGAGGGCTTCCTTGTCCTTTTCTGGGAGGTCTTTCCCAATGTGGAACTTCTTGCCTGGAGATATCTTGACCTTTTCAAAGTCACCAGATAGGTCAAGGGCTGCCTCGCTCTCTGGCACAGGCTCCTCAACTGGTTTCTTCCTCTTTGACTCTACACATTAAGGCAGGTGAGAGGGGCCAGTGAGTGCGTTGACATAGTTACCCATAGCTACGTTCTGGTTGACGTAGATGTAGGCATCGCCGGCAAAGCTGTGGAACACCAGTGTTAAGGTAAGCACATCACAGCGAATGTGGAATTCAGTCTGTGTGGTGCGCCCAACAATGGCATTGTAAGGCGAGGGGAGGTCGAGGACGATGAAGTCCACGAAACTGGAGTGTGATGGTCCCCAAGGTTGGGATCTCTTCCCTTCCGATCCCAAAGGTTGCTCCCTTCGCCGGCTTAATTTGAGACAAGGGTACCTTCACCTCAACAAGTGTGTGCTTGTAAATGACATTGACATTAGCCCCTGTATCCATGTAGATCCGGCCAATGTCCCAACCGGCGATGCGGGCTGTGATGATGAGCGGATCTGAGTGGGGGATCGCCACAGAGGTCCCATCGCGGCTGTGGATGAGGTGGCTACCCGTGTGATCAAGTTGATAGATCTGTCTCATATGACGACGCCTCGCAGCTGCGTCTTCACACTGAGTGACACACTGATGTGGCCCCTGGCAGGTAGGATCTAATCTGCACCTCCATGGGCCCTATTCTGACGATGGTGTTCCCGTCCACGATCCTCCCGATCGCCTTCGCGCTTGTGTCCCCTGGGGGAGCCTCTTCGCAGGGAGGGGTTGCGGACTAGGAACTCCGTGAGTTTTCCTTGAGCAATTATCTCTATTAGCATGCGTTTGAGCTCAACGCATTCTTCGGTGTTATGGCCTTTTTCGCGATGGTAGCGACAGTACTTGTTGTTTGGCCTCGCTACTCCTTTGCGAAGGGGGTGAGGCCATTTGGCGATCTCCCTCCTCTACTCCAAGGCATGGAATATGTTCGTGCGGGAGTCCCTGAGTGGGGGAAGGGTTGGATATGCCCTGTCCCTATTGCCTTGTGGAGGCTGTTGCCTCCGCTATCCATGGCCCCTGGAGCCTAGCATGCGCGAGGGTTGCCCCCTCGCATCAGTTGTGGCACCCTTGAGATAGGGCCTTGTGACCTCCTCGGGAGGGTTGGTGTGCACGTCAATGAAGAACAGAGAGTCCCACTGGAGACCATGTGTGGCAGTTAGGAGAAGAGTCTCCTCACCGAGGTTTGGGACCTGGATAGATTCCCCCTGGAATCGTTGGATGTAGTCTCTCAAGGACTCATCCTTCCTCTGATGTACCTTAAGCAGGTGCATTGCAGTTTTGGGCGGAGGCTTGGAGACAACAAAGTGGTTAGAGAAAACATGGGAGAGTTCCTCAAAGGAGTCGAACTGCTTACCGCGAAGGGTGGTGTACCATTTGGCAGCGGCTCTAGTGAGGGTAGAGCTGAAAGCCCTACAGAGAGTGTTGTCGTCAGCCCTTGCGATCACCATCTCCGAGATGTAGCGTTGGAGATAGATGTCTAGATCTTAAAGACTGTCATAGGCATCCAGCTTGGGCTGGTGAAACTGCTCCGGAAGTGGAGCTTCCAAGATCCTCTGAGTGAAAGGCTGGGTCCAGAGGTGGTCTAGACCGAGGTTGGCGGAGTAGGGCGCGTTTTCCCTTACTTCCCTCTTCTCTATCTGCTCCAGGCGCCGGGTGAGGGCGGCGAGCGCGGTGGAGTGGGCTAGATCAGGATAAATTTCCTGCTATGGTGGAGCAAGAGGAAGTTCCTGGTGATTTTGTGGCTGCTAGATTGTTTGGACGCCTCCTGCTGCCAGAGCGCCGCAGAGATTTTGAGCGACTGCCTCCGTGATCGCCGCGAGGATTGCGGGGTTGAGACCGGCCACTGTGGAATTCTGAACGATGACATTGTGTGGCACCCCTACCACACCGGCCGATTGGTTGTGAATCGTCGAGAGGGCAACGCGCCCAGATCTAACGGCAACGTCTGCCCCCGTCGTGTGGATGACTTCACTCGAGGGAGGGCCATTACGGTCACCATGGGAGGAGCTCTCTCCTGTCGAGTGGACTGAAACTTCATGGTTAGCAGCGGCACTGGGTGGATTCCTCCTTCCACGACCGTTTTGCCGGCTTGCGCTCTTTGTTATAGGCATGGCTTTTGTTCTTAGTGGTTTTCTTCGTGGGATTGTCGATAGTTCCCACAGACGGTGCCAATCTGATAGCCTCGTTCCTAGACGGCACATGCTTCTAGATACTTGAACGGTTGAGGTGATGGTGAGAATGACGATCTGAAGCTCCGGAGTAATCTGCAAGATGTAAAACGGAATACTCAGGAGCAGAAAGAGGAGTGGGGGTGTGTAGATAGGGTGTACCTTTCCCAAGCCGTCCTTTTATAGGAGGCGCTGAGGTGGTGGTTGTCCCATGATCCAGAGTAGTGGAGTGTTCCCCCACGTTCCGAAGGTGTGATGGAGAACGTGGGTAGGTCGTGGAGATAACCGCTCTTAGCTTCTTTTTCTCGGTCTGTGACTTTGTCACTAAGTGTTGGATGACGAAGGCCAGGAGATGCGAAGGCCCTACCTGGCAAAGCCAGGCGATGCGAACAAGCAAGGTCCTGGCGAAGCCAGTAGATGCGAAGCTCTCCTGATAATGCCTTCGCGAGATGCGATGGCATCGCGGTCCGTATCCTTGGTTGTTGCTGATGATGTTGCGATGGGAGATGACGCAAGAGGCGTTTGCTTGGGTGGTGTACCAATAGATATAGTGTGCCTTTTGCACAAATGTAAGTACTGTATATCCTTATACATGCAGCAGAGATGCTAACTACATGCATGCTCGCTATTTACATACAAAGCCAACCAGAAAGATAGGAACACCTACGAGATACGGAATTAGGAGTCCTCAACTCCTCGGAGGATTCTCGCGTAGACAACTGCTGGCGTTATTACAACACAACAGTACAACCATTAGTAATTTTTGATGCGCTAGACAGCACCGCAGAAAAACAGAACTCAGAATTATGCTCAGATTTCAGACATATCACAGAAAACGTAGATTACACAGATATCAGACAAAGACTCAGATTCACTTTCAGATTCAGACTACAAATTCAAACTCAGATACAGATACAGATTTCAGAATACAGATTTCATACTCAGATTTCAAATATCATATCCTAGACTATAACAGAAAGAAGATCAGACATAACAGAAGGGTACCTGAAATAGAATCAGACAACACACCCCAGACTCACTCTGCGGGTTGTTGGTCAGGTACTCCTGAAATGGTAAACAGAAAGAAGTAAGTCCTCTTTTGAGAACTTAGTAAGGGTTTGGGCATAGGCACAGTTTCTCTTTAAGTATAACAACTTGCAAAACAAAGACAAAGACAAAGAAAATACAAACACGCAGTAGAAAACCAACATATGCTCAACCAGTGCAAATCAAACATATGTAATGCACATAAGCAGAATTGTTAGTATAACATACAGACACACTCAGAAACGATAGTCCACTCTGGCCCAGCCAAGTAATGAACTACCGCAGACACATGAGTCTAGTACCAGCTCGGGGTAGCTAACCCCATCAGAACACCACCCCTGTAGGAGTTGAATCAGAACACCACCCCCGAAGGAGTTTAATCAGAACACCACCCCCTGAAGCAGTTGAATCAGAACAGCACCCTTGAAGGAGTTGAATCAGAACACCACCCCAGAAAGAGTTGAATCAGAACATCAGCATCTTCGAGTCCTCGCACCTGCACACCTATGCCTATCCCGACTGACCAAGTTTGGTATCCTCGGGCCACCCTCAATCCAAACTCAGCCTCGATACACCCAGACACACATTTCATAACATAATCCGAAATGCAGAATCGAGAGCAATACTGAAACCCTTACCGAACTTTACTGACTTTGCGGAAGAATCCCGCAGCAAACCCGACTATCGAGTAGAAATGCGGCCGTATCACAACTGAAGTCCCGCACTACGCTGCAACTGCATATCAAAGCTGAACAACCACTTAGAAATCAGAAATTACCAAAATAACCCCTCGAAAACTAATTCCGCACATTCCCGACAACTTTAAACCACTCGATCACACCCGAAATACACCAACCACACCTCAATTGAACCTTGATCAATTCGGCCTCAATGTACAATTTTTGCCAAAATCCATTTTAATCCAATTAGGGTTCCATTTTCATGCTCAATTCAACAATTAAACATCCTAAGTATGTTTACTAACATACTTCACCATAAACACCCAAAATCATCCCAATTCTCACATGAACAATTCGGCCCATTTGGGCACTTTTCACCAACATGCTCACCTTCAAATTGAACCCTAATTTCAACTCCAAATCATGCTAGGAACAACATATCCAAAGCATGAACCAAGATGACATCAATTCGGCATACTTAGGGTTTAATCAATAATTCGGAAAAAGTGAAGAACCAACTCATACCATGCTTCAACCACTTCCAAAACAAGAAGAAGACATGCTCACATACAAGGAAACACAAAGATCAAGTCCCCTTTTGAACCCTAGAGGAATCGGCCCAAGAATGATTAAAGAACAAAAGTTACCAAAACTTGTTTTTCTTGTGAGATATGAACTAATCACACCAAGACAACCATGAATCCAACTTTACCTCAAGAAAACGCCTTGATTAAGGATGGAAGGACACCTACTTGTTTGGTAGCTTATTCACAGCCATGAAGAACACCATGGAGAAGAAGGAGAAGCCGGCCTTCGTGAGAGAGAAGAAATGTGGTAAAATGTTACCAATTTCCATTTTCTCTCTTCATATACTCTTCACCACGTGGCAACACCACATGCTTTCTATATATGACTCACCATGCCAACTACACACCCACACACCTTAGTCATCATGTCAAGCACACACCCACACACCTTAATCACCATGCCAAGCACACACCCACACACCTTAGTCACCATGCCAAGCACACACCCACACACCATAGTCACTATGCCAAGCACACACCCACACACCTTAGTCACACATGCCTTGGCCGAAATCTACATAGCCATATTTTCCGTCAACCCGTTTCAACTCAAACCGAGCCAAATATCGTCATGTGTGTGTGCTAGCTTACACTTTTCCCAACGTGTGTGTTAGCTTGCTTAGCCACTAATCACAAATCATCCCGAGTCATATAAATGCCTCACACATCATTAATGTCACCTACTTGCTCATCCCGAGCCCCGAGTTTCACCCGAGAATGAAATGTACGGGATGCCCGTGCGACCTCAAATATGTTGAAAGTTCACTTGTATAAGGTCCCGATAAAATTCACGAACCTACTGATTGACAGAAAATGTGTCCCGCACATTTTTAACAAAATCCCGGGCCTTCACTGAAATAACCTCACAACTGAATACAAACCCCGAATCCTCAATTACTCGAAAGAAACACTTGATAGAAATCCCGACCTTCATAATATGCTGTTAAACCCGGTTTAGTAATTTATCAGATAAAATTATATAAACCCGCAGGGGTGACTGTAACAATTATCTGTATATTTGTTTTCCATTTGTGCTTGTGTTTTTTTCTGCATGTGTATTAGTTCGGGATATTCCGAACTTCTGAAAAACCTTATGCTATGCATGATCCTTACTGAGTTCCCGACAAGGACTCACCCTTACATATGTTCACTTTTTCAGGCTCATCTAATAAGAAACCCGAAGAGTAGAGTCTCTCAGTGTTTTCTGGTGTTTTGATTTTAGCAGCAGCGGGTGACCTACGCGTAGTTGCATTTTGAGGATCATGGTGCACCAGATCCTTCCACATGCGTAGGTATTTTAAAAACTTGGTTTTGGGCTCTGTATATGTAAATGCATGCATGTGAATATGTGTTGCATCACTTATGTGTATGTATGACGATTGCTCGTGTTCTGTTGTATTTTGGTGCTTGCGGAGTAGGGGCGTGAACTTGCCCATTCCAGGACCGTCCAGGATTATGAGCAGGAGTTTGATCATCCGGTCCAGTTCGCTCCCCAGTATTATGGATTTGAGGAGCAGAAGGCCAAGCGGTTTATATGGGGATTGTGCCCTGATATCAAATGGGCATTGCAACCTTTGGGCATCACCACCTACCGCGAGGCGGTTCTGAAGGCTCAACTTCTGGAGTAGGAGGAGTCTCCTTATTGACCTCGTGAGAGTGTGCGAGGTTCCGGAATGCAGAGATAGCAGCGATTTTTCAGGAGTACCGGGGAGACGTCTAAGCCTGGGCAGAGCGGGAAAGGAAAGGGCATTGTTGCAGCACCATCTGTACTTCCTTGTCAGAGTTGTGGGACATTTCACCTTGACCGACCTTGTGATCGTGAGTCCGGCCGATGTTTGAGATGCAGGCCCGTGGAGCACTGGATTCGTGATTTCCCTCAAATGCCCAGATAGGAGTCTGGCAGTCTTCTTCGGGCGCAGCCTCCACCACAGCCTATACGCGCAGGGAGCTCGGGGCACCTCAGAGGGTCCACGATAGCCAGCACGACCACCACTTCCATCACCACAACAACCCGAAGCTGGTAGAGTTTTCCAAATCGAGCAGGGAGAATCTGTCGGGCAGGGAGCACTGAAAGGTACATTATTTCTGAATGATTTATCTATTAATGTACTTTTCGATACTGGTGCTTCCAAATCGATTGTAGCTCAAAGATGTGCCAAATCTTTGCAATTACCTATATGTTATCAGCCTGATGTTTTTCTGATAAAAAATGCTGGAAGTCAATATCTATTCTCGAATGAGTTGGCTCAGGATTGTGTCTTGACGATGGGAGGACATAAATTTCTGTCTGATTTGTTAGTTCTGGATGTTCCGAAGTATGATGTGATTCTTGGGATGGATTGGTTATCCAAGAATTCTGTTCAGATTGATTGTGGCCAGCGGCGGATTATGATATCTGGGGAGGTGATACCTCTATCTGTTGCACCGGATGTAGAAGCTGTAGAGCATGACATGGAGCTTCAGGTTTTGGATCAGGTGTCGGTGGTGAGTGAAGAAGAATATTATGAATTGAAACTGGCAGATACCATTACGAAATTAGAGAAATTCCGATTGTGAGGTATTTTCCGTAGGTTTTTCCTGAGGATCTTCCAGGGCTACCACCGGAGCGGGAAATCATGTTTGAGATTCAGCTCCAACCAAGTTCTACTCTGATTTTTGTCCCCCCCTTATCGCATGCCGATAGTCGAGATGGACGAGTTAAAGAAGCAACTCGATGAATTGCTTGCGAAAGGGTTCATTAGACCAAGCACATCTCCATGGGGTGCTCTGGTTCTGTTTGTGAGGAAGAAGGACAGAACTCTCAGGTTGTGCATCGATTATCGGAAGATAAATGCAATTACAGTGAAGAACAGGTATCCGTTACCCAGGATCGATGATCTGTTTGATCAGCTGAAGGGAGTAAAGGTCTTTACGAAGATCGACCTGTGGTCCAGATACTTTTAGTTACGGGTTAAGGAGGAAGACATTCTAAAGACTGCTTTTCGGACTCGGTATGGACACTACGAGTACAGGGTTATGCCGTTCGGTCTGACTAACACTCCTACAACGTTTATGGATCTGATGAATAGAGTCTTCCGCCCTTACCTAGATTCGTTTGTGGTGGTATTCATTAATGACATTATGCCAATCCAACTGGGGTGATATATGCTCTGGAGTGATATATTGCTTATCGCATGCCAATACAGCTGCAGTGATATATGCTCTGAAGCAGTGAAGACATTATTTGCTCGAGAACAGATTTCAGATTTACACCGACCATTAAAGTCGGAAGTACTTGTTCATTCAGAAAGAGTTGAACATGAGGCAGTGTAGGTGTCTCGAGTATATTAACGATTACGATTGCAGCATCGACTACACCGCGGGTAAAGGTAACTCTGTGGCGGATGGTCTGAGCAGGAAATATACAAGATTGGTCAGAGGCGGATATACCGATGACAGGGTTAAGGAGGATGATCTGATGTGCTTATGGCACAATTGGAGGTGTTGGGGAGGACACACAAGTGTTTAAACTGACTATTTAGTATGGATGGCTAGACAGTGACCGAGATGCACAGAGAAAGGATCCGGAACTGAAGAAGATATCGGGCGAGAGTAAAGGAGCGTTGCATCAGTCGTTTGAGTATACACCCAGGAGGCGAGAAGATGTACCAAGATCTGAGGCCCCACTTCTGGTGGCCTGGCATGCGGAGAGACATTGCCACATATGTCTCGAAGTGTGCTACATGTCAAAGGGTGAAGATTGAGCACCAGAAACCAGTAGGGACATTGCAGACATTGCCCATTCTAGTTAGGAAATGGGGTAATGTCACGATGGATTTTCTGACAGGTATGCCTGTGACATGATTATCGAGGAGACTACGCAGAAGATTAAGAAGATTCAGGCACGGTTGAAGGCTGCAAATGACAGAACCACCTCGTATGTGAACAAACGTCGGAGAGATCTGAAGTTCGAAGTGGGTGATAAGGTATGGCTGAAGGTGGCGCCGATCAGGGGAATCGCCAGATTTGGTAGACGTGGCAAGTTACCCCGAGATATATCGGTCCATATGAGATCCTGGAGCGGGTTGGCAAGGTAGCTTTCTGCCTAGTATTGCAACCCGACATGTCTGCAGTTCATAACATATTCCATGTCAGTATACTCAGAAATGTCTGTTGGATCAGACTCAGACTGTTCCTGCGAAGGAGGTTCAATTGGCACCAGATTTGACATACCAGGAGGTACCGGTTGCCATTCTTGCTCGGGATACTTGGAAACTCCGTAGTAAGTTAATTTCGATGGTCAAAATTCAGTGGTCACATCATTCTGACCAGGAAGCGACTTGGGAGAATGAGAAGAATATGATGGAGAGACATCCCGAGGAGTATCAGGGACTGAGGACCTCTTGGAGGACCAAGTGTCACAGCCACCCCGCCCGGTTGCGGAGGCGGAGCCGGCTGCGACGTCGGGAACAGGAATTACGGTGGAAAACGCGGCAGCGGAGCATCGAGCTCAAATAACATAATAATCGAGTAACGACTAGCAACCTACGAACTTATACATGGCAAGCATACATAACAACCCGACATCTACCAAAACATGCAGTTCATGGTGAATCAAACATCGATCTTCGCCACAAACACAGATAACACCGAGTCCATAATATAACAATTCCAATATAGGCAAGTCGGGGCTCCGCCCACGACTCAGAAGACAAACAAAAGCAGGATATATCTCAGTATATTCATCATATACAAAATCATGATCTGATCTACATGCATGCAGCTACAGCTACAGAGCCAATAAACAAAATCCTATAAATACCTAGGCGCGGAATCAGAAGCCTCTCACTCGAGGATTTCCGCACGTGGTACTGCTGCTGCAACCGAAACCCCAAAAATGGTAGAAGCACCGCGGATCTCTACTCCGCCGGTTGCTTGTCAGGACGGCCTGAAAGGTGGTAAACAGATAAAGGGTGAGTCCTCGGAAGGACCCGAGTGGGCTGAGGTAAAACGTGGTTTGCCCAAGTGGCAACAAACTGAACTGCAAAACAGAATAACACAAGAGTATACAAGTACATATATAAACATAAAGCGTAAAATGAATCGAATCCCAACACATGCGGTCCAACCGCTGACCCACGCACGACAGCCCTCTCAAGAGGTCGAACATACGAAGCAAAGCACGGTACCGGCTGGGGTCGCGATCCCCAAACTGTCGCAGGGTCACAGAAGTATATCGGCACCCCAGTGCGGATATACACGAGAATGTCGGCACCCTCGGTGCGGACACACGAGCAGAACACATATACATGTAAATGTAAGCAGGAGTATCATCACAGTACGGACATACAAAAGCGAGAATAGGTACCCGGGCCTCCAAGGCCACCCGGGCCTTGAGACAGAACAAACATACATCTTACCATGTGACGGGTCTCGGGATCACCGAACCACCGCCCTCACCCGGAACCCGCCTCAACTAAACCCGATACACATCAAATAACTCCCAGAATGTATAACGAGAGAAGTTGAGCCCTTACCTCAGAAACGCTTCCCCACAGCACAAAACCCAGGAAATCCCGGCTCCCGGCCCGAAAAGTAAAACTTGGCTCCTACGGTCCCACTCTACTCCACCCACCCAGAATCAAGCTGAACAACCATAATTAAGTCAGAACACACCCAAACAAACCCCAGAAACCAAACCCCGCACAATCCCGCACTTTCCCGCAAAAATCCACCGAAAGCTCGGTTTCACGAACCGAGCCACGAACACCGCTATTAGGGATGGCAACGGATCGGATTAACCGCGGATATATCTAAACCATAACCACGATCGCGAATATATAACTATCCGCGGTTAACGGATATCCACTAGTGCGGTTCTACTCAGACACCTATTAATGAATATCCGCGGATATCTGCGGATGACGGTTAATTCGCGGATTGTACATAAAGTTCAACAAAGTTTAACAAACATATTAGAAATCAGCATCAAAACCATCTTCGACCCCTGAGCTAAGGTAAGAATTACAAATGCAGAGCTTAAACTGATGAATCAGTTTGCTGGGGATGAAATGGGATTGCCCTAATGGGCTCAACTTCTGTGGTAACCCAAGAAAGTATAATGGGCTTAAAACTATAATGAGCTTTTGGCATAAATATTGCATGGTTAGTTACATGGTTAACGGTTACGGATATCCGCGGTTCGGATAGCTGATATCCGTATCTGTAACCATTTATCTCGCGGTTATCAAAATCCATCTACTAGCCAATAACCGCGGATAATAACCGCGGATATAACCGCTTATATGCCTCGGTTATCCGCGATTAACGGATATCATCCGACCCACTGCTATCCCTAATCGCTATTCATACACCCACAAACACCTTCCAACCTTTAAACCCACAATCCAGACACTTTCACCCGCTATTAGGCATAAAGGTGAATTTTGCTACCATTGTCCGAAAACGACGTTTCAAACATCAATACGAACCTACTTCCATCCACAACACCGAATTACTAACCAACACAACCAAAACATAACCCTAGCATGGAAAACGAATCACCCAACAATTCGGCTCCTTTACCAAATTTTACCCAACTTCCATTTCAATCCAAACAAGGTTCCATTTGCACTCTTTAACCACCAATTACATAACTTAAGCAAGATTACTAACCAATTTCACCTAAACAACCAAAATCAACCATGAACCCTAACATGAAGAATTCGGCCATTTGGGGATTTCTTCCCTAGCATGCTTTCCATCAAATTGAAACCATAGATAGTCTTAGAATCATGCTAGGAACAACATACTCGAAGCATGATTCAAGAACACACACAATTTTGGAAAATTCACCATAATTTCGGCACCTCTAGGGTTCCACCATCCATGGAGTTTTTCCAAAGTTTAAACCATGATTCTTACTCCTCTCCACCCAAGAAGAACATACTAAAAGATGGGAGGGAGAGGATCACTCAATCATGTAGTGAAGAGTAAACCCTTAGCTTGAAAACTCTCTCTTTATCCACCCAAATCATGCTTTCAACATGGAAAGAAGATGAAAGGGAGAAGCTTACCAATTTTGGAGCTTAAATCCTTGTAGTTTCAGCAAGGAAAGATGAAGAACTTGGAGCTTGGAGAGGAAGAGCAATGGCGGCAAGAAGGGAAGGAAGAAGAAGATGAAAAGAAATGAAATGATTTTCATGAAATAATAGCCATATATATGCCTTCCCTTTAACCATCTTTAATAAGAAATGGACAAGTGTCCACCCCAAATTCTGCAGCCGACTTACTCCCAATCTGCCCAAAAAAAATATTAATAACTTTAGGGTTAATAGCAACTTAGCCCACCGCTTCTCCAATTCTTTGCAATTAAACCCCAAACGCAAGTAACAAACTTCAAATGAAACCAAAACTGAGCACAATCCCCAGAATATCATAACATACCCAAAACATGTTTCCAAAGTCCTTTTGGAAAATCAGAGTGTCCTACCGGGCCAGCTGAACCCGAGTAAGTCCCGACGCGCACGTGTATTAACCAGAACCAAAAATCACACCACGACCAAAAATCCACAAATATTACCATAAATTCCGTCTTAAAATATAACATACATTACACCGAAGCCGTCTGGAAAAATCCATCCCGAGCCCCGGGATTCCGCCTAGAGCCCCGGGAGTCGCCCGGGACCGCACGTCCCGCTCCAGAAAATATATTCCGTAGAAAGATGCAGGACGTTCTCACGATCCCAAATATGCGAATGGTTTCTCAATCTGAGGTCCTGGGAGCGCTACCGAGCCCTCTGTACGCCCCGTGACAACCCCCCGGCCCCGAAAAATATTTTCGGCGAAAATGTCCGGGGGACCCACATGACCTCAAAACCCGAAGGATTCCCATAAATAATGCTCAGATAAGTCCCGGGAGCCAATTATCCGCCCAAAACCGTGACCCGCAGGCCAAAACCGAAGCCCCGGACCACCCGGTCACAACCCGCTCGGGGTGACCGTAACACCAAGAGTTCTAACGGGGGAGATTGTTACAGCCGCCACGTGCTGGGGCGACTTCCAAGTTAGTGGTAACGTTTGAAAGTTATGCAAGTTGCGGATAGACTAAATTACAACTTTGCAATGTTTGGGGGCTAAAGTGTAAAAGAAGAAAAGTTGAAACAAATAATTGAAGAGAGGGGACAAGTGGCGCCAATATGGTGCAAAAAAGGAAAAAAGAGGAAAAGACAAAAAAAGGAAGAAAAGACAAAAAAATGAATAATCACATTCATTTCTTCTTCTTCCTCCTCCTTATACGTGACCACCATTGCCAAACTACCATGGATGAGCTTCAACTGATCCCACGAATACTCGCCCAAGCTTCGAGTTTTGAAAAGGGATTTGAGCTGAAATGATTCCGGAGTACTGCAGAAATCAGTTTCTGATTTTCTGCATGGCAACCAAGGTTCAGGTTTGTGAAGAGGGAGTTGGGCAAAAATTAAGCCGAAACTCTGCCGAAATCAGTTCCTGGGAATCTGAACGGAAACTCGGTTTCGGGATTTTGCAGGTGTAAGGTAAGGGTTCAATTTTCCTTTACTCTGATTCTGGGATAATTATAATATGCATGTCAGGGTAAATTGGGGCTAAGTTTGAGTTGAGGGTGGGGCCCAGTGACACCGAACTTAGTTTATGGCATAGGCTCGGGTGCACAGGTAAACACTTCAGGGTATCTTGTCCAGCAAGTTTCCTTCTGTAAATTCTGTTTCATTGTTCCGTTCTGTCGGCAGCGGGGAATCCGAACCCCGGGCTGGTACCAAACCTCAGGAAATATACGATATCGGTTAATCCGATTCGTTTTGAAAATGTGTAAACGCGTAGGTATTTTGAGAATCTTGGTGCGCCAGATCCTTCCACACACGTAGGTATTTTGAATACTAGGTTTTGGACTCTGTATATGTAAACGCATGCATGTGAATATGTGTTGCATCACTTATGTGTATGTATGAGGATTGCTCGTGTTCTGTTGTATTTTGGTGCTTGCGGAGTATGGGCGTGAACTTGCCCATTCCAGTGGAGTAAGACATGTTTTGCTGTATGTATATATATGTGTGTGTGTGTGTGTGTGTGTGTGTGTTTGTGTTCAGATGATCTCCTTTTCTTGTGTGGTAAGTTAGTATCATTGGGCGATAAAAGAGCGTGTAGTATGTGATGGAGTTTGTGCATATATTCTGGTATTTGATGTGTGAATCTTGTGTTATCAATGTGTAGAAGTGTATGAGTTTTGGAGGGGTGCAACTAAGAGTTAAAGCTGGGATTTTGTGGTGGTAGTGATCTCTAGAGATCGCCGGAGATCACTAGCAATCGCTAGGATGTGTTTCTGGGCTTATAGCAAGCATAAACTCCTTCCCAATGATCACCAGCGATCACTAGCAATCTGGGCATACAGCCAGCTTCAATTCCTTCCCAGCGATCGCTAGTGATCTCCAGCAATTGCTAGACTTCGAGATTTTAGTATTCTACTCTCTAAGTTGAATCCAAGAATAAAGAGAGTTTTAATCGGGCCGGGTTTGGATCACTACACCAGGGGGACTCCGTTTACTGTTTCCCTGAGTCCGGTTCCCACTTCACGCCACCTGGCATTCTGTATCACGTGAGCTTCCGCAAAGGGGGTAACAAGATTACCCAGGGATTTGGTTTTAACCACTTTTAAATCTCTCAAAATTAGTGCAATGCATTTCTCCAATCATGTTGATGACAGCTTTTTTCCAAGTTAGCCCAAATCTTGAACAACTATGAATTTTTAACATTTCCTCTGATGATGAGCTCAAAATAGTTTCTCCTTCTCTTAGGAAATTGGAATTTCGTTTCTAGAAGTGGTCTCCTCTTGATAGCAAGGTTATAATTGTTGCTCCTACGCTTACCACTTTTTAGGATATCAGTTGGCAGGGGCCAATGTCCTGTTCGGTTGGCGCTTCATCTCTTGAAGATGTGGATATTTGTTTATATCCACGTGCAACATGTAATGTATTCAATGATGATTTTATTTTAAATTCAATCAAGATTCTGAACGAATTTTGGGCCACAAAATCAATGACAATAAACATGGCAGCAATATAGGTATGTATATACTTGTTGCATTACCCTCTGTTTCAGCTTTCTTTGATGATAATAAACTTTGGGCTTCTTGATGTGTATTGGAAGGTCCTTTTGAATAATCTGGGTTCGGTGGATGGACATCTTTTGAAATTTGTAAACTTGAAGCGTCTCATCGTGCTGAAAGATTCCGGCAAAGATTTGGAATACATTACTGTTGCCTCCACAACTATTTACTCAATGATGCTATTGAGCTGACATTCATACAACCAAAATGGTGATTGCTTAATGTTCTAAATGCTGCTAGATCTGCTTATGTTGCAATATTACTACTCAAATCATTTTATGTTTGTCGATGTGTTTGATCTCGTAGACTTATGAAACTTTTATTTGAGTAGTATGTGCTTCTGGTTCTTCTAATATTTGGAAAATCCCGATTGTATCTCTAGGTGGCATAAAGGACACAATAAGATGTTGGATATTTCTTATCAAGAGGAAGGTAGATGTGTCAAGAATCTTCAAAGTTGCAAAGTGTGGAAAAGTTGATGGTGTATAAGGACACAATAAAATTATGTTATATGTTCCAATGAGGAGAGCTTGAAGAAAATGAAAACTTAATTTGATCGGTTGGAAAAATCTCTACAGGGTTTGAAAAGACATCTAGAAGTATGTATAAGAGATTTGTTTACTTCACCATGAGCCTACAGTACAACAGAAAGTGTGGAAACCCTTGTATAGTTCAAGAGGTTCAGTGAAATGTCATTGCATGGAATAAAGGCACGGTTGGCTACGAATTTTAGATGAAGGCTCGAAACCAACAAACAAGATTTTCATGATGCAAATTACCGAAACAATAATAGCACAAAAGATTTGGCTTAAAATTGTAAGTGAATTATACCCTTTGTCACCAATGGAAGCTCAGTGTTCGCTATGGTTGGTACACAACTCTATAGTGTGAGCGTAAACTGATACATAAGTGAAATTTTATAGAGAACATACAAATTGATATGAAAGATAGAAAGAATGGTGTGAAGACATGATTGCAAACAATCATATCTTCAAGTGGGAGATTGTTAATAGATCATAAGTAGTGTGAAGATGACTTGCTGGGTAAAGAGGCTTGGGCATTGTATGTCTTCTCAAAGTATGGGCACTTGACAAGTCATGTCCAAAGCGTGGGCAACCGTACCTCCCACCACGATGAGTTCTCTCATATTTACAAGTGAAACCATTTTTGGAGGGTCCGGGTTAAAACGCGCACTACGTATGAGTGCGTATAAGCTATTCCCTTATTTACAAATTTGTCATTCGCTAAATTTGATCAGCATGGTAAGAAGAGAGATCATGCTAAAAAGAAAGATCAACATGACAAGAAGAGAGATCAACATGCTAAAAAGAAAGATCAACATGACAAGAAGATAGATCAACATTGTAAGAAGAGAGATCAGCATGCTAAAAAGAAAGATCAATATGATAATAAGAGAGATCAACACGTTAAAATGAATGATCAACATGACAATAAGATAGATCTACATTATACTCCCTCCGTCCCGCAATGGTTGTAGCATTTGGTTTGGCACAAATATTAAGAAGAGTTGGAGAATAGTTGTTTGTTGACATATATACCCTTCCCTAAATAAATGTGTGTAAATAAATGTTAAAATGGGAAGGATATGTAAGGGTTATTTAGTAAAAAGTTTCTATTTTAGGAAAGTTGACAACCTTTATGGGACGACCCAATATAGCAATGTTGACAACCTTTGTAGGACGGAGGGAGTACTAGTGATCAACATGACTACCTACTGTGCAACATGAGAATACTACTGATCAACATTGAAAATGTGCATATCAACAAGGGTATACTAGTGATCAACATGACTACCTACTATGACGATCATCGTTTTTATCCAGATTTCTTGAAAAATATCAATTTTTCATCATTTGCAAGTTTGGTTTTTTCAGAGTTTCATCGTTGTCAAATGTTGATGGTGGTTGTGTTGCTAAGTTGGGTTGGTTTGGTTTCTATAATTAGATCTGAAATCTCGACAGAAGAATCGCGATGAAAAGAATCCTTGATGGGAAGCTTCATTGGAATTGGCGGTGGCTGTTGGAACTAAAGCTTGGACCGAATTCATGGTGGTTTCAAAGCCGGAGTCGGGACTGGACCGAAATTCGTGGCGACTGTCGCCGACAGGAAGCGTTGTGGCAGTAGATGTAATTAATATTACATCTAATGTACAGCCTATAGCTACTCTTTTTGGAGCCTATAAATAGGCTACTTCAACCATTTGGATAAACACCCTAAAAAAATCTTCAATTGTTAGAGCATCACATGTAGAAATTAGAGAGATTATTACCATTGTTTCTCCTTAAATTTAGAGAGGTTGTAACTCTTATTTTTGCATAGTGGATTTCTTCTATCCGGGTTCATGGTTTTTTTACGTTTAAGGGCTTTCCACGTAAAAATCAATGTGTCAATCTCTTCTTCTCTATTCTCAAATTCATCTATTATAATTTCTATGAACGACATCACCACGATTTCGGCAACAAAAAGAATTTAAAAAATTAAATCATATTATCAAAACTTTCCATCTTACAAATACATCGTGGCACATTATATTATAGTATTTGTAATAGAACAGGTTAATTGATGGCCAATGTACCCAAAAAAACTAATATATAATTGTTTGGTAGTAAAAATAAGCTATTATGTTTGAATATTTAACATTAAGTCTTATGTTATATTATATATAGTTCTAAAACACATTATTGTCGGTTACCTTGTAAAAACCTGAAACTTATTATCTTACACTATCGCCAGATAAATTTCAGACACCCAGAGAGAATCTTAAACAAAGTTAACATCCATTATCGAAAAAAAACCCAATATATAGATAAAATAGACCTATTAATATGACAAATTTTAGACAATAAATCTTTAGAGAGAAATACCCCATCTTTAAAACTCAGTTACAAACACTACGTAGAAAACACAAGTTTTACCGTAGCCCTCACGAGGGCCGCAGTAAAGCTTGGAACTCGGTAAAGGTCACTACCACCTCGCTTCCACAGTTTACAGCGGCCCTTTGCGCGGTAAGTCTCGGTAATCTTTTTTTCTTTCTTTCCCTTTTTTCTTTCTTTCCTTCTTTCTTCTTCTTCTTCGGCCCGTTTTTCTATTCTCTTCTTCTTCTTCCCTTCTTTCTTTCTTTCTTTCTTTTTCTCCCGTTTTTTTTCTCTTTTCCTTCTCTCTTCTTCTTCTTCTTCTTCTAGTTTTCTCCCTCTCTCTTCTTCTTCTTCTTCTTCTCTGTTCTTTCATCTCCATCTTTTTCTCTCCTTTCTTTCTTTCTTTCTTTCTTTTTCCGTTTTTTTCTCTTTTCCTTCTCTCTTGTTCTTCTTCTTCTTCTCTCTTGTTCTTCTTCTTCTTTCCTTATTTCTTTCTTTCTTTCTTTCTCCCATTTTTTTCTCTTTTCCTTCTCTCTTCTTCTTCCCCGTTCTTTTCTTCTTCTCCTTCTTCTTCTTTGTTCTTTCGTTCTTCTTCTTCTTCTTCTTTTTCTTCTTCTTCTTCTTCTTCTTCTTTGGATGAATTTCTGGATTTTTATAGGTTTTGTGGATGAATTCAGCTGAATATTCATCTGAATTCATCCACTCTTTTTTAAAAATTATTTAAAATAATTACTGCGACCTGGGGCACGGAAGGCCGCGGTAATGCTGCGGTTTGGGGCACGGTAAGGCTTCTACCGTGAGCTGTTTTACCGCGGGAGTCACCGCGGCCTCTCCCTCGGTAATTACCGCGGCGCTACGCGGAGGAGGCTGCAGTAAGCCATGAATGCTCCTCATAGTGAAAACCACTCGAACCACGGTTTGAGAAACACCAAATTGAAGAGATTAATGGCGCTGGATAGAGGAGAATGGTCATCTAGATCGTTGGTTGATGCAGTGGTGTTTGCAGCAGGTTATACATTGCAACAAAAGAGAACGCCGACCAATTTTAAGGTGCGCATATGCGCACCTACACATACTATTGTGCAATTACAAAATTATCCCTCCTTATAAACCTAATCAATCAAGTGGTCACCTAAACTAATTTTCTGCCTCCACCGATGAATTCACCATTGTATGTAGCTCACACTTCATCCCATCTCTCCAACACAATTGCAGATCATCAACAAATATGAGTGGCAAGCAATGATCTGTGAATTGACAAGCGCCAACACGAGTAGCAATGATTGGCGAACACGAGCGGCGAGCACCGACAGTCGGTGAATGCAAACGATGAGTCGGTGAGCACCGTTGATCGCCGAACGCAAACGGCAAGCACGGACGGTCGACGATCACGAACAACGAGCAACAACGATCGGCGTTGCGAACGACGATCAACGATGATTTGTGATTTGGAATGGTGAGCAACGACGATCGGTGAGGTTCAGAAACGTTGCTCGATTTATCCAACTTAGAGCTTCATTCACTCTGCACCTGCAACTTCTCATGCAAATTATGATGCAAGTTGTTAATTAGTATAATTTGGTAATTACTTAGCCTTGAAACTCTACAGATTTTGGTACTTCCATTTGTTGAATCAATTTAATTGAAAATTTCCTTTATCCCTAAAAATATTACAGAGGATTCATAGGAGGTAATAAATGTGAAGAAATTTAGCAAAGTTGTGTTGTGGTAAAGGTACCACTTTTATCCAATTCCAAACTTTGGGGCATATTTGAAGAAGTGAACAAAGTGATTGGCTTGTGTGGGATTAAGCCACATGAAGTTACTATTCATACAACTCATCCCACATGGAGAATTTATCAAGGAGGTTTGAGGCTCTAGCTTATATAAGGAGACCCTTGCTCCTCATTCTAATTCATCCCACAAAGAAGTTGATTTTTCTTCTTTGTTCTTTCTTCTTCTTGTATTATTTCACTTGTCCTTCTTAGTGAAATATATTGGTAGGGTCCGAGGACGTAGGCAAATTGCCGAACCTCGTATATGGTGTCTTCTTTCCTTTATGCTTTAATTCTGGTATTCATTATACTGTTATTGTCCAAGTAGCTGCGATAGGGTATAGCTGTAGTGATATATTGTGCTCAAAAATTACATAGAGGAAATTCTGTCTAAGGAGTCGGGTTTTAAGCGGGACCATTGTGACCCCTCCATCTTTCCTGGGAATCATCCTTAGTGTGGTTTTACAGTTCAATATTTCACTCTCGTACCCATTGGTCAGAGGAATTATTCCAAGCTTCCGCAACAAGTGGTATCAGAGCCAAGGTTATTCTTAGTATGCTCTGTGGTTGCAGTTTAATCTGATCTTCCACATCAGAAAAGATTCCCTTGGGCTAGTTGGTATCTGCATTCGCAGCAGGAGCCTTGGCTTGGTTAGAGGAGAAGATATGGGTGACAGTGGTGCTGGTTCGATGATTAAATTGACTTCATCGAATTATTCAGTTTGGAAGCCAATGATGAAGGATCTACTGTATTGCCTCGATTTGCATGATCCTATTGTAGGTGATTCAGCCAAGCCTGAAGATATGACAACTGATAAGTGGGCTAATCTGAAGCGCAAGTAACTCGGCACCATTCGAAGATGGGTGGATATCAGTATATTCCACCATATTTCCGCAGAGACAGATGCTAAAGCTCTGTGGGAAAAATTAGAAGGCTTGTTTGAGAGGAAGACCGCACAGAAGAAAGCTTTCACAATTCGCAAGCTTGTTAATCTGAAGCTTAAAGAGGGACAGTCAGTTTCTGAGCACTTGAATGATTTTCAGAACTTGATTAACCAGTTGACTACTATGAAGCTAGTGCTTGATGATGAATTGCAGGATTTACTTCTTTTGAGTTCCTTACCATAAAGTTGGGAGACTTTAGTGGTTACTCTCAGTAACTCGACCGCAGATGGAAAACTCACATTGAGCTTGGTCAAAGACAACTTGTTCAATGAAGAAACAAAGAGGAAGGAGTCGGGCACCGAGTCTTCACAGGGCTCTTGTCACTGAAGTCAGAGGCCGCGACAAGGGTAAGGGATCTAAGGGTGGTCGAGGAAAATCTGGTAATCGTTCGAAATCTAGAGAAAGCAGAGAATGTAATTACTGTGGAAAGACTGGTCACTTGAAGAGAAATTGTTGGAAGAGGAAAAAGGATCAGAAGGAGGGTAAAGCTTCTGAAGAGAAAGATACAGTTGCTATTGCAGAGTCAGTAAGTGATGATCCGGTTGTACTAGTTTGTGCACAGGGGGGCTGCGATCATGTTAGTGATCCTAATGTCCAGTGGATTGTCGATTCGGCTGCATCCTATCACGTTTCGCCCAAGAGAGAGTTGTTCACTACTTATAGGCAGATTGACCTCGGTGTAGTGAAGATGGGTAACACTACCCACTCCAGGATTTTGGGGATCGGTGATATTATTGTGCGTACTAGTTTGGGTATCACATTGACGTTGCGGGATGTGCGACACATTCCAGATATGTGGCATAATCTTATTTCAGTAAATGCTCTTGACCGAGAAGGGTTTGACCAGAGTTTCAGAGACAAAGTGTGGAAGCTGAAGCGTGGTTCTTTGATGGTGGCAAGAGGTGATCTTTGCTGCACCTTGTATAGAACGCGTGTTGGTGTCTGTGGCGGTGGTTCGCTGAATGTGGTTGAAGATGGTGCTTCCAAGAATTTGTGGCATAAACGGCTGGCACACATCAGCGAGAAAGGGTTGGAGACTTTGGCAAAGCAATCCCTCATTCCTATTGCCAAAGGTACATCACTTGACCCTTGTGATTTCTGTTTATTAGGGAAGCATCATAGAGTTTCTTTCAATGTTGCCTCGACAAGAAAGAAAACAAAACTTGAGCTAATACATTCTAATGTTTGTGGTCCCCTCGAGGTGGAGTCACTGGGTGGTAACAGGTACTTTGTGACATTTATTGATGATGCTTCACGCAAGACTTGGGTGTACATGTTGAAGAAGAAGAAGAGTCAGGTGTTTGACTGCTTCAAAACTTTTCACGCCATGGTTGAAAGAGAGACTGATGTGCACATGAAGTGTCTCCGTACCGATAATGGCGGTGAATATACCTCTAATGAGTTTAAGGGGTATTGCAAGAAACATGGTATTCGTCATGAGAGAATGACACCAGGTACACCGCAACATAATGGGGTAGCGGAAAGAATGAACCGCACCATTGTTGAGAAAGTTAGATGTATGTTGAGAATGTCAAAGTTGCCAAAGACATTCTGGGGTGAAGCTGTAAGTACTGTTGTTTACCTGATTAATCGCTCCATCAGTTCCTTTGGGCTTTCTAGTTCCAGAGAATGTATGGACAGGGAAGAATGCTTCTTATGCACACTTGAAAGTGTTTGGTTGCAAAGCATTCATGCATGTGCCCAAGGATCAGAGATTGAAGCTGGATAGTACTGCCAAACCGTGCATATTTATTGGATATGGTGGTGAGGAGTATGGCTACAAAGTATGGCTACAGAGTATGGGATCCAGAGTTGAAGAAGGTGGTCAGAAGCAGGGATCTTGTCTTCCGTGAGCATGAGAATATTGATCATATTGGGCTGCAGGAGGAGACTTCGGATACTGCTTGTGGTGTTGATGATTTAACGCCTACACCTGCTCCATCGATTGCCACAGATGGAGATGTTATTGAACACGGAGTAGAGCAGCCAGCCATGGTTGATGAACATGGTGATGACGACTTAGCTGAGCATGACATGGGTTTTGAGCAGGGGGAGCAGCCCCATCCCGTAGAAGATGTAGAGCCTCAATCGAGGAGGTCTACTAGAGAGCGTCGTCCATCTACCAGGTACTCTAGTTCTGATTATGTTATGCTTATTGATGCGGGGGAGCCCGAGAGCTTCCAGGATGTGCAGGTTCACGCAGATAAGGACCAGTGGCTTGCTGCAATGCAAGATGAGATGAGTTCCCTTGAGAAGAACAACACCTATGAGTTGGTGAACTTACCTAAGGGTAAGAGAGCATTGCAGAACAAGTGGGTGTTCAAGTTAAAGAAAGATGGTGACAAGCTGGTAAAGTATAAGGCTCGTTTGGTCATGAAGGGTTTTCGCCAGAAGAAGGGAGTGGATTTCGATGAAATCTTCTATCCTGTTGTGAAGATGTGTTCCATTCGGGTTGTACTTGGACTAGCGGCCAGTCTAAATCTTGAGCTTGAGCAGCTTGATGTGAAGACTGCATTTTTACATGGTGATTTGGAGGGTGCATGGTTCACGAATATCTCAACCTGTTGAGACAACAGCTGGCGCATTCAATGCTTTCCCAAAGCTTCCAACCGTTCACTTCTCTTCAAGGACGAACTTCAGCAGCCTTGAGGACTCAAGAGTCATCCAAAATCATCCAGGAACCATTGGTGAGGAAGGAGTTACAAGCCTTGAAGCCCCTCCATCAAGAGCACTTAAATGAGGATCATTTACTCCACATTTATTGGCCAAAACTCATCCCTCATCTTCCAACTCGAATTTTTATCATTTTATTTCAGTTTTCAGTGTTGTTTTGGCTAGGTCTACCAATTAGCTATCCTAGAATAATTTTTAGAAATAATTATTTTAAATTCCCATATTTACATCTCCTTTAATTTCCATCATTAAGAATGGAGATGAAGGGACTTGTCAATAGGTTTAGAATTCCACTTCCTTGTCCTATAAAAGGAGGTCTAGGTTAGTTTGCAAGACACAATTCAATCATCAAATATATTTCACCTTTTTCCTTGAAATAGAGAGAGAGTCTCTTTTCAACCTATCAACCTTATTCCACTCAATTCTTGTTAAGTTTTCTTTACAAGTCTACTAAGACCAATATTGCCTTCTCATTGGAAGAAGGAGGTGTTGGCCCCATTTACATCCCCCCCACAATTTTGGCAACGAAGGCTTTCTTTGTCTTGGACCGTTTTTGGTATCAAGAAGGAGGAGTCGCCAAAGGCATAACACCATCTTTGCCTGGGCAAGGATCCAGGAGGAGTTGGCGGCCATATCCGTTCGTTTCACAAGCTTCCGCATCGTTTTGCTTTGTGCATTTCGGATCTGTCAACCTATTGACATTTCCGCCTCAACAATCATACCTACCCCGTGTTGCTCCTTTGTTGGCTAGATCTGCTCCTCGTGTTCCAGGATACCCTCCCGGAATCACATCAATTGGTATCAGAGCATTCTGACAACCACATCAATTGGTATCAGAGCCACTTGCTCAACAAGGAGAAGTTTTTCTACCCTTTTCTTTTTATTCCGCAACATATATCATTTTTGTTATCATTGTGTTTTTCTCGGTTGTTCTTGCCATTTTTAATTTCTTGTTCCAGTGTTCTGCTATCTGCATTGAAAAAAAATTGAAAAAAATTTGCATCTTGTTTGCATTTAAAAGAAAAGAAGAAAAAAGCGCTCGATTCAACTTTGTTCTGATTGCGAAAAGGCAATTTGAAGAATTCTTGGAACAATTTCAAACAAAGGGCAAGAAAAAGAACAACCTCAGAGCCTTTTCAAACCCGTTCTTTCAAAAGTTGCGGAATATCCTTTTCCAAAACCCACAAAAGAACCGTTTTGCAAAAAGTAACAACACTTCCCTCAACCTGTTGAGGTTTGTTTGAGGTTTTATTTTATTGCGTCTTTTGTGTCTTGTTTTGAATCACTTTTTCAAGAATTTTGAGCCAGAAAAAGTTGCTAGATTTATAAAGAGAATCTGTGAGTCTTTGAGAGAGAAAAAAATGGCTGATGAAACATTGTTAGAACAATTTCAAAGAATGTTGCAGGAACAAATGGCTCCAATAAATGAAAAGCTTGCCCGATTCGAGAATGGTCAAAAAACAGAAAAGTCTCACGGCCGAGGGTGTCTCAAACGCCTTCAAACCATAGTCCAAGACACTAAACGTGTTGAGGATTATCACAAAGATATGGAGGCAGCCCTTCTTAAGGCAGGTATGGTAGAGAAAGGTGAAGTGAAAATGTCTAGGTTCATCCAAGGACTTAGACCTGAAATTGTGGAGATTTTGCAATTATGTGAGTACAATAATTTTCATGATTTGTTGCAAAAAGCCATCAGAATTGAAAGAAAGCTTGAGAGAGAAAACACTTCCGCCTAGGTTCGACGATGCAACACATTACCAAAAGCTCCACAAAGATCCCGACCATCACCACCAAAAGTAATGACCATGAGAAATGAAGAGAGCAAAGTTCTCAACTTTGTTGAAGGCAGATGTGTACAACATGTTGTAGAGGAATATGCTTTTCCTGTTGAAGGTGCTTTAATGGCAGCAAGTGAAGTGTTATATGTTCAACAAATTCCTCCAGCTTGTCAACAAAAGAATCTTATCCATTCAAGAGCACGTGTTGTTTGTGTGACCAGTAAATACATCACTCAACCTGTTGACAGAAAGGTCACTTCAGCTTCCATAACCCCCAAACACGCACAGGCTGACCAAGTCCATGTTCAAAGTGAGTCCAAGGGTAAGATGGGTAAACACATGGGAAACACTAAAAATAAAAAGAAATTCCAAGTGGATTTGCAAAAGTCAAGTGTCTTTTGGGATGGTGAGAGAATAACTAGGAAAAAGAGATGAGTGCTTGAGAGAAAATGGTGAGCAAAAGACCCAAGTTTTCTTATCAAAAGAAAGAGTTGAGTGCTTCGAGTGGAAAAATAATGAGTTTGAGAGAAAACAAGAGCCACCTCCACTTTCTCAACGTGTTGAACAAGAGAGCACCTTGCCTCCAACAATCCCAAATGATTTACTAACGTCTAATGAATTGCAAGTTTGTTCTTCTTTAATGTTTGTGCAGGAGAATGATGATGTTCAAGAAGGTAAGAACATCAACCTTAAAGAAGAGCAAGAAGTTGTGGTTGGAGTACCACATGTGCCACCTTTGGAAGTTATATCTATAGTTTTCCAAAGAACAAAAAGTCAAGGTGAAAAATCATGTTTAGAAGCATCTTCCATGAAGGACGAAAAGCCACATCAAGAGGAAACATCAGTTTTGAATGATGGTAATATTTCTCCCTACTCGAATGATTTATTTGTTAAGAATAATTCTTTGAGTATTGAATTACTTGGTGATGAAAAATCTGGAGCTATTCATGAATTTATTCCATTGAATGATTTATGTTCTAGTTTAAGATTTGTTCAGTCTTTTATCCAACCTGTCGAATATGTTGACCCTTATGCTTCATTGTCACTACCTTCCGTGAATTGGAGAAATATTGTCAAGAATACTTCATTTTCACCTTCTATTCTTGCTAGAGTAGAAAGCGAATTTGCAATTAATTCCTGGGAAGCAGTTTCTCAACGTGTTTACAGTGATTTGAAAATTGTACAATTCATTGGATCAGGTGCATATAAAGATGCTAAACGTGTTGAACATGCCGAATTTTCTGAAAGGAAATATCTCAATGCTAGATTCAGTGTTCAATTTAAATTTGGTCATGAATTCTTTTTATGTGTCAAACTTGATGGCGCGTGTTTGATGAAGTTGAATGAAATGATTGAAAAAACAATATTTGTGTTTGACCCGGGAGTATGTTTGCATTCATTCAACCTGTTGAGTAAGCATGAGGATGATGTCTTTTCTAATATTTTTCTTAACAATGGTGATTGTTTGTCTACTACCAAACTTTGGTCTTCTGAAAAAGGTGATGATCTGCAATATAAAAGTTCTGGATTTAATTCACCTTGCTATGACATGATGTTCAATGATCACCATGCTACCATTGACTTTTCCAAGAAATTACATATCATGTTCTCATACATTTTATGTGTTGCTATTTTTGCCCATAAAGTTTATAATCTAGCCAAAGAGAAAGGGCTACATTTCTTTTGCAGATTTAAAGAATTCATATTTGAAGTCCTGAGCTTACAAAAAGATGTCCACATTCATGATAAATTACTTCAAAAAATTTCAAGACATAAGCCCCTTGAAATTTTCAAGAGGGCTACCAAGGGAAGTAATTTGTTTCTCAACTTCTTTATGCATTGGATGTACATGTTTGGAATTGCTGCATCTAACCTCCTATATATTTCTAATACAGAACATTATGATTCGATGTCGAATCATTATCAAGAGGGAGGAAATGACGCGAAACCGACAAGTGATCTAGATGCACCCATGTGCAACCTTGAGAATCCAAGAGCTCACATGCCAAAAGAAGAGGTCATTGGCTTTTATGACACTTCCACCTTTAATGGACCTAGGACAAGGAGCCGGACTAAGAAGGCTAAAGACGCTCTCAACCTGTTGATGCACAGTTTTGCAAAGTGTGAGGAGCAAAGTGAAGATATCCACAAAGATGAAGGAAAAGTGCAAGCACTCCTCAATTTGGGCCAACCCAATTCCCAAATGGTGCAAACAATTTTCAACATTTCGGTTTGAGCTCAACCAAATGACAATTTGGCCCAAGTGCATGGTTCACGAATATCTCAACTGTTGAGGCAGTGGCGCATTCAATGCTTTCCCAAAGCTTCCAACCGTTCACTTCTCTTCAAGGACGAACTTCAGCAGCCTTGAGGACTCAAGAGTCATCCAAAATCATCCAGAACCATTGGTGAGGAAGGAGTTACAAGCCTTGAAGCCCCTCCATCAAGAGCACTTAAATGAGGATCATTTACTCCACATTTATTGGCCAAAACTCATCCCTCATCTTCCAACTCAATTTTTATCATTTTATTTCAGTTTTCAGAGTTGTTTTGGCTAGGTCTACCCATTAGCTAGCCTAGAATAATTTTTAGAAATAATTATTTTAAATTAGGAGGAGGAGATCTATATGGTTCAACCGGATCTGAAGGATTTGAGGTGAAAAGGAAAGAGAACATGGTCTGAAAAGGAAAGAGAACATGGTCTGCAGTTGAAGAAGAGTCTTTATGGCTTGAAGCAGGCACCCGAGCGGTGGTACCGCAGTTTGATTCTTTTATGGTCGGAAAGAACTATAAAAGAAGCTGAGAACTCTTGTGTTTATATTCGGATATTTCCTGATGGTAACTTTATTATTCTTCTGCTGTATGTTGATGATATGCTTATTGTTGGGAAAGACACTTTGATGATTCGCATGTTGAAGGATGAATTGTCAAAATCATTTGACATGAAGGACTTAGGACCGGCGAAGCAAATTCTGGGCATGAAAATTGTTCGTGACAGAGAAGCTGGTAAGCTGTGGTTGTCACAGCAGTTCTATGTTGAAAAGGTTCTTGACAGGTTCAACATGACAGATGCTAAACCAGTTAGCACACCTTTGGCTAATCATTTCAAGCTGTCAAAGAAGTTGTGCCCAACAACAGCAAAAGAAAAGGAAGAGATGTCATCTATTCCTTACTCCTCAATGATTGGGTCCTTGATGTACGCCATGGTTTGTACTCGGCCAGATATTGCTCATGTTGTTGGATTGGTTAGTAGGTTTCTATCTAATCCAGGGAAGCCTCACTGGGAAGCGGTGAAGTGGATTTTCAAATACCTTAGAGGTACTTCTAAATTGTGTTTGTGTTTTGGTGGTGTTAAACCTGTGTTAGAAGGTTTCTTTGATGCAGATATGGCTGGTGACCTTGATGGAAGGAAGTCAACATCAGGTTACATCTTCACTTTTGCTGGGGGAGCTGTCTCGTGGCAGTCCAAGTTGCAAAAGTGTGTTGCTTTGTCCACGACAGAGGCAGAGTATATAGCAGCCAATGAAGCGGGTAAAGAGATGCTTTGGATGAAGCGGTTCCTTCATGAATTGGGTTTGAAGCAGGAGCAGTATGTGGTACATTGTGACAGCCAGAGTGCTATTGACTTAAGTAAGAATTCAATGTACCATGCTCGCACAAAACACATCGAGGTGAGGTACCATTGGTTGCGGTTGGTAACCGAGAACAAGCTTATGAAGCTTAAGAAAATCCATACAGATGACAATGCAGCTGACATGTTAACAAAGATCGTTTCCAGAGAGAAGCTTCATGTATGCGGCCTTGCGGCCAGCATGTGCTCCGTGTAAAGCACGGTGTTGATATCTCCTCCTTTTGTGGAATTGGAGGGGGAGATTGTTGTGGTAAAGGTACCACTTTTATCCAATTCCAAACTTTGGGGCTTATTTGAAGAAGTGAACAAAGTGATTGGTTTGTGTGGGATTAAGCCACATGAAGTTACTATTCATACAACTCATCCCACATGGAGAATTTATCAAGGAGGTTTGAGGCTCTAGCTTATATAAGGAGACCCTTGCTCCTCATTCTAATTCATCCCACAAAGAAGTTGATTTTTCCTTCTTTGTTCTTTCTTCTTCTTGTATTATTTCACTTGTCCTTCTTAGTGAAATATATTGATGGGGTCCGAGGTCGTAGGCAAATTGCCGAACCTCGTATATGGTGTCTTCTTTCCTTTATGCTTTAATTCCGGTATTTATTATACTATTATTGTCCAAGTAGCTGCGATAGGGTATAGCTGTAGTGATATATTGTGCTCTAAAATTACATAGAGGAAATTCTGTCTAAGGAGTCGGGTTTTAAGCGGGACCATTGTGACCCCTCCGTCTTTCCTTGGAATCATTCTTAGTGTGGTTTTACAGTTCAATACTTCACTCTCGTACCCATTGGTCAGAGGAATTATTCCGAGCTTCCGCAACAACTCACAACAAGTTGGTACTCCTATGAATCCTCTGCAATTTTTTTAGGGATAAAGGAAATTTTCAATTCATATGGTTTAGAACTCCAATTTACAACTACTTTTAAGATTTGCTATGTGTTGGTTTACTACTGTAGTTTTCTATTGGAGCAGCATTGTTAGGAGGAGGAAAGGAAGAGGGAACTAGAGCTCATTCAAAGTCAGAAAGGAAAGGCTGCTCTAGGGAGTAAACATAAAATTACTTAGTGTTAGCAATGCAAAATTTATGAATTGATGTAAATAGAAAAGATGAGCCACATCGTACTTGTAGATGCAAACGATTCATAACAAAGGTTATGTTCTTAGCAGTTGTTGCTAAACCAAGACACTTCTCTATATTATTTTAGACATTTTCATACGTTTATTTAGACATTTTAATCTATTATTTTAGACATTTCTATATATTATTTTAGACATTTCTACCTCATCTTTAAGATATTTTCATCCATTATTTTAGACACTTCTATCTATTATTTTAGACACTTCTCATGCATATTTCTCAAATATTTTCATAAACTTCTTCAGACATAATCTTAATCTATTATTTTATACACTTCTACGTCATCTTTCAAACATTTCCATCTATTATTTTAGACACTGTAGAATTATCTTTTTGACATTGCATATTTCTCATACATTTTCATAAGTTTCTTCAGACATTTTAATATATTTTAGACATTTCTTTATATTATTGTAGACACTTCTACGTCATCTTTCAGACATTTTCATCTATTATTTTAGACGCTTCTGCATTATCTTTATGACATTGCATATTTCTCATACATTTTCAAAAGTTTCTTCAGACATTTTAATCTATTATTTTAGACACTTCTATATATTATTCTAGACACTTGTTTGTCATCTTTTAGACATTTTCATCTATTATTTTAGACACTTCTATCTATTATTTTAGACACTTCTACATCATTTTGTCAATTAGGCGGGCAAGCCGCAATGACCATCACATGTACATTAACTATTATAAATTCACCAATTAACCGTACGGAGAGAGTATGTTAGACCAATTAATATCTATAATTGTCCAAGAGTGTCTAAATCAACACAAGAGCAAGAGAGAAAATTAAAGCAGTAGAAAGGAAGAAAAAAACACTTACCAAGTAACATATAGACAGATCAAAGGCTTTCACGAGAGGCATCAATAGAACTCAAGAGAAACTTTGAAGCCAAGTTGAGATGAGCGTACTGCAAGGTTAATCTATGCCAACCATGATCCTGCACATCCTTCATTAGAAGGGTTTACTGAAACGCTGGTTATATGAATATATAGATGGCTGTAGAAATGAGACATAAGAAGTGTTTACAAAGTTATTTAAATCAATTTCAAAGAAATTAAATAGTTCATTCAGATATGTTTCTAAAATTGAGCAACTACCTATATTTTTCATGTTGTTGTCTTGCTCCATTACTGATTTCTTAGCAGATTCATCAAGAATTCTCAACAACAATTTAATCGGAGTTAAAACAATCAGAGACAAGAGACGGATCTAAAGCAAATCAAAATCTGAGATTAGAGACCAAAACTACCGGAATTGAGAGATAGGAAAGACGATTGATTCTGATAGTCGATGCAATGAGGAGAATGGTTCCTTTCCGTACGTCCTCGTTATGAATAGTGATCGGATGGATTCAAGCCTGAATCGATTCCGTTGTCTCGTGGTGGCAGCCATGTAGAGTTTGAGATCGGAGAAGAGTCGCAGCGTTGGCGAGGAGATCGTGAGGGGAGAGCTGTGGGAGTGTGGGAAAGTGCATAAGGGTAGTTTAGTCATTTTGACGTTTTGGGTGGGATTCAACTGGTGGATTTAATATATTGGACTTGTAATTTACTATGTGTAGGTACACATAGGTGCACCATATAAGAACTCGCTCTACAACGGGCCACAAGGCTGGACACACTGGCGTCGCGATTAGACACCAACCTGTGATTATTTCATCTCACGTTGGCAATGCCATTAGGACTAGATGCTGAGAAGTCGTTCGATTTCAATGTTTGTCCACTGGAAATTGCAAGGCTTGACAACGCTCTTCGCAAATTTCAACCATAAGGAAAATGTTCCCAAATATAATACAACATTTTAACTTGGAATATAGATTAAAGTGAGAAATTTTAGTATTAATTTTCTCATTTTCTATATTGAAAGATGTAATTATACGAGTAAACTCTGCTAGTAATCGTGTAAGTTTGGGGTTTGTCCTATTCGGGTTCCGTTTTAAGAATTTGTCTCAGTTTAGTCCTGTAAGTTTCAATTGTATGCACCGTTTGTCCTTCCGTTAAAACTACCGTTAAAGCGGTAAAATTACGAAAATGTGTAGGTCTAATACTAAATTTAACACCAATTTCCTAAAAAAACTACGAACCCTAACTAATTTCAAATTTACAACTGCACCATGGTGAGGACTACTATGTACTATCCCATTTACAAATGAACTCCCGTTAATTTTTTCAGTTGTAATATTATATATATATATATATATATATATATATATATATATTGAAAAAGAAATTTATGAAATAGTTTCCGCCAAAGATGAGGTTAGGCACACTATGGCCAGGACTACTATGTACTATCCCATTTTTCTCCGCTCCTTTATTCTCTCCAATTTGTTCTTCACTACAAAGATCCGAAAATCTATATTGGCTCACACCAAATGTAAAAGCAATAAAGGTAGATATACAACTGAAAATAGATATAGACAACCAGAATACAACACTTTTTGGAAGAAAATCGATCTGAATCACGCTACTAAATCAAAGTTCAGAAATCACTTTGAGATGAACACATCAACAAATTAACAAAAATAAAAAGGAGGCGGAAAAAAGGAGGCAAGGAGGTGATGAAACACACAAGTTTACATGAGGTGGAAAGGAAAAAGAAAAGGAAAGAATATAAAAGGATAGAAAAAAAAGAGAAACATTTCATTTCTTTTCTTCTTCTTCTTCCTCTCATGGCCGATGCTTTCATGAATAATCAAGCAAGTAGGCACATCTCTTGTTCCTGGTGAATTCTTGAAGAAAGCTTGAAGGTAATTATATATAATTGATCCTTGCGAAGAACTACACACTTTCTACGGATCAGTTTTTACAAGTAGGCTTTGTTTGAAAGCTGTTAATTTCTGGATTCTGATATGTTTCTGCCGCCACTTGAGAGTTTGATTTTATGGTTCCTGAGTATGTATTTTGTGTTCTATTGATCAGTTGTGAGCAGGTAGTGGGTGGAAACTTAGTCGAAGCTCTGCTGAAATCAGTTTTTGGTTTTCTACACGAAAACGAAAGTTCAGTATTGCAAAGGTAAGGGTTCAGTGTTTCTCTCGATATTGCATTTTGGAGTATTTTATAAGGTGCATATCAGAGGATATTGAGACTAGGTTTGGTCTCAGGAGTGGCCCCAGTGATGCCAAACTTAGTCAAATGGTATAAGCATTGGTGTGCAGGTTTCAAGATCAGCATTTAGGATATCTTACTACACCTAAATGGTGTTGTGTTGTGATACACCTTTACGATGTTTGTGATATGACGGTGGGGATCATGACCCCGAGCTGGCCATGCTCTTGTGTGATTATGTGTGTGTGCCTCAGCTTTGGCTAGGAAGACCGTCACTGTGTTTCGTTAAATTTTATTATGATATGTCGTTTGAGTTGCATTACATTTGATTGAATCTGCATTATTTGTAGGGGTGTAATTCGGGTCAACCCGACGAATTTCGGGTCGGGTTGGCCCGAACCCGAAATTTTGAACTAGCTATAGACAGAACCGAACCCAACCCATATAGATGTTCGGGTCGGGTCAACCCGAACCCGAAATTCCCGGGTTCGGGTCGGGTTGGCCCATGTAACCCGAACTCCTGCTTTTCCAAAATTAAAAAAAAGAATAAATTTATTCAGGTCAACCCGAACCCAAAATTCTTATACCCTTGCATGCTGGACCAAAACCGACCCGAACTTTTTTTTTTCGGATCAGGTCAGGTTTAAGGTGGTAATCCGACCTTCATGGTTCCAGTTTTTTTTCTTAGGAGAAATTGACTTAGATTCATGGTTTTAAAATTTTGATTGTAATTCCTATCATTATAGAGAGGAAACTTGAGTTAAGGCTTAGTAAATGACCAATGTGGGACAAATAGTTAAAGCCTTAAGAATACCTCTTGGATAGAGAACTTTATTCAAATAAGTGTGGAGCCTCTTTATCTAGCATCAAACATCAATAATGTGGGACATTGTGTGGTTCACTCTTTCTTATCTTGCTATCAGTTTTCATCCCACATTGTTGGTGAAAAGATAGACCTAAGGCTTGTCTTTATATATTTCTAAGGTTCCAGACTTCCACATCATTTGTCTTTCTTTCTAGGCCATGCCTTATATGCTCTCATCCTACATTGTTAGTTGATGAGAGAAATGCAAAGGTTGAGTCTTTTAATGGGTTAATACTCCCATGGTCCATACAAACTTCAAAGCTTGAAGTATGTAAAAAGTATGCCTTGTAATTTTAATCTTTATCCCACATTGATGGTAGATAAAAGAGGAGTAAGAGTTGAGTCTTTAATTTGCTCCTTTCATCCCACATTGGATGTCTACAAAGGCTTCATGCCCCTCAAGTATGTATAAAAACATGCATTATGAGTCTCTACCTTAGTTAGGTAAAGAAATTATAGCAAGTAAAGAGTTAAAATGTCTTTATTTGCAAAGTATAAATAATTATTTAATGGAAATTCGGGTTTCGGGTCGGGTTCGGGAATTTCGGGTTGAACCTGACCCAAACCCGAAATTTGGTCTAAAAGTCGGGTTCGGGTCACCCAAGGGTGTTTTCACCCGACCTTAACCCGACAATTTCGGGTCGGGCTTCGGGTCGCGGGTTGCACTTACACCCCTAATTACTTGAGCATGTGTATGAATTTATATATTCTTGTATATCTGCTTTTATTTTTGGTTGCAGGTTTCTTGTGCATCAAGAAAACCATGCCTTATACCTCAGCCCTTACTAAGTTCCCAACGAGGACTTACCCCTTATATTATCATTTTCAGCAGTACCTGAAAAGCAGTCCGTTGAATAGAGTTCAGGGTTGGTTTTGTTTTTGTGATCTTTCAGGTACATGTTTGTGTTCTGATCAGTTGTGATTCAGTGTGTGTGGTTTAAGGGGTAACCTCCGTTATGTGTGATCAAGTATGATTTAGATTTCTAATGTGTGTGTATATTTAGTTCTGAGCACAATGGTTTTTTTACAATTAAACTTTCTATATATGTGTAGCAGCAGCAGTATCTGCCACATCGAGGACTTTGGTTGGACCTTGAAGTGTGATCACCTCGCACGTTCTGTATGTATTCCAGGGGAGGTCTTTTGGCTCTATATATTGCATGTATACATGTAGTAGTATCATGTTAGGGTTTTCTGCTGGAAATCAGATGTGTATGTGTTTGTGATATCAGAGAGTGTCCAATATCAGTTGTGAGCATAAAAGTGTGTTGGCAAAGATTTTGTGCAGGTTCTGTGAAACTATGCAAGTGTGCACTACCTTGTGCATGACTCTTATGTTCAATTGTGTTTAAGTAAGTGATTATGTGTGAGAAATTAAGGTGATAGTCATCTATGAACATGTTTGTAAAAAAAAGTTTAAAGTGGCATGGGGTTTTAAAAAGGCTTACCTAATGGAAGAGTTGTGTGTGTACTATTATCTCAAGTGAGTATAATTAAGGTGTCTGACAAACATCCTAACCACCTGTGTGCTTCCGCCGTGTGGTAATAGTGGAGATGGCCTCCACCTCAACAACCTGCTTTTTTCCTGCCTCCAGCTCAGCCTCTACATCTGCGGCCTTCTTCTGGATCACCTCCAGCTCCTCCTTGGCCCTGGCCACGACATCCTTGGCCTTTTTCATAGCATCCACCACGACCTAGGCATCTGATAACTTGATTTTTGTTATATTTATTTCTCTCATGCTTAAGATATTTTCATGCGTTTTGAGCTATAAAGACCCATTTTGAGTATCTTTAATATCTTAGAGCTTATTTGGAAACAATTGATTAAATATGGATTTAATTGTTAATTTTGCAAATATTAATGATTGTGTTATTTTCGGATTATGTACAGATTGGAGATCTTTTGGAAGAAAAATCATATCTTGAGCTACAGACATCGGAATTGGATTATTCAAGATGCATTGGAACGCTAACATCCGGAGCTAAATTTCACATGAAGGACTCAAAACCCAGTTTTCAAGATATTGGGGTCGTTACTCTTCAAAGTAGCGAGCTGCTGCTGTTGCAAGGGCTGAAGCAGTTCGAATTAAATATTGGGGATTTAATTGAAAAGAAATGTAATGTTAAAGGCCTTGGATGGAGTTTGAACCGAAGTTATGCCCAACCTAATCTGAACGGTGCGTCCAGGCCTGTATTTCAAAATTGTTTTGCTGAGCAGGAGCCTTCGAGAAGGAAGCCTCGCAAAGCTGATTGGAGCACAACCGATTCAGACCAACTCACTTCACCAACTTCAAATTGAGTAGTGTGACTCTTAGAATTCCTAACCAATATGGCCAGCAATTGGAAATCAGTTCAAATCACGTTTTTCTTGTCAATTGATATTGGTCAATGCTAAGGAGAAAGCTTGTCTCCCAACCCTATTCGTTTTCGTCAAGTTTGATGTTGTAGTGAAGCCTCAGTGTTTTGGAAATATTCATGGAGTAATTTTTACTGGGTTGCAATGGATGCTAAGCTTAGTAGCGTGCACAAAGTTGTTGAAGAAGTTGATGCCCACAACATGTTTGATAAAATGTCTAAAAGAGGAGTGTCTCAATTCAGATTTCCTACTGACGTGGAAGACTTCAGTAAGTAAGCATAGCTCAATTATGATTAGAAGGCTCAAAAGAGGTTGCAGTTATTGAATGTCCAAGACGACTCGGAGATGCGGACATCAATTCCAATTTAGTAAGGAGAGGACCTCATGAGATAAAAGTTGCATTAACCTATCCGATCAAGTAAAACAAAGGTAAGCTTAGGAATTGTTTTCCTGCTAAGATTAGGACTTGTAGTGCTATTTAAAAGCACGTTCCTGGAACACAAAAAAAGACCCGGATAGCTTTTAATTTTCAATTTCTCTGTTGCATTTAATTTCACCATGTCTGAGTAATTTCTTAGTTTAGTCTAGGGTAGATTTCTATCTCCAAATTCTTGATTGTGAGAATTGATTTTGAGCTATAACTTTCTTTGATTTTCAAGTATCTATTTCTTCTTAATTCTTAATTCTTGCAATTGATTTCTAATTCTCGCTTGTTGAATTGGTTCTGAAATTGTGATTATGCTTGAATTGTTTTAGCCGCTTGTGTGAAAGGATTCGTTTAGAAGAAAGTGGATTAATTGGAATTTCGTAAATTTCTTGTTAATTCACATGGCAGAAATATAGCAAGTTAAATCATACTAGCTTCTCTAGGTGGTTGCTTGGAATAAACAATTCGATCATTGTTCTTCATGCTAGTTCTAGATTGATTAGAAATTGCTTCTCAATATCTAGTTGCTTGGGATTAAGGAATTAATTAGTTGCTTGTTCTGGTTAATTTATCAATGAATTATTTTGGGTTCTTTCTAGCTTTAGGAGGAATCCGATTTCTTTGCTTGAGTTAAAGAAATATTTATTTCATTGATCAACCATATGTTTGGAGTGGATAATCAACCATAGGCTGAACGTTTTTAGTATTTGATTCATTCATTTAATTTACAGTTGATTTCTTTTAGCATTTGATTCGAAAAACCCCCCACCTTTTATTTTAGTTAATTGCATAGAAACTTTAATTCAAAGATTTTCCTTGGGATTCGACCTGGTTTTCACCACTATACACAAATTAGCTTATTCTGAGTTGTTAGTGGCACCGGAAATATTTTTGGCGGTTTCGACGCCCGACCAGCATCCTTCTCCGCTTGGAGTTTAGTCGCTTCGAGATCTAACAAGCATCCTCGATGGATTCGTACTCCCGCTCCAGCAGGGCATCCTTCTCTGCCAGCCTCTGATGCATAATGGCGAGGAGCTGGTTCTTCTTCAGTTGCTCCAGTTCGAGGGCGCGCTTGTCACAATTGGCAACGTCGCACCAGCCCTCGAGCTGCAACACCCTTGTCTCGAGGACCCCTATATGAATCCTCAAGTTCGCCACGGCTGGCGAAGTCTCACCACCCAAACGGGTTGGGAAAAAATTTGCTTGAGCCCGGCTTGGGACCTCCGCACTACGAGTAACTTTGCCCCCGCCGATATCTTGGGGGGATGGCTCACCCGAGTCGGCACTCTTCGGTGCAGTCGATTCCTCGCCAATCGCAAGGCCTACCACAATAGCTCCCACAGCCTTCACTCCATCCACACCAGTGATAGGAGTTGCGTTGGCAACTAGCGACATCACTGGCCCCAGGTTTTCTCTGGTCGCCCCAGCCTCTGGCACTACCTTCACTGCAACCCCTCTTTCCGTGTTGTGAACCCAGTTTCCCGAGCTCACAACTCCCAAGATCTTTGCTTTGGAAAACAAGTTTTAGCTTTAAAAGAAGAAAAGGACTAGGGTTCGAAATACCAAATCAGAAAATCCAAAGTCCTTTTAATACAATTACTCATGGTTTTTAATGTAAATTTGTATATTAAAGAATTATTATAAGAAAGAATAAATCACTAAACCTATAGTGAAACCTAGTAGTGTCTAGGCTGTCTTCAAGCCTCTCCTCAGCTTCAGCTTTCCAGACTCCAAGCCTTCCTTCCTGATCTTCCCTTCAGTATTGGTGAAAGCTAGGTTCCCTTCAAGTTATATTAAGGGACATGAGTATTTATAATGTAACAGACCGTGTACAATGCTAAAATATTGTCCGCTTTGGGCCCCAAGCCCGCACGGATTTGCTTCTACCTAAGTCCACAGGCAAATCGCGTCTTGTGGGGTTAAGGAGCAACCACCCTTATAAGGCATGCATTACTCCCTTAGCCCCTCCATGTTTGATGAACAACGTCATCCACCCCCTCCAAGGGAGTCCAGTGTCCCCGCTGGCACATGGACACTATACAACCAGGCTCTGATACCATCTGTAATAGACCATGTACAGTACCAAGATATTGTCCGCTTTGGGCCCTAGGCCCGCACGGATTTGCTTCTGCCTAAGTCCACAGGTAAAACGCATCTTGTGGGATTGATGAGCAACCACCCTTATAAGGCATGCATTACTCCCTTACCCCTCCATGTGGGATGAACAACATCATCCACTCCTCTCCAAGGAAGTAATGCATGCCTTGTAAGGGTGGTTGCTCCTTAACCCCACAAGACGCGTTTTACCCGCGATTCGGTAAGAAATCCACGGCGAGGCCCAAAGCAACAATATCTTGGCATTGTACACGCTGATTCATGATGATATCGAGCTTTGATCAGATGTCCATGTGTGCCAGGACGCTGGACTCCCTTGGAGAAGGGTGGATGATGTTGTTCATCCCATATGGAGGGGCTAAGGGAGTAATTCATGTCTTATAAGGGTGGTTGCTCCTTAACCCCACAAGATGCGTTTTACCTGTGAATTCAGGTAGAAGTAAATCCGTGCGGGCTGACGCCCAAAGCGGACAATAACTTGGCACTGTACATGGTCTGTTACATATAAAGACAGTTAAATTATACAATAGAAGTACCTTGTGAGGAAAGAAAAGAAGGAAAGGGTTCAGAGTACTTACGAGGGGTGGGCGGCACCCCTGGCAAGGAATGAGGGCTTTTTACCCAGAGGCCTTTTAATGTTACCTCTGTCAAGTGTATTGACCCTTCCATATCTCTGCTCACTAGAACCACCAATCTATACTCAATGGCAACCACGGTTAGTAGACAAGGCCGGTTATCCTAGTGGCCGGTTTGGGTTTCTAGGTGATAATTTCCTAATTCATTTTAGTTGTCTTAACACACAATTATGATGGAAGAGACATGTTAGGGCTGATCATAAGCATATGAACACATCACACAAGAAGGATCAAATAAAGATGGAATGCATCAAGCAAGCTAAGACATGAAGTGGTAATTTGAATTACCAAAGTCCTCTATCTTATTCTACTTTTCTAGTTCATTTTAATACAGGAAGTGAACAACACAGAGCATGGTAAGGAAAAAGGAAGTAGAGCAGATCATGAACCACGCAAAAGAAGTAAAGGAAGAAGAAGATACTAAGTAGTGTCTGTAAAGAATCAATTTAGTAAAAAAAAAAAGATGAGCAGCAATAAAATGTACTCATGAATGAGTTGACCGGTAAACCAAGAAGGAAATAAGTTCTAGATAAAACTCATTTGTTCAATCAGAACCAAAATAATCAAATAGAAAGGGCATCCATTTAAAGCATGCATATAAATGAACTATTGGAATACAAATCAGGAAACTAAACTAATTATGAGTTAAATAGTAATTTATTCCATCAGCATTCCACACAAAAATGGCTGAATTAGGTGCTGTACCTAAGCTTCCAAATTAACAAGTATGTTTGAAAATAACTTTCTAAAACCACTAATCCTCTGAAACATTGGAGATTTACAAATCTAGTAGTCAGTTAGACAAGAGATAAAAGAAATGACATACTACCCATTTCATTTCCCCCATTTAACCGAGACTAGCAGCTGCAAGTCTTGAACAAATTAATCAATAAAGCAGTGATAATTAACATACACAAAATCACCTAATTACTAGACAAAGGCTAAGCAACTCATATGACTGAAAAAATTAAACCCAACTATCAGTTTAATCAACTGAACACGTGAAAATTCTAAAAATCACAAAAACAACCCATGGAGCTATTATCCGAATCAACTCCAGTGATAACAAGAATTTACCACTATTTAATAGCAAAAGTAGACAAGGAAGAAAATCAATCCACACAAACATCAAAGCCGTACAGGCTCAATTACTTGAAGAAAAAAAAAATCAATGAAAGGGTCCTCTTCACCCAATTTCTGAAAACTCACCACCGATGCCCAGGAGTCCACTTCCACCTCTGTTCCTAGCTCCTCCACTCCCGGACTTCATTTAAGCCTTATGCCACGAAGTTTTTCTGCCGGCCGCTGCTAAGTCTCCGGTTCCATCTCATCACTTCTCTGTTCCTTGCTTCCTCTCTCCTATCTCCAACCTGACCCAAATCTGTTCTCCTCTTCCAGAAAACCTGTCCCTCCTTCCTTTCATTCGCCTCTCCCGATTCCAGTCTGCCTTCTAATTCTACTAATTCTTGAGTCGTGTCCGTCTTTTGTCCGTGTCTAGCCTCTGTCACTCACCCGTGTCCCAAATCGTGTCTAGCTTAGGAAGATTACCTTGTGAATTTAGGTTTTAGTCAAATTACCAAATAGGTCCTATGTTATCTTAATTCTTTCAAACTAACTCCACTCCAACTTATAACTTTCAATTAGGTCCTTCTCTAGCTAATCCATTTTAGTCCTTTTCAATTTTTACCCCAAAACTTTCTAACTCTTTAAATTTAATCCAAATCCTTTCTAAAACTTTCAATTCAGCCTAGTTCCTATCAATTAAATCCAAATCTTTATATTTTTTTCCAATTCAGTTCTCAATCCTTTTATCTTTTTAGTTGTGACACGGTCGAGAGGACGAGTCACAACATCCAGCGGCCACCTTGGTCACCTTTGCTGATTTCGAAGTATCCTCTGCTGGGGTAGCCTTCCTCTTCTTGGCTAGGGCCGCCTCGCTCTCTCCAGCCCCTCCTTCGTTGGCTATCTCCGCATGTCGGGGAACAATTTCCCCAGGACCATCTTCTGGGCTTCATTGAGCCCTTCCCCTTGCTCAACAGCTGAAGAGCATTGATCGCAGTGAGGGTATTCGCCCACTTCTTGTCCGTTGTCCCTCGAGACTCCTCATCTACACAACAAAACAAGGCTTACAATCTGCAAGTCTTAACAAACAGAAATAACACATAGGTACTAACCGTACGGCTCCACTAGAGCCCTCTCCCGGGCCTCAAGGACCTCTCAGCGAAAGTCGCTAGTCCACCCCTTTAAGGTGAGGGGACCTCCTTGTCCAATAGATGCCCTGTGCTGAGGCTCGCCCATCGGAGCACTGATTCGTCCAGATGCTCCGGCTTGAAGGGAAACAGCTCGTCCTAGGTGGAGCAACTGTACTCCTCCACCAGCCACTTGATCAGGCCCTTGTAAGCCTTGTGCCTTCTCCCATCGATGGTCAATATAGGCCTCACGGCCATCTCATGTGCAGGCATGGTGGTCCTCTCGGTGGGGAACTTCCACGCTGCATCTACGGGCACAAAGAAGAATCTCTTGTGCAAATCATGATGGGAATTTGGCGAAGCAAAGAATGACACCATCTGACTGACCCCAACATAGTAGAGGGTCATGTGAAAGCAGACAGATCCATCCTACTGCAAATCAAAGTGGTGGAACCTTAGGAACACGATGGCGAAGATAGGAACCTTCGCCGTCTTACAGTCCACGGCGAAGGCCATGATATTCCCAAAGACGTTAGGTCCCAACTGTGACGGGAACACCTGCCACTAGATGTTTAAATCCTTCATAATTTTCGGCAAAGACGTCCTTAGCACTGCCATAACCTGCTCCGGAAATAACACCATCGCGCACTTCTCCAGGTTCTCTGGAGTGACCACAATCTTCTTGGCGTTCAACACCCCTTTTTGCGTCTTCCGGGAATCCACATGGTTCCGGGCCAAGAGTACTTCAACAACAAGTCCTTGGCGGTTTATTCCAGTCCACCATATTCTTCTCCAAGCTCAACAGTACGGCCCCAACTCCGGTAACTTTGGGTGGCATCTGCAACACCAAGGAAAACGAAAACACCATTTCAAACATGTTACTCTATGAGGAAAATCATCGAACACTTAAGTTGCACCGACATTACCTCCTCGGTTGCAGAGCGCCTGAGCAAGAAACGTCAAAAGTCTCGGAGACACGAGCACAAGCATAAAAGCAGCAAGTTCATCAAGGCAATGAATTCAAAAAGCAAAAAAAACAAGGTACTCTTCAAGTCAACAGGCCTCTCCATTTTATAAGGAGGGAGCAACTCCTTAACTGCCTTCAGTTTTAAAGTTACCGTTACACCCCAAATGGCTGTAACGGCGTTTACGGAAGCCCAAACGACGCAACACTTAACTGACTCGCAATACATGACCCTTACCATATTCCGACTTCTGGGGGCTCCTTAGTATGTCAGGGTCCAATCCGCCTGGCAGGCCCCCTGATCTAGGCCCAACGACGAAGGCCCAACGCACTCAATGCATGGAATTCACAAAGGCATGGGCGACTGCGAGGGGTGTCACCCGCGAGGACACTCCCCTCACCTCAGCATACTGCAAGGGTGTCCTCCCCCTCCCTTTTACCTCATCTTATCTTCTCTTGGATTCAAACATGATTGTTGTAATATGCGAAGGAGGGTCTGCCTACGACCCCTCGCCACGTGAGGCCTCCACACTTAGTAAACTGGAGCCTTGCTGGAACTCGTCTCGAGCACCCTACACAAGATCCCGCCAGGTCAGCCACGATTCCAGTGAGTGTCTCCCACCTTCCATAACGGCTCCCACGATCTCAGGGAGCGCCTCCACCTTCCATAAACGTGCCCACGATCAAGGCACACCGAAGGTAGCTGCCCTCCTCCACCTTCTATAAAAATGAGACTTGAGAAAGGTACACCCTATCTACACCCCTACTCTTTTTTCTCCCGAGTGCTTTTTTCCTCTCTACAAATCACTCCTCCAACAGCATATCATCATCCCAGCTTGCAAATCATGTCAACCACACCAGATTACTCCACCTAACATCTGAGAGCTCGGCCCGTTTAGAATCTCTATCACAAGGGAAATGATATTGAGAATGAATCAATAATCTTTTCAATAATGAAACTAATTGGGAGGCAATACAAAGAGACGCAGTCAGAGATTGCGGATTACGAGTTCGGATAAGGACCAACGACACTAATCCCAGGTTCCCGCTCAACGCCGAGTAGATGTTCTTCGATGTAGCGAGGATGTCATTTGACACCTCGAGGGTATCATTGGATGCCAAAAGGATGACACTGGATGCAGTCGACAGAGAAACAGATTTATTGTTGGGTGGGAGAGGCTATGATTGTAAGTTCTACAAGTTTAGGATTGAATTTTTTCATTTTTAAAAGTTTTTGGGTCAAATTGATTATGAAAATATAGTCTGTTACGAAATATTCTGAGAATATTCCTTTCGTTAACGGCTCAGTGGTAATTACGGTCCAAAAAGTAAACGTTGATGGTAAAAAAGGTCCAGAGATAAAACGTTGGTGACAAAAAAGGACTTTTTAAAGAAAATCGATTCGCATAAATTTAATATGCATTCATAACTAATTTATTTTTTATTTAAAAAAATGATTTTAATTATTTGGACTGGAACTTGGGTTACAGCCTCCCAAGCTACCTATGTACCTTTTTGAATTGGGATCAAACCCATGTAGTTCATTCTCATGCTATTGAGAGAAACTTAGGGTTAAGGTACCTATTGTATCGGTGGTGCGACAGTCTACAGACTGGATGTTGCTGTCGAGGTGGTCCACCTGTCTCGACACTTTTGCTTCAGGTATTATTCTCTTATATTGAGCCCTCGAGGCCCTTGACATTCTCCTCATCCATCTCTACACGACGTTGGCAAGTAGACTCGAGGCCCTCCAGCTCCTTTACCCGCTTGGGAAGTGTAAGCGAACACCTTTGAGGTGTGATCCACAGCCTCAACATATGAAAGGTTTGATTAAAGCAGACCCGAACCCGCCCTGAAATCTGCTAAACCCAACCTAACCCGGCCTGACCCGCCCGATTGACATCCTAGTGATGTGGATTCGATCGGTTTGGTTAGAACTGAAACCGAAATGATCTGTTTAATTGGTTTTCGATTTTTTACTATAACAAACTGAATTAACTGAACCAATCTATGGAATAGTAAAGACCAAAGCCGAATGGGTTTGGTTCGGTTTGAAAACTGGAAAAACCGAATAAAGTTGAAATGTTTTTCCCTAATTTTAATACTCATCTACCAAAAACATAACTGCATCAAACAAATTAGGATTTTAGCAAGCAAACTAGTTAACTGAAAGAAAAAAAAAGATATATTTATAACATGCAAACTGTATTAGTTTATCGATCTTTATTCCTAACTTAATTTCTAACAGGCAAGCTATCAAAATAATTAGCAAGATTGAGCAAATGTTCACACACACAAACACACAATCAAAGGTCTATGTTGATTTCTAAGCATCTAAGCATCTTAACATCTCTATAACCCATTTGTTGGTGTCAGGTGAGTTTTTCTAATCATTGATCAAGAGAAAATTGAGAGAGAGATATGTGAGGGTGAACTGTTTCATATATTATTATATACTTTTTGTGTGCGTAGAGGGCTGTTTTATAGGCTTGCTAGCTTCTTAACTTAAACCTAGTCCTAATAGAAATAGGAGTACATAAAATAGAGTCCTACTTGCTGTTGAGTAGCTTATAATGATTAAAACTAATAGAAATAAATAACTGAAATAGAAGTCCTAAATAAAAGATAAAACATGTGCTTCCCTCCTGCATGATATATTTCAGCATCTGTAGCAGCTCTTAGAGCAGAATTTTAACACTCCTCCTTGCTCTCAGAGCTGCAAACACCAATCATCTTCCTCAGGTCTTCAAACTTACCCTTAGGAAGTGCTTTAGTTAGAACATCAGCCCATTGTTCATGAGTTGGGCAAAATTCCAGTTTTACTTCACCCTCCTGCTGCACCTCTCTCACAAAATACAGCTTGATCTTGAAATGTTTAGTTCTGCCATGAAAGACAGGGTCATTAGCAATGGAAATTGCTGCTTGATTATCCACATAAAGAATTGTACTTCTTTCCTGTCTTTCTCCAATATCACCTAAGATCTTTCTCAGCCAAAGGGCTTGTTTGACAGCTGAGTTTGCTGCAACAAATTCAGCTTCAGCTGTCGACTGAGCCACCAAATCTTGCTTCTTGGAGTTCCACGTTATCACTGCTGTCTCGATTGAGAAACAACTCCCAGATGTGCTCTTCATATCATCAACACAGCCAGCCCAGTCGCTGTCTGAAAATCCTTTAAGCCTGTACTCATCAACATGTCCAAACTTCAAGCCATATCCTATTGTTCCTTTGATGTATCTAACCACCCTCTTCACGGCTTGAAGATGTAGAGCACTAGCACAATGTAAATATCTTGAGAGAATGCTCACATAATAAGAGATGTCAGGTCTAGTTGTCGTCAAATACATAAGACACCCAACTAGACTTCTATATAAAGATTCATCAACCTTTTCACTGCCATCGTCTTTACTCAACTTCTCCTTCTCATGCATTGGTGTAGTTGTAGCTTTGCAATCTGCCATCTTGAATTTCTTCATAATTTCAGTAGCATATTTATGTTGACACACAAATATCTCATGTCTCTTTTGTCTCACCTCCATGCCCAGAAAATAAGACATGTGTCCTAGGTCTGTCATCTCAAAGACCTTGGTCATACTCAGTTTAAACCATGTAATAAGCTCCTCTTTGCTTCCTGTAACAAGCAAGTCATCAACATATAAAGAGACAATAAGAATATCAGCCTCAGTCTTCCTCACATACAATGTATATTCACTGAGGCTTCTCTGAAATCCAAGTTCCAGCAAATAACCATCAATTCTGCCATACCATGCTCTGGGTGCCTGTTTTAGGCCATACAGAGCTTTTTTCAACAAATAGACCTTTTCTTTTTGCCCTTCAACCACAAAACCAGGCGGCTGCTCTACATAAATTTCCTCTTTTAGATGTCCATTTAGGAAGGCAGACTTGACGTCCATTTGATGAACCAACCACCCCTTTTGAGCAGACAAAGAGAGAAGTAGTCTCACTGTATCTAAGCGTGCTACTGGAGCAAATGTCTCAGAAAAATCTACACCATAAATCTGCGCATAACCTTTAACGACCAGCCTCGCTTTATATTTGTTAATGCTCCCATCTGGATTCAATTTGGTCTTGAAAACCCATTTGACACCTATAGGTTTTTTATGTGGAGGTTTGTCCACCAAAACCCAGGTTTTATTCTTCTCAATCATGTTCAGTTCTTCTTTCATAGCTTCCATCCATTTTTCTTGAATTGCAGCTGTTTCAAAGTTGGCTGGCTCTAATACAGCCACATTACACCTGTTGTAGACATCAGATAAGGGTCTGGTGCCCCTCACAGGTACATCATCTATATCTTCATCCCTGTTTTCTTCAGAGAACTCATCTTCATCCCTGTTTTCTTCAGAGAACTCCACACTCCTCCTCACTTTAGGCTTCCTCAATTCCCAATCCCACCGGTCTTCTTCAAAAAATTGCACATCTCTACTTGTGATTACCTTATCTTTGTGCGGAGAATAGATCCGGTAGCCTTTTGTTACTGCACTATAACCAACAAAAATTCCAGATTCAGCCTTCTCATCCAATTTTGTTCGGCTGGCTTGAGGAATATATGTGAAGGCCACACAACCAAAGACTTTTAGGTGCTGAAGTTTCGGTTTGAAGCCAAACCATGCTTCAAAGGTAGTTTTCTGATCTAAAGCCTTTGTAGGAAGTCTATTAAGCAAGAATATGGCAGTATTTGCTGCCTCTGCCCAAAATTTCTTAGGCAGTTCCTTCTCCTTCATCAAACACCTTGCCATCTCCATCAAAGTTTTGTTTTTCCTCTCCACAACACCGTTTTGTTGAGGAGAATAAGGTGCTGTTAGTTGATGATGAATTCCAGTCTCAAAACAGCATTTATTAAACTGAGCAGATGTAAATTCACCGCCATTATCTATCCTAATGGTGAGAATTTCACAAGAACTTTGTGTTTCTATCCATCTTTTAAACTTCCAAAATATGCTAGCCACTTCAGATTTTTCCTTCATGAAAACTATCCAGCAAAAACGTGTGAAGTCATCAATAAACAACAAGTAATACCTGCTGCCATTCAAGGATTCTGGCTTGAAGGGTCCTCCAACATCCGAGTGAACTAGCTGCAATTTACTTGTTGCTCTCCATGCTGCCTTTTGTGGAAAAGGCAGCCTGCTTTGCTTGCCCTGTTGACAAGCTGTACATAGTGGCAATTCTCCAACCAAATCTGGAACTCCTTCCACCAAACCGAGGCTGCTCATAAGCTTCAGCCCCCTTTGATGATAGTGTCCTAGCTGTTTGTGCCACAGTACCTCATCTGCTTCTACCCTTGTTACGCACAACTGATCAGCAGCAAACATATCCAGTGAAAAGCTTTTGTTTGATCATTTTGATTTTGAACATATCTTCTCCTGAAGGTCCTTTAATAGTGCAGTTTTTATCCTCAAATATAATCTTGTATCCCTTTTCTAGCAGCTGTCCAACACTTAGAAGATTTTGACTGAGGCTGGGAACATAAAGTACATCTGGAATTAATTTAATACCTGAGCATCTAGATATAGCAATTGTACCTCTCCCTTTTGCCTCCAAAAAATCACCATTGCCAATTTTTACCCGAGATCCCCTTGTCATATCCAAGTCCTTGAACAATTCTTTGTCATAAGTCATGTGGTTGGTGCAACCACTATCAATCAACCAGTTTTCTGATGAATTTTGGTCGAGTGATGAAGCTGTAAACATCAGTTCCTCTTCCTCATAAACTTCAGCTGGCCTTGCCTGACCTCCTTGTGGCCTGCCCTTACAAATTTTTTCAATGTGCCCCAACTGTCCACACTTATTGCACTTCCTATCTGGCCTCCACCAGCATGTTTCTGGTTTATGATTTGTTTTTTTGCAGTGTGCACAAGGGGGGTATTTTTGTTGAATCTGTCCTGCTGTTTTGTTGACCTGTTTCGATCCTCCTTTTCCAAAAAATTTCTTCTTCTTGTCCTTGTTTGAAGTCTGATGTGTAGTCATGATTAAAGCCCCATCTGAAGTACCTCCTCTCCTCATATTTTGGCGTTGTTCCACAGCTTGTAGAGAATTGAGCAACTGAGATATAGTGATTTTTGTTAGGTCTTTGGAAGTTTCCAAAGAGCATATTATAGACTCAAACTTTTCAGGTAGAGAGACAAGTATCCTTTGCACCACTCTTGCATCACTCATCTCAGTTCCAAGCAATCTGATTCTGTTGGCAAGTCCTATCATTCTGTTGAAGTAGGCCTTCGCTGTTTCATCTTCACCCATTCTTTGCATCTCAAACTCCCTAATTAGATTGAGAGCTTGCATGTTCTTCACACTTTCACCTCCATCAAATTCTTCCTTCAAGAATTTCCAAATTTTCTTCGGCTCTGTGTAGGTTAATATGCGGTTGAAGATATCCAAGGAAACGGAACTAAATAAGGTAGCCTTTGCTTTTGATTTCGTCGTTTTCCTCTCCTTGTGTTTCTTTATCTGAGCCATTGTGGGATTTTCTTGCAGCGGCTCTACTAGGTATTCTTCTTCTACTGCCTCCCATAAATCATTGGCTTCAAGATATGATTGCATTCGAATGGACCAGATGTGGTAGTTCTCTCCATCGAATGCAGGTGCTGACATGATGTTGAGGTTGTCCTTCTCCATTGTTGTGGCTGATTTGGTAGGGCTAGGGTTTGTATTTTCCTCACGGTCCCTCAAGATCTGTTGAAGCTCTGATACCAAACTGTTGGTGTCAGGTGAGTTTTTCTAATCAATGATCAAGAGAAAATTGAGAGAGAGATATGTGAGGGTGAACTGTTTCATATATTATTATATAGTTTTTGTGTGCGTACAAGGCTGTTTTATAGGCTTGCTAGCTTCTTAACTTAAACCTAGTCCTAATAGAAATAGGAGTACATAAAATAGAGTCCTACTTGCTGTTGAGCAGCTTATAATGATTAAAGCTAATAGAAATAAATAACTGAAATAGAAGTCCTAAATAAAAGATAAAACATGCGCTTCCCTCCTGCATGATATATTTCAACATCTGTAGCAGCTCTTAGAGCAGAATTTTAACACCATTAACATCTGATTGCATCTTAACTATTGGTTTTGCCCAGCCAATTCCAAAAAAAAATGATCTCATGCATTCAATGCATATAGATACAATACAACCTATGATATGATGGTTCTTGAAGTTTTATATCATTCCTTCCCCTAGAAGAGGATTGAATCAAAAGCACCATCACTAATTAGGCAAAGATCACTTTACTTTTGTGCAGCAAATTTAGTCTCTTTATCTTTTCAGAAGTCAATTGACATTACACTACATTGTTGATGTAGCTTTTAATGCACTTTGTAATGCAGCTAAATTCACATTAAAACACGCGGTAATTGGCGGGTTACCGCGCTTATGCGGCTATAGCCACATTATAGACCACATTACAGCTTAATTTCCCTACACTGTCAAATTCCCCTACCTACCGAACACTTACCAACTCCTGTAATGCGGTTTTAATGCACAAAAGGCTGCACTAATGCTCTATAAAATGGACCTCCTTCCCCTCATGTCTTCGTATGTTTGGCGAAAATTTCCTTCAATGACGCCCCTTGAAGCTGCACCAAATAATCCGGTTGTTCATTTTTTTCAGCATCTTTAACCGTTCAACTTCTATAAGGTAACCAATATTAGTGTTTTTGGTATATGTATAGAGTTGTTTTGTTGATTTTTTTGTATATAAACATATATAGTTAGACCAAATCTATTGCTCGTGCGGATCTCATATAGCTGGCCTAATCTGAAGAGGTCTACAATGCTGAGGAATTAAACCCTAGTTCTCTCTCCTATATACACTCATAGGACTGCCTTATGCGATTGACTTCACTCCTTCTCTAAGCTACACTACCTAGCTTCTGCTTTCTCGTAGCACACTCGACACTGACTTGAGCGTTGAAGTGGTATCCTGAGCACAAAACCCCGAGTCCATTTTTTCTTTAATTGAAACTGCAGGTTCCTTCTTGCCGGATTCCTCCTCCTTCCGATGTTCTTGAAGTCCTTCAAACTGGGGCTATCAATATGCTTACGGCTTTAACATAGACTTTTTAATGGTTATGTTCAGTAGTTACTTGAGCAGATTTATTCACGCCTAAACCTTGTCCTGGTCAATAACATTTCTCATTTTGGGATGTAGAGCAGAATGATTAGTTTATCAGAGAAACAAAGGAGTAAGACAGTTGTTCCAGAGCTCCCAACTTCTACTGATCCCTTAATTTGTGCAACTCGTAGGGCATCCATAGGTTCCCAATTATCGCCTCCCAACCTTCCATGCTCTTTCTATTACCCCCAAACAGTAACACTATGCTTCAACTTTCTCTAGCTTAATATACTCCCTAAGATTCTGAATAATTGAAGGATTTATTTTACTACTTTCAATATATTTAATCTATGATTTATTTTCATGAAAGTTTTCACTATGTATTCTCTGATGGCCCGGTAACGCCCAATTCGTTACCAAGCCGTTACAACTGGTAACAAGCCTGGTAGCGGGTTGGTGCGTTACCAATCAGCCGGTCTTTTCCAAAAAATCCCGTTACTAGGCCGCCACTAGTTGGTAAGCAGACGGTAACGCATCAGTCCGTTGCCAATTTATTTTTCAAAATAAAAAGAGTCAGATTCATCGAAATTCGTCATCAAACCCATAAATTCATCATCATTCAAACCCATAAAATTCATCACTAACTAAACATTTTCAATTCCAAACCCAAAAATCATCAAATTTTACATGCATCTCCGATTTATCAAGGGTGGAAATTACAACTGAATCTGTTTGGAAAACAAATTGCAACCAAATGAGAGAAGAGGAACATTCAAAACTTCAAAACCTTTAAAACCAGAAAATGAATGTTGATTGCACTAAATCCATTTGGAAATTACAGGCATCGTTCTTCATCCATCGGGATCATCCATCGCCGGCCTTGCTCTTCATCGTGGCGTCTGCAGCTCGGGTGGAAGAGGAACCTTCAAAACCCAAAAAATAAATGTTGATTTCACTAAATCCAACCGGCCAAAATGAGTACCTTAAAAAATGATGAAGATTGATGGTTTAGATGATGGAAAAGACGCCAGAGAGGGAGGCGCAACTGCTGGATCTAGCGAGAGAGGGAAAAAGAAGATGAGAAGATTTTTTTTTTGTTAGCTATGGGAAGAAATGAGCTTCTGAGGAAGAAGAAGAAGAAGGGGATGGTAACGGGATTGGGCGTTACCATCCCGTTACCATGCCTCGAAAATGCAAATGTACAGCTGTTTGAACTGATACAGGTAGGAAATGAAAAAACAATTCTCGATTTATCTTACATTTTTATTATCTCCCACAACAACCAATTATGACACCCTTCAATAACTCACTTACCAACCCACCCACTGGCATCCAGTCCAGCACAGTCGTGTCGTCGTCGCTGAGCGCACCTCGACCTCGCCTCAGCCTCCCAGCCCAACTACCCTGACCCAGCACAGGCGAGAGATTTCAATTCCGATACGGCACAATGAATCCCAATCTCAGCGCTGCCGGATTAGAGTGCCACTACTCGATGAATTCGTGAATCCGATTTCGCTTGGAACATGAACTCGATTTCGCTGGAAAGTGAGCTTCGTTGTGCTTGGAAGCTAAGGCAAGGTGCGGCGCTGCTTGCCGACGATGGCGAGGCTGGGCTGGGTGCCAGCCTTCCTCCTCATGCTCATGTTCCTCGTCCAAGTCTCCATCCGTGAAAAGAGGCCTTGCGGTTTTCTTACCCTTGATCTAACTATTTCATTTTCACCTATAGCTTATCCATTTTTAGGAAAACAACACACATTATATAATTCATCCTTACATTTAATACAGTGGTGAAAAAAATAAAATAAAATATAATAAAACTGGAAAATGAAAACTGGACAACTATGAATATATTTCTTTTCTTACTTTTTATTTTAGCTTATTTTAATTACAAAACTTTTTCTTCAAAATTGAAAAATTTGAATTTATCGTATAACCCAACACTGTAATGTGTACCACATATAGTTAATTATATATAGTTGCAAAATATATACTAAAATTATTTGCGTAAGTCATATTCTTGCATATATACACTTATAGAGTAGTAAACTATTGATTAGTAACTACAAATAAAACAAATGCATTAATGTAAGTAACTGGCATATCGGGCTGGGAGGTTGGGTGACGATTGTGCTGGGTTGGGCATCAGTGGGTGGATGTGTCGGTGAAGGGTGGCAGATGGTGAAAATGTAAGGTTACAAATGTTAGTGTATAATTGTTAATGTTCAAAAACTAGGGATATAATTTTTATAGTTAAACATAAAAATCTAACGGAATTTAAACGGAAGTTAGGCTGAGGGGGAAATTGCATATTTCTCCAAACCACAAGGGGTTTTTTTGAGAATTCTGAAAATGCGGAGGGCAAAGTGCATATTATGCCAAACCTCATGGGGGTTTTTGATAATTTCTCGTAAAGAAAACGATCAAACTGAGCATTAAAAAAAGATCAAACTAAGCATCAAAGTAACGATATCCTAACGATATAAATAATTACAACAAGGAATTACTACTAGGAGTGTGCAAATTAGAATCGAAACGAGGTTTTGTAACCCACACTATGTATTTAACAGGGTCATTGTAGCGCTGTTTAAGAGCCATTTGCGCTACTATAGTAGCGCTGAAATGCGCTCCTACTGGCACTACATAGGGAGCCATTTTTTGAGAACGTGCGCTTCAAGTCGCTACACCGTAGCGCCGTTGTTCCGTCTTTTAGCGCTACAAACATCCACGTAGGCTGCTGACACGCTCATTTACTTGGAGCGTTGTTGTCGCGCCTCCAAGCGGTACAACCGTTTTATTATTATTATTATTATTATTATTATTATTATTATTATTATTATTATTATTATTATTATTATTCTTATTTTGGAATTTTGTATTCACTAAACGGATTAATATGAATAATTATTGAAAAAATAAAATTAAAAGATAGTTTAAGGACTTTTTAATTAAAAATTAAGAAATTCAATATTTATAAAATATTATATTTACAACAAAAATACCTAAATAAGTAAAATCTATAAATCCTATGAAGATGGAGAAGCTGGAGGAGTATCATCACGAGCGCCACCAGGACCACACTATTCTTCTTTGCGGAGTTTGGACTTGCAAGAAGCTTCTGATGTAAGCCTCCATCACCTCCGGCGTCGACATAGCTGAGCAAGAGGTTCAGTCGGCGGGATGTTGAACTGTGGAGGAGGGTCCTCCATGCGAGGGGTATAAACATTATCGAGCAAACCAGTGAAGAAGTTGGCGATTCTCGGGGACGACAACTGTGGCCTCGATGATCTGGCAACCAAGTGTGCTGGCACATCAGTAAGTGACAAGCGGCCCATGCTCCGAAGCTCTCCCCAAACGACGCTCAGGGCCGCGTTTGTCTGGCGTATGAGCTCGGCCTGTCGCATGATCAACATCTCATGCTCTGCTGAGCGCCGCTGCCTCAGAGCATGGATCTCCTCGTCCTGTCTGTCGATGCGCTCCTTATCCTTCCGACGCTCCTCCTCCAACTATAGCTCCCGCTGTAAGTTATGTTAAAGTAACAATTTAATCCTTGAATTTTTTAAAAAGTTACAAAGTGGACGATATATATTTGTAGTTACCTCTGATGGTTGCAGAGGATAGAACTGGTGCTATGTCGCGAATTGGACAAGACAAATAAATTTATATGCCCAACTCACCCTCAAGTGTAAGGATCGTTTTATAATAAAGAGGTGAGTAGGGGTCGATCCCACGAAGACTAGATGTATGATATGCTATTGAGAAAGTTATCTACTATGCAAATTAAACTACTTAGAAGATTAGTGATGTAAGTGATGGAATGAGGAAATGATGTTTGAATATGAATTAAGACTAGCTAAAACTAACAACTAGGAATTAAACAAGAAATAATTAATAGAAAAATAACCACTAAGAGTTGGGTCTATTGCTTCCATAATGCATGATCTTAACTAGACGGATGATGATATAAGAGGAGAGGATTCAATCATATGTTCCACCCCTTTCGAGTATGAAACTTGTTCTTGTATCTTAACCTATGGCAATCTCTTACCAAAGCATTAAGACCAAGACCATTAAGAGCTAACCTATACTCCTAAGTGAATCCCTCTTCTTTCTCAAGCAAAAGGCAAGACACTCATGCTAGTTTGATGGTCTAAGTTTCATGAAAATCTCTCTTGAGCATTTCCTCGAACACCTTGTAGGCATATGCAAGACAAGCTTGTAATCTAAGCATACACTATTTTTAAGCACTCAAACAAGCCTCATATACAATCAACACATCATAAGAGTCAAGAATCAAGCATTACTTCCACAATAGACCCAAACCCTAAGTGGTTTGGGTCCTCTACAAAAGGACCTACGAAATTAGCAAATAATAAAGAAAACTACACATAAAAGAAGAGATAGAATGGATAGAAATATTAGATAAGGATAGAAATCACCAATAGAGTAGAAAATTCGGAGTTGGGTCCTCCATGGAAGAAAACCCTAAGCTCCTTTTGAAGTTCTCTACCAAAATCTCCAAACAAACATGTTCTAGTCTCCTTTCTCTTCTAATTGGAAGAAAAATGACCTATATATACTTTTCTAAAGGTCTAAAGAGTCCCTATACATATTGGATACCTTTAGAGGGTTAAATGGGGGTAAAAAGGTCCAAAACAACTGGTGCAAGTGCATGAGAATCGAGAAAGATCGTGGTGGTCCAGAAATATTTAAGTGCAGGTGGTGGCGCCACAATTGTGCCACGATGGCGCCGCGAATGTGTCACTTTGAGGCCGAGAGCTCACGCGGCGCCAGCTTGGCTCCGCGATGGTGCCGCGAGTGTGTCACTTGAGACTGAGAGCTCACGCGACGCCAGCTTGGCTCCGCGATGGTGCCGCGAGTGTGTCACTTGAGACTGAGAGCTCACGCGGCGCCAACTTGGCTCCGCGATGGTGCCGCGAGCTTGTTGCTTTGAGGCTGAGAGCTCACGCGGCGCCACCTTGGCTCCGCGATGGTGCCACAGCTATACTTGCTAACTTATCAGGGCCATATCTTCTTCATTTGAGCTCCAATTAACCCGAAATTTGTCGTGAAACGTCCATCTCTTCATGCTTTATCATTTAGGCTCATGTTTGGTGCATTTCCACTCTATTTCCATAGACGTTACGTGCCTACATTGAAAATATATTATAAGTACAAAACACGTAATTCTAAAGGAGTTAACAACAAATATTGATGGAAATGGCTTAAAACATCATAAGAAATATGACATGTGTATGTCATACATCAACTGGTCGAGATGGACCAGCTGCGGGGGTGCTGATCTCCAACGTCCTCTGGTGGGGTTTAGCCCGGTCACCTCCATGTAGACGTCGGGATCGAAAAGTAGCATATCATCCTCGTCCTCATACTTCTCCAGCATAGCCTCGATATATTTTCCCTAATTAATCAAAAAATAACTTTAAAATTTTTTTAAAAAAATACTATAATGTAGCGGATATATTAGTATTAAGTGAGAAAGGAGAGTACCTCGAAGTCCACCACCCCACTCCCGTCGAAACTCCAAAATGCTCACAGGTCGACCACGTTGTTCGCTCTGTCAATTCAAACATGTTAATATATTATATGAATTTAATTAAAAATAAGGAAAAAATAGAGTAAGTAAGTAATTACGTAGCGCTCATATGCTCCCTGCAACGACAACCTCCCGTGCCTCTTCTTCTTTGGCTTTTCATTGACCTTCTTAGCATTCTCTCGCGCCTATTTTGAGGTCTTCTAAAAATGCTCAGAGTTCCAGAAATCTATCAGCTTGTCCCAAACCTCCTGAGAGACTTCACGAGGTTTCTGCTGACGCCAGTGGTCGTGGTTCGGGTTCTCCTCGGTGAGAGGGTGATGGTCGTTGTACCGACCTCGGAGTTTGGAGAGCTTTGTTCGGTACAGCTCACCAAACCGGGATATGAGCGCTCTAAGCACGTCCTCATCACCGCTACGCGGGACCCTATCATAACTCTCCTAAACAAAAAAAATGCTTCATTAATAATGTAACAATTATTATAAAATGTAACAATTAATATAAAACATTAAGTCTAATTATGGTAAAAAAATGTAAACATTACCTTAAACTTCGTGATGTATGCATCCTGAGCCTCTTGAGAGAGATCAAAGAATGATGGTGGCCAACCCATCCAATAGCCCTCAAGAATGCTATTTATGGTGCATGGACATAGTGAAGTCGGCTGTCTGAGGCTACATATTATGAAATAGAACATATTATATATAACTATCTTTATACATATTATGGAATCAAACATTATATAGAATTTGTAAAAGTCTAGACGTAATACTTACTGGCCCACGAGAATACGCTTCCTTCCATCCTCCATCAGCTCTGGTGGTGGGAGCACTATAGTGGTGGTGGCCTGAGACGTGCCCTAAGCTCGACGACCTCTACGTCTCGGGGGCGGGGATGGTCTGGGTGCATCACCCTCAATAAACATCGACGAAGATGGCCGAGAAGATCCACTCCGATAAGATTGTCATTCCGATAAGATTCTCGACCGTGTAAAAATCTTTTATGACACCCCCACCAACAAGGTTTACGCTCATAAGTTAATTGAAAACTGGACACATCAGCCATACAATACGGGCATGCAAGTTTTCCATGTGTACTCCAACCCGAGAGCATACCATAAGCTGGAAAGTCACTGATGGTTCAAAGCAGACATGCCCGCATTGTAAAGTTCCTTCTACGGTGTGCATCCCAAGTTTGGACACCTATGCTCCATAGATCATTCAGCTCGTCTACCAATGGTCGTAAGAAGACATCAATGTTACGCCCTGGTAATCGTTGACCCGAGATTAGCAGTGCCATGTAGATGTACGGCTGCTTCATGTATAAATCAGGTGGTAAATTGTATACTGTGATGAATACCGGCCACATTGAATAAGGGTTACTCATATCTGAAAGTGGGTTAAATCCATCAGTGCATAACCCTAATCGTACATTCCCGATCTCTGTGGAAAAATCAGGATACAACATATCAATATGTTTTCATGCCTGTGATTGGCTTGGGTGTCCGATTGTACCATTTTCATTTACATTGGCCATTGTATGATAACTCATAAATTCAACAGTTTTCAAAGATTGGTAAAGACGCTTAAGGCGCTCGGTAATTGGGAGATAATGTAAAACCTTCTTCGGTTTCAATTTCTTCTGGCCACACCGATCCAGAGCCCCCTTAAAAGTATATCTGTCCGAACCACACACTGCACACTTTAGCAAAACGCTGAATCCACCATCAAACAACATACAATTGTTCTCGCAAGCGTGAATTTTGATGTACGGTAGCCCTAAGTCCCTGATCATTTTCTTAGCTTCAGCTGTGCTCGTGGGCAACGAGTTTTCGCCAGGTAATATTTCATTGATATACTTAATCATTTTTGAGAAGACGACATCAGATATATTATGCTGGCTTTTCAGGCTCAAAAACTTTGTCAATACCGATAGCTTCTTGTGTTATGTACGGGCTCCATTATAAAGAGATTGTGATGCAGCCTGCAGCAAAGCAAAAAACTTTTGCGCCTCTTCATTTGGAGTTTCCATTGCATCGACTTCCAGGTCTGGTTGATTCTCCTCAAAATTATTGTAACCATAATCATTTCCGTCCTCATCATTAATGGTCCATTCAACATTATTACGATGAACTTCCAAACTTTCATAAACCATTTGCCGAACATTCCAATCTTCATACTCATGATTCACCGAGTCCGTTTGCGTACTTCCACGTGGATTACTAGACGACGATCCATCGACGAATCTATCATGACCTCCGACTACAATGGGATCAATCTGTATTGTCTCACCATGACAATTCAACACATAATAATTTGGTTTAAAACCATACTCGCATAAATGATTTCCAATAGTAACTTTTTCATGATAGAATCTATTTCTACACTTTTTACACGGACATTTCGCAGTAGACATCCCATTCGATTCAGCAATCGAAAAAGCAAAGTCTAGAAAATAGTCTAGCCCCTCAAAGAATCTTCGACTGATAGCACGAGTTCCCTCCTCTAACCGATACATCCAATCACGTTCTCCAGCCATATTTTTGCTCCTACACAACAATGTTTGTACCAAAACATAAAAAGTACAAAACAAACATCAATACTCCATATGTAAATCTAACTTGTCAAAGTTATTTCCTCCTAATCATAAAGGGTGCATGGGTCCTATCCTATTCATAAAAGTACAATCGGTATACAACTTTTATGATTTTATAAGTATAACTCGTACAACTTACATAAATTTCGGCAGCATTTCGTCTCAGTTCCCCATTATACCATTTTTTGGGTTTTAAATCCCAAAACAGGTATAATAAGGAACAAGACTAGAAATGCAACGAAATTTATGCCGTTGTACCGATTATACATATACACCCATAAAACTTTAATATACCAACTGCAGTTTTACAAACTATCCACTCTGGACAATCTATGAATATTATATTGAATATTATATTTTACAATATCATTTCCAATACTGAAAATAATATTGTGCATATAATATTCTAATTAATACTCATAGACAGGAACTATGGTTGAAATCTAAAACATGAAATTTCACTACTTTCAACATAAAAAATAATTAACAACATACATTGAAAATAAGAAACTCCACTTAACCAAACAAAAATCAACCAAAAGATATTCAAAATTTTTTATTAAATCATACCTAAGTAACTCCACAAGATCTGATTTGTTGTTTGGGCACAACTAATATGGAAGAACCACCAAGAATGGTTGAAGCACCCACTTCTGTTAAAAAGAAACAAACCCACGGCTGAAATGAGAGATTGGAGAGCTTGGAGTCATTTTTTGTCGCTCCCGAAGCTACCAAATCTCTATTGTTCAAGATGTGCGAAGAGGAAGATGAAGGAGATGCAGCAGGCGTATTTAAATCGGATTTGTAACGCTTTTATGCCCTACAATGACGCTATAACAGCCCGAATAAAGATGTTGTCAGCTGTCAGTGTTTGGAAGCACTAAAGTGCGCTACATAGGGGCTTCAAGTAGAAAAACGGACCCACCTTGTAGCGCGAATTGATTATTTGGCCGTTAGTAACGCCTTAAAGTGCTTCTTAAGGCACTACTAATATCCCCCAAGTACGTAGTGCCATACTTCGCGGTGAAAGACAATTAAAAAAAATAAAATTGAAGAATAAAAATTTTCTTATTGTAAAAGGCTTAATTATGGTTTACTCACCTAAACTATTTCGACTCGGCCTCTTTAGTCTCTGTACTATAACACGTAATTACCTAGTCCTCGTACTATTAACATAGAGGCAGTTTTGTCCCTTGACCGTTTTAACTGATAGTTGACCTAAGGTGAAATATCAAAAATGGTCCCCGAAATTTCGTGAACCTTTCGTAGACACCCAAAAGTATAAAATTTTGTGGTTCCATTCCTCATCTGCTCCCTCGGCGTCAAACCCTCCAGCGACCAATTAGACATCCTAACTCAACACCCTCGTCGCCGCCGCCCGATTTCGGAGGCGAGATCTTAATCAACCAGGAGCAGCTCACAGAGACAAAATCGTCGGTCAGCCTCTGCATTGGTGTCACCTACGACCACTCTAGCATCAAGAGGTGGCTCGAATCCGCCCACGACACCTCTCTCTCCACCGCCTCATCTCTCTCTGGATCCAATCTTCTTATTCTTTCAGTCCCTGCTCTCCGATCTCCCCCTATCTTGTCATTTGTTTGATCCGACTGAATCAAACTCCAGCGTATCACCGGTGTTCTTCTTCACCTCCACCATGAACGACGGCGTGACCAAGTAGATCTCTGTGTTGATTGAAAGCTTCCCTTTATGTCCGCTCTGTTGCCCCTGAAGCCTCACCGTTGACTCGCTCTTCTTCATGCTGAACTTGGCCTCCTTCCCCAACTCCTCCAACCTGCGAAATCACGCTGCTAGCCGGCCTCGTCGTCGCGAATCTCAACTCCACCTTCTCGTCCTTCTTCCGCTCATCGAACGACAATAGATCGAAAACTATTACCCCATTACATCTTTTTTTCTAACTATTGCCCTAAAACGTTTAGCCTCGTACAGATTAGGCACTAAACCGTCAAAGATTGACGTTGTTACTGAGTGAAGGGACCAAACTGCCTCGATGTTAATAGTACGAGGACTGAGTAATTTCGAGCTATAGTACAAGGACCAAAGAAGGTGAGTCGAAATAGTTCGGGGGAGTAAACCATAATTTAGCCATTGTAAAATGAACATGGCCATAAACTACAAATATTGAAGAATAGAAAATGGCTAAACCATAAAAAGTTGAGAGTATGAATAAAAACTTAAAATAAAAGCATAGAAGAAAATTAAAACAAAGAAACAAATGAGAAAAAAATTATTGAGAAAAAAATATAAAAGGAAGAAGAAAAAAGACGCAAAGCTAAAAAAAGAATTAAACTGAAAGAATGTTATAAGGGGAGAATACGACTAAAATGTAATAAACATGGAGTTTAAGGGGATATGGCTAAACAATGGAATACAAAAAGAAAGAAAATAATTAGACCAAAATAAAAAAGTAACAGTAAATTTTGATGGCTGGCCCGTAAAAATAATTATTGTCATGTTTTGACCCTATTTTAAAAACTTGTCATGTTTAGGTTTTATCCTATGGTACTCTGTCATATTTTGATCTTTTCCGTCCAGTCGGGCCGTTAGTTGCAAAGGGTTTTCATGGTTTTACATTTTTACCCTCTGAGTTGGTGATGTGACATATTATTTTTCGGGAAAAATATTATCTTAGTTCTTATACTTTCATTTTTCTTAAGATTCTCACCTTAGTTCCCAACTCTTCTTTGACAGAAGAAGACGGCCATTCCTGTAAAAAATGGTGCTTAAGGAGTCCTTACTTGCTCGCTGTTTTGCATCACCTCCGCTTGCTAGCTCGTCGGCCAATGCCAAAGGCAGCCGTGAAGCCTTCTCCCCCACACTTGCCTCACCTCCCTTCCGTTTCAAACTCAATTCCCTGCCTCCTTTCCAATTTCGTGCCCTCAACACCTAATCGTGCTTACAAAATCAATTATAGCCTCGTCAAAGTTGATTTTATAATTCCAAATTTTCTTCCTCCCTCTTCTTGTAACTAAGACAGCTCATCAGCCAATGCCAAAGACAGCTGTGAACCCCCAACCCATAACCATCGAATCTCTCTCCCTTTTTCCTTAATCTCCTCTTTTCTTAGACATTTCATTGAATCAATTGCCATAAATAAAATAAATCAAAATTATAACTATCAAAACTGCACCAGATCTCAACATCAAACCTGGTAACTAAGACGGCTTGGTCACCGGGTCCTGGCAATTTCAGCGATGTTTGGCGGCGAAAACGGTCAATGAAGATGCGGCAGAAAACAGAGGACATCTTGGCGGCGAAAACCATGAGATTGATTGAGGAGCCATCGTTAACCGTTGTCTACCCGTGCGAGAGGAAGATCAACCAGTCGGGCAAGCCCAAGATTCAATAACTGGGTAGATGAGTCGACTTGATCATGATACTCACCAACAAGAATGAGATGATGGAAAGTGTTTTTGTCAACTTGGCCTTGTCAAAATGGAGGATGGTGGTTGAACGGAGGAGCCGGCGGCAACAGGGGAGGGGCATAGGTAAAGGTTTTGGAGACTTTTTAAGTATAATTTGAAATTTAAGGGTTAGATTTTGGGAAAATATAAGTTATAGGACTAAAGTGATTTTTTTCTGACAATTTGAAAGGTAAAACGGTAAATTTGCAAGGATTCGTCCAACTTAATGGCACAACTGGATGGAAAGGACCAAAATATGACAGAGTACCCTAAAATAGGACCAAAATGGATCAAAATTTTAAAATAGGACCAAAACAGGACAATAATTATTTTTAAGGGACTACCAATGGAATTTATTCAAAAAAGTAAAAAGAAAAGAAAATGCTTAAATCATAAAATTTAAAAAGTTGGGGCCAATTTGAAAATTTATAGAAATGTAGGACAATAAAGGAGTTATTCCTTAAACAACAAAATGGGGTGAAAAAAAGTGAAAAACAACTCGTCTCGACGTGACCTTTCTATGCATTTAAGCATACTTCTGGTTTGGCAAAAATAGATAAAAAAAGGAAAAGGAAAAAAAACAATAAAGAAAAAAATAATGGTTAAGTATGTGAAAACAATAATAGGAGAGCCGTGACATAAAAATAGAGTATAAAAAAGAAAGAAGAGAATCAGATTAAAACAAAAAGAGAATGGTTAAAAATAGAAGTAAAACATGTGGGTCAATGTGTAGAAAATACTAAAATGTGGGACAGTACCGGAGTTTTTCGCTAAACAATCGGAAGTACAAAAAATTAAAAATAACTGTTCAGTATGAGAACAATAATAGGAGAGTAGTGACATAAAAATGGAGTAAAAAAAGAAGGAATATGGGTAAATAATAGAATACAAAAAAAAAGAAAAGAATTAGACTAAAACAAAAGTAAAATGAAAAGAAAATGCTTAAATCATAAAATTAAAATGGGCCAATTTGAAAAATTATAGAAATTTAGGACGATAAAGAAATTATTCCTTAAACAACAAAAAGGGCATGGGTGTGCAGAAACCCGTAAAACCGAGAAATCGAATCAAACCACATGATCTGAAACCGAAAAACCCACTAATCTATCTACTAATCTACTAATACTATTAAAATAGGAACTTACGAAAGGATAAAACTATAATCTCTTATTCATCAGCTCCTTAGCGCCACTTGGTCCACACTAAATAAACTGAGATATTCTGTCTTTCACAGTTTCCATCCTAATCAGTCCACTTCCTGTGCCAACATGGCAAGTCACGTTTTCTGTTCTTCATGCTCAGCATTTTCATTTTTTTCTTTTTCATTTGCTTTTGTTTTTTTTCTTGCAACATAAGTCTCATAATTCTATACTTAATACATTTTATAGGGAATTATGTTTTTACCACATTAGAAATATTATAATCAAGTTGAAAAATAACTTTTAGTAAACAACAATAACCATAAAATTTATTAATTCATCTAATTTCAAAAAGAGAAATCAATAATAAAACACATACTGTTAATTTAAAATTATTAAAAAAAGAATAATAACTTTTATTATTAGATGAATTAGATGATTGTTAAAAAAAGATGAATTAGAATTAATAACTTATATTGTTACTGTAAGTTGGTTTACAAATTATTATTTCTAAGGTGGTAAAATAAAAAATAGTTCTCATAAAAGTACTCCATTTGTCACAGCAAAACTGGTACATTTGATGGCAAAATGAGAAATTTTCACGGTGCCCTGCTGGTCCGTCTTCGTCGCGCGCATGGTTTGGATCTTGGGAGGCGGCATGTTCATGGGGAAATCAGTCAAGATCTGTTTCCAATGACGGATGTGGAGCGTCCGACGGTAAGGGTGGTGTCGCGGTGAGCGATGGTAAGGGTGCTAGGTTCACGGGAATTTGGGTGGCCGATTATTAACAATGACGGAAAAGGAGGTAAACCCATTGTGTCTGATTTTGAAGTGTTGTGTTTTTTCTATCCTCTTGCCAGGTTCTGATGTTAGAAAGTTCTAAAGATCATTAGGGGGAGATTCAAACATGGGATGGGTGAGAAAAAGAATCCGGTGATTTTTTGCGAAAATCATTGTGGAAAACCGAAAGAGTCCTGCCCGAAAACCTCCTTGGGGTGAAAAGAACTCCGCCTAAGTCCGACTAAGCCTCCTCCCCCACTCCCCTCCCCACTGCTTGCTTGCTTGCGGGACCCACCCAGCCGCCGCTAGGGAAGGAGTGGGGTGGGGAGGGTTGCGACCTTGTCTCAGCTTCCGTTGATGATTCGCGGGTTCGCCGTGATTCACCATAGGTCCGAAAGTGAAAATTTTTGGATTTCACTGTAAGTAATAGCGGGGGTGAGATTTTTTATAACTCACCCCAAATCACCAAAATTTGAAACCCCCCTATTATGTATCTTCTTGGACCTGCACACTTAGTGAATTTTGTGACTTTTATGTGTTATTTACCTTGACACATTTCATATGTTACAGAATATGAAAGGTCACATTGTAAACTGACGTTTGAAATTTCTACAGATACATAGACCATCAATTTATGTTTACAGATACAACAAACTGATGTTGCAACCGAAGAAAAGAACCCTAATCTAACAAAAATCTAGAAAGAAGAGATGAAGTAGAGAGAGAAAGGTAGATCTTAAATTAAGAGTAATTATTCGATATTTTTATAATCATAGTTGAGCCAGATACATTGAACCGGGGAAGGACCTCTTGTAACAATTGTTGGAGTTGTTGAAAAGCAATAAAGAAACTATGAAACTGATACTTTTTTGTAAGGTTTGGATAATTCTATCATGTTGAATGACATTGTAGATGAAAGAAAGTGTTTAGTATATCACTACGTAGTTTTCCCAACTTTTGTGACGGCAAAATGAGGGCACAAGCCGTCATATCCTTAGTATTTTAATTTTATGACGGTTCTATGACGGCTATTTCCGTCATATACTATTTCCTAAAATATTATGACGGCCCTATGACGGATACGGCCGTCATAAAGTATTTCCCAAAATTTTATGACGGCTCTATGACGGACGAAGCCGTCATAAAATATTTCGCACACTATACGTATTTATGCATATTACTTATGACGTCTTTATAACCGCTTTGCCCGTCATTAAGTTTTCGGAAAACACATTATGACGGCTGTATAACCGCTATGGCCGTCACAACTTTTTCGAAAAACGCACTCAAGATTCCTTCAGACTTATGACGGACTTATGACCAACCGAGCCCTCATAATTCAGTTTTAAAAAGGCTTCACCTCACCATTTCAAAACGAAAACTTACAGAGTCTGCTCTCAAACTCCATTAGAGAGAAGAGACTTGCTCTCGAACCTCACCATCTCCAACCTTGAAACAGCTCATTTATCATGGTTTCACTCTCATTTTCTTCATCTTGAAGCGAGAAGGTTGATTAACAACAGAAAAGATATTATTGACGCCGGTACGTACAATTTTTTCTCTTCTAATTAAATTTTATTGGGTATTTAGTTTTTGTACTAGATCTCTTAGATATTGTAATATGAAGTTATATTTTGTAGATGAACCATAGTTCCTGTCTGTGAATACTCTTTAGAAGATGAATCTATGTTATCTGATTATTTCCAAGCTACACTGAAATAGTTGTGTTAAAGATTACTTCTATCGAGTATTCATGGATTGTCCAAAGTGGATGAGTTCATAAAAACGCAATCGGTGATTAGGTTGGCTTTTGGATTTGTATTGTTGTTCACAGTTAAGTTAATTTTGTTAGCATCTTGTCTTGTTCCTCATTATACAAGATTTGCAGCAGTTAAAAAATGGGTATAATGGGAAATGCGACGAAATCTTTGCCGAAATTTTGGTAACTGTGAATAAAATATAGATCCAAAAGTTTAGCATTGATTGGGTTTTTATGAATAGGATAGGACCCATGCACCCTTTAGGTGATTTAATAAATTTTGTCTTAAACTCATTATTGGTAGTCTTTAATATTCTTATACGTAGGAGTAACTATGGTGAAGGCGTGCTTGGATGTACCGGCGTAAAAGTCGGAAGGCTGGTCAACTAAATCCGAATTTTGTGATGGAGTTCGGATGTTCGTGAATTTGCTTTTAATGTTGCTCAAGGCATTGGACAAAGCGAGGTTAAATGTCCGTGTAAGAAATGTAAAAATATCAAGTTTTTATAAAAGTACTATTGAGAAGCATTTGTTGAGATATGGATTTAAAGATGATTATTATGTATGGGATCTTCATGGTGAGGAACCGCGTATCAATCCAATCATTTACCGACGTTACGAGGAATTTAATGAACCTTCATCATCAAACAATGTTTCTTCATATGGAAATGAGCAGACTATTAGTCGCGGTGACAGAGGATGGGATTGCGAGCAAATGGTTCGAGACGGTTTGTTTTCATCGAATAATTTTGGACATGGAAATAGTGGAAATGATAATGTTAACATGTCAGGCTTTGAAGAGATTGAAGATATCGCGAATGTCGATGTTCCAAATGAAAAGGCAGAACAGTTTTTTCAATTGTTGAAAGATGCGGCACGACCTTTATATGATGGATGTACCGACACACGAGAATATCAGCTTTGACCGAGTTATTGAGTATTAAAAATCAACACAACATATCTGATGGAGCTTTTAATAGCATCGAAGTTTGTGAATCGTGTGTTACCCAATAATGAAACATTGCCAGCAAACATGGATAAAACGAAAAGAACGATCAAAGAGTTAGGTTTACCGTATCATAAGATTCATGCGTGCGAGAACAACTACATGTTGTTTTACGGTAGTGATATCGACGAAGTGTTTTGCAACGTGTGTGGTGCGTGCAGATATACGGAGGGGAGCGTGAATGAAGGTGAGAAAGCGAAGGCGAAAAAGATTTTACGGTATCTACCGCAATGGCGGCTGTAATTAATTTTTATGTCATCCAAAACAGCTGAACATATGACATATCATGCGAGTTTAAATAGCATTCAAATGGTAGTATTGGACATCCAAGTCAATCAGAGGCATGGAAACATTTTGATAACGTTTATCCAGATTTTGCAGAAGATGTTAGAAATGTACGGTTGGGGTTATGTACCGATGGATTCAACCCAATGGCAGATACAGGTAACCCATATTCAATGTGGCCGGTATTTATCACTGTATACAATTTTCCACCCAACATGTGCATGAAGGAGGCATACATTTTCATGGTATTATTAATACCAGCTCCACGATTACCAGGTCGTAACATTGATGTGTTCTTGCGTCCATTGATCGAAGAATTAAAAGTTCTATGGAATAAAGGTGTAATAACTTGGGACGCGCCCCGTGAAGAAATCTTTATGATGCGGGATTGTCTACTCTGGACTATTAGTGACTTTCCAGCTTACAGTATGTTGTCAGCCGAGCACGCATGGAAATCTCGCATGTCCATATTGTTTAGATGGTGTAAGCGGTTATCGATTACCCAATGGGCGCAAACCTTGTTGGTGGGGCTGCCACAGACGATTTCTACCCCCTGATCACCAATTTCGAAATGATCGTAAGACATGGGGTAGTATTCTTGGGCAAGATCGTAGAGGTCATAGTGAACCATTGTCTGGTCATCAAATTTTGATGCAAATCGAAGGAATTCAATTCCCACGTTTTGGGATACCATGGGATCATGAAAGAGCTGTTGATTTTGGAACGAGGCATAACTGGAATAAGAAATCAATTTTCTGGGAGTTGCCATATTGGGTGGATCTGCAAGTCAGACATAACCTAGATGTGATGCATATTGAGAAAAATTGTTTTGATAATGTTTTTTATACAGTTATGAACGTGAAAGGTAAGACTAAGGACAATGCAAACGCGAGACTAGATCTTCAACGTATGAATATCCGACCGAATTGCATTTGGTGAGAGGTCCTAATGGCAGACCATATCAACCAATGGCAAGCTATACTTTAAATGCGGAGTAGATTCAAAATGTTTGCTTTTGGCTAAAGCACACCGTCAAACTCTCTGATGGATATGCGTCTAATATTGGAAATTGTGTTAACACAACTAATAATTCCTTTTACGGCATGAAGACTCATGATTGTCATGTGTTTATGCAAAAGTTGCTTCCAATAGTTTTACGTGATCTTTGTTATGGATCCTATATGACTCATGATTGTCATGATTGTCATGAATTTAGCAAATTCTTGGGAATAATTTGTTCAAAGGAATTCTGGTTGTCTGACATAGAGAAATTGGAAGATTATATAGCTGTAACGTTGTGCAAGCTTGAGAAGTATTTTCCTCCATCATTCTTTGACTCCATGGAACATTTGACGATTCATTTACCGTGGGAGCTTAGAATGTGTGGCCCTGTGCAATTCCGATGGATGTATCCATTTGAAAGGCTTATGAAAAAGTTAAAAGCAAAATGTGTCAACAAGAGATTTCCGGAGGGATCAATTGTTGAGAAGTATATGATGCAAGAAGTGTCACTATTTTATGAGCATTACTTTATCGAAAATCTCAGAACACGGATTAATCCTATCTTGCGGAATGATGTTGGTGCTACAACATCACAGGGATTCAGAATCTCGATCTTCAAGCATCCTATAAGGAACTTTGGGAGGGCAAGAAACCGACAATTGACAGATGAAGAATTACATCATGTACATACATATATTCTCTTGAATTGTAGGGAAGTTGAACCATACATAAGGTAAATGTTTGTTCATAGTATTTACTTTATTTGATTTTATTTCACTCATACTCTGTGTTACTGTGTAGTCAATTCGACGAGATTTCACGCTACCATAACCACTACATCAAGGATCAACAGTTGAATGATCATAGGATGGCTAATTTCGCTCAATGGTTCGGAGGCGTGATGCGATTTGACGATTTTTGTATTTAAATTTAAAAGATCGGAGACCATTCTATACTAACTTTATATATTATTGTGACTTGTCGTATAGGCTTACTCGGATCTGGACTTTGGGAATTGGCATGTTTCCCGAATCAAAAAGCAAAATCATACGACGGGACATTTGTCAATGGCTTTAGATTTCATACATACACATATGGACAAAAAAGACTTCTAACTGGGGCGTCTGTGTCCTCGGTGACGTAAACTCCGAAGACTATGTCGATTTTTACGGATGGATCGATGAAATTCTTGAACTACGTTATACAGAACATTTCATCACCGTTTTCAAGGGTACATGGTTTAATCCAGCGAGAGGTGTCCGTATGCATGATAAGTCGGGGATTATTGGCGTCGACTATAAATCACGACTAGATTATGAAGATCCTTTCATTCTTGCAAGTCAGGCGCAACAGGTAGTTTACATTCCATACCCTGCCATATTTAAAACCAAGCCGCGTAATTTTATCGGACCATACGTTGAAGAAGTTTCAGACATTAATGAACGATCTGCATCTAGTTCTTCATCAACTATCCATATAAATGATCGAGATGCTCTTCAAGAACCAAGCATTACAGAATCAATTAATATACAAGGTGAAGATGATGATGAGATTACAACACTTGTCAACCAAAATGAGGAGCCGCAGATGTTGGATGAAGGACATATTGTGATCCGGATTGAACGTTTTCAATATATTTGTATTTGCATGTGAGTCATGGACTTAATTGTACATTACAAATGTGTAAGGATTGGATTGGATGTTATTTTACTGTTTATGACCACGTTCCCCGTCATAGAGCCGTCATAACGTTACAAATTCTAACGAAATCTTCAATTTTGAACAGTTGAATGTTATGACGGCTTAGTCACTCATAAAGCCGTCATTACTGGTCACATTAAATACTATATGACGGCCTGGGCCGTCATTCCTCCGTCATAACGTTACAAATTCTGACGAAATCTTCATTATGACGGATTCGGCCGTCATAAAGCCGTCATAATTGTCAATATGACGACTTAAGCGGTCATAAAGCCGTCATATCGTTACATGCATTAAATGCGACGTCTGTAAATACTCCTTCGCCGATACGTTTCGTCTGCAACGAATCCCTTCCCCTTCCCCAATACTTTCTTCTTCCCCTCCCTCCCTCTGTAACCCCTCCCTCCCTCTGTAACTCGTCCCCTCCCTCCCTCCCTCTGTAACTCGTCCCGAGACCGGCTCGTCACAGGTAATTTCTTCCTCTTCTTCGTTTTTGTTTAACTTTCTTCTCTTCGTCATCTCTCACCTTAGGGTTTCGTTTTTTTGCATCTGCTGTTCGCCGCTGCTGCCGTCGTACTCGTCGTTCGCTGCGGCCGCCGCCGTCGCCGTTCTCGTCCTTCACCGAGGCAACCTTTGCGGACAGGGAAGGTAAAACCTAAACCATTGATCTTTTCATTTTCATTCTGGGTTCATGATGCTTGCGTTCATCATGAGAGACAACTGCTGGAGTAATTATTTAATTTTCATGATATTTCGTTTTTTTTTGCGTTCATCATGTTTCTGTTTTAAAAATTTAGTGCGTTCATCATGTTTCAATTTTAAAATATTGTTGCTGTAATTATTTAAATTTCTGTTATTTACTTCTATTTTTAAATTCTGTTTAAATTCTATTTCTATTTCATGATATTTTTAAAAATTTCATGATATTTCTTTTTTTTTTTGCGTTCATCATGTTTCAATTTCTATTTAAATTCTGTTTTAAATAATTACGTTTCTGTTTTTCTATATTTTCTATTTTCAATCTGTAATTTTCTATTTTTGTTTAAAAATATTGTTTTATGTTATTATTTATATTTTCCATGTAATTTAAGTAATTTTCGTTTTCAATTATTGTTTTATGTTATTAATTCTATTTTTTGTAATTTAAGTAATTTTCATTTTCAATTATTGTTTTATGTTATTAATTCTATTTTTTGTAATTTAAGTAATTTTTGTTTCAAAATATTGTTTTATGTTATTATTTATATTTTCCATGTAATTTAAGTAATTTTTGTTTTCAATTATTGTTTTATGTTATTAATTCTATTTTTTGTAATTTAAGTAATTTTTGTTTCAAAATATTGTTTTATGTTATTATTTATATTTTCCATGTAATTTAAGTAATTTTCGTTTTCAATTATTGTTTTATGTTATTAATTCTATTTTTTGTAATTTAAGTAATTTTCGTTTTCAATTATTGTTTTATGTTGTTAATTCTATTTTTTGTAATTTAAGTAATTTTTTGTTTCAAAATATTGTTTTATGTTATTATTTATATTTTCCATGTAACTTAAGTAATTTTCGTTTTCAATTATTGTTTTATGTTATTAATTCTATTTTTTGTAATTTAAGTAATTTTCGTTTTCAATTATTGTTTTATGTTTTGAGAGATATGGCTGGACCCGGAGACCATCATGTGATCTTGTGAGTGCGTGTGCGTCGTAGTCGTGTCGTCGTAGTCTGCGTGCGTCGTCGTGCGGTCGTGGGCAGCGACCAGCTTCTTCCGCGGGCAGTATCCGCAGTACGGGGAACGCCTCTATCTCACGCCGTCCAGAGGAGGGCCCACAGGATGACCCACAGGAGGGCCCACAAGAGGTGTCACTACCAGAACGCCCCGAGACCCGCGAACTCATATACGTCGGACAGTAAGTTATAATATACCTCCGCTCATTAAATAACTTAATGCGCCTATATTTTTCAAATATACTAAAGATATTTACATTTTATAGTCTTTACAAAAGAGCACGGGTCCGTGAGTTGCTTCGCATCTTGAAGGAGCGATACCGTGGTTGGCCGCGAAATATAGTATGATGAGCTAGACGAGCATGACGCATATGTCGGTCGGTTCGCTCAGTACCGATGGCCCCGATGAGAAAGCGAGCACACCGACATGATCTCGCACTTCCACATGGTGATGGGAAAGAAATACAAGGCGAAGCGATCGAACATCCGCACCACCTTGAAGAGCAAGGCCAAGAAACCATCTTGGGCGGAGCGGCAGTTACGAGGTTCAAGGGCAAGCGTCCTCGTCGTATCCCGGAGGGTGGGATAAGCTTCGGCGTATTGGAATAGCGAGGAGTTCGGCAAGTTATCAGCTCAGAATACCTTGAATAGAGCAGGTAAATTCTAATTACTATATTTTATGGTATACCGTAAAATTCTTGTAACTATAAAAACTTATAACTTTAGAAATTGATTTGCAGCAAATCAGGATGAGAGCGGTGGAGCTATAGCACCGTCACGGGGCCGGAAGTCGAAGGCCGATTTTTATGATGATTTGGTACGTTTTCTTAATTAATATATGCGGTTTATTAATTAGGAAATGACTGATGTTTTTCTTGTTGAACGACTTGAGGTGGTGCTAACTTGAGATATGGGAACATTTTCAAAGAGCTGGGTCGGCAACAAACAAAACTTGCCCGATGAAACAGAAGAGCAAGGCTGCACGGACAATTTGTCGGCACACGTATGGGGTATGTTTTTCTACAACTTAACTAATAACAATTTCATCATAATTTATAACTATGTTCTTAATTAAATTGTGAAATTGAAATTAGGAGAGGTACGAGGAATTGATGGATCAGAAGTACGGTCTGATCAAAAGAGACCGTCTTTCGACATCGACATCTACACAGAGGTGACGGGGGACCTTCACGTGGGCCTACATTGGCCTACCTCCCCACCGACGCACCCCGAGATGTTCGAGCCTCCGCCGCCGTGTGAAGTAGTTGATTCAAATTTTTATTACAAATTCATATACTTTTTATTTGTGGTGTTGCATACTATTCATCTATTTAATTTCATTTCTGACGCAATCTTGAGATGCAGCAACAGCTTCGGGACCAACGACAGGTCATCAGTCGGTTGGAGGCCACGGTCAGCAATATGTGGAATGCTATGGTGGTGAACAGAGTTATTCGCCCAGAGGATGTTCCACGGACGCTCGCCGCCTCTGCATCATCATATGTCCCTCCACAGACATCGCAGCCTTCACCCCAGATTCCGATCCAGCCGATTCCAATCCAGCCGTCTGCTACAGCACAGCCTTCATTCCAGACTCCGATCCAGCCGCACGTCACTCCTTTCCCGGATTACCGCATCCCTGGTTTTGCTCCTTTCTCTCAGTCTCGGCCTCGATTCGGGCGTTTTTACTCGTATGCCGACTTTGTCTACATCTTATAGACCTCGGCCTCCTGACCATGTCTTCGCATCGCAAAGCCTTGGGCTCGGACTTGGTCTCGGTCTTGGTTTTGACTATCGGCGAGACGGCGGGAATGGCGTTCACCGATCTCCTCGGCCATGACAACTTCTACTCGGCATTGGACCGTCGGCGGAGGAGCGAGCACAACTAATCCTGTCGGCCCACGGACCTCCTTCCCACCCACTGCCTATTCGGACTCCGTCTGGTCGATGGCTCGGCCGCGCGCGAGGCTCCGGTTGATTTGCGGGATGAGGAGAGCGGCGAGGAGGAGGACAAGGAGGATGTCGGCAGTACATCAACACTCGGGCAGATGAGTAGTTTTATCTTTGTAAAAAATGTTATATTCGAAACTTTTAAATTATCAATTATGGATGTTTATATATTTTTATTATATTTAAATTGGTATTTTATTTAATTATTAATGTTTTTTTAAAATTTTCGTATTCATTTAATTTCTGAATCCATAAAACAATACAAAAAGAATTAATTTTTTTTCATTATAAAAAACAGTTTATGAAGGCTAAATCCGTCATAAAGCGTCATAAATTAAATTAAAACGCGTGGGACACGTTATGGGCCATGTGGTCGTAAAGCCGTCGTAAATATGAGGCAGGGCCGTCATATTTCCGTCATAATCAACATCCGTCAGATTCGCGATTCTGCGTACGTTTATGGCGGTAGTATCGGTCACAAAATCGCCACAAATATGACGGTGGCGTCATATGCGAAATGTGACGCCCAAAATAATAATGAAACAAACAACGGCCTCAGCCGTCATAATTGTGACGGATAAATGACGGTTAAGGCCGTCATAAACGATAAATCAACTACGCATTGTATTTTATCTTTTTTTCCTAAACCCGTTCCGTAAGAGGGGTATAAACTAGTTACTTATAATATAAAGAATGAGAAGTTTGAGAGCAGCCTAAAAAAAATTGAATACTACAATATAATATGAAAACACTAAGCGTCACACACATCAGTTTTTTTAAATAGATTATACTAGTAAAATTTAATGGGATAAATACAGATTTTAATTCAATTTATTTTCCTTTTATGCACGATCTTGCCTTCCTCTTCCCCTCTTCGTTCTTATCTCTTTCCCAGATCCGTTTCCATTCCTCTCTCTTCTCTCAATTCTCTCTTCCGCCTCCCAGCTTCTCCTGGTCGCGTAGACAGTTGCCACTCTTCGGACACCAATGCATCGTCAAAAGCTAACGGATTGACGGAAAACTCTTGTGAAAATCGAGGCTTAATCTAAGATGGTAATGTATGAGCCAGAGTTGACTCCATCGTTAGCCGGTAAGTACGTCGAAAAGTGGGTCAGTTTGTTTGTCTTTCACCGTAGCATTGCCAATTTTCGTTTATATGGTCAGTGAAGATTCAGTGGATTTAGGGTTTATGGTTTACCAAGTTATGTGGAAAATTTGTATTTCTATTTTATGTTCTTCATTCACTTAGTTGTTCTGCCTTTTTGTCTATATCTTTGAGTTTCTCTCGCAATTTATTTCTTTATCAATGTTCACATTAGGTGAAGATAATGGCTGAGTATGGCATTGAACCCAATGAATATGCTCTTGTGGTGATTGCTCTCTTAAAGAGGCCTTACACGATTTTCCTGATAAAGTAAGTACCCCCATTGCTTTATTCCAATTTTCTTTCATTTTTTTAAAATTGATTCACTTATGAGCAAATTTTTGCTTCTACTACTGCTGTACAAGAGAAGTAAATTTATACTCCATTGAACATTCTTCTCTTGATATAGCTGGAGCTTCCTAATCTATTATGCAGCTGGAGGTGATGCCGGCATATGTATCTTTCATATAATCCACCACCACATATATTTCTTTGACATATATTCTCATAGAGTTTTAAATCATATTTTACTGAAAGGCTTCTGTGGCTGCATTGTCGAATTTTAATGGCTTCAGCTGGCTTTCATCCCGGAAAGAACTTTCGATATATATTTTTCTTCTAATAATCATATAGATCTTTTTGAACTTGTATATGAGGAAGCCTAAATAAATACTCTAGTATCTGTTAATCAAGAATCGCAAGTTAACAGAAGGCTATCTAGAAGAAATTTGGTTTGAAGTCCTACTAGCTTGTAAGATAGAGTCCTGCTAGCTTGAAAGATGATGATCGAGGTATCTGGATTGTTTCGAGAAAGGAGAATGTCATATTTTGGTAATATTATTTTCCCTCCCATTTTCATTTTGGCTATTAAAGTTTTAGTATACTGATGAAAGTTGTTTCTGTTTTCAATTTTCTTTAGTACATTCATTCTCTAATGGTTATCTGTTTTTTTTTCTTAAACATTATAAGTATTTGAAAATCCTGTTCAGTTTGATTACTTTCTGTTAGATTTTAAACGTATCTGAGAATTATGACATATATATCTGTTGCTGCACTGGTTGGAGAAGCAGGAGGGGCTTATAACAGTGACAAGAGTTGTGTGGGTAAAATAACGTTAAAAGTAGTGGTATTTCACTTGCGCCCGAATGCTCCCACTTATCCTACACCTCTCAAGTCATTTCACAAAGTCGGACTAGAGTCAAGCTCAATAGGGTCTTCTTTACATACAGAAGTTTTGCCAATACTAAGATTCACCAAATAGTTGCACTGCAAAAATTGAGCACTTCTTCTAGCTAATTCACAGAACCAAAGAACACCTTCAATATAACTTCATTATATTTTATGAATTCAAAACCGGAAGAGGAAAAGTAACTTAGAAGAAAAACTGGAATTGATTTACGTACAAAATCAGAGAGAATGATATGACAGAGAATGATCATGAGCATTTCCAGTTGATAGCCAAACTTGAACAGTTGTGTTAGCATCTGAGTTGATTGTTAGCAATGTGATTCTGGGTTGTAACAATCTATTTGGTAAAAAACGATAAGATAAAAACCAGAGTTGGATAGGCAAATGGAACAAAGAAAGTTATGTAGAAGGTAATGAATGACTAACCAGAAGCAAGAATGTGCACTAATCAGATTTGAAACACCAATAATCCAACTGACCAAAATTGAAGATATATACATTAAAAACAGAATTATAATTCAATTAAGGTCATTGGAAATCATTCAATGTGAAGCATCTCTTGATTTCAACAACTTCATTCGTAATGTAGAGCTTCTAGACATTCCAATTGAGGATCGAAAGTTTACTTGGTTACATGAATTAGGGGCAAAGGCAAGCAAATTGGATAGGATTCTATGCTCGGAAAATTTTGCCATTTTATGGTCTCACCTATCAGTTACTTCTAGGCCGAGATTTATCTCCGATCACTGCCCTTTGGTTCTTCAAGATAAAGTCTTAGACTTTGGTCCAAAACCTTTTAAGTTCTACAATGCTTGGCTCAAGATGGAATCTTTCGACCAGTGCATGACAAATGCGTGGAAAGAGGCTCCTTATGATTCTCGGCCAGATCATATCTTAAAACAGAAACTCAGAATTTGTAAGCAAAGGATCAAGCAGTGGAAAGCTCAGAATATTGGGGACATTGAGGTGAAGCTTCAAGCTCTAAGGAAGGAAAAAGAGACATGGGATGTAGCGGCTGAAAGCAAGAATTTAAATGTTGAGGAAATAAAGGAGCGGCTGGAATGTATTGCAAATCTATCTTTTTCAGAGAGAACAGTTTTCTCTATGCTTAAACAAAAGGCAAAGATCAAATGGGCAGTTGCAGGGGATGAAAATTCGAGAGTCTTTCATGCAGCTATCAAAAAAAGGTTGAGAAGAAACACTTTGAGTGGTCTCACTATTAATGGATCTTGGATTGAAGAGCCCTCTCAAATCAAACAAGAGGTGTTTAGTTACTTTGAAGAAATGTTCAAAGATCAAGTTGCGAATCGGCCGAGATTAATCGGCGAGAGGTTCAAGAAACTTGATCGGATCTCTTGTAGTAATCTAGAGTCCCCGTTCTGTAATCCAAGTCAAAGCCGCTCTTTGGTCTTTTGATGGTTCAAAGTCCCTGGACTGATGGCTTGACTCTCGGCTTTGATCAAATCCTACTGGAACCTGGTCAAGGCAGATTTTATGGCTTTTTTCAAATATTTTGAAAATGGAGGAAGAGTTGGTCTCGGTTGTAACTCTTCCTTCATCACTCTGCTTCCAAAGACAAAGGACCCAGTTGGCCTTAGAGATTATAGACCAATCAGCCTGATTGGGTGCCAATATAAAATTCTGGCCAAAGTCCTTGCAGAAAGATTGAAGAAGGTCATCCCGACTCTAATTGGAGATACTCAGACAGGTTTCTTAGAAGGAAGACAGATTATTGATGGGGTTCTAGTGGCAAATGAAGTTGTTCGCCATTTAAAGCATCAAAAGGTGCAAGCATTGATTCTAAAAATTGATTTTGAAAAGGCTTTCAACTGTGTTAATTGGAACTATTTGATCGCGGTAATGCAACAGATGGGCTTTGGGAGGAAATGGCTAGATTGGATTTCAATGCCTCAGTTCGGTGTCAGTTTTAGTTCTAGTAAATGGTAGTCCAACAAAGGAGTTCAGAATGGAAAGAGGAGTGAGGCAAGGAGACCCGTTGTCGCCTTTCTTATTCTTGATAGCAGCAGAAGGTTTGAATGTCATCATAGAGGCTGACTAAGGACGCTCGTATTTTCGGAGGAATTCAACTAGGGACCTCCGGTCCACGGATAACTCACTTACAATATGCAGATGATACAATCTTCTTGGCGAATGGGAAAACAGAATCTAACCAACTGCTCTGCCTGTTAAAGAACTTTCAAGCAGTTTCTGGATTATCAATCAACCTTGCAAAGTCTTGCCTCTATGGTATAGGGATCGACCCTCTTGTGGTGGAGCGATTCGCGGATTTTGTGGGTTGTCACCCGGTACCATTCCTTTTGCTTATCTCGGTATGTCGGTGGGTGCTAGTATGCGAAAGTGGAGTCTGGAAAGGTATCACAAAAAGTTCAAGCAGAGGATGAGTTCTTGGAAATGTAATAACATCTCAATTGGTGGTCGTCTAACTCTGCTGAAATCTGTCCTTGGTAGTCTTCCCCTGTTTTTCTTCTCTGTGTTCCGTGCTCCTGGAAAGGCTCTCAAATCCCTTGAGAGTTTACGTCTGAATTTCTTCTGGGGGGGAACTGTGAGAAAAGGAAAATTCCGTGGATCTCTTGGGATAGAATAATGGGTGACTGGGGCAATGGAGGTTTAAATGTAGGAAGTCTAGCCGCAAAAAATAAGGCCCTCTTAGGAAAATGGTGGTGGAGGTTTAGAATGGAGGAGGGATCTTTTTGGGTCAATGTCAATAAGGCCATTCATGGAGATGATGGAGGTTTTGCTTCTTCTGTTTTTCCTAGTGGAGTTTGGGGGGGCATTCTCAAAATTGGGCGGGATCTAAAAAAAAGGATCTTCTTTTGTCAAATGCTATAGGTAGAAAGGTGGGTAATGGTTGCAATACCAAGTTCTGGGGGGATGTTTGGTTTGGTGAGAAGAGTTTTAAAGATAAATTCCCTAGACTTGTTGCTCTTGAGTCGGATGTGGGGTGTCTTGTGTCGGAAAGAGGGGAGTGGCGGGAGGGTGTTTGGAGATGGGTTTGGTGTTGGAGAAGGGATCCTAGCGGCAGGTCTTTGGATGATCTAACTAATCTGATTTCTTTGTTAGATCATTGTCCCCTTTTTGAAGATATTCGGGACTCTTGGCGATGGTGTTGGGACAACTCCGATGTCTTCTCGATCGTCCCTCTCCAAAATAATTCAAGCCGCCTCCTCGCATGACTCTTCCGAATGCGGAAGAAACTCCATGGAACTCTTGGATTCCAATCAAGATCAACATTTTTGTGTGGAGGGCTACTCTTGATTGTCTCCCTTCCAAAGTTCAACTCTCTAGAAGAGGAGTCCACCTCGACAGCTTAGGGTGCTCCTCCTGTAGCTGCAGTTTTGAACAGACGGCTCACGTTCTCTCTTCTTTCTCAACCGCATTTTCTCTTTGGCCCAAGATTTTCCAGTGGCGCCAAATGGGATCTTTCTTTGCGGTCTCTTGGGATGACCTTCTTTCAGAGAATTGCAACAATCGTCTTCTCTCCTTTAACCAACGCAAAGGTTAGTGGGCGATCCGGTGTATTTCAGCTTGGTGCTTGTGGTCAAGGCGGAATTCCGTGATTTTCAAGTCTCCCTCGAATCCGGTTTGTCCTACAGTAGTAGACATCCAACTGCTTTCTTTCTTATGGATTTCTCGAGTTGTCAAGCAAATTTCACGTGGGCCAGTTGGGTTCAGAACCCTCTTCAGGCAATAGGAAATAGTTAATTCTTTTTCCTTTTCTTGTAAGTCTTTGTTTTCTCTCCCTGCTCTTCTTTTTTTCCTTTGTAATTCTGTTCAGTTTGCTTGCTCTTGTTTCCTCCTTGGAGGCAGAGTTCTCAAGCCTTCGTTTTAATTTGAGGATGTTTTTCAAAAAAGATGTTCTACCAACAATCTACACAGAGGAGTACATGAAGATAGAAGAAAGCGAGACATCCTCATCTGGAATGCTCGAAGACCCATACATGGAAAAAAGCCCAAAGGCCCAGCCCACAATGTAGAAAAAAGAGGAAGACATCAAACATCAAAATATCTAAGGCCAATTATTCGGCCGACCTGATCTTATCTTTTACTTTTTATAGTGGCCAGGCTAACTTTATTTTGCTTTTTCAATAGACAGCTGTATGTAATTGAGTCTGAAATAAAGAGAAGCTCGAAGCCAATAGGCAGAGAGTAGAGAGTAATTGAATCTGAAAACACTGGGTGTTTTTATGGCACAACAACGAAGATCCATATCTGTATAGACTCCAATTAGACTTCAACTCAACAACGAAGATCAAGTTTAAAAGACAACAGCATCACAACAAAGCAAGGAAGAATCAGGTGCGCTTTTACTTTATAATATGGCACAAACTGAAGAAATCTTTACATTTGTAGAACAAGTAGATGAACAAAGTTATTATACAGCAGATATTCTAATTGAAAGACAAAAGATAAAAAAAATAGAAGAAAAAAGTAAGATCACTCTAAAGAAAGGACAAGATATCAAAGAAAAATCACTAATTAAGAAAATCATAAGTAGAAAAAATATACTTTACCTAGGGAGATTCATGAAAGAACCCATAGAAATAACTCAGGCTCAAGGAAAGTTAATGTTACCTCTAATACGTGACCGGATTCATCACACAAAATAAAGGCCAACTATAACCAAGGAAGATTAATCAGATGGCAACTCGAGTTATCACAGTACAAATTCAAGACAGAATACATTAAAGGCGAGAACAACTATCTTGCAGATACACTTACACGGGAATGGAAGCAATAAGGATCATCGAGGAACAAATCAAGCTAAAAGAAAAGGAGATGGAACAAAAGCGACAAGAGCTGGAAGGACTGAAGAATGCATTGACCATCATAATGCAAGCATTTGGACTCAAGAAAGACGAAAGCAGCAGCACCACCACCACCGAGAAAACAGTTCCGTCGATCTTTGGAAGCAGCAGCAGCACCACCACCACCGAGAAAACAGTTCCGCCGATCTTTGGAAGCAGCACCACCACCACCACCGAGAAAACAGTTCCGCCGATCTTTGGAGTTCCGCCGATCATTGGAAGCAGCACCACCACCACCACCAAGACAACAGTTCCGTCTATCTTTGGAAATTTAAGACTTTGATTCGATTACATGAATGAATGTAATTTTAGTTATGATTCTGACTGATAATATTAACAATATTCACATGGAGAATGAAAATTCTCACTGGGAATATGGAGAGTCTAGTAATAGACAACCTAAAAGAGAGAGAAAGTCAATCACAGTTTGACAAAAGAGAAACATAAACCCTTACAGAAATGGTTTTCATAGAACCCGCAACAGTGGGTACCAGAGGAATAGCATCCCAGCAGAGTTTCGACCTGCCTACCAAAATCCGAATGTTTCGGATATCCTTGATCTCGATTGTACCAGAAATGGTGAAGAGGTCTTAGAACGATGGCACAATAGAATGATCTTGTTTTTAAACACAGATCCAGTGTTTTCTCAGCGAAACACCCAACCAAGAGATTTATATCTCTTTCTAACCTTTAAAACTTCAGGGAATGTTTATTCCTGGTTGCAAAGGTTAACAGAAGAAGAAAAAGAATTCATCTGGAACCACCCGAGTTCAGATATAGATTCAAACAATATTAGCATGCATATTCTTCAGAATTTCGTAAACGCAATTCTAGGAGAATTCTTCGGAAGTAGTAGCCAACCTCGTGTCTCTGAGAAGGCTAGAACGGCAGAATGAGTTCTTACCCATATCAGAATATGTGACTTATGTCAGTTTGAAGAATTCATGTTTCAATACGAAAAAAGCTATTATGAGCTAGATCCAGAAGTTAAAAGTCTATTTTAGAGACCAGTTTTGGAAGAAATTTCCCTTACCATTAGGAGAGATTTTAGAAAATAAGTACATAACAAGGATAAACGATAAAATAGTAACACCTTCGTTAGGAGGAATAAAAACAACTGTTAGAAATTATATCGATAGCGAATGCATCAAGAGAAAGGCCCGTAAGGCCACAAAAAATGTTTTTAAAAGAAACTGTTGTGACGACAGGCCTTCAGTACCACAAGAGTTTGGGTGTAGCCCGAGCTACAGGAAAAAGCCCAGTAAGAAGTATAGATGGTATAAGGACAAAAGAAGTTTTAAGAATAGAAACTTTAGGCCCAAAAGAAAGAACTACAATAGGTGGAAGCCTAGATATAAGAAACGGTACTTTAGGAAACAGTAGTACTGTCCAAAAAAGAAGAAAGATTGCAAGTGTTGGCTTCGCAAAGAAGAAGGGCACTATGCCAATGAGTGTCCAAAGAAGAACAATAAAAATAGGATTAAAATATTGATAGAATGAGATCCTAGCATTCAACAGAAGTTGGAAATACTTCCAATTTTGAATAAAATGAATCTTAGACCTATTGAGGAAGAAGGTTCTGACGGTTCAGAATTTAGTATTTATGACTTAGAAGAAATCGAGTCTACTTCTAATGATGAATCAGAAAGCGAAGCATAAATGAGCGAATAAGAATGCAACCTTCATTAAGGTGAACATCTTTAACAAAGATGTAATGGCGTATGTCGACACTGGAGCAAGTCTTTGCTTTAGTCATCCCAAGATAGTACCAGAGTCCTACTGGAAACAGTTGGATAGACCTATAGAGGTCGCCATAGCAGACAAGACAATACTGAAGATAAACAAAGGTTTGTTTTTCTCAGTATTAGAGATAGAAGGAAGCAAATTCCCAGTACCTAGTATCTATTGCCAAGATACGGGAGTACCTATGATCATAGGAAATAATTTCCTACCTATGATCATAGGAAATAATTTCCTACGATTATATTACCCGTTTTGTCAGTATCTCACATACATGACATTACTGAGACCACAGCTTTCTAATCAAAAGCAAATGGTCATTAAGATCCCGATCTACCACTCTTCTTTCATGAAGGGGGGGAAGATCCTGCAAAAACTTAGTAGAATCGAGCATAGGATACTTGCTCTTAAAAAAGAAGAAGAAATAAATAATCTTCTTGAGGATATAACTAGCCTCCTATTGTTCCCAGTACCTAGTATCCTATGCTCGATTCTACTAAGTTTTTGCAGGATCTCCCCCTCCCTTTATGAAAGAAGAGTGGTAGATCGGGATCTTAATGACCATTTGCTTTTGATTAGAAAGTTGTGGTCTCTGTAATGTCATGTATGTGAGATACTGACAAAACGGGTAATATAATCGTAGGAAATTATTTCCTATGATCATAGGTAGGAAATTATTTCCTATGATCATAGGTACTCCTGTATCTTGGCAATAGATACTAGGTACTGGGAATTTGCTTCCTTCTATCTCTAATACTGAGAAAAACAAACCTTTGTTTATCTTCAGTATTGTCTTGTCTGCTATGGCGACCTCTATAGGTCTATTCAACTGTTTCCAGTAGGACTATGGTACTATCTTGGGATGACCAAAGCAAAGACTTGCTCCAGTGTCGACATACGCCATTACATCTTTGTTAAAGATGTTCACCTTAATGAAGGTTGCATTCTTATTCTGCTTCGCTGTCTGTTTCGCTTTCTGATTCATCATTAGAAGTAGACTCGATTTCTTCTAAGTCATAAATACTAAAGTCTGAACTGTCAGAACCTTCTTCCTCAATAGGTCTAAGATTCATTTTATTCAAAATTGGAAGTATTTCCAACTTCTGTTGAATGCTAGGATCTTGTTCTATCAATATTTTAATCCTATTTTTACTATTCTTCTTTGGACACTCATTGGCATAGCGCCCTTCTTCTTTGCAAATCCAACACTTGCAATCTTTCTTCTTTTCTGGACAGTACTTTTGTTTCCTAAAGTACCGTTTCTTATATCTAGGCTTCCACCTATTGTAGTTCTTTCTTTTGGGCCTAAAGTTTCTATTCTTAAAACTTCTTTTGTCCTTATACCATCTATACTTCTTACTGGGCTTTTTCCCGTAGCTCGGCTACACCCAAACTCTTGTGGTACCGAAGGCCTGTCGTCACAACAGCTTTCTTTTAAAAACATTTTTGTGGCCTTACGGGCCTTTCTCTTGATGCATTCGCTATCGATATAATTTCTAACAGTTGTTTTTATTCCTCCTAACGAAGGTGTTACTATTTTATCGTTTATCCTTGTTATGTACTTATTTTCTAAAATCTCTCCTAATGGTAAGGGAAATTTCTTCCAGAACTAGTCTCTAAACAGACTTTTAACTTCTGGATCTAGCTCATAATAGCTTTTTTCGTATTGAAACATGAATTCTTCAAACTGACATAAGTCACATATTCTGATATGGGTAAGAACCCATTCTGCCGTTCTAGCCTTCTCAGAGACACGAGGTTGGCTACTACTTCCGAAGAATTCTCCTAGAATTGCGTTTACGAAATTATGAAGAATATGCATGCTAATATTGTTTGAATCTATATCTGAACTCGGGTGGTTCCAGATGAATTCTTTTTCTTCTTGTTAACCTTTGCAACTGTGAATAAACATTCCCTGAAATTTTAAAGGTTAGAAAGAGATATAAATCTCTTGGTTGGGTGTTTCGCTGAGAAAACACCGGATCTGTGTTTAAAAACAAGATCATTCTATTGTGCCATCGTTCTAAGACCTCTTCACCATTTCTGGTACAATCGAGATCAAGGATATCCGAAACATTCGGATTTTGGTAGGCAGGTCGAAACTCTGCTGGGATGCTATTCCTCTGGTACCCACTGTTGCGGGTTCTATGAAAACCATTTCTGTAAAGGGTTTCTGTTTCTCTTTTGTCAAACTGTGGTTGACTTTCTTTCTCTCTTTTAGGTTGTCTATTACTAGACTCCATATTCCTAGTGAGAATTTTCATTCTCCATGTGAATATTGTTATTATTATCAGAGTCAGAATCATAACTAAAATTACAACAATTCATTTATGTAATCGAATCAAGTCTTAAATAGTTAAATAAAGTCTTAAAATACCATAAAAACAGTTATATAAAGATGAGGCGTGAAGCGGATCGTGAAAAAAAGACAGAGAGAGAGAGAGAGAGTAGTATGAAAGATTACAAGTGTTTTGGGGGGTGAGTATTACACTGACTAAGCCTCTATATTTATAGTAGACGGAGTCCGGATTTGAAATCCTTCTGAATCCGTGAATTAGTCCTTTTGGAATCCGTGAATTATGAAGTCTGCTGTCGTCATTCATGACGTCTGACATGCAATAATTAATCATTGTTGATGATGTCATCCATGACGTCTGAATTAATCTTGGTCTTGAGTCTTTTGCAGTCTGATATTTGAGGTCCAAATTTATTTTGGGCCAAACATTTTGACTATTGGGTCAGTTCTTTGAAATGTCTTACATGTCTAATGTAAGGTCTTCATATGGGTCTTGGGCAAACTGGATTGCCATTAATCTGGATTCTCCACTATCTGAGGACATGGGTCTTGTAGATTCTTCTGAATCGTCCGTACTAGTGGTTGCTAGTGACTTGATCAATTTTGTCCATTCATCTGGATTGTTACAAGCAGCTAGCTCTGCTTGGAATTTTGATTTAGCCATCAGAAAGGAGGCTTGATCTTGATTGCTTCTTGGAGGTGGGAAATCCTTTTGCACCTTTTCTTTGGAACATTGTTCAGGGTTGAACTTTTCCCACATTTTGACTCGAAACTCTCGAGCTAGGCAGGGACTGTCATCTTCTAGAAACATATATGTCCAGGCCATGATCCAGGGGATTTTGTATTTAACAGTGAACATCATTAATAATTCATTTTCTTTTGAATCGGGATATAGAGTTTGAAAAAATTTAAATCCTTCCTGACAGATGTCTGGGAGGAACCTTTTCTCAAGACCCCAGAAGAACCAACAATCATTAATCAGCCATTTTGGAATATCATTAATATTATTAATTAGTTTCTCATGGAAGAAAAACAACCATGAGTGATTGAAGCTTCGCAAGTACCAAGTATTGGTCCAAGCTTTCATGTAATCATAATACGTATACTGATTGAATTCTTTTGTAATAATATTGAACTGCCTTGGTTTAGACAAATGTATCACCTATTCAGATGGAGTAATAACTTTGTCAATCCTGGCTTTTGAATAATTAATCAATTTTAAACCTGGGATTTTGAAATGAGTAATTACCACAGATTTTGAGTTTGTTAGTATGTACTCATAAAACTCCCTGGTTTTTTGAATCGAACTACTCTAGAAATGAAATCCAGGATAGAACAGTTTTGCTATGATTGAATCATAAGCAGGTTTTGACTTATTAATAGTATCGAAAAAATTTTGTTCTGCATAAAAAATAAATTCATAGGCATTCAATTTTACATTGTAAGCCTGCTTTGGCAGAAAATTCGGCAATTTTGAAAAGACTGCCGCTTTTGTATTAGGAGAAATAGGAGTATAAATTAATTTTGAATCTCCCAACACTATGAAATGTGAGGGAGATACCAACTCTAGGCTGGTTTTTGGAGTAGCAAGAGCTTGCAAAAAAATTGTAGGAGTAGTAGGAGAAGTTGAAGAACTTCCCTCTTGCTTTTCTTTGGACTTGACAACTGAGATCCTTTTGCTCATTTTGAATAGTCTTGACCCTGCAAAAATTCTCGAGAAAAAAATCAGGCAGGCTATTGGATTCCCCTTTAATAAATTCTATATCGAAATCGAAATTACTCAATAGAGCTTGCCATCTGGCAAAGATTTGTTTTGAAACTAAATTTTTAACATCCTTTTCAATTATGTCCTTTGCAGATTTGCAATCTATTCTTAGTAAGAATTTTTTCATATATAGGTCATCTTGGAATTTATTAATACAGAGCACTACTGAAAGTATTTCTTTTTTAATAGTGCTATAATTAAACTGTGTTTGATTCCAGAATCCTGAAGTAAATCTTACCAAAGATTCAGTATTTTGACCTTCTAATTTTTGTTTTAGTATTCCACCGTAGCCTATATTACTAGCTTCGGTTTCAACAATTAGAGCAGAATTAGGATTATGAATACTTAGACAATGTAAGGTTTTGATTTTTTCTTTTATTAATCTAACAGCTTTTGAATGTTCATCGGTCCATGATTTTAGATTCTTTTTAAGTCTTTGGTATAAAGGTTTGCAGATAATCTTTAAATCTTTAAAGAAATCTGAAACATAATTAAGACATCCTAGGAATCTTTGTAGCTGAGTTTTGTCTCTGATTTCATCAGAAAATTTTGTAGTAAATTCAAGACTTCTTGAGATTGGATTAATTAAACCTTTTTTAATATCATGGCCTAAAAACCTTATTGTTGTTTGAAAATGTTTTATCTTTAGAAGAGAAACAGCTAAACCAATTTAGTTTATAACATTATAAAATTTCTCTAAATGAGAAAAATGCTGAGAAACAGAATTAGAATATATTAAGACATTATCTATGTAGACGATAGAAATTTTTTGAATAGGCTAAGTAATATCTTTCATAATATTTTGAAATTCTGAATGAGCATTTTTTAATCCAAATGACATTACGTTCCATTCGTAATGTCCAAAAGGAACATTGAATCATGTCTTATACTTATCCTTTTCATTAATCTGGATTTGCCAAAATCCTGACTTCATATCAAATTTTGAGAATATTTTTGCACTATGTAATTTTTTGAATAAATCACGTTTATTGGAAATTGGATATCTAATCTATTCTAAAACTTTATTTAACGGTTTATAATTAATTACTAACCTGGGGGCTCCTCTTTCTAGTTCTGCTGTGTTCATAATATAGAACGCTGAACAAGACTTGTGGGAATATACTTTTGCAAACATTTTCTAGTTCTTCATTCATATGAATGGACCTAAATTTTGTGGGAATATACTTTTCATTAAAATCTTTAATGTAAGGAAGATTAACAATATGTTTCTTTCTGTTCCAAAAAGCATTTGGAATAGATGCACAAACGTCCTTTTCTAATTTTTCTCACCTTTTGAATTCTTTCTTTTGTAGTAAATTGATTAATCTCTTCTTCAATTCTTAATCCATTAACCTCTTGAACTAAGAAATTATAATGCTTTTGTTTGGACTGAAGTAAATTTATTGAGGTAGGTTTTATGAAGGAGTCTTGCAATATTTTTATGCTTTTTTCCTCTACTGGAAATGCAAATTTGAATCTTATTTTCTTTCCTAAGATATTTGAAATAATATCAGAAGGAGTTACTTTGAAAGGATAGAGACTCTTAATAAAAGGAGTCTCTAAAATGATATTAGTACTTAGGTTTTTAATTAATATGAATGGCATTTTAAAACATAAACCTTCATTACATATTTTTACATTACTGATTTTATAGTTAATATGTAAATTTTGATTATTAGCAGCATATAAAATTTCTTTTGTTTTTTCAAAGTATTTAGTAGGAATTAATCCTTCTTGTATGCAATTTTGATCGGCTCCCGTATCGACTAAAGCTATAGTATTCAAGTGATATTCATTATTAATAATTAAGCTTACATGAACAAACCATTTATGGTAATAAATTTTTGAAACAACATTTAAGTAAGAATTTATTTGGTCGTTTTTATTAGAACATTCTCCTTCGTCTCTTGGCAGATCTTCCGCTTCTTGTAATTCTTTCATTTTAAGGTCTTTTGAATATTTTGGTTCTGAATTTTTAACTCTTTAATTTCATGTTTTATATTATTAATTTCCTGCTGTAAATCTTGGGTGGTAACAGGCTTTTGCTGTTTCCCATGAGTTTTGATAATTTCAGAAATATTAATAAATTGTTTTGGCTGTGGTTTTTAACTTCATTTTCTCTTTCAAGAATTCCTTTTAAGGCCAGAAAGGCTTCTTTTCTTTTCTCTAAATCATCTATTTGAATTATTGCCTCATGTAAGGAATCTATATTAGTAGAAAGCATATTACAATGACATTTTTCAAAACATTTATTATTATCAGAATTAATAGCAGAATCCTCAGATTCTTCATCTGAATTATCAGTTGATTGAATCTCATTAATAAAAGGAATTTCTTCTTCTTCACTATCTGAAGTATTAGACTGGCTATATTCGATTGGAGAATCATAAGTCATTAAACTTATTAATTGTTCTTTCAGTTTATCAGAAATTTCTAAAGTATTAATTTCATCTTTCATTTTGCAATCTTTTTCAAAGTGACCAACTTGTCTGCATTTCCAACAGGTCGAAGGTCCTCTTTTCTTTCCTTTAAAGGAGTTTTTGAAGTATTTTTTATTATGATTACCTTGCATTCTATTTTTTGAATATCTTGATTTCTTATGATTGTAAAACTCAGGTTTCTTAAAACCATAATTTTTTCTCGTAGTTTTATGAATCTGTTTATTTCCTTTTAATTTTTTTTGTAGAAGGAGCGGAGATCTTCTCATAATCATATTGAGAACAGAAGTCTCATAATTCTTTTCTAGTTTGATTTTTATCGCTTTTGATTTTACTTTGGAGTTTCATATTAGTACACAATTCTAATCCTTCTAAATTAATAAAATTTATTATTTCACCAAAGGATAAATTATCGTAAGAAATTACTCCATCAAATTTTATTTTGATTCTCATTCTAACCTTTTCGGCAAATAAATTTGGAAGTCCTGCAATAAATCTTCCTTTTCAAAAAGGATTTGCGCAATCATTTCTATTATAAACCTTTGTTAGGAAAACATCTTTGTACCATCTAAAATCATGTAATTTTGGACATTTTAAATTCATTAAAACTTCAGAATCCTTTTGACCAAGTAACTCAGGGTTTCCTTGGAAATGTTTTAATATTGCCCAAAGTAACATTTCTACAGCATTACTTTCATTAGTATCAAATTCTACATTATCTCTGTATATTCTTTTGGTACTATTGTCAATCTGATTTCTTTTATCTTCATCAAGGTAATTATGCAACCAACCTCTCAGTTTCCTGTAAATCCATTTACAAGAAGACGAAGAGCTTGTTGATTGGTATGGTTATTGCACATATAGGCATTAGTTGTCATTTTTATTTCACAGATTAAATTTAAAATTTGGTATTTTGTAAATCCATCTTTGTTCCAAACATTTACGGAACTTCCATCATAACTTACATTTTCATTAGAAATTTCTTCGAACATAGTATCACGAGGAGTAGGTTTTCCGTACCAAGCCTTTGATTTATAATAATTTGGATTTTTGATTATATTGATACCGGGAGAAGGTGTATCAATATTCATTTTTCTAAATTGATTTTCTAATTCATCAATTTCAGAGATAACATTAATATTTTTACCTTTTGTTATCTGTTTATTAATGTTATCAATTTCTAATTGAATCTTTGATATGGGATTATTATTATTAGAAAATCCTTTTAATCTAAAGTCTTTACTTATAGGTGTAAATGTACATGCTAAGGTCGGAGTGATTGAAGGAGGAATTGTAGGTACAATTTTGACTTCACCGGTTGAGGGAAGATTAGCTATAGGAAGACTAAGAGCTATGGATTCATTTTTAACAATAACTGGTTCTATTCTATCCAGTTGTTCTCCAATAGTATGATTAAAGATTGGTTTGTATAATTAAGCTGAGAGTTTATTGTAATAAAAAATATTTTTGAAGAATCATCTATCTCCTTTTGGGGAACAGATTTAAAAGGTTGAGCTACACATTTATTTTCATTAGTATGATGGGGGGCTACATAGACACTCTCGGGTGGAGGATGAACTGATATTACTTCTTTATTATTAATGGTAGTCCAATTTCTTGTAATCTCGGTTACAGGAGTAATATTAGAAAAAGGATAGTTAATTTTTTCCTTTTAAGCATAGGATCAAACCAAACAAAGAGTGGAATATGTATTATGAGGTTTTCCATTTCAGCAAACCATTTTTCTTTAAAATTATCGGTTTCCTTTTTAGAAAATGTTTTGAAATACCAAGCAACTTTATCATTATTTTCAGGAGATTTTAAATCTTCTTTCAATAAATCTTTATTAATTATAAATTCTTCAATTATAACATTAATGAAACCTTTTGTAGTGAAAACTTCCATCTCACTAGGAGTAGGATTTATACTAGAGGACACTTCGTCCTTAATGTCATAAACAGGTTGAGGAATCTCATCATTAAAATCAACATTTCTTAATTCCGTAGGAATAGAAACATTTTCAAAAGAAAGTGATTTTGGAATCTGATTTTGATAAGATGATGTAGACTTATAGATTGAAGGTCTAGGAGTTTTAGAAAACTTAGATTGAGGAAAGTAACTTGAAAAATCAATTCTAACAGAACCATAAGTTGACTCTGTGATTCAGGCCTTTTGATTTATGGATTCTAAGGCTTGATGAGGAACCAGATTATCTAGATCCCATTGATTAGATTTTGAAATCTCATTCCATTTTAGTTTCTTAGGAACATCTATTAGTGAATTTTGAGAATTAGCTTCAAAAACAATGGTTTCATCTTTTAAGGAACTAAACCTAGCTTTTGGTTCTATTGTAGTAGTCTTACTTTGTAATAGACTCGATAAATTACACAAATTGATTTAGCATTATTAGCAAAGTTCATATTTTTGGTCTTGATTGTTAAACTTAAAGTATCAAGTATATGAGGATCATAAAGAGAAATTGTAAAATTTGGATAACAATTAAAAAAGACCGGACCATTAGCAAGGTTGGATTCCGCCATTGCTAGCAGAGAATTATTAAAGTCCAGATGTATAACATCTCTAAGAATCATTATTAGAGGAATATTTATTCCTATTCGGAACAGAGACTTTATAGCGATCTGAACCATCCCTATATGCATAAATTTGTATTTATCTTTTTTGTGATGATTAATAGCTTGATTACTAATTAATCGAATTGTTTCAACTTCTTGATTCAAAGGAATAGTTTGTTCTGTCTGTTTAATAGAATAACTAGACGAGAAGTCAAACGTTCCTACTTTGTAAATAGTTATTGGATCTACCTTAGGGATAGACCAATTACGTAATCTTTGTTCAATATCAGTAATATTAATTTCGGCGGAATTAAAGTCTTTACTAATATCAGTGTTATTTCCAGAGAATGAAGTAGTCTCCTTAGAAGAGAAGAGTTTTGCTAATTTATTCATCTCAAAGAGTAAATCTCGATCTAATCAAATTCTAAGTGTTTCTTCCAAAAACCAAGACTCTTTGATTGTTTCGATCGGGAACACCATCACCAAAGCGGGAACATGGACTTACACTCACTACCACTTGCCAATGCTCTCCAGGCTACACCGGCTTACCAAACGCTCGAAACAAGCTAAAATCTTAGATTTATTTAGAAACATTTAGAACTCAACAAACTTTGATTCTTTCTTTAAAAAGAATAACTTAAAAAACCCTTTTCAACTAAGAATACAGCTTTAAAAACTTGATTTAAGCAACTGATAAAATAGTTTGTAAATCCCGAAATCTTTTTAAGTTTTTGTTAAATATTTGCTTTTCGTTTTTGATTATACTGTCTAATTCATATCTTCTTATATTTATATTAAATCTATATTCAAAGCTCGAAGCTTCTTTATCTTCTTGTCTAAAGAACATTTCATTAAGTATTCTTAGTTCATGAATATGTAATTCTATCAATTCATGTTGTTCTATTAAAACCATTTAAAGCATTATTCAACGCGTTTTTAAACCATAAAGGAAACATATTCAAACAGACGATATTATAACCTTTATGTTTTCAAAGTGAGCTAATCTTTTGTTGAACTGATTAGTATAATTATTGACTAAAATTTGTAACTGGGTTCTTCTACAGTATAAATCACGTAATTCATTTATACTTAAGTTTTCAATTCCTCTATACCTGAATATGATATTGTTTATATTAGCCAGTTCTTGTTCATATATTCCAATTATATGATGATCAATTAGTAAGTCATGTGAAGCTTTTCTCAAAGCGTCTTTATACCACTGTGCAGTCATTAATCAGTATTCAGAATAGTAGCAAGTCTTTTCCTCTGACATCTCAGATTAACAATTCTAATAGTATCTCTATCAATATTACGTTTTTGAAAATTAATCATAGAAGTATAATATCCTGAAAGGAATTCTGATGATCTATCATTATTATATATCTTTTGTTCATATTCTCTAATTAGTTCTTCAGATCTTCTGATTTTCATTCTTAAAGAATTTGTCTCATTAATAAAATTCCACATAATTTGATTCATAATAACCAGGTAATGATCAAATGAATGCATGATAAAAGATAAATAACAGAAGTAGTAACTGGAAATTACTCACAGATATTTATTGAAACTTTGAAGAACTGGGAATTGTATTACACAAAAATCTTCCTACCAGGCTAAAAGGATGGCTCATTAAATATCTTCCTACCAGGCTTCCTACACAAGATCCCGCCAGGTCAGCCACGATTATCACGTCAACCACACCAGATTACTCCACCAAACATCTGAGAGCTCGGCCCGTTTAGGAACGAGACTATCACAAGGGAAATGATATTGAGAATGAATCAATAATCTTTTCAATAATGAAACTAATTGGGAGGCAATACAAAGAGACACAGTCATAGATTGCGGATTACGAGTTCGGGATAAGGTCCAACGACACTAATCCCAAGTTCCCGCTCAACGCCGAGTGGATGTTCTTCGATGTAGCGAGGATGTCATTTGACGCCTCGAGGGTATCATTGGATGCCAAAAGGATGACACTGGATGCAGTCGACAGAGAAATAGATTTATTGTTGGGTGGTTGAGGCTATGATTGTAACTTCTACAAGTTTAGGATTAAATTTTTTCATTTTTAAAAGTTTTTGGGTCAAATTGATTATGAAAATATAGTCTATTACGGAATATTCTGAGAATATTCCTTTCGTTAACGGCGTAGTGGTAATTACGGTCCAAAAAGTAAACGTTGATGGTATAAAATGTCCAGAGATAAAACGTTGGTGACAAAAAAGGACTTTTTCCCTTGGAACAATTATGTGAAAATAAGAGATTTTAGATCCAGGGATTGGATACAAATTTGGAAGAGGTTTGACATCCAATTAGTCTGAAAATAATTTTTAAAGAAAATCGATTCGTGTAAATTTAATATGCATTCATAATTAATTTATTTTTTAAAAAAAATGATTTTAATTATTTGGACTGGAACTTCGGTTACAGCCTCCCAAGCTACCTATGTACCTTTTTGAATTGGGATCAAACCCCGTGTAGTTCGCTCTCATGCTATTGAGAGAAACTTAGGGTTAAGGTACCTATTGTATCGGTGGTGCGACAGTCTGCAGACTGGATGTTGCTGTCGAGGTGGTCCACCTGTCTCGACACTTTTGCTTCAGGTAATATTCTCTTATATTGAGCCCTCAAGGCCCTTGACATTCTCCTCATCCATCTCTACACGACGTTGGCAAGTAGACTCGAGGCCCTCCAGCTCCTTAACCCGCTTGGGAAGTGTCAGCGAGCACCTTTGAGGCGTGATCCACAGCCTCAACATATGAAAGGTTTGATTAAAACAGACCCGAACCCGCCCTGAAATCTGCTAAACCCAACCTAACCCGGCCTGACCAGCCCGATTGACATCCCTAGTGATGTGGATTCGATCGGTTTGGTTAGAACTGAAACCAAAATGATCTGTTAAACTGAATTAACTGAACCAATCTACGGAATCGTAAAGACCAAAGCCGAATGGGTTTGGTTCGGTTTGAAAACTGGAAAAACCGAATAAAGTTGAAATGTTTTTCCCTAATTTTAATATTCATCTACCAAAAAAATAACTGCATCAAACAAATTAACATGCAAGCTATCAAAAAAATAACTGCATCAAACAAATTAACATGCAAGCTGTATTAGTTTATCGATCTTTATTCCTAACTTAATTTCTAACAGGCAAGCTATCAAAATAATTAGCAAGATTGAGCAAATGTTCACACACACAAACACACAATCAAAGGTCTATGTTGATTTCTAAGCATCTAAGCATCTTAACATCTCTATAACCCATTAACATCTAAGCATCTTAACTATTGGTTCTGCCCAGCCAATTCCAAAAAAAAAAAATGATCTCATGCATTCAATGCATATAGATACAACCTATGATATGATGGTTCTTGAAGTTTTATATCATTCCTTCCCCTAGAAGAGGATTGCATCAAAAGCACCATCACTAATTAGGCAAAGATCACTTTACTTTTGTGCAGCAAATTTAGTCTCTTTATCTTTTCAGAAGTCAATTGACATTACACTACATTGTTGATGTAGCTTTTAATGCAGTTTGTAATGCAGCTAAATTCACATTAAAACACGCGGTAATTGGCGGGTTACCACGCTTATGCGGCTATAGCCACATTATAGGCCACACTAATGCACAAAAGGCCGGACTAATGCTCTATAAAATGGACCTCCTTCCCCTCATGTCTTCGTATGTTTGGCGAAAATTTCCTTCAGTGACGCCCCTTGAAGCTGCACCAAATAATCCGGTTGTTCATTTTTTTCAGCATCTTTAACCGTTCAACTCATAGTAGTAAATTTCGTTTGCCCGGCCGATGCGCCGGTTTCGTTGATGCCGGGAAACGGTACCGTTTAGGCCAAAATTGTACCGCGATCGCCGGACCGGACGGCCGTTTCGGCCGTTTCGGCCGTGCCGTGTACCGGCCGAAACGAAGAAAACGGCGGTACAGGGGTTTAAATGAACATTTTTTAAAAGTTTGAGGATGAATCACGAATGAAAAATATCTACTAAATTAAAGAAATTAAAATACAAAATCACAAGATTCATAAAAACTTCTCACCGATTGTTTTGGAATATGTTAATTACGTTAAAGAAAGAAATAATATATTAATCTATTTGAGATCCATGCTATTTAAATTTGTTTTCCATACTTAAATTAGTTTTTGATGTTGACTAATGAGATCATTTAGAATTATCATGTTTATATTTCTTCACACTCCCAGTTTGTAATTTAAAAAACTAATTTACCTCATTCATTTTTTAATTCTTTTAATTAGTATATTTAGTTCTTGTATGTAGCTAGTAAATACTTGTTTATTACATTCTTTTTCTCTTAGTCAAATAGGTGATCACCCAAGTACTCCAGGTAAAAAATTTAGAATCTCAGATACTTTTACAGGTATATATATACACACACGCACCGGTACAGTTTTACCGGTGCAACCGGTATACCTCCGGTGTACCGGTACTGTCTCGTATCGCTGGCAAAACGGTACGATCACCGGTACGATATTTAATACCTTGGTTCAACTTCTATAAGGTAACCAATATTAGTGTTTTTGGTATATGTATAGAGTTGTTTTGTTGATTTTTTTGTATATAAACATATATAGTTAGACCAAATCTATTGCTCGTGCGGATCTCATATAGCTGGCCTAATCTGAAGAGGTCTGCAATGCTGAGGAATTAAACCCTAGTTCTCTCCTATATACACTCATACGACTGCCTTATGCGATTGACTTCACTCCTTCTCTAAGCTACACTACCTAGCTTCTGCTTTCTCGTAGCACACTCGACACTGACTTGAGCGTTGAAGTGGTATCCCCAGGCACAAAACCCCGAGTCCATTTTTTCTTTAATTGAAACTGCAGGTTCCTTCTTGCCGGATTCCTCCTCCTTCCGATGTTCCTGAAGTCCTTCAAACCGGGGCTATCAATATGCTTACGGCTTTAACATAGACTTTTTAACGGTTATGTTCAGTAGTTACTTGAGCAGATTTATTCACGCCTAAACCTTGTCCTGGTCAATAACATTTCTCATTTTGGGATGTAGAGCAGAATGATTAGTTTATCAGAGGAACAAAGGAGCAAGACAGTTGTTCCAGAGCTCCCAACTTCTACTGATCCCTTAATTTGTGCAACTCGTAGGGCATCCATAGGTTCCCAATTATCGCCTCCCAACCTTCCATGCTCTTTCTATTACCCCCAAACAGTAACACTATGCTTCAACTTTCTCTAGCTTAATATACTCCCTAAGATTCTGAATAATTGAAAGATTTATTTTACTATTTTCAATATATTTAATTTATGATTTATTTTCATGAAAGTTTTCACTATGTATTCTCTGATGGCCCGGTAACGCCCAATCCGTTACCAAGCCGTTGCAACTGGTAACAAGCCTGGTAGCGGGTTGGTGCGTTACCAATCAGCCGGTCTTTTCCAAAAAATCCCGTTACTAGGCCGCCACTAGTTGGTAACGGGCCGGTAACGCATCAGTCCGTTGCCAATTTATTTTTCAAAATAAAAAGAGTCAGATTCATCGAAATTCGTCATCAAACCATAAATTCATCATCATTCAAACCCATAAAATTCATCACTAACTAAACATTTTCAATTCCAAACCCAAAAATCATCAAATTTTACATGCATCTCTGATTTATCAAGGGTGGAAATTACAACTGAATCTGTTTGGAAAACAAATTGCAACCAAATGAGAGAAGAGGAACATTCAAAACTTCAAAACCAGAAAATGAATGTTGATTGCACTAAATCCTTTTGGAAATTACAGGCATCGTTCTTCATCCATCGGGATCATCCATTGCCGGCCTTGCTCTTCATCGTGGCGTCAGCAGCTCGGGTGGAAGAGGAACCTTCAAAACCCAAAAAATAAATGTTGATTTTATTAAATCCAACCGGCCAAAATGAGTACCTTAAAAAATGATGAAGATGGATGGTTTAGATGATGGAAAAGACGTTGGAGAGGGAGGCGCAATTGCTGGATCTGGCGAGAGAGGGAAAAAGAAGATGAGAAGATTTTTTTTGTTAACTATGGGAAGAAATGAGCTTCTGAGGAAGAAGAAGGGGATGGTAACGGGATTGGGCGTTACCATCCTGTTACCATGCCTCGAAAATGCAAATGTACAGCTGTTTAAACTGATGCAGGTAGGAAATGAAAAAAAAATTCTCGATTTATCTTTGAAAAAAATTGAGCCAAATTGCTACACAGAACATGAAAGTCAAACCATTCAATTATTCAGACACGGAAGGAGTAGTAAATTACTTACTACTCTCATGTCCCCAAATAATTTTACACTTTCTTTTTGCTTTTTTACAGTATTTAATCTATTATTTTTCTCATGAATGTTTAGATATTTAAAGTTAATAATTTATATGCATATCATAATTTGAAGTATAAACTTTCTAAATATATTTTTTCTGAATTTTAAAACTTTTTATCTTTGTTAAAATTTGAGTCAAACTTTGAATTTTGAAACAGTAAAGTCAAAGTATAGAATTATTTGATTATATAGTGAGTAATATATTGCTCCACTCAAGTAATACTTTTATGTGCCTACAAAATTGCAATTCAAGTGTAATTGAATAGTTTTTTTTTGGTTTGATGTAGTGAATTGAATAGATTTATTGTTCTTTAATGCAGCTCTTCTATTTACCCACTAGTGGGTAAAACCACTAACTGATTCTAATGGTATCTAACTAATTTAACTAACTAACTAACAATTTTAAAGACTAAAATACCCTTCTAGTTGGGTATTTACGCACATAACACAACTAGTGGTTTTTTCAACTAGTTGGTAAATAATATCATCCTCTTTAATGTGTGAAATTGCAAATAATTCTTTGTGTAGATGATTAAGCTAATTGTGCTTAAACCATTGACTTATCAACAACCAATTAATACACCCTAACATTTCCTGAAAATGTCATGCACGATTTGAATCAAAAGGAATCCAATCGAATCAGCGTTCAATGACTGCTCGCATGATTAGGTTTCACATTTCACAAACAAAAAGGTTGGTAGACACAAGAACGTCGTTTTCAGTGATAAAAAACAAGAATAGGACCCGGCTTAAGAGTTAAGAACCCCCCCACCACAAATATGCAATTTCCTCCCTAAATCTGATTTCCGTTTAAAGTTCTGTTAGATTGATTTTTAGGCTCAACTACAAAGATTACATCCCTAGTTTTGAAACTTAACAATTATGCCCCAACTTTTTTACATCTTACATTTTTATTATCTCCCACAACAACCAAATCTGACACCCTTCAATAACTCACCCACCAACCCACCCACTGGCATCCAGTCCAGCACAGTCGTGCCGTCGTCCCTGAGCGCACCTAGACCTCGCCTCAGCCTCCCAGCCCAACTACCCTGACCCAGCACAGGCGAGAGATTTCAATTCCGATACGGCACAATGAATCCCAATCTCAGCGCTGCCGGATTAGAGTGCCACTACTCGATGAATTCGTGAATCCGACTTCGCTTGGAACATGAACTCGATTTCGCTGGAAGGAGAGCTTCGTTGTGCTTGGAGGCTAAGGCAAGGTGCGGCGCTGCTCGCCGACGATGGCGAGGCTGGGCTGGGTGCCAGCCTTCCTCCTCATGCTCATGTTCCTCGTCCAAGTCTCGATCCGTGAAAAGAGGCCTTGCGGTTTTCTCACCCTTGATCTAACTATTTCATTTTCACCTATAGCTGATCCATTTTTAGGAAAACAACACACATTATATAATTCATCCTTACATTTAATACAATGGTGAAAAAAATAAAATAAAATATAATAAAACTGGAAAATGAAAACTGGACAACTATGAATATATTTCTTTTCTTACTTTTTATTTTAGCTTATTTTAATTACAAAACTTTTTCTTCAAAATTGAAAAATTTCAATTTATCGTATAACCCAACACTGTAATGTGTACCACATATAGTTAATTATATATAGTTGCAAAATATATACTAAAATTATTTGCATAAGTCATATTAATTCTTGGATATATACACCTATAGAGTAGTAAACTATTGATTAGTAACTACAAATAAAACAAATGCATTAATGTAAGTAACTGGCATATCGGGCCGGGAGGTTGGGTGACGGCTGTGTTGGGTTGGGCATCAGTGGGTGGATGTGTCGGTGAAGGGTGGCAGATGGTGAAAATGTAAGGTTACAAATGTTAGGTATAATTGTTAACGCTAAAAAACTAGGGATATAATTTTTATAGTTAAACATAAAAATCTAACGGAATTTAAACGGAAGTTAGGCTGAGGGGGGAAATTGCATATTTCTCCAAACCACAAGGGATTTTTTTGAGAATTCTGAAAATGCGGAGGGCAAAATGTATATTATGCCAAACCTCATGGGGGTTTTGATAATTTCCCGTAAAGAAAAAGATCAAACTGAGCATCAAAGTAACGATATCCCAACGATATAAATAATTACAACAAGGAATTACTACTAGGAGTGTGCAAATTAGAATCCAAACAAGGTTTTGTAACCCACACTACGTATTTAACAGGGTCATTGTAGCGCCGTTTAAGAGCCATTTGCGCTACTATAGTAGCGCTGAAATGCGCTCCTACTGGCGCTACGTAGGGAACCGTTTTTTTTAGAACGTGCGCTTCAAGCCGCTACACCGTAGCGCCGTTGTTCCGTCTTTTAGCGCTACAAACATCCACGTAGGCTGCTGACACGCTCATTTACTTGGAGCGCTGTTGTCGCACCTTCAAGCGGTACAACCGTTTTATTATTATTATTATTTTGGAATTTTGTATTCACTAAACGGATTAATATGAATAATTATTGAAAAAATAAAATTAAAAGACAGTTTAAGGACTTTTTAATTGAAAATTAAGAAATTCAATATTTATAAAATATTATATTTACAACAAAAATTCCTAAATAAGTAAAATCTATAAATCCTATGAAGATGGAGGAGCTGGAGGAGTATCATCACGAGTGCCACCAGGACCACGCTGTTGCTGCTGCGAACTCTGGACTTGCAAGAAGCTTCTGATGTAAGCCTCCATCACCTCCGGCATCGACATGAGCTAAGCAAGAGGACCAGTCGGCGGGATGTTGAACTATGGAGGAGGGTCCTCCATGCGAGGGGTATAAACATTATCGAGCAAACCAGTGAAGATGTTGACGGTTCTCGGGGACGACAACTGTGGCCTCGATGATCCGGAAACCAAGTGTGCTGGCACATCAGTATGCGACAAGCGGCCCATGCTCCGAAGCTCTCCCCAGACGACGCTCAGGGCCGCGTTTGTCTAGCGTATGAGCTCGGCCTGTCGCGTGATCAACATTCATGCTCTGCTGAGCGCCACTGCCTCAGAGCATGGATCTCCTCGTCCTGTTTGTCGATGCGCTCCTTATCCTTCCGACGCTCCTCCTCCAACTGTAGCTCCCGCTATAAGTTATGTAAAAGTAACAATTTAATCCTTGAATTTTTTAAAAAGTTACAAAGTGAACGATATATATTTGTAGTTACCTCTGATGGCTGCGGAGGATGGAACTGGTCGGGATGGACCAGTTGCGGGGGTGCTGATCTCCAACGTCCTATGGTGGGGTTTAGCCTGGTCACCTCCATGTAGACGTCGGGATCGAAAAGTGGCATATCATCCTCGTCCCCATACTTCTCCCGCATAGCCTCGATATATTTTCCCTAATTAATCAAAAATAACTTTAAAATGTTTTTTAAAAAATACTATAATGTAGCGGATATATTAGTATTAAGTGAGAAAGGAGAGTACCTCGAAGTCCGCATCCTCACCACCCCACTCCCGTCGAAACTCCAAAATGCTCATAGGTCGACTACGTTGTTCGCTCTGTCAATTCAAACATGTTAATATATTATATGAATTTAATTAAAAATAAGGAAAAAAATAGAGTGAGTAAGTAATTACGTAGCGCTCATATGCTCCCTGCAACGACAACCTCCCATGCCTCTTCTTCTTTGGCTTTTCATTGACCTTCTTAGCATTCTCTCGAGCCTATTTTGAGGTCTTCTGAAAATGCTCGGAGTTCCAGAAATCTATCAGCTTGTCCCAAACCTCCTGAGAGACTTCAGGAGGTTTCTGCTAACGCCAGTGATCGTGGTTCGGGTTCTCCTCGGTGAGAGGGTGATTGTCGTTGTACCGACCTCGGAGTTTGAAGAGCTTTGTTCGGTACAACTCACCAAACAGGGATATGAGCGCTCTAAGAACGTCCTCATCACCGCTACGCGGGACCCTATCATAACTCTCCTAAACAAAAAAAATGCTTCATTAATAATGTAACAATTATTATAAAATGTAACAATTAATATAAAAAATTAAGTCTAATTATGGTAAAAAAAATGTAAACATTACCTTAAACTTCGTGATGTATGCATCCTGAGCCTCTTGAGGGAGATCAAAGAATGATGGTGGCCAACCCGTCCAATAGCCCTCAAGAATGCTATTTATGGTGCATGGACATAGTGAAGCCGACTGTCTAAGGCTGCATATTATGAAATAGAACATATTATATATAACTATCTTTATACATATTATGGAATCAAACATTATATAGAATTTGTAAAAGTCTAGACGTAATACTTACTGGCCCACGAGAATACGCTTCCTTCCATCCTCCATCAGCTCTGGCGGTGGGAGCACTACAGTGGTGGTGGCCTGAGACGTGCCCTGAGCTCGACGACCTCTACATCTCGGGGGCGGGGGTGGTCTGGGTGCATCACCCTCAACAGGCATCGACGAAGATGGTCGAGAAGATCCACTCCGATAAGATTGTCATTCTGATAAGATTGTCGACCGTGTAAAAATCTTTTGTGACACCCCCACCAACAAGGTTTACGCCCATAAGTTAATTGGAAACTGGACACATCAGCCATACAATACAGGCATGCAAGTTTTCCATGTGTACTCCAACCTGAGAGCATACCATAAGCTGGAAAGTCGCTGATGGTCCAAAGCAGACTTGCCCGCATTGTAAAGTTCTTTCGACGGTGTGCATCCCAAGTTTGGACACCTACGCTCCATAGACCATTCAGCTCGTCTACCAATGGTCGTAAGAATACATCAATGTTACGCCCTGGTGATCGTTGACCCGGGATTAGCAATGCCATGTAGATGTACGGCTGCTTCATGCATAAATCAGGTGGTAAATTGTATACTGTGATGAATACCGGCCACATTGAATAAGGGTTACTCATATCTGAAAGTGGGTTAAATCCATCAGTGCATAACCCTAATCGCACATTCCCGATCTCTGTGGCAAAATCGGGATACAACATATCAATATGTTTCCATGCCTGTGATTGGCTTAGGTGTCCGATTGTACCATTTGCATTTACATTGGCCCTTGTATGATAACTCATGAATTCAGCAGTTTTCGAAGATTGGTAAAGACGCTTAAGGCGCTCGGTAATTGGGAGATAACGTAAAACCTTCTTCGGTTTCAATTTCTTCTGGCCACGCTGATCCAGAGCCCCCTTAAAAGTATATCTGTCCGAACCACACACTGCACACTTCATCAAATCGTTGAATCCACCATCAAACAACATACAATTGTTCTCGCAACCGTGAATTTTGATGTACGGTAGCCCTAAGTCCCTGATCATTTTCTTAGCTTCAGCTGTGCTCGTGGGCAACAAGTTTTCGCCAGGTAATATTTCATTAATATACTTAATCATTTTCGAGAAGACGGCATCAGATATATTATACTGGCTTTTCAGGCTCAAAAACTTTGTCAATACCGATAGCTTCTTGTGTTCTGTACGGGCTCCATTATAAAGAGGCTGTGATGCAGCCTGTAACAAAGCAAAAAACTTTTGCGCCTCTTCATTTGGAGTTTCCATTGCATCGACTTCCAGGTCTGGTTGATTCTCCTCAAAATTATTGTAACCATAATCATTTCCATCCTCATCATTAATGGTCCGTTCAACATTATTACGATGAACTCCCAAACCTTCATAAACCATTTGCCGAACATTCCAATCTTCATACTCAGGATTCACTGAGTCTGTTTGCGTACTTCCACATGGATTACTAGACGACGATCCATCGACGAATCTATCATGACCTCCGACTACAGTGGGATCAATCTGTATTGTCTCACCATGACAATCCAACACATAATAATTTGGTTTAAAACCATACTCGCATAAATGATTTTCAATAGTAACTTTCTCATGATAGAATCTATTTCTACACTTTTTACACGGACATTTCGCAGTAGACATCCCATTCGATTCAGCAATCGAAAAAGCAAAGTCTAGAAAATAGTCTACCCCTCAAAGAATCTTCGACTGATAGCACGAGTTCCCTCCTCTAACCATTGATACATCCAATCACGTTCTCCAGCTATATTTTTGCTCCTACACAACAATGTTTGTACCAAAATATAAAAAGTACATAACAAACATCAATACTCCATATGTAAATCTAACTTGTCAAAGTTATTTCCTCTTAATCATAAAGGGTGCATGGATCCTATCCTATTCGTAAAAGTACAATCGGTATACAACTTTTATGATTGTATAAGTATAACTCGTACAACTTACATAAATTTCAGCAGCATTTTGTCTTAGTTCCTCATTATACCATTTTTTTGGTTTTAAATCCTAAATCATGTATAACAAGGAACAAACTAGAAATGCAACGAAATTTATGTTACTGTATCTATTATACATATACAACCATAAAACTTTAATATACCGATTGCAGTTTTACAAACTGTCCACTCTGGACAATCCATGAATATTAAATTAAATATTATATTTTACAATATCATTTCCAATCTACTGAAAATAATATTGTGCATATAATATTCTAATTAATACTCATAGACAGGAACTATGGTTGAAATCTAAAACATGAAATTTCACTACTTTCAACATAAAAAATAATTAACAACATACATTGAAAATAAGAAACTCCACTTAACCAAACAAAAATCAACCAAAAGATATTCAAAAAATATATTAAATCATACCTAAGTAACTCCACAAGATCTGATATGTTGTTTGGGCACAACTAATATGGAAGAACCACCAAGAATGGTTGAAGCACCCACTTCTGTTAAAGAGAAACAAACCCACAGCTGAAATGAGAGATTGGAGAGCTCGAAGTCATTTTTTTGCAGCTCCTGAAGCTCCCGAATCTCTGTTGTTCAAGGTGTGCGAAGAAGAAGATGAAGGATATGCAGCTGGCGTATTTAAATCGGCTTTGTAACGCTTTTATGCACTACAATGGCGCTATAACGGCTCGAATAAAGATGTTGTCAGCTGTCAATGTTTGGAAGCGCTAAAGTGCGCTACATAGGGACTTCAAGTAGAAAAACGGACCCACCCTGTAGCGCTTTGTAGCGCAAATTGATTATTTGGCCGTTAGTAACGCCTTAAAGCGCTTCTTAAGGCATTACTAATATCCCCCCAAGTACGTAGTGCCATACTTCGCAGTGAAAGTTAATTAAAAAAATAAAATTGAAGAATAAAAATTTTCTTATTGTAAAAGGCTTAATTATGGTTTACTCACCTAAACTATTTCGACTCGACCTCTTTAGTCTCTGTACTATAACTCTTAATTACCTAGTCCTTGTACTATTAACATAGAGGCAGTTTGGTCCTTGACCGTTTTAATTGATAGTTGACCGAAGGTGAAATATCAAAAATGGTCCCCGAATTTTCGTGAACCTTTCGTAGACACCCAAAAGTATAAAATTTTGTGGTTCCATTCCTCATCTTGTCCCTCGGCGTCAAACCCTCCAGCGACCAATTAGACATCCTAACCCAACACCCTCATCGCCACCGCCCGATTTCGGAGGCGAGATCTTAATCAACCAGGAGCAGCTCACAGAGACGAAATCGTCGGTCAGCCTCTGTACTGGTGTCACCTACGACCGCTCTAGCATCAAAGGGTGGCTCGAATCCACCCACGACACCTCACTCTCCACCGCCTCATCTCTCTATGGATCCAATCTTCTTATTCTTTCAGTCCCTGCTCTCCGATCTCCCCCTATCTTGTCATTTGTTTGATCCGACTGAATCAAACTCCAGCGTATCACCGGGTTCTTCTTCACCTCCACCACCATGAACGACGGCGTGACCAAGTAGATCTCTGTGTTGATTGAAAGCTTCCCTTTATGTCCGCTTTGTTGCCCCTGAAGCCTCACAGCTGACTCGTTCTTCTTCATGCTGAACTTGGCCTCCTTCCCCAACTCCTCCAGCCCGCGAAATCACGCTGCTAGCCGGCCTCGTCATCTCGAATCTCAACTCCACCTTCTCGTCCTTCTTCCTCTCATTGTACAATGGCGATAGATCGAAACTATTACCCCATTACATCTTTTTTTCTATACTATTTCCTTAAAACTTTTAGACTCGTACAGATTAGGCACTAAACCGTCAAAGATTGACGTTGTTATTGAGTAAAGGGACCAAACTGCCTCGATGTTAATAGTACGAGGACTGAGTAATTTCGAGCTATAGTACAAGGACCAAAGAAGGCGAGTCGAAATAGTTCGGGGGAGTAAACCATAATTTAGCCATTGTAAAATGAACATGGCCATAAACTAAAAATATTGAAGAATAGAAAATGGCTTAACCATAAAAAGTTGAGAGTATGAATAAAAAATTAAAATAAAAGCATAGAAGAAAATTAAAACAAAGAAACAAATGAGAAAAAAATTATTGAGAAAAAAATATAAAGGGAAGAAGAAAAAAGACGCAATGCTTAAAAAAGAATTAAACTGAAAGAATGTTATAAGGGGAGAATACGACTAAAATGTAATAAACATGGAGTTTAAGGGGATATGGCTAAACAATGGAATACAAAAAGAAAGAAAATAATTAGACCAAAATAAAAAAGTAACAGTAAATTTTGATGGCTGACCCGTAAAAATAAATATTGTCATGTTTTGACCCTATTTTAAAAACTTTTCATGTTTAGGTTTTATTCTATGGTACTCTGTCATATTTTGGTTCTTTCCGTCCAGTCGGGCCGTTAGTTGCAAAGGGTTTTCATGGTTTTACCTTTTTACCCTCTGAGTTGGTGATGTGACATATTATTTTTCGGGAAAAATATTATCTTAGTTCTTATACTTTCATTTTTCTTAAGATTCTCACCTTAGTTCCCAACTTTTCTTTGACAAAAGAAGACGACCATTCCTGTAAAAAATGGTACTTAAGGAGTCCTTACTTGCTCACTGTTTTGCATCACCTCCGCTTGCTAGCTCGTCGGCCAATGCCAAAGGCAGCCGTGAAGCCTTCTCCCCCACACTTGTCTCACCTCCCTTCCGTTTCAAACTCGATTCCCTGCCTCCTTTCCAATTTCGTGCCCTCAACACCTAATAGTGATACAAAATCAATTATAGCCTCGTCAAAGTTGATTTTGTAATTCCCAAATTTTCTACCTCCCTCTTCTTGTACTAAGATAGCTCGTCAGCCAATGCCAAAGGCAGCCGTGAACCCCCAACCCATAACCATCGAATCTCTCTCCCTTTTTCCTAGATCTCCTATTTTTCTAGACATTTCATTGAATCAATTGCCATAAATAAAATAAATCAAAATTATAACTATCAAAACTGCACCAGATCTCAACATCAAACCTGGTAACTAAGACGACTTGGTCACCGGGTCCTGGCGATTTCAGTGATGTTTGGCGGCGAAAACGGTCAATGAAGATGCGGCAGCAAACAGAGGACATCTTGGCGGCGAAAACCATGAGATTGATTGAGGAGCCATCGTTAACCGTTGTCTACCCGTGCGAGAGGAAGATCAACCAGTCGAGCAAGCCCAAGATTCAGTAACTGGGTAGATGAGTTGACTTAATCACGATACTCACCGACAAGAATGAGATGATGGAAAGTGTTTTTTGTCAACTTGGCCTTGTCAAAATGGAGGATGGTGGTTGAACGGAGGAGCCGGCGGCAACAGGGGAGGGGCATAGGTAAAGGTTTTGGAGACTTTTTAGGTATAATTTGAAATTTAGGGGTTAGATTTTGGGAAAATATAAGTTATAGGACTAAAGTGAATTTTTTCTGACAATTTGAAGGGTAAAATGGTAAATTCGCAAGGATTCGTCCAACTTAATGGCACAACTGGATGGAAAGGACCAAAGTAGGACAGAGTACCCTAAAATAGGACCAAAATGGATCAAAATTTTAAAATAGGATCAAAACAGGACAATAATTATTTTTAAGGGACTACCAACGGAATTTACTCAAAAAAGCAAAAAGAAAAGAAAATGCTTAAATCATAAAATTTAAAAAGTTGAGGCCAATTTGAAAATTTATAGAATTGTAGGACAATAAAGGAGTCATTCCTTAAACAACAAAATGGGGTGGAAAAAAGTGAAAAACAACTCGTCTCGACGTGACCTTTTTCTGTATTTAAGCATACTTCTGGTTTGGCAAAAATAGATAGAAAAGGAAAAGGAAAAAACAACAAAGAAAAAAAATAATGGTTAAGTATGTGAAAACAATAATAGGAGAGCCGTGACATAAAAATAAAGTATAAAAAAGAAAGGAGAGAATCAGATTAAAACAAAAAGAGAATGGTTAAAAATAGAAGTAAAACATGTGGGTCAATGTGTAGAAAATACTAAAATGTGGGACAATACCGGAGTTTTTCCCTAAACAATCGGAAAAGTACAAAAAATTAAAAATAATTGTTCAGTATGAGAACTGGTGGCGGATCTGTTTGGGCAGTTGCCGCCACGTGTCTACGCAATTGACGCGTGTTGACGTTACTTGATGCCATTGGTGCGTGTGCGTTACGCGATTCTCGGAATTCGAGGAATGGGGGTCTGTTGGTAGTGCGTTAGTTGTTTGTCTTGTCAATGAAGTGATTGAAAGCGCGAGAGTTTGACTTATGCCATCTGTGTTTGTTATATAGCAGGTATTAATGGTGACAATATCGTAATAAGTCAATATACCGTTATTTGCACGTGATCTGTATTGTTCAGGTAATGTTTCTCCGGGAATATCCAATGCCTTGTCTGGGTAAACGTTTTGTTAAGTCCGGGAATATCACTTAGGTCCTTGTAATCACTTGAGTCTTGAGTTTTTAATGGGGCCCTTATGGTGGGCTATTAATTTGGGCCTTTTGGTATGCCTGTTTGGATGATTGGGTCTAGCGGCCATCAAGTCCCCCCTTTGTCATGCGGCCGACTGTAAGGAGTCCGAATAACTTTGAGTGTCTCCTCAGGTGACTCAAGGTGCTGACGGTCTGAAAAATTTTAAATGATTTCATCCCAACTGTATTTCCCGAACAACTAAGGTTCGAGATTTACATCATCTTTTTGAATTATCCCGAACAACTAAGGTTCGGGATTGCATCCTCTTTTGATTTTCCCGAACAACTAAGGTTCGAGATTTGAATTAGGATTTGCATCCTTTTGATTTTCCTGAACAACTGATGTTTCGAGATTCTTAGGACTTACATCCTCCTTTGAATTTCCCGAACAACTAAGGTTCGAGATTCTTTTGAAATAGGATTTGCCTCCTCTGAATTTCCCGAACAACTAAGGTTCGAGATTTTGAAATAGGATTTGCATCTTCTGAATTTCCCGAACAACTAAGGTTCGAGATTTTGAAATAGGATTTGCATCCTCTGAATTTCCCGAACAACTAAGGTTCGAGATTTTGAGAGAGGATTTGCATCCTCTGAATTTCCCGAACAACTAAGGTTCGAGATTTTGAGAGAGGATTTGCATCCTCTGAATTTCCCGAACAACTAAGGTTCGAGATTTGAAAAGAGGATTTGCATCCTCTGAATTTCCCGAACAACTAAGGTTCGAGATTTTGAAATAGGATTTGCATCCTCTGAATTTCCCAAACAACTAAGGTTCGAGATTTTAAGAGAGGATTTGCATCCTCTGAATTTCCCGAACAACTAAGGCTCGAGATTTTGAAATAGGATTTGCATCCTCTAAATTTCCCAAACGACTAAGGTTCGAGATTTTGAGTGTGTAACGGTTACTTTTTGATCAACGGTTGATGTGGATCGTGTTGTGACGGTTCACCTTCCCGGATATCCTTACATAAGGAGTAGTTCCAAAGTAGCTTTCCACATTTCATTCTTGCTCTCAATAGTTCATTCTTGCTCTCTTCGCTCTCTCTCTAGCTTTTCTCTCCTTTCACGACGGACAATCCATCGCTCAAAGAGGCGATCAGCTTTTTTCAACGGTGGAGAAGTGTTGAGCAAGTAGCTCCAGAGGAATACCTAGCACCTTTTCTCAACCAAGAGTCAGTTGTTTCAGGCAGTCTAGAGGGAGCTTCTGCCGTAGAGAAATTCTACCGCCGGTACCATTCTGTTGTGGACGCAGCTGCGAGAGTTTCGCCCGTAGAACTTGGGTCGTCAAACTGTCGCTCTTTTCTTCGTCCTGTTTCCCGAGGTACTTACAAATGGCCTCTTCCTTTCCACTTCTTTCTTCTGTTCGTCCTTCGGGGAGTTTGTTAGAAACTAGTGGTCCTATTCCCGAAGGATGGTGGTCCGAGGTTGACCATTTCCGTAGTAAAGCCACTCCCGAACTAGTAAAGCGTTGGCAACGCGACTTCTTCGTCCCTCGAACCGTAGCTGTTAGGGTTCCGACACCAGAGTGTCGTGTGTATGAACCGGGCGTTGGAAGCCTTGTTATTTTTAGGAGTCAACTGGAGTGTGGGCTTAGACTTCCCCGCACCCTATCGTTCAGGAGCTGGCCGAATCACATGGGTTAGCCGTCAATCAGTTGAGCCCGAACACCTTTTACCATCTAAACGCGTTTCTCATGTTGTGCGCAGTGTTCGGGGTAGAACAAAAAACTTCCACCTTTATGAAATTTTACAAAATTGTCCCGAACCCAAGAAACTACTTCTACTATTTCGGGGCTAGGGGGAATCCCATAAAGAACTTTAAGTTCAATTTTATCTGGGGCTTGCCTTCGAGCAAAAAGGGGTGGCACGGGGAGTTTTTCTTTCTGAAGCCTCAAGCGTCGTGGGACCTTGGACTGTCCGAAGGTAGGGGAACTTGTGGACGTGAAGGACCCCTCCCGTTTGTTGGAGTTGGAGGGCGCTCGGGAGAACTACGAAGCTTTTCGTAGCAAGCTGGGGCATCTGGTGCACTGGTTCGGGGGTGAACTTCCCGAACCATTCTCGATCCCAATCAACTGGGTTCTTATCAGCCAAGGGGTTTTATCCCACTTTGGGATAATTCAGGGTGACCTCGGAGCACTTAGGATCCGGGAAAGTTCCCCCTCCCTTCAAGACTTGGCTCTGGTCCGGCGTCTTCAGGGCGAGATCCCGCACAGTGTTTTTGTAGAAGGTTCATATCATTTTCTTTCATTCTTCTTGCACTTCTTATTTGTCACTAACTCTTTTTCTTTGCAGAAATGGCCCCGAAGATTGATCTGGAGACCTTGTTCAAGGGCATCCTGAAACCCAAGCCTGCCAAGGAGTCTTCCAAGGCTGGCCCTTCCCAACCTTCGACCTCGGACCCGAAGAAGAGAAAGAGGGACTCAGCTAAAGTCCCGGAGGTCACTGTACCCGAGCATCCCGAGGTTCAATGGCCTGTCCATTTGGAGGACACCACTTTTGAGGACTTGTTCGATGCTTACGATCGGGCTGGTCCTTCCCCGGACAAAAGGAGGCGTCTTCGGGGAAAGTACAAGGCTACTCCGATTGCAGAGGAGAGTGCTCCGGGAGTTTTGCCTTCGGACTTCAACTTAGGTAATCAACAGTTGAGTTTAAGGAATGAATGTTTCTGGAACATCTTCGGGAATCTAACCCGGATGTTTGGAGATAACCCAATTCACGAAGTTACCCGGGCACATTTCTGCTGTATAGGTCTAGGCTGGAGGGAGGCCCAGGAGAAGGCAAGGCAGGAGCGGGATGCCGAACTTGCCCGATATGGAGCAAACCTGATTTCGCGGGAGCCGAAATGAGTCATTCATGAGGACCAGAACCTCATGGATGAAGAGGATGCCAAGGAAATGGCCCCGGAGATCTGGAAAGGCATCTCCACTACCCGGACCATGGACTGCCTCGAGCACCAGTTCCCAGATCTGTCTGTGGCTCTGGCCCGGTCACACGTTATTACCACTCAGGTAAACCTTGGAAACATTCTCTTTTTTTTACTAAGTCATTATGACCCTGACACTAACATCCATTTGTACTTGCTGCAGCCTGCTTGCCTGACTGGTTGGGCCTCCCAAGTTTTCCAAAAAATGGACGAGACCCAAAGTAGTGCCGAACAACGGGCTACTAAGGCGGTTGCTGTTGTGGCGAAACTCATCCAAAGAGTTTCCCACTACGAGCAACTTCTGAGGGCGTCCCGGACATCCAGCTCTTCGGTCCTGGCTCTCCCGGATGATGTCCAAGGTGATCTCCCTGATCCTTCCATTGCGTCCCAACTTGCTGCAGTTGAGGCCTCTTTTCTGAGCACTGTAGCTGCTCAGAGAGATTCTGAGGAAGAGCTCCGGAAGGAAGTGGAAGCTCTTCGAAGGGAGAAGAAGGATGTTACGGTCACCCCGAGCGGGTTGTGACATGGGTGACCCGGGGCTCCGGTTTTGGCCTGCGGGTCATGTTTTTGGTCGGTTAAATGGCTCCCGGGACTTATCTGAGCATTATTTTGGGAAATCCTTCCATATTTGAGGTTGTGTGGGTCCCCCGGACATTTCCGCCGATAATAATTTTTCGGGGCCGGGGGGTTGTCTCGGGACGTACAGCGGGCTCGGTAGCACTTCCGGGACCTCGGATTGAGAAACCGTTTGCATATTTGGAATCGTGGGAACGTCCCGGATCCTTTTACGGAGTATAATTTTTGGGTGGGGACGTTCGGTCCCGGGCGACTCCCGGGGCTCGGGATGGAAATTTTCCGACGGCTTCAGTGGAAGGTATGTGTTATTTTAAGACGGATTTTATGGTTATTTTTGTGGAATTTTGGCGTGACGGGATTGTGGTTCAGGTCGATGTGTACGTACGTCGGGATTTACTCGGGTTCAGCAGACCCGGTAGGACATTCTGGATTTGCAAATGGACTTTGAAAACAGGTTTTGCGTGTGTTATGATATTCTGAGGATTGTGGTCAGTTTTGGTTTCAATTAGGGTTAGAAAGTTGCGTTTGGGGCTAAATTGCAAAGATTTGGAGAGTTGGAGGACTAAGTTGCAATTAACCCTAAAGTTGGCAATATGGGACAAAGGAAGAAAAGGTAGGTCGGCTGAAAGGGAGTTGATAAGGGACACTTGTTATCATGTGGTAAAATATGGAAAGGAAAAGAATTAAAAGAGGGAAAATATATAAAGGAGATAATTAGCCATTTTTGGCATTTTCATCTTCTTCTTCTTCCTCCTTTTGCCGCCACTATGGGACCTCTTCTTCAAGCTTCTTGTTCTTCATTTTCTTGGCAAAAATCAACAAGGATTTGAGTTCCAAAAGTGGTAAGCTTTCCTCCTTCATCTCTTTTCAAGATTGGAAACTTGATTTGGTTGGAAAAAGAGGAAGAAAATGGATTTAAGGTTTATTCTTTGCTACTAGTTTGAATGATCCTCTTGCTTCCAAATTTAAGTATGTTGTTCTTGGGATGGAGAGGAGTAAGAATCTAGGTTTAGATTTTGGAAAAACATCATGGAGGATAGAAACATATTTTGGCGAAAATTAGGGTTGTTTCTAAAGTTGATGTTTTGTTGGATTCTTGAATCATGCTTTGGATATGTTGTTCCTAGCATGATTCTAAGGCATTGTGTGGTTTCAATTTGATGGAAAACAGGTTGTGTGGAAAATCCCCAAATTGAGTGAATAGTGAATTAGGGTTTATGTTGAGTTTTGGTGATTTGGGTGAAATTGGATAGTAATCAAGCTTAAGAAGTGTAATTGGTGATTAAAGTGAGTAATTGGAAGCTTGAATGGATTGAATTGGGAATTTGGTGGAAAAGTGGTTAAGGGCCGAATTACTAAGATGGAACATTCTCTATGTTGGGGTTGTATGTTGATTGATTTGGATGGTAAATTGGTATCGGGGTTGGATTTAGGTGCGGTATGGTGTTTGAAACGTCGGTTTCGGATAATAATTGGGAAAGTTACCTTTATGCGGGTTTATCGGTAAAATGTCGGGAATGAAGGGTTTAAAGGTTGGAATGTGTTCGTGGGTGTTGGAATAACAAGGTTCTGGCTCGGTTCGTAAAACCGAGCTTTCTGTGGATTTTTGCGGGAAAGTGCGGGATTGTGCGGGGTTGGTTTCTGGGGTTGTATTTTGACGTGTTTTGATTGGTTTATGGTTGTTCAGCTTGATTCTGCCTTTGTGGAGCAGTGTGGGACCATCAGAGTTGAATTTGCACTTTTCGAGCCGGGTGCCGGGATTTCCCGGGAGTTGTGCTGCGGGCGGTGTTTTCGAGGTAAGGGTTCAACTTCTCTCGTTATACTTACTGGTATGGGACTTATGTATACGGATTTAGTTGAGGCGGGTTCCCGGGTTGAGGACGGTGGTTCGGTGATCCCGGGACCTGTCATATGGTAAGATGCATGTTTGTATTTGTTCTGTTTCAAGGCCTGGGTGGTCTTGGAGGCCACGGGTTTATATGTTGTTCTGTGTATCCGCGCTAGGCGCCTATATTTCTGTTTATACGTTTTGGTATATTATATTCTGTTTTACATATGCATGGTGATACGTTCTGTTCTGAGACGAGATTCGGATGGTCTTAAAGGCCACGGGTGCTCCTTGGTTCATTCAGGTGTATGCACCGAGGTGCCGACATTACTCTCGCGTATCCGCACCGGGAGTGCCGACATTGCTCGTGTGTCCGCACTGGAGGGTGCCGACACTTTACGTATATCCGCACCGGGAGTGCAGGTATACTTCTGTGACCCTACGACAGTTTGGGGATCGCGACCCCTGCCGGTACCGTGCTTCTGTTCTGTTCTGTATATTCTGACCTCTTAGAGAGGGCTGTCGTTTTGGGTCATTCTGGCGGTTGGACCGCGTACGATGGGTTCCGGCTCACCTCTGACTTTGCATACATGCATACGTATATATATATGTGCTTGTGTTTGTTCTGTTTTGCAGGTTCGGTTCAGCAGCACATCTGCAAACTGTATCTTACCTCAGCCCTTACTGGGTCCTCCCGAGGACTCACCCCTTATTGTTTACCACCTTTCAGGTTGGTCTGACAAGCAGCCGGCGGACTAGAGATACGCGGTGCTTTTGGTTTTGGTTTCAGCAGCAGCAGTAGTACCTCGTGCGGGAATATTCTGAGCGAGGGGTTTCCGGATTCCGCACCTAGGTATTCTAGGGTTTACTTTGGTGGCTCTGTAGGTGTAGTTGCATGCATGTATTTCGGATCATGATACTGTATATGACGTATGTTCTGGATTATGTGATGATTTTGTATCTGTCTTCTGAGTCGAGGGCGGAGCCCCGACTTGCCTATATTGGTTTTATGTACGAAATGGTTTCTGTGATTTGGTTAGCATGAATAATGAAAGGTATTCCATGAACTGCATGTTGGTTTGTTAAGTTGTTTTGTATACTTGCCATGTATGTGTTCTGTAGGTTGCAGGTCGTAGTACGACCATTCTGTTATTACGGGACGGGTCATGGGACCACTGCACGTAGCGGGTTTCGGTAGTACCGTTACCGCGCTTTCCGCCGTAGCTTCCGCTTCCGAACGTCGCGGCCGGCCCCGCCTCCGCAACCGGGCAGGGTGGTCGTGACAAAGGATCTTGCGGTTGATCTTGAAAATCTCAAGAATCACATAGATCAAGACCTCAAAGATCTCCGGGAGAAGCTCCAGGCATCCGAAGAGAGGACGGCTACTGTCCAGGAGGAGAAGGATGCTTGGGAAGAAGCTGTCAAGGATGCGCTTCGGATGGCCTTCGATAAGTACAGCGAAGGTTTCTGCCTTGGCCGGGGACAAATTTTGGACAGGAACCCTCACGTGGACCTCTCCGGGCTGGATCACACGGAAGAACATGAGAAGGATCCTTCGTGGTACGGGGAGGAGTTTTTGAAAGCTCCGGAGCCAGTCCACCCGGACTAGTTTAGCTTCCCTTAGTACTTCGTCTTTTCTTTTCTCTCTTTTTTTGTCCCTTTGGATGTATGCTCCGGGGAATGTAAATGAACCCTTTTGGGATTTAATGAAACTCCAAGTTTTGTTAAGTTTTGAACGTCAAACTTCTTCCCGTACATACATATAACTGTCTTCGGGTTTACACAAAGTACTTTCGCAATGCTTCCGAATGGAAAGAGTTGGAAAATTCTCTCCCTTCGGAATCTGATAACTTGTAAACTCCTTTTCTTTCTTCGGTAGTTACTCGGAAGGGGCCTTCCCAGTTCGGGGCGAATGAACCACCTTGTGGTCTTCGGGAACCCAACTTCGTTTATCGTAGAACTAGGTCTCCAACCTTGATGCCTTTAATCTTTACTTTTGAGTTGGCTGAGGTTGCAGTCCTTTGCTGGAAGGCCTTCCTCCTGATTTCTGCTTCTTCTCTTTTGCCTTCGAGGAAGTCCAAATTTTCTCTTAGTCCTTCCTCATTGGCACTCTCTTCGAAAACCGTGGCCCGGAGTGATGGGTTTGTTACTTCAATCGGGATGAGGGCTTCAGTCCCGTAGGCTAAGGAAAATGGGGTCTCCCCTGTTGATCTGCGGGGAGTTGTCCGGTAACTCCATAACACGTGCGGGAGTTCCCCGGGCCATTTTCCCTTAGCATTTCCAAGTCTTTTCTTCAAACCGTCCTTCACCGTTCGGTTCGATACTTGACTTGTCCATTGCTTTCATGGGTGCGACCGGAGCAAAGTGAAGCTTAATGTAGAATTCCTCGGCGAAATCTTGGAAACCTCCATCTGTGAATTGTGTCCCGTTGTCTATGACGAATACCTTCGGGCATCCGAACCTGCAGACGATGTTCTTCCAGATAAACTCCCGGATGTTGTCTACTGCGATTGAAGCCAATGGTTCGGCTTCGATCCACTTGGTGAAATAATCTACAACGATAATGCAGTATTTTACCCCTCCAGCGGCTTTTGGCAATACCCCGATCAAGTCTACTCCCATACGGCAAAAGGAATTGGATAATCCGAAGACGATACATACTCCGAGGGAACCCTTTGTATCTGGGCGTGCTCCTGGCATATTTTGCACTTGTTGACTAACTTCTTCGCGTCTTCTTTCAGGTTCAGCCAGAAGTAGCCTTGCCGGAGTATGACTGCTGCGAGAGCATCTGACTTGATGTGGGACCCGCAGGTACCCTCATGGACTTCCCGCAGGACTCCTTCGGTTTCTTCTTCACCGATGCACTTCTGGAGGGGTGAAGAGAAACCTCTACGGTACAGATGACATTCTACTATAACGAACTTGGTGGATTTTCTCTTCACCCTTTTGTCGTGATCAGATCCTCCGAGAGCACTACTTCGGTGATGAATTTCCAGTATGGTGCTCTCCATCCCGAAGTAATGCTCAATACCCGGAGATAACTGATGCTTGGACTTTCTCTTTCTTCATCATATGACGATGACTTGGAGAGTAAGTCGGCTTCGGAATTGAGAGCCCGTGGAATCTTTTCGATAGTTAGTTTCTCGAACTGAGCTGCTAATTTTCTGACATCAGCATATTTCTTGAGGCTTGGCTCCTTGACCTCATATTCCCCGTTTGTTTGTTGAACGAGAAGGTTCGAATCATTGCATGCTCGAAGAGATCGAATTCCGACCTTTTGAGCTAGTTCTAGTCCGGCAATTAAGGCTTCGTATTCGGCTGCATTATTCGTCACTGGGAAAGTAAATTTGATGGACCGGGTTGCTTTCATACCTTCGGGTCCTGCGAGCACCAATCCCGCTCCTTGTTTTTCTGCTCCCGAAGCTCCGTCTACATGAAGAGTCCATACGGGATTACTCTCAACCTCTGTCAAGTTGTCCTCGGATTCCTGGGGTAGTTCGGCAATGAAATCTACCAGGGCCTGAGCCTTGATTGCTCTCCTCTGTTCGTATCGTATTTCATATTCGCTGAGCTCGATACACCACTTCGACAGTCTTCCCGAATGATCAACTCGTTTTAGGATATCCTTGACCGGGACGTTGCTCCGGACTATAATAGAGAATCCAAGAAAGTAGGGTTTTAATCTCCAGGCAGAGAGGACCAAGGCGTAGACTAATTTTTGGATCACCGGGTAGTTGAGTTCGGCTCCGTGCAAAGACTTGCTGACGTAGTAGACTGGCCATTGTTTTCCTTGGTCATCTTCCTGAACAAGAACCGAACTCACGACCTTTTCTCCCACTGCAAGGTATACGATCAGGGGTCTGTCTTCGGTCGGATGCCGTAGAGTGGGCATCTCCAAGAGATAGGATTTAATCTCTTCCCATGCCTTTTGGCAATTGAGGTTCCATTCGAATCTTGCTCGGTCAGTCGCGTTTTCTTCCTTCGACTTTTTGTCCCCCTTCACTCCTATACGTCCGGGTTCCGCACCCTCTTTGATTAGAAGTTTGAAGAATGAGCGACACTTATCCCCGTACCGAGATATGAAACGGCTAAGGGCCGTGATTTTGCCGAGCAACCATTGTACATCTTTGATGGAAGCGGGTGTCCTAGAATCGAGCAAGGCTTTGATCTTGGCCGGATTTGCATCAATTCCACGTTCAGACACCATGAACACTAGAAACTTTCCCGCAGTTACCCCGAACACACACTTATCCGGGTTCAGGCGTAGTCCGTACTTCCGAATCTGACCGAAGACTTCTTCGACATTCCAAATAAGATCATCCTCCTCTTTGCTTTTTATGATGATGTCATCAACGTATACTTCGAGAATCCTTCCGATCTGACCGGAAAAGATTTTGTCCATTAGCCTCTGGTAAGTGGCTCCAGCATTCTTGAGGCCGAACGACATCCTGATGTAGCAATGTGTGCCGGAGTCACTTATGAAGGAGGTCTTCTCTTCATCAGCCGGATTCATCCGGATCTGATGGTACCCACTGTAAGCATCCAGGAAGCTAAGTCGTGCGTGCCCGGCCGTAGAATCCACCAACCTATCCACCGGAGGTGTAGGATATGAATCCTTCGGGCAGGCGTCATTCACATTAGTGAAGTCAATGCACATGCGCAGTTTGTCGCTATCCTCTCGAGAAGCTACTACGGGATTACTCAGCCATTCGGGATAAAATACCTCTCTTATTACTCCTGCATCGAGTAACTTTGAAATCTGCTCCCTGATGAAAGTTCTTTTGAAAGGCGCGTTGTTTCTCTTTTTTTGTCTTACGGGTCTGACGTTCGGGTCAACTTGCAAGCTATGTTGGATTACCTTCGGGTCGATCCCGGGCATATCACTTGGAGAGTAGGCGAAAAGATCTTTATTCGTTTGAAGGAGATTTACAAGTTTTGTCTTACTACATTCAGGCATATCTCTTGCTATCCTTGTAGTTCGTTCTCCTTCTAGGGCAACTTCTTCAGTTGCCGTTGTCTCTTCGTCCTCCTCTTTCGTGGACTTCGGTCCCGGACCCTTCTGGGCCAACGCCATGACATCCTTGGCCTCCTTCTGACTTACGTAGACAAAAGCATCGCCTTCATCGGTCTCAAAGGTGATAGTGAGGTACTTGACATCACTCCTCATGTGGATTGCACTCTGAGTTTCTCTCCCAATGATAGTGTTATAAGCCGAAGGAACGTCCACAACCAGCCATTTCACCATGATGGTGGTATACCGGGATTGTCCTTCAGGCCCGATTCCGATGAACATGGCGGGGAGCTCGATGCATCCGAGCACTGGCAATTCGTCTGGACCAACTCCATATGTTGCGGTCCTGACTGGGATCAGCCTACTTGTTTTCAACTTCAAACCTCGGTACGCCTCGGCGAATAGTACATCGGCATTCGAGCCATCGTCGCAGAGCACTCTCCTCACATCTATAGTCCCTATTCTGAGGGTGATGATGAGCGGGTCATAGTGCAGGAAACGTACCTCTGTCCCATTTGCTCGTTTAATTCTGGGGGCTGGATCCCCGTAGCTCAATGAGGTTATCTCCCTCGCCTTCCTCTTTCTTGCATTCGACCCGAGGGTTGCGGTTATGGTTTGTAAGGTTCCGGTTGCCTGAGGGGGAGATTTCCTTCCTTTGTTCTTCTCTTGCCCTGATGTGTCCCCCTGGACCTTCGCCTTCCCTCGGGAGAGCCCTTCTTCCGAAGGCATCTTCAGATATTCTCTCAAAGAACCTTTCTTGATAAGAGATTCAATGTACCTTTTTAATTGATAGCATTGTTCGGTATCGTGGCCGACGTCCCGGTGGAATTGGCAGTACTTTGAGGTATTCCATTTTGATTCCTCCGGCATGGCCCTTGGCCAACTGATCGTTCGGGTTCCTTGCCTCTGTAAGGCTGCAAGGATGTTTGTTCGGGTGGAGTTGAGAGTGGTGAAGTTCGGATTCCTTTCGAAGGGTTTCTTCTGTCCTCCCCAGCCTCCTTGCTCCCTATTAGGTGTTGGTTTGGAGTTGTCCCTTCTCTGTTCCCGATTTTCTCGGTTATCAAGCTTCCCTTCTCTTTGGGACAACATCTCATGGGCGATCATATGCTCCTCAGTTATTGCGTACATCTCTTCTACATCGGTGATGTTCTTTCGGGACAGCTCGTAGGCCAACCTGGAATTCGGGAGCAGGGCCTTTGTGAAGGCCATTATCCGGATATTATCCATCAGATCTGATGCGTGTACGGCCTCCCTATTGAATCGTTCGACGAATTCCCGAATTCCTTCATTCGGCATCTGTTTGATGTCGAACATCTGGATGACCCTCTTCGCGGATCTCTTGCACCCTATGAAGTGGGTGGAGAATTTGACGGCCAAATCCCCGAAGGTGTTTACACACTCCGGGAGGAGGGAGTTGTACCAAGCAGATGCCGGACCTCCTAGGGCCACCTCGAAACATTTGCATAAGGCTGCTTCGTTGGCACCCTTCAGTTCCATCGCCCGTTTATACTTTCGAATGAAAGCGTCCGGATCTCCCACACCGTTGTAGATTTCCAACGGGTGTGGTAAATTAAACGAGCGGGGCATCGGGCTTTCCCGGATTCGGACAGAGAATGGGCCGTTCTCCGTTGCTGACTCGTACTTGGCGTCGGGCCTGATTGTACTTCTTTCGACTTGCTCCAGGCGATGCAACATCTGCCTGATAATATCATCCCGTGGATCCCCGATGGCCAATCTTTCGGGCCTCGGGGACCGCTCTCTTCGGCTGTATTGGGGAGACTGGGACCTCTGCCGGCCTCACCGGTCTGTAGTGTTAGTTTGTCGTTGATCGTTCTGAGTCCTCCGGGATCTCCCAGACTTGTGTCTGTTGCTGCGTTCTTCCCGAAGTACTGCTCGCACCGTTTGAACTAAGTCCGGGTTTAATTGACTGTAGTTCCGGCGTGAGATGGAAGTTGGTAGTAAGGAAGTTGCTTCGTAGGATGTCTCTTTGGAAGAGCTCCGATAACTAGAATCAGCAGTTCGACCGTCAGTAGAGCCACCTTCTTCCGGTATTGATGGGTGGGACTGTGAATGGTCCTTTGGTCCTACTGAGAGGACTGGTCTCTTCGGGCCTCCACGGTTCCCACAGACGGCGCCATTTGGTGGCGGATCTGTTTGGGCAGTTGCCGCCACGTGTCTACGCAATTGACGCGTGTTGACGTTACTTGATGCCATTGGTGCGTGTGCGTTACGCGATTCTCGGAATTCGAGGAATGGGGGTCTGTTGATAGTGCGTTAGTTGTTTGTCTTGTCAATGAAGTGACTGAAAGCGCGAGAGTTTGACTTATGCCATCTGTGTTTGTTATATAGCAGGTATTAATGGTGGCAATATCGTAATAAGTCAATATACCGTTATTTGCACGTGATCTGTATTGTTCGGGTAATGTTTCTCCGGGAATATCCAATGCCTTGTCCGGGTAAACGTTTTATTAAGTCCGGGAATATCACTTAGGTCCTTGTAATCACTTGAGTCTTGAGTTTTTAATGGGGCCCTTATGGTGGGCTATTAATTTGGGTCTTTTGGTAGACCTGTTTGGATGATTGGGTCTAGCGGCCATCAAGAACAATAATAGGAGAGTCGTGACATAAAAATGGAGTAAAAAAAGAAGGAATATGGGTAAATAATAGAATACAAAAAAAGAAAAGAAAATGAAAAGAAAATGCTTAAATCATAAAATTAAAACGGGCCACTTTGAAAAATTATAGAAATGTAGGACAATAAAGAAATTATTCCTTAAACAACAAAAAGGGCATGGGTGTTCAAAAACCCGTAAAATCGAGAAACCAAATCAAACCACATGATCTGAAACCAAAAAACCCACTAATCTATCTACTTATCTACTAATCTACTAATACTATTAAAACAGGAACTTACGAAAGGATAAAACTATAATCTCCTATTCATCAGCTCCTTAGCGCCACTTGGACCACACTAAATAAATTGAGATATTCTGTCTTTCACAGTTTCCATCCTAATCAGTCCACTTCCTGTGCCAACATGGCAAGTCACGTTTTCTGTTCTTCATGCTCAGCATTTTCATTTTTTTTCTTTTTCGTTTGCTTTTGTTTTTTTTCTTGCAACATAAGTCTCATAATTCTATACTTAATACTTTTTATAGGGAATTATTTTTTTACCACCTTAGAAATATTATAATCAAGTTGAAAAATAACTTTTAGTAAACAACAATAACCATAAAATTTATTAATTCATCTAATTTCAAAAAGAGAAATCAATAATAAAACACATACCGTTAATTTAAATTTATTAAAAAAGAATAATAACTTTTATTATTAGATGAATTAGATGATTTTTAAAAAAAGATGAATTAGATGAATTAATAACTTATATTGTTATTGTAAGTTGGTTTACAAATTATTATTTCTAAGGTGGTAAAATAAAAAATAGTTCTCATAAAAGTACTCCATTTGTCACAGCAAAACTGGTACATTTGATCGCAAAATGAGAAATTTTCACGGTGCCCTGCTGGTCCGTCTTCATCGCGCTCATGGTTTGGATCTTGGGAGGCGGCATGTTCGTGGGGAAATCAGTCAAGATCTGTTTCCAATTACGGATGTGGAGCGTCCGACGGTAAGGGTGGTGTCGCGATGAGCGCTGGTAAGAGTGTTAGGTTCACGGGAATTTGGGTGGCCGATTATCAACCGGAAAAGGAGGTAAACCCATTGTGTCTGATTTTGAAGTGTTGTGTTTTTTCTATCCTCTTGCCAGGTTCTGATGTTAGAAAGTTCTAAAGATCATTAAGGGGGGTTCAAACATGGGATGGGTGAGAAAAAGAATCCGGTGATTTTTTGCGAAAATCATTGTGGAAAACCGAAAGAGTCCTGCCCGAAAACCTCCTCGGGGTGAAAAGAACTCCGCCTAAGTCCGACCGAAGCCTCCTCCCCCACTCCCCCCCCCTCTACTTGCTTGCGGGACCCACTTCGCCGCTGCTAGGGGAGGAGTGGGGGTGGGGAGGGTTGCGGCCTTGTCTCAGCTTCCGTTGATGATTCGCGGGGTCGCCGTGATTCACCGTAGGTCCGAAAGTGAAAATTTTGGATTTCACCGTAAGTAAATAGCGGGGGGGAGGGTGAGATTTTTGATAACTCACTCCAAATCACCAAAATTTGAAACCCCCATATTATATATCTTCTTGGACCTGCACACTTAGTGAATTTTGTGACTTTTATGTGTTATTTACCTTGACACATTTCATATGTTACAGAATATGAAAGGTCACATTGTAAACTGACGTTTGAAATTTCTACAAACACATAGACCATCAATTTCTGTTTACAGATACAACATACTGATGTTGCAACCCAAGAAAAGAACCCTAATCTACCAAACATCTAGAAAGAAGAGATGAAGTAGAGAGAGAAAGGTAGATCTTAAATTAAGAGTAATTATTCGATGTTTTTATAATCATAGTTGAGCCAGATACATTGAACCGAGGAAGGACCTCTTGTAACAATTGTTGGAGCTCTTGAAAAGCAATAAAGAAACTATGAAACTAATACATTTTTGTAAGGTTTGGATAATTCTATTATGTTGAATGACATTGTAGATGAAAGAAAGTGTTTAGTACTCCCTCCGTCCCCAATTAATAGATACATTTGACTTTTGCTGTTTCAAAGTTCAACGTTTGACTCAAATAATTACTAAGAAAAATGGTGAAAAAAATTCAAAAAAAATATATTAAGAAAATTTATACTTCAAATTATGATATGGATAAGAATTATTAAACTTAAAATGACTAAACACTCATGAAAAAAAATGATAGATTAAATACTGTGAAACAGTGAAAACAAATGTATCTATTAATCGGGGACGGATGGAGTATATTTTATCTTTTTTTTCCTAAACCCGTCTCGTAAGAGGGGTATAAACTAGTTACTTATAATATAAAGAATGAGAAGTTTGAGAGCAATCTAAAAAAATTGAATACTGCAATATAATGAAAACACTAAGCGTCACACACATCAGTTTTTTTAAATAGATTATAGTAAAATTTAATGTGATAAATACAGATTTTAATTCAATTTATTTTTCTTTTATGCACGATCTTGCCTTCCTCTTCCCCTCTTCGTTCTTATCTCTTTTCCAGATCCGTTTCCTTTCCTCTCTCTCCTCTCAATTCTCTCTTCCGCCTCCCAGCTTCTCCTGGTCGCGTACACAGTTGCCACTCTTCGGACACCAATGCATCGTCAAAAGCTAACGGATTGACGGAAACTCTTGTGAAAATCGAGGGCTTAATCTAAGATGGTAATGTATGAGCCAGAGTTGACTCCATCGTTAGCCGGTAAGTACGTCGAAAAGTGGGTCAGTTTGTTTGTCTTTCACCGTAGCATTGCCAATTTTCGTTTATATGGTTAGTGAAGATTCAGTGGATTTAGGGTTTATGGTTTACCAAGTTATGTGGAAAATTTGTATTTCTATTTTATGTTCTTCATTCACTTAGTTGTTCTGCCTTTTTGTCTATATCTTTGAGTTTCTCTCGCAATTTATTTCTTTATCAATGTTCACATTAGGTGAAGATAATGGCTGAGTATGGCATTGAACCCAATGAATATGCTCTTGTGGTGATTGCTCTCTTAAAGAGGCCTTACACGATTTTCCTGATAAAGTAAGTACCCCCATTGCTTTATTCCAATTTTCTTTCATTTTTTTAAAATTGATTCACTAATGAGCAAATTGATGTGATCATGAGAGCCGCAAGCAACAACAAAGTATCCCGGATGAAGAGGCGGGTGAATGAAGCTCTGAGCAACTCCGTGGCGAGGAGGTTCATAAGCTCAGCACTGATCCATGGTTCGGGCGATCACCCGACCAGAGAAAGCAACGCCTATGCGAGGACTCCACAAGAGGCCTCAAGGCAAAGGCAAGGCTTCTTCAAGCGAAGACATCCGGGCAATGGTGAAGCCCCTTCAGGCGAAGCCATTCCTCTGCAGCCTCAAGGCGAGGGCTAGGCTTCTTAAGCAAAGGCATCTCGGCGATGGCAAAGGCGAAGCCATTTCTGAGAAGCCTCACGGCGAAGCCCTCAAGCAAGAATCTCCAAAGTAAAGACTTCAAAGTGAAGGTAAAGCCTTCTTTGCGAAGCCTCCAAGAGAGGGCGAGGCCTTTTGCGAAGCCATCTCCGCTGAAGCTTCCGGTGAAGGCGAAGCCTTCAGCGAGGCCTTCCGGTTGACGAAGCCCCAAAACGAAGCCACCTATGCTCAAATAATGCAGCCGACCACTTCCAACCACTCCATCCCATCCGAACACTCCCTCCTTTAAAACAGACACTTGGGAGTTCAAATACTTACCTTTTACTTTATGCTTTTGGCATGTCTGCGCATGTGTCAGAGTCTGTTCCCTTCTCTTCTATAAAAGGAACAACAGGCTCCTAGAATAGATAGAACATATGTAAAGCTTAAGAAGGACAATTCCTTAAGCCCGGTTCGCAGGGCCCCCTGCTATTTTCCGCCATCCCCCTTGATAGATTAATATCATCAAGTTTAATATCTAGTATTGCTTAATCTCGTAGTTAAGAGGTGCTAGATCTTCCATCCTCCCATGCTTATCGCAGATATTGCCCAACCTCGTAGTTGGGAGGTGTCTGTGGCCGTCTCTATCCTTCTTTGTTCAATCGACTCCACCGAGCTAGATCTGCGCTTCCGTACGGTCTCGTGGATTCGCGTCAAGCGTACCCGTGATCGTATCAAGTGGTATCAGAGCCAGATCGCTTGCTGGAGTTATTTGTGATTTCTTCAAGGTTAAAACCTTTAACTTCTACTTGAAGAAAGATTTATCTTTGCGTATTTTCAAACCGTGTTATACTCTGTTCATTTTCTGTACCCCCCATATCCGCTTTTATTTCGGTTTATCTGTTGTGAGATTCTGTGTTAGAAGTTGTTGTTGTGTTAGCAACTTCATAAATCAAAAAGTCAAAAAAAAAAGAAAGAAGAAGAAGAAGAGAAACAGAGAAGAAGGAGAAAAGAAAAGAAAACGCAGTTGCAGGTTTTGCGCAAGTCGCAAGTTTCGGATTCAATCCAAAACCGCAACGTGCGAAGTTTATCTGCTCAAAAGAGAGAGGTTGTAGTCGAAAAGTGAAAAGGAAGTGGTGTATAAAGCTTGGTTGTTTATAGCATAAAGGAAATCGAATCTGTGTTCTTGATATTCCTGGTGTTCATATGAGTGTTCTTACAGTTCATACCAAAACTCATATGAATAGTGACCTTGATCTAATTTCGATTTCGAATTTGAGCCAAAAACTGTTTGTGCGCCAAAACCTCTTTTCAGACCCTCTTGTATATTTTCTGCCAACAAACCCCCCCTCCATTTTAACCTAGCTTGCTTCAAGTAACTAGTACTTCTTTGCTCAAATGATTTTTGCATGCTAGAGGTTATCTTGTGATATTCATTTTTCGGGGTTTTGGCACTGTGAAGAGCAAGCTTTGAGAGCTACAGGCAAGAGGAAAGAGGGAAAGCCGAGTGTGACCCCCTCGCGAAAGGGCAGACCCCTTCGCGAAAGGAGAGACTTAAACACGTGAGCGTGAGCGGGACTAACTTTATTGTTTACATGTGCAGGCGAACTCATGGCGGAAGAAGATTTCCATTTCATCGGGTTTCATCCCTTGACAAAGAGATGCAAACTTGAAGAGAACTTATGGCATTGGATGGAGAAATTGGAATACCACTTTTGGTATTACCAATTTCATGGTGAAGAAAGATTAACCTTTGCCATAAGGTGCCTAAAAGGAGAAGCCCAGAGATGGCATCGCCAAGAGCTCGCCCAACTAAAACAATGTGGCGAACCCCTATTCGGACGTGGAGTAAATTGAAGAGGTTGCTATGGCAAAGGTATGGTTCCCACAAGAGGAGCCACCCTCGCCATACTACCAAATGAGGCCCCCATCGCGCCTTACGCCTAGCGACTCCACCCGACTCCGCCACCAAAATCCACTCGAAGGGTCTTCGCCCCAAAGCGAACTCAGTCCCTCGAATGAGAGGAGGCGAGGACCCCCATCGCCACAAACCCCCTTGGCCGAGCTGCACACCCCCAATGCTTGCGTAACCCAAACCCACACCCCAAATCCAAACCCTCCCCAAGATCCAACTGAAGAAACTCTCTCTCAACTGATTGAAAGACTCAAGAATGAGTACATCGAGTATGAGAGAGAGAGAAAGAAAAGAAAAGAGAGAAGAAAGGAAAGGGCTCTCCAAAGCCAACCGAGTGAAAAGAAAGACTCACCCGGCCTTCAACCAAACTCCAAGAAGAACTAATAACATCTTCTCAATCCCGTTGTTCTTCTTTGGTTGTGCAGAAAAATGAAGGGCCGCGGATGCGCTAAGAGTTGAAGAAAGCGAAAGCGCCACGGCGTTGGAGGAAGGAAGAGCCCCATTGGGAGTTCCAGCAGAGCCCACACTTGAGGAAGAGGCCCCACCCTTACTAGGAGACAAGAAAATATGCGAAAAGGACCTATACTTCCCTAACTTGGGAAAAGGTAACTTGACTCTTTCTCTTAGCAATGAAAGGTATGCGCCTAAGTGCGAACCCCTGGCTTCCTTAAGTTTAAATGAAACAAACATGGGTGCTTGAACCTGAAAACATGCATCTTCTCGTTTCTGAGGTAAAGAGAAAGGGCGGAATGTCCATCTCTGAATCTCTTATTTGTGCTAAGGCTAGTCTTTGCGATACACGCGAAGGCGTTTCTTTTATGACTAGCTTAGCCTTTTCTTCTTCGTCTTGGGAAGCACAAGTGCATGTGGTTTGCGAAGGCAAAGCTTCCCTTGACCCACCCCCTCTCCATGAACAAAGGTCTACACTTTTTAGACCGCATGCTTTCCTTGAGTATAAATTCATTGTTAATAACATACAATACTCTAGGAAGCATGTCATGAATTTTTATCGACTTTTGTTCATGATCACGATGCATATAGGAGTCATCATGCTCACGCAGTTATATGCATCTTCACTGCGACCCCCCCTAGTCTCCACTGATGAGCTTTCATTCACTAACCCCTAATGTTCTGTAAAAGTTTGTTGTGCTTGTTTCATTTGCAGAAATTTCTTCCCTTTAGATTCGAGGACGAATCTTTTTAAGAGAGAGGGAATGATGTGATCATGAGAGCCGCAAGCAACAACAAAGTATCCCAGATGAAGAGGCAGGTGAATGAAGCTCGGAGCAACTCCGTGGCGAGGAGGTTCATAGGCTCAGGCAGCCTGATCCATGGTTCGGGCGATCACCTGACCAGGAGAAAGCAACGCCTCTATGCGAGGACTCCACAAGAGGCCTCAAGGCAAAGGCAAGGCTTCTTCAAGCGAAGACATCCGGGCAATGGTGAAGCCCCTTCAGGCGAAGCCATTCCTCTGCAGCCTCAAGGCGAGGGCTAGGCTTCTTAAGCAAAGGCATCTCGGCGATGGCAAAGGCGAAGCCATTTCTGAGAAGCCTCACGGCGAAGCCCTCAAGCAAGAATCTCCAAAGTAAAGACTTCAAAGTGAAGGTAAAGCCTTCTTTGCGAAGCCTCCAAGAGAGGGCGAGGCCTTTTTGCGAAGCCATCTCCGCGAAGCTTCCGGGTGAAGGCGAAGCCTTCAGTGCGAGGCCTTCCGGTTCAGACGAAGCCCCAAAACGAAGCCACCTATGCTCAAATAATGCAGCCGACCACTTCCAACCACTCCATCCCATCCGGAACACTCCCTCCTTTAAAGCAGACACTTGGGAGTTCAAATACTTACCGTTTACTTTAGCTTTTACCTTTTTACCTTTCTAGGATAGTATGCCTGTTTAGGCACTTTATGCTTTTGGCATGTCTGCGCATGTGTCAGAGTCTGTTCCCTTCTCTTCTATAAAAGGAACAACAGGCTCCTAGAATAGATAGAACATATGTAAAGCTTAAGAAGGACAATTCCTTAAGCCCGGTTCTCACCCCCCCCTGCTATTTTCCGCCATCCCCCTTGATAGATTAATATCATCAAGTTTAATATCTAGTATTGCTTAATCTCGTAGTTAAGAGGTGCTAGATCTTCCATCCTCCCCATGCTTATCGCAGATATTGCCCAACCTCGTAGTTGGGAGGTGTCGTGGCCGTCTCTATCCTTCTTTGTTCAATCGACTCCACCGAGCTAGATCTGCGCTTCCGTACGGTCTCGTGGATTCGCGTCAAGCGTACCCGTGATCGTATCATCCACCACCACATATATTTCTTTGACATATAAATCATATTTTACTGAAAGGCTTCTGTGGCTGCATTGTCGAATTTTAATGGCTTCAGCTGGCTTTCATCCCGGAAAGAACTTTCGATATATATTTTTCTTCTAATAATCATATAGATCTTTTTGAACTTGTATATGAGGAAGCCTAAATAAATACTCTAGTATCTGTTAATCAAGAATCGCAAGTTAACAGAAGGCTATCTAGAAGAAATTTGGTTTGAAGTCCTACTAGCTTGTAAGATAGAGTCCTGCTAGCTTGAAAGATGATGATCGAGGTATCTGGATTGTTTCGAGAAAGGAGAATGTCATATTTCGGTAATATTATTTTCCCTCCCATTTTCATTTTGGCTATTAAAGTTTTAGTGTAATGATGAAAGTTGTTTCTGTTTTCAATTTTCTTTAGTACATTCATTCTCTAATGGTTATCTGTTTTTTTTCTTAAACATTATAAGTATTTGAAAATCCTGTTCAGTTTGATTACTTTCTGTTAGATTTTAAACGTATCTGAGAATTATGACATATATAAGCTGCAAATATTACCGTATATATACAAGCAATTTCATATCTGTTGTTGCACTGGTTGGAGAAGCAGGAGGGGCTTATAACAGTGACAGGAGTTGTGTGAGTAATACATTTGTTTTTAGCTTCTGGTTAGTCATTCATTACCTTCTACATAACTTTCCTTGTTCCATTAGCCTATCCAACTCTGGTTTTTATCTTATCGTTTTTTACCAAATAGATTGTTACAGCCCAGAATCGCACTGCTAACGATCAACTTAGATGCCAACACAACTGTTCATGTTTGGCTATCAACTGGAAATGCTCATGATCATTCTCTGTCATATCGTTCTCTCTGATTTTGTACGTAAATCAATTCCAGTTTTTCTTCTAAGTTACTTTTCCTCTTCTGATTTTGAATTCATAAAATATAATGAAGTTATATTGAAGGTGTTCTTTGGTTCTGTGAATTAGCTAGAAGAAGTGCTCAATTTTTGTTTTGTAGTTGTGGATTTTGATTGTTTGTGGCTTGGTTAACTTTCAGACAAAGGACATAAGTGGGAGTGAAGGATCCGATAACTACAAGAAAAGTTCAGAAGGCTGACAGGGACAAGCTGAGGTAGCTTGCCATTAATGCCAGTTGCCATTAATTCAAGCCGAAACGGCCGTACAATTTGACGATACGCCGATACAATTTTTGCCTAAACGGCGTTTTGCTTCCCACTGACATCAAACGAAACCGACGATCATCTAACGGCATTTAAACGAAATTTAATACTATGTCTATACCACATCAAGTACGGTAGAAAAACAGCTAAAGATGTTCCCAGCCAACTTCAAAAGAGCTGTACGAAACTACCTCAGCAGACGAGCAAAGGACAAAATGGTATACATAAAGGTACATAACACACTTCCACTTTTCGAGGGGGAAGACATGACATATGAACCACATCACATTTGCAAGATGGGAATCGCCGCAGAAGACGCATTTGAACCCATGGACAACCTGAACAGAGAATTGAACCCAATCATCTTGACGGGCCAATTTATTAATGGATACATCGGGGTTTGTGAAAAACTCCAGAAAATTGGACCTAAAACAATGATCAATTTTGTATCCGAACAAATTATACTGATGAGTGGATTCAAGGAGGACATGTCTGAAGACCAAGAGAGAGCCTTGATTGGATTCAAGACTCCAATAATCCAATTAAACCAGATTGAAGACATGAGATTAAAATCGGAAATATGTAATTCAATCAGAATAATTGGAAGTCATCACTGTACGGCATGTTCACCAACACCAGCAGAAGAGCACCGGAAGATAGAATGAAGCGAGACACCATCCTCAGCAGGAATGCTCGAGGACCCATTCGAAGAAAGCCCACGGGCTAACATACCAGAAGACGGAAGCCCAAGCAAAAATACAAAAGCCCAAATGTAGCGGCCCAATAGAAGAAACGTCAGCGGTGGTGACGTAAAAAACCAATAATGTAAGGCCAATAATATCGGCCGACACCTTATCTTTACTTTTCGGAAAGTAGCCACGTGTTCGGCTATCTTTTCCCTGCTTTAATTATTGGACAGCTTTAGACCGCTGTAATATGTAAAGACTCGCTCCCTGATTTTTGCACGATCCCAATGCTAGCCTTAAGACTTAGTACCATAGTCGAAGGAAGGAAGGAAATGGATGCTCGAAGCCAACAGGCAGAGATTACTTATCTCACCTTAGACAGTATGGCCTGGATCCCTACGCAGAGTCGAAAGACTCAATCTAGAACCAGAGAACTCGGCATACAACGCCGCAGTTAGGTTCACAAAACACCAGAAATCAACTCAACTCACGATGCAAGAGCAAACCAGCAAGGCAACACCAGATCATCAAACCAAGAGAAAAAGATCAGGTAACATTTATGGAAGCATTTTGGTATAAAAACGCACTAGACTAGACAAAGCCTTAACTGATTTAGTATTAGAAAATAACACCCATCAGATTATATGAAGAAGAACTAAGAAACATAAACAACACACTATTCAGATTTGAAAACTTGATAGAATTAGGATTCACAGAAAAACATAACCTGTATCTAAGAAGATATCAACTACAGTCTTTAATAAAAGAAGCCAGAAATAAATTCTATAAAGACTTAGCACACTACCATAATATAGAAGTAATAATGTCAGCAGCTTAGATCTAAAACATGACAGATGTAGAAGAAATATTCACGTTTGTAGAACAAATAGAAGAACAGAGTTACTATGCAGATATACTGATAGAAAGACGAAAGATAGAAGAGATTGAAGAAAAAAGCTTATGCTACCTCTTATAAACTCAGAAGAAATCAGTAAAATGATATCTAAAATGAAAAGAGAAGATCAAAAGAAAATAGGAATGATCCATATAGGAACGATTCAGATCCTAGTTAGATCCACGTACCTAAAAGGAATAGATTCACCAATAAAAATTATAGTTATAGATGAAAGGATTAAACACACCCAAGATAAGATAATCAGAATGGATTAGTTGTTTCTCTCCCAAAAATGAAATTATTTCAAACAACAATCAGATTTTGGGGTCATGATATTAAAAATGGTCTAATCAACCCAATCTCATGAAGTCTTGAATTTATTACAAAATTTCTGATGAAATAAAAGATAAAACTCAATTACAAAAATTTCTAGGATGTCTTAATTATGTCTCTGATTTCTTCAAATATTTAAAAATTATCTGTAAGACTTGCTTGAGTATTCCGAATCCAGATGTTGATTTAATTGTTGAAACAGAAACAAAAATTAAAAGGGAAAAATTCTGAATCCCGAGTGAGATTCACTTTAGGATTCTGGAATCAAACTCAAATAAATTATAGTACTATCAAAAAGGAAATACTTTCCATAGTACTTTGAAAACGGTCGGGTTCAAGCGGGTTTCGGGTCGGGTCGACCCGGACCCGAATATGTATAGCCGTTTTTATTGAACCCGAAAATGGCCCCTTTTTATTTCGGGTCGGGTCCACCCGGACCCGAATCGGGTCGGGTTGGGTCGGGTTGGGCCATCAGACCCGATTCATGGATTGAAACGTTTTTTTTTCTCTATAAAGGTCTAAACGCCAAAACATTCAACATCAAATACATGCAAACATCAAAACATTCAAACATCCAAGTCTAAAATACATCTAAAGTCCATATACAAATAAAAATGCATGAAAATATATAAGTCCAAATGTCCATATGCAAATGTCCAAAAGTCCAAATACAAATGTCCATATGCAAATGTCCAAGAGTCCAAATACAAATATCCATTGCAAATGTTCATCCTTGGCTCCTTGCTACAAACATCCTTGGCTCCTTGCTACACTGAATAGCTTTGGGGCATGTTATCAGATGTTAGTCCTGAAATTTCGTTACCTTCTTGGTAACTACTAGGAATGTTTACATTCATTGCTTCACAAGCAAGTATATATTTTTCCCTGGAATGCGTGAGAAGATACATATCAATATTGCTAAATAGATAATAAAATGACAAGAGATCACTACCTTAGAAGCTTTTCTATCCTTCCTCCAAAAGTGTCAACTACAAGAGCTTTAAGCTTGCTATGTCTCAAAATATCTTGCAAGTCATGCATGCATGCAAGCAAAAATCATAAGAGCCATCTTTGATATATCTCGTGTGCTACACAACGAGCTACATCAAGAAGGTCAATCATCTCGCATCAAAGGCAAAAGGAAAAGAAAACAGATTAGATAAGAGGCTAACAAAGATGGTACATTATCATAACATCAAAACAGCAATCAGGTAAGCTGAGAGCAGAAAGAAACCATCATATTCTTTCTCATCAATATTAAGGTTACGCATGAAAAGTCCTAATCAAGCAGAAAAAAGCATAAGTCCTAATCGAGCAGAAAAGACAAAACCTACAACCTGGAAACACTCAAGGGAATGGAGTTCAGACCAACTGCTTTCACTTGTCAATATTTGGCAATGCAGGAAAAAGCTCAACCATAATTGCTTCAATGTCTATCCATTTGCTTGATCGCATAAATATTATGCAGTTATCTTCCAAGTGGACAAACTGGAAATAAAAGAACAAAGCAAGAAAACAACTAACAAAAGCAAGAATAACATTTCGCTTCCTTCCACAAAACATTTATCTCTAATCGATCGAGTGTATAAAATTTTAACAGGATCAGCATTATAGCTCCCTTTTGAAAATTCTTATTCAAGAGCCTTCATTTTTCATGGATCACAGTATCACATAAACAAAGCTGATACGAAAATCAATGGCAGGTTACTAAAATACGAAAATCAATCACCATAAACAAAGCATCAAAAATTCTAAAATACTCCATTAAAGAAGATTCACTAACATGTAAAAATTCATCATTTATGTACAATCAAACTTGTTTTCGATGTAGGATTATACCAAGCTTGATACGAAAATCAATGGCAGGTTACACGGTCATGGAACAACCGAACAAGCTTGATACTTCAAGTAAGCATGGCAGAAGAAATCGTACCAAGAAGTAGGATTATTCGGTGCTGGATGCGTGTCTGCACTGCAGCTGCTCCACTGCTGGTCGTCTACTGATACGTTAGGGTTAGAGTCTTAGAGAGGCAGAAAGAGAGGCGAGAGCTTGCTAGCTACTAGGGTTCGAATTTTCGGCAGAGAGAGAGGTGAGAGCTTGTTGTTGTGGTGTTAGGGTTGCAAGTTTCGAATTTCGGCAGAGAGGGCGAGAGAGATGAATGATGATACTGAGAGTGACTGAGTGTGAGGTTAGAGTTGGCTGGCAGGGTTGGGTTTGGGCTGGGTGGGCTGGGCTGGGTAGTAGGTTAGTTAGGCTAGGTTAGAGTTCAATGGGCTTGGGGCAATCAAACTTTTCGGGTTGGGTTTCGGGTTTTCGGTTAAACCCGATGGTCACCCGATAACCCGACGATGACGGTCGGTTCGGTCGGGTTGCAGACACATTTCCCTCACGGAACCGCCCAACCCGTTAATTTCGGTCCGGGTTCGGTCGGGTCACGGTTACGGGTTAGACTTTCACCCCTACATGGAAGTGCAACAATATTTCGATTGGTGGCCGTTTAACATGGTGAAGTCGGTCCTTGGTAGCCTCCTGCTTTACTTCTCAGTGTTTCGTGCTCTTAGAAAAGTCCTAAAAAACCTTGAGAGCCTTCGCAGAAATTTCTTTTGGGGGGGAAATAGTGAAAGGAGGAAAATAGCTTGGATTTCATGGGACAGAATTTTGGGGGACTGGGAAAAAGATGGGCTAAATGTGGGGAGTCTTGTCACAAAAAATAAGGCACTGTTAGGGAAATGGTGGTGGCGGTTTAGAGTGGAGGAGGGGTCTTTATGGGTAAGAGTTATCAAATCTATTCACGGTGAAGAGGGAGGGTTCAATTCTACTAGGAGTCCCGCCACCGGTGTTTGGGGGATTTTAAGAATTGGGCGGGATCTAAAGAAGAGAGGTTTAGATTTATCCGAAGGTTTTCACGTAAAGGTCAGTAGCAGTAGAAATGTTCGGTTTGGGAAGATGTCCGGTTAGGGAGTCTAGTCTTAAAGTTAGGTTCCCTAGCTTGCACTGGATGCGGATGTTGGGTGTCTAGTGTCGACAGAGGGGTTTGGAGAGGTGGGGTTTGGAGTTGGGTTTGGCGATGGAGGAGAGTCCCAGAGGTCGATTTATGTCCGATCTTTCTGAATTATCTCGTGTTGTTGGAAGAATGTTGTATTTCTGCAGATGCCCTGCACTCTTGGCAATGGCGCTGGGATAAGTCTCGGTTCCTTCTCGCCTCGCTTTCTCCAAACTCATTCAGACGGTGGTGCTCACTTCCTCCTTGTCCCTTGCCGCAACTCCTCGGAATCCTTGGATCCCGATCAAGATCAACATTTTCGCCACAGCGACATCGACTACCTCCCATCAAAAGTTCGGCTTTCAAGACGCGGTGTTCCTCTCGAAAGCTTAGGTTGCTCTTCCCGTAGTTGCAGCTTCGAGCAAACACTCATGTTCTTAGCTCTTGCACTCCAGCCTTCGCTCTGTGGCCCAAGATATTCCTATGGTGTCAAATGGGTTCTTTCTTCTCTGTCGCCCAGGAGGAGCTACTTTCGAATGCTACTCTTTTCATCGTCCCTTTATCATTCCCTCGGTGTAGAGGTTGGTGGGCCATTCGTTGTATCACGGCATGGTCTCTTTGGACGAGGCGAATTCTACTATCTTGATTCTCCTTCAACGCAGTTTGCAGACTCTTTCGGACATTCACCTCTGTCCCATCTTCGATCTCCAACAGTTCTCCAAGGCGAATTTCTCTTGGTCTCGCATGGATTCTAAATCCACTTGAGGCAATAGGGAATTGTTAGTCCTTTCATCCAGCTTCTCTTTTCCTCTTTTGATGTATCTATACTTTTGGGGTGTCTCCGCCTCCTCCAGAGGCCGAGCTTAGGGTGAAAGTCTAACCCGTAACCCGTGACCCGACTCCGAACCCGGACCAAATTAACGGGTTGGGCGGTTCCGTGAGGGAAATGTGTCTCGCGCAACCCGACTCAACCGACCACATACGCCGGGTTATCGGTGACCATCGGTTTAACCCGAAACCCGAAACCCAACCCGAAAAGTTTGATTGCCCCAAGCCCATTTCACCCAACTCTAACCTAGCCTAACTAACCTACTACCCCCACCCCCACCCAAACCCAACCCCGCCACCCAACTCTAACCTCACACTCAGTCACACTCAAGAATCAGATCATCATTCATCTCTCTCGCCTCTCGCCAAATTCAAACTTGCAACCCTAACACCACAACAACAAGCTCTCACCTCTCTCTCTGCCGAAAATTCGAACCCTAGTAGCTAGCAAGCTCTCGCCTCTCTTTCTGCCTCTCTAAGACTCTAACCCTAACGTATCAGTAGACGACCAGCAGTGGAGCAGCTGCAGTGCAGACACGCATCCGGCCGGCACCGAATAATCCTACTTCTTGGTACGATTTCTTCTGCCATGCTTACTTGAAGTATCAACCTTGTTCGTAATCCTACATCGAAAACAAGTTTGATTGTACATAAATGATGAATTTTTACCTGTTAGTGAATCTTCTTTAATGGAGTATTTTAGAATTTTTGATGCTTTGTTTATGGTGATTGATTTTCGTATTTTAGTAACCTGCCATTGATTTTCGTATCAGCTTTGTTTATGTGATACTGTGATCCATGAAAAATGAAGGCTCTTGAATAAGAATTTTCAAAAGGGAGCTATAATGCTGATCCTGTTAAAATTTTATACACTCAGTCTGATTAGAGATAAATGTTTTGTGGAAGGAAGCAGGAAATGTTATTCTTGCTTTTGTTAGTTGTTTTCTTGCTTTGTTCTTTTATTTCCAGTCATCCACTTGGAAGATAATCGCATAATATTTATGCGATCTAGCTAATGGATAGACATTGAAGCAATTATGGTTGCGCTTTTTCCTGCATTACCAAATATTGACAAGTGATAGCAGTTGGTCTGAACTCCATTCACTTGAGTGTTTCCAGGTTGTAGGTTTTGTCTTTTCTGCTCGATTAGGACTTATGCTTTTTCTCGCTTGATTAGGACTTTTCATGCGTAACTTAATATTGATGAGAAAGAATATGATGGTTTCTTTCTCGCTCTCACTTACCCGATTCTTGTTTGATGTTATGATAATGTACCATGTTAGCCTCTTATCTAATCTGTTTTCTTTTCCTTTTGCCTTTGATGCAGATGATTGACCTTGCTGATGTAGCTCGTTGTGTAGCAGGCACAGATATATCAAAAGATGGCTCTTATGATTTTTTGCTTGCATGCATGCATGACTTGCAAGATATTTTGAGACATAGCAAGCTTAAAGCTCTTGTAGTTGACACTTTTGGAGGAAGGATAGAAAAGCTTCTAAGGTAGTGATCTCTTGTCATTTTATTATCTATTTAGCAATATTCTGATATGTATCTTCTCACGCATTCCAGGGAAAAATATATACTTGCTTGTGAAGCAATGAATGTAAACATTCCTAGTAGTTACCAAGAAGGTAACGAAATTTCAGGACTAACATCTGATAACATGCCCCAAAGCTGTTCAGTGTAGCAAGGAGCCAAGGATGTTTGTAGCAAGGAGCCAAGGATGAACATTTGCAATGGATATTTGTATTTGGACTCTTGGACATTTGCATATGGACATTTGTATTTGGACTTTTGGACATTTGCATATGGACATTTGGACTTATATATTTTCATGCATTTTTATTTGTATATGGACTTTAGATGTATTTTAGATTTGGATGTTTGAATGTTTTGATGTTTGCATGTATTTGATGTTGAATGTTTTGACGTTTAGACCTTTATAGAAAAAAAAACGCGTTTCAATCCATGAATCGGTCGATGGCCCAACCCGACCCAACCCGACCCGATTCGGGTCCGGGTGGACCCGACCCGAAATAAAAAGGGGCCATTTTCGGGTTCAATAAAAACGGCTATCCATATTCGGGTCCGGGTCGACCCGACCCGAAACCCGCCGAACCCGACCCGTTTTCACCCCTACTTCCATGAACTCATTCTATGTTGTAGCTTGTCTGAGATAACTTTCCATGAATCCACTTTCCTCATACTTGTGCCAACCGACATTCCAGGTAAGCAAATGGAAGAGAGCCACTTTGCACCCCACTATCCGAGCAACCGATCTACCACTGGAGTTTCAATTCCTACACCGAATAAGGTGTCTTGGAAAGGTTTACTGATAATCCGAAATCGATTGGAAATTCTTGAGAAGACATAAGATGTTTCTCAAGTTTCTCCTATCCCATTGCCAAAGAATATTGTGTCATCAGCATACTGTAAATGTGTGACTTCTAGGCCTGAGTCCCCAAGCTTTAAGCCTCTGAAGATACGAGATTACTTAGCAGCCACCAAGATCACGTTTAAACCTTCAGCAGCAATCAAGAATAAGAAGGGTTATAACGGATCAACTTGCCTAAGACCTCTTTCCATTCTCGAATTCCTTTGTAGGGCTACCATTCACCAAGACCGAGACGGAGGCGTAACCGAGACATTGATAGATCCAATCTACCCATTTCTGCCCAAAACCCATTTGCTGCATAACCGAGATTAGGTACTTCCAATTGATACAGTCGAAAGCTCTTTCAAAATCAATCTTGAGAACCATTGCCTGAGAGTTTTGATTTTTAATGTTCTGAACCATTTCATTCGCTATTAGGACCCCATCTGTAATTTGCCTACCTTCAATGAAACCTGTCTGTGTGTCTCCAATTAGAAGAGGAATCGCCTTCTTTAACCTTTCTGCTAGAACTTTGGCAAGAACTTTGTACTGACATCCAATTAAGCTGATTGGTCTGAAGTCTTTGAGACCACTGGATCTTTGGACTTGGGAACCAGAGTGATGAAGGAAGAGTTACAGCCAAGACCTATCTTCCCTCCCTTTTCAAAATGCTTGAAGAACGCCATGAAATCCACTTTAATGATGTCCCAGAAAGTCTTAATCAGATTGAGAGACATACCATCAGGACCAGGAGATTTGGAGCCTTCACAAGACCAAACCGCAGCTTTGACTTCACTTTCAGAAAACGGGGCCTCTAATTTTTTGCAAGCAGACTGATCTAGTTTCTTAAACCTCCCACTCGTTAAAACGGGCCTGACATTATTTGGTTCCTTGAACATCCCTTCATAATACCTGAACACCTCCTGTTTTATCTGGAGGGGATCCTCAACCCATTAACCATTAATGTTAAGACCACTCAAAGAATTTCTTCTCATTCTTTTCTTAATCGCGGCATGAAAATTGAGTTCTCATCACCACCGCTGCCCACCTGATTTTTGCTTTTTGTTTAAGCATATTATAAATCGATTTTCTGTGAAAGCCAAGTTTGATAAACATGCCAGACGGTCTCTTTGTTCTTGCTCGGATAAATCCCGACTCGCCGCCACATCCCATTTTTCTTTTTCACTCCGAGCAAAAGTAGACTTCCTTCAAAATCTCCGATTTCGAGACTTCCACCGTTTACATCTCAACTTGTAGATTCTGAATTTTTGCTTTAGTATATGGTCCGGCCGCGAATCGCTGGGGATTCCTTCCAAGCAGATTCAAAACACTCGCTAAATGGTCAATCTTTAGCCAAGCATCAAAAACTTGAAAGGTTTTGGACCGAAATCAGATCTTTATCTTGTAACACCAGAGGACAGTGGTCAGAGATAAACCTGGGTCTAGAGGTAACTGAAATATGGGACCATAAGTTCACAAAATTTTCTGAACAAAGGACCCTGTCGAGTTTGCTTGCCTTTGCTCCCGATTCATGAAGCCAAGTAAATTTTCTGCCTTCAAGAGGAATGTCTACCGCCTGTAACTGAGGATGAAACTATTGAAATCAAGCTTCCTTTCATTGAATATAGAGCCCTTTCTCTCTTCCTTCCTTCTAACAAAGATTAAAATCCCCAACACACACATATGGCTCAATTACTCAACCTTAAATCAACCAAACTAGACCACAGCTTTGACTTTGCTATATCATCCGAGGGGCCATAGACATTCACCAAAGATAATTTCCCGATTAATTTTTGATGAATCCCCAAATAGCTAAAAATTACTCCCTTTAATGTAATCGGTGCAAAACAAAAGTACTTGGATGCCAAACCCAGAGCAGACCACCCGAACGACCGTTTGCATCAACCGCAATGAATTCCAACTCATCGAGTCCCACAGACCGAATCTTGAACCAACTGGATTAACCAATTTAGTTTCTGAATAGCCAACAATTCCACAGAATCTTTACCAACAAAATCTTTCAACCACTTGCACTTCCAATTCGTCCCAACCTCTTGCATTTAGTGAGACAATCTTCATAAAAACAGCAATTACTCACCTGATTGGGAAGCCGGCCTGGTCGATGCGCTGACTTGGGCCGGACTCTTGGAGCTTGTAGCAAGATCATGTTGCTCTTGGGGACATTTGCATAATCGAAACAGATGCCAACGGCTTCTCCGATGCTTCGTTACCGAATCGCTGATTGATACTTTCCATACTACTTTGCATTAATAAGTTTCAAGATGATTTATATATGAAAAAATTCTTATTAAGAATCGATTGCAAATCGGCAAAAGATGTATGAACAAGGGATGACTCCATCGTATCCCCCAGTTGGTATCAGAGCCATCTTTTTGACCTGGTAGGGAGATATATCGTTGTATTATCTTCAAGAGTTGTTCAACAATAATCTCACACTGAGATTTTTGTAAGTTGTTTAATATAAGTTCTTTAAAGTTCTTTTCTATGTTCCTGAAATCGTTTCCTCAAATGACTATGGAATCTTTTGATTATTATCAACAATTAATTCGTAGTATCCACTTAGATTATCAAAAGGAAATCGACTCGTTAAGAGAACGAATTAGAAGATCAAATACAAATTAGAATTCTTCAAAGATGAAATTAATAATGTTCCCGAACATAATCTCGGACTTAATATTAGATATTATGAAACTATGATCGATCGTGAACAAAGAAATATAGATATGAATATGGTTCAAATAATCGATTGAAGGACGAAAAAGAACGACTTGCTACAATTCTTCATTCGAATAAAATGGTTCTTTAATGGTACAAAATCAAGCATCGATCAAGCTCTTGATAATTTGGTTAATCTTCATAAGACTATTGGAATCCTTGAACATGAACTGTCATTAATAGAGCACCGCCTCCATAATTTTGAAAGTTCAAAAATTCAATTAGAAATTGATAATATTAATAAGCACCTTTACACCTATAAGCAAAGACTTTAGGTTAAAAGGAACTAATAATATTAATAATAATCCCATATCAAAAATTCAATTAGAAATTGATAACATTAATAAGCGATAGCAAAAGGTAAAAATATTAATGTCATCTCGAAATTGATGAGTTAGAAAATCAGTTCAAAAATATAAACATTGACACTCCTTCAGTATTAATAGGGTTAAAACCCGGATTATTATAAATCAAAGGCTTGGTACTCAAAACCCACTCCTCCTGATACTATGCTTGAAGAAAGAAAAATAATAATGTCTATGATGGAAATTCTATATGTGTTTGGAACATTAATGGATACACCGACTACCAAATTTTTACTCTAATTTGTGAAATGGAAATGGCTGCTAATGCTTACATGAATAGTGATAATACTAATCAACAAGCTTTACGCCTTCTTGTGAATGGATTCAAAGGACAATTAAGAGGTTGGTGGCATAATTTACTTAATGATGATTTGAGAAGTCAAATCGATAGAAGCACCAAGAAAATTATTGTAGATGGTATAGAACATGATACTAATGAAAGTAATGTTGTATTAGTTTTAATATGGACTATACTAAAATATTTTCAAGGGGATCCTGAATTACTACTGCTCAAGACGTTTCAAGACATCTGCTCATTAGTCACATCAAGTTATTTTAATCGACTCTACTCAAGAAATGCCGATATTTTTCACTCAAGATATTTTAATTCAAGTGCGCAACACGTCACGGATGACGACACATCGGACTCCGGAAGGTCTTAATTCCCGGTTCAACTCTATAAATAGAGACGCCCTACCAACGTTTCAAGACACCCTTGGCACCCGCCTACTACAATCATTACCGATCTCTCTCTCTCTCTCTCTCCCAAATACTTGTAATAATCTTTTAATCACTCGATGAATGCTCAAGGGATGATGACTCCATCATATCCCCTATTGGTATCAGAGCCATCGTTTTGGCCTGGTAGGGAGATAGACTGTCGGTTAATGATCGCCTCAAGAAGGTTGTAATTCCTCATCTCTTTGTGAGATTTCTGTAAGTTGTTTAAATAAAGTTTTCAATACAAGAAGTATTTCAGTCTATCTTTCTGAAGTTTAAATTATTGCTATGGCTCCTCTCTGGTACAAGAAAGCCTTAAGAAAAGCTGCTATTAATTTAATATATGATAGCAATATTGTTAATCATTATGAAAATGAATGGGTTAATCTTAATAATACGATTTCTAGACTTGAGAACTGTAATGTTGACAAAAATCATAACTTATACCAAAGGAGACGAGAGCTAGCCTCTTCACTCCAAGAAAGCATTGATCGTTTTAATAGAAATATGGAACGATACAATAAGATAAAAGTTTTACTCTCAACCGCTTAGATATGGTGTTTCCTTCCCGGTATAAAAAGCGTTAGAGAGCGCATTAGATAATTTAGTGGCTCATGATGATTTAATAAGTTCTTATGCTAATGAATTGAGGTTATTAAAGGAATTGCTTTTTCAAAATAATGATGCTTCGAGCTCGTGTCTTGAGCACAGTTTAATATTTTCGCTAGAGAAGTGAACTTGTTGAAATAATTACTAAGGAAGAAGAAATTTTTAATAAAAACGTAAGAAATTGAGGATCTAAAGGTCCTTTTATCCTGCCGCTAGATGGTTCTGCAATGGTACAAAACTGCCATCGATCAAGCTTTTAATAATTTGGTTAATTTACATCAAACCATTGGTATTCTTGAACACGAACTAGCTTTAATAGAGCACCGTCTCCATGATTTTGAAAGTTCTATTAATATATCCTTGGATGAGAGATTTAATTTATATAATAGAAGAATTGATCTAAAATTTCAAATTCCGTAACTTAAGGATCTTCTTAATGAAAAATTGGAACGCTTTTAATAAGATAAAAGCTTTATTGTCGCTTGCCTAATCTTGGTTGTCTCCACTTGGTGAGTTGGATAACGCTGTAATGGATTTAATAATGCTTGAAGATTTGACTAATTATTATGCTTTCGAGCTAAGAACCATAAATTCTTCGTCTCCTCCATCTAGTTTTAATTATAGAATTAATAAAAGCATTAGAAAGGTTGAACTTGTAACAATAATAATTAATAGGAGTCTCTAAGGAGATTTCAAGAATTAAAGACTATTTTAGCACTTGTTTGATTCAGTGATTTGAAACCCGAGTCTTTACCAAGAAAAGATCAGCTAGGTCTATTATTTTTAAAGAAAGAATCTAAGTCTCATAGGTTCTAAAGTTTTCCGAAAGAATTTTAAGATTTGAAGTTGTTTCAAGCGTTGGTAAGCGGAAGATCCTAGAGCGACGAGTGGCGAGATAGGAGTGTAAGTCCACGTTTTTGCACAGAAGGAGTTGGTGTTCCAGTGTTGAAACAATTAGAGTCTTAGATTTTGGAAGAAAAATTTAGAATTTAATTAGATTGAAATTCGATCTTTGAAAATATTAGAATGGTAAAACTCTTTTCCGTAAAGGAGCAGCTTTCATTTCCAGATCAAGTAATGGGTAAAATGGATTTTAATTCTACCGAGATCAATATAGCAGACTCAAAAGGATTTGTTAATATGATAACTAAGGAATTCAAATTGATAAAGAGTTTTTAAAGAAGGATTTGAAGTCTCCTGAAAATAGTAAAAAGGTTAATTGGTATTTTAATACGTTTTCTAAAAAAGAAATCAAGAGTTCAAAGAGAAGTGGTTTCTTTGAGATGAAAAGATTTAGGATTCATATTTCTCTTTTTACTTGGTTTGAACATTATGCTAATATTAATAAAATTAATTATCCTTTTCAACTATTTCTCCTCCTCATGCTAATAACAACAATTGTGTCGGTCCAAACTTTTAAGTCTGCTCTCAAAAGGAGTTGAAAGATTCCACAAAAATACATTCTGATAATAGTAATCCTTTATTAAAAATACAGTTGGAAATTGATAATATTAATAAAAAAATACGTTTTAATAAATGTTCCAAAAAATCTTTTAAAAAGAAAGAACCTCCAACATGTTGGAAATGTCAAGAAAAGGGACATTGCAAGAGAGATTGCAAAATGAAGAAAAGAAGTAGTGTCTTAGAAATTCCAGATAACATGAAGGAAGAAATTCCTATTATTAATGAAATTCAAAATAATTAAACAGAATCAAGGTTCTATTGTTATTAATGAAATTCAAGATGAAGGTTCTGTTATTAATTCGATATGAATTCTTCTTCGATATTAATAAATGCTTCAAAAGGGCACATTGCAATATGATTTCTACTAATGTCGACTCTTTACAAGAAGCGATCATTCGTAGAAGATTTAGAAAAAGAAAGGAAGCCTTTTAGCTTTGAAAGGAATCCTTGAAAAGGATAATGATTCTAAGAAATCCCACCAAAACAAAGTTATTAATATTTCGACTTCCTCAAGACTCATGGGAAGCAAAGCAGGTTCGCTACCATTCAAGATTTACAGTTAGAAATTAATGATATTAAAAAGGATATTAAAGAATTAAAAATAGAAAATCAAAATNTCCAGNGAACTTTATGGATNAAAGGGTTAGAAGAAGCAGAGAAGCTGCAAAGGGAAGATATTAATGAAAATGCTAATGAAGGAGAATGTTCTAGCAAAAATGATAATCAGAGAGATTCCTACTTGAACATTGTTTCTAAAATTTGCTACCACAAATGGTATGTTTACATAAGCCTAATTATTAATGATGAATATCACCTTAATACTGCCGCACTTGTTGACACAGTGTTGATCAAAATTGTATTCAAGAAGGATTAATTCCTACCCAAGATTTTGGAAAAACCAAAGAGACTTTACTTGTCGCTAATAATCAAAACCTGCATATTAATAATAAGATTAGTAATGTAAAAATTTGTAATCAAGGTTTGTGTTTTTCCAAAATACCTTTTATATTAGTTAAGAATCTAGGTACTAGGGTTATCTTAGGGACTCCGTTCATAACGAGTTTGTACCCTTTCAAAGTAACCCCTTTTGAAATAATATCCAAAATCCTAGGGAAAGAAATAAAGTTTAAATTTGCTTATCTTGTTGAGAAAAGAGCATAAAACTTTTGCAAGATTCCGTTAATGAGCCTACTTCTATTAATCTGCTTCAGGCAAAACAAAAACATTATAAATTTTTGGTTAATGAAGTCAAAAGCCTAAGGATAAAAGATGAGCTTAATCAACCTCCTGTAAAAGAAATAATTGAAAGATTAAAAGAAAAATTGGAAAAGGAAGTATGTGCTTCCATTCCAAACGCTTTCTGGAACAGGAAAAAACATATTGTTAATTTACCCTATGTAAAAGATTTTAATGAGAAATATATTCCTACAAAGTCCAGATCTATTCACATGAACGAAGAATTAGAGAATGTTTGCAAGAAAGAGATTAATGAGTTACTCGAGAAAAAATTAATAAGGAAATCTAAGTCTCCTTGGTCTTGTTCAAAGATTCTATGTTATGAACGCAATGAATTAGAAAGAGGAGCTCCCAGACTTGTTATTAATTATAAACCGCTTAATAAGGTTTTAGAATGGATTTGATACCCAATTCCTAATAAAAGAGATTTGCTCAAGAAGTTACATAGCGCAAAAGTATTTTCAAAATTTGACATGAAGTCGATTTTGTCAAATACATATTAATGAAAAGGACAAATACAAAACTGGTTTTAATGTCCCTTTCGCACACTATGAATGGAATGTGATGCCTTTCGGCTTGAAGAATGCTCCTTCAATTTCAAAATATAATGAATGACATTATCAACCAATCCAGAATTTTGCAATTGTTTATATTGATGATGTCCTGATATTTTCCAATTCTATTAATCAACACTTTTCACATTTAGAAAAATTCTACAATGTGATAAAGCAAAATGGGTTAGTCGTTTCCCTTCCCAAAATGAAGTTATTCCAGACAGAAATTAGATTTCTGGGTCATAACATTAAAAATAGCCAAATCAATCCGATTGCAAGAAGTCTAGAGTTCACAACAAAATTTCCTAATGAGATTAAAGACAAAACCCAGTTGCAAAGATTTCTAAGTTGTCTTAATTATGTTTCAGATTTCTTTAAAGACTTGAAGATAATCAGAAACCATTGTACTGCAGGTTAAAGAAAAATCCAAAACCTTGGTCTAATGAGCATACTGAAGCTGTCAAATTAATCAAAGAGAAGATTAAAACTCTTCCCTGTTTAAGTATTCCAAATCCAGATGCTAATTTAATTGTTGAGACTGACGCCAGTAACATTGGTTATGGTGGAATCTTAAAACAAAAGGTTAATGATCAAAATGATGAATCCCTAGTAAGATTTACCTCGGATTCGAACCAAACTCAGATTAATTAGACTATCAAGAAAGAGATCCTTTATGTAGTACTTTGTATTAATAAGTTCCAAGACGATCTTTACATGAAAAAATTCGTGTTAAGAATAGATTGCAAATCTACACAGGATATAATTGAAAAGATGTTAAGAATTTAGTTTCTAAACAAATCTTTGCTAGGTGGCAAGCTTTACTTAGCAATTTTGATTTTGATATTGAATTTATTAAAGGTGAATCCAATAGCCTTCCGATTTTTTTTTCCAGAGAATTTTTGCAGGACAAAATTATTCAAGATGAGCAAGAAGGTTGCGATCACCAAATCCAATCCAAAAGAAGAACGGATTATCGCTAATACTTCTAATACTCCTAATAAAATGGTGATGATTTCTCCTAATGACTATTTTCGGAATAGTGATACTATTCCACCTACTAATTACTTCCAATCCCTTTCGCCACAAAAACTAGCCTTGAGTGGTATCTCCAAATCGCTTTATCGCCTTGGGAGAATCAAAGTCGATATCTTCCAAGATTCCTAATATTCCTAAAATTCCTAATGTTCCTAATAATACAGCATCAGCCTCTTTTCCAAATATCTAGAGTTTTTAGAAAGACAAACCTATCATGTTAAGCAAAAGGCCTATGAATTCCTTTTTCGCGTAAAAGAATTTCTTCACTACTGAAAACAAATCCAAAGCCTCCTTCGACACTCGTCGAAAAGATTTTTTTCTGATTTCCACTACCACGTGAGTCTATTAATAAATCCAGGACTTTTATGAGTTTATATCGACACACGAAATCTGCGTAATAACTCATTTTAAGAATTGCTCCAATTTTATTAATTATTCCAAACCTAGGATCGATAAGGTCATGACTCGTCAGTTGGGGTATGCCTTTATCAACTCCTAGACGTTTTCAAAAGCCTAATGATGTTTTCAAGAGTTTTAATTGTCACGACTACATGAAAGCTTGGACCAACACTTGGTACTTGCGCAGCTTTAATCATTCATGGATGTTCTTCTTCCATGAAAACCTTATTAATGATATTAATGATATCCCCAAATGGTTTATTAATGATTTCGGTTCTTTATGGGACTAGAAAAGAAATTTCTTCCGACATTTGTCAAGAGGGATTTCAATGTTTTAATGATTATTTTAATGAGCCTAATGATCCCTCCCCGATTCGAAAGAATCTTCCTATTAATGAGGTTCGTGATCAAGTACAAAATACCATGGATAATGGCTTGGCAAAGACACCTTCCTAGAAGAAGATGAGCCCGCCGCACGAGAATATAAAATCAAGTTGTGGGAAAAATTCAATCCGTAAGGTTGTTCTAAGGAAAAGGTCCGACAAGACCACTTCCAACCAACAGCCAGAGAACAGCAAGACCATGCCTCTTTTCTCACGGCGAAATCAAGAATTCAAGCCGAGCTGGCAGCATGCACAAACCAAGAATGGCTCAAGTTAATCTAATCTAGCAGAGCTAGTGTTTCTAATGACTCGCAAGACCCATGTCTACGTAAAGCGGAGAACCCGGTTTAATGACGGTCCAGCTGCCAGATCCATATGAAGACCTTACATTAGATATGTAAGGATAATCCAAAGCCCGGCCCATTCGGGCTCAACTTCCTAATCAACCCATCCAGGTCCAGATCCTACCGATATTAATGACTCAAGATTTTCAAGATTCAAGATTGCTCCTCCAGACGGCAAGAGCCAAGGCATGACTCATCGCTTTAATAATTCAAGGACGCATACAAATGACTCAAAGAAGATATGACTCAAAGAAGATAATTAATGATTCAGCAGATGAAAGACACTTTTAAGAAGACAAGAAGATTAATGACTTTTTCAGACACATCCAAATCAATGACTATTCAAGATAATGACACATCAAGACTTTTGAAGACAAATTCCAAATTAATGATCGCTCAACATCGCTCATCACCACCAAGATTATCCAGATCGCCAAGACATCGTTCATCGATCACATCAAGTTATTTTAATCGAGCCAACCAAGAAATGCCAGATATTTCACTCAAGATATTTTAAGCGCGCACACATCACGGATGACGACATATGACTCCGAAGGTCTTAATTCGGGTTCAACTCTCTATAACAGACGCCGACCAACGCTTTCAAGACACTTCGGCACCCCGCCTACTACAATCATTATCGATCTCTCTCTCTCTCTCTCAATACTTGTAATAATCATTTAATCACTCGATGAATGCTCAAGGATGATGACTCCATCATATCCCCTATTGGTATCGTAGCTATCTTTTCGGCCGGTAGGGAGATATACCGGTTAATGATTGCCCCTACCAGGCCGAAAAGATGGCTCAGATACCAGCTGGGGGATACGATGGAGTCATCAGAGTAGGAAAGATTAAAAGATTATTACAAGTATTAGGAAGAGGGAGAGAGATAGAGAGAGAGCAATATTGCTATTAGGCAAGGTGCCGAGGGATGTCTTGAAACGTTGGTCGGGCGTCTCTATTTATAGAGAGTTGAACCCGGAATTAAAACCTTCTCGAGTTCGTTGTGTCGCCATCCGTGACGTGTTGCGCACTTGAATTAAAATATCTTGAGTGGAAAACATCTCGCATTTCTTGAGTAGAGTCCGATTAAAATATCTTGATGTGACCGATGAACAATGGTCTTCAACAAGAATCTTGAGGTCATGAACAATGTTGAACAGCCATTAATTTGGATTTGTCTTCAAAAGTCTTGATGCCATTATCTTGAATAGTCATAGATTTGGATGTGTCTCAAAAAGTCCTCGATGAGTCATTAATCTTCTTGTTTTCTTCTCAAAGTGTCTTTCATCTCACAATCATTAATTATCTTGCCGAGTCATTTGTCTGCCCTGAATTATTAAAACTGATGAGTCATGTCTTGGATCTTGCCGTCTGGAGGAGCAATCTTGAATCTTGAAAATCTTGGGTCATTAATATCAGTAGGATCTGGACCGGATGGGTTGATTAGGAAGTTGAGCCCGGATGGGCCAAAGCTTTGGATTATCCTTACATATCTAATGTAAGGTCTTCATATGGATCCTGAGCGAACCGGACCGCCATTAAACCGGGTTCTCCGTCAGAGACATGGGTCTCATGAGTCATTAGAAACACTAGCTCTCGCTAGATTCTCGGATTAAATTGAGCCATTCTTCTCGGTTTATCGCATGCTGCCACCACTTGAATTCTTGATTTCGCCGTGAGAAAAGAGGCATGGTCTTGCTGTTCTCCGGCTGTTGGTCGAAGTGGTCTTGTCGGACCTTTTCCTTAGAACAACCTTCTGGATTGAATTTTTCCCACAACTTGATTTTGTATTCTCGTGCTGTGCAGGAGCATCTTCTTCTAGGAAGGTGTACCGCCAAACCATTATCCATGGTATTTTGTACTTGATCACGAACCTCATTAATAGGGAAGATTCTTTCAATCGGGGAGGGATCATTAGGCTCATTAAAATAGTCATTAAAACATTGAAATCCCTCTTGACAAATGTCGAAGAAATTTCTTTTCTAGTCCCATAAAGACCCGTAAATCATTAATAAACCATTTGGGGATATCATTAATATCATTAATAAGGTTTTCATGGAAGAAGAACATCCATGAATGATTAAAACTGCGCAAGTACCAAGTGTTGGTCCAAGCTTTCATGTAGTCGTGATAATTAAAACTCTTGAAAACTTCATTAGGCTTTTGAAAACGCCTAGGAGTTGATAAAGGCATACCCCAACCTGGACGGTGTCCTGACCTTATGGATCCTAACTTTGGAATATTTAATAATATTGGAGCCTGAATTCTTGAATTGAGTTATGACTGCAGATTTTGTGTCTGTCAGAATTAACTCATATAAATCTCTGGATTTATTAATAGACTCAGTGTGGTAGTGGAAATCGTGAAAGAAATTCTTTCTCACGTAAAAGGAATTCGTAGGCCTTTTTGCTTAACATGATAGGTTTGTCTTTCTAAAAACTCGGATATTTGGAAAACAGTTGGTCTGGTATTATTAGGAATATTAGGAATTTTAGGAATATTAGGAATACTCGAAGATATCACTTTGATTCTCCCAAGACAAGAAACGATTTGGAGATATCAGCTCAAGGCTAGTTTTTGAGCCGAAAGGGCTTGGAAGTAATTGGTAGGTGGAATAGTATCACTATTCGAAAATAGTCATTAGGAGAAATCATTACCATTTTATTAGGAGTATTAGAAGTATTAGCAGAATCTGCTCTTCTTTGGATTTGATTTGGTGATCGCAACCTTCTTGCTCATCTTGAATAATTTTGTCCCTGCAAAAATTCTCTTGAAAGAAAATCAGGAAGGCTATTGGATTCACCTTTAATAAATTCAATATCAAAATCAAAATTGCTAAGTAAAGCTTGCCACCTAGCAAAGATTTGTTTAGAAACTAAATTCTTAACATCTTTTCAATTATATCCTTAGCAGATTTGCAATCTATTCTTAACAGAATTTCTTCATGTAAAGATCATCTTGAAACTTATTAATACAAAGTACTACAGAAAGGATCTCTTCTTGATAGTACCGTAATTAACTGGTTTGGTTCAAGAATCCCGAGGTAAATCTTACTAGGGATTCATCATTTTGATCATTAACCTTTGTTTTAAGATTCCACCATAACCAATGTTATCAAGCGCGCCTCAACAATTAAATTAGCATCTGGATTTGGAATACTTAAACAGGGAAGAGTTTTAATCTTCTCTTTGATTAATTTGACAGCTTCAGTATGCTCATTAGACCAAGGTTTTGGATTTTTCTTTAACCTCTGGTACAAAGGTTTACAGATTATCTTTAAGTCTTTAAAGAAATCTGAAACATAATTAAGACAACCTAGAAATCTTTGCAACTGGATTTTGTCTTTAATCTCATTAGGAAATTTTGTTGTGAACTCTAGACTTCTTGCAGTAGGATTGATTAGGCTATTTTTAATGTCATGACCCAGAAATCTAATTTCTGTCTGAAATAGCTTCATTTTGGGAAGGGAAACGACTAACCCATTTTGCTTTATCACATTGTAGAATTTTTCTACATGTGAAAAGTGTTGATTAATAGAATTGGAAAATATCAGGACATCATCAATATAAACAATTGCAAAATTCTGGATTGGTTGAGTAATGTCATTCATTATATTTTGAAATTCGTAAGGAGCATTCTTCAAGCCGAAAGGCATCACATTCCATTCATAGTGTCCGAAAGGGACATTAAAACCAGCTTTTGTATTTGTCCTTTTCATTAATTCGTATTTGCCAAAATCCCGACTTCATGTCAAATTTTGAAAATACTTTTGCGCTATGTAACTTCTTGAGCAAATCTCTTTTATTAGGAATTGGGTATCTAATCCATTCTAAAACCTTATTAAGCGGTTTGTAATTAATAACAAGTCTGGGAGCTCCTCTTTCTAATTCAGCTGCATTCCTAACATAAAACGTTGAACAAGACCAAGGAGACTTAGATTTCCTTATTAATTTTTTCTCGAGTAACTCATTAATCTCTTTCTTGCAAACATTCTCCAATTCTTCATTCATATGAATAGATCTGGATTTTGTAGGAATATCCTTTTCATTAAAATCCTTAATATAAGGTAAATTAACAATATGTTTTTTCCTGCTCTGTAAAGCACTTGGAATGGAAGCACATACTTCTTTTCCAATTTTTCTTTAATCTTTCAATTCTTTCTTTTACAGAAGTTGACTAAGTTGATAGCCAAAGAGGGATCTCCGGCTGTCAAGGGTTCTCTGACGACTGATGTAGGCAGCTCCGGTACCTGAGAAGAGTAAGACAAAGGACACTTTCAGGTGCAGACAGAGAAGAGAGGTGTGGGTGTGTAGTAATCACCTTATTTGAGGCAGGCACCACCCAATATATAGGGTGGTGCTAGGTCCCGTTATGGGGCCTTGAATGCTGGAGAATCTCCATAAATGTGTCCATAATTAGGATGGCGGCGTATTAATGGTGTAATAACAGTGGAGTTATTGCGGAGTTACTCCCTCTCCTTTGGCTTAATGCCATAATTAGTGTAACGGTTGTTTTGAGGGAGGCAGTAAGCGTTTTACGGCTAACGGACTTATACGGGGCGCCCTTATTGGTAAGAGGGGCTCTCCGTAAATACGAGGCCGGCTGTGGTGGGCGTGGCCCGTGTGGCGTTTGCATTTGGCAATACCGCCGTATGGGCTGGCCCATATATATCAGTATGTCCTCCCCCCACAGCGGAGGATGGGTTGGGCCCCTGTGCTCCGCTTTAGAAGGAAGTATCGTGGTAGATGTTGGGCCCGTGTGGTATTGTGCCGTTTTGGAGCTTAATTGAGGAAGAGCCCAGGAGCTGCCCCAATGTTGGCCCAATTGTTGGCCCAATACCATTTGTGGCGGTTGTAAAGCACTTTTTCAAATTTGCACTTTTTGCGCCGTTTGTAATTATGGGAGAAGTCGTTTCACTTCCCATCGGCCTCTACTTATACGTCAACCCATGTGAGGAGTCAGTTTTCCCGAATTCTCGCTTTCCTTGCTTTTGCGCTTGATTTCCTCTTCACTCTAGTTTCCATTTTCGGCGATTACCAAAGAATTTCCCGGCGCGAGATTCAAGAACCCAACCGTTGAATCTTTCGTTTATTTTTGTTTGCCTCCGGCGTATCAATCGTAGTAAGTATCACCGTGTTATTTCATCTTTTTCCGTTCCGCGACCGTGTCGCGAGCGTGTTTTTGTCGCCCATGCGTGCCCGGGTTCTTGGGTTTTAGGGTTTAAGTTTTGAATTTGTGGTTTATTTCGTAGATGGCTCCCAAGAATCCAAGCAAGCCCGGCCGTCGGTCCCGATATCGGGAGTCAGGCCCGAACAGGTCTGTCGGAGAAGAAAATGACCGACATTTGCCATAACCACCATGTGTATACACGGGTGGTCTGTGGGCTTTCTCCGGCAGATGTGTTGAGAAAAGCGGGGATGGAGTTGAGCGACGAGGCCATGAGGGAAGAGACCATGGTCGTCTTCGAAGCCCAGTTGAAAGCAGGGTTGAGGCTCCCGTTATGCTCGCTGTTGTTACAGTTGTGTGAAGGTTGGGGGGTCTGCCTCGGGCAACTTGCCCCGAACGTGTTTACCACCGTAAACGCGTTTGTGGTGGCCTGTCACTTGGCGAAGACGGTGGTGTTGCCGGAGACCTTCTTGCAGTTCTACACCCTGAAGAGGCCGGTCGGACACCCTTTTATCAGTTGACCCCGAGGAGGTGAAGGTGGGCAACAAAATGGTGAAGATCGGGTCTTCGCTGAAACTATCAGCTCGTGGGGGAGCTGGAAGAACAACTTCTTTTTCATCCTCAAGGAGGATAGCTGGGGGTTCCCTGCGTACTTCATCAAGGAGAAGGACGCAAGGGTGTCGGTGAAGCCCTCTTTGTGGGCGGGTAGCGAGGGGAAGAAAGCCCTCGACGCCCTGTGTGAATGGGTCCGCGATGTGGAGAGGCTCGATGAGTGTAAGGGTAGGTTTCCCTTCACTCTATCCAGCCTGGAAGAAGTGGTCCTGCGGAGGGTAGGGATTAGCAGGGCCCATCGCCTTCCGAGCCACGTAGACACCCTAAAGAACTGGGTTGAGGGCCTGGACGGGGACCATATCGAGCACTTCGAAGGCGCTTTCAGCAACCCCCATTGTCTGTTTCGTACCCCTTTTCGCTTTTGTGTTTCTGTGTTTGCACATTTTGAATGCTATTATAACCTGACTTTGTGTTTTGTTACAGCCAAGATGTCGCACCCCAGCACCCTCTTTGCCAAGAAGCAGGACTTGAGGGAAGCCCTCAAGATGAAGATGGACGAGGAGGTCCCTGCAGAGCCCGTTCAAAGGGCTATCGAGGGGCCAATTGCTGGGACCTCGAAGGGTGGAGAGGCCCGAGGTGAAGAGGCCTTGGTGACGGTGGCTCAACCAGTCAGTGTGGCTGGTCCCGTAGCCATCGAGGAGATCTCCGAGGACTCCAAGGAGCAGAACCTTCAGAGGAATCGCCCCCGAATCGCAGGTATCACTTTTGTCTCCTCTGTGTGTTTGGTTAACCTCCTTTGTTTTGTATTCTCATTCCCTTTTTAACTTTGCAGCGGCAGAGGGCTTGGAAGTGTCCTCGGACAGCAGTCCTAGCCCCGCGAAAAACAAAGGGAAGGGACCGGCCCTCGAGGAGCCATCCAACAGCCCCGTACGAGGCGCAAGGGAGCCTGTGGGGCTCTTGGCAGATGCTCAAAGGGCTGTTGTGGCCCTCGAGCGATCGCGAAGAGGCCTCGAGGATTTCAAGAGCCTTAAGGGAATAGATCCTGCTGAGCCCCAGCTGCTCAAGGATTATCGGCGGGAGCTGCGGGGGAAGTCCTTTAAACGACAGGGCCTTGCCCTGGTGGAGGCCTGGGACCCCGTGATGAGGGTGACTCGTGACGAGTCAGTGCTCCTCGGGGACAGGGAAGTGAGATTAAAAGTTGCTGAGGGGCTCTCACTTCCCCGTGACCGGCACTTTTTGAAGTATACGTCCTCGGGGCCCCTGGATATTGCGAAGGATATCTGCCAGGGCCTTACTCGAGTAAGTTACAATCATCGATTCTGTTTGTATTATTTATTTTTTGTGAGCGTACTTTTGTTTATACGTTTTGCACTTTCAATTTGTAGGAGACTGTACTGGCTCACGGCCTGGTGGCCAAAATTGAAGACCTCGAATCCCAGGTGAGGAGCCTCGAGGCCAAGGCAAAGGACTCCGAGGAAGTGGAGAGCCTAAAGAAGGCCCTGGCGGAAAAGGAGGCCGAGTTGGCTTCCTCGAGGAAAGAGGAGGCTAACACTCTCAAGGCTATGGGTCTCGTTGGCCAAAAGCTGAAGGCTGCCATGGCTGACGGGAAGAAGTTCGAGGCCCTCTTCCTCACCGAGCACCATGCGAAGAACGACCTCACAGCTGAGATGGAGCAAGTGCTCGGGGAGTGCCAAAGGATGGAAGCCGAGGCTGAGGCGAAGGACAAGCTCATCGAGGAGCTGTCCCTGAGGTCTGCTAAGGCAGAGGAGCGGGCTTCGAATTCAGAGGCCCAAGTCGAAGGATTGGCCAGAAACCTTAATGAGGTGATGGGCTCCAGCGTGGCTGGCCTTACCGCCTTCGTACAACTTGAAGACCAAATTGGTCTTAAGTTGTACGAGGGTGAAAGTATTCAGCCACGTGTTTTTGTAAAGTCCATCGCTGAGAGGACTGCTCGAATGGGCAGGGCCTTCGAGGTGTTGACCGACAAATTGGTCGATGCTCAGGCCATGGAGGGGGTCCGCTACGCTGAGGGGTTCCTTCGCTGCCGCCACCAAGTGGAAGCCCAGCTTGGGAATGCACAGCTAGACCTCCTCGATACGACCAAGGTCGAGGAGCCAACCCAGGCGGCACTGTTCGAATGGGGTAGGACGGGGAAGAAGTTCCTTATGATATTCTACCAGGGCATGTAGAAGATGCCCCTGTTGTACCCCCAAACGATGAGACCCCCAGGTAATTTTGGGGTTTTGTGTTGTAACTGAATTTTTGCACGTACTTTATAAAGCAGTGAACAATTTTGTAGCCTTTATTGCTTTTTTAGTTGTATGAATACTGTTTGCACAACGCGTGGACTTCGTATTTTGTTTGTATTGCCTCAAGGCAAATCTCTTTAAGACAAAGCGTGCAACTCTTCGTAGAAGTGACTGTCTTTTATTCGATGTGTGTTGGTCGAATATTGAAGTCCCCGAAGAACTCTAAATGTTCAGTTTTTCGAGGTTATACCTTGTAATTGATTTTTGTCCTTACTTTATAAAGCAGTGGACATTGTTCGTAGAGTTGACTGTGTGTCAATATTGCTTGCATAATGTGAAGACTTTAAAGATTGCTTTGTAACATTCATCGGTTTTTATTCAATGTACCAATACTGATTGTAGAACGCAAAGAGTTTGAACATCTTTGCCAATTTATTTAAAGGAAAATACACGACTTAGACGTAATAAGGCCTCAAGTCGTCTACGTGATAGTCGTTCTTGAGCTTTTTGCCTTGGTGGTCCTTTAGTTTGAAGACACCACCTCTTTCCTTGCTATGTACGACGTAGGGCCCTGCCCATCTGGAATGAAGGGCGCCATGGCCAGGATTACGACCCGACAACTCTGCCCTTAGCAAGACCATACCACCCACGCAGATCTATTTTTCCCGAATTTTAGCATTGTGGTCGAGGTTTGCTCTTTACCGTAAGGCCATAAGCCTAAGTCTAGCACCCTCGCAGAGTTCTTCGACGAGGTCCAGACGTGCCCGAAGCCCACTCTCATTATGAGGGGCGTCGTAATATAATGTTCGGATTGTTGGTATAGAGACTTCGATTGGTAGCAAGGCATCGACGCCGTAAACCAAGGAGAAAGGGGTTTCCCCTGTAGGTCCTCGCGTAGTTGTTCGGTAGTCCCAGAGGACGCTGGGTAGCGCCTCGACCCACTTCCCTTTATTGTCATCGAGGCGCTTTTTCAGGCCTTCTTTGATTGTGCGATTTGTGACTTCCACCTGGCCATTTGACTGCGGGTGTGCCACAGGAGCGTAGAGCATTTGTATATTCATCTTAATGGCCCAATCCTTAAGCTTTTTGCTCGCGAATTGAGTCCCATTGTCTGTGATTATTGCCCTTGGTGCGCCGTATCGCGCCACGAGGTCGTGCCAGAGGAAGTGTATGACCTTGGCAGTTGTTATTTTCTTGAGTGGCCGGACCTCGACCCACTTAGTGAAGTAGTCGACAGCCACTATACAGAATTTGAACTGCCCCTTGGCCTTAGGCATTGGCCCGATTAGATCGAGGCCCCACAACGCGAAGGGTATAGGATAAGTCTCCGTAACCGCTTCGTTTGTAGGCTGCCGCTGGATGCGGGAGTTGAGCTGGCATTTATGGCACGTTCGCACCAAATCATGCGCGTCTTTCCTCAAAGTTGGCCAGTAATAACCGAGGCTCAAGCACTTTTGCGCTAGAGCATCGGAGCCAATGTGTGCTCCACAAACTCCTGAGTGGACTTCGCTCAGGATGAGTTTGGAGTCATCGGAGCCGATACACCGTGGTAAAGGAGTAGAATACCCTTTTCGCCATAACGTACCATCTATGATGACATTGCGAGATGACTGCGTCCTTATTTTCTTTTGTAATTTGGTGGGCCCTCGATTGCGCCCGGTTTGGAGATTTGAAGGATTGGGTGCCTCCAGTCAGTTGCTACATTGGCATCGATCGCATGAATTGTATTTATCGATGGTTACGCTAAGGTTTCGAGGATTGCTTCCGTCCGTCCCTTTGACAACTTGTCAGCCATAGTGTTTTGATCCCTTGGGATCTTATTAATATTCAGCTGTTCAAATTGCCCTTGTAGGCTTTTGACGAGACGCAAGTACCTCGAGAGAACGGGGTCCTTGCACTCATTAGTCCCCGTGACCTGGCTTACGACGAGCTGCGAGTCACTGTGCACAGTCAGACGTCGCAAGCCAGCTTTCAGGGCAGTCTTGAGACCCGATACGAGTGCCTCGTATTCTGCCACGTTGTTTGTGACGGGGAACTGGAAAGCCACTCGTAAGTTGGCCTCCATGCCGTGTGGGCCCTTGATATGAACGCCCCCTCCTGGGCGATCAGCACTGGATGAACCATCCACGAACATGTCCCACTCGGGAGGCTCCAACTCTGCCGGTGGCTCCCTCGAAGGACCATGTTCGAGGGGATAGATGGAGAGCTCGGCCATGAAGTCCGCCAAAGCTTGTGCCTTTATGGCTCGCCGAGGCTCGAACTTGATGTCGTATTCCCGAGCTCGATGCACCAACGGGCTAAACGACCACTATGCTCTGGTCTGTTTAGGATGTCCCTGATTGGTAGATCCGTTATAACGATGATCGTGTGGGCTTGGAAATATGCTCGTAACTTCCTGGCAGCCACGATCAAAACGAAGATCGTTTTTTGAAGGGAGGGTAGTTAACCTCGGCCCCTCATAGCGTGTGACTCGTGTAATAGACGGGCCACTGTTGCGGACCCTCCTCCTTAACGAGCACTGAAGAGACAGTACTGTTCAAAGTGGAGAGGTAGATGACGAGTTCGTCCCCTGGTTGCGGGCACTTCAGTGTTGGTAAATCAGAGAGGTGTTTCTTGATTTGCTCGAAGGCTTCCTGGCATTCTGGTATCCAAGTGAATGCCTTTTTCATGCGAAGCTGTTCAAAGAACGGCTTGCACTTGTCTCCCAGTTTGGAAATGAATCGCCCCAAGGCAACAACTCTACCTGTGAGTTGCTGGATTTCCTTAATGTTCCTCGGTGGCGCCATATCCGTGATGGCTGATATTTTCTTAAGGTTGGCGTCGATTCCCCTTTCGGAGATCATGTAGCCCAGGAATTTCCCGGCTCCAACGAAGAAAGAACACTTGGCTGGATTGAGCCTCATGTTGTATCGTCGGAACAACTTGAAAGTTTCGTCCAGATCCACGAAGGTGGTCTTCGAATGTCATGCTTTTCACAATGACATCGTCGACGTACGCCTCTGTGTTACGGCCCATTTGGTGGGCAAAGACCTTGTTCATTAGACGCTGGTAGGTGGCTCCAGCGTTTTTGAGCCCAAATGGCATTCGAATGTAGTAGTATACGTCATCGCCCGTTGTGAATGCCGTTTTGAAAGCGTCTTCGGGATCCATGTAAATTTGGTGGTAACCACTCTTAGCGTCCATGAATGACAAGTATTTGTATTTGGAAGTGGCGTCCACGAGTTGGTCGATGACCGGTAACGGATAGGGGTCCTTTGGACAATGCCTATTGACGCCCGTGAAATCGACGCACATACGAAGGTCACCATTAGTTTTGTCAGCTAAAACTATGTTAGCGAGCCACTCGAGTACTGAATTTCTTTTATTATTCGGCGTCGAGGAGTTTAGAAACTTCCTCTTTACAAATTGCTTTTCGAGGGGCCATACCCCTTTTCTTTTGTTTAACCTGTTTTGAATCCGTGAATACATTAAGCTTGTGGTTGATGACGCTAGGATCGACGCCCGACAGATCCTTCAAGCTCCTGGCGTAGACGTCGAGGTTTGCCTCGAGGAGGTGGATGAGGGCCATCTTCTCCTTTTGTTTAAGGTTTTGCCAACCTTAAACTTCTTGCCTGGGACGACGTCGATTTCTTCTGTTACGTCATCGAGGCGCGGCCTGTCATCGGGGTCCACGGGATCCTCGATCTCCTTCGGGGCTTGTGGATCAACCGTTGAGCTCAAGGAGGCCACGTAGTTTGTCCTTGTCGTACGCTGGTCGATGTAGATGGTTACGTCTCCACGAGGTGTTGCGAATGTGACCGTGAGAGAGCGGATGTCACACCTCATGTGGAATTCGACCGGCTTGGTCGACCAACGATGGTGTTGTACGTGGAAGGGACTTCGAGCACCAGAACTCCGCCATAATGGAGTGGCAATCAACCGTGCCGAATTGTGTCCCCACTAACATGAGGGGCAGGTTGACGACCCTATTGTTGGCACAATGTCCCTACCGATGCCAAGGTAGGCCGGAGTTTCTTCTTATAGCAGTATATGTGTACCCCGAGTTTATCGAGCATGTTCTGAAAATGACACCGGTGTTTGCACCAAAGGTCGATGTACACCGTTGGTGTCGTAAACAGCAATCCTTGCTGTGATAAGCAGTGGATCGGAGTGCGAACGACAACCTTTGTCCTGGGGCGGTAGATGACGTTCTCTCGAGGTGGTCGATCTGCAAGATTTCCCTTGCATATCGCTTCGAGGAGGTGCCTTCGACTTAGTGAGCATGTGAATGATGCCCCTGGTGGTGGTGGCGGCAAGTTTTGCCTCGAGGGCTGTTGTGTCGACGACGCGCTTTTCGCGGTCGCCGCTGCCGCCGTCCTCTTGCGCCTTTGGGAATTCCTTGCAGGGGGATGTGGAGTCGGATAGGAACTCCTTGAGCTTGCCCCCGCCAATCATCTCGAGATGAGGTTTCGAGCTGGAAGCACGCTCCGTGTCGTGCCCACGATCCTTGTGGTAGAGGCAAGACTTGTTAAACCCCCTCGTATTCTTATGCGCCGGATTAGCAAGATGTTCGCGGGTGTCACGAAGGGCGGGTGATGATTGAGGGCCTCAATGACGCTCGAGGGCTGGTACTTGATGGGACAGACCCTTGTCGAACGCTTTGTTGCGGCCGCCGTGGGGGCCCGCATAGGCTTGTTCATCTCCTGAGTTCATGAATCGGGTGGCCCGATCGATGAACTCACCCATCGCAGACGGGGTTTTCATTGATGTTATACGCGAGCCTTGACTCGCGCCAAGGCCTCGAGTTGCGGCCAGAGCCGCATATCCGAGGAGAGACTCGACTTGGACGGCTTCCGCCCGAAACCGCCGAATGTAGTCACGAGCGGTTCCTCCCTTTGCCGTTTCACTCTTAACAAGTGTTGGACAGTCTTGGGGAGGTCGAGCTCCCATGAAGTGACGAAGGAACGATGAGGCGAGGTCCTTAAAGCATTTGAAATGCTGGCCTCGTAGCGCTCCGAACCACGTCAAGCAGCCCCTTTGAGAGTGGAGCTGAAAGCCTTGCAGAGTATGGGGTCGGAGGCGCGAGCCATCTCCATTTGGGAGATGTAACGTCCGAAGATGGTCGGGCGGGTCTGTTGTCAGATCGTAGCTTTCATGACCGGCATTCAAAGCTGGCCGGCGCCGGACGGCGAGGATGTCCTCTCGTGAAAGGCTGCAGTGAGGACCTCGGCGTCGCCGAGACCAGTGTTTGGTGTTTTGACCGCCTCCTGACCACGTTGATTCGTCGGAGGAGGTCATCAACGCCAAGGTTCCCGTGAGGTGGGTTTTGATCGGGACCTGTCCTGGCCGTTGTGAGGCGGGAGGCGAGCAGCCTGCATTTCCGCCTTGATGGTTTGCACCATAAAGGCTTTCATTTACTGAGCATGCTTGCCTGAGGAGCGCTATTCGAGCAGGATCTACGATGACCTGCTGGTGGGTCGTCGAGGTCCCAGCGCGGTAAGACAGAGTGGCAGCTTGTGGTTGCGGGGTCTGCTGCGCCCCTAGTGAGTCATAAACCGGGAGCGGCGGGGTTGCCCCCAACGAGGTGTTGTGGGGCTGTTATGCCTCGCTGCACCACCACAGGGGGTGGTGGAGGCACATCGAGGAGCCGGGAAGCAGTGTCTCGACATGCACACTTGTGAGTTCTTCTTGTTTTTGCCATGAAAGTGGTTAAGGAGAAAAAGTTGATTAGGAAAGAAAACAGCTGTTGCTTTCCCAGACGGCGCCAAATTGATAGCCAAAGAGGGATCTCCGGCTGTCAAGGGTTCTCTGACGACTGATGTAGGGCAACTCCGGTACCTGAGAAGAGTAAGACAAAGGACACTTTCAAGTGCAGACAGAGAAGAGAGGTGTGGGTGTGTAGTAATCACCTTATTTAAGGCACCACCCAATATATAGGTGGTGCTAGGTCCCGCATGGGCTCAATGCCGGAGAATCTCCATAAATGTGTCCATAATTGGGATGGCGGCGTATTAATGGTGTAATAACAATGGAGTTACGTATTAATGGTGTAATAACAAAGGAGTTATTGCGGAGTTACTCCTCGTCCTTGGCTTAATGCCATAATTAGTGTAACGGTTGTTTTGAGGAGGCAGAAGCGCTTACGGCTAACGGACTTATACGGGCACCCTTATTGGTAAGAGGGGCTCTCCGTAAATACGAGGCCGGTTGTGGTGGGCGTGGCCCGTGTGGCGCTTTGCATTTGGCAATACCGCCGCATGGGCTGGCCCATATATATAAATTTTGATCAAGACTGTGTCAACGAGTGCGACAGTATTAAGGTGATATTCATCATTAATAATTAGACTTATGTAAACAAACCATTTATGGTAACAAATTTTGGAAACAATGTTCAAATAAGAATCCATCTAATTATCATTTTTGCTAGAACATTCTCCTTCATTAGCATTTTCATTAAAATCTTCCTTTTGCAACTTCTCTGCTTCTTGCAACCCTTTCATCCATAAGGTTTTCTGGATATTTTGATTTTCTATTTTTAATTCTTTAATATCCTTTCTAATATCATTAATCTCTAATTGTAAATCTTGAATGGTAGCAGTCACGCTTCCCATGAGTCTTGAGGAAGTCAAATATTAATAACCTGTTTTTGGCTGGGATTTCTTAGAATCATTATCCTTTTCAAGGATTCCTTTCAAAGCTAAAAAGGCTTCCTTTCTTTTTCTAAATCTTCTACTGAATGATCGCTTCTTGTAAATAGTCGACATTAGTAGAAATCATATTGCAATGTGCCCTTTTGAAGCATTTATTAATATCAAGAAGAATTCATATCGTAATTAATAATGTAACCTACATCTTGAATTTCATTAATAACAACAGTAACCTTCGATTCTGTTTAATTATTTTGAATTTCATTAATAATAGGAATTTCTCCTTCATGTTATCTGGAATTTCTAAGACACTACTTCTTTTCTTCATTTTGCAATCTCTCTTGCAATGACCCTTTTGCCGACATTTCCAACATGTTGGAGGTTCTTTCTTTTTAAAAGATTTTTTGGAACATTTATTAAAACGTATTTTTTTATTAATATTATCAATTTCCAACTGTATTTTTAATAAAGGATTACTATTATCAGAATGTATTTTTGTGGAATCTTTCAACTCCTTTTGAGGAACAGACTTAAAAGTTTGACCGACACAATTGTTGTTATTAGCATGAGGAGGAGAAATAGTTGAAAAAGGATAATTAATTTTATTAATATTAGCATAATGTTCAAACCAAGTAAAAAGAGAAATATGAATCCTAAATCTTTTCATCTCAGCAAACCACTTCTCTTTGAACTCTTCAGTTTCTTTTTTGGAAAACGTATTAAAATACCAATTAACCTTTTTACTATTTTCAGGAGACTTCAAATCCTTCTTTAAAAACTCTTTATTAATTTCGAATTCCTTAGTTATCATATTAACAAAACCTTTTGAGTCTGCTATATTGATCTCAGAGAATTAAAATCCATTTTACCCATTACTTGATCTGAAATGAAATCGCTCCTTTACCGTAAAAGAGGTTTGCCATTCTAATATTTTCAAAGATCGAATTTCAATCTAATTAAATTCTAAATTTTTCTTCCAAAATCTAAGACTCTAATTGTTTCAACCGGGAACACCAACTCCTTCTCGCGCAAAAACGTGACTTACAATCCTATCTCGCCACTGCCGCTCTAGGATCTTCCGCTTACCAACGCTTGAAACAACTTCAAATCTTAAAATTCTTTCGAAAACTTTAGAACCTAACAGACTTAGATTCTTTCTTTAAAAATAATAGACCTAGCAACAGTCTTTTACTGGTAAAGACTCAGGTTTCAAATCCTGAATCAAGCAAGTGCTAAAATAGTCTTTAATTCTTGAAATCTCCTTAGAGACTCCCTATTAATTATTATTGTTACAAGTTCAACCTTTCCAATGCTTTTATTAATATTAAAACTAGATGGAGGAGACAAAGTATTTATGGTTCTTAGCTCGCAAGCATAAATAGTCAAATCTTCAAGCATTATTAAATCCATTACAGCGTTATCCAACTCACCAAGTGGAGACAACCAAGATTAGACAACTGACAATAAATCTTTTATCTTATTAAAACGTTCCAATTTTTCATTAAGAAGATCCTTAAGTTCGAATTTGGAATTTTAGATCAGTTCTTCGTTATATAAATTAAATCTCTCATCCAAGGATATATAATAGAACTTTCAAAATCATGGAGACGTTGCTTTATTAAAGCTAGTTCATGTTCAAGAATACCAATGGTTTTATGTAAATTAACCAAATTATTAAAAGCTTGATCAGTAGAGCCTTGTACCATTGCGTAACCATCTAAGCGACAGATAAAAGGACCTTTAGATCCTCAAATTTCTTACGCTTTTTATTAAAAATTTCTTCTTCCTTAGTAATTATTTCAACAAGTTCACTTCTCCTAGCGAAAATATTAAACCTGTGCTCAAGACACGAACTCGAAGCATCATTATTTTGAAAAAGCAATTCATTTAATAACCTCAATTCATTAGCATAAGAACTTATTAAATCATCATGAGCCACTAAATTATCTAAAACGTTATCTAACGCCATTTTATACCAAGAAGGAAACACCATGATTAGGCGATTAACAAGACAACTTTTATCTTATTAAAACGTTCCAAATTTTTATTAAAACGATCATTGCTTTCTTGGAGTGAAGAGGCTAACTGCTTTCTCCTTTGATATAAATTATGATTTTTGTCAAGATTACGCTTCTCAAGTCTAGAAATCGTATTATTTAGATTAACCCATTCATTTTCATAACGATTAACAATATTGCTATCATATATTAAATTAATAGCAGCTTTTCTTAAGGCTTTCTTGTACCAGAGAGGAGCCATAGCAATAATTTAAACTTCAGAAAGATAGACTGAAATACTTCTTGTATTGAAAACTTTATATAAACAACTTACAGAAATCTCACAAAGAAATGAGGAATTACAAACTTCGAGGCAATCATTAACCGACAAGATATCTCCCTACCAAGCCGAAAAGATGGCTCGATACCAATTGGGGGATAAGATGGAGTCATCATCCTCGAGCATTCATCGAGTGATTAAAAGATTATTACAAGTATTTGGAAGAGAGAGAGAGCAATATTGCTATTAGGCAAGGTGCCGAGGGATGTCTTGAAACGTTGGCCGGGCGTCTCTATTTATAGAGAGTTGAACCCGAAATTAAAACCTTCTGAAGTCCGCTGTGTCGTCATCCGTGACGTGTTGCGCACTTGAATTAAAATATCTTGAGTGGAGTCTTGATTAAAACATCTGGCGCCTTGAGTAGAGTCTGATTAAAATATCTTGATGTGACTGATGAACAGTGTCTTGAATAGTCTTGAACAGTAATCTTGAGGTGACTGATGAACAGTGTTGAACAGTCATTAATTTGGATTTGTCTGAAAAGTCTTGATGCGTCATTATCTTGAATAGTCATTGATTTGGATGTGTCTGAAAAAATCTTGGTGAGTCATTAATCTTCTTGTTCTCTTCAAGAAGTCTTTCATCTGTTGAATCATTAATTATCTTTGAGTCATTTGTCTTCCTTTGGAGGAGTCATCATCTTGCTTTCAATCATTAATTTTTGTCTGTCTTTGAATTATTAAAACCGATGAGTCATGTCCGGGATCTTGTCGTCTGAGGAGCAATCTTGAATCTTGAAAATCTTGAGTCATTAATGTCGTAGGATCTGGACCCTGGATGGGTTGATTAGGAAGTTGAGCCCCGGATGGGCCGGGCTTTGGATTATCCTTACATATCTAATGTAAGGTCTTCATATGGATCCTGAGCGAACTGGACCGTCATTAAACTGGGTTCTCCGCTTTCTGTAGACATGGGTCTTGCGGAGTCATTAGAAACACTAGCTCCTGCTAGATTCTGGATTAACTTGAGCCATTCTTCTGGTTTATTGCATGCTGCCAGCTCAGCTTGAATTCTTGATTTCGCCGTGAGAAAAGAGGCATGATCTTGCTGTTCTCTGGCTGTTGGTTGGAAGTGGTCTTGTCGGACCTTTTCCTTAGAACAACCTTCTGGATTGAATTTTTCCCACAACTTGATTTTGTATTCTCGTGCTAGGCAGGCGCATCTTCTTCTAGGAAGGTGTACTGCCAAGCCATTATCCATGGTATTTTGTACTTGATCACGAACCTCATTAATAAGAAAGATTCTTTCGAATCGGGGGAGGGATCATTAGGCTCATTAGGCTCATTAAAATAATCATTAAAACATTGAAATCCCTCTTGACAAATGTCAGGAAGAAATTTCTTTTCTAGTCCCATAAAGAACCAGAAATCATTAATAAACCATTTGGGGATATCATTAATATCATTAATAAGGTTTTCATGGAAGAAGAACATCCATGAATGATTAAAACTGCGCAAGAACCAAGTGTTGGTCCAAGCTTTCATGTAGTCGTGATAATTAAAACTCTTGAAAACATCATTAGGCTTTTGAAAACGTCTAGGAGTTGATAAAGGCATACCCCAACTGGACGGAGTCATAACCTTATCGATCCTAACTTTGGAATAATTAATAAAATTGGAGCCAGAATTCTTGAAATGAGTTATTACCGCAGATTTCGTGTTCCACAAGATAAACTCATAAAAGTCCCCGGATTTATTAATAGACTCACCGTGGTAGTGGAAATCAGAAAGAAAATCTTTTCGACGACAGTGTCAAGGAGGCTTTGGATTTGTTTTCGTAGTGAAGAAATTCTTTTCGCCGTAAAAGGAATTCATAGGCCTTTTGCTTAACATGATAGGTTTGTCTTTCTAAAACTCGGATATTTGGAAAAAGAGGCTGGTCTGGTATTATTAGGAACATTAGGAATTTTAGGAATATTAGGAATACCGGAAGATATCAGCTTTGATTCTCCAAGACAAGAAACGATTTGGAGATACCAACTCAAGGCTAGTTTTGGAGCCGAAAGGGCTTGGAAGTAATTAGTAGGTGGAATAGTATCACTATTCCGAAAATAGTCATTAGGAGAAATCATTACCATTTTATTAGGAGTGTTAGAAGTATTAGCAGAATTGCTCTTCCTTTGGATCGGATTTGGTGATCGCAACCTTCTTGCTCATCTTGAATAATTTTGTCCCTGCAAAAATTCTCTTGAAAGAAAATCAGAAAGGCTATTGGATTCACCTTTAATAAATTCAATATCAAAATCAAAATTGCTAAGTAAAGCTTGCCACCTAGCAAAGATTTGTTTAGAAACTAAATTCTTAACATCTTTTTCAATTATATCCTTAGCAGATTTGCAATCTATTCTCAGTAGGAATTTCTTCATGTAAAGATCATCTTGAAACTTATTAATACAAAGTACTACAGAAAGGATCTCTTTCTTGATAGTACTGTAATTAATCTGGTTTTGTTCCGTAATCCCGAGGTAAATCTTACTAGGGATTCATCATTTTGATCATTAACCTTTGTTTTAAGATTCCACCATAACCAATGTTATCATGGCGCAGTCTCAACAATTAAATTAGCATCTGGATTTGGAATACTTAAACAGGAAGAGTTTTAATCTTCTCTTTGATTCAAGATGCTCATTAGACCAAGGACAGCTTCAGTATGCTCATTAGACCAAGGTTTTGGATTTTTCTTTAACCTCTGGTATAAAGGTTTACAGATCATTTTCAAGTCTTTAAAGAAATCTGAAACATAATTAAGACAACTTAGAAATCTTTGCAACTGGGTTTTGTCTTTAATCTCATTAGGAAATTTTGTTGTGAACTCTAGACTTCTTGCAATTGGATTGATTTGGCTATTTTTAATGTCATGAACCGTAAATCTAATTTCTGTCTGAATAACTTCATTCGGGAAGGGAAACGACTAACCCATTTTGCTTTATCACATTGTAGAATTTTTCTAAATGTGAAAAGTGTTGATTAATAGAATTGGAAAATATCAGACATCATCAATATAAACAATTGCAAAATTCTGGATTGGTTGAGTAATGTCATTCATTATATTTTGAAATTCGAAGGAGCATTCTTCAAGCCGAAAGGCATCACATTCCATTCATAGTGTCCGAAAGGGACATTAAAACCAGCTTTTGTATTTGTCTTTTTCATTAATTTGTATTTACCAAAATCGACTTCATGTCAAATTTTGAAAATACTTTTGCGCTATGTAACTTCTTGAGCAAATCTCTTTTATTAGGAATTGGGTATCTAATCCATTCTAAAACGTTATTAAGCGGTTTATAATTAATAACAAGTCTGGGAGCTCCTCTTTCTAATTCAGCTGCGTTCATAACATAGAACGTTGAACAAGACCAAGGGGACTTAGATTTCCTTATTAATTTTTTCTCAAGTAACTCATTAATCTCTTTCTTGCAAACGTTTTCCAATTCTTCATTCATATGAATAGATCTGGATTTTGTAGGAATATCCTTTTCATTAAAATCCTTAATATAAGGTAAATTAACAATATGTTTTTTCCTGTTCCAGAAAGCGTTTGGAATGGAAGCACATACTTCTTTTTCCAATTTTTCTTTTAATCTTTCAATTCTTTCTTTTACAGGAGGTTGATTAAGCTCATCTTTTATCCTTAGGCTTTTGACTTCATTAACCAAAAATTTATAATGTTTTTGTTTTGCCTGAAGCAGATTAATAGAATTAGGCTTAGTAATGGAATCTTGTAAAATCTTTATGCTCTTTTCCTCTACGGGATAAGCAAATTTAAACCTTATTTCTTTCCCTAGGATTTTGGATATTATTTCAAAAGGGGTAACTTTGAAAGGGTACAAACTCGTTATGAACGGAGTCCCTAAGATAACCCTAGTACCTAGATTCTTTACTAATATAAAAGGTATTTTAAAACACAAACCTTCATTACAAATCTTTACATTACTAATCTTATAATTAATATGCAGGTTTTGATTATTAGCAGCAAGTAAAGTCTCTTTGGTTTTTTCAAAATACTGGGTAGGAATTAATCCTTCTTGAATACAATTTTGGTCAGCACCTGTGTCAACGAGTGCGACAGTATTAAGGTGATATTCATCATTAATAATTAGGCTTATGTAAACATACCATTTGTGGTAGCAAATTTTAGAAACAACGTTCAAGTAGGAATCTCTGATTATCATTTTTGCTAGAACATTCTCCTTCATTAGCATTTTCATTAATATCTTCCCTTTGCAGCTTCTCTGCTTCTTTTAACCCTTTTATCCATAACGTTCTCTGAATATTTTGATTTTCTATTTTTAATTCTTTAATATCCCTTTTAATATCATTAATCTCTAATTGTAAATCTTGAATGGTAGCAGGCTTCTGCTGCTTCCCATGAGTCTTGAGGAAATCAGAAATATTAATAACCTGTTTAGGCTGGGACTTCTTAGAATCATTATCCTTTTCAAGGATTCCCTTTAAAGCTAAAAAGACTTCCTTTCTTTTTTCTAAATCTTCTACTTGAATGATTGCTTCTTGTAAAGAGTCGACATTAGCAGAAATCATATTGCAATGTGCCTTTTCAAAGCATTTATTAATATCAGAAGAAGAATTAATATCAGAATTAATAATAATAACAGATCCTTCATCTTTAATTTCATTAATAACAGAACCTTCAGATTCTGTTTCAGAATTATTTTGAATTTCATTTATAATAGGAATTTCTTCCTTCATGTTATCTGGAATTTCTAAGATATTACTTCTTTTCTTCATTTTGCAATCTTTCTTGCAATGACCCTTTTGCCGACATTTCCAACATTTGGAGATTCTTTCTTTTTAAAAGATTTTTTGGAACATTTATTAAAACGTATTTTTAATAAAGGATCACTATTATCAGAATGCATTTTCGTGGAGTCTTTCAATTCTTTTTGAGGAACAGACTTAACATTTTGACCGACACATTTGTTGTCATCAGCATGAGGAGGAGTAATGGTTGAAAAAGGATAATTAATCTTATTAATATTAGCATAATGTTCAAACCAAGTAAAAAGAGAAATATTAATCCTAAATCTTTTCATCTCAAAGAAACCACTTATCTTTGAACTCTTCAGTTTCTTTTTTGTAAAACGTATTAAAATACAAAATAACCTATTTACTATTTTAAGGAGACTTCAAATCCTTCTTTAAAATTATCTTTATTAACCGACAATAAAGCTTTTATCCTATTCAAAACCTTTTGAGTCTGCTAATTTGATCTCAAGAGAATTAAAATCCATTTTACCCATTACTTGATCTCGAAATGAAATCGCTTCTTTACCTTAAAAGAGTTTTGCCATTCTAATATTTTCAAAGATCGAATTTCAATCTAAATAAATTCTAAACTTTTCTTCTAAAATCTAAGACTCTGATTGTTTCAACCGGGAACACCAACTCCTTCTGCGGAAAATGTGGACTTACACTCCTATCTGCCACTCGTCGCTCTAGGATCTTCCGGCTTACCAACGCTTGAAACAACTTCAAATCTTAAAATTCTTTCGGAAAACTTTAGAACCTAACAGACTTAGATTCTTTCTTTAAAAATAATAGACCTAGCAACAGTCTTTTACTGGTAAAGACTCAGGTTTCAAATCCTGAATCAAGCAAGTGCTAAAATAGTCTTTAATTCTTGAAATCTCCTTAGAGACTCGCTATATTCTTATTATTGTTACAAGTTCAATCTTTCTAACGCTTTTATTAATGCTTATATTAATGTAGGAGACAAAGTTAGAAGGAGGACAAATAATTTAAGGTTCTTAGCTCACAAGCATAATAATTGGTCAAATCTTCAGCATTATTAAATTCATTACAGCATTATCCAAGTTACCAAGTGGAGACAATCAAGATTAGGCAACTGACAATAAAGCTTTTATCTTATTAAAACGCTCCAATTTTTCATTAAGAAGATCCTTAAGTTCTGGAATTTGGAATTTTAGATCAGTTCTTCTGTTATATAAATTAAATCTCTCATCCAAGGATATATTAATAGAACTTTCAAAATCATGGAGACGGTGCTCTATTAAAGCTAGTTCATGTTCAAGAATACCAATGGTTTGATGTAAATTAACCAAATTATTAAAAGCTTGATCAGTAGCAGTCTTGTACCATTGCAGAACCATCTAAGCAACAGATAAAAGGACCTTTAGATCCTCAAATTTCTTACGCTTTTTATTAAAATTTTCTTCTTCCTTATTAATTATTTCAACAAGTTCACTTCTCCTAGCGAAAATATTAAACCTGTGCTCAAGACACGAACTCGAAGCATCATTATTTTGGAAAAGCAATTCATTTAATAACCTCAATTCATTAGCATAAGAACTTATTAAATCATCATGAGCCACTAAATCATCTAATGCGTTATCTAACGCTTTTTTATACCAGAAGGAAACACCATATTTAAGCGGTTGAAAGTAAAACTTTTATCTTATTATATCGTTCCATATTTCTATTAAAACGATCAATGCTTTCTTGGAGTGAAGAGGCTAGCTCTCGTCTCATTTGGTATAAATTATGATTTTTGTCAAGATTAAAGTTCTCAAGTCTAGAAATCGTATTATTAAGATAAACCCATTCATTTTCATAATGATTAACAATATTGCTATTATATATTAAATTAATAGCATCTTTTCTCAGAGCTTCTTTATACCAATGTGGAGCCATAGCAAAAACTCAGAATAAACTTCGAAAGATGGACTGAAATACTTCTTGTATTGAAAACTTATTAAACAACTTACAGATATCTCACAAAGAGATGAGGAATTACAAACTTCTTGAGGCAATCAAATCATTAACCGACAAGATATCTCTCTACTGTGCCAAAAAGATGGCTCGATACCAATAGGGGATACGATGGAGTCATCCCTTGATCATACATCAGAGTGATTAAAAGATTATTACAAGTATTTGGAAGAGGGAGAGAAGTAATGATTGTAGTAGGCAGGGTGCCAAGGGGTGTCTTGAAACGTTGGCGGGCGTCTCTATTTATAGAGAGTTGAACCCGGAATTAAAACCTTCTGAAGTCCGCTGTGTCGTCATCCGTGACGTGTTGCGCACTTGAATTAAAATATCTTGAGTGGAAAACATCTGGCATTTCTTGAGTAGAGTCTGATAAAATATCTTGATGTGACTGATGAACAGTGTCTTGAATAGTCTTGAACAGTCATTAATTTGGATTTGTCTGAAAAGTCTTGATGCGTCATTATCTTGAATAGTCATTGATTTGGATGTGTCTTGAGAAAAAGTCATTAATCTTCTTGTCTTCTTCTCAAAGTGTCTTTCATCTCTGAATCATTAATTATCATCTGTTGAGTCATTTGTCTTGAATTATTAAACCGATAAGTCATGTCTTGGCTCTTGAATCTGGAGGAGCAATCTTGAATCTTGAAAATCTTGAGTCATTAATATCGTAGGATCTGGAAGTCGGATGGTTTGATTTGGAAGTTGAGCCCCGAATGGGCTGGGCTTTGGATTATCCTTACATATCTAATGTAAGGTCTTCATATGGATCCTGAGCGAACTGGACCGTCATTAAACTGGGTTCTCCGCTTTCTGTAGACATGGGTCTTGCGGAGTCATTAGAAACACTAGCTCCTGCTAGATTCTGGATTAACTTGAGCCATTCTTCTGGTTTATTGCATGCTGAACTCACTTGAATTGTTGATTTCGCCGTGAGAAAAGAGGCATGGTCTTGCTGTTCTCTCGGCTGTTGGTTGGAAGTGGTCTTGTCGGACCTTTTCCTTAGAACAACCTTCCGGATTGAATTTTTCCCACAACTTGATTTTGTATTCTCGTGATGTGCAGGCTCATCTTCTTCTAGGAAGGTGTACGCCAAGCCATTATCCATGGTATTTTGTACTTGATCACGAACCTCATTAATAGGAAGATTCTTTCGAATCGGTAAGTTGTTTAATAAGTTTTTCAATACAAGAAGTATTTCAGTCTATCTTTCTGAGTTTAATCATGCATTCTTATGAACATTATCGTCATATGTTGTGTGAAATATATTGGGACTTTATTAATGAAATTAATTCATTCCGTGTTAAAATCCAAGAATTTGAAAGGAGAATTGAATCCTATAATCAAGAATTAAATACTGTTGGAATCTCTAATTCTAATATTCGATATTATAAAGTTATGATTACTTGTGAAGAATACTGTATTAATAGATGGACTAATAAAATTGAAAAACTAAAAGACCAAAGAAGACGACTTGCTTCGTTCTTAACCACTGATTAATCTTTTCATTTGTTTAATTAATCGCATCGCTATGGAAGAAGTTTTACAAGATTTAATAATAAAACATGATTGGTTAGAAGCACGTATTAATGAACTTAGAAGTTTAAATGCAATGTTTTTTGATTTAGATGACAATAAGCTTTGAGCTTTGAATACAAAATGAATATTAATGAGCGAAGATACGAACTTGACGGGATAATCAAGAAGGGAAAGCTAGAGTTCAAAGAAGCTTTAAAGAAATTTGAGGATTTAAAGATCCTTTTATCGTTGTTTAAATTCAGACTTTGAAACTATTTTTAAGATTGAAAAATTTGGTTAGATTATTCCTTTTGAAGAAAGAATCTAAGTCTGTTAGGTTCTAAAGTTTTCTAAAGAAATTTAAGATTTGAAGTTGTTTCAAGTGTTGGTAAGCCGGAAGATCCTAGGGCGTCGATTGGCAGGAGTGTAAGAGCAGGTTTTTCCGCAGAATGTGTTGGTGTTCCCGATTGAAACAATCAGAGTCTTAAACTTTGAAAGAAAAATTTAGAATTTAATTGGATAAAGATTTAATCTTTAGAATGGATAAAATGGCTAAACTCTTTTCATCTAAAGAAATAGGTTCAATATCTGGATTTAACCCTGATAACTGTGAAGACTTTAATTCCACAGAGATTAATATTGCTGATATTGAACAAAAGCTTCATAATTGGTCTATTCCTAAAGTTAATCCAAAGACAATCTACAAGATCGGAACGTTTGATTTTTCATCTAATTATTCCATAAAACAAACAGAACAAACTATTCCTTTGAATCAAGAAATTGAAACAATTCGGCTAATAAGCAATCAAGCGCTTAATAATCATAAAAGGATAAATATAAGTTTATGCATATTGGGATGGTCCAGATTGCTATTAAACCCATGTTTAGAATAGGACTTGATATTCCTCTTTTAATGATTCTAAGAGATGCCGACATTTGAATTTTAATAATTCTCTGCTAGCAATGGCGTAATCTAATCTTGCTAATGGTCCAATATTTTTAATTGTTATCCAAATTTTACGCTTTCTCTTTTTGATCCCCATATACTCGATACGTTGAGTTTGACTATTAAAATTAAGAATATGAATTTTGCTAATAATGCTAAGTCTATTTGTTTAATCTACCGTGTCTATTACAAAGTCATGACCACCACCATAGAGCCAAAAGCTAGGTTCAGCTCGTTAAGAGACGAGACCATAGTCTTTGAAGCTAATTCCCAAAATTCCCAGATTCATATTCCTAAGAAATTAAAATGGAATGAAATTTCAAAATCTAATGAATGGGACTTAGAGAACCTTGTTCCCCATCAACCCATAGATTTAATGAATCAAAAGGCTTTAATCACTGAGTCGACGGACGGTTCAGTCAAGATAGATTTTTCTAATTATTTTCCTCAATCTAGGTTCAGTCAATCTGAAACCTCCAGATCCTCAATCTACCAATCCAGATCTCCTTTTCAAAATCGTATTCCAAGATCTCTTTCACCTGAAAATGTTTCTATTCCCACGGAATTAAGAAATGTTGACTTTAATAATGAAATTCCTCATCCAGTCTATGATTTTAAAGATGAAGCTTCTTCGAGTATTAATCCTACTCCCAGTGAAATGGAAGTGTTTTCTACAAAAGGTTTTGTTAATGTTATAATTCAAGAATTTGAAATTAATACAGAATTTTTGAAAAGAGATTTGAAGTCTCCTGAAAATAGCAAAAAGGTCACTTGGTATTTTAATACGTTTTCAAAAGAAGAAACTGATGTTTTTAAAGAAAAATGGTTTGCCGAAATGAAAAGTTTAGGAATGCATATTCCTCTTTTCGTTTGGTTTGAAAGATTTGCTAATATTGAAAATATTAATTATCCTTTTTCAACCATTACTCCTATTACTGAAGTCACAAAAAAATGGACCACTATTAATGATAAAGAAATAACATCTGTTCATCCTCCTCCTGAAGGTATTTTAATTACTCCTCATCATACTAATGACGACAAATGTGTCGGTTAGCCTTTTAAATCTGTTCCTCAAAAGGAATTGGAAGACTCCACGAAAATACCTTTTTTTAATATTAATTCTCAGCTTAATTATGCTAATCAGTCTCTAAACTCTATTGGAGAACAATTGAATAGGATAGAGCCGCTTGTTGTTAATAGGAACCTAGAATTGTTAATAAGGAACCCCGAGCTTTTAATTTTCCTTTGACTAATCTGCCTTCAACCAGCTATGGCAAGGAAACTCCTCCTTCAAGACCTCCTCCTGCCTCAGTAGCACCTTTATACCTATAAGCCCAGACTTTAGGTTAAAAGGAATTAATAAGTTTAATGATAACTCCATATCAAAAATCCAGTTGGAAATTGATAACATTAATAAGCAATTAGCAAAAGGCAAAAATATTAATGTCATCTCTGAATTAGATAAGTTAGAAAACCAATTCAAAACTATGAATATTAATAATTCTTCCCGTGTTTTAATCCTTCTCCGTATTAATAAAATCCAAAATCCAGATTTTTACAAATCCAAAACTTGGTATTCAAAACCATCTCCTTCGATATGATGTTTGAAGAAAAGAAGAATACTCCTAATTCCTATGATGGGACCTCAATATGTGTTTGGAATCGGATGGATTAACAGATTACCAAATCTTTTCCTTAGTTTGTGAAATGGAAATGGCAGCTAATGCCTACATGAATAATGATAATTCAAATCCTATGACCATGCATCTTCTCGTGAATGGATTCACGGGTCAACTAAGAGGTTGGTGGAATAATCTTCTTACTACTGATCAAAAAAGTCATATTAATAGAAGTACCAAGAAAATAGTTGTAGATGGTATAGAACAAGATACTGGAGAACCTAATGCGGTAGAAGTCCTACTTTGGGCCATACTAAAATCTTTTAAGGAAATCCAGAGTTACTTGGTCAAAGAGATATCGCGTATTTTATGTGAAATTCTTTGGGACTTTATTAATGAAATTAATACTTTTCGTGTTAAAATCCAAGAATCCAAAGGAGAATTGAATCCTATAATCAAGAACTAAATACTGTTGGAATTTCTAATTCTAATATTCGATAGTATAAAGTTATGATTAATTGTGAAGAATTCCTGATTAATAGATGGACAAATAAAATTGAAAAACTAAAAGACCAAAGAAGACGACTTGCTTCAATCACGAATACCGACTAATCTTTTCATCCGTTTAAATATGGTGTTTCCTTTGTGGTACCGCATCGCATTAGAAGAACTTCTACAAGATTTAATAATAAAACATAATTGGCTAGAATCACGTATTAATGAACTTATAAGTTTAAATGCAATGTTTTTTGATTTAGATGACAGCGAAGCTTTAAGCTTTGAATACAAAATGAATATTAATGAGAGAAGATACGAACTTGATGGGATAATCAAGAAGGGAAAGCTAGAGTTCAAAGAAGCTTTAAAGAAATTTGAGGATTTCAAGATCCTTTTATCTGTTGCTTAAATTCAGACTTTGAAACTGTTTTTAAGATTGAAAGAATTTGGTTAGATTATTCCTTTTGAAGAAAGAATCTAAGTCTGTTAGGTTCTAAAGTTTTCTAAAGAAATTTAAGATTTGAAGTTGTTTCAAGCGTTGGTAAGCCGGAAGATCCTAGGGCGACGAGTGGCAGGAGTGTAAGTCCACGTTTTACCGCGGAAGGAGTTGGTGTTCCCGATTGAAACAATCAGAGTCTTAAACTTTGAAAGAAAAATTTAGAATTTAATTGGATAAAGATTTAATCTTTAGAATGGATAAAATGGCTAAACTCTTTTCATCTAAAGAAATATGTTCAATATCTGTATTTAACCACGATAATTGTGAAGACTTTAATTCCACAGAAATTAATATTGCTGATATTGAACAAAAGCTTCATAATTGGTCTATTCCTAAAGTTAATCCAAAGACAATCTACAAGATCGGAACGTTTGATTTTTCGTCTAGTTATTCCATAAAACAAACAGAACAAACTATTCCTTTGAATCAAGAAATTGAAACAATTCGGTTAATAAGCAATCAAGCAGTTAATAATCATAAAAAGGATAAATATAAGTTTATGCATATTGGGATGGTCCAGATTGCTATTAAACCCATGTTTAGAATAGGACTTGATATTCCTCTTTTAATGATTCTAAGAGATGCCGACATTTGAATTTTAATAATTCTCTGCTAGCAATGGCGTAATCTAATCTTGCTAATGGTCCAAGATTTTTAATTGTTATCCAAATTTTACGCTTTCTCTTTTTGATCCCCATATACTCGATACGTTGAGTTTGACTATTAAAATTAAGAATATGAATTTTGCTAATAATGCTAAGTCTATTTGTTTAATCTACCGTGTCTATTACAAAGTCATGACCACCACCATAGAGCCAAAAGCTAGGTTCAGCTCGTTAAGAGACGAGACCATAGTCTTTGAAGCTAATTCCCAAAATTCCCAGATTCATATTCCTAAGAAATTAAAATGGAATGAAATTTCAAAATTAATTTACCTTATATTAAGGATTTTAATGAAAAGATATTCCTACAAAATCCAGATCTATTCATATGAATGAAGAATTGGAAAATGTTTGCAAGAAAGAGATTAATGAGTTACTTGAGAAAAATTAATAAGGAAATCTAAGTCCCCTTGGTCACTGTTCAGCGTTCTATGTTATGAACGCAATTTGAATTAGAAAGAGGAGCTCCAGGACTTGTACTTCTTGTATTGAAAACTTTAATTAAACAACTTACGTAAATCTCACAAAGAGATGAGGAATTACAAACTTCTTGAGGCAATCATTAACCGACAAGATATCTCCCTATCGTGCCAAAACGATGGCTCGATACCAATAGGGGATACAAATAATGCCTTTTAAATATTTCTTTTTCTATTTCACCTACTTCTATTAATGAGTATTTTCAAAATAATATTAATAATCAAAAGGGATATGATGGAGTCATCATCCCTTGAGTATATCTCCCTACCAGGCCAAAAAGAGATCCTTCAGATTCTGCTTTATTAATGAAATTCAAAATAATTCCCATTCATTAAACCTTCTTGCTCATCTTGAATAATTTTGTCCCGCAAAAATTCTCTTGAAAGAAAATCAGAAGGCTATTGGATTCACCTTTAATAAATTCAATATCAAAATCAAAATTGCTAAGTAAAGCTTGCCACCTAGCAAAGATTTGTTTAGAAACTAAATTCTTAACATCATTTTCAATTATATCCTTAGCAGATTTGCAATCTATTCTTAACAGAATTTCTTCATGTAAAGATCATCTTGAAACTTATTAATACAAAGTACTACAAAAGGATCTCTTTCTTGATAGTACCGTAATTAACTGGTTTGGTTCCGTAATCCCGAGGTAAATCTTACTAGGGATTCATCATTTTGATCATTAACCTTTTGTTTTAAGATTCCACCATAACCAATGTTATCGCGCGTCTCAACAATTAAATTAGCATCTGGATTTGGAATACTTAATCAAGGTAGAGTTTTAATCTTATCTTTGATTATTTTGACTGATTCAGTTTGCTCATTAGACCATGTTTTTGGATTTTTCTTTAACCTCTGATACAATGGTTTACAGATTATCTTTAAGTCTTTATAGAAATCTAAAACATAATTAAGACATCCTAGAAATCTTTGCAATCGGGTTTTGTCTTTAATCTCATTAGGAAATTTTGTTGTGAACTCTAGACTTCTTGCAATCGGATTGATTTGGCTATTTTTAATGTCATGACCCGTAAATCTAATTTACATGCCGGAATAGCTTCATTTTGGGAAGGGAAACGACTAACCCATTTTGCTTTATCACATTGTAGAATTTTTCTAAATGTGAAAAGTGTTGATTAATAGAATTGGAAAATATCAGACATCATCAATATAAACAATTGCAAAATTCTGGATTGGTTGAGTAATGTCATTCATTATATTTTGAAATTCGGAAGGAGCATTCTTCAAGCCGAAAGACATCACATTTCATTCATAGTGTCCGAAAGGGACATTAAAACCAGCTTTTGTATTTGTCCTTTTCATTAATCTGTATTTGCCAAAATCTCGACTTCATGTAAAATTTTGAAAATACTTTTGCGCTATGTAACTTCTTGAGCAAATCTCTTTTATTAGGAATTGGGTATCTAATCCATTCTAAAACCTTATTAAGCGGTTTATAATTAATAACAAGTCTGGGAGCTCCTCTTTCTAATTCAGCTGCGTTCATAACATAGAACGCTGAACAAGACCAAGGGGACTTCGTAGAATCATTATCCTTTTCAAGGATTCCCTTTAAAGCTAAAAATGCTTCCTTTCTTTTTTCTAAATCTTCTACTTGAATGATCGCTTCTTGTAAGGAGTCGATATTAGTAGAAAGCATATTGCAATGTGCTTTTTCAGAGCATTTATTAATATCAGAAGAATTAATATCAGAATTAATAACAGAACCTTCATCTTGAATTTCATTAATAATAACAGAACCTTCAGATTCTGCTTCAGAATTATTTTGAATGTCATTAACAATAGGAATTTCTTCGTTCATGTTATTAGGAATTTCTAAGACATTACTTCTTTTCTTCATTTTGCAATCTTTCTTGCAATGACCCTTTTGCCGACATTTCCAACATGTTGGAGATTCTTTCTTTTTAAAAGATTTTTTGTCACCACCTCCCCCGTCAGACACCTTCCGGACCCGGCGGGAAGCGGTCGCCGGCCGGTGGGGCGGTGGTGAGCAAGGTGGGACCAGGATCGCGCAGCTAATATGAGATTATTTCGCGGGCCTTTAACTAACCCAGTAGGTCCCTTTCTAACAACAGATCAAGTATGACAACTCATGCACAAAATGATCACGACAAAGAAACAATGGGCTCCGCCCATAAAATGTAATATCAAGCGTAACATCGAAATCAGATTATAAAAAGGAAGTCTGTTCTTTCACTACCGAACAGAGGCTTCCGCACAGATCAGCATACTCATTCAATCAGTTCAGATTAGAACGCATATATATACATAACCACAATCAATCTCAGATGAACAGACAGACCTACGATAACATGCTATCGTAATACTACATGCCAACAGAGTATCATGCTACAGAGCTAACTACAGGCAGAAGGTGCAACCGTACAAAGTCGGGCGTCGGATAAAGAAACCGACGAGGAACCCAAGTCTAAGTCCAGATGCCGCCAAACCTCAAAATAGCTAACCAGACAGCCTTGCGGAAATCCTACTCCGCTGGCCCGTAATCCTTATCTCCCGAAAATGTTAAGTAAGGGGTGTGAGTTTTTCTTAAAGAAAACCCAAGAAGAGCTTAGCAAGAGTAACGATGTTTCTTCTGACAAACCTGCAGAGACAGATCAGAGCAGATATACATACAGATAGCAAATATACAGATCAGAACATATGCAGAAATAAATGATGTGTGCACAACATCCGAATGTAACGGATCATGGCTAGATCTTCCCCGACCATGGCTAGATCTTCCCCGGTCCAACCGGCATTCGCCATGCGTCGGCATTCGCCATGCACCCAGCAAACCCCGTATGTCACGGACCATGGCTAGGTCTTCCCCGACCATGGCTAGATCTTCCCCGGTCCAACCGGCATTCGCCATGCATCGGCATTCGCCATGCATCCACTCACAGAACAGAACATACCGGAATGATGCGAACCATAGGCCGTACGGTCCTCAAGGGATTGTAACCCTATCTCGGACTGGTCCCCTATGCGAACGCCATCCGTTGTGCCGTATCCCAGTTAGTTCGGGTCACACAGACGCACGAACCACGACACCGAAGCAAAGCTGTACCTGCGCACCGTTACTCCTACCATGGGACTAGCCTTGGGGCTCCACTATCCCGATCTAAGACCGAAGTCAGAGACCGAGGCCCAAAACTTGTCTCAACCATCCTACATTATATTAATATAGGTAGGTCGAACCCTTACCTCGAAACGAAAGCAGACGCAACCGTAGAGGGTAGCAGCCAAGCACCAACACACCAATCTTCTTCCTTATCCAACTTCAAACCTTGCTTCACATACCACCTAAACATTTCACACACTTACCACATTACACTTTCATTGAACACATCAATATCCATTGACAATTGGACCTCACTTCAAGACTTAAAGTTGCTCAAATTCATTGTATAAACATGCTTGAAACCTTAAACCACACAAAACACATGCTTCCACTTTCCACCAAAAATCCGGATGAACATTGCCTTAGGTATATAATCGGAGCATATTTGGACAATGTTCCAATTATCAATATTGCTCTAAACATACCCAATAACAACAATTTGAATTCAATTCAACAAAACATCACACTTCATTTCTCCACCCTAAACCCTATGAGTTTTCTCTTAGCTCATAGATTAAGCCATTGTTGGACCTTTTACCAAGTATTAATGTTGTTCTAAAACTACCCAACAACACTAATTTGAGGTCAATTTAACAAACCCCAAAATTCGCTCATCCCGGTGAAGAACCCTAAATTCAATTTCTTCGATTCATGCTCAATTCGTGTTGTAAAGTGTGTTTCTATCTCTAATCCAACATAGAAACACTACTACTAACTCAAATGAATCAAGAGATCACGAAAATACCAACCTCACAATTTGGGCAATTTCCCAAATTCACCCACAAAGTGTTGTTGGAGTGAAACCTTTGTTGATTCGTTGTTCTTGTAGTGATTCCCGCACGAATCCTCCGTTTCCACGCACCAAAGAGTCCAAAATCACTTGGATAGGAGCAAAACCGAGTTGGGAGAGAGTTGGGAGTATTTTCGGAGTTGAAAACGCGAAACTGAGGTTGAAAACGAGCTGCTCGACTTAAATAGCCAGCCCAGGCGACGGTCAGGACCCGATTCCCCAATCAGCGATCGCCGACCCTCGAAGAACACCGATACAGTGCCTGTGCGAAGACCAGCGACCCGCTTACTCAAGCGGGCGATCGCCTGGTCCAAGAAAACTCCAATCGACAGCACCCAGGCGAGATCCAGCGAAGCCATCCCCGCTTCAGGCGATCGCTGGCTCCAGGAAGACCCAAACTCGGCAAGTGTCCAGCGAAACGCAGGCAAACCATTTCCTCGTTCGGGCGATCGCCTGGACCCAGAACCCACAAAATTCAGCCTTAAAATGAACTTAACCAAAACCATACCAAAACAATTCCACTCCCACAACAACAACAACAACAACTTAACAACAAATATCAAACTCCACAAATTACAGATTTAAACATACCTTCAGAACTCTATTCACCGGAGATTGTTGCCGGAAAAGGTGGGGTGTAACATCCTCCCCCCCTTAAGACTCTTGGCCCTCCAAGAGTTCCTTAAGGCGTTGGTACTCTTGTGGGTAGCGATCAATCATATCTTTCTCCGTCTCCCAGGTTGCCTCTTTGTCAGAATGGTGCGACCATTGCACCTTCACCATGGGTATTAACTTGCTCCTCAACTTACGAGTATCCCTCGCTAACAAAGCAATTGGCACTTCTTTATAAGACAAGTCAGGTTCCAATTGCACCTCCTCAACTGGAATCGTTTGCGTCGGATCCATGATACACTTTTTCAGCATGCTTACGTGAAACACATTATGCACAGCTGATAAGCTCTCTGGTAGTGCCAAACGATAAGCTACCTTTCCAATTCTTTCTAAGATATCGAATGGGCCAATATACCTCGGAGCTAACTTTCCTTTCCGACCAAATCTCATTATTCCCTTCATTGGTGCCACCTTCAACCAAACTTTGTCGCCGACTTCAAACTCTAAGTCACGGCGCCTTCGTTCACATAGGCTGTGGTTCTATCATTTGCCGCTTTCAATCTTGCCTGAATTGTTTTGATCTTTTCTCGTGGTCTCCTCAATCAATTCCGACCAAGTTCAATCTTATCTCGACGGTTCAGACCAACGGTGAGGTGTCATACATCTCCGTCCATAAAGAGCCTCGTAAGGTGCCATTTTGATTGTACTGTAACTATTGCTATACGAGAACTCTATGAGCGGTAGATGTTGATCCCAATCACCTCCGAAATCAATCGCACAGCTCCTCAGCATGTCCTCAAGTACCTGTATCACCCTCTCGGATTGCCCATCAGTTTGTGGGTGATACGCGGTACTAAGGTGCAACCGGTACCAAAAGCTCGATGGAAAGCATTCCAGAAATGGGCTGTAAACCTTGGATCCCGATCTGAAACTATAGAATCCGGTACACCGTGCAACCGCACGATCTCTTTGATGTAGAGTCGCGCTAACTTGTCCAACGGGTCGGTGACTTTAATGGGCAAGAAATGTGCACACTTAGTCAAACGGTCCACAATTACCCAAATGGCATCATGACGTGCTCGTAGTGGGTAATCCGGTAAGAAAATCCATAGTCACGCTTTCCCCACTTACGAACCGGGATAGGTAACGTCAAGTGTGCCCGCGGGTTTCGATGTTCAACCTTTACCTGTTGGCAAGTGGTACACTTTGCCACACGCTCAAAGCAATATGCCTCTCATACTTGGCCACCAGAAGTGTGACCTCAAATCATGATACATCTTTTCACCGCCCGGATGAAAACTTAAACTGTTATTATGAGCTTGATCCAAAATCTCATCTCTAAGAGCCACATCATTCGGCACGTACAAACGCCCTTTGAAGTATAGCAATCCTTGCCTATACTCAAAGAATGGACGCAATGCTCCTTTAGCTTCTCCAAACCTGTTTCAAACTCTGATCTCTCATCTGAAATTCTCAGATCCTGTCGATCCAAGAAGACTGAACTCTCAACTCAAATACCTGCTCTTGCTCCTGTAGCTGCCAACGGTGCCACAAGGCAGTCAGGTCCGTATGCTCTGTTCGGTTTCCAGGTTCTCCACCTCTAACTATCCCGGTGTATGCCCTACTCAAGGCATCTGCCACCGTATTCCCTTTGCCTGCGGTGTACTCGATACTACAGTCGTAGTCTTTCATGTACTCGAGCCACCTTCTTTGGCGCATATTCAGATCTTTCTGCGTGAACAAGTACTTCAAGCTCTTATGATCAGTAAAGATTTGAAATTTGTTTCCCAACAAATAATGCCGCCACTGCTTGAGTGCATACATAACCGCAGCAAGCTCCAAATCATGAGTGGGATAGTTTTCCTCATGTGGTCGCAATCGCCGCGACCCATAAGCAATTACCTGCTGGTTTTGCATAAGCACACACCCTGCACTGTTCGTGAGGTATCAGTATAAATGACATAAGGCTGAGACGGGTCAGGTAGAACCAGAATCGGTGCCTGTGTCAGTCTACACTTGAGCTCTTGAAAGCTCTTCTCACATTCATCCGACCACACAAACGCCTTACCCTTCTTGGTCAGTTGCGTGAGTGGAGAGGCAAGAACCGAGAAGGCTGGTACGAACTTACGATAGTAACCAGCTAACCCGAGAAAACTACGGATATCCTTTACTGATCGGGGTTGCCTCCACTCTTGTACAGACTTGACCTTCTCCGGGTCGACAGAAATTCCGTTCTCATTGATGATATGCCCGAGAAATGCTACCTCGCGCAACCAGAAATCACACTTCGAAAACTTTGCATACAGTTGGTTGTTAGACAAAGTTTCCAAGGCAATTCTCAAGTGCTCTTGATGTGCATCCTCATCCAGTGAATAGATGAGTATATCATCAATGAAGACAACAATAAAATTATCCAAGTAGGGACGAAAAACCTCATTCATCAAATTCATGAAAGCTGCCGGGGCATTTGTCAGCCCAAAAGGCATGACAGTGTACTCATAGTGACCATAACGCGTGCGAAAAGCAGTTTTCGGGATGTCCTCTTCCTTCACACGCATTTGGAAATAACCTGATCGGAGATCAATCTTTGAGAACACTTTAGCTCCTCGGAGTTGGTCGAACAAATCGTCAATCCGTGGTAACGGATATTTGTTCTTAACTGTCACCGCGTTCAACCTTCTATAGTCTATACAGAGTCTGAGGGTTCCATCCTTCTTCTTAACAAATAACACCGGGGCTCCCCACGGTGATCTGCTCGATCGGATAAACCCCTTATCCAACAACTCATCCAATCGCTTCTTCAATTCCTTCATCTCAACTATCGGCATGCGATACGGAGGAATGGAGATAGGTGTAGCTCCGGTCTGTAACACTATCTCAAAATCACCTCTCGCTCGGGTGGCATACCTGCAACTCTTCAGAAACACTGCGGAAAGTATCTAACAATCGGAATTTTATCAAGTTCCATCCGCGCACTGCATCATTGAGTCCAAAGTACTCGCCTTCATCCGTCATGTAATTTCTCCATTACTCAAGCTCCATGCTATTCTCGAACAATCTCTACATCTCGAGGGGGAACAAGTGGTAATACTTGATCCGACACCACCAACTGCCGCCAAGACAATTTATCCGTATGGAATGCTCCGAGAGCCAATCCATACCCAGAATCACATCATAATGTGATGTATCCAACACCAACAAATCAGAAGAAATCTGTCGCTCACCAACAGTTAACATGCAACCCTTGATAAGCTCATTACTGAACAGATACTGACTCCCGGCGGTTCGTACCAGGAATACTTGAGACAGATGAGTCACAGGAAGTTGCAAAGACTTTGCACACTTTGTGACACTATAGAAATCGAAGCACCTGTGTCAAAAAGAGCACGAACAGAAATACCATTCAGAAACACCATACCTGCTAGTGCTCCTTTCTGAGCCGTGCCACCACGCTCAATCTGAAACACTCGTCCCTGCCTTGCCTGCTGGTGCGCTGGCGGCGGGGCCTGCTGTAGTGGTGGCCGCATCTGCGGTGGTCGGGGTCGTGGTCCAAACTGAGGAACACCACGCCCACGAGGAGCATAACTCTGAAATCCTTGTGGCCTTGCAACTCCCTGAGTTGCCATCTGAGGGCAATCCCTAATCATGTGGTCGGTTGATCCACATCTGAAACACATGCCTGACTCTTTATAACACACCGGACCGGTGTGATTCCGTTCACATGTCTGACAGTACCAGGGCTCTGCTACCTTTGCCTTCCCTTTGCCCTTATCCTTCGATCCAAGCCCACCAGAGTTACCGCCGGTCCTGTGGTGTCGTGCAGGGTCCAGCACGTCCAGATCCTCTAACTCCACCAATGACAATCCTCGTCGATCTCGGTGGCTGTGTCACCGAAGCTGTATCTATGTCCTCATTCTCAATCTTCGTGCTTTCGCACAGCCTCATGGTACCTATCAATGTTCAACGGTGCCAAGTACTTCCTGATGTCATGCTTCAACCCTCTCATGAATCTCTTTGCCTTGGCCTCCTCATTGGTGTTGTAATGAGGCACATAACGCACTAAGCGTTCAAACTCGTGCCCATACTCCGCAACAGTCTTGCTTCCCTGAGTCAAGGTATCAAACTCCAGTTGCCGCCTATCTGTCGCGGCATAACCAATCCACTTCTCATGAAACAAGTGAGAAAATTCATCCCACGTCATACCCGGGTCCTTCAACTTCCTACGCACAAAGTCGGCCTTCCGAGTGGCCATAGTGGTCTCCCACCAATCATACGCCTGGGCCTCGCAAATAAAAGGTAGCCAAAGATACCATCTCATTTGCCGGGAAACCAAGTCTCCCAAGCAACCTGTCCATGTCCTTATACCAAGTCTCCGCCGAATCCATTCCACCCTTGCCCGAAAACGGGGTGGTTTGAAGCGCTCGAACCGCTCCATCAAGGAAAGCTTATCAGAGCTAGTCACACTCTCGGTTTTGCGCCGCTGGGCCCTCGGTACCTCAACAACGGAATCGGGCGTAGCCCGCACTCTCCCTCGACGGGGCTGTGGGTCGACTTCCGCACCTAGATTCAGATTCCTCTCTTCTGTATCCACATGCTCTTCAAATTGCACATCATCCGCCTCAACGTCCTCCTCATGAGCCTGATAGCTAGGATCGGTCGATCCTACCGCAGTAGGCTGAGAACTCATAACATGTGTACTTCCTTGCTCTTCAACTCCTGTTCCTGCCCACATGTTATTGAGCAGTATAGTCATTTGCCCCAACACTTGGGCCATCTGCTCCGGATCAGGTCTCAATTGCGGCTGAGCTGGTGCCGCTCTTCGCTGAGGTCTCCCTCGACCTCTACCTCTTCCTCTATTCGCATCCCGAGCAGGATTCCCTCCTCCTGCTTCATCATTCAACGCCGAGTCCGTCGAGTGTTGACCATTTACTGAAATTCCGAACATAAAGGGTTCACTTAACGGTTAGCATTACCTACATCGGTAATCCTATCAGCTCTGTAGCATGAATGTAATGCATGATGCAAATCAATTCTCAAAATTACTTATACCAAACAATCCCTTATAACCCGTGGTACTGCTTAGGAATAACACATTTCTCACTCGGCATCCACCGTCTGTTTTTTAACAAGAGAGGTAATTTAAATTACCATCATGCACCTTACGGCATCTCATCCCCTGTGCACCTCTTGTTGCACCCGGAGTCAATTATCGGTATCCTACGCAAGAACCACGCATGCACCAAGTCACAAACTACCAGTACCAATGAAATCATCTCTTGGTTGTTCTCAAGTGTGTTTAGACAAACCGCCTACTGTTCCACTTACCAATCCAATATGGTTCTTGTGATGAGGTGGCCAGTCTCATCACACAACCATCCTGGAATCGATCAGTCGACCAGGGCTGTCCGTCCTAACACACCCTTGACCCAACCAATTAACCATGCTCTGATACCAAATTGTCACCACCTCCCCCGTCAGACACCTTCCGGACCCGGCGGGAAGCGGTCGCCGGCCGGTGGGGCGGTGGTGAGCAAGGTGGGACCAGGATCGCGCAGCTAATATGAGATTATTTCGCGGGCCTTTAACTAACCCAGTAGGTCCCTTTCTAACAACAGATCAAGTATAACAATTCATGCACAGAAACAGATCATGACAGCAGAAACAATGGGCTCCGCCCATAAATAGAATATCAGAAGCAGAATATCGAAATCAGATTATCAAAAGGAAGTCTGTTCTTTCACTACTGAACAGAGGCTTCCGCATAGATCAGCATACTCATTCAATCAGTTCAGAGCAGAACGCATATATATACATAACCACAATCAATCTCAGATGAACAGACAGACCTACGATAACATGCTATCGTAATACTACATGCCAACAGAGTATCATGCTACAGAGCTAACTACAGGCAGAAGGTGCAACCATACAAAAGTCGGGCGTCAGATAAAGAAACCGACGAGAAACCCAAGTCTAAGTCCAGATGCTGCCAAACCTCAAAATAGCTAACCAGACAGCCTTGCGGAAATCCTACTCCGCTGGCCCGTAATCCTTATCTCTGAAAAATGTTAAGTAAGGTGTGAGTTTTTCAAAGAAAAACCCAAGAAGAGCTTAGGCAAGAGTAACGATGTTTCTTCCGACAAACCCGCAAAGACAGATCGAGCAGATATACATACAGATAGCAAATATACAGATCAGAACATATGCGAAATAAATGATGTGTGCACAACATCCGAATGTAACGGATCATGGCTAGATCTTCCCCGACCATGGCTAGATCTTCCCCGGTCCAACCGGCATTCGCCATGCGTCGGCATTCGCCATGCATCCAGCAAACCCCGTATGTCACGGACCATGGCTAGATCTTCCCCGACCATGGCTAGATCTTCCCCGGTCCAACCGGCATTCGCCATGCGTCGGCATTCGCCATGCATCCACTCACGTAATGTAACATACCGGAATGATGCGAACCATAGGCCGACGGTCCTCAAGGGATTGTAACCCTATCTCGGACTGGTCCCCTATGCGAACGCCATCCGTTGTGCCGTATCCCGCTTAGTTCGGGTCACACAGACGCACGAACCACGACACCGAAGCAAAGCTGTACTGCGCACTGCTACTCCTACCATGGGACTAGCCTTGGGGCTCCACTATCCCGATCTAAGACCGAAGTCAGAGACCGAGGCCCAAAACTTGTCTCAACCATCCTACATTATATTAATATAGGTAGGTCGAACCCTTACCTCGAAACGAAAGCAGACGCAACCGTAGAGGGTAGCAGCCAAGCACCAACACACCAATCTTCTTCCTTATCCAACCTCAAACCTTGCTTCACATACCACCTAAACATTTCACACACTTACCACATTACACTTTCATTGAACACATCAATATCCATTGACAATTGGACCTCACTTCAAGACTTAAAGTTGCTCAAATTCATTGTATAAACATGCTTGAAACCTTAAACCACACAAAACACATGCTTCCACTTTCCACCAAAAATCCGGATGAACATTGCCTTAGGTATATAATCGGAGCATATTTGGACAATGTTCCAATTATCAATATTGCTCTAAACATACCCAATAACAACAATTTGAATTCAATTCAACAAAACATCACACTTCATTTCTCCACCCTAAACCCTATGAGTTTTCTCTTAGCTCATAGATTAAGCCATTGTTGGACCTTTTACCAAGTATTAATGTTGTTCTAAAACTACCCAACAACACTAATTTGAGGTCAATTTAACAAACCCCAAAATTCGTTCATCCCGGTGAAGAACCCTAAATTCGAATTTCTTCGATTCATGCTCAATTCGTGTTGTAAAGTGTGTTTCTATCTCTAATCCAACATAGAAACACTACTACTAACTCAAATGAATCAAGAGATCACGAAAATACCAACCTCACAATTTGGGCAATTTCCCAAATTCACCCACAAAGTGTTGTTGGAGTGAAACCTTTGTTGATTCGTTGTTCTTGTAGTGATTCCCGCACGAATCCTCCGTTTCCACGCACCAAAGAGTCCAAAATCACTTGGATAGGAGCAAAACCGAGTTGGGAGAGAGTTGGGAGTATTTTCGGAGTTGAAAACGCGAAACTGAGGTTGAAAACGAGCTGCTCGACTTAAATAGCAGGTCCAGCGACGGTCAGTGACCCGATTCCCAATCAGCGATCGCTCGACCCTCAAGAACACCACTACAGTGCCTGTGCGAAGACCAGCGACCCGTTTACTCAAGCGGGCGATCGCTGGTCCAAGAAACTCCAATCGACAGCACCTGTGCGAGACCCAGCGAAGCCATCCCGGCTCGGGCGATCGCCTGGCTCCGTGAAGACCCAACCTCGGCAGTGTCCAGCGAAACGCAGCGAACCATTTCCTCGCTCGGGCGATCGCCTGACCCTTAACTCACAAAATTCAGCCTTAAAATGAACTTAACCAAAACCATACCAAAACAATTCCACTCCCACAACAACATTCACCAACAACTATAACAACAAATATCGAAATGAAAACTCCACAAATTACAAAGATCGATTTAAACATACCTTCGTAACTCTAATTGTTTCACCGGAGATTGTTGCTCTAGGAAAAGGTGGGGTGTAACAATCTTTAATTCTTGAAATCTCCTTAGAGACTCCCTATTAATTATTATTGTTACAAGTTCAACCTTTCTAATGCTTTTATTAATTCTATAATTAAAACTAGATGGAGGAGACAAAGTATTTATGGTTCTTAGCTCGCAAGCATAAATAGTCAAATCTTCAAGCATTATTAAATCCATTACAGCGTTATCCAACTCACCAAGTGGAAACAACCAAGATTAGGCAACTGACAATAAAGCTTTTATCTTATTAAAACGTTCCAATTTTTCATTAAGAAGATCCTTAAGTTCTGGAATTTGGAATTTTAGATCAGTTCTTCTGTTATATAAATTAAATCTCTCATCCAAGGATATATTAATAGAACTTTCAAAATCATGGAGACGGTGCTCTATTAAAGCTAGTTCATATTCAAGAATACCAATGATTTGATGTAAATTAACCAAATTATTAAAAGCTTGATCGAGTGATTTTGTACCATTGCGTAACCATCTAAGCGGCAGATAAAAGGACCTTTAGATACTCAAATTTCTTACGCCTTTTATTAAAAATTTCTTCTTCCTTAGTAATTATTTCAACAAGTTCACTTCTCCTAGCGAAAATATTAAACCTGTGCTCAAGACACGAACTCGAAGCATCATTATTTTGAAAAAGCAATTCATTTAATAACCTCAATTCATTAGCATAAGAACTTATTAAATCATCATGAGCCACTAAATTATCTAATGCGCTCTCTAACGCTTTTTTATACCAGAAGGAAACACCATATCTAAGCGGTTGAGAGTAAAACTTTTATCTTATTATATCGTTCCATATTTCTATTAAAACGATCAATGCTTTCTTGGAGTGAAGAGGCTAGCTCTCGTCTCCTTTGGTATAAATTATGATTTTTGTCAAGATTACGCTTCTCAAGTCTAGAAATCGTATTATTAAGATTAACCCATTCATTTTCATAATGATTAACAATATTGCTATCATATATTAAATTAATAGCAGCTTTTCTTAAGGCTTTCTTGTACGAGAGAGGAGCCATAGCAATAAATTTAAACTTCAGAAAGATAGACACAGCGGACTCCAGAAGGTTTCAAATCCAGGTTCAACTCTCTATAAATAGAGACGCCCGGCCAACGTTTCAAGACATCTGGAGTCCGCTGTGTCGTCATCCGTGACGTGTTGCGCACTTGAATTAAAATATCTTGAGTGGAAAACGTCTGGCATTTCTTGAGTTTGATTAAAATATCTTGATGTGACTGATGAACAGTGTCTTGAACAGTAATCTTGAGGTGACTGATGAACAGTGTTGAACAGTCATTAATTTGGATTTGTCTTCAAAAGTCTTGATGCGTCATTATCTTGAATAGTCATTGATTTGGATGTGTCTGAAAAAGTAATTAATCTTCTTGTCTTCTTTTCTTGTGGAAAGTGTCTTTCATCTGCTGAATCATTAATTATCTTCTTTGAGTCATATCTTGAAGTTCTGAGTCATTTGTCTGTCCTTGAATTATTAAAGCTGTTGAGTCATGTCTTGGCTCTTGCCGTCTGGAGGAGCAATCTTGAATCTTTGAAAATCTTGAGTCATTAATATCAGTAGGATCTGGACCACGGATGGGTTGATTAGGAAGTCGAGCCCCGAATGGGCCGGGCTTTGGATTATCCTTACATATCTAATGTAAGGTCTTCATATGGATCTGAGCGAACTGGACCGTCATTAAACCGGGTTCTCCGCTTTCGTAGACATGGGTCTTGCGAGTCATTAGAAACACTAGCTCTGCTAGATTCTGGATTAACTTGAGCCATTCTTCTGGTTTATTGCATGTTGTCAGCTCAGCTTGAATTCTTGATTTCTCCGTGAGAAAAGAGGCATGGTCTTGCTGTTCTCTGTCTGTTGGTTGGAAGTGGTCTTGTCGGACCTTTTCCTTAGAACACCCTTCTGGATTGAATTTTTCCCACAACTTGATTTTGTATTCTCGTGCAGTGCGGGGCTCATCTTCTTCTAGGAAGGTGTCTTTGCCAAGCCATTATCCATGGTATTTTCTACTTGATCACGAACCTCATTAATAGGGAAGATTCTTTCAATCGGGGAGGGATCATTAGGCTCATTAAAATAATCATTAAAACATTGAAATCCCAATTGACAAATGTCAGGAAGAAATTTCTTTTCTAGTCCCATAAAGAACCAGAAATCATTAATAAACCATTTGGGGATATCATTAATATCATTAATAAGGTTTTCATGGAAGAAGAACATCCATGAATGATTAAAACTGCGCAAGTACCAAGTGTTGGTCCAAGCTTTCATGTAGTCGTGATAATTAAAACTCTTGAAAACATCATTAGGCTTTTGAAAACGTCTAGGAGTTGATAAAGGCATACCCCAACTACGTGGAAGTTGAGTCATGACCTTATCGTAAATCCTAACTTCGGAATAATTAATAAAATTGGAGCCAGAATTCTTAAAATGAGTTATTACCACAGATTTTGTGTCTGTCAGTATAAACTCAGAAAAGTCTATGGATTTATTAATAGACTCACTGGGGTAGTGGAAATCAGGAAAGAAAATCTTTTCGACGACAGTGTCGAAGGAGGCTTTGGATTTGTTTTCAGTAGTGAAGAAATTCTTTTCTTCCAGAAAAAGGAATTCATAGGCCTTTTGCTTAACATGATAGGTTTGTCTTTCTAAAAACTCTGGATATTTGGAAAAAGAGGCTGGTCTGGTATTATTAGGAACATTAGGAATTTTAGGAATATTAGGAATACTGGAAGATATCAGCTTTGATTCTCCCAAGACAGTAAAACGATTTGGAGATACCAGCTCAAGACTAGTTTTTGGAGCCGAAAGGGCTTGGAAGTAATTAGTAGGTGGAATAGTATCACTATTCCAAAAATAGTCATTAGGAGAAATCATTACCATTTTATTAGGAGTATTAGAAGTATTAGCAGTAATCCGTTCTTCTTTTGGATTGGATTTGGTGATCGCAACCTTCTTGCTCATCTTGAATAATTTTGTCCCTGCAAAAATTCTCTTGAAAGAAAATCAGGAAGGCTATTGGATTCACCTTTAATAAATTCAATATCAAAATCAAAATTGCTAAGTAAAGCTTGCCACCTAGCAAAGATTTGTTTAGAAACTAAATTTTTAACATCTTTTCAATTATATCCTTAGCAGATTTGCAATCTATTCTTAACAGGAATTTCTTCATGTAAAGGTCATCTTGAAACTTATTAATACAAAGTACTACAGAAAGGATCTCCTTCTTTATAGTACTGTAATTAATCTGGGTTTGGTTCCAGAACCCTGAAGTAAATCTTACTAGGGATTCGTCATTTTGATCATTAACCTTTTGTTTTAAGATTCCACCATAACCAATGTTACTGGCGTCAGTCTCAACAATTAAATTAGCATCTGGGTTTGGAATACTTAAACAGGGAAGAGTTTTAATCTTCTCTTTGATTAATTTGACAGCTTCAGTATGCTCATTAGACCAAGGTTTTGGATTTTTCTTTAACCTCTGATACAAAGGTTTACAGATTATCTTTAAGTCTTTAAAGAAATCTGAAACATAATTAAGACAACCTAGAAATCTTTGCAACTGGGTTTTGTCTTTAATCTCATTAGGAAATTTTGTTGTGAACTCTAAACTTCTTGCAATCGGATTGATTTTGCTATTTTTAATGTCATGAACCGAAATCTAATTTACATGGAATAACTTCATTTTGGGAAGGGAAACGACTAACCCATTTTGCTTTATCACATTGTAGAATTTTTCTAAATGTGAAAAGTGTTGATTAATAGAATTGGAAAATATTAGGACATCATCAATATAAACAATTGCAAAATTTTGAATTGGTTGAGTAATGTCATTCATTATATTTTGAAATTCGGAAGGAGCATTTTTTAAGCCGAAAGGCATAACATTCCATTCATAGTGTCCGAAAGGGACCTTAAAACATGTTTTGTATTTGTCTTTCATTAATCTGTATTTGCCAAAATCCCGACTTCATGTCAAATTTTGAAAATACTTTTGCGCTATGTAACTTCTTGAGCAAATCTCTTTTATTAGGAATTGGGTATCTAATCCATTCTAAAACCTTATTAAGCGGTTTATAATTAATAACAAGTCTGGGAGCTCCTCTTTCTAATTCACATGCATTCATAACATAGAACGCTGAACAAGACCAAGGGGACTTAGATTTCCTTATTAATTTTTTCTCAAGTAACTCATTAATCTCTTTCTTGCAAACGTTTTCCAATTCTTAATTCAAATGAATAGATCTGGATTTTGTAGGAATATCCTTTTCATTAAAATCCTTAATATAAGGTAAATTAACAATATGTTTTTTCCTGTTCCAAAAAGCGTTTGGAATGGAAGCACATACTTCTTTTTCCAATTTTTCTTTTAATCTTTCAATTCTTTCTTTTACAGGAGGTTGATTAAGCTCATCTTTTATCCTTAGGCTTTTGACTTCATTAACCAAAAATTTATAATATTTTTGTTTTGCCTAAAGCAGATTAATAGAAGTAGGCTTATTATTGGAATCTTGTAAAATCTTTATGCTCTTTTCTTCTACCGGATAAGCAAATTTAAATCTTATTTCTTTCCCTAGGATTTTGGATATTATTTCATATGGGGTAACTTTAAAAGGGTACAAACTCGTTATGAACGGAGTCCCTAAGATAACCCTAGTACCTAGATTCTTAACTAATATAAAAGGTATTTTAAAACACAAACCTTCATTACAAATCTTTACATTACTAATCTTATAATTAATATGCAGGTTTTGATTATTAGCAGCAAGTAAAGTCTCTTTGGTTTTTTCAAAATACTGGGTAGGAATTAATCCTTCTTGAATACAATTTTGGTCAGCACCTGTGTCAACGAGTGCGATAAAGATTAAGGTGATATTCATCATTAATAATTAGGCTTATGTAAACATACCATTTGTGGTAGCAAATTTTAGAAACAACGTTCAAGTAGGAATCTCTCTGATTATCATTTTTGCTAGAACATTCTCCTTCATTAGCATTTTCATTAATATCTTCCCTTTGCAGCTTCTCTGCTTCTTCTAACCCTTTCATCCATAAGGTTCTCTGGATATTTTGATTTTCTATTTTTAATTCTTTAATATCCTTTTTAATATCATTAATCTCTAATTGTAAATCTTGAATGGTAGCAGGCTTCTGCTGCTTCCCATGAGTCTTGAGGAAATCAGAAATATTAATAACCTGTTTTGGCTGGGACTTCTTAGAATCATTATCCTTTTCAAGGATTCCCTTTAAAGCTAAAAAGGCTTCCTTTCTTTTTTCTAAATCTTCTACTTGAATGATCGCTTCTTGTAAAGAGTCGACATTAGTAGAAATCATATTGCAATGTGCCTTTTCGAAGCATTTATTAATATCGATGAAGAATTAATATCGGGAGAATTAATAACAGATCCTTCATCTTGAATTTCATTAATACAACAGAACCTTCAGATTCTTTTAATTATTTTGAATTTCATTAATAATAGGAATTTCTTCCTTCATGTTATCTGGAATTTCTAAGACATTACTTCTTTTCTTCATTTTGCAATCTCTCTTGCAATGACCTTTTGCCGACATTTCCAACATGTTGGAGGTTCTTTCTTTTAAAAGATTTTTGGAACATTTATTAAAACGTATTTTTATTAATATTATCAATTTCCAACTGTATTTTTACTAAAGGGTCACTATTATCGAATGCATTTTCGTGAGTCTTTCAACTCCTTTTGAGGAACAGACTTAAAAGTTTGACCGACACATTTGTTGTTATTAGCATGAGGAGGAGAAATAGTTGAAAAGGATAATTAATTTTGTTAATATTAGCATAATGTTCAAACCAAGTAAAAAGAGAAATATGAATCCTAAATCTTTTCATCTCAAAGAAACCACTTATCTTTGAACTCTTTAGTTTCTTTTTGGAAAACGTATTAAAATACCAATTAACCTTTTACTATTTTCAGAGACTTCAAATCCTTCTTTAAAAACTCTTTATCAATTTCAATTCCTTTAGTTATCATATTAACAAATCCTTTTGAGTCTGCTATATTGATCTCGGTAGAATTAAAATCCATTTTACCCATTACTTGATCTGAAATGAAATCGCTCCTTTACGTAAAAGAGTTTTGCCATTCTAATATTTTCAAAGATCGAATTTCAATCTAATTAAATTCTAAATTTTCTTCCATAATCTAAGAATCTAATTGTTTCAACCGGGAACACCAACTCCTTCTGCGCAAAAACGTGGACTTACACTCCTATCTGCCACTCGTCGCTCTAGGATCTTCCGGCTTACCAACGCTTGAAACAACTTCAAATCTTAAAATTCTTTCGGAAAACTTTAGAACCTATGAGACTTAGATTCTTTCTTTAAAAATAATAGACCTAGCAACAGTCTTTTACTGGTAAAGACTCAGGTTTCAAATCCTGAATCAAGCAAGTGCTAAAATAGTCTTTAATTCTTGAAATCTCCTTAGAGACTCTCTATTAATTATTATTGTTACAAGTTCAACCTTTCTAATGCTTTTATTAATTCTATAATTAAAACTAGATGGAGGAGACAAAGTATTTATGGTTCTTAGCTCGCAAGCATAATAATTAGTCAAATCTTCAAGCATTATTAAATTCATTACAGCATTATCCAACTTACCAAGTGGAGACAATCAAGATTAGGCAACGACAATAAAGCTTTTATCCTATTAAAACGTTCCAATTTTTCATTAAGAAGATCCTTAAGTTCGGAATTTGAAATTTTAGATCAGTTCTTCGTTATATAAATTAAATCTCTCATCCAAGGATATTAATAGAACTTTCAAAATCATGGAGACGGTGCTCTATTAAAGCTAGTTCATGTTCAAGAATACCAATGGTTTGATGTAAATTAACCAAATTATCGAGTGATCTTGTACCATTGCAGAACCATCTAAGCAACAGATAAAAGGACCTTTAGATCCTCAAATTTCTTACGTTTTTTATTAAAATTTTCTTCTTCCTTAGTAATTATTTCAACAAGTTCACTTCTCCTAGCGAAAATATTAAACCTGTGCTCAAGACACGAACTCAAGCATCATTATTTTGAAAAAGCAATTCATTTAATAACCTAAATTCATTAGCATAAGAACTTATTAAATCATCATGAGCCACTAAATCATCTAATGCGTTATCTAACGCTTTTTTATACCAGGAAGGAAACACCATATCTAAACGGTTGAAAGTAAAACTTTTATCTTATTATATCGTTCCATATTTCTATTAAAACGATCAATACTTTCTTGGAGTGAAGAGGCTAGCTCGTCTCCTTTGGTATAAATTATGATTTTTGTCAAGATTACGATTCTCAAGTCTAGAAATCGTATTATTAAGATTAACCCATTCATTTTCATAATGATTAACAATATTGCTATCATATATTAAATTAATAGCAGCTTTTCTTAATGCTTTCTTGTACTGAGAGGAGCCATAGCAATAATTTAAACACAGAAAGATAGACTGAAATACTTCTTGTATTGAAAACTTATTAAACAACTTACAGATATCTCACAAAGAGATGAGGAATTACAAACTTCTTGAGACAATCATTAACCGACAGTATATCTCCCTACCAGGCCAAAAAGATGGCTCTGATACCAATAGGGGGATACGATGGAGTCATCATCCCTTGAGCATTCATCAGAGTGATAAAAAGATTATTACAAGTATTTGGAAGAGAGAGAGAGAGAGAGATCAGTAATGATTGTAGTAGGCAGGGTGCCAAGGGGTGTCTTGAAAGCGTTGGCGGCGTCTCTATTTATAGAGAGTTGAACCCGGAATTAAAACCTTCTGAAGTCCGCTATGTCGTCATCCGTGACGTGTTGCGCACTTGAATTAAAAATATCTTGAGTGAAAAACATCTGGCATTTCTTGAGTAGAGTCTGATATCTTGATGTGACTGATGAGCAGTGTCTTGAACAGTCTTGAACAATAATCTTGAGGTGACTGATGAACAGTGTTGAACAGTCATTAATTTGGATTTATCTTCAAAAGTCTTGATGCGTCATTATCTTGAATAGTCATTGATTTGGATGTGTCTGAAAAAGTCATTAATCTTCTTGTCTTCTGAAAGTGTCTTTCATCTGCTGAATCATTAATTATCTTGCTGAGTCATATCTTGCTGAGTCATTTGTCTGTCCTTGAATTATTAAAACTGATGAGTCATGAGTCATGTCTTGGTTCTTGCAATCTTGAATCTTGAAAATCTTGAGTCATTAATATCAGTAGGATCTGGACCCTGGATGGGTTGATTAGGAAGTTGAGCCCCGGATGGGCCGGGCTTTGGATTATCCTTACATATCTAATGTAAGGTCTTCATATGGATCCTGAGCGAACTGGACCGTCATTAAACTGGGTTCTCCGCTTTCTGTAGACATGGGTCTTGCGGAGTCATTAGAAACACTAGCTCCTGCTAGATTCTGGATTAACTTGAGCCATTCTTCTGGTTTATTGCATGTTGTCAGCTCAGCTTGAATTCTTGATTTCGCCGTGAGAAAAGAGGCATGGTCTTGCTGTTCTCTGGCTGTTGGTTGGAAGTGGTCTTGTCGGACCTTTTCCTTAGAACAACCTTCTGGATTGAATTTTTCCCACAACTTGATTTTGTATTCTCGTGCCAGGCAGGGCTCATCTTCTTCTAGGAAGGTGTACTGCCAAGCCATTATCCATGGTATTTTGTACTTGATCACGAACCTCATTAATAAGGAAGATTCTTTCGAATCGGTAAGTTGTTTAATTCAAGTTTTTCAATACAAGAAGTATTTCAGTCTATCTTTCTGAGTTTAATCATGCATTCTTATGAACATTATCGTCATATTCTGTGTGAAATATATTGGGACTTTATTAATGAAATTAATTCATTTCGTGTTAAGATCCAAGAATCTGAAAGGAGAATTGAATCCTATAATCAAAAATTAAATACTGTTGGAATTTCTAATTCTAATATTCGATATTATAAAGTTATGATTAATTGTGAAGAATACTGTATTAATAGATGGACTAATAAAATTGAAAAACTAAGAGACCAAAGAATACAACTTGCTTCGTTCTTAACCACTGATTAATCTTTTCATCTGTTTAATTATGGTGTTTCCTTTGTGGTATCGTACTGCTATGGAAGAAGTTTTACAAGATTTAATAATAAAACATGATTGGTTAGAAGCACGTATTAATGAACTTAGAAGTTTAAATGCAATGTTTTTTGATTTAGATGACAGCGAAACTTTGAGCTTTGAATACAAAATGAATATTAATGAGAGAAGATACAAACTTGACGGGATAATCAAGAAAGGAAAGCTAGAGTTCGAAGAAGCTTTAAAGAAATTTGAGGATTTAAAGATCCTTTTATCTGTTGCTTAAATTCAGACTTTGAAACTGTTTTTAAGATTGAAAGAATTTGGTTAGATTATTCCTTTTGAAGAAAGAATCTAAGTCTGTTAGGTTCTAAAGTTTTCTAAAGAAATTTAAGATTTGAAGTTGTTTCAAGCGTTGGTAAGCCGGAAGACCCTAGGGCGGCGAGTGGCGAGTGTAAGTCCACGTTTTACCGCGGAAGGAGTTGGTGTTCCCGATTGAAACAATCGAGTCTAAAACTTGGAAAGAAAAATTTAGAATTTAATTGGATAAAGATTTAATCTTTAGAATGGATAAAATGGCTAAACTCTTTTCATCTAAAGAAATAGGTTCGATGTCTGGATTTAACCACGATAACTGTGTAGACTTTAATTCCACAGAGATTAATATTGCTGATATTGAACAAAAGCTTCATAATTGGTCTATTCCTAGAGTTAATCCAAAGACAATCTACAAAATCGGAACGTTTGATTTCTCGTCTAGTTATTCCATAAAACAAACAGAACAAACTATTCCTTTGAATCAAGAAATTGAAACAATTCGGTTAATAAGTAATCAAGCGTTAATAATCATAAAAAGGATAAATATAAGTTTATGCATATTGGGATGGTCCAGATTGCTATTAAACCCATGTTTAGAATAGGACTTGATATTCCTCTTTTAATGATTCTAAGAGATGCCAGACATTTGAATTTTAATAATTCTCTGCTAGCAATGGCAGAATCCAATCTTGCTAATGGTCCAGTATTTTTTAATTGTTATCCAAATTTTACAATTTCTCTTTTAGATCACCATATACTCGATACGTTGAGTCTGACTATTAAAATTAAGAATATGAATTTTGCTAATAATGCTAAGTCTATTTGTTTAATCTACCGTGTCTATTACAAAGTCATGGCCACCACCATAGAGCCAAAAGCTAGGTTCAGCTCATTAAGAGACGAGGCCATAGTCTTTGAAGCCAATTCCCAAAATTCCCAGATTCATATTCCTAAGAAATTAAAATGGAATGAAATTTCAAAATTAATTTACCTTATATTAAGGATTTTAATGAAAAGGATATTCCTACAAAATCCAGATCTATTCATATGAATGAAGAATTGGAAAATGTTTGCAAGAAAGAGATTAATGAGTTACTTGAGAAAAAATTAATAAGGAAATCTAAGTCCCCTTGGTCTTGTTCAGCGTTCTATGTTATGACGCAGCTAAATTAGAAAGAGGAGCTCCCAGACTTGTACTTCTTGTATTGAAAACTTTAATTAAACAACTTACAGAAATCTCACAAAGAGATGAGGAATTACAAACTTCTTGAGGCGATCATTAACCGACAGTATATCTCCCTACCAGGCCAAAAGGATGGCTCTGATACCAATAGGGGATATGAATAATGCCTTTTAAAAATTTCTTTTTCTATTTCACCTACTTCTATTAATGAGTATTTTCAAAATAATATTAATAATCAAAAGGGATATGATGGAGTCATCATCCCTTGAGTATATCTCCCTACCGGGCCAAAAAGAGATCCTTCAGATTCTGTTTATTAATGAAATTCAAAATAATTCCCATTCATTAAACCTTATTGCTCATCTTGAATAATTTTGTCCTGCAAAAATTCTCTTGAAAGAAAATCGGAAGGCTATTGGATTCACCTTTAATAAATTCAATATCAAAATCAAAATTGCTAAGTAAAGCTTGCCACCTAGCAAAGATTTGTTTAGAAACTAAATTCTTAACATCTTTTCAATTATATCCTTAGCAGATTTGCAATCTATTCTTAACAGGAATTTCTTCATGTAAAGATCATCTTGAAACTTATTAATACAAAGTACTACAGAAAGGATCTCCTTTTTGATAGTACTGTAATTAATCTGGGTTTGGTTCCAGAACCCCGAAGTAAATCTTACTAGGGATTCGTCATTTTGATCATTAACCTTTTGTTTTAAGATACCACCATAACCAATGTTACTGGCGTCAGTTTCAACAATTAAATTAGCATCTGGATTTGGAATACTTAAACAGGGAAGAGTTTTAATCTTTTCTTTGATTAATTTGACAGCTTCAGTATGCTCATTAGACCAAGGTTTTGGATTTTTCTTTAACCTCTGGTACAAAGGTTTACAGATTATCTTTAAGTCTTTAAAGAAATCTGAAACATAATTAAGACAACCTAGAAATCTTTGCAACTGGGTTTTGTCTTTAATCTCATTCGGAAATTTTGTTGTGAACTCTAGACTTCTTGCAATCGGATTGATTTGGCTATTTTTAATGTCATGACCCAGAAATTTAATTTACATGCGGAATAGCTTCATTTTGGGAAGGGAAACGACTAACCCATTTTGCTTTATCACATTGTAGAATTTTTCTAAATGTGAAAAGTGTTGATTAATAGAATTGGAAAATATCAGGACATCATCAATATAAACAATTGCAAAATTCTGGATTGGTTGAGTAATGTCATTCATTATATTTTGAAATTCAGAAGGAGCATTCTTCAAGCCGAAAGGCATCACATTCCATTCATAGTGTCCGAAAGGGACATTAAAACCAGTTTTGTATTTGTCCTTTTCATTAATCTGTATTTGCCAAAATCGACTTCATGTCAAATTTTGAAAATACTTTGGGCTATGTAACTTTTGAGCAAATCTCTTTTATTAGGAATTGGGTATCTAATCCATTCTAAAACCTTATTAAGCGGTTTATAATTAATAACAAGTCTGGGAGCTCCTCTTTCTAATTTTGCTGCGTTTTTAACATAGAAACGCTGAACAAGACCAAGGGACTTAGATTTCCTTATTAATTTTTTCTCAAGTAACTCATTAATCTCTTTCTTGCAAACGTTTTCCAATTCTTCATTCATATGAATAGATCTGGATTTTGTAGGAATATCCTTTTCATTAAAATCCTTAATATAAGGTAAATTAACAATATGTTTTTTCCTGTTCAAGAAAGCGTTTGGAATGGAAGCACATACTTCTTTTTCCAATTTTTCCTTTAATCTTTCAATTCTTTCTTTTACAGGAGGTTGATTAAGCTCATCTTTTATCCTTAGGCTTTTGACTTCATTAACCACAAATTTATAATGTTTTTGTTTTGCCGTATGATTAATAGAAGTAGGCTTATTATTGGAATCTTGTAAAATCTTTATGTCTTTTCTTCTACTGGATAAGCAAATTTAAATCTTATTTCTTTCCCTAGGATTTTGGATATTATTTCATAAGGGTAACTTTAAAAGGGTACAAACTTGTTATGAACGGAGTCCCTAAGATAACCCTAGTACCTAGATTCTTTACTAATATAAAAGGTATTTTAAAACACAAACCTTCATTACAAATGTTTACATTACTAATCTTATAATTAATATGCAGGTTTTGATTATTAGCAGCAAGTAAAGTCTCTTTGGTTTTTTCAAAATACTGGGTAGGAATTAATCCTTCTTGAATACAATTTTGGTCAGCACCTGTGTCAACGAGTGCGACAGTATTAAGGTGATATTCATCATTAATAATTAGGCTTATGTAAACATACCATTTGTGGTAGCAAATTTTAGAAACAACGTTCAAGTAGGAATCTCTCTGATTATCATTTTTGCTAGAACATTCTCCTTCATTAGCATTTTCATTAATATCTTCCCTTTGCAGCTTCTCTGCTTCTTCTAACCCTTTTATCCATAAAGTTCTCTGGATATTTTGATTTTCTATTTTTAATTCTTTAATATCCTTTTTAATATCATTAATCTCTAATTGTAAATCTTGAATGGTAGCGAACCTGCTGCTTCCCATGAGTCTTGAGGAAGTCGAAATATTAATAACTTTGTTTTGGTTGGGACTTCTTAGAATCATTATCTTTTTCAAGGATTCCCTTTAAAGCTAAAAAGGCTTCCTTTCTTTTTTCTAAATCTTCTACTTGAATGATCGCTTCTTGTAAAGAGTCGACATTAGTAGAAATCATATTGCAATGTGCCTTTTCGAAGCATTTATTAATATCAGAAGAATTAATATCAGAATTAATAACAGAACCTTCATCTTGAATTTCATTAATAACAACAGAACCTTCAGATTCTGTTTCAGAATTATTTTGAATTTCATTAATAATAGGAATTTCTTCCTTCATGTTATCTGGAATTTCTAAGACATTACTTCTTTTCTTCATTTTGCAATCTCTCTTGCAATGACCCTTTTGCCGACATTTCCAACATGTTGGAGGTTCTTTCTTTTTAAAAGATTTTTTGGAACATTTATTAAAACGTATTTTTTTATTAATATTATCAATTTCCAACTGTATTTTTACTAAAGGGTCACTATTATCGAATGCATTTTCGTGGAGTCTTTCAACTCCTTTTGAGAGCAGAGACTTAAAAGTTTGACCGACACATTTGTTGTTATTAGCATGAGGAGGAGAAATAGTTGAAAAAGGATAATTAATTTTATTAATATTAGCATAATGTTCAAACCAAGTAAAAAGAGAAATATGAATCCTAAATCTTTTCATCTCAAAGAAACCACTTATCTTTGAACTCTTGATTTCTTTTTTGGAAAACGTATTAAAATACCAATTAACCTTTTACTATTTTCAGGAGACTTCAAATCCTTCTTTAAAAACTCTTTATCAATTTCAATTCCTTAGTTATCATATTAACAAAACCTTTTGAGTCTGCTATGTCACCACCACCCCGTCAGACACCTTCCGGACCCGGCGGGAAGCGGTCGCCGGCCGGTGGGGCGGTGGTGAGCAAGGTGGGACCAGGATCGCGCAGCTAATATGAGATTATTTCGCGGGCCTTTAACTAACCCAGTAGGTCCCTTTCTAACAACAGATCAAGTATAACAATTCATGCACATAAACAGATCATGACAGCGAAAATAATGGGCTCCGCCCATAAACAGAATATCAGAAGCAGAATATCGAAATCAGATTATCAAAATGAAGTCATGTGAGTCTTGTACCATTGCAGAACCATCTAAGCAACAGATAAAAGGACCTTTAGATCCTCAAATTTCTTACACTTTTTATTAAAAATTTCTTCTTCCTTATTAATTTTTTCAACAAGTTCACTTCTCCTAGCGAAAATATTAAACCTGTGCTCAAGACACGAACTCGAAGCATCATTATTTTGAAAAAACAATTCATTTAATAACCTTAATTCATTAGCATAAGAACTTATTAAATCATCATGAGCCACTAAATCATCTAATGCGTTATCTAACGCTTTTTTATACCAGGAAGGAAACACCATATCTAAGCGGTTGAAAGTAAAACTTTTGTCTTATTATATCGTTCCATATTTCTATTAAAACGATCAATGCTTTCTTGGAGTGAAGAGGCTAGCTCTCGTCTCATTTGGTATAAATTATGATTTTTGTGAAGATTACAGTTCTCAAGTCTAGAAATCGTATTATTAAGATTAACCCATTCATTTTCATAATGATTAACAATATTGCTATCATATATTAAATTAATAGCAGCTTTTCTTAAGGCTTTCTTGTACGAGAGAGGAGCCATAGCAATAATTTATGGATGTCCTTCTTCCATGAAAACCTTATTAATGATATTAATGATATCCCCATATGGTTTATTAATGATTTCTAGTTCTTTATGGGACTAGAAAAGAAATTCCTTCCAGACATATGTCAAGAGGGATTTCAATGTTTTAATGATTATTTTAATGAGCCTAATGATCCCTCCCCCGATTCGAAAGAATCTTCCCTATTAATGAGGTTCGTGATCAAGTACAAAATACCATGGATAATGGCTTGGCAGTACACCTTCCTAGAAGAAGATGAGCCCTGCCTGGCACGAGAATACAAAATCAAGTTGTGGGAAAAATTCAATCCAGAAGGTTGTTCTAAGGAAAAGGTCCGACAAGACCACTTCCAACCAACAGCCGGAGAACAGCAAGACCATGCCTCTTTTCTCACGGCGAAATCAACAATTCAAGCTGAGTGGCAGCATGCAATAAACCGAGAAGAATGGCTCAAGTTAATCCAGAATCTAGCGGGAACTAGTGTTTCTAATGACTCGCAAGACCCATGTCTACGTAAAGCGGAGAACCCGATTATAATGACGGTCCCGATTCGCTCAGGATCCATATGAAGACCTTACATTAGATATGTAAGGATAATCCAAAGCCCGGCCCATTCGGGCTCAACTTCCTAATCAACCCATCCAGGTCCAGATCCTACCGATATTAATGACTCAAGATTTTCAAGATTCAAGATTGCTCCTCCAGACAGCAAGATCCAAGACATGACTCATCAGTTTTAATAATTCAAGGACAGACAAATGACTCAGCAAGATATGACTCAGCAAGATAATTAATGATTCAGCAGATGAAAGACACTTTCAGAAGAAGACAAGAAGATTAATGACTTTTTCAGACACATCCAAATCAATGACTATTCAAGATAATGACGCATCAAGACTTTTGAAGATAAATCCAAATTAATGACTGTTCAACACTGTTCATCAGTCACCTCAAGATTACTGTTCAAGACTGTTCAAGACACTGTTCATCAGTCACACCAAGATATTTTATCAGACTGTACTCAAGAAATGCCAGAGGTTTTCCACTCAAGATATTTTAATTCAAGTGTGCAACACGTCACGGATGACGACATAGCGGACTCCAGAAGGTTTTAATTCCGGGTTCAACTCTCTATAAATAGAGACGCCCGGCCAACGTTTCAAGACACCCCTTGGCACCCTGCCTACTACAATCATTACTGATCTCTCTCTCTCTCTCTTCCTCAAAACACTTGTAATAATCTTTTAATCACTCGATGAATGCTCATGGGATGATGACTCCATCTTATCCCCACAGGGTTTTGACTTCATTATCCTTCTCGAGGATTCCTTTTAATGCTAAAAGGCTTCCTTTCTTTTTCTAAATCCTCTATTTGAATAATTGCATCATGCAAAGAATTTATGTCGAGGAAAGCACATTACAGTGGCATTTTTCAAAAGAATTAATATTAATAAAAGGTATTTTCGTGAGTCTACTGATATTAACAAGATTGCTCCTCCAGACGGCAAGAGCCAAGACATGAGTCATCAGTTTTAATAATTCAAGGACAGACAAATGACTCGGCAAGATATGACTGAGCAAGATAATTAATGATTCAGATGAAAGACACTTTGAAGAAGACAAGAAGATTAATGACTTTTTCGGACACATCCAAATCAATGACTATTCAAGATAAATTACTTGGTCAAAGAGAATTTGAAATTTAAATGAATTTAAAATGTCCTAAGTTGCATGATTTTAGATGGTATAAAGACGTTTTTCTGTCAAAAGTATATACTAGAGTCGATTGCGGTAATACCATATGGAAAGAAAAATTTATTGCTGGACTGCCTAATTTATTTGCTGAAAAGGTTTGAATGAGAATAAAAACAAAATATGATGGTATAATTCCTTATGATAATTTAACCTATGGAGAAATAATAAATTTATTAATCTAGAAGGATTGAAATTATGTACCAACATGAAACTCTAGAGTAAATTAAAAATGATAAAAAAACAAACTAGAGCAGAATTAGGAGACTTCTGTTCTCAATATGGTTACGAGAAGATCTCAATATGGTTACGAGAAGATCTCAATATGGTTACGAGAAGATCTCGGCTCCTTCCTCAAGAAAGACAAAAAGAATAAATAGATTTATAAGTCCGAAGAAAGAATTATAGTTTTAATAAACTGAGTTTTATAATCGAAAAGATCAAAATATAAAAATCGGAATAGTTATAATAATAATAATAATAATAAATATTCCAAAAGACCTTTTAAAGGGAAAAGGAAAGGACCGTCTGTTAGAATTTTCTGTATGTGGACTATATTAATTGTCTAATTTTTATGAATCAGATTAAGGATTAAATTGGTCAAATAAAACATACAGAGGGACCCATATGGTGATTGATCTAATTACGGGCCAGTAACTCCATTTGATAAAAGATGTGGGGTTTTAATAAGTGTGGGCCGATAGAGTTCATGGGCCGTTGATGGGTAGGCCCATGACAAACTCTATATAAGGAGAGCTAGGTCCCTCCCTTAGCCACAACTTTCACCACAACGTCATTAGGGCAAAACTTCTGATTGAGAAGTTCTCCACCCATTGGGAGTGCCGACTGTTGGAATAAGGGAGAAGACCTACGCTTCATCAATCTTGATTCCGCTGCGTTTTCTTGATGGAGCCTAAATCAGGTCAGATGTTTATTATTCCATGTTAATTGTATTCTATGCTCTCATGTTATGATCCTGTTGGCTGTTGAAATTAATTAACATGTGGTATCAGAGCCAATTACATGATCATAGAATATAATGTTAAAATAATTGGGGTTAGATTTCGGATTGAAATCGCCGTTGGTTGTTTGGATACTTGTTTGACCGAACAACAGACTTTGCTTCTTGCCTTCGTTTCTAATTATTGGAACAAACATGATTCGTGTATTTTGGCTTGTTTGTTTTGAATGGGTGATTGATTATGTGGAGAAAAGAGCAAAAGCTTGTTTGTTGTTGCTTATGAGTTTCATAGCCTTTTATCAGTCCGATAAAACAAAATAAATTAGAGACTCGAATTTGTTCAACTTTTAAAGAAAAAAAAATCCATTAATTCGGCAATTTTGAAGAAACTACTGCACCCCACTTGAAGCCGATGTGAATGCATGGATGGCTGTTGGCACTGGGACTAGGCAGCTGCCGGCGGAGACGATCGAGGACGCCGGGTCGCGCGATTGGCTGTGCGCTGTTGGAGGCGAAGTCGAGGCGGCTGGGGCTGGTCTTTGGCGGCGATGGCATGGAGACCACCAGGCCGTATGGTCAGTTGGAGGCCACGACCTAGGCCGTTAGGCTTTGCGATGGCGGCGGCGGTGGTCATGCTGGGCTGCCCCATGGACCGCGTCGTTGGCGGCGATTGGGGCTGGCTGCGCCGATGAAATACCGCGGCGCCAAGCGCTGTCTGAGATCCGTCTGCGCGAAGAGAAAGAAGATGATTTAGGGTTTCTCGGGTTAACTCCACTTTAGTCCCTGAATCCTTTTACTTGTGTCGTTTTGGGCCCTAAAGTTTTATTTCATTCGGTGACATCCGGTTTAGTTCTGAAATGAAATAATGGCCCTCAAATCTTTCTGGTTCATTCAAAATAGCCCCACCCTTTTCAAGAAAGGACCTAAAGTCATTGTTTTGACCAGAAAAGCCCCTAAACTTTTCCTAAAGCCAAATAAAGTTTATAATCATGCAATAAAGGTTGAATTCACTTTAATTAAAGAGACATATACAGTTTTAATGTCTCATAAGTAAAATTAAAGTGAGTATGCATGATAAATAATTAATTCTTTTGATTAAATTACGCAAATAATTATGGCAACATATGACTTGAGAGAAATTCAAGTGTTTTAATTCTCTCATTTGGTAAAGTCATATGAATTTTTAAAATGAGCCCCTTGATTGCCGGATTGTGAAGGTAACATAAAGGTGTGTCCCGTTGTGGGAGGGTTTTATGAGGTTTATTAAATTGTTGCCACCAAAGTGGTCGATTTGATGAATCTTGTAAGATTCCGTTCTCGCATGATTAGGGACGTCTCTAGATTTAATGCATGATTTTTCTGCCCAAAGGTGTTGATCATGTATGAAGTTTAGAGATGATACACATATGACATCTGATTGAGGAACGACTTGTATGAGCTCTCTATTCACCCAAAGGTGGTAGAAAATTGAGTATAAGAAATTCCTCAAATCGTCATTATGTGTGAGAATTTAAGATTGCATGTTATGGATTCTCCCTAAAGGTGTTTTCATGATGATGTGTTTGAATTCTCGATAGTTACTATTTTTGGCTTTAAGTATCATGGTTACCTTACAAATTACTGACATTTGCATTTATTTAATCTTCTTGATCACCTTTTACATTAACAACAATATGGTCACCATTGAGTTGTTAACTGGCTCCAACTTCAAGAAATGGAAGCAAGATGTGGAATTTGCTCTCGAGATGGCGGATGTGAATCTCGCCATGATCGCTGATAAGCCTGCAGATCTCACCGCTACAAGCAATGATGAGGAGAAGAAGGCTTTTGCTGCTTGGGAGAAATCGAACCGCATGTGCTATCTTTCTATAAAGAGGTCAATTCCTGAACACTTGCTTAGTGGTATTTCTGATTCTAAAGTTGTAAAAGATTTCCTTGATTCTGTGTCCCAGAGGTACAAGGTATCCTCAAATGCTGAGATAGGTACCCTATTAAGAGAACTTTACTCCATGAGGTATGACGGAGTAAAAGGTGTTAGGGAGTACATCATACGAATGGTTCACATTCAGTCGAAACTCAAAGCGCTTAATATTGTCCTCCCTGATGCATGCATTGTGCATCAAGCACTTAACACCCTTCCTGTGGAGTATGGGCTTCTTGTCACTACTTATAACTCTCAGGACGAGGCTTGGGCGGTCAATGACCTCATTACCAGGTGCGTCGCTGAAGAGGAGAAGCTTAAGAGTGAGAAGTCCCAGACTGCCTTGTTTGTATCAGGAAAACACAACAAGAAGAAGGGTGGTAAGAAGTATAGTGCTCCTAAAAATGTTCAGACTCAATCTAATGGTCAAACTGGAGGAGTGGGTGGTCCAAATCTGGTGATTGAGAAGAAAGTGAAGAAATGTTTCTTCTGTAAGAAAAGAGGTCACTTCAAGAATGATTGTCCTAAATTCAAAGCTTGGTCAGCTAAGAATGGGCATAAAGGTAATGACTCATTGGCTCTTGTTTTACATGAATCCAATTTGGCTATGGCCCCATCCAGTTCCTGGTGGCTCGATAGCGGTGTAACCACTCATGTGGCTTTCACTTTACAGGGATTCATAAGCAAGAGGAAGCCAAATAAAGAAGAGTCAAGGCTCGTCGTTGGCAATAATGAAGAGGTGGAAGTTGAATTCATAGGAGTTGTTTGTCTAAATTTGAATTCTGGATTTAGACTTATTTTGAATAACACATTCTATGTTCCGTCTTTTAGGCGGAATTTGTTTTCAGTTTCCATGTTTGACAAAGAAAGTTACGCTTTTGAAATCAATAATAGTTTGGTAAAATTATTTTTGAATTCAAAGCATATTGGTACATGTTCTTTGTCCTCGGGGCTATCTGATTGTGTTTGACTCGAGTGACATTTATGCCACCTCATATAATGTTGAAAAATTATTGCCAAAAGACCTCTCATAAAGGAAAAATCTTCCATGTTGTGGCATAAAAGGTTGGGCCACATCTCTAGGAAAGGGTAGAAAGGTTGATAAAGGAAAACATCCTACCTACTCTTGACTTGATGACCTGGAGACATGTGTTGATTGTTGTAGAGGCAAGTTGACCAAAGTTAAGAGAAGAGGAGCTACACGTAGCTCAGATCTATTAGAAGTGATCCACACCGATATAAGCGGACCTTACTCACATACTGTTTGTAACTCCAAATATTTTATCACATTTATTGATGACTATTCCCGATATGGTTACATGTACTTGATTAAGGAAAAGTCTGAAGCTCTTGAAAAGTTTAAGATCTTCAAGATCAAGTCGAGAAACAGATTGGGAAAAGTCATCAAGGTTGTGAGATCTGACCGAGGTGGTGAGTATTATGGCAAACATGGGGACAATGGACAAATTAAGGGTCCGTTTGCGAGATACTTAGAAAGTGTGGAATAGTGGATCAGTTAACTATGCCAGGGAGTCCTGAACAAAATGGTGTAGCCGAAAGGCGGAATCGCACCCTAAAGGATATGATGAGGAGCATGCAAAGTAGGACAAATTTGCCTGACTTTCTATGGGGTGAGGCTATTAAGGCAGCCTTGTATATTCTCAATCGAGTACCTAGTAAGTCAGTTCAAAAGACGCCTTTTGAGTTGTGGACCGGTAGGAAACCCAGCTTGAATCATTTTCGAGTTTGGGGTTGTCCTGCAGAAGTGCGATTGTACAATCCCTTTGAGAGTAAATTGCAGCCTCGTTCTACTCGTTGTTATTTTATTGGATACCCCGAACATTCTAAAGGGTATAGATTCTACCGTAAAGATGGAGGTACTAGAATTGTGGAATCACAGACAGCTAAGTTTCTGGAACACGATGTGACTAATGAATGTGATCACTTTGAGATAGATAAGGAGGTACAAGCAAGTACTATTTGTGTCCCTCTACCCTTACATCAAGAGACCGTGGATCCTTTACCTGTGGATACTCCAATTGAGGAAGAACCTTTACAACCACCGGTTGAAGAGGTTATCCCAGCACAGGATGCAGTAGCAGAGGTTCCACTTAGACGGTCAAGTAGGGAGAGGAGGTCAGCTATACCTTCTGATTATGTAGTCTATCTTGGGGAGAGTGATTATGATATTGGTCATGTAATTGATCCAGTGACATTTTCAGAAGCTGTGTCTAGTCCTCAGATGGATTTATGGTGGGATGCAATGAGGGATGAGATGCAATCTATGCAACACAATAAAGTGTGGGAGCTTGTTGAGCTACCTAAAGGCTGTAGACCCGTTGGTAATAAATGGGTGTACAAGACTAAAAGGGATCCTAATGGAAAGATTGAGAGGTTTAAAGCCAGACTGGTTGCCAAAGGGTACACACAGAGAGAAGGAATTGACTATGTTGATTTGTTCTCTCCTTTGTCCTCTAAAGACTCATTTCGAGTCATTATGGCACTTGTAGCTCATTATGATCTAGAGTTACACCAGATGGATGTTAAAACCGCATTTCTAAATGGGAACTTGAAAGAAGAAGTCTATATGGAACAGCCTGAAGGTTTTAAGGTAGCTGGAAAGGATCATATGGTATGTAGACTTTTGAAGTCTATTTATGGTCTGAAACAAGCTTCTCGTCAATGGTACCTGAAGTTTGATGAGGTAATCACCTCATTTGGTTTTGTGGAAAACCAAGTCGATAGATGCATATATCACAAGGTCAGTGGGAGCAAAATTATCTTTTTGGTCCTTTATGTGGATGATATTTTGCTTGCGACACATGACTTAGGCATACTGCATGAAGTTAAGTAGTTTTTATCTAGGCAATTCGACATGAAAGACCTTGGTGAAGCATCATTTGTTCTTGGTATTGAAATCCACAGGGACAGATCTCGAAACTTGTTGGGTCTCTCTCAAAAGGCATACATTGAGCGTGTATTAAAGAGATTTAATATGAATGACTGTAAACCTTGGAATGTGCCAATTACTAAGGGTGAAAACCTGAGTTTGGCACAATGTCCCAAGAATGACTATGAGAGATAATCCATGAGACGTGTTCCATATGCTAGTGTTGTAGGAAGCCTTATGTATGCTTAGGTATGCACTAGATCGGATATCGCATTTGTAGTAGGTCTCCTGGGAAGATATTTGTCGAATCCTGGGCATGACCATTGGGTTGCTGCAAAGAATGTTTTGAGGTATTTAAAGGGAACCAAGGACTGCATGTTGACCTTTAAAAGGGTTGACAACCTTGAGCTGGTTGGCTATACGAATTCAGACTATGCCAGTTGCAAGGATGATCGGAAATCCACATCGAGGATACATTTTCATGTTGGTAGGTGGTGTAGTATCATGGAAAAGTGTCAAGCAGACACTTGTGACCTCGTCTACCATGCATGCAGAGTATGTAGTGTGCTTTAGAGCTTCAACGCAGGTTGCATGGTTGAGAAATCTCATTAGTGAGATGTCAATTGTTGATTCTATTGCTAAGCCCATTCGGTTATATTGCGACAATCTTGCAGCTGTGCTGTTTTGCAAGAATAATAAGAGCATTTCTGGGGCTAAGCACTTGGAGATCAAATACTTGACTGTTAAGGAGCAAGTCAGAAAGGGTGAAGTTGAGATAGAGCACATTGGGACTGAATATATGGTTGCAGATCCTCTAACCAAGGGACTTCGCTCTGAAAGTTTTAGGAGCCATGTTACTAATATGGGATTAGTAGAGTCCTTTGATGTACTTGGTTAGTGGGAGTCTTGTTTAGTTGTTCTTTCATTCTGTTTTAAAACACTTTTGGTTTGTGTGTTTTTTTAAGTGCATATTATAATGAATGATGTTATTCAGTCATAAATTTTCTTCACTATAATATGTTGCTAAAGTCTTAAGATGAGTGTCAATCTTAAGCAAAGGCCTGGGGCATTATATGTGGGCCTTGTGATTGTATGTCTTCTGTGACACATAAGGGTCATCTCGAGATGCATACAGATTTATAGACATACAGGCTCGGATGAGCAATAAAGGATTTCTCTAGCGTACTTGTGCCGCTGAAGGAGAGAAATCAATGTGACTGACAAGCGAACAACAACTGATTTAGATCATAAGGTTGCTGTTGTTGTTACTTGCCACACTTCCACATCGTGTTCATGTTGATAAGGTGCATTAATGTGTGTGACCATGGAAGGGGCTGCATTCCTGATTAATGCAGTTTCCGCCATGATCCTCCGTTGAGAACCTTATTGGACGGAATGGTATCTGGAGTTGTTTTATGACCAATTATTTTCAAAAGTGCGCACATAAAGTTTTAAGTTGTCTTAATCCGATAAAATCGTTTTGTTTTCAAAATGATGTCGTTTTAAAAATTCTTGATAATTAATATGCCCAAGTGGGAGAATGTTAGAATTTTCTGTATGTGGGCTATATTAATTGTCTAATTTTTATGAATCGGATTAAGGATTAAATTGGTCAAATAAAACATACAGAGGGACCCATATGGTGATTGATCTAATTACGGGCCAGTAACTCCATTTGATAAAAGATGTGGGGTTTTAATAAGTGTGGGCCGATAGAGTTCATGGGCCGTTGATGGGTAGGCCCATGACAAACTCTATATAAGGAGAGCTAGGTCCCTCCCTTAGCCATAACTTTCACCACAACGTCATTAGGGCAAAACTTCTGATTGAGAAGTTCTCCACCCATTGGGAGTGCCGACTGTTGGAATAAGGGAGAAGACCTACGCTTCATCAATCTTGATTCCGCTGCGTTTTCTTGATGGAGCCTAAATCAGGTCAGATGTTATTATTCCATGTTAATTGTATTCTATGCTCTCATGTTTTGATCCTGTTGGCTGTTAAAATTAATTAACATAATTAGAGATTAATGACATTAAAAAGGAAATTAGAGAATTAAAAATAGTTGATCAAAATATTCAAAACCCTCTGGATGAAAGGTTTATAAGAAGCGGAGAAACTACAAAAAGAAGTTATTAATGAAGATGCTAATGAAGGAGAATGCTCTAGCACAAATGATAACCAGGGAGATTCCTACTTGAACGTTGTTTCAAAGATTTACTACCATAAATGGTTTGTTCACATAAGTCTGATTATAAATAATGAGTATCATCTAAATACCATCGCACTAGTTGACACAGTGCGATCAAAATTGTATTCAAGAAGGATTAATTCCTACACACTATTTCGAAAAAACAAGGAAATTTTATATCTGCTAATAACCAAAATCTGCATTTTAATTATAAAATCAGCAACGTTAAAATTTGTAATGAAGGATTGTGTTTCAAGATGCCTTTTATACTAATCAAAAATCTGAGTACTAAGGTTATCTTAGGGACTCCTTTCATTACGAGTTTATACCCTTTTAAGGTAACTCCTTGAAATAATATCCAAAATCTTAGGAAAAGAAATAAGGTTTAGATTTGCTTATTCCGTGGAGGAAAAAAGCATAAAAATATTACAAGATTCCTTTATAAAACCTTCTTCTATTAATCTGTTTCAGGCTAAACAAAAGCATTATAATTTTTGGTTAAAGAAGTCAAGAGCCTAAGAATAAGAGAAGAACTCGATCAATCTCTTATAAAAGAAAGAATTCAAAAATTAAAAGAAAAATTTGAAAAGGAAGTATTTGCTTCAATTCCAAATGCCTTTTGGGGTAGGAAAAAACATATTGTTAGTTTAACCTATCTTAAAGATTTTAATTAGAAAGATATTCCTACAAAATCCAGATCAATTCATATGAATGAAGAATTAGAGAATATTTGTAAAAGGAGATTAATGAGTTACTTGAGAAAAATTAATAAGGAAGTCGAAGTCTCCTTGGTCTTGTTCGTTCTATGCATGAACGCGGCAGAATTAGAAAGAGGAGCACACAGACTTGTAATAAATTACAAACCTCTTAATAAAGTTTTAGAATGGATTAGATATCCGATTCCTAATAAAAGAGATCTACTAAAAAATTACATAGTGCGAAGGTGTTCAAAATTTGGCATGAAATCGGGTTTTGGCAAATCCGGATCAGTGAAAATGATAAAATATAAAACAGGTTTTAATGTCCCTTTCGATACTATGAATGGAATGTCATGCCTTTCGGATTAAAAATGCTCCTTGAATTTCAAAATATAATGAATGATATTACTCAACCAATCCAAAATTTTGCAATTGTTTATATTGATGATGTCCTTATATTTTCTAACTCTATTAATCAAAACTTTTCACATCTAGAAAAATTCTACAATGTGATAAAACAAAATGGGTTAGTCGTTTCCCTTCCCAAAATGAAATTATTCCAAACAGAAATTAGATTCTTAGGACATGATATTAAGTATAATTTAATTAATCCGATTGCAAGAAGTCTAGAATTCACTACAAAATTTCCTAATTATTTTAAGGACAAAACCCAGTTACAAAGGTTTCTAGGTTGTCTTAATTATGTTTCAGATTTCTTTAAAGAATTGAAGATAATCAGTAAACCCCTTTACCAAAGATTAAAAAGAATCCAAAGCCATGGGCTAATGAACATCGAGGCTGTTAAATTAATCAAAGAGAAGATTAAAACTCTTCCATGCTTAAGCACTCCTAATCCAGATGCTGATTTAATAGTTGAAACCGATGACAGTAATATTGGCTACGGTGGAATATTAAAACAAAGATTAAATGATCAAAACGATGAATCCTTGGTAAGATTTACTTGGGTATATGGAACCAAACCAGTTAATTATAGTGCTATTAAGAAAGAAATACTTTCGATAGTACTTTGCATTAATAAGTTTCAAGATGACCTTTATATGAAGAAATTCTTATTAACAATAGATTGCAAATCACCAAAAGATATAATTGAAAAGGATGTTAAAAACTTAGTTTCAAAACAAATCTTTGCCAAATGGCAAGCTCTTCTTAGTAATTTCGACTTCGATATAGAATTTATCAAAGGAGAATGCAATAGCCTGCCTGACTTTCTTTCGAGGGACTTTTTGCAGGGTCAAGACTTTTCAAAATGAGCAAGAAGATCGCAGTCACCAAATCCGATCTAAAAGAAGAACATGGAAGTACTCCCTATAATACTCCTAATAAAATAATTTCTCCTAATGAGTATTTTCAAAACAGTTCTACTATTCCATCTACAAATTATTTTCAAGCTCTTTCTTCTCCTAAACCCAGCCTTGAGCTGGTTTCCCCTTCTCGTTTTACTATCTTGGGAGAATCGAAATTGATTTCTCCTAGTATTCCTAATAATACCAAATCAGCGGTATTTTCTAATAAGCGAGTATTTACCCAAACAAGTATATCATATAAAGCAAGATTCCAATGAATTCCTTTTCCATGCGAAAAGATTTCTTCTCTACTCCTAATAAATCCAAAGCCTCCTTTGATTCCATCATTGAAAAGATTTTTATCCCAACTTCCACTTCGAGTGAGTCTATTAATAAGTCCAGAGAATTTTATGAGTTTATCTTGTGAGACTCAAAATCTGCGGTAATAACTCATTTTAATAATTCGGCTCAGATTTTATTAGTTATTCAAAAGTCCGAATTGATAAGGTTATGACTCCATCCAGTTGGGAATACCCTTATCTAACCCCGACGTTTTAATAAGATTAATGATAATTTCAAAAGTTTTAATTATTATGATTACATGAAAGCTTGGATCAATACATGGTACTTGCGAAGTTTTAATCATTCATGGTTGTTCTTCTTCCATGAAAACCTTATTAATAATTTTAATGATATTCCAAAATGGTGGATTAATGATTTCTGGACCTTTTTGGGTCTTGAAAAGAAATTTCTTCCGGACATCTGTCAATAAGGGTTTCAACTTTTTCAAAATCTCTTCCCCGATTCGAAAGAATCCCCTATTAATGAGGTTCGGAATTAAGTACAAGATTCCTGGATAATGGCATGGCAGTACACTTTCCTTGAAGAAGATGATCCTGGTCTAGCCCGAGAATTCAAGATTAAGATATGGGAGAAATTTAATCCAGAAGGATGTTCGAAAGAGAAGGTCCAACAAGACTTCCAGCCAAAAACGGAGATTAATCAAGACCATGCTACTTTCCTCACCGTCAAGTCCAAAATTCAAGCTGAACTGGCGGCATGCGGCAACCCGAAGAATGGATAAAAATGATCCAAAATCTAGCAGAGCTAGTGTTTCTCAAGATAATTCCGCTGAGCCCATGTCCACCGAAAGCGGAGAATCCAGGTTTAATGGCAATCCAGTTCGCCCAAGATCCATATAAAGACCTTACGTTAGATATGTAAAGATAGTCCAAAGACCGGCCCATCGGGGCTCAAAATCCTAATGATACAATGATCAAGATATTCAAGATTGAAAGACTCAAGATATCAAGATACATGACTCTTCCGAAGAAAACAAAAATTAATGACTCATCAAGACTGTTCATCAATCACTTCAAGATCAACTGTTCAAGACTGTTCATCAATCACCGCAAGATCACTATTCAAGACTGTTCATCAATCACTTCAAGATCACTATTCAAGACTGTTCATTAATCACTTCAAGACTATTCAATAAGACTATTCATCAGTCACCTCAAGACATTTTAATTAATCACCTCAAGACATTTTAATACAAATACGTCACACGTCACGGATGGCGACACGACGGATTTGAGAAGGTTTTAATTCGGGTTCAACTCTCTATAAATGGGAACGCTCGGCCAATGTCTAAGCACACCCTTGCATTCCTGCAACAACTATTACATCTTCTACTCTCTCTGTAAACACTTGTAATCTTTCTTTCATTTTACAAACTACTCTCTGATGTGTAATCAAGGGATAAATCCATCGTATCCCCCAGTTGGTATCAGAGCCATCTTTTTGGCCTGGTAGGGAGATATATCGTTTAATATCTTCAAGAGTTCCTCAAGAACAATCTCTGTGTGAGATTTCTTTAAGTTGTTTAATATAACGTTCTTAAAGTTTTCTTTTCTATCTTTTCTTCTGATGACAATGGAATCTTTTGATTATTATTAACAATTAATTCATAGTATTCACTTAGATTATCAAAAGGAAATCGACTCGTGAAGAGAAGAATTAGAAGATCGAAATACAAATTAGAATTCTTCAGCATGAAATTAATAATGTTCTGAACATAATCTCAGACTTAATATTAGATATTATGAAACTATGATAGACTGTGAACAAAGAAATATAAATATGAATATGGTTCAAATAATCAGATTGAAGGGCGAAAAAGAACGACTTGCTGCAATTCTTCATTACGAATAAAATGGTTCTTCAATGGTACAAAACTGCTACTAATCAAGCTCTTGATAATTTGGTTAATCTTCATCAGACTATTGGAATCCTTGAACATGAACTGTCATTAATAGAGCACCGTCTCCATAATTTTGAAAGTTCAAAAATTTATACTTGGGCGAAAGATTCAATCTTTATAATAGAAGATCTGACTTAATATTCCAAATTCCAGAACTTAAGGATCTTCTTACGAAAAATTAGCTCGTTATCATAAGATAAAGGTCTTATTGTCAGTCGCCTAATCATGGTTCTTCCTACTTGGTATAAAAATGCGTTAGATAACGCTATGATAGATTTAATAATGCATGAAGATTTGTGATTCTTATGTGCATGAACTTAGAACCCTACAAGCCCAATCTCCTCCTTGCAGTTTTGAATACAGAATTAATAAAGCCATTAGAGAAACTGAACTTGTGGCAAAATTCACTAAAAGAGAAAGTGAATATAGTGAATTACTAAAGAAGAAGAAATATTTAATAAAAATCGTAAGAAATTTGAGGATTTAAAGATCCTTTTATCTGTTGCTTAAATTCAGTCTTTGAAACTGTTTTCTAAGATTGAAAAGATTTTATCAGATTATTCCTTTTGAAGAAAGAATCTAAGTCTTTTAGGTTCTAAAGTTTTCTAAAGAAATTTAAGATTTGAAGTTGTTTCAAGCGTTGGTAAGCCGGAAGATCCTAGGGCGATGAGTGGCACCAGGAGCGTAAGACCACGTTTTCCGCTAAGGAGTTGGTGTTCCAGTTTGAAACAATCAGAGTCTTAGACTTTGAAAGAAAAATTTAGAATTTAATTGGATAGAGATTTAATCTTTAAAATGGATAAAATGGCTAAACTCTTTTCTTCTAAGGAAACTGGTTCAATATCTGGAATTAACACTGATAATTGTGAAGACTTTAATTCTACTGAGATTAATATCGCTGATATAGAACAAAAGCTTCATAATTGGTCTATTCCTAAGGTTAATCCAAATACTATTTACGAAATTGGGACTTTTGATTTTTCATCTAGCTATTTGATAAAACAAACAGAGCAAACTATTCCTTTGAACCAAGAAGTTGAAACCATTCGGTTAATTAGTAATCAAGCCATTAATCATCATAAAAAAGACAGGTATAAGTTTATGCATATTGGGATGGTCCAAATTGCAATAAAACCTATGTTTCGAATAGGGATTGATATCCCGTTACTAATGATTCTGAGAGATACTAGACATCTAAATTTTAATAACTCTCTGCTAGCAATGGCAGAATCTAATCTTGCTAATGGTCCAGTATTTTTAATTGTTATCCAAATTTTACAATTTCTCTTTTTGATCCACATATACTTGTATTAAAATTAAAAATATGAATTTTTCTAATAATGCTAAATCAATTTGTTTAATCTATCGAGTCTATTACAAAGTCATGACTACTACAATTGAACCAAAAGCTAGATTCAGTTCATCAAGAGATGAAACTGTAGTCTTTGAGGCTAATTCCCAGAATTCCCAGATACATGTTCCTAAAAAATTAAAATGGAATGAAATTTTAAAATCTAATCAATGGGATTTAGAGAATCTTATTCCTCATCAACCTTTAGATTTATTAAATCAGAAGGCCTTAATCACTAAATTAACAGATGGTTCAGTCAAGATAGATTTTTTTAATTATTTTCCTCAATCTAGGTTCAGTCAATCTGAAACCTCAAGACCTTCAATCTATAAATCTGCATCTCCTTTTCAAGATCGTATTCCAAGATCTCTTTCATTTGAAAATGTTTCTATTCCCACAGAATTAAGAAACGTTGATTTTAATAACGAAATTCCCCAACCAGTTTATGATATTAAAGATGAAGCATCTTCAAGTATTAATCCTACTCCTAGTGAAATGGAAGTATTTACTACAAAAGGTTTTGTTAATGTTATTGTTGAAGAATTTGTTATCGACAAAGATTTTCTAAAAAGGGATTTAAATCTCCTGATAATAATGAGAAGGTTACTTGGTATTTCAAAACGTTTTCCAAAGAAGAAACTGATAATTTCAAAGAAAAGTGGTTTGCTGAGATGGAAAATCTCGAATGCATATCCTCTTTTTAATTGGTTTGAACAATATGCTAATAATGAAAAAATTGATTATCCTTTTTCAACCATTACTTCAGTTACTGAAATTACTAAAAATTGGACCACTATTAATGATAAAGAAATAGTATCTGTTCATCCTCCTCCGGAGAGTATTTATATTGCTCCTCACCATACTAATGACGACAAATGTGTTGGTCAACCTTTTAAATTTGTTCCTCATAAGGAGTTAGAAGACTCTACAAAAAAAGCCTTTTATTAATATAAATTCTCAGCTTAATTATGTTAATCAGTCTTTAATTACAATTGGAGAACAATTGAATAGAATAGAACCACTTGTTATTAATAAAGAATCCAAAGCTCTTAGTCTTCCTTTGACTAATCTTCCTTCAACCAGTTATGACAAAAATATTCCTCCTTCAATGCCTCCTCCAGCCTTAGCAGTCACCTTCTCACCTATAAGCAAAGACTTTAGGTTAAAAGGATCTAATAATGTCAATAATAATCCCATATCAAAAATTCAGCTAGAAATAGATAACATTAATAAACAAATAGCAAAAGGCAAAAATATTAATGTCATCTATGAAATTGATGAGTTAGAAAATCAATTCAAAAATATGAACATTGATGCTCCTCTCCCGATTATTAATAGAGTTAAAAACCCGGATTATTATAAAACAAAAACTTGGTACCCAAAACCATCTCCTCCGATACTATGTTTGAAGAATGAATAAATAATAATGCCTATGATGGAAATTCCATATGTGTTTGGGATCTTGATGGATACGCTGACTACGATTTTTAATCTAATTTGTGAAATGGAAATGGCAGCCAATGCCTACATGAATAATGGTAATTGTAACACCCCAATTACCCACTAGGAAATTTTAGGGTAAATTAAAATTTTTGAAAAACAATTTATTTAATAGGAAATTTGGAACTCACGTTATAAAAATTTCACAACAGTAAAAGAAGGTGTTACTCAAACACACGTCCAGATATTACAAACCAGATTGTGCAGCGGAAATTAACAATTACGAAAGTTCATTTATTAAACCCAAAAACTCTCAGAAGCCATGCCGAGAAGTTACAGCGTCTCCACCCGGGCTGCTCCTCCTCGAAGTACGCATGTTCGTACTCCGAGTCGACGGGAGTGGCATAAAAGTCATCCCCGTAAAACTCACCTGTAAATAAAAGGGTGAGCGTCCAATTGCTCAGTAAGGAGGAAAGATTACAGGCCCTTCCTCAGGGTCGTAATATTTCCTCAAAAACAAAATCTAAAATAAAGAACTTAAACATAATAAATTCAACATATACACACAAACTATAGCTCAACATGAAACAATAACCAACATGTAGATATCTGGACCAACATGAAATAGATAACATTTTCACAGTCTGAATTATGCCGAAGTCTAAATGCAAGAACAATCTCTAGTCCGGTTATCATACGCCATAAAATATTTTGGAAACCATTTTTGAAAACCGATGCCGTCGGATGAGCCTAGCCGGTGGGCATGTACAGTGCCGCACTCTCGGGAATGCCCCTTAAGCAGAGCCACTAGGGATGCCGCTAGGCCAGAGCCCAATGGGATGTCTACGCCGAGACAGAGCCTCTCGTGAATGCCAATCACGCCTCGGGATGGCAGAGCACATGCATGAATCTATATGTGGTGGGTGTGTACAACACCGCACTCTCGGGAATGCCCCTTAAGTAGAGCCACTAGAGATACCGTCAGGCCAGAGCCCAATGGGATGTCTACGCCGAGACAGAGCCTCTCGTGAATGCCAATCACGCCTCAGGATGGCAGAGCACATGCAAATCACAGTTGGGTTCGGATCACCCGTTCCGAACCGCTCGTCTAAAGTTACGGCTTAGTTAAGTCATGTAGGGCCGAATCCACGACACCTCTCATGTCTTAACCTTTTGTCCAGAAAATCCATTTTGTCCATAAAATACATTTTGTCCAGAAATCTCATTTTGTCCAGTTTCCAATGCAATCATGCGATACAATACATCAACAACATGTCACATCCAATAGTGATGCATGATTGCTATCCAATTACTTCATTAAGCCTTTAGGTGAAATGTCATGCCCTAATATTTTCTACTTTTAACTGGTAATATTGTTATACTTGCGTGATATCATGACAATCATTTACAATTTACTGGTTGTTTTACTTGTGTGCACTCTTATCTCGTGAGTTATTACCCAACCTTACTTTAATCATCGTTTTCGTACCTAATTTGTTATCTAGCGGCTTAGGTTAACTTTTACGGTCCTATCATGATCCTAGCGTTTGATTCCAACTCTAAACATGTTACTACCCCATATTGTACCTACACATGATACTAACAAATTATTAGCTCACCGGCCCTAGCATAAAACTAACGGAGTTCGCTTAACGAGCCTAACATGCCACTAGCGAGTACAACGGTCCTAGCAAGATACAAGCGTATGCAACATCCAACGTACATATCATACATATATGTCAATCAAACGGTCAACAACCCAAATGATAACAATTCTTAAGTGTGAACATATAAGGTAACATGAATAATTATGGTACGCTACCCAGTTTGTCCGATCGAATGTTTATTAAGTCCATTTGTTAACTTAGAATTCGTTATTCGAGATTTTATTTATGAAGCAAAATAAGACGACTCAAAGGAAGAACCTCATCTTAACCCCTTACTTGGATGTAGCCGGAATAAGCGTCGGCTACGGATCAGAATGGTCGGCACTTCGCTCGGAGTTGGAACTTGAAATATAGAACCTAGCGATAGCAAGAAAATCAATGAAAATTTCATGAGATTCCGCCAGAATGTTTACCGGTGTCGGCTGGTAGAATTTACGGAAGTGTAACGGAAGCTCTAACAATTCCCTAATGGTCCAAGATAGTTCTAGGTAAGGTTTGGACTAAGGTGTGGAGTCCAGTACTTTTGGGTGGCCAAAATGCACAAAAACTAATTTTTAAGAATCTTAAACCATTTTAAGGGTTAAAATAATTATTTAATAATATAAATAATTTAAAAGTTGAAAATAAGACTTTGAAACTGTTGTAAACACTAACATAGAATTTTTGACCAAGAATGGTAATTTTGCTCAACTCACACTAATTAATAACAAATATTCAAGGGAAAAACAAATTAATAAAAGAAAGTACAATTTATACAACAAAATAATTTTTGTCAAAATCTGTACAACAAGTAAAATCATTTAAGTTTCCCTGTAAATTTTCAAAAATTTTAGATCCACAATGTAATTTTTCTCAACTCTTAACTATTTTTAATCTAATAAGTAAAGAGGAAACTAATTAATAAATAAAAAAAATATTTACAGAACAAAAGTGACTCCTGAAATTTTCCACACAGAATATATAATTAACCAAAAATCCTTGCAAAGTTTCATAAATGAAAGAGCAAAAATAAGAAGGATATCAATTTTCTAAGTTCTAGACCATAACTTACAAGAAAGTAAAATAAAAATCATTTTTCGAAAATTTAAAAGTTACAACTCTCAAAATATGTTGGAAACACAAAAGGACAGAGGCTCTAAAAATCTCAATGTGAAATTATAACAAGGAAGTATTTCTCTTTCAAATTAGGAATATACTAGTATATATACTTTTATAACAACTAGTCAAAATTAATATAAAATAAATTATAAACACATTTGTTACTTGCAGAAGTTCCGAATTATGCTAATTACTTAGTTCTATAGTATATAAATAAGTTTCTCCAATTTCCTAGCTCCAACAACTTAACGTAAAATAAAATTAAGCTTAATTTCTAATATTAAGAAATAATATTTTTAAAAATATAAAAACAACCCAGAATCAAAGAAATAAAGTTGGAAAATTAAATATTAGGTATTTAAGGTATTCTGTTAACATTTCATGATTTTACAACATAAAGAAGTATTTTTAAACAATTAAAACATTTCAGAAATAAATAGGTGCAATGGCCAAAATGTCACTTTTCAAAGTTTTCCAGTGGCCTCAGTGTAACCTGAAACAAACGACAGGGTAAGACCGAACAAGGAAGAAAGTTTAGGGGCTAAACTCGGGTTTTACCAAAGAAGTTGCAGACTTCTTCTTCTCCGGCGAGACGTCGCCGGAAACTGGGCTCTACGGCGGCGGTACGGCGGACGTCAAGAAGTCGCGGCGGACTTGGGTCCGTCCGATTCGGCTCGTCAATCCCGTTCGAATGGTGGTGGTGGTTCCGGCCGAAAGTGACCTTGGCGGCCGAATTTGGCCGTCGAACCCGAAATAATATTTTCGGTTTTTTGAGCAAAACTCCTTCTACAGAGCACCACAGGCTACGAAAATTGAGGGAAAGGTTCCCAAGTACTAGACGAAGATAATGGCAGTGGTTTGTGGCTTCGAAAATGGCTGAGGAGGGAGAAAGAATAAATGGCCGAATTTCTTCTTTCTCCGTTTTCTTCCTATTTCCTACAAAGAAATGGCTCCTTTTTCTAGCCAAAAAGAACGATTGACAGGAGCTAAACGCGATGATGATGGAGTGAGGCCAGATTTTCCAATGGATTGACAGGAGAAGCAAAATCGAAACGTGAAGAGTCGGCGGAAGACTCACGGAAACTTCAGGTTCGTCTTTTCTTTTTCTTTTTTTTTAAACGATTTTAATTCACTTTAATTAACACAAAATTACTAAAATTAATAAAATTCCCCTCTTTAATTTCTAAACTACAAAACAAAAACAAAATGACCTAAAATACAATACATACAATAAAATTTGAAATGATAATAAAATACTAACACATAAGAAGGAAAACAAATAACAAGGGTAAATATGAAATGATAAAATCAATATTTTGTGCAAGAGGCTGATTTAACAACAATATGGATTTTAGAAAAATTAAGGAATACCTTAAATAATAAAATTAAATTGAGTGATAAAAAGTAATAAGTTCATAAAAGATAGAATGTAGTATTTTTATTAAATGATAAAAACAAAACACATGAAATACTAACAACATGTCCTTAAAATAATGAAATGATAAAATTTTATAAATGGAGAAAAGAAAAATAAGTTCACCAAATAACAATTTCACAAAGTTCATAAAATACTGAAAATGATGAGTATATAAAATAATGAAAATGTAACTATATAGACCAAAGAGAAAAGTTAAAGTATATATATATATAAATTGAAGTTCATAAAAAGATGAAATTCCCTCAAATGATGAAATAGTAAACGTACATAAAATGATGATGTCCACATGAAATATAAATATAAGGAAAGTAAGAAGCAAATGTAAACATGAAATAAAATTTACCGCAACCTAAATCGCTAGTTCAGAACGAGAATTCTAGGGTTATTAAATCCTACCCCCCTTAAAAGAAAATTTGTCCCTAAATTTGGAACGGTAAGGGTATAGAGTATCACCTCAAAGGTGTGGGAACTTCTTTCTTAGGTCTTCTTCGACTTCCCATGTCGCTTCTTCTGTACCATGATGATTCCAGATGACCTTCACTAACTTGACGACCTTATTGCGTAACACCTTTTCCTTTGTGTCGACAATGGCCATAGGTTCCTCGATTTAGGTCAAATCATCATTCAGTTGCAAAGTGGCTCCCATGGTATCACATGAGAGGGGTCGGGGTGGTACTTCCGAAGGCTACTAACATGAAACACATTGTGAACGCCAGCCAAGGTGGGTGGCAAGGCAAGTCGATAGGCTAGACTGCCAACTCGCTCAAGGATCTCGAAAGGGCCAATGTAGCGAGGTGCTAACTTTCCCTTGACTCGAAACGTTGTACACCCTTGGTGGGTGACACCTTAAGGAACACGTGATCGCCACGTCAAATTCTAGGGGTCTACGTCGACAATCAGCGTAGCTTCTCTGTCGGTTACGAGCTGCCATAAGGTTCTTCCGAATTAGTCCGATCTTGTCGAGGTTTGTTGGACCAATTCGGGACCTAACAAGGGTCTATCCCGACTTCTTCCCAACAAACCGGGTACGGCAACTCCGTCCATACAATGCTTCATAGGAGTCATCTGGATACGGCATGATAAGCGTTGTTGTACGCAAACTCCACAAGGGGTAAATCCTGATTCCAGGACTCCTTGTGATCCAGAGCACAGGCTCTCAGCATGTCTTCTAGGGTTTGGGTAGTCCGTTCAGATTGTCCATCAGTCAGAGGATGGAAGGCCGTACTCATGAAAGTAGAAGTTCCCATCTCTTTCTTAAATGCCTTCCAGAAGTGTGATGTAAATCGTGGATCTCTATCGGAGATAATGCTCTTTGGTACTCCATGTAATCGAACTATCTCTGCGATATAAACTTCTGCCAGCCGATCTACGGACCAAGTCTTCTGGATCGGCAGGAAATGAGCGGACTTGGTCAGCCGATCGACAATCACCCAAATGGCATCATGTCGACGCCGGGTAGTAGGTAGTCCGACTATGAAATCCATGGTGATGTCATCCCACTTCCATTGAGGGATCTCCAATGGTTGCAAAAGTCCTCCAGGTCTCTGATGCTCGATCTTAACCTTTTGATAGGTCAAACATTTTGATACAAAGTCTGCGATATCCTTTTTCATGCCATTCCACCAGAAGCCTTTTCTCAAATTCTGGTACATTTTGGAGCTCCCTGGGTGGATAGACAACTTAGAAGCGTGAGCTTCGATTAGGACATCTTTCTTCACATCACCCGTCCTGGGAACCACCAGGCGACCTCGAAATCTGAGAGCATCATCGACCACACTAAACTCTTCCTTCTTTGCACTCCTCCACTCTTGACATTCTGGGTCTACCTTCTGAGTTTCTCTCACCTTTCGGATCAACATGGGTTCTAATTGCAGGTTTGCTAAGAAGCCATGAGATGTGTGTGCTTGAATTGAAATGTGCATCTCATCGAACTCCCGTAGCAACTTCCACTCACTAACCAGAAGGGTGTTCAAGGTAGCTCCACTTTTCCCGCTTAAGGCGTCTGCGACCAAGTTAACCTTCCCTGGATGGTATTGAATGGTGCAGTTGAAATCCGCAAGATATTCAACCCATCGACGTTGACGGTTGTTAAGGTCCTTCTGAGTTAATAAGTACTGTAAACTTTTGTGATCTGTGAAAACTTCAAACTCTTCCCCATACAGGTAATGTCTCCAAAGCTTCAGCGCATGGATCACAGCTGCCAACTCTAAATCATGAGTAGGGTAGTTCACTTCATGAGGTTTGAGTTGTCTGGACCCGTACGCGATTACCTTCCCAGCCTGCATCAACACACAGCCCAGACCCTGGTGTGACGCATCAGTGTACACTGCAAACCGACTTTTCCCGTCTGGAAGAGTGAGGATCGGTGCAGTCACCAAACGTTTCTTTAGCTCTTGAAAGCTTTCCTCACACTTCTCGGTCCACGTGAAAGGTTGATTTTTCTTAGTTAGCTGTGTCATGGAGCGTGCAAACATTTAATAACCTTCCACAAATCGTCTGTAATAACTCGCCAATCCCAAGAAACTCCTGATCTCCGTAACGGTCGTCGGTTGCTTCCAATTTGTAACTGCTTCAACCTTACTTGGATCAACAGAGATTCCTTCCTTAGTGATGACATGGCCCAGAAAGGCCACCTGATCTAACCAAAACTCACATTTATCCAGCTTCGCATATAACTGGCGCTCCTTCAAGGTTTGCAAGGTAATCTCCAAATGTTGTTTGTGAGTCTCCACATCCGGTGAGTAGATCAGAATGTCATCAATAAAAACGATCACAAACTTGTCCAAGTATGGTTGGAATACTTTGTTCATCAGTCCCATAAAGGCGGCAGGAGCATTAGTCAAGCCAAAAGGCATCACTAGGAATTCGTAGTGCCCGTAACGGTACGGAAAGCCGTCTTGGGCACATCTGTCTCCTTGATCCTTAACTGATGATACCCTGATCTGAGATCAATCTTCGAAAACACCGAAGCTCCTCGCAGCTGATCAAAGAGGTCGTCAATCCTCGGCAAGGGATACCGGTTCTTCACTGTCACCTTGTTCAGTTGTCGATAATCTATGCACATTCTCAAACTTCCGTCCTTCTTCTTCACAAACAAGATGGGTGCTCCCCACGGGGATGTGCTCGGCCGAATCAGCCCCTTATCAAGTAGTTCTTGAAGTTGAGTCTTCAATTCTGCTAATTCAGACGGTGCCATTCGATAAGGTGCTCGAGAGATTGGTGCTGTACCGGGTAGTACATCGATGGTGAAATCAATTTCTCGACAAGGTGGAAGCCCGGGTAATTCAGCTGGGAACACATCGGGAAAATCTTCAATGATTGGAATACCAGCAGTCGACTTCGACTTGTCTGGTTTTGCCTGGATCTGTACGAGGTAACCCTCACAGCCTCGGCGGAGGAATTTCTCAGCTTTCAAACTCGAGATGAGTTTGGACTCGCGTTTCTTTCTCTCACCTACAAACTGTACCTCAGTACCTTCAGGAATGGTGAAAGTGACCAGCTTCTGTCGACAATCCACCTTAGCATGATGTTTGTGCAACCAATCCATGCCTAGTATACAATCGAATTCGGTCATATCCAGTACCACCAGATTGACGTCTAGGATATGCCCTTCAATCAATACCGGGCAGGATCGAAGTATCTTTGGTTGAGCTCATCCGTCACCTTTGGATGGCGTGGTGATGACAAGTACGAACGGGATTTCTTCGACTAGCTTATTCAAATGCTTGGAGAAGGATGTGGAAATGAAGGAGTGTGACACCCTCGAATCTATAAGTACTCTAACAGGTACCCCCGAAATGGAAAGAGTACCTACGCATGAATGTAGATACTATAGCCTTAGCACGCCAAAACGGAATTGAAGTTTAAGAACTGAGAAAGGAACGTACCTTGCACCATCTCGGGTGCCTCTTCAGCTTCCTGAGCAGAGATAGTGTAAACACGACCAGCTACGTGTGGCCTCTTCGTGGGGTGGGCTTCTGGAGCACTCGCCGTAGCTGGCGGAGGAAGTGGTGGCTTCTTCTTGGGACAATCCCTAGCAAGATGGCCCACTTCATGACAGTAGAAGCAGGTGATACACACGCCTCCGACAGGATGGAGGTAGTGACAGTCCGGCATCGAGGATCATCCGCTCTTGGTGCTGATGCCGGTGCGGCGGGTCTCACAGCTTCGCGTCCAAAGCCAATAGGAGGTGACCGATAAGGCCCAACAGGTAATGTCCTACCGTGCCCGAAATGCCCTTGCCCTGGGGCGTGGATCGGTCTTGGTGCGGGATGAGAAGTGGTACCCTGCACAGGTCGCGGAGGAACTCGACCACGAAAAGTACTGACAGGGGACGGACGGTCCCTTATTCTGGACTCCCCGCGCTGCGCGAGACTCACCACCTTCTCAAAGGTCGGGATTTCTTGCATAAAGAGTTTGTCACCGAGATCATCTCGAAGTCCATCAATATACCTGTTATTTTCACGTTAGTTGTCATCTAGCGTAACGGGGAAACACATCATATAAGGAAACATACCTCTGAATTTTTCTCTCCTCCGAGTTTATGATATGCGGTGCATATCGGGATAAGGCGATGTACTTGGCGGTGTATTGATCCACCGATAGGTTCCCTGGACCAAATTGAGGAACTCTTTCTCCTTAGCAGCTCGCCGGGTCTCGAAAAGTATCGACCATAGAAGGTCTTCACAAAACCGCCCAATCTATGAAGCCTCCCGCCTCACGTGGAACCCCCGGGTGAGTGGCATCCCACCAAGTTAGGGCCTCATGTGTCGACAGGTTGGTGGCAACCTCCACATGGTCTTCAGCAGGTATGTGTAGTACCAGAGTGCTCTCTCGGCGGAGCGGACCCACTCCTCAAAGCACTAGTTGGGTCTATTCCCCGCTAAAAGTTCCCGCCATTCCCCGACATCGCGAAGCAAGGCTCCTCTATCCCGCACTCGGGAGGTGGTACAGCAGGTCGTTGCTCCAGACGTTCGAGGACGCGGCCCATGGACAATACCGCCTCACGCATGGCGGCATCACCAGCATACTGTGCTCCGACCGGGGGAAAGTCCGCAGGTGCCTCCTCGTAGGGTAACTCCTCCACAGGAGCGCCCAGGCCCAAGTTTCCACGACCTCGTCCCCGACCTCGTCCCCTCCCACTACCAGGCGGTGGGTGTGGTAGGTCATAGTTGTCCATGACCTAAGGTGTAGGGAGAAAGAATCTAACATGGTCAACTACCGCAAAATATAGTCACATACAACAAGATATGGAACTAAGTATAAGAAAGCTAATTTCTTCCTAACTCTCCTTATTACTACATTTTTTAATTCCAAGTCGTTATCTTTAGTCTCTAACCAATCCTAAACATTATGCTCAATTATGCAAGGTAATTACTAAGTTATTAACAGCCGATGAACAACTTACCAAGTGGAACCGCTGCCTCCTCGACGACATGGCTCTGATACCACTCTGTAACACCCCAATTACCCACTAGGAAATTTTAGGGTAAATTAAAATTTTTGAAAAACAATTTATTTAATAGGAAATTTGGAACTCACGTTATAAAAATTTCACAACAAGAAAAGAAGGTGTTACTCAAACACACGCCCGGATATTACAAACCAGATTGTGCAAATGAAATTAACAATTACGAAAGTTCATTTATTAAACCCAAAAACTCTCAGAAGCCATGCCGAGAAGTTACAGCGCGTCTCCACCCGGTCGCTGCTCCTCCTCGAAGTACGCATGTTCGTACTTCGAGTCGACGGGAGTGGCATAAAAGTCATCCCCGTAAAACTCACCTGTAAATAAAAGGGTGAGCATCCAATTGCTCAGTAAGGAGGAAAGATTACAGGCCCTTCCTCAGGGTCGTAATATTTCCTCAAAAACAAAATCTAAAATAAAGAACTTAAACATAATAAATTCAACATATACACACAAACTATAGCTCAACATGAAACAATAACCAACATGTAGATATCTGGACCAACATGAAATAGATAACATTTTCACAGTCTGAATTATGCCGAAGTCTAAATGCAAGAACAATCTCTAGTCCGGTTATCATACGCCATAAAATATTTTGGAAACCATTTTTGAAAACCGATGCCGTCGGATGAGCCTAGCCGGTGGGCATGTAAAGTGCCGCACTCTCGGGAATGCCCCTTAAGCAGATCCACTAGGGATGCCGCTAGGCCAGAGCCCAATGGGATGTCTACGCCGAGACAGAGCCTCTCGTGAATGCCAATCACGCCTCGGGATGGCAGAGCACATGCATGAATCTATATGTGGTGGGTGTGTACAACACCGCACTCTCGGGAATGCCCCTTAAGTAGAGCCACTAGGGATACCGTCAGGCCAGAGCCCAATGGGATGTCTACGCCGAGACAGAGCCTCTCGTGAATGCCAATCACGCCTCAGGATGGCAGAGCACATGCAAATCACAGTTGGGTTCGGATCACCCGTTCCGAACCGCTCGTCTAAAGTTACGGCTTAGTTAAGTCATGTAGGGCCGAATCCACGACACCTCTCATGTCTTAACCTTTTGTCCATTTTGTCCATAAAATACATTTTGTCCAGAAATCTCATTTTGTCCAGTTTCCAATGCAATCATGCGATACAATACATCAACAACATGTCACATCCAATAGTGATGCATGATTGCTATCCAATTACTTCATTAAGCCTTTAGGTGAAATGTCATGCCCTAATATTTTCTACTTTTAACTGGTAATATTGTTATACTTGCGTGATATCATGACAATCATTTACAATTTACTGGTTGTTTTACTTGTGTGCACTCTTATCTCGTGAGTTATTACCCAACCTTACTTTAATCATCGTTTTCGTACCTAATTTGTTATCTAGCGGCTTAGGTTAACTTTTACGGTCCTATCATGATCCTAGCGTTTGATTCCAACTCTAAACATGTTACTACCCCATATTGTACCTACACATGATACTAACAAATTATTAGCTCACCGGCCCTAGCATAAAACTAACGGAGTTCGTTTAACGAGCCTAACATGCCACTAGCGAGTACAACGGTCCTAGCAAGATACAAGCGTATGCAACATCCAACGTACATATCATACATATATGTCAATCAATCGGTCAACAACCCAAATGATAACAATTCTTAACTGTGAACATATAAGGTAACATGAATAATTATGGTACGCTACCCAGTTTGTCCGATCGAATGTTTATTAAGTCCATTTGTTAACTTAGAATTCGTTATTCGAGATTTTATTTATGAAGCAAAATAAGACGACTCAAAGGAAGAACCTCATCTTAACCCCCTTACTTGGATGTAGCCGGGAATAAGCGTCGGCCACAGATCAGGAATGGTCGGCACTTCGCTCGGAGTTGGAACTTGAAATATAGAACCTAGCGATAGCAAGAAAATCAATGAAAATTTCATGAGATTCTGCCAGAATGTTTACTGGTGTCAGCTGATAGAATTTACGGAAGTGTAACGGAAGCTCTAACAATTCCCTAATGGTCCAAGATAGTTCTAGGTAAGGTTTGGACTAAGGTGTGGAGTCCAGTAATTTTTGGGTGGCCAAAATGCACAAAAACTAATTTTTAAGAATCTTAAACCATTTTAAGGGTTAAAATAATTATTTAATAATATAAATAATTTAAAAGTTGAAAATAAGACTTTGAAACTGTTGTAAACACTAACATAGAATTTTTGACCAAGAATGGTAATTTTGCTCAACTCACACTAATTAATAACAAATATTCAAGGGAAAAACAAATTAATAAAAGAAAGTACAATTTATACAACAAAATAATTTTTTGTCAAAATCTGTACAACAAGTAAAATCATTTAAGTTTCCCTGTAAATTTTCAAAAATTTTAGATCCACAATGTAATTTTTCTCAACTCTTAACTATTTTTAATCTAATAAGTAAAGAGGAAACTAATTAATAAAAAAAAATATTTACAGAACAAAAGTGACTCCTGAAATTTTCCACACAGAATATATAATTAACCAAAAATCCTTGCAAAGTTTCATAAATGAAAGAGCAAAAATAAGAAGGATATCAATTTTCTAAGTTCTAGACCATAACTTACAAGAAAGTAAAATAAAAATCATTTTTCGAAAATTTAAAAGTTACAACTCTCAAAATATGTTGGAAACACAAAAGGACAGAGGCTCTAAAAATCTCAATGTGAAATTATAACAAGGAAGTATTTCTCTTTCAAATTAGGAATATACTAGTATATATACTTTTATAACAACTAGTCAAAATTAATATAAAATAAATTATAAACACATTTGTTACTTGCAGAAGTTCGAATTATGCTAATTACTTAGTTCTATAGTATATAAACAAGTTTCTCCAATTTCCTAGCTCCAACAACTTAAAGTAAAATAAAATTAAGCTTAATTTCTAATATTAAGAAATAATATTTTTAAAAATATAAAAACAACCCAGAATCAAAGAAATAAAGTTGGAAAATTAAATATTAGGTATTTAAGGTATTCTGTTAACATTTCATGATTTTACAACATAAAGAAGTATTTTTAAACAATTAAAACATTTCAGAAATAAATAGGTGCAATGGCCAAAATGTCACTTTTCAAAGTTTTCCAGTGGCCTCAGTGTAACCTGAAATAAACGAAAGGTTAAGACCGAACAAGGAAGAAAGTTTAGGGGCTAAACTCGGGTTTTACCAAAGAAGTTGCAGACTTCTTCTTCTCCGGCGAGACGTCGCCGGAAACTGGGCTCTACGGCGGCGGTACGGCGGACGTCAAGAAGTCGCGGCGGACTTGGGTCCGTCCGATTCGGCTCGTCAATCCCGTTCGAATGGTGGTGGTGGTTCCGGCCGAAAGTGACCTTGGCGGCCGAATTTGGCCGTCGAACCCGAAATAATATTTTCGGTTTTTTGAGCAAAACTCCTTCTACAGAGCACCTCAGGCTACGAAAATTGAGGGAAAGGTTCCCAAGTACTAGACGAAGATAATGGCAGTGGTTTGTGGCATCGAAAATGGCTGAGGAGGGAGAAAGAATAAATGGCCGAATTTCTTCTTTCTCCGTTTTCTTCCTATTTCCTACAGCAAATGGCTCCTTTTTCTAGCCAAAAAGAACGATTGACAAGAGCTAAACGTGATGATGATGGAGTGAGGCCAGATTTTCCAATGGATTGACAGGAGAAGCAAAATCAGAAACGTGAAGAGTCGGCGGAAGACTCGCCGGAAACTTCAGGTTCGTCTTTTCTTTTTCTTTTTTTTAAACGATTTTAATTCACTTTAATTAACACAAAATTACTAAAATTAATAAAATTCCCCTCTTTAATTTCTAAACTACAAAACAAAAACAAAATGACCTAAAATACAATACATACAATAAAATTTGAAATGATAATAAAATACTAACACATAAGAAGGAAAACAAATAACAAGGGTAAATATGAAATGATAAAATCAATATTTTGTGCAAGAGGCTGATTTAACAACAATATGGATTTTAGAAAAATTAAGGAATACCTTAAATAATAAAATTAAATTGAGTGATAAAAAGTAATAAGTTCATAAAAGATAGAATGTAGTATTTTTATTAAATGATAAAAACAAAACACATGAAATACTAACAACATGTCCTTAAAATAATGAAATGATAAAATTTTATAAATGGAGAAAAGAAAAATAAGTTCACCAAATAACAATTTCACAAAGTTCATAAAATACTGAAAATGATGAGTATATAAAATAATGAAAATGTAACTATATAGATTAAAGAGAAAAGTTAAAGTATATATATATATATTAAAGTTCAAATTAGATGAAATTCATAAAAAGATGAAATTGTAAACGTACATAAAATGATGATGTCCACATGAAATATAAATATAAGGAAAGTAAGAAGCAAATGTAAACATGAAATAAAATTTATCGCAACCTAAATCGCTAGTTCAGAACGAGAATTCTAGGGTTATTAAAAAGATAATCAGAAACCCCTTTACCAAAGATTAAAAAGAATCCAAAGCCATGGGCTAATGAACACACTGAAGCTGTCAAAATAATCAAAGAGAAGATTAAAACTCTTCCCTGTTTAAGTATTCCTAATCCTGATGCTAATCTAATAGTTGAAACCGACGCCAGTAATATTGGCTACGGTGGAATCTTAAAGCAAAAATTAAATGATCAGAGCGATGAATCCTTGGTAAGATTTACTTCGGGATTCTGGAACCAAACCCAGATTAATTACAGTACTATCAAGAAAGAAATCCTTTCAGTAGTACTTTGTATTAATAAATTTCAAGATGATCTTTACATGAAGAAATTCTTATTAAGAATAGATTGCAAATCTGCTAGACATAATTGAAAAGGATGTTAAAAATTTAGTTTCAAATGATTTTTGCCGATGGCAAGCTCTTCTTAGTAATTTCGATTTTAATATAGAATTTATCAAACGAGAATCCAATAGCTCGCTTGACTTTCTTTCGAGAGAATTTTTGCAGGACAAAATTATTCAAGATGAGCAAGAAGGTCGCAGCTTCCAAATCCGATCCCAAAGAAGAAAAGGGAAGTACTCCCTATAATACTCCTAATAAGATGATTTCTCCTAATGAGTATTTTCAAAACAGTTCTACTATTCCACCTACAAATTATTTTCAAGCTCTTTCTTCTCCTAAACCCAGCCTTGAGCTGGTTTCCCCTTCTCATTTTACTATCTTGGGAGAATCGAAATTGATTTCTCCTAGTATTCCTAATAATACCGAATCGGCAGTATTTTCTAATAAGCCGTAGTATTTACCCAAACAAGTTTATTATATAAAGCAAGATTCCTATGAATTCCTTTTCCATGCAGAAAAGATTTCTTCTCTCGCTAATAAATCCAAAGCCTCCTTTGGTTCCATCATCGAAAAGATCTTTTGTCCCAACCTCACTTTCAACGTGAATCTATTAATAAGTCCAGAGAATTTTATGAGTTTATCTTTGAGACTCAAAATCTGTAATAACTCATTTCAAGAATTCTGGCTTAGATTATATTAATTATTCAAAAGTCTGAATAGATAAGGTTATGTCTCCATCCAGTTGGGGAATACCCTTATCCAACCCCAGACGTTTTAATAGGGTTAATGACAAATTCAAAAGTTTTAATTATTATGATTACATGAGAGCTTGGACCAATACATGGTACTTGCAGCTTTTAATCATGCATGGTTGTTCTTTTCCATGAAAACCTTATTAATAATTTTAATGATATTCCAAAGTGGTTTATTAATGACTGGGCCTTTATGGGCCTTGAAAAGAAATTTCTTCCGGACACTTGTCGAGAAGGGTTTCATCTTTTTCAAAATCTCTTCCCCGATTCAAAAGAATCCCCCTATTAATGAGGTTCGGAATTAAGTACAAGATTCCTGGATAATGGCATGGCAGACACTTTCCTTGAAGAAGATGATCCAGGTCTAGCCCGAGAATTCAAGATTAAGATGTGGGAGAAATTTAATCCGGAAGGATGTTCGAAAGAGAAGGTCCAACAAGACTTCCACCAAAAACGGAGATTAATCAAGACCATGCTACTTTCCTCACCGCCAAGTCCAAAATTCAAGCTGAACCGGCAGATGCAAGAACCCGTAAGAATGGATAAAATGATACAAAATCTAGCAGAGCTAGTGTTTCTCAAGATAATTCCGCCAGCCTATGTCCACCGAAAGCAGAGAGAATCCAGCTTTAATGGTGATCCAGCTTCCCCAAGATCCTTATGAAGACCTTACATTAGATATGTAAAGATAGTCCAAAGACCGCCCATCAGGGCTCAAAATCCTAATGATACAATGATCAAGATATTCAAGATTGAAAGACTCAAGATGTCAAGATACATGACTCTTCCGTAAGAAAACAAAAATTAATAGGGGGCTTCAAACCTTGTGTTGTGGGGGTGAATTTTTGTGAAATTCACTCTCACAAAATCGGTGAATCACGGTCCGAAATTCGGACCTCAGAAAATCACGCCGCTCGTGAACGTGCGAAATCTGAAGTGAATCACGGACGCGAAACAGCCCAACCCCCCATTCGTCTGCTGCTACCCCCCATTCGTTTGCTGCCTCCTTCGCGAGCCGCGCCGGAGCTCGCGATTCCGGCAGCTGGGTGGTGCGGTTCGACGCGGTTGGCGATGAGACTTTGGAGGGAGGTTCGCCGGAGGCTGAGGAAGGTGGTGCGACGATCGCAGCCGGATGTTTGAACCACGACGATCGCGACCGGATGCGTCCCGACGATCGCGGTCGGATGATCCCGCCGCCGCAGCTCGGGCCTCTGTTTTTTTTTTGTGAAATTGAAGTTTGAAGGGCCGAATTCATCACGGCGCCTTCAGCCTCCGACTCCCGCCGGCAGCCAAGTTGGGCTCCCACACTTGCTCCCTGCTTGTCTCTTAATTCGGCGGTGAGCTGGTGACCCCAACCACCACCGCTTCCACCACCTCCGGCGTGCGAGATCTCGAGGCTGGGGTGGTGAGTTTCTGAGATGATGAAAAAATCAGTTTGAGGTTTGAGGGACTTGAGGGAGATGATGAATTTGGGAGGGTGATTTTAGCCCAAAACAGATGAATTTTTTCCCACCACCCAATAGGTTTGAATTCCCTAATGACTCATCAAGACTGCTTCATCAATCACTTCAAGATCACTGTTCAAGACTGTTCATCATCAGATGGCAAGTTTTATTAAGTAATTTTGATTTTAATATAGAATATTAAGGAGAAAACAATAGTTTGTCTGACTTCCTATCTCGAGAATTTTTGCAGGGACAGAAATATTCAAAATGAGTAAAAAGATCTCAGCCGTTAAATCTGATTCAAAAGAAGAACAGAAGGGAAGTTCTTCTACTCCTAATTATTTTCAAGCAATAACTATTCCTAAAACCGGTCTTGAATTGGTAACTTCATCCCGTTTCACGGTTTTAGGAAAATCAGAGTTCATTTCTTCTAATACAAAAGCGGCTACTTCTTCAAAATTGCCGGATTTTTTACCAAAACAAGATTACAAAGTAAAATTAGATTCCTATAAGTTGATTTGTTATGCAGAAAAAGATTTCTTCAATACTAATAATAAATCAAAAACTGCATACGATTCAATCATTGCAAAACTTTTCTATCCCGGGTTTCATTTTCCCAGTGATTCGATTCAAAAGACTCGGGAGTTTTACGAGTACATATTGACAGATTCAAAATCTGCAGTAATTACTCATTTTAAAACTCCCGGATCAATAATGATTAATTATTCAAAAGTAAGGATTGACAGGTTTATCTCTCCATCTGAATGGGGAATACCTCTGTCAGCTCCTAGAGGATTCAATCTGATTACAAATGAATTCAATCAATATACATATTATGATTATATGAAGGCTTGGACTAATACTTGGTATCTGCGAAGTTTCCATCACTCATGGTTGTTCTTCTTCCATGAGAAACTAAATCAAAATAATATTCCAATCTGGTTTATTAATGATTGTTGGTCCTATTGGGGCTATGATAAGAAATTCCTTCCTGACATTTGTCAAGAAGGGTTTCAACTATTTCAATCTTTCTTTCCTGATTCAAAAGAACCTTTACTATTAATAAAGTTCTCTATTATATATAAAATCCCTTGGATAATGGCTTGGACCTATATGTTCCTGGACGAAGGCGATTCCTATCTGGCTCGGGAATTCAAAATCAAAATGTGGAAAAACTTCAATCCTGAAGCTTGTTCCAAAAGAAAAGTTCAAGAAGACTTTCAGTCACCTTCCAAGATTAATCAAAATCAAGCCGCATTTCTTACGGCTAAATCAAAAATTCAAGCAGAGCTAGCCGCCTGCGATAATCCAGAAGAGTGGATGAAACTGATTAAATCACTAGCCACCGCTAGTACCAATGACTCGGAGAACTCTGTCAGACCCATGTCCTCTGACAGCGAAGACTCAAGACTAATGACTGTTCAATTCGCTCAGGACCATTATAAAGATCTTACTTTAGATATGTAAGATATATTGGTCTCCATTCATGATTAATTTCACAAACAACTGACATCAGGAGTGATGTCACGGACTTCAAGGACATCAGGAGTGATGTTACGGACTTCAAAATCGGACTTCAAAAGAATCATAGACTCGAGTTAATTATTGTCGGCCAAACGTCATGAATGACGTCAGACCGGATTCCAAACTAGTTGAAATCTGAGTCCTTTGTGTATAAATAGATTACATCTTCAGGTGTAATACTCACCCTTGAATACTCTCTTGTAATCTTTCATACTCTCTCTCTATGTTGTAATAAAGAACAAGGGATGACATCAAACTGCGCCTAAATGGTATCAGAGCCATCCTTTTTGGTATGGTAGAAATATATTATTGAAGTATTCAAAAGTTTTGAGAGTATCTTTGTTATCGTTGTTATCTTTGATTATATCTTCTTTTATCATGCATCCTTTCGAACACTATTAACAAATGATGAATCAAATTCATTGGGATTATGTTAATGAAATCAATTCGTTTAGAGGTAAGATCAAAAGATCTAAAGAAATAATAGAAGAGTACAATCAAAAGATAAATAATGATAGATTATCAGATTTTAATCTTCGATACTATCGTACCATGATTAATTGTGAAAAATATAATATTGACAGACGCACTATCAAAATTGTTAATCTCAGATGTGAAAGAAAAAAATTAGCTTCCATATTGCAAACAGATTAAAATCAATACTGGGTGTTCGTTGGTACAAAGGCGCATTAAGAAAAGCTTCAATTGATTTAATGCTTGATCACAATATTATTAGTTTATATGAAGAAGAATTAGCCAACATAAACAATAATTTATTTAGATTTGAAATCTTCGAAACTTTTAAGTTTGGAAGAAAGACGTGATTTATACCACAGAAGATATCAGTTACCTTTATTGATTAAGAAATATAGAACTCGCTTTTATAAAAATTTAGAACACTACCATATATAAAGGTTATCTTATCAGCTGTTTAAATTTCTAGTATTTAAAACAGTATCTTAAGTCTGAAAGGCTTTTGACAAGTTTATTCTTTTAAAGAAAGAATTAAAGTCGGATAGTTTCTAAAGATTTCTAAAGGAATCTAAGATCCTAGATTGTTTCAAGCGTTGGTAAGCCGGTGTAGCCTGGAAAGCGTTGGTAAGCGGCAGTGAGTGTAGGACCGTGTTCCCGTTTTGGTGATGGTGTTCCCGATTGAAACAATTAAGAATCTTTGGTTTTAGAAGAAATATTTATAATTTATTCAGATAGAAATTTAATCTTTAAAATGAATAAAATGGCAAAACTCTTTTATTCGAAGGAGACTGCTTCGTTTTTTGGATATAACACTGATAATAATGAAGATTTTAATTCAGCAGAAATAAATATTGCAGATATTGAACAGAGATTACAAAATTGGTCTATTCCAAAGGTTGATACTAAAACAATCTACAAAATAGGAACTTTTGATTTCTCTTCTAGTTATTCAATAAAACAAACTGAGCAAACTATTCCTTTGAATCATGAAGTAGAAACAATTCGTTTAATAAGCAATCATGCTATAAATCACCATAAAAAAGATAAGTATAGATTTATGCATATAGGAATGATTCAAATTGCGATAAAACCTCTGTTTCGTATAGGAATAGATATCCCTTTAATAATGATTCTTAGAGATGGTAGACATTTAAATTTTAATATTTCCTTGTTAGCCATGGCGAATCCAATCTTGCTAATGAATCAGTTTTCTTTAATTGTCATCCAAACTTTACGATTGATTTAATGCTTCAATTGATTTAATGCTTGATCACAATATTATTGGTTTATATGAAGAAGAATTAGCCATCATAAATAATAATCTATTTAGATTTGAAATCTTCGAAACTTTAAGTTTGGAAGAAAGACGTGATTTATACCACAGAAGATAACAGTTACCTTTATTGATTAAGGAATATAGAACTCGCTTTTATAAAAATTTAGAACACTACCATAATATAAATGTTATATTATCAGCTGCTTAAATTTTCAGTATTTAAAGCAGTACTTTTAGTATGGAAGGTTTTTGACAAGTTTATTCTTTTAAAGAAAGAATTAAAGTCTGTTAATTTCTAAAGATTTCTAAAGGAATATGAGATAATAGATTGTTTCAAGCGTTGGTAAGCCGGTGTAGCCTGAAGTGCGTTGGTATGTGGCAGTGAGTTTAAGACCGTGTTCCCGTTTTGGTCCGTGTTCCCGTTTTGGTGATGGTGTTCTCGATTGAAACAATTAAGAGTCTTTGGTTTTAGAAGAAATATTTAGAATTTATTCAGAGAGAAATTTAATCTATAAAATGAATAAAATGGCAAAACTCTTCTCTTCTAAAGAGACTACTTCATTTTCTGGATATAACACTGATAATAATGAAGACTTTAATTCAGCAGAATTAAATATTGCAGATATTGAACATAGATTACAAAATTGGTCTATTCCAAAAGTTGATCCTAAAACAATTTACAAAATAGGAACTTTTGATTTCTCTTCTAGTTATTCAATAAAACAAACTGAGCAAACTATTCCTTTGAATCATGAAGTAGAAACAATTCGTTTAATAAGCAATCATGCCATAAATCACCACAAAAAGATAAGTATAAATTTATGCATATCGGAATGATTCAAATTGCTATAAAACATCTGTTCCGCATAGGGATAGATATCCCTTTAATAATGATTCTTAGAGATGCTAGACATTTAAATTTTAATAATTCCTTGTTAGCTATGGCAGAATCCAATCTTGCTAATGGACCAGTTTTCTTCAATTGCTATCCAAATTTTACCATCTCCCTTTACGACCCAAACATACTAGATACCTTAAGCTTCACTATCTCCATTATGGAATTAATCGATGATTCTGTCAAAATAGATTTTTCAAATTATTTTCCTCAGACTAGGTTTAATCAATTTGAAAACTCTAGACCATCGATTCATAAGCCTACATCTTCTTATCAAAATCAGATTCCTAGATCAGTTTCATTTGAAAATGTTACTTTGCCTACTGAACTAAGAAATGTAGATTTGTTATTATTGAAGAATTTGTTATTATTGAAGAATTTGTTATTATTGAAGAATTTGTTATTGATAAAGAATAATTAAAAAAAGGATTTAAAATCAATCGAGAATAGAGATAAAGCTGCTTGGTTTTCCAAAATGTTTTCTAATGAAGAAACCTGCAAATTAAGAGAAAAATGGTTTTCTGAAATGGAAAATCTCAAAATACATATTCCTCTCTTTATTTGGTTTGAATCCTATGCCCATAAAGAAAAAATGATTATCCTTTTTCTAATATTACTCCTGTTACGGAGATCACAAAAAATTGGACTACTCTCAATAATAAAGAAGTAATATCAATACATCCTCCACCATAAACGATGTATATTACCCTCATCATACCGATTAAGGGTGGCAGCGGAGCGGTTAATCCGCGGATACCCTGTAACCGTAACCCCCAACCGCGGATATTTTACTATCCGCGGTTAGTAGGTATCCGCTACACCAGTTAGTAACTGACATCTATCTCTTGATATCCACGGATATTTATCACCCACAGATATCCGTTACTCGCCTAAAAATCACTATCCACTTTGCATTAAAATGTAAAACCTTATTCAATATCATGTGCAAATGGGCACACATGATCAAATAAATGTGCAAATGTGCAAATGGGTGGTGTAGTGTGTGTGAGTGAGTTTGTTTTTTTTTAATTTGGTAAAGAGTATATTAGTGGGCTAAGTATATTAGTGGGCTTGGAGTATATAACATTGTAATAGAAAATGGGTGCTATTTGAGTATAATGAATAATGTTAATAGGTTAAGTATATTCATTAAAAATGGGCTGAGTATATTGTAACGGGTATCCGCGGTTGCGGTTACACCATATCCATAACCGTAACCGCTAAGGTCGCGGTTAGTAATTTTCACCTACTAGTGGATAAATCATGAAATTAACCACGGATATAACCGTTAAAAGTCACGGATACCCGCGGTTATCACCCGACACACTACCATCCTTAATACCGATGAATATAAATGCTTAGCTCACCCTTATAGATCAATCCTCATAAAGAGTTAGATGATCCTACAAAAATACCTTTATTTCGATAAATTCTCAACTTAATTACACGAATCGATCTTTAATAACTATTGTTGAACAACTTGATAGAATAGAACCAATAATTATTAAGAACGAATTCAGAGCCCTTAGTTTTCCTTCAACTTCAACCAAAGCTAATATTCCACTTTCAATCCCTCCTTCAATTACCCCGGCTTTAGCAGGTATCTTTACACCTATAGGAAAAGATTACAAGTTAAAGGGATTTCCTAAAGTTAGTGATTCAATAACAGAAATTGAGTCAGAAATTGAAAAGATTAATAAACAAATAGGAGAAAATAAAATTATTAATGTTATCTCAAAAGTAGACGAACTAGAAAATCAGTTCAGACAAATGAATATTGATACACCTTCTTAAGGTATCAATAGAATTAAAAATGATTATCAAAAATATTACAAAACACAAACTTGGTATGGGAGACTTACACCGCCATATACAATGTTAGAAGAATTAAATAATACTAGTGCTAGTTATGATGGAAGTTTAATAAATGTTTGAAATTTAGATGGTTATTTAGAATACCAAATCGTTAATATGCCTTGTGAGATGGAAATTGCAGCTAATGCCTACATTTCTAATGATAATACCAACCAACAAGCTATTAGCTTACTTGTAAATGGATTTACAGGACAACTAAGAGGATGGTGGTTTAATTATCTAGATGAAGAAAAATGAAATCAAATTAGAAATAGTACTAAAAGAATAATTAGAGATAATATAGAATTTGATACAAACGAGAGTATTCTGTAGAAGTTTTACTTTGGTCAATATTAGAATATTTTCAAGGTAATCTGGAATTAATAGGACAAAAGGATTATGAAATTCTAATGAAAATGAGAATAATGCTGTAGAAGTTTTACTTTGGTCAATATTAAAATATTTTCAAGGTAACTGGAATTAACAGGACAAAAGGATTCTGAAATTCTAATGAACATAAGATGCCCAAAATTACATGATTTTAGATGGTACAAAGATGTCTTTTTAACGAAAGTTTATAATAAGAATGATTGTGCTAATACCTTCTCGAAAGAAAGGTTTATTGCGGGACTTCCTAATTTATTTGCAGAAAAGGTTAGAATGAGAATCAAAGAAAAATTTGATGGAATAATTCCTTATGATAACTTAACCTTTGGAGAATTAATAAATTTTATAAACATAGAAAGATTAGAATTATGTACCAATATGAAACTTCAGAGTAAGATTAAAAATGATAAAAATCAAACTAGAAAGGAGTTAGGGATTTTTGTTCTCAATATGGTTATGAAAAGATTTATGCCCCTTCTACTAAAAATTAAAAAGAAATAAGCAAATTCATAAAACTAGAAGAACAAATTATGATTACAAAAGTAAATATAGAAAACTTGAGTATTCGAAGAATAAAGTCAATAATAATCATAATAAAAATGTTTCAAAAATATTTTAAAAGAAAAAATAGAGGACCTCCGGTCTGTTGGAAATGCAGACAAGTAGGTTCGAAAGAGATTGCCAAATGAAAAATAAAATCAATACGCTAGAAATATCTGATAAATTAAAAGATCAGTTAATAAGTTTAATGACTTATGACTCCCCAATAGAATACTGTCAATCTGAGATCTCCGAAAGTGAAGAAGAAGAAGAAAATTCTTTTATTACTAAAATCCAATCAACGGAAAATTCCGAAGAAGAATCTGAAGAGTCAAGTGCTAATGAATGCTTTGAAAAATGTAATCATTGTAATTGGCTCTCTACTAATATAGATTCATTACATGAAGCAACAATTCAAATTGATGATCTAGAAATAAGAAAAGAAGTCTTTTTAGCATTAAAAGGAATATTAGAAAGAGAAAAGGAAGTAAAATCCAAAACAATTCATTAATATTTCTGAAATAATAAAAATTATGGAAAACATCAAAAGCCGGTTACCATTCAAGATTTACAACAAGAAATAAGTAATATAAAAGTTGAAATTAAATAATTAAAATTACAAAACCAAAATATCAAAGAAACTTTATGGATGAAAAGATTACAAGAGACAGGAGACCTTCAGAAAGAAGGAGAATGTTCAAACAAAAATGAATCCAAGGAACCCGCTAGTCAAATAGATTCTTCTTTAAATAAAGTATCAAAAATTTACTACCATGAATGGTTTATTCACATAGGATTAATAATAAATAATCACTTGAATATTATAGCCCTAGTAGATACTGGAGCTGATCAGAATTATATACAAGAAGGTTTAATTCCAACTAAATACTTTGAGAAGACTAAAGAAATTTTATATGCCGCTAATAGTCAAAATTTGCATATTAATTACAAACTTAGTAATGTAAAGATTTATAATGATGGATTGTGTTTCAAAATGCCTTTTATGTTAATAAAGAATTTGAACACTAATGTTATTTTAGGAACCCCTTTCATTACTAGTTTATATCCTTTTAAAGTGACTCCTTCTGATATAATTGTCAATATTCTAGGAAGAGAAATAAGATTCAAATTTGCTTATCCAATAGAAGAAAAAAGTATAAAAATATTAAGAGATTCTTTATAAAACCATCTTCTATAAATTTACTTCAATCGAAACAAAAGCAATATAATTATCTAATTCAAGAACAAGGGATGACATCAAACTGCGCCCAAATGGTATCGAGCCATCTTTTTGGCCTGGTAGAGATATATTATTGAAGTATTCAAAAGTTTTGTGAGTATCTTTGCTATCGTTTTGAATATTCAGGTTTTTGTAATTATTTTTGTAATTATAATTCGTTCTTCTAGCTTTATGAATCTGCTAATTTCTTTTTGATTTTTTTGTAGAATTGGCCAGAAATCTTTTCATAACCATATTGAGAACATAAATCTCCTAATTCCTTTCTAGTTTGATTTTTATCATTTTTAATTTTACTTTGAAGTTTCATATTGGTACATAATTCTAATCTTTCTATGTTTATAAAATTTATTAATTCTCCAAAGGTTAAGTTATCATAAGGAATTATTCCATCAAATTTTTCTTTGATTCTCATTCTAACCTTTTCTGCAAATAAATTAGGAAGTCCCGCAATAAACCTTTCTTTCCGTAAGGTATTAGCACAGTCATTCCTATTATAAACTTTTGTTAAAAAGACATCCTTGTACCATCTAAAGTCATGTAATTTTGGGCATTTTAGGTTCATTAATATTTTAGAATCCTTTCGTCCTAGTAATTTTGGATTACCCTGGAAATATTTTAATATTGACCAAAGTAAAACTTCTACAACGTTACTTTCGTTTGTATCAAATTCTATATTAGCTATGATTATTCTTTTAGTACTATGCCTAATTTGATTCTGTTTTTCATCATCTAGGTAATTAAACCACCATCCTCTTAGTTGTCCTGTAAATCCATTTACAAGTAAGCTAAGAGCTTGTTGGTTGGTATTATCATTAGACATGTAGGCATTAGCTGCCATTTCCATTTCACAAGCCATATTAACAATTTGGTATTCTGAATAACCATCTAAATTTCCAAACATTTATTGAACTTCCATCATAACTAGCACTTGAATTATTTAATTCTTCTAACATTGTATCAAAGTGAGTAGGTCTCCCATACCAAGTTTGTGTTTTGTAATATTTTTATAATCATTTTTAATTCTATTGATACCGAAGAAGGTGTATCAATATTCATTTGTCCTGAACTAATTTTCTAATTCGTCTATTTTGGAGATAACATTAATATTTTTACCTTTCCCTATTTGTTTATTAATTTTTTCAATTTCTGATTCAATCTGTTATTGAATCATTAATTTTAGGAAATCCTTTCAATTTGTAATCTTTTCCTATAGGCGTAAAGGTTCCTGCTAAAGCTGGAGTAATCGAACGAGGAATTGAAAGAGGAATATTAGTTTTGGTTGAAGTTAAAGGAAAACTAAGTGCTTTAGACTCATTTCTAATGATTATTGGTTCTATTCTATCAAGTTGTTCACCAATGGTTATCAGAGACTTATTAGTATAATTAAGCTGAGAATTTATCAAACTAAAACCCATTTTTGTAGGATCATTTAACTCTTTATGAGGAATTGATCTATAAGGTTGAGCTAAGCATTTATAATCATCAGTATGATGAGGGTAATATAAATTGTTTCGGTGGAGGATGTACTGATATTATTTCTTTATTATTAAGAGTAGTCCAATTTTTCGTGATCTCGATTATTGGATTAATATTAGAAAAAGGATAATCTATTTTTTTTCCTTTTGGGCATAGGATTCAAACCAAACAAAAAGTGGAATATGTATTTTGAGACTTTCCATTTCAGCAAACCATTTTTGCTTTAATAAACTAGTTTCTTCATTAGAAAATGTTTTGAAAAACCAAGCGGCCTTTTCTCTATTTTTTATTGCCTTTAAATCCCTTTTTACTAATTCTTTATTAATTACAAATTCTTCAATTATAACATCTATGAAACTTTTGGTAGTAAAAATTTCCATTTCACTGGGAGTAGGATTTATACTAGAAGTAGCTTCAATGTCATAAATAGGTTGAGGAATCTCATCATTAAAATCCACATTTCTTAGTTCAAGAGGCAAAGTAATATTTTCAAAAGAAAATGATATAGGAAGACTTTGATAAGAAGATGTAGGCTTATGAATCGATGGTCTAGAGTTTTCAAATTGATTAAACCTAGTCTGAGGAAAATAATTTGAAAAATCTATTTTGACAGAATCATCAGTTGATTCAGTAATGGAGGCCTTTTGATTCATAGTATCTAACGGTTGATGAGAAACTAGATTTTCTAAATCCCATTGATTAGATTTTGAAATCTCATTCCATTTAAGCTTTTTAGGAACATGTATAAGTGAATTTTGTGAATTAGCTTCAAAGACAACAGTTTCATCTCTTAAAGAACGAGTAAATGTCATAACTTTAATTATTGTCTATTGGGGTCCCATTTTAACTTTTTGTCCTCTTTAAGTCCTCTTTTTTAACTTTTTACTCATTCGTGGTCCTTCCGTCCATTTTTGCCGTTAAGTTTAACGGACCATTGGGGAAAATGATAATTTTAACTACTGAACTTTTCCTAAAAGCTCCATTTACACCCTAAGTTTTGAACATAATAATTAAATCACCCAAACAATTTTAAAGGCCACCCCGGTGCCGGAAAGTGCCGGATCGGCGGCCAGCCGCCGGACGCGGCCAGCCGCGTTAATGGGTGACTACCTTCGCTGGCCTACACGGAAGGAAGGCATGTTGAGCTGAGTTTAACAGAACCATTGGCCCGACTCTGTCTCCTCACAGTCCGACATCGATGAAATTGATAACATGATCTTCGCCAGTGTCAGATCGGGACCCGCCACCGTCGTCCCCGCTAGACCTTCCGGCTCCCCTCGTGCCTTCATTCCTATTTCTTCTGCCCCCACCCTCGACACACCCACCCAGCCAACATCCTCCTCCCCAAAAGTTAATCCACCGCTTCCCACAACGCCTCCTCCGAGCTTCGCTTCGGGCGGTTACGGGCCGCCGAGCAACACGCTGACGGAACCCGTCTGGGACACCGTGAAGAGAGATATGACGAGGATCGTAAGCAATTTGAAACTTGTGGTTTTCCCCAATCCCTTCCGGGAGGATCACGGAAAAGCCTTGAGAGGCCGGGATCTCTCGGGGGCCGTTCTTCTTCATCGTTTTCCTTGGGCTTACTCTATCTTGGTCTGCTTCGGTTAGGAAGGTAATCTTGAGCTACATTAAACGCAACTTTAATGAGACGTGGGAACCAAGGCATTATCATGAAACTGTAAATTATCATACTGTTACGAACGTGTATGATTTAACATCATTTTCTATGTTGTAGCTAGATTAGGGACGAGTATCAGGTTTATAGGGCAGTGGTATTAGAGTGTCTGTGTTTGGCATAGTGCAGATGAAGAAGTTATCATCTACTATAAATTGGCAGGTTAAGTTAGATTCTGGAAACTTTGGTAAGAAATAGGTCACAAAACAATAAATTGGCAGGTCTGCATAAACTTATAAGAAAACAAAAATACTGTACATAGGTTTTTGCCTCTGTCTACATCTCTATTTATTGTCTCTCTGGTCCTCCATTGTAATATCGATGGAGGATAGGATGAATGAAATTGTAATATAAGAAGTGAAAAGCAAAAAGCATTAAGTTATACTGAAGAAGCAAGAAGAAGTAAAATTTGCTCTATGAACAATGAATGAAAAATGAATTAATGTAATGTATGCGTAAACTCGTTTGAATAAATAATGTGTATAAAAAGACAGTTATGGTAAACAAATCATGAAGTATGACTTCTGTTTGAAAAGGTTTAATATGTGTTTTGATAGACGAATTGTGCCAGACCTAGTGAACAAGTTTATTCATCTTCTTGAAGCAAGTTCATGCGCAAAACAATTTGCTTTCTTTTCTCCAAACTAGTAAGACTTTGATCTGATGAGAAGAAATATGAGAGGAAAGAAATGAACATTAAAGGATGAAATTCTCGAAGATAATTTTGTCTTTGCTGTATGGGAATTGAAGCCCTAGTTCGAAATGAAGAAGTTGATGGCTCAATAAGCAGCTCAGTTCTGTTTGTCCTGACTTGACTTCTTTTTGTTTGTTCTTTCAGTCCGAGGTATTTGTCGTGGCATTTGCAGTACTTGCAGCTGGTGCTGTAATATTGACACTGAATGTGCTGCTGCTGGTAATGGATGGTTCTCCTTCCTCGTTAACTTATTTTTCTCCTTTTGGGTTTATGGATTGTTTTTATTATAAAGTCACTTTGTTAATGAGTTTCTTAGTGGAATTGGCATGGGAAATGGCTTTGTGAAATTTTTGTTGGAATCCACGCCAATGCAAGAGAAGGTTAGTTCTGGAAGAACCCTGGATCTCTTGGTCACGTGGGTATATATAGGAGCTAGCAGCGGCTGAAAGTGTGCGAGGGAAAGCATAAATGCAAGTAAGGAGTGGAGTGAGCAAGAGTGCAAAATAAAGAAGTGAGAGTACAAATTTGAGGCGAGAGTGAAGAGTGTTGCAAGTGAGGTAGAGTGGAAAAGAGAGCGTCGAGTGTTCTGTGAGTGCTTGTGTGTGTACAAATTAGTGAGTGTAATACATTTGTCCCAAAAATTATAGAAGGCTAATAATTCGATCCAATCCGCAACAAGTTTTAGGAACCAGTTCAAGGAAGCTCAAGGAAACTCAACCTCATCACTTGCCTTGAGAGAGACAAGTGATTATAACCTAGCTTTTGGTTCGTATTGCACCTTTGATTTAGTCGTGGGGGAAAACAAGCATATCAACAAAGGGAAACTCTGCGTTTTGACATCTTCCATGAAAACCATTAATGAGACGCTTCTTTAAGGGCTGGCCCATAGTATTATAACTTATGGGTCTCGTCGGAGTGGGCGCCCAACTCTTTTTCTTCCGGCCAGTCTTCACCGTCTGCCGACTCTGATCAAGAGGCAAACAGTGGGAACGCGAAGAGTTGCTAGGCATTCATGGAGAACATGGTGGCCCCTAATTCCGGCGGCCTGGGCTGCCGATCCGGCGGCTGGGGCGGCTGATCCGGCGTCGGGGTGGCTGATCCGGCGGTTGTCCGGATGTGGGTAGAAAGGTGGTGGGTTTATTTGCAATGTTTGAAAAGTTTTGGTAAAATTGTAAACTTTAAAATTGTTTGGGGTGATTTAATTATTATGTTCAAAACTTAGGGTGTAAATGGAGCTTTTAGGAAAAGTTCAGTAGTTAAAATTATCATTTTCCCAATGGTCCGTTAAACTTGACGGCAAAAATGGACGGAAGGACCACGAATGAGTAAAAGTAAAAAAAAGGACTTAAAGAGGACAAAAAGTTAAAATGGGACCCCAATAGACAATAATTAAAGTTATGGGACCTTGCACTTTACTCCTTAAAGAACTAAATCTAGTCTTTGGTTCTATAGTCGTAGTCATTACCTTGTAATAAACTCGATAAATTACACAAATAGATTTAGCATTAGTAGCGAAATTCATATTCTTAGTTTTGATTGTTAAACTTAAGGTATCAAGTATGTTAGGATCATAAAGAGAGATGGTAAAATTTGGATGACAATTAAAAAAATTGGTTCATTAGCAAGATTGGATTGCCATAGCTAACAAGGAATTATTAAAATTTAAATGTCTAGCATCTCTAAGAATCATTATTAAAGGGATATCTATCCCTATGCGAAGAGGTTTTATCGCAATTTGAATCATTCCTATATGCATAAATTTATACTTATCTTTTTTATGGTGATTTATAGCATGATTGCTTATTAAACGAATTGTTTCTACTTCATTATTCAAAGGAATAGTTTGCTCAGTTTGTTTTATTGAATGACTAGAAGAGAAGTCAAAAGTTTCTATTTTGTAAATCGTTTTAGGATCAACTTTTGGAATAGACCAATTTTGTAATCTCTGTGCAATATCTACAATATTTATTTCTGCTGAATTAAAATTTTCATTATTATCGGTGTTATATCCGAGAAAACGAAGCAGTCTCCTTCGAATAAAAGAGTTTTGCCATTTTATTCATTTTAAAGATTAAATTTCTATCTGAATAAATTATAAGTATTTCCTCTAAAACCAAAGACTCTTAATTGTTTCAATTGGGAACACCATCACTAAAACGGGAATACGGTCTTACACTCACTGCCGCTTACCAACGCTTTCTGGGCTACACCGGCTTACCAACGCTTGAAACAATTTAGGATCTTAGATTCCTTTAGAAATCTTTAGAAATTAACAGACTTTAATTCTTTCTTTTAAAAGAATAAACTTGTCAAAAACCTTCCATACTAAAAGTACTGCTTTAAATACTGAAAATTTAAGCAGCTGATAATATAACCTTTATATTATGGTAGTGCTTTACATTTTTATTTAGACGAGTTCTATATTTCTTAATCAATAAAGGTAACTGATATCTTCTGTGGTATAAGTCACGCCTTTCTTCCAAACTTAAAGTTTCGAAGATTTCAAATCTAAATAGATTATTGTTTATGGGAGCTAATTCTTCTTCATAAACTCTAACAATATTGCGATCAAGTAATAAATCAATTGAAGCTTTTCTTAATGCGTCTTCGTACCAACGAACACCCATTAAATATTTTAATCTGTTTGCAATATGGAAGCTAATCTTTTCTTTCACATCTGAGATTAACAATTTTGATAGTGCATCTATCAATATTATATTTTCACAATTAATCATAATAAAAGATATTTTTTAAAAAAAAACTTTTAAAAAGAAAAATAGAGGACCTCCGGTCTGTTGGAAATGCAGACAAGTAGGTTCGAAAGAGATTGCCGGCCAAACGAATTATTAGAGAAATTAAAATCCCTTGGATAATGGCTTGGACCTATATGCTCTGGATGAAGGCGATTCTGTCTGCTCGGGAATTCAGAATCAAAATATGGGAAAAATTCAATCCTGAAGCTTGTTCCAAAAGAAGAGTTCAAGAAGACTTTCAATCACCTTCCAAGATTAATCAAAATCAAGCCACATTTCTTATGGCTAAATATTGATCTAGGGTTTTAAAATGAGTAATTACTGCTGATTTTGAATCTGTCAGTATGTACTCGTAAAACTCCCGAGTCTTTTGAATCGAATCACTGGGAAAATGAAACCCAAGATGGAAAAGTTTTGTAATGATTGAATCGTAAGCAGATTTTGATTTATTACTAGTATTAAAGAAATCCTTTTCTGCATAGCAAATTAATTCATAGGAATCTAATTTTACATTATAAATTTTTTTTGGTAAAAAGTCCGGCAATTTTGAAGAAGTAGCCGCTTTTGTATTAGAAGAGATCAACTCCGATTTTCCCAAAACCGTAAAACGGGATGGAATTACCAACTCAAGGCTGGTTTTTGGAGTAGTTAATACTTGGAAATAATTAGTAGGAGTAGTAGTATAAGAACTTTCCTTCTGTTCTTCTCTTGAATCAGATTTGATGACTGAAATCTTTTTATTCATTTCGAATACTCTTGTCCCTACAAAAATTCTCGAGATAGGAAGTCAGGTAGACTATTATTTTCTCCTTAATATTCTATATTAAAATCAAAATTACTTAATAAAACTTGCCATCTGACAAAGATTTGTTTTGAAACAAAATTTTTTACATCCTTTTCAATTATATCTTTTGCCGATTTGCAATCGATTCTTACTAAGAATTTTTTCATATATAAATCATCTTGAAATTTATTAATGCAAAGTACTATGGAAAGTATTTCCTTTTTGATAGTACTATAATTTATTTGAGTTTGATTCCAGAATCCTAAAGTGAATCTCACTCGGGATTCAGAATTTTTCCCTTTTAATTTTTGTTTTAGTATTCCACCATAACCAATGTTACTAGCGCCGGTTTCAACTATTAAATCAGCATTTGGATTTGGAATACTCAAGCAAGGTAGAGTTTTGATTTTTTCTTTAATTATTATAACAGCCTTTGTATGTTCTTCAGTCCATGGTTTTGGATCCCTTTTTAATCGTTGATATAAAGGCTTACAAGTAATTTTTAAATGTTTGAAGAAATCAAAGACATAATTAAGACATCCTAGAAATCTTTGTAATCGGGTTTTATCTTTTATTTCATCGAACATTTTGTAGTAAATTCAAGACTTCGTGAGATTGGGTTGATTAGACCATTTTAATATCATGATGCTTCTTTCTGCTCCAAAAGGCGTTTGGAATGGAAGCACAAACTTCCTTTTCTAATTTCTCTTTTATCTTTTAAATTCTTTCTTTTGTGGGAGATTGATTAACTTCTTCTTCAATTCTTAATCCTTTAATTTCTTGAATTAGATAATTATATTGCTTATGTTTTCGATCAAGTAAATTTATAGAAGATGGTTTTATAAAGGAATATCTCAATATTTTTATGCTCTTTCCTTCAACAGGATAAGCAAATTTGAACATAATTTATTTTCCTAAAATATTGGCTATTATATCGAAGGAGTTACCTTAAAAGGATATAAACTAGTAATAAAAGGGGATCTCAAAATAACATTAGTGTTTAAATTCTTTATTAATATAAAAGGTATTTTAAAACATAATCATTCATTACAAATTTTTACGTTACTAAGTTTGTAATTAATATGCAAGTTTTGACTATTAGCGACATATAGGATCTCTTTAGTTTTTTCAAAGTACTTAGTCGAATTAAACGTTGTTGTATGCAATTTTGATCCGCTCCGGTATCAACTAGGGCTATAGTATTCAAATGATATTCATTATTTATTATTAATCCTATGTGAATAAACCATTTATGGTAATAGACTTTTGAAACTATATTTAAAAAGGAATCCATTTGACTAGCGAGTTCCTTGGATTCATTTTTGTTTGAACATTCTCCTTCTTCTCTCTGAAAGTCTTTTGTCACTTGTAATCCTTTCATCCATAAAGTTTCTTTGATATTTTGATTTTGTAATTTTAATTCTTTAATCTCAACTTTTATATTACTTATTTCTTGTTGTAGATCTTGAATGGTAATCGTCTTTTGTTGTTTTCCATGAGTTTTTATTACTTGAAATATTAATGAATTGTTTTGGCTGTGAGTTTTGTTTTACTTCTTTTTGTCTCTTTCTAATATTCCTTTTAATGCTAAAAGCTTCTTTTCTTTTCTAAATCATCAATTTGAATTATGGCTTCATGTAATGCATCTATATTAGTAGAGAGATACATTTTTAAAGTATTCATTAGCACTTGATTCTTGAATCTTCTTGAATTTTCTGTTGATTGAATTTCATTAATAAAAGAATTTTTCTTCTTCACTTTCGGAGATATCAGATTGACTATATTCTATTGGGAATCATAAGTCATTAAACTTATTAATTGTTCTTTCAATTTATCAGATATTTCTAAAGTATTAATTTTATTTTTCATTTGACATTCTCTTTCGAAATGACCTACTTGTCTGCATTTCCAACAGACCATAGGTCCTCTATTTTTCCTTTTAAAAGATTTTTTAAAATATCTTTTATTATGATTATTATGAATTTTATTCTTGAATATTCAGGTTTTTGTAAAAATGAAAATTAGTTATACGAAAAACCCCTTGACAAAAGTAATCTACCTACAATAATTGAAGGACCAGGAAGTGGAACAATTCCAGGGATACCCTATAAATAAGTAAATCTAGACATAAAAAGAATAATAGATCTGCTATTAGAACAAGGAAAAGATAAAATAACAAAGGAAGATAAAACCATAAAAGAAATGCAAAAAGACTTGACGAGATAAACAGAAAATAGACGAACTCGTGAATGAGCCGAGCCGAGCTCGAACTGTGCTCGGCTCGAACTCGGCTCGATAGTTTTTGATCGAGCTCGAGTTCGGCTCGATAGCTCGATGATCCTTCATGATACGGGCTCGAACTCGACTCGGTTGATTGCTCGAGTTCGACTCGATTGCTTGCGAGCTGCTCGAAACATGTCAATAATTATTCAAACTACACTCGAGTTGGCTCGATAGGTGCTCGAAATATGATACTTTGAATAACTACAAGAAAAACTACAAGAAAAGCAAACATTGTTCCAGAAAATAAATGTATAACTATAGAAGACCTTGTGAGCTGTCTAAAAAGAAATAATGTAATAGAAAATCACGAGAATAGAATTAAGCCACTTTTCGACCTCCCAAAGTATAGATTATTTAGATGAAGAACATAGAAAACCTAGAAGAACATATTAAAAACCTAAAGATAGAACTAGGAGAAGAACAAGTTAACCAAATATTAGATAAAGAAGGAATAATCTTCACTTACGACACTGATTCAGAAGATGAAAATAAAGCACACATGGATCAAACAAAATGGGAAAAAGGAGAAACTCGCTATGAAAGAAACGCGGACCCAATACATAAAACTAATTATGATACTAATTACGACAGAACATAGTCAAGAAACATGTACCAAAATGGTTACTACAAAAGACAAGATGGAAAGTATAAAAAACAAGATATACCTATTGAGTATAAGCCAATATACCAAAAGCCACGACTCTTCTATTTACCAACTAGTTGGTAAAACCACTAACTGATTCTAATACTATCTAACTAATTTAACTAACTAACTAATAATTTTAAAGACTAAAATACCCTTTTAGTTGGGTATTTACCGACCCTTTTATTTACCCATACTAGTGGGTAAAACAACTAGCTGATTCTAATACTATCTAACTAATTTAACTAACTAACTAATAATTTTAAAGATTAAAATACCCTCCTAATTGGGTATTTACACACATAACACAACTAGTGGTTTTTCCAACTAGTTGGTAAATAATATCATCCGGTATTTATACACATAACACAATTAGTGGTTTTTCCAATTAGTTGGTAAATAACGTCATCTTGTAGCCAGAAGGCTTAGATATTCTAAATATAGATTGTGTAAAAAATCCAATAGACATAATACAAACATGGGTGTCGAGAATGACGCTACTGGTTAATACCGAAGTAATGTTCTCAAGTATTCACCCACATGGAATGTACCAATTCTTAGTCTTTAAGACATCAGGAAATCTACTAACCTACCTAAACGACCTCACCCCTCAAGAAGAAGAACAAAAAATATGGAACAATATAGATCCAACTCATGCCGAAGGTCGACAGAATATTAATACTAATATTATACTAAACTTTGCAAAAGCCATTCTAGATGAATTCGTAGGAGCATCACAAGAAGATTTAGGTGTTCAAAGACAAAAAGAAGCCCAATGGATCTTAGTTAACATAGAGTTATGTGATCTATGTCAGTTTGAAGAATTTATGTGTCAATATGAAAAATACTAATTATTTTTCCTTATAATTTTGATAAGAATATGGATTTAATAAAACGATAGCTTAATTAAATATTGCAGATATTGAAAGAGTCTATCATACTGTTGTTTCTTCAATTCTTATTATTAAAAGAAGATCCTTGGATAGATCAGCAAATAGACTTAATGCCAGTTCTAGCTAAACTAGAACTAGAACCAATAGAAGACAAAGCATCAGAAGATGAAAGTATATATGATTTAGAAGAAATCACAGAAAGTGAAGAAGAATCGGCAAATGAGTCAGAATCAGAAGCGCAGAATAAAAACGCAACGCTCATAAAAATAAAAATACTAAACAAATTTATAATGGCCTATATTGACACAGGCGCAAGTCTGTGCTTTGGACATCCAAAATTAATACCCGAAAATCTATGGAAGAAACTTGATCAACCAATAGAAGTAGCCATTGCTGATATGACTCTTAAAGACCTCAACTTTCAGATCAGAAAAGACTCATCATAAAAATCCCTATCTTTTACACTTCTTTCATCGAAGGAGGGAAGGATTTAAGGAAACTTTTAAACACAATAAAACAAGTTAAAATGGAAAAGACAATCACAGATCTTCTTGAACAAGACCCACTAGATAAGACAAAGAATACCAATAATATGCTGATAGAAATCCATCTAAAAGATAAAGACAAAGAAGTAAACGTAAAGAATAATATACCATATTCCATTAGAGATGTAGAAGAATTCAAAGAAGAATGTAAGAGCCTTCTTCAAAAAGCTAGGAATAATTAGAGAATCCAAAAGTAGACATTCAGCACCAGCTTAATTTCTATGTAGAAAACCATAACGAAATTAAAAGAAATAAAAGAAGAATGGTGATAAATTATAAAGAGATGAATGAAGCCAATGGAGGAGAAGATGACTTGTGAACCACACCATATATGCACCATGGGCATTGCCGCAGAAGAAGAATATGAACCAATGGAAGCAACGAACATCGAACTTGAAGACAGAATCCTTATGGACCAATTCATCAGTGGATACATTGGAGTGTGTGAAAAACTCCAGAAAATTACACCAAATACAAGAGTGAACTTCGTCTCAGAACAAACAATCCTCATCTTAAAGGCTTAGTGTTTAGTAATCATTATGATTGTCATGTTGTAGCTTAACCGCTGCTGTATCATGATTATTGAAGTTCATTTAACTACTTAAAATTGAGTTAATCTACAACTTGATGGTGCAACCTTCTTATGAAGTAGTTTGAGATGAACTTTATAATTTAGGGTGTCCCATGTTGTATCTGCAGGTTTCAGTGTTTGCTGGAAGGTGGCCAATCAAGCAATGAGAAATTCAGAGCATATGTTACTACAAGTATTCAGATAGCAATTGCATACTTGGTTTGGAGTCACAGTTGAAATATTCTTTCTTCAGTTTGTGTCATCTTATTGTTTCATATCTTATCCTTTCTAAGGTTCTGTTCGCAAAAGTGAGGTTTTGGCCAAATCATGATTTCACAAACCAAAACAATATGGGAAAACCACAAAGCACCCCCTAAAATATTTTATACTGCTTTAATTCATCCCCCCACTTGACCTCTGCCACCATGTCTAGCCAATGCGGCCGTCAACCGCACCGTCTTCCCCGAGCGTGTCACCTTCCCCAGACGCATCCCCTCCCTCTACCCGTTCCGAACCACTGACGTTTAGATCTACTGAAATCGATGACTCCTGCACCTCTGGCGACCTCCGATAGCTTTAGCTATTTGACTTTCCAATTTGGGAGTTAGGAGAGATTTAATTATTGCTAACTATATGATAAATTTAGTTGATTTCAAATCAATACTAAATGTCACTAGTTAGAATTGATGCAATAACAATATTAAACTCACTACCTAATATAGTTTTTATGTCATTTTAATTATAATTTAACTTAAAATTAGTTAGCATTGTTTTAGATGGTCTAAGGTCTCATTTGTCAACAGCTTTTTAAAAGTAGCTTCTGCGTTTTGAAAAGCTATCTACGGGTAAAGTTTAGCGTTTAGCTGTAGCTGTTTGATCTCGATCATTAAAAGATTATCTAAAACGCTACGGCTACTTGAAACAAAACAGTTATTACTGTCGTGGCCCAAATGATAAACGATGACTCGCCCAACTTCCCTCGCCGTTTGATTTTCTTTTCCCCTTCATTTTGTAGTATTAAATTTCACCTTTAATTATAAACCCAATTTCCAGCATTGATTCTCTCTTCAATATTGGCTACTGATATGACGAAACAATTACCCTAGCCCAAACCGCAGCGCCTTCATATAGATCCACAAACAGCTCATCTCATGTTCTTCGTCTAGTCTTTAGTCTTCTCTCATCTCCTTGGCAGAAATCAAGCAATGGCGGCGAGTGGCAAGAGCAGTTGCCAGGGATCCGACAGGTTAAGCAACTTGGACGACTCTCTTCTTCACCATATCCTGGGTTTTCTTGATACAACAGAGGCTGTTCAAACATGTGTGTTGTCGAAGCGATGGACTCATCTCTGGGCTTGTCTCTCCACTCTCTCCTTCAACGAATCCACGTTCCGTAAAACCAACAGGTACCATCAGATGGGTGATGAGTCTGATGACTCTTTCGAGAATTTCGTTACCCAGGTTCTCATTCGGCGAGACAATTGCCGACTCCTTAAGCTCAACTTTACTGTCTATCATCTCCCCAATCCCGATCTGATAGAATCATTGCTAGATTATGCACTTAAGAATGGCGTTCAAGATGTCTATATTAATCTGTCGTGTGTGTCCGACTTGGACAGTTTCGACCCGATTGAATGGCCTAGACGCTTCGTTAATTGTCAATCGTTGCACAAATTGAGCTTGGTCGGCTCGATGGGCAGCTATGTCAGATTACCCAGAGATTTGGTTTTAACAGCTCTTAAATCTCTCTGCATGAGTGCACAGCATTTCTCCAAAAACCATATTGTTGATGATAGTAACTATTTCCCAAGTTGCCCAAATCTCGAAGATTTGTGCTTTTTTAACGTTAACTTTGTTGATGAGCTCAAAATAGTTGCTCCATCTCTGAGGACGTTGGAATTTCGTTTCGTTGATCTCCCTCCACCTGACAACAACATGGTTGTAATAGTTGCTCCTAGGCTTACCACTTTTCGGTACACTGGTTCTTGGCCTATGACCTTCTCTGTTAGCGCCTCGTCTCTTGAAGATGTGGATATATGTTTATTTCCATATGTGAAAGACTATGAATTGGAAGATGATCTTATATTGGATTCAATCAAGATGATGAATAAGTTTCGGATCACAAAATCATTGACAATGAACGTGAGAGCAATACAGGTAGCTATATATACAACTGGTAATGACTTCTGTTTCTCCTTTCTTTGATGATATATATTACTGACTTTGTGCTTCTCGATTCATATTAATTGCAAGGTCCTTTCTGCTAATCCGGATTTGCTGGACGATGGACATCTATCGAAATTTAGAAACTTGAAGCGCCTCACTGTGAAGAAGGTGGATAATCTTGAAGATTTGGAGACATTTCGCTTTCCTCTATGCCTCACCAAGTATTTTCTCAATGACTATACAGAACTAAAATTCATATAGCCAAAAATGGTGGTTGGAAAGGTTTTCTCATGTCTTGATGTTCTTTAACTTCTTTATATAGATCTTTTTGAGTACTATTGTTACTGCTTAATTATATATTTTTGTTAATCTGTTGATGTGCTGATCTCAAAGGTGATTTCTAAACTTTGATTTGGTATAGTGTGCTTCTGTTGTAGATAGATTTTCCTTGACCAAGTGCTGTATTCTGGTTGACTGTTTCTATTTTCTTACATTAGTACATGGTATGAGCCAATATAGATTTTCGGGTCTTTTTAGTGAAAAACAAATTGGAGAGAATACAAGAGCGGAGAAAAATGGTATACCAATGTCCCTTCTTTGGCGGAAGGGATAAGAAGGGATGGATGCCTCCATTTTTTACAAGCGTCTTTGGTTTGCTTAAGGATTATATGAGATTCATGTCACCTATAAATTTAATTCCAAAAAAGTGAGATAAATGTATCATTCAGCTTCCAATGATAAGAAGTAATGGTGATTTTTTTCTTTGATTTTATACTGCTAGTAACAAAACTTTGAAGACTCAAACTTCTAAAAATTTTATGGCTCCGTTTGAGAACAACTATTTCAATTAGTTGTAATGTTTAGGATATCATTTTAGGATATTGGTAGCTAGCCAAGGCAATTGGTCCTAGTAATTTTTCATGACAGGATAGGGCTCAATAACTGAAAAAATCAGGATAACTATCTTCACACTGAATTAGCGTTTGCAATCTTAAAGGCACAAAATAACCATTAAACACTGAAATGAGTATCAAATTAACCATCATATTCCCCTCCCGGACCATATTACACCCCAAGGCAGTAATAAAAATGAATATTCAATTGGAAAGATTGATGAGTTGGGTTTATCTCCACTGCACTGCAAAAGCAGTCCATGAGGCCTCAAACGGAGCTAGGTCAGAGAATAAAACAACCCTGAATAAGGAAGGAGATTGATGTGAAATCCAAGCTCATCATAAGTAAAACTGTTAAATCATATTGATCTTATGTTGAAGCCTATTTCGAGAGAAGAAGAATGACGTTTCAATCACCTCAATCGGAGTTCAGAAACTGAAATTATGGATAAAACAATATTGCTCAACCTATTGAGTCGAAGACTCCACAACTCATCGAATTCCAAACGGTTATAGTTTTTTATGTAACCTAAAAACCTACTCCAAAACGTCCAGAAACTCTCATATTAAGTGTGAAATAGCTAGGACATAAATTAGGCACATTATGTCACATTCATTTATTACTTTCTTTTTTATTTTTATTTATTTAGTCACATGTGTTAAGTGTGTGAGCTTAGAATATTCCTAGCATATTATAAGCATATTATCCTTCTATTCATTTACGGAAGTGTGTTGTTGATAAACAGTACCAATCCAATCACAACATGCCACATAATCCATTTCTAGGATTAATTACTCATTTGGTTTCTATTTTATTCTTTTTTGACAATTACACCTTAAAGTTATTTTTTTGTTTCTTTCTTTTTGTGTTCTATTTTATTTGTTATACTTGGGATTTTAGTTTTTCTTCTTTTACGCATTGTGCTACAGTTTTTCATTGCTATAATATCATCTATAATTTTTCATTGCAATAATATTACCCTAATTTTCATCTTATTTGCAGCCTTTTTTTATGTTTCCAAATAGATCCCTAAAATTTACCGATCATATGATTTTATCATCTCTTGTTCTTTTAGTTTGGGTAAGCCTATTGTTGAGAATTACATGTGTGGACTAATTATAACTATATACAATAAAATAAAATTTTGTGGATAGATAGCATTAATATAATGAGATTGTCCACCTCATCCTTAATTGTTACAATTTTATTTTATTTATGTTCTTTCAATTGTTAAAAGGACTAACCATCTCATTTGATATTTACTCCGTATTTCTTACCATTTTACATATTACTATCTTTTCTAAAATGTTACAACTTATCAAATTCTTATGAAATGTTACAATTTACACCCGCTGCGAAGCACGAGCAATCAAAACCTTGTTCTTATCATATTCTAGGTGCACTTAGGCTACATATATGTGCCTAAGGTCCTAGGATAAAAATCAACTTTATACAATGTGAAAGTTTAAACTTTGTTTCTCCACAGTGAAGAAATTCTCCCACCAAAACTATCCTATCTTTTCTATTTCCACTCCAAAGTTTCCTTTCTTTTATTAAGACCATTTTTGTCATTCCAACAGAATGGAGGAGGTGGCCCCATAGTCTACCCCATCAACTTTAGCTACCATCCTTGAGTAAAATACTATGATTGTCATTCACAATATGGATGATGGAGGTGATAGTAGTTCAAAGCGCATCCATAGGAGAGGCGAGACTTTATTATTGCTCTCACAAGATGAGTGAGGAGATAATGACGAAAGAAAAACATTATCTTTGCTCTCACAAGATGAGAAGGGGGTATTGGTAGAATCCATGTTCCACTGACACCACCACTGGCAAGCAGACAAGATCCTCTCCGACCCCTCTGGTCAGATTCATATCAATTGGTATAAGAGCTTTGGCGTTTGCATGTCAATTATATTTATTTTCTTTTTTTTATTGTTCTTCCAATAATCCAAGCTTGGAGGTTTGGAGATTTTTTTGTGTCCTTTTTTAGTCCTAGAGTTATGGGATCGATAGAAGGTCTATATGGATACGTGGACGGATCTCTTCAAGAGGGGGAGAATGATGTGAAATCCGATCGCATCATAAGTCAAACTGTTCAATCATATCGATCTCATGTTGAATCCTATTTTAAGAGAAGAAGAATGACGTTTCAATCACCTCAATCGGAGTTCGGAAACTGAAGTTATGAAGAAAACAATATTGCTTAACATGTTGAGTTGAAAATTGCACAACCCATCGAATTCCAAGGTTGTTGATGTAACCAACAAAGCTACTCCCAAATGTCCATAAACTCCCATATTAAGTGTCAAATAGCTAGGACAAAATTAGGCACATTATAACATATTTATTTATTACTTTATTACTTTATTTTTATTTATTTAGTCACATGTGTTAAGTGCGTAAGTTTAGGATATTCTTAGCATATTCTAACTATATTCCTATTATATTCTAGGTGCACGTAGGCTATATATACACTACGTGGTGCAAACCACGTGCGGTCGAGCCATAGTTATAACTGCGGGAAACGCCGCGGTAGATACTGCAATGTTTTTGCCCACGGTAAAAGATCTATTGTCGTTAACTGCAGTAGCGCAACTATGTCTAAAGCCACAGTTAGATTGACAACTGACAGGAAGCGCCGTCTTAGTTACTGTGGCTTTGACTCCGGTTGAAGCCTTAGTAACCACCTTTTCAAAAAAATAATTTCATGTTTATCAATATTTGTATTTGCTATTTTAATTAATAATTGTAATTTGTATATTTAAATATAAAATATAAATATATAAAAGAAACTTTTAATTAACACTAAAATTACTTAAATTCATACAAATATCCCAAAAATTATCATTGTTTGGATTTACATTATTATATGGATTATCTAGATAACCCAAAAAATCACATGTATTTAATCCTACTAAACCCGAGATGAACTCCTACGTCGTCTGTTGGGGCTGGGGCTGCTGCGGTAGGACCTGCCGATAATCCCATGGGATGCTAGAAGGTCAGATTGGTGTTGAGGGTGAGGTGCAGAGAAGTGTCCCTCAAGGGGTGCTCGTGATGAGGGACGGACTGAGCGTGGGGAACCTGAGAAGACGTTGAAACACCAATGTCGGCGGTACCTAGGAAAGTTGGATGTATCCTCCACTACGTATCCCGGCCCAGATGCTGCTGACGGCCGTGTCAAAGGACCGTAGCGTGTCACCTTTCCAAGCCTCGAGATCTGCACGGTCACGAGCACATGCCTCCTCCATCAACACCATCCTGCATTAGAGGTCACGGATCTCATCCATATCCCTCCTATGCTGCTTCTCTAGCTTGATCTCATGCTGAAATTTAGGCTATGAAAACGTTACATTTCAATTAATAGGAATTGATATTTAAGTGGTTAAGTTTAACTAAAATTTCAAATTGAGCCCAAGATTTTTGAAAACATACAATTTAGTACAATTTAATTGTAAATTTACAATTGAAACCAAAACTTTGTAAGAATTGTTATTTTTGTACTAAACTTATTTTAGATTTTCAAATTGAACCCAAACTATTTGAAAACTATATTTTAGTAATAGTTTTTTTGAAAATTTGCAATCTAACCCAAAACTTTGTAAGAATTTACAGTTTGGTACAATTGTTTTTTGAAATTACCGAGGTCGGCAGAGGCGACTCGAAAGATAGGGTTGGGCAAGCTGAAGCGGGACACAGACCCAACGTCCTCGGGGCAACTCGCCCACGATGACCCTGTAGATTTCCTTATCGATGCTGGGGAATAGCCCCTCTGATCCATACTTCTCAATGAGAGCCTTTTGTACTCCACCTTTTTAAGACAAAAAATTGTTTAATTTAAATAAAAAAAATAAATGTAGTGATTTTAATTGAACATAAGAAATAGTGATTTCAAAAAAGCTTACCAGGACGGCCTTTTCCTTTCCCAGCCACGCCTCCTCAAACTCATCCATTTGCAGCCTAGGTCCCGCTTCCTTTGACTTGTCATTAAAATGTTAAAGTATTAATAAATTATTTGAACTTACATAACTAAATATGTGTGGTCAAAAGTAATTACCAAGTCTTCATAGACAATGAACTTTGACTTGTTGCGAAATGACTTGATTTTTTATCGAGTCTCGCTCTTGGCATTCTTTTTGTCCTTCTCGAATTGCTCCTTGAACCCTGTGGTGTAGTAATACTCCAACAACATCGTCCACTTGGGCGGGTCCAATCTATCAGGGACCAAGTCGATCCAATCCAAGTAGTTTGGATCGACCGGATCCAATGGGCCTTTTGGATCGACGTTTCTTCCGAATATTGTTCAGCGTGTTCCTGTAGTAGTTAGCGAACCGCGAATGTAACTTATCCGTGAAGTTAGGCTCTTACCACGAATACTAGAGCTGTTGCAATAAACTTTATTGTTAACAATTATAAACTTGTAAAATAAAAAAATAAATAAAGTACATTACAGGTTAAATAAAAAAACGTACCGAATATGCAGTGGCCAAGTCTACCAGCTTAGCAGCTCCCTGCTAAAAGTATTAGTGGGGGAATCTGGAGAAGCAATTTCGGCAGATGGTGGAAATCGCTTTTGGCACACTTGATGATGCCTGCTTTAAGCTGTACAAAAATATAGCGACACTTAGTATATAATAGTTCAAAAAAGTACACAAAAATTCAAACAAAACTAATCAGATAAAAATACTCACTGTCCGATGCGACAGATCAATCTGCCATCCGATCTGATCTTCGTAGGCGGAGGTGGTTGTCGCGGACACTATCTTAAACTCGGTCATTAGACCGTATAATCCTCTCATTTAATTTTAATGAGACACGTGCCAGGATCACTCGGTCGAAAATCATATTCAAGTGTTGGTTGCAAGTGGGTACAATATTTGTAATACATTAAAGCATTCATGCTTCGTAGTAATTAACTTAGCAATGGAATGTATGTATAATTGGCATAAGGAAAATATTAAGTTTTCTTCTTAAACATTTTACACTTGGCATGCCATGCAAAATTTCTTAAAATTTCCTTAGCCAAGAAAACAACATTTATTTATTTGCCTCCAAATATTGCCTATGTGCCCGACCCAGCTTTGGCACATCCAAAAGGAACCATAACTAGTCAACAATTCGCATAGCTTAGAATATTTACATATTCAAAGGAAATTGTATCTGCTAGAGGCAACTAGACTATAAACATAGGATCATGTTCCAAAACTTCTCAAACAACCAACCTACTGGTGGAGTTGAGATAATCCTAGTACCTCTGTGCCGATTCTAACCGCTACCCTTCAATCTCGAGAAGGTCCCTTACCCTTTATATCTGCACAAAACTAGGTTAAGGGCGTGAGTATTTGAAAATACTCAGTAAGAGGTTTAGCCTGCAAAACAATTTCACCACAAGATATAGCAATAATACCAACTATAAATATGATGAAAATGATAATGATGCTAATGCAAGTGCATATGTGAAGTTAGCATGCCTGTGGGACTTTTCTCAGCATTGATAATTTATCACATGCTGTCTCGTGTACTAAGCTCCTCATACACGTCGGCCCTTAATAGTGACCGCTATACCGGTATCATTCAATGATTGTCCTACTATCATCAATGATTACTTTCCTTGTTTCAACAACCTTTAGTTGTTGCTCCTTTCTTTAGGAAGTCTTATCTCTCATTTTACTCTTATTTTTGTGCAAAAGTTGTTAAACTACTTTGGTTGATCTCAGCTCATTAGGCTGCAACGATTATATAAACATTCTCAAGTAAGATATCTAATTAAAGGTCTACTTTGATTCCACTCAATAACCTTTAATAATTGCTTAGCAATTAGTAGGTGATGACTAGAATCCATATAACCAACTGATAAATGTGCATTTCAGGGACCCGGGCGAGGCCCGGACGACCCAACTCAAATAGTCTGGCGGTCGCCTGACTCAAGCTTCCAAATGGTCAGGGAGCCGGGCGGAGGTCATGCGACCCGACGCTTTTGGTCAGGCGGTCGTCTGCCTCAAGTTTTAGAGGTACAGGGAGTCGGGCAGACGTTAGGCGACCCGATGCTTTTGGTCAGGCAGTTGCCTGCCTCAACTTTTAGAGGTACAGGGAGCCGTGCGGAGGTCAGGCGACCCGATGCTTTTAGTCAGGCGGCCGCCTGACTCCAGTTTCTCCCTCTCGCAGCCTTGGCCTGATTTGGAGTACCAACTTTGGATGACCATAACTCACTCAATACAACTCCAAATCACAAACCGTAAAGTTCCACTTGTTCCTCATCTTCTCTAGAATAGCTCAGACAAAAAAGTAGGATTTTTTAAGCAATCCAAGAGGCTCAGATTACCTCTTTAATCTGAGATACACAGATTATGCTCATTTGGTGTATACCTTCACCAAATTTTCATTTTACTCAACCAAAGCTTAATAACTCATTCATATCTCATCCTCAATATCTCAATACACATGTAAGGCATATAGGAGTTGAGTGCATTAGGTTTGAAATCCCTTACCTTGGAGCAAAACCTTGCAAAATCACAACTATAGCTCAACACTCCTAGCTTGTGTCCAACCTTACTTCCTTGTCCCTATATGATCATCAAGGCACATAATAATCTAGCATCAAGTTTAAACAACAAACTAACCTTGGACTGTAGTTAAATTCATATTTATGCCTTGCCCAAAACCTAAATGTTCACCCAAGCACATATAAGCTCACCTATACTCCCTTATGGCCCTAGCATCTTCCATAACATCATTTAGCACTAAAAATACTCTCAAATAGCCATAAATTTGCGAAAACTTAGCTAGGGCACTAAACTCATCCTTCCTAAACTCAAACACAAAAAGAAGAACTAATTACCTCAATCAAAGGTGAGATTAAGCTTCACCATAGTTGATTGCTCATAAACCACCTTTCTCCTTGAAGAAATTGATGAATTTTGGCTTGGGAAGGGTTAAGCATTGAGTTTTTTTTGAAGAAGAAGCTGCTGGAAATGGCTGATACGTATGGGATGAGGAAGAAGAGAGGATGATGAGCTATAAAAGCTTGTGTGGGTCCCACAACAAATTTGGGTTACTTATCACAATTCTTCAATTTCAGCCCATTTTCTTCTTCCTAAGCTCAAATAAAACCCTCCAGCAGTATTCTAGCCTAAAAATCTCTTTCTAATGGTTAATTTTGACCATTAATGTTAAGCCAATAAGGTACTTAAATTTTCCAAAGTTACAATTAGGACACTAAGCGCTAAAATGACTCTTTCTCCCAAACGGTACATAGTTTGGTTATAAAACTTGTCATGTTATTTTATAACATAATTTTTAAACCTCTGAAGTTGAAATTTGATACTTCCTAACTGTAATTTAATGAAATGACCAAAATACCCTTGATGTCATTATTAAACTGATTCGATCCAAAATAATCTCTACTTGCACACAAGACTAGTTTAATTTCTAATGCCATACAATATGCATTTACAACATAACAATTAAATTATAAATACTAACCTCAACCATTTATCGTTAATTCATTTGAGGGTCTTTACAGCTGTGGTGCCTCTCGTCTACGCCAGGTGGAGGATGGTCTGTCATCAAGCTGCTTCTAGGGCTGCTCCTGATGTACCGAGATGGAAGAGGGCAGACACTACCACCACGCGCACCACGGGAGAATGCCCTCCCTCGTGAACCTGATCCTGACTCGTCCTGATCCGTCATGCCTCAAATAATCAAGAATACAAAAGTTATAGAAAGTTTACAATTTTAAAACAGAAGTTTTAAAAAGTTTACAAATTTACCCAAATCATTCTAAATTGCAACACTTTAACAACAAAAGTTTTAAAACGTTAACAAATTTTCCGAAAAGTTTTAAACAGCTAACAATTTTACAGAAAAGTTTCATCAAATTTAACAATTCCAACAAAATAATTTCAACTGATTTCAATTTAATTTTAACAAACCCTAACAAAGTTGGAGTAACAAATAGTGAGCTTACTTGTGGAGTGGAAGAGAGAGCACCGACGGTCGTAGGGAGTGTGGCGGATAGCGGCGGTGTCGAGTCTAGCGAGTGGAAGAGGAGTAATATTTAATTACTCGATTTTAAAAAACTCTAATGAAATAAAGAGAGAAAATTTATAATTTAACCCACAAACGTTTTGAATTTACATTCAAGTGCTTCAGTTTCGAAAAGTATGCTATTCAACCTGAAAGTTTACAATTCAACCCAAACATTTTGAAAATGTGCATTCTAGTCCTTTGACTTTTACATTTATCCTGCAAACACAAAGTTAACTGCGATCCAATTTAACTATAGATCAACTGATACATAATTCTCATCATCATCTTCCAGATTTTTGTCTTCTTTTACCGGCACCAGATGTCCTTGGTGATCCAATAATGACATGTCCACATTAGGGTTGGGTTAATAGTTTCACCAAATGTCCTTGATTATTGTAAAGGATGTGTCGTACCTGCGTTCGACTCTGCATTTATAGTATCACCACAGTCCTTCTTAAATCGTCGAGGTTTCATTCTGAACACTATCCACCAGTTTCTTAAATTTCCTCTCTTTGAAGGGTACTCAACGTAAACCACCTATTGTGCTTGACTAGCAAGAACGAACGGATCTTCTAGTCGTAGTCTAGATGTGTAGCCAAAATCGGTGACCCCTAATAGTTTATTAGTACAGGTGCCTTTATTAGCACGGAACCATGTTCCATTGAACACTGTAAGACTATTATTCTTGTAATGAAAAACAAATATTTCATCAATCCAACTGCAAAAATCCAAATACTCTTTTCGCATTTGTATCCCGAGAACACAAACGCCCCAATTAGCTCATGTAGGCTTATGTCTGTCTTGTTTCATGTGAAACTTATACCCATTCACATATACGCCCATAAAAGATTGAGCCCTAATTCTAGGACCACAAGCCAAGTAATATAGTGCTTACGGAAACGCTTCCTTATTTGCAACGGCCTACACAAAACCTCATTTGTAAAAAGAATGATAGACATTGCAAACAGAGATAACATAAATAAATAAACATGAATTACCATATTCCTGAACCACTTAGCAAACTCTGCTAGTCCAAACACTTCCAAACCATCGTTATCCAATTCTGTGAAACGATTATGGACCAAGTCATTGAATTGACTTATAAATGGTTCCACTTCCAAACAGTTCTGTAAAATATAAGTTTGTACATGATATAGTTCTTCAAAAGGAAGATCTCGCAACTATCGCCGTCAAATGTTTTTGTTGGATGCTTGAAAACTGAAAGTCCGGACTCGATATAAGTTGGCTAATCATGAATCTCATTATGAATGTGAGGGTTCACAGGTGTTCCGAGATTATCTTCCATGTAATGCTCACAAAAGAACGCTACCTCCTGTAGCAAAAACTTTTCAATGATCGAGCCCTCCAAAAATTCAATAGATCCACAAGTTCAAAGTTGGCACATTTTGCTTTCAACTTCTTCATATTCCTTTTGAAAGGAAACATCCACCAATATTCAATAGATCCACAAGTTCAAAGATGCCAGGGAAGATGCACAGTAAGATGTTCCATTGAGTCCAAGAACGATGGAGGTAAGATCTTTTGAAGCTTGCATATTGTACCGACAACCAGATCATGTAACCTCTTAACATCATCTATTATAATATCTTTAGAACAAATTAGGCTAAAGAATTCGTTAAACTCTGCAATTGGAGTCCAAATACCGTCATCAATGAAGTCATGTAAAGTCAAATGAAGCAATTTTTGCATGAAGACATGACAATAATGGGTTTTCATGTTGTAAAATGTATTATTGGACGTGTTCACACAACTCCCTATATTAGACGCATACCCATCAGGGAGTTTGACAATATGTTTCAAGCAATTGCAAATAGTCAAAATCTGATATTCATTCAAAGTATATGACGCCTTTGGTAGATATCGATTCTTCGGCCTAGGGATCAAATGCAATTCAAGACGGATCTTCAAATTTTGGAGATCACATCTCGACTTTGCGTTGTCTTTCATTTTCTCTTTCGTATTCATACCCGTGTGGAAAACATTGTCGAAATAATTATTCTCAATATGCATTACATTGAGACAATGTCTAACTAATAGATCAACCTAGTAAGGCAACTCCCATAAGACTGATTTCTTTACCCAGTTGTGCGACACACCAAAGCTATGAGGCCTGTATTTGTCCCATAGTGTCCCAAATGACAGGAATTCGGTCTTATTAAGTTCAATTAACAATTCATGGCCTGATTTATACTTAGGCGGTAATCTACGCTCTATTTTACCCCACCAAGCTTGTGTATTGCCACGAAAAGCATGTTTCTTAGGTAAAATTCTTCTGTGAAAACTCCACCAAGAAGTTTTAAATCAACGCTTCAATTGAAAACTATTAACGTTATGCATACAGTATGGACACGCAACTCTTTCGTGCATACTTCTACGTGATTGCATATCGTAAGCCGGGAAATCAGTGATGGGCCAAAGTAAACATGCTCGCATAACGAAGTTTTGATTACGGTGCGTATCCCAAGTTTCCACTCCAATATTCCATAGAACTTTTAACTCATCAATTAGTGGTCGTAAAAAGACATCAATGTTACGGTCTGGTGATCAAGGACCCCGGATGGTATGAAAGTGTACGGCTCCTTCATGCATAAATCAGGAGGCAAGTTATAAACAACGATGAATACCGGTCACATAAAATCAGACAATGGATTAAAGCCATCAGTACATAAACCCAATCGCACATTCCTAAACTCGTGGGCAAAATTAGGATAATGCTTATCAATATGTTTCCGTGCCTCAGCTTGGGATGAATGTCCAGTCATGCCTGCTGCATTTGCACTTTCCCGCATGTGATAAGGCATATATTTAGCTTTTTTAACTGACTGGTAAAGCCATTGCAGCTGTTGAGTGATTGACAAATAACGTATAATTTTTTTGGCTTTAGGTTTCTGATGTGGATCACCTTCTTTGTATCTCTCCGCACCATAGAATATGCAATTCAAATGCTTATTGTAGTTGCCGTAAAAAGCATGCAATTGTTCTCTCATGCATGAATCTTTCTGTATGGTAAGCCAAACTCTTTCATCATACCTTTCATACTACAAATGCTTGTTGGCCGCGAGTTCCCAACGGGTAAAAAGTCAATCATATATTCGATCTTATTCGATAAAAATGCGTCAGAAACGTTGTGATGACTTTTCAAATTCAAAACTTCGCCAAAATTGATAACTTGGTGTCTTTATCAGCACACCCTTCATATAAAGGTTGTGACGCAGCCCGTAATAGATTAAAAATCTTTTGTGCCCCTTCATTTGGTACTTCGACTTGAGGGTCTTCGTCATCATTCTCATTTACCATTTCCATTATAATTATTCTCCACTTCAAAATTATTACCGTGACCATGAAACCCAAATGCATCACAGATCATTTGTTCGTAACCTCGTTCTTGATTATATTCAAAAGAATTAAGTGCAGTACTCGTAGTTGCAATATTCGATGACAATGATGCTTGATCAAATCGATAATCTCGATAAGCACATTGATTTATCTGAAGTCGCTCACCATGACAATCTCACACATGATAATTTGGTTGAAATCCATCTAGCAGTAAATGATTTCCAATTTTTATTCGATCACAATAATATCTATTTTTACAATTTTTACAAGGACATTTCACTACTTCACTCTCATTTGCTTCAGATAAGCAAAGTCCAGAAACTCATGAAGTCCAGTCCAAAACTTCTCACTTATTTCGCGAGCCCCCTTGTGAACACGTTGATACATCCAATCATGTTCTTCTGCCATTTATACACTTCCTATTCATGCATATCAATAAAACAATAACAAACCACAATAATTAATCAACGAAACAGAATAAATTACTCTATATAAAAACATATCTACCAATTTTTTTTATCCTAATTAGGGTGCATGGGTCATATCCTACTCATAAAAATACTATTAGTAATTAAATTTTTACCGTTGTGCATGTAGAATTGATGAAAATTACATAAATTTTGGCAGCATTTCGTCTTAGTTCCCCATTATAACATTTTCGAGGCGTATAACAACCAGAAGGTATAACAAGGAACAAGACTATGCTACCCAAATTTAGATAATTTTCATTAGCTCTACATACACAACCATAAAAAATTAATTTACCGATAGTACTTTTGCAAACTGTCCAATCAGACAATTCATAAAAACTATGTAGAATATATTATTTTATAGCATTATTCCAAAAATTTGGAAAACAATGTAAACTAGTATATTACTACAAGTTTTCATAGACAGAAAATATGACACAAATAATTTAATTAAATTACATAAAGAAATAAAATACATAAATAAAATTGCACAACTATAGAAGCAATAAACATAAATAAATTAGATAAAAATATTATTTATTACCTCACCTCAGAGATACAACCAATGTTGATCGTAGTTACCTTCTACTAAATCCTCTAGATGATATTCAATTTCTCTAAGTGTTGAGAGATGAGAAGAAATTTTATGAAGTGTTGTGAGTGGAGAGTAAGAAATTTTGTTGAAGAAACATTCTCGTGGAGCTTATATAGAGAGCTTATTGCTGACATACTCGTAGTAAGTGGTCGCAATAAACCTGGTGAAAGGTAGGGCACGTGGGCCACGAGCAGTTTACTGCGGCTTTACTGCCACAACTAACTCGTGTTTTTACCGCGGCCCTAACCGCAGTAGGGGCCGTAGTAAATTCGGTCCTCCCCACTTAGTGATATGTGCCTAAGGTCCTAGCATAAAAATCAATTTTATACAATGTCAAATTTTGTGAAACTTTATTTCTCAATGGCAAGGAAATTCTCCCACCAAAACTATCATGCATTTTCCATTTACACTCCAAAGTTTCCTTTGGTTTATTAAGATCATTTTGGTCATTCCAAGAGAATGGAAGAGGTGGTCCCATATTCTAGCCCATCAACTTTCGCTACCATCCATGAGTAAAATACTATGATTGTCATTCACACGGATGATGGAGGTGATAGTAGTTCAAGGTGCATCCATGGAAGAAGCGAAATTTTATTCTTGCTCTATGAGTGAGGATATAATGGCGAAAGCAAAACATTATATTTACTCTCACAAGTAGTATTGGCAGAATCCATGTTCCACCGATACAACCACTAGCAAAAGTGACCTACTCCTTGGAAAAAGCAAAATATCAGAGATGATGTTCCAATAAATAAAAGAAAGAATGAAAGAAATATTAGAGGGAGAGTTTTAGAATTTTATTAAAAAAAGACATGTGGGCTGTTTTCTAGGGCAACAGAATGAACATCTTTTTTGTGTAAAAATATCACAAATGTTTGAGAAAATGGTAAATCTTAAACTTTAGAATTTTTACGTTTTGATCCCCTCACTACCACCCTCTAACCCCAACATACCACTTCCGTTGCTACCACCATTGCACCACCGCTCCTCCGCTAATCTGCCTTCCCCTCCGCTACTACTTTCATCGTCGAAACACAAAAATGTTATGGTTCGTCAGGGGCGGGCCCACCAGGGGGGCACGTTGGGGTACATACCCCCATTAAAAAATAGAAATTAAGATATATGTAGTAGTATTTGCAAAAATAAAAGTTTAAGGATCATTTTAACTAAAATTGCAACTATCAGGGACTTAGAAGGGAATAAACAATTGATTGAACGAGAGTTGCGCGTAGGGGTGTTGAACGAATCGGGCCGAGCCAAGCTCAGCTCGAGCTCGAGCTCTGACGAGCCCAAACGAGCCGAGCTTCACGAGCCTCAAGCTCGAGCCGATTCTTTGGGTCGTATAATTAACGAGCCGAGCTCGAACATGAATGGTTCGGCTCGATAGGCTCGATGAGCCTTATCGAGCCTGATGTGAAATTACATATATACCCCTGTTTATATATCGAGCCTTATCGAGCCTTATCGACCCTAACGAGCTCGCGAGCTCGTTTGGGGCCGATTTGAATCGAGCTTCACGAACCTTTGAGTCGAGCTCGAGCTCGAATTTTCGGGCTCGTTCGAATTCGAGCCGAGCTCGAGCCGAGCCCAAATTTCACTAGCTCGAGCTCGAACCTGCTAGGCTCGAGCTCGGCTCGGCTCAAACTCACCCCTAGTTGCGCGTGTGCCGTGCTTGTGTAAATTGTTTGTCATAGTGAAAAAGGTGTGTGGGATTTTAGTATTTTCAAGTCACTCAAATGTCGTGTAATTTGCAAAGTATCTGCATAGACAATTAGACATAACTACTCTTCAGTCGGCGAACTCTTGTTTAGTGCATCAATTTTATTTAGTTATTTAATTTACATTTTATAAGAAATATTTATTGTTTATTTTTAAAATTTAATTGATTGGGGGTTTGTTTCTTATAAATTTGGAATAATATATAACAATAATGTTTTACATTAAGATTTTAATATACTTAAATAATACTCCCTTTGTCTAACCAAATATCCAACATATTCATTTTTGGATCGTCCCAGCAAAACTCCAACGTTTCCTAAAAAAAGAAACTTTTCTATATCAATTTTACCTTATTACCTTCCATTTCTCTTCCCACTCCAAAAAGTTATTTTTCCTCTTATGTATTTGTATTATACTCATTCCGTCCCATAAAATTACACCTTTTGTTTTTATTGTTAATTCAATCTATAATTTTTTTCATGAATAATTAAGTATATAAATTTAAATAATTCAGGCATATACATTTCATAATTTAAAGTCTAAATGTCTAAATATTTTCTTGAATTTTTTTCATTATTTTTATTAATAAATATTTGGGTCAAATACTACAATTTTATAGAATGATAAAATTATGTCATCTAAGTGATGAATTTGTGCCTCCATAGGAATAAAATCTTGCACCCGCCACTGGTTCCCATGTAATCGACACTAATCTCAAGTCATCTATCAACAAAAGTCGCCCTAAACTATGCTTTTGAGGCGTTAACACAGCTTACCTCAACCACCAACTAGCATTATCTAGCATCATTGACAATGCTGGAACGCTAGTCAAGTGATCACGGGGGTCTACGTCGGTCAATCTCCTCTCGGACATTGGATCGAACACCTAGATGATATGCTAAAATAAGTAGCGACCAAACATGCATGCTACGATAGGAATCGAACGGAGAGATCGAAATCAGAGCAATATTTAGCATGGAAACGAACCACTTGCACCCTAAGCAAGGATGTAGTAAGACATAGCTAAAGCTCTTGGAATTCCTTGGCGCACCACGAACTTTTGAGCTGGTACTCCAGCTCAGAGGAGTTGGGAATAGCTTGGCTTTAGCTCATCTGATGTGATCATAGGATCCACAAGCAACAACAAAGTATCAAAGTTCGAAAACGAGGTTGAATGAAGTTCGGAGCACCCCTTTTGCCAAGGAAGTAAGCATTGAAGGTTTGAGTGTGATCATGCTTGCGGAAGAAGAAAGGGGCGTGGATACGGTTTCCACCACTTCCCACCCGCCACCACGCCTTCTCCCACGCGCCACCATGCTTCCTCCCACGCGCCACCATACATTTTGGACACGCCACCACCTTTTCCCCCACCTAGGAGTTTAAGGACTTGTCCAAAGATTTTCCCACCATCATTTGAACCCCTAGCCACTTTTGTTGACTTTTCAACACATTAGATATTTATGTAATTTGTATTTTCCTCTCTTTTCCATAAAATACATTTTATGGAAAATGAGAGTAAGTGGCCAACAATCTCTTTTCTCCATAAAAGCATTTTATGGGAAAATGAGAGTAAGTGGCCAACAATCTCTTTTCTCCATAAAAGCATTTTATGGGAAAATGAGAGTAACTACCCAACAATCTCTTTTCTCCATAAAAAGCATTTTATGGGAAAATGAGAGTAAGTGGCACATTTTGTCTCCCACTCCATCCCTTAAAACGTGGACCATGGTCCCCTTGTCCCATCATCTCATCTTTCCCTCATTCACTATAAAAGGAGCCTAGTTCTTCATTTGTAAGATAGAACAAATTTGATACTTGAGAAGATGTAATTCCTCAAGTTTGGTTCTGCTTGAATACTACCTCCATCTGCCACCCCTTGGTGTTCTTCAGCAAGAGTTTAATATCTAGTATTACTTTGTCTTTGAGCATGAGGTGCTAGATCTTCCATTTTCCCCTTGGCATATCTCAAATATTGTTCATCCTTGTAGTTGAAAGGTGTTTGAGGCCGAAATCTATCCATCCTTGTGTGTGACTCCTTCAAGCTAGATCAAGGCAAGTTTATGATCTCCTGTGATCGTATCAAGTGGTATTAGAGCCAAATTGCATGTTGGAGTTGTGTTGTGATTTCTTCAAGGTAAAACCATCACTTTCTACTTGAAGAAAATTTTCGTTTTGTTTTTGAATCTTGTTAAATTCAGCCATTTTCTTAAGCCCACCATTCCGCCTTTGTTTTATCAAGTTTTGTGAAGATTCTTGTTTTAGAAGTTGTTGTTGTGTTTTGCAACTTCAAAATTCGAAATTCAAAAAAAAAGAAGAAAGATTGTTGTTTCGGGTTCATACCAAAACCCACTTTATATGCATGAAAAAGTGTGGTTGTTGTTGAAAGGTGAAAAGAAAGTGGTGTACGAAAGGTTGGTTGTGAAAAGTATTGAAAAATCAAAAGTGTGTTCTTGATGTTCTTGGTGTTCATATGATGTTCTTGAAAGTTCATACCAAACTCATATGAATAGTAACTTTGATCCACTTTTTGATTTCAAATTTGAACAAAAGGTGTTTGTGACCCAAAATCCTCTTGCCTACCCTTGCTTAAACTTTCGGCCATAACCAATAAATCAACCTAGCTTGCTTCAAGTAACTAGTGCTTTAGTGTTCAATGATTTGTGCATGCTAGATGTTTATCTTGTGATTATTACCTTGGTTTTGGCACTAAAGGAGCATTCTTTGAGAGCTACAAGCAAGAGGAAGAGAGTGAGCCGAGTGGTCCCTAATCACAAACGAGAGGCCAACCAAACACGTGAGGAACTTGAGTGGTACTAATTTTATTGTCTAAGTGTGTAGGTGTGCCAAATGGAGGAAGAAAATCTATATTTCTATGGGTTTAATCCATTGAAAGGAAGGCACCAACTTGAAAATGACTTGTGGTATTGGATTGAAGAATTGGAGTACCACTTTTGGTATTACCAATTTCATGAATGGGAGAAGTTAGACCTTGCCATAAAGTGCTTAAAAGGAGAAGCTAAAAGATGGTGGCGCCAAGAGTTTGCTCAAAGAGAGCAATATAACAAAACCCTCATTCGGACTTGGAGTGGATTGAAGAGGTTGCTATGGCAAAGATATGGTTCCTATCAAGAAGAGCCACACCCTTCATCCCACTCCTAAACAAGAAGGTCCTCCTTAAACCATACACCTAGTACCTCCACCCGACACCAACACCAAACTCCACTTGAAAGGTCTTCACCCCAAACTGAACCAACTCCCTCCTATGATCAAAGCCCTCACCAAAATCCAAATGATGATCTCTCTCAAATAATTGAAAGGCTCAAGGAGGAGCTAGAAGAATATGAGAGAAACAAAGAGAGAAAAAAGGAAAGAGTGCTCCAAAGATAAATGAGTGAAAAGGAGCTTCCACCCGAGCCTTCAACAAAACTCCAAGAAGAACTAACCATTTCATCTTCTAAATCATGTTGTTCTTCTTTGTTTGTGCATGAATTTGAAGAAGGGAAGGTCACAGATGTGCAAGAGCTTGAAAATGGAGAAGAAGCTGCGGCCTTGGAAGAAGGAAGTGCTCACTTGGAAGTTCCACCCGAGCCTATACTTGAGGAAGAAGCAACATCCTTGTTGGAGGAAGAAGAGAAAATATGGGGAGAGGATCTACACTTCCCTAACTTGGGAAATGGTAACTTATCTTTTTCTCCTAGTAGCAAAGAGTATGAGCATGAATGTGAATCAATGGCTTCCTTAAGTTTGCGTGATAAGAACTTGGATGATGAGCTCGAAAGTATACATCCTCCACATCCATTGTTTGAATACTTATATGGAACTTCCCTTGATAACAATGAGCATGTTGAAAGTGACAAGTGCATGAATGAATTTAACCATTATCCATATCCATGTGATGACACTTGCATTCATCCTTGTAATGATGATTGGTAGCATGAATTGGAATGTGAAGAGAATGATAAAACAAAATCCATAACATGATGATTTCTCTTCCTTGTATGATAAAACTCTTGAATGTGACAACTATGAACATGCATCTCATTCATCATATGAAGTATCCGAAACCTATGAGATTTTTCCTTCGGATGTTGAGCACGACTACTACCATGATGAGATGTATGAGCATGACACATGTCCCATATCACCCACACCTAGCCATGATCATTCTTTGTTGCATGATTTTGACTCCTTACATTTGGATGATGAGAATGAATGGCCTAGGCTCACTTTTGATCCTGGGATACATGAGTGTGCATGCATGATTGTTTGTTGTGACTTGGAGAAAGATGTCATGTTTAGTATGCTTAAAATGTATGAGCTTAATGAAGATTGTTTCACCATATGTGTTTCGGTCATGCTTGAATTCTTTGGTAAACATGAGCATCTAAGAAAAATTGAAAATTTGTTTATGGTTGAGGTCAAGAGAAAGGGCAGATTGTCCATCTCATTGCCTATTAATTTTGCTAAGATTAGTCCATGTGCTTCACACTTTGATGATCTTTTCATGACTTAGTTTTTCATTTTACATCTTTGGAAGTACATAAGCATGTGATTTGTGATGAATATGCTTCCTTTGACTCACCCCCACTCCATGGACAAAAGCTTAAACTTTTTAGGCCGCATGTCTTTCTTGAGTACAAATTCCTTGTTGATTGCATAGGATACTCTTGGAAGCATGTCATGAACTTTTATTGACTTTTGTTCATATTCACAATGCATATTGGAGTTGTTATGCTCCAACATTTATGTGCATTGCCTCCATGACCACATCGGGCTCCCATTGATGAGCTTTTATTCACTAACCCCTAATGTTCTTCAAGGTTTGTAGTGCTTGTTTTCATTTGTAGGAATCACCCCATTTAGATTCGAGGATGAATCTTTCTAAGTGTTAGGGAATGATGTGATCATAGGATCCACAAGCAAAAACAAAGTATCAAAGTTCGAAGAGGAGGTTGAATGAAGTTCGAAGCACCCGTTTTGACAAGGAAGAAAGCATTGAAGGTTTGAGTGTGATCATGCTTACGGAAGAAGAAAGGGGCGTGGATGCGGTTTCCACCACTTCCCACGCGCCACCACGCCTTCTCCCACGCGCCACCACCTCTCTCATGCAGCTCTATGATTCCTCCCACGCGCCACCATACATTTTGGACGTGCCACCAGCTTTTCCTCGGCCAAGGAGTTCAAGGACTTGTCAAAACATTTTCCCACCATCATTTGAACCCCTAGCGTGTTGTAGCTTACCCAGTTTAAGGTGGGAGATGCCGGAGAAGAGCCTCCCAGGTTGAAGCCTTGGGCGGTGTGAGGCAGATCGACAAGTCTCGAGATGTAAGGAGATAAGTCTGTGTCAGACTGATTGGAGATAAGGTGGCTGTGATGATGAAGATCTCAGCAAACGGCCTTAGAAGATTCACCTGCAAGGGAATGTTTGGCGTACAAATCTGGTGAAGATCACTCAAGCTCGTGCTGGCCTCCTTATTGGCTGATTGATGTCAGATGACCAAGTGGTCTATTTCCAAGTGGAGCAAGTGGCAGGCGAAGGCCCAGATAGAATATAGCCAAATAAGGAGTGAGGGTCGCACGAACCTGAGTATAAGGGCCTTATCTGGGCGAGGCCAGTATAGGTAAGAGAGTCCTCGCGAAGGTGAGTTGAGACTGCGGGAGTAAGACCCGCGAAGGCGAGTGAGATCGCAAGGGCGAGACCTGAGATCGCGGGGGTGGCCTGCGAAGGCCTAAGAGACGCAAAGGCGAGTGTGAGACATCGCCCAGGCGAGACTTGAGGCCCGCGAGGGCAAGACCCCACGAAGACGGCACTGGAGACCACAAGGTTGAGACCTTGCGAAGGCGATACTGGAGACCACAAGGGTGAGACCTTGCGAAGGCGATACTGGAGACCACAAGGGTGAGACCTTGCGAAGGCGATACTGGAGACCACAAGGGTGAGACCCTTTCCAAAGGCCCTGTATGATTCTGATGCGACGCGAGGACGCGTTTGCTTGGGTAGTGTACCAAGATGCCTCCTCCTGAGAGCGGAGTATGGGCAGGGTCCTGTACTCCGTTTTTTGAAAGTACTTTGCTGAGGACTGATGTAGTAGCCACAAGTGAAGACCTTTTATGATCTGATAGTTCGTGTTGGATCCTTCATGATCCTTGTGAGTTTTTGAGGGGGCATTCGCTTGGGTAGTGTACCAAGATGCCTCCTCCTGAAGGCAGAGTATGGGCAGGGTCCCGTACTCTGTTTATATTCCAAGTCTTTGGAACTGGCGAAGGCGTTCCGGCCGTTTTGCGTACCGTTTGGGTGCAACGGCAGTGAAGGGTCCCTTCAGCATTTAAAGCAGGAGAGATACTAGGAGATGGGAGGTTTACTAACCGTTATGGGGCGCAGCACGTGGCGCCTCAGGAGTCGATTACGCTTTTGAAAAGCGTTTCTTCATTTCCACACGGAAGGTGAGGGGTTTACTAACCGCTAGATGCTGGCACGTGGCGCCTCAGGAGCCAATTACGCTTAAAAGCGCTTTTTCATTTTGGCGGGCTTATAAAAGCGTATCCAAGAAGATTGAAGCTTTTCATCTTCATTCTCGCATTTCCTTGCTTTCGCACTGAGCAGCTTATTTCGCATTCTTGCATTCTTGAACCGTTCATCGGCAGTTGGGAGCTTTCTTGCGGTGGTTCCTTACTTTTCGTTCGAGATTCCGCCGTTCACTCGCTCATTTGCCGACTGTTTCTTCGATTTTATCACCGGGAACGAATCAGGTAAGATCTCGTTTTCCAGCACAGTGAGTGCTTCAAATTTTTCTGAGCGCACTGAGCGCTTGATGAAATGCCTCTAATGAGCCGTTTCGACTTAAATGCTTGTTGCTCGATTTCTTTTTTGCAGAGATGGAATCCAAAGAGGCCGTCCGTCCAGTGCTCGCCCCCGGGGAGAAGACCATGGTGAAGTTTGAGAAAATCCATCAGGATCTGGTGGAGGCCTTCTGGCCTGTGCAGAAGGTGCCGGTGTTCTCGTCCCGGTCGGGTGTCTGCCGGGCGATGGGTTGGCCCGCCACCGAGGAGAACATGGAGAACCGGGTGCTGTGCCTGTACACGGCCCAGCTTGCGGCAGGATTGCGGTTTCCCTTCCCGCAGTTGGTACAAGATTTATGCGCCGAGTGGGGGATGCCACCAACACAGTTGGCACCCAATACTTTCATGACCATAGCGGGCTTCATTGTTGCCTGCCACATGGCCGGCGTGAAGCCATTTGCCGATGTCTTCAACCGTTTCTACCAGCTGGAGCTGAGAAGTGGGAGTGCGTTTTTCTACGTCACTCCCATAAATGTTGGGGGCAACCATTCTATTTCCTTCACCGCCTCACCCAAATCCTATCACAACTGGCACGGGTCCTTCTTCTTCTTGCCCCGCGACAATTCGTGGGAGTTTCCGGTGGTGAGGACACGGTTACCCGTGCAAAGCATTGCACGGAGGTCTGAACTGACTCATGAGGGAGTGCGGTGGCAGGCATACGTCCAACTACTGGGGTGGTTAGACGATGTTTTTTCAAGGAGCGCCTTGCGACGAGCTCTTCCCCTTCTCGGCTGCCCAACTGGACGAGACCACTCTGAGGTGGGCTGGGATCAGCACGGGTTTCGTGCTGGATCCTGAGGTGCCTCCGCCATACGAGGGATGGGCCCCACCCACCGTGGGACAGCGGTAGACTCTCTCTTCGCGACGCTGGCAGGGCCTAAAGGTATGTTTTGCATATATATAAGTGTATTGTACAAGTGTAAGAGGTTTGGTAGAACCTGTTCTGAAGTTTTTCTTTATGTTTGCAGATGCCTTCACAGAGTCTGGCGAAGGTCGGGGCAAGAGAGCGTCCATGCGCATTGCCCAGCAAGTGCACCTGGCATGTGCATTTGGGAAGGATGCCCCTGTTGGGGCTGTCAAGGCGTTGGGACGCATTGTCCCCAAGCAGCCAAAGAAGAGGGCTGGCACCAAGCCCTTGGTGTCTTCTCAGCCACAGAAGAAGAGGAGAGTGGCTGCTGGTGCAGCGCAGCCTGGTGAGGGGAGTTCCTCTGCTGCTGCTGAAGAGGCCAGGGAGCCTGTCGAGGCAGAGAGATCTACGGCGGTCCCTTCTACTGAAGAGGCTGCGAGATCGATTGGAGAGGCCAAAGGACCTTCTGAAGCAGAGGGGTCTGTGGCAGTCCCTCCAACTAAAGAGGCTGAGGAGCCTGTTGGGGAGGAAGTCCCCAGTGTTGTGGAGGAGGCCGAGGAGCCTGCTGCTGAGGAGGCCAGAAGAGTGGAGGTGGAAGTTCCTTCCACTGTTGAAGAGGCCGTGCCTTCTGCAGAGGGCTCAGAGGGAGCGCAGGCATAATGCTCCCATGAGGCCGTGCCTATATCGGTGGTGCAGCCAATCTCTCCCGAGGAGGCTGCTGAAGCCTTCGTGTCTGGGCTTTTTGCGAGCCCTTCTCCAGCCCAAGGCGAAGATTTGCCTGGGCACGTGGTCGCAACGGAGGTCCTTACCAGAGGAAGAGTGCCTCCTCCCAAGGGCAAGATGTCAGCAGGGGAGATCCTGATCTCCATGAGGAGGAGGGGCAAACAGGCTGCTAAGGCCATTGGCAGTTCTGGCCAGCAGGAGGCAATGGTCACTCCTGTGGAGGAGGCGGTGGTGATTACTCCGGCAGGAGGAGGAGGTGGAAGCCACCATTGCAAGGGAGGAGACCCCTGCAGCAACCCCTTCTAGGGAGGGGATCCCTGAAGTGACTCCTTCAAGGGAGAAGGCCCCTGCGGCAAAGGGGAAGAGGATCCTGAGGATTGAGGAAACTTCCTCTTCTTCTGACGGTGAGGCCCCAGAGGAGGGCGGTCTGGTAGCACGGTCCTCCGCGAGGACAAGTGGTTGGGAGATAGCCCAACCTTCCAGCAGCCAGCTGGAAACCAGTGGATAGGGGCGTCCTTTTGCTGGTAAGTCTTTTAACTTGACAGTGCTTTTCTTGCTTTGAGTTTATACTTCAGCTTCTCAGTTATGTTGATACCCACAACTTCTGCAGGTGTGGGGCCCTCTGGGCAAAAGCTTGGCCCTCGCAAGGTCCCAGTTGACCAAGGGACCATGACCGCGGTCTCTGCAGACCTGGGGACCAGAACCGAGGTCCTTGAGGAGACTGGGGTTTGGTCCCATTACTTGGAGCGAAGGCGAGTTGCTGCCAAGTCAGCTCCCAAGTGGTCTGAAAAGCCAATTACGCTGAGGTTAGCGAGGGAAGACCTCAGGGCCAAAGTGTACCAAGAGGAGGGGAAGCTGCTGCGCGATGCATGGGATCCGGTCATCTGCCTCAATAATGACAACTCATTGTTGTTGGGAGGAGAGGAGACCCTCCTATCATGCTTGGAGGGGCTGCGCACCCCTTATGAGAGGGAGGTGCTAGGGCGAAGCCTGGAGTCCCCTGCTGAACTCATGAAGGAGTCAGCCAAGCAGAATCTGCGGGTAAGACACATCTGGTCTCTGTTAATAATCTTTAGTATTCTCTCAGTCTTGCTGAATAAGCTTGGATGTAGGCCGCCATCCAAGGGTACGCTGCCATGGAGCAATGGCAGGATTTTCTCAAGTATGCCAACAGGCGGGACAGCGCCCAAATAGATGAGATAGCGTTCCTCAGGGGGAGCTGGAAGCTGCCCAAAAAAGGGAGAAGGAGCTCCAAGAGGAGCATGCCAAGCGTGTGGCCCAACTGGAGAGTTGGTGCGATATTGCCAATAAGGAGCGGATGACCAGCAGGCTGTACCGATTGGAGCAGGCCAGCTTGATTGATGTGCTCAAGCAACGCTTCCTTCAGCAGGCAGCAGGCTTGGAAGCCCAGCAGATCGAGGCTGCTGTCCTGAAGGAGTCCCTTCTATCAGCGAAGGCTGAAGTCGAGCAGGCGAGGGCTGCAACCAAGGAAGTGGAGCGCCAGGCCATCGCCCAGGCCCAGTTGGCGGAGAAGAAGGTAGAGGAGGGCAGGCTTGCTGCTGAGGCTGCCATGAAGGCACGCCTGGAGGTCGCCACTGACCTGGAGAAGGCGATGGCCTCAGTATGGGAGATGGAGAAGGCTTTGGGCCTCCCTCCCTTTGAAGATGAGGATCCTGAGTCCTCTTCCTCCATCAAGGTGCCCATCCCTGAGCGGATGCCTCGACTGATGGAGAAGCTTGGTGAGATCCAAACTCAAGGTGAAGCAGGGGTGCAAGCCTACGAGGAGGGCTGGCTGCGATGCCGCTTTCAAGTGGAGAAGGCGTTCCCAGAGCTGAGTCTTGGGATTCTGGATGCTGCTAACACCAGCAATCCAACAAGAGAGGCCCCGCTCGACCTGGGGAGCAGGAAAGAAGATGGGTGAAGCCTTGGTATGCCCTTTTGGACTAGAGTGGAGGCTCCAACATGTGGATGTCCCCCTTTTTGCATAAAGAACACCTGCATTCATGCATAATTTTGGAAACAGTAGATGAAGTAAAATTTCATTTTACCTCCATTGTCTTGTAGCCTCGCTTTTATTTCGCGATAGCAGTGTAGGGCACGCTAGCTAGGTTAACAACCGTAGGCTAAGTCCCGTTTGTGGAGAGAAGTCTTTCTGGGGTTCGCAACGGCGAAGCCTCAGAGATCACTTGTCAAGAAGCTGGAGACTCGGTTTGAGTCCATAGTGACGAGGCACTTTAAAATCCGCAACGGCGGAGCCACATATATCTTTCCAGATAATTTGTGGGTTTACTTGTTGAGACAAGCTGAGATAGAGACCACTTGTTGAGACAAGTTAAGGGCCCTTTTAGGGCTTGCGGAGGCGGTACCTTTGAAGACCATGGGTGAGATTTCTCCATGAGAAGGTCTGCTGGGGCTCGCGAAGGTGGCTCACACAGAGACCCTCTTGACGATTTTTCAGGGAGTAAGCCCTTGGGTAGTGTACAGTGTACCAAGCAGAAGACACCTGCAGAGGTCTCATCATTTATATGATAAGGAAGTAAAAACTCAGTTTACCTTGAGCCGGAAGTCGCGCGATGGTGAAGGCAGTAGGTGTGGCGCATGAGGGCGACTTACACAGGGGCCCTCTTGTGTGGAGAAGTCCGAGCGGAAGGTCTGCTGTGGCGCGCGAGGGTGACTTACACATAGACCTCCCTGAAGGAGCCAAAAGGAGGTTACCCTTCCGCAGTGCAAGGGGGTTACCCTTGGGGCGGGGCGAGTTGAAGGTCAGTTGGGGAGTGAGACCCGCAACTACCTGTGTGGAGAAGTCCGTGCGGAAGGTCTGCTGTGGCGCGCGAGGGCGACTTACACATAGACCTCCCTGAAGGAGCCAAAAGGGGGTTACCCTTCCGCAGCGCAAGGGGGTTACCCTTGGGGCGGGGTGAGTTGAAGGTCAGTTGGGGAATGAAACCCGTAACTACCTGTGTGGAGAAGTCTGTGCGGAAGGTCTGCTGTGGCGTGCGAGGGCGACTTACACATAGACCTCCCGAAGGAGCCAAAGGGGTTACCCTTCCGCAGCGCAAGGGGGTTACCCTTGGGGCGGGGCGAGTTGAAGGTCAGTTGGGGAATGAGACCCGCAACTACCTGTGTGGAGAAGTCCGTGCGGAAGGTCTGCTGTGGCGCGCGAGGGCGACTTACACATAGACCTCCCTGAAGGAGCCAAAAGGGGGTTACCCTTCCGCAGCGCAAGGGGGTTACCCTTGGGGCGGGGCGAGTTGAAGGTCAGTTGGGGAATGAGACCCGCAACTACCTGGCGCGACCGCAGGGGGTTTCCCTTTGTGTGGGTGCGTAAGTGAGACCTGACAAGGTCTGATGCCGTGATTTAGGCAAGTGGCCAGTCTGACCGGTTGGGTGCAGAGGGCGATGGGGAGGGCATTTGTAATGCCATATAAAGCTGCAAAAGAAGGAGAAATACACATGTATTTTATTGAATTGAAGGCGTAAGACTGGGGACTTACACGTAATATGGACGTAAGTCATCAGCATGGAAGTTGCGGGGAAGAAGACGACCATCATGGTCTTGTAGTTCATAGACTCCTGGGCGGACTTGTTTGTGAACAATATAAGGTCCGTCCCAGTTAGATAGCAAGACACCCTGTTTAGGGTCGCGAGCGGTGAGGGCAGATTTAAGCAGGGCAAGGCCCCCCTGTTGTAGTGCCTTGGGTTTGGCCCTGGCATTATGGTGAAGACTGAGCCTCTGTTTGAGGGCAAACATGCGAAGGCGAGCGCCCTTGCGTAATTCCTCGATTAAATCGAGTTTGGCGCGAAGCCCTTGAGCATTGGCTTCGTCAGTGAAGTTGATCATGCGGATCGTTGGGAGGTCTTCCTCAATAGGCAGGAGTGCGTCTGCGCCATATACCAGAAAGAAAGGCGTTTCGCCTGTTGGGGTACGCGTTGTGGTGCGATAGTCCCACAAGACACTTGGGAGTTCATCTACCCAGCGGCCTTTGGCCCCCTCAAGGCGCTTCTTGAGGCCCTCCTTGAGGGTGCGGTTGGTGACCTCAACCTGCCCATTAGACTGGGGGTGTGCTACTGGGGCAAAAAGCATGCGGACATTGTTGTCCTGGGCCCATTGTTGGACGCTGTGACTGGCAAACTGAGTGCCATTATCTGTAATAATAACACGAGGGCTGCCGTATCGGCAGACCAGATTTTTCCACAGGAACTTGATGATCTTGGCGGTAGTGATGGAGACCAGGGGTTCTACTTCGACCCATTTAGAAAAATAATCAACTACAACCACACAGAAGCGGTACTGACCTGGAGCGGTCGGCATTGGACCAATGAGATCAAGGCCCCACAGGGCAAAGGGCACTGGGTTTGTCAGTGCTGGAGATTCCGTAGATGGCAGTCGCTGGATGCGAATTGATCCGCACTGGTGGCATGTTTTGACCAGGCGGCGCGTCCTTTTCAAGGTAGGCCGGTAGTACGAAGGGCTTTGTGGACAAGTGCCTCCGCAGCAATGTGTGCGCCACCAGTTGCCTTGGTGGAGAGTATTCAAGACAGAGTGTCCCTCAAGGATGCTGAGGCATCGTTGGAGGGGTGCTGCAAATCCGCGATGCCATAACTGGTCATCAATGAGAACAAAACGGATGGCCCGTTTGCGAGCCTGCGGGTCCGTGGCGCTGGCTTTTAGCTCAGCAATAATAGTGTCCCTCTAGTCTGTGACCGGATCTTGTGTTGCCAGTGAGGCAATATCGATAGCCTCCGTAATAGAAGGGCTGGCCAGGGTGGCCATGGTGGAGGGAGTCTTTCCCTTAGATAGCATGTCTGCTATGGTGTTCTCGGAATGAGGAACGTGGATAAATATAGCCTCCTCAAAGTTGGTCCGCAAGGCGTTTACCAATTTGAGGTATTTGGTCAGGGTGGCGTCTTTGCATTCAGCGCACCCTTGGACCTGGTGAATCACCAGTTGGGAGTCGCTGTGGACATGAAGGCGGCGAATGCCTGCCCTTATGGCGAGTTTGAGCCCCGCGATGAGGGCCTCATATTCTGCAACATTATTAGTTACTTGGAATTGGAAAGAGACACGAAGAGATACTTCCATACCTAGAGGTCCGCGTAGATATACTCCCCCTGCGGGGGATCCGAGTTTGGATGAGCCATCCACGAAGATGTCCCACTCTGGGGGAATGGGTTGTGGTGCGGGGCCCTGCTCAGGGGCCGGGATGATGTCAACATCCGAGAATTCCGCATTGAAGTCGGTGAGGGCCTGGCCCTTAATTGCCTTTCTGGGCTCATAGTTGATGTTAAAGCCACCAAGCTCGATACACCATTTGGCGAGGCGCCCTGAATGTTCGGGCCGCCTCAGGATATCCTGAATTGGCAAGTCCGTTCGGACTATAATTGTGTGCCCTTGGAAGTTGGGCTTGAGCTTCCTTGCTACATACACAAGAGATAAGATAGCTTTTTGGAGAGGAGGATACCTTGTTTCCGTATCCTGAAGAGTATGACTGGTGTAGTAGACTGGCCATTGTTTGGCAGCCTCTTCCTTGATAAGGACAGAGGCGACGCTCCTGTCCAAGGTGGCGAGGTAGAGGACCAGGTCATCGCCTGGTTTAGGGCACTTGAGTGCAGGCAACTCTTGTAAGTGTTGTTTGATTGAATCATATGCCTCCTGGCATTCTTCTGTCTACTTGCAAGCTTTTTTCTTGCGAACTTGATTGAAGAAAGGTCTATAGCGATCGCTGAGTTTAGAGACGAATCGCCCCAAGGAAACTAGCTTTCCTGCTAATTGTTGAACGTCTTTGAGCCCCCTAGGGGTGCGCAAAGTGGTGATAGCTTCAATCTTTTTGGGATTCGCATGAATCCCTCCTTTGGAGATCTGGTAACGCAGAAATTTGCCCTCGCCTACGCCAAAGATACACTTCTTTGGGTTCAACCGCATATTGTACTTGCGGAAGTTGGCGAACGTTTCCTCTAAGTCCGCGAGGTGTGTGGAGGTGGCCTTGCTTTTGACCACAATGTCATCGACATAAGCCTCAAGATTTCAGCCGATTTGGTCCACAAAGACTTGATTCACAAGCCTTTGGAAAGTAGCCCCCGCATTTTTTAAGCCGAAGGGCATTCTGATATAGTGGTAGACGGCTTCGCCAGTAGTGAAGGCGGTTTTTACCGCATCCTCCGGGTCCATAAAAACTTGATGGTACCCGCTGTATGCGTCGAGGAAGGAGAAGACAGAGTGATGAACGGTTGAGTCAACCAGTTGATCGATGGAAGGCAGGGGATAGGGATCCCTTGGGCAGGCCCTATTAACCCCTTTGTAGTACACGCAAAGTCGCCACTGACCACCCTCTTTATCGGCGAGGACTATATTTGCGACCCACTCAGAGTAGTGAACCTCCTTGATTATACTTGCCTTAAGCAATTTCTGCACCTCTGTGCGTACAAAGTCCCTACGGTCAGGGCCATGCCCCTTGTTTTTTGTCTAACCGGGCTAAAGCCGGGGAGTACACTCAACTTGTGAGAAATGATAGCAGGATCCACACCTGGTAAGTCCTCAGGGGTCCAAGCGAAGATATCGCCGTTGGCATTGAGGAGATGGATGAGTGCCTGCTGGTCTTTTTCTTCAAGGTCTTTTCCGACCCGGAACTTCTTGCCAGGGGAGATTTCAACCTCCTCAAAGGCCCCAGACAAGTCAGGAGCGACTTCGCCCGCGGGTCCAGTCTCTTCCATGGGTGCCTTTCTTTTAGGCTCAAATGGCTTGGGGAGCGGGGGAGGTCCCGCTAGGGCAGAGACATAATTGCCCCTGGCCACATTTTGGTTGACAAAGATATAGGCATCCACTGCCGCAGTGTGGAAAAGCAAGGTCAGAGCCCGCACATCACAGCGTACGTGGAACTCGGTATGAGTGTGGCACCCAATGATGGCGTTGTATGGTGTGGGTAGATCCAGGACGATAAAGTCCATAAAGCTGGAGTGGCACACTTGCTTCTTTTCTTTGGTGGTCCCCATCATCATGTAGGGAAGTGTGATTGACCCTAAAGTAGGGATTTCATCCCGCCCCACTCCAAAGGTGGCCCCCTTGGCAGGTTGAATTTGTGACAAAGGCACCTTGGCCTCAACCAGAGTGTGCTTGTAGATTACGTTGGGATTCGCCCCAGTGTCCATGTAGACTCTGTCAATGTCCCATCATGCGATGCGGGCAGTGATAACCAAAGGGTCTGCATGCGGTACCGCCACCGAGGTGCCATCGCGACGATGCAGTAAGTGGGTAGAAGAGTGATTGACCTGGTAGATCTGTCTCATATGACGGCGTCTCGCCGATGCGCCTTCACATTGTGTGATTACGCTGATGTGCCCCCTCGGTGGGGGAATTTCGACCAGACCCTCTCGATCTGGATTCTGTTTGGAGCGACCCCATCTGTGGTCCCCCTGACGACGGTCCTCCTGGTTATTTTCCCGCCTGCGATCCCCATCGTCATGGAGTAAGAACTCCCTGAGTTTGCCTTGACGAGCATTTCCCCAATCATGTGTTTAAGCTCAAAACAGTCCTCAGTGTCGTGTCCCTTGTCGCGATGGTAATGACAGTACTTGGTACTAGACCTGACGATTTCCTGGGAGAGGGGGCGGGGCCACTTGGGAACCTCCCTCTTTTGTTCCAGGGCATGGAGGATGTTGGTGCGAGACTCCCTTAGTAGGGGAAGAGTGAAATACGCCCCCTCCCGGTTGGATGGCGTAGGGTACTGCCTCTGGGACCTGGAGTCCACTCGCGAGGACTGTCCCTTTGCATCTGCCGTGGCGGCCCTGGCGAGTGGTCGAGTGACCTCTTTCGTGTTCATAAACCGTGAGGCGGTGCTCAAGAACTGTTCCATGTTGGTGGGGGGGGTTGGTGTGTACGTCCACAAAGAAAAGGGTTTCCCAGCGGAGGCCCTGAATGGCCGCAAGTAAGCGGGCTTCCTCCCCCAAATTAGGGACCTGGATAGATTCTGCCTGGAAACGCTGGATATACTCCCTGAGGGGCTCATCTTTCTTTTGCCGTATTTTAAGTAGGTGTCCCGCCGTCTTGGGGGGAGGTTTAGATACCACAAAGTGGTTGGAGAAGTTGCGGGAGAGTTCCTCAAAGGAGTTAAACCGTTTATCACGGAGGGTGGTATACCAGTTGGCAGCGGCTCCCGTGAGAGTGGAGCTGAAGGCTCTACAGAGCGTGTTATCGTCCGCTCTTGCGATGGCCATCGCGGAAACGTAATGCTGGAGATGAATATCAGGGTCTGAGAGACCGTCGTAGGCGTCCAGCATAGGCTGGCGAAACTGATCGGGAAGAGGGGTTTCCAAAACCCGTTGAGTAAAAGGCTAGGTCCAGAGGTGGTCCAGACCCATCCTGGAAATATTATGAACACTGGCTCTTTCATCCCTTTTTTCCACTTCCTCTAACCATCTAGTAAGTGCGATAAGTAATGACGAAGAAGGGTCAGGGTTACTTACTTGTTGAGGTGGAGTAGCTGGTCGCTCGGGCTGATTAGTCCGTAGCGTTCCAACGATATCCAGAACGCCCCGAAGAGTGGTGGCGAGTGTTTCACGCAAGTCGAAAGCAACCGCGTCAGTGATTGTTTGCAGAACGGTCGGATCAAGGCTCGTTGGTGGAGTGTTTGGTAGTGGAGTGTTGCGCTCCCGAGTTACGTTACGGTTAACGTGGGAGGAGCCTTCCTCCGTCGAGTGAACAGAAAGTTCTCCCCGTTGTGGGGGAACGTTACTTGGAGATGGTTCCGATCGTGGATCGTTGTTCGTGTTTGTCACTGGAGGATTCCTCTGTCCCTGACGGCCGTGCCTACTTGCACTTCGGGTAGTTGGCATGGCTTACTACTTGTGGTTTGTAATATGGGTTTACGAGAAGAACTTTTTTGTTTCTTTCGTTCCCACAGACGGCGCCAAACTGATAGTCTCGTTCCTAAGGAAGGCCCGGACTCTCAGTTGATGTGGTGGAGAAGATGATGGTGTTCTTGAGACTCCAAGCTTGCTGTTTAGAGTAATCTGTAAAAGATAAGAAGAATACTCAGAAGTAGCAAGAGAGGAGTGGGGGGGCGTGTAGTAGCTTACCCAGTTTAAGGTGGACATCCCCCTATTTATAGGGAGATGCCAGGAGAAGAGCCTCCCCCAGTTGAAGCCTTGGACAGGCTGTGAGACAGGACTGACAAGTTGTCAGATGTAAGGAGATAAGTCTGTGTCAGACTGATTGGAGATAAGGCGGCTGTGATGATGAAGATCTCAGCAAACCGCCTTAGAAGATTCACCTGCAAGGGAATGTTTGGCGTACGAATCTGGTGAAGATCACTCAGGCTCGTGCAGGCCTCCTTATTGGCTAATTGATGTCAGATGACCAAGTGGTCTGTCTCCAAGTGGAGCAAGTGGCAGCCGAAGGCCTGCAAGGGGCGAAGGCCCAGATAGAATATAGCCAAATAAGGAGTGAGGGTCGCACGAACCTGAGTATAAGGGCCTTATCTGGGTGAGGCCAGTATAGGCAAGAGAGTCCTCGCGAAGGCGAGTTGAGACTGCGGGAGTAAGACCCGCGAAGGCGAGTGAGATCGCAAGGGCGAGACCTGAGACCGCGGGGGTGGCCCGCGAAGGCCTTAGAGATGCAAAGGCGAGTGTGAGACATCGCCCATACGAGACTTGAGGCCCGCGAGGGCAAGACCCCACGAAGACGGCACTGGAGACCACAAGGTTGAGACCTTGCAAAGGCGACACTGGAGACCACAAGGGTGAGACCTTGCGAAGGCGATACTGGAGACCACAAGGGTGAGACCTTGCGAAGGCGATACTGGAGACCACAAGGGTGAGACCCTTTCCAAACCCCTAGCCACTTTTATTGACTTTTCAACACATTAGATATTTATGTAATTTGTATTTTCCTCTGTTTTCCATAAAATACATTTTATGGGAAAATGAGAGTAAGTGGCCAACAATCTATTTTCTCTATAAAAGCATTTTTATGGGAAAATGAGAGTACATGGCACACTTTGTCTCCCACACCATCCCCTAAAATCTGGACCATGGTCCCCTTGTCCCATCATCTCAGCTTTCTCTCCTTCACTATAAAAGGAGCATAGTTCTTCATTTGTAAGATAGAACAAATTTGATGCTTGAGAAGCTGTAATTCCTCAAGCTTGGTTCTCCTTGAATACTACCTCCATCCGCCACCCCTTGGTGTTCTTCATCAAGAGTTTAATATCTAGTATTGCTTTGTCTTTGAGCATTGACGTGCTAGACCTTCCATCTTCCCCTTGACATATCTCAAATATTGTTCATCATTGTAGTTGAAAGGTGTTTGACGCTAAAATCTATCCATCCTCGTGTGTGACTCCTTCAAGCTAGATCAAGGCAAGTTTATGATCTCCCATGATCGTATCATCATCTCATCTAAAAGTAGCTAAATGAAGCTCAAATTTAGTTCACTACAACTAAAAGTAGCTATGTTTAGCTCCCATAAGCTTAGGTTAGTTAAAGATAAATGACTTCAGCTCATTTGAGCTAGTCTTGAATGAGAAAAATCAATTAGGGTATTTTTATCAAATTAAGGGTATTTTTGTAAAAATGCACTAATAAGCTTAAATGAGCTCAATTATGTATCATGGAACTACTTTATGTAATTCCAACCTAATTTAGTTGTAACAATCACTTTTGGCATCTTTTATCAAAGTAGGGGTATTTTGGTAAAAATGATGCATTTATGGTACAAGGTGTATGCACCTTGCACCATGAGATAATTTTATTATTGGTTACATGTGATAATGGCACCGGTATGGAGGGAATTATGAAGGATTAATTTCAATTAATCATATTTAAAGTGAATGTTACAAAGAGTTATGAAGGTAACAAATGCACATTAAGGCAATATTAAATGTGGCCTTTAATGTGTGTATTTAGACCTTTTACACCCTCTCCATATATCAATAGATGAGAAGGGCATTCATTTGTGGCCATCCCTTGACACATTATTCTTCCTCTTCTTCTCCTTCATTTCTCTAAATATTGGTGGTTGAATTCTTGCAAGTTCTTGGAGCATTAAAGTTGGAACTTCTTGTGTCTTTCAACACAATCAAGCTTCAAGGAGAGCACATCAAATCCACTGTCTCTTCTTCTCCTTGGTGTCCAAGGCCGCCACTTCTCCACTCCATTAGTGTTCATCGTCAATCTTCAAGCCTTAAGGAAGGAGCATACGTAAGGAAGGAGCAAGGATTAAAATCCTTAAGCAGTTTTTCAATTTGTGCAAGGTAAACATCTTCTCCTCTTAATATCGTGTTTAGATCTTCATCTTCATCATCCCCTCTTGCTGGATTTCTTGGTTTGATGGCATGATTTGATGAAAATATATATATCACGCTTCTTATGAAAGAAACCTTGAATGTATGTTTGATAAAATGGAGCATTACACTTGTTTGAGAAAGATTAACGTGAAAAGCATGTTAAGTGCTAGTACCGGGATTAGTGAATTTTGTGTGGCTCGAGACTTTTAATTAAACACGTGAAGCATGATTTGTGTGTGATATGAAGTCACGAGGGTTGTGTTCGAATTTCGTTCCGATCGGAGAAGCGGTTTGAAAGTTGCAATTTTCGGGTTGGACTAAATTGCAACTTTTGGAAATTTGGGGGCAAAAGTGGAAAAATAAAAAAATATTGCACAATAATTCGAAACGAAGAGATGAGGTCGGCTATTAAGGGAGAGATAAGGGACACTTGTCCTAATATTAAAAGAGATGGAAAAGAAATGAGGTAGGAAAAAGAAAAAAACATAAAAGCATAGAAAAATGGCCAAAAGGCCATTTTCTTCTTCCTAACTCCTCTCTGTCGAAAGTTTCAGCCATTTTTGCGCCAAGTGATCTCCAAAATTGATCTTCTCAAATACTCGAAGAAGCTTCGAGGTAAGCATATCAAATTGATCCTTGTGATAAGTTATGAAGTTCCTACGGATTAGATTTTGTAAATTCAGCTCTGTTTGGAAACCGTGAGCTTCTGAAATTCCTACATAATTATGGAACTACACCTTTGGTTGATTTTATGATTCCTAAACCTTCTTTGCATCTTCTATTACGCCTTTTGTGTCAGGAGTGTGAGCTGAATCTTTACAGAAGTACTTTCGAAATCCTTTTCTAATTTCCTGCACGAAAGCTCAACTTCAGTTCTGTGAGAAGGTATGAGTATATTATTGATCAGGGCAGAGAGTTAAATCTTTTGTACGGTTCAGATTTTGCTGAAAAGGCTTTATGTGAAAGTCATTTTTTCCTGCATATGCCACATTATTGGCGCCATTTCTGTGGGTGGATTTGATGAATTCTGAGTGTGTATTCGTATTCTGTGGATCAATTGTGTACAGGGAGTGGTCAGAAACGCAGCCGAAACTTTGCCAAAATTTGCACCGAGATGGCTGAACGGGAATTTTGATTCGGACTCGTGTGAAAGGTAAGGGTTTAGTGTGTATCTGGGTACTGCATTTTGGAGTACATTATAGAATGCGTATCGGAGTATATTGAGGCTAAGTTTGGTTTGAGGTTGCCCCGGCGACGCCAAACCTAGTCATATGGTATAAGCATTGGTGTGCAGGTCACGGGATCAGCATTGAGGATGTGTATCTACACCTAAATGGTGTAAGTCTGTGTGATACACCTTTAAGGTGTTTGTGATATGACGGTGGGGATCATGACCCCGAGCTGGCCATGCTCTTGTGTGTGATTATATGTGTGCCTCGGCTAAGGCCGGGAAGACCGTCATTGTGCCTAACTACATCATAATCCGTTGTTTGACTTGCATTGCATTTGGTTGAATCTGCATTGGTTGAGCATGTGTATGCAATTATATAAATATGTATATTCTTGTATATCTGCGTTTTTCTTTGGTTGCAGGTTTCTTGTACATCAAGAAAACCATGCTTATACCTCAGCCCTTACTAAGTTCTCTGTGAGGACTTACCCCTTATTTTATCATTTCAGGAGGATCTGACAAGCAACCCGCTGAATAGAGTTCGGGGGTTGATTTTGTGTTGTGACATTTCAGGTACATTTGTGTGTGTTCCGATGAGTTTCGGATTCCGTTTTGTGTGTGTGTGGATAAGGGGTAAGGTCCATTGTGTGTGATTCAGTGTGATACGGGTGTGACGGGGTTTTCTGATATGTGTATTCAGTTCCGGGTTTTGTTCCGATATGTGTCAATGCATTCAGTTATGAGATTCAGTTATTATATGAGCACCATGGTTTTCTGACGGTTAAACTTTCTTGTGTGTGTAGCAGCAACAGTATCTATACGTCGAGGACTTAGATTGGACCTCAGAGCGTCACCCGTCGCACGTTCTGTATGTATTCCAAAATAGATATTTTTACGGCTCTGTATAGTGTAGATGGGATGTATACATGTAGTAGTATTATATTCTGAATTTTTGCTGGAAACCATACGTGTTCGGTGGTTGTGTGCATGTGTTTGTGGTATCGGATGTGTGCTGGATTTTAGTTACGAGCATGAGAATGTGTTGTGAAGCGTTTTGTTTGGGATGTGTGAAAATGTGTATGTGTGCATTATTTGTGCATTTTGTGGCATTGGTGTTCGACTCTGTGTCCAGCATGTGTAAAAAATGAAATTATGCGTCATGTATGAGGTTTCTGTGGACGAAATTTTTTAAGATGGCCTGTGGGGCCCACATGGTCGCAATTGGTCCGTGGGGCCCACGCGACCCACCTGGAAAACGTGATGCGTGTGTAATCTGTTACCCTAATTGAGTATGGTTAGGTGTTAATAAACATCGTAATCACTGTGTGCTTCCGTGGGGTATCTTTTCTTAGATTGGACGCTATTATATGATGCATTTGCATTTACATATACAGAGCCAATTGGAATACTATTGCTTGCTAGTTCTGGGTGTTTAACCGTTATATATGTGTTCTTTGGTTTTCTTTTGAATTATTCAGAAATATGGTGGATACACGCATAAGAAGAGAACAGGATCAGGAGAGGTGGGATAGAGATCCTGAGCCTTAGCAGATTGTGCAGCAGGTAACGGGTCCAGCACCACAGATTCTCCCGGCACAGGTTCCTCCGGATTTGATGCAGGTCCTTGAGCAGATCAGGGATACTTTGGCATTGCTGCTACCTGGTACATCACAGGCAGGGCCATCAGCTCAGGGACATTTGGTTGAGCAACAACAGCCCGTGGATGTGAGTAGTGTGAGGCCTAATGAGCCACACACTGTGACAAATGACAACTTTCCTGTGTGCAGAGATGTGAGGGAAGAGACTCGACATGAGGATGTGAGCACGGACGAGGAGAGGCGACACCCTCAGGTTAGGAGGGTGCGTTCTGAGGTTGGTCATGTCGCCCGACATGATCGCGCTGATCATGATCACTCCCGGGACAGTGTGCAGGGCCGACATCGCAGACGACACCAGGAGGAGGATCAGGATGTGGATGAGTCATCACATCGGTCTAGGAGGTGCAGAGAGGGAGATGAGCGGCCGAGTAAGATACTTGAGAGATTCCAGCGTGTAGCTCCCCCAAGGTTTAATGGTAAAGGTGGTCCTGAGGCTGCGAAGATCTGGTATAACCGGATCAATTCCATGTTTGAGCGGTTGGAGTTTCCTCTTACCAAGATGGTATCTCTGGCCACTTATAATCTGGAGGGTCGGGCCGTCATCTGGTGGGAGAGTGTCAGGAACAGGCATCGGGCTGAGCTAGCTGCGAGAGGAGAGCCCGATACTGATATGACGTGGGATGTGTTTAGCCGGCTATTCCATGAGCAGTATGTTGGAGATGCAGTCCGAGATCTGCGACAGACTCAGTTTGACGACTTGGTATAGGGCAACATGAGTGTGTTGGAGTATGAGCACGAGTTTGATCGATTAGTTCGGTATGTTCCGCAGTATTACGGGATGGAGGAGCAGAAGGCTAAGAGATTCATACGGGGACTGCGCCCTGATATCCGAGTGGCATTACGACCGCTGGGCATTACTACTCTACATGAGGCGACACAGAAGGCCCAGCTCATCGAGCAGGAGGAGACTGAGAGCAGGCAGACACCATACCGACCTCCAGAGGGTAGGAGAGGTACGGGTCCACGGAGGTTTCCCCGCAACACCGGGAAGGCTCCTATTGGCAGTACGAGTATGAGAGGGAAAGGAGTAGCACCCACATCTGCTGTGTGCCCGACTTGTGGGACGTCTCATCCGGGTAGGCCGTGCTACAGAGAGACGAACAGATGCTTGAAGTGTGGATCCGCCGACCACTGGATTCGGGACTGTTCGCTGGTTGTGCCGAGGAGAGATTTCGGAAACTGGCCGAGGGCCTAGTATAGAGCGCCTGCAGGACGAGGAGCACTGCAGAGTGGTGCTAGACAGCAGCCGCAACAGCCACGACATCCACCCCCTCCGCCACCGCCACAGAGGGGTTGAAGGGTATTCCAGATCGAGAGAGGTGAGCCGGCATAGCAGGGAGCACTGAGAGGTACCTTACTTCTGAATGATATGCCTGTGAATGTTCTGTTTGATACGGGTGCTTCTATATCTATTATTGCACAAAAGTATGTTATGTCTCGATATTTATCTACCTGTTCTATGCCTCATATCTCATTGATTAAAACTGCTGGGAGTCAGTGTTTGTTTTCAAATGAGATAATCAGGGATTGTGTGATTACATTGGGAAAGCATCTGATTCCCATGGATTTGCTTGTGTTGGATATTTCACGGTATGATGTGGTTTTGGGTATGGATTGGTTATCTCGAAATTGTGTGCAGATAGATTGTACAAAGAGAGAGATTGTGTTATCTTCTGGTGAGACACTTCCTTTATGTACTTCTTCTGGATGTATGTCCGAGATGCATAGTCTGGAATTAGAGATTCTGGACGAGATACTTGTGATTGATGAGGATGAGTATTTCGGTCTGAACTCATGTGATATCAGGGATGTGTTGGATCAGATATCCGTTGTGCGATATTTTCCGTAGGTATTTCCCGAGGATTTGCCAAGTATGCCGCTAGAGCGTGAGATTGTGTTTGAGATTCTGCTTCAGCCAGAATTTGCTCCTATATCTGTTCCCCTACCGCATGCCGATTTCAGAGATGAATGAACTCAAGAAGCAGCTTGATGAGTTGCTTGCGAAAGGGTTCATTTGACCAAGCACTTCTCCGTGGGGTGCTCCAGTGTTATTTGTGAAAAAGAAGGATGGGACATTGAGATTGTGTATTGATTATCGGAAGCTAAATTCAATAACTATGAAAAACAGGTATCCTTTACCCATAATTGATGGCATGTTTAATCAATTGAAGGGAGCGAAGAGTTTTTCAAAGATAGATATGAGATCGGGATACTTTCAGCTCCGGGTAAAGGAAGAGGATATTCCGAACACAGCTTTCCGAACCAGGTATGGACACTACGTGTATACGGTTATGCCATTCGGCTTGACTAATGCTCTAGCGGCATTCATGGATATGATGAACCGGGTGTTCCGACCATATCTGGATCAATTTGTGATTGTGTTTATTGATGACATTTTGATATATTCGAAGGATGAGGATGAGCATCAGGATCATCTTCGGATTGTTCTGCAGACATTGTGGGATCAACGGGTATATGCTAAGTTCTCCAAATGTCAGTTTTGGATTCGGGAGGTGCCATTTCTTGGACACATCATCAGAGAGAGTGGTGTTTTAGTGGATCCCAAGAAGGTGAAGGTTGTGCAGGATTGGAAGCAACCAATGAATGTGCGAGAGATCAGGAGCTTCCTCGAATTAGCAAGCTATTATCAGAGATTTGTACCGGGATTTTCTGTGTTAGCTTCACCCCTTACTCAGTTGACTCGGAAGGGGTGAGGATTTGTTTGGTCCGAGGATTGTGAGCACAGTTTTCAAGAGTTGAAGAATAGGCTGACTAACACACCTTTTCTGATGCTACCAGATTCGAGTGTGCCATATGCGATTTATACAGATGCTTCCAGATCTGAACTTGGATGTGTGCTCATGCAGGGCCGAAATTTAATTGCTTATGGATTGAGACAGCTTTGACCACATGAGCAAAACTATCCGACCCATGACTTGGAGTTAGCAACGGTGATCTACGCGCTTAAGCAGTGGCGACACTATTTACTGGGTAACAGGTTTCAGATATTCACTAATCATAAAAGTCTGAAATACTTCTTTACTCAGAAAGATTTGAATATGAGACAGCGTAGATGGTTGGAGTACATGAAGGACTATGACTGTAGCATTGAGTACACCACTAGAAAGGGGAATTCTGTGGCAGATGCACTAAGTCGGAAATACACCGGCTTAGTAAAGGGCGGAAATAGTGATGACAGAATTGATGAGAATGACTTGATGTGTTTGTGGCGTACATGGGAGCGATGGGAGCATGCTCAGCTGTGCACTTTGACTATTCAATCGGGTTGGCTAGATAAAGTGTGAGATGTGCAGAAAAGTGATCCAACATTGAAGAAGATATCTGGAGAAGCAAAGGGAGCAATACACCCATCTTTTGAGTACAAGCAGGGTCTGTTATATTTCAGAGATCGACTGTATGTGCCGAACAACCCGACAATTCGAGATGAGATTCTTGAGGAGGCCCATGCGAGCAGTTTGAGTGTGCACCCAGGAAGTGAGAGGATGTATCACGACTTGAGATCTCACTTCTGGTGGCGGGGCATGCGAAGGGACATTGCTACATATGTCTCTAAGTGTGCCACATGTCAGAGAGTAAAGGCTGAACATCAGAGACCCGCGGGGACGTTGCAGACACAACCTATTCCGTTTCGAAAGTGGGGTAACATCACCATGGATTTTCTGACAGGAATGCCTTTGACCCGATCACGTCATGACACTATCTGGGTCATTGTAAATCGATTGACAAAGTGTGCTCATTTTATGCCTATGAGGATTACAGATTCCCTGGAGAAGCTAGCTCAGCTATATATGGCCGACGCTATGTGACACCCCACTGTTGGGCAAAGGCTTTCGATAGAGTTGATCTGGGTCCTGAATTAATTGAGAAAATGACAAATAAGATCAAAAAGATTCAGGAGCGCATGAAGACCGCCAACGACAAGACTACTTCTTATGTTAATAAGCGGAGACGTGATCTGGAGTTCGATGTTGGAGATAAGGTGAGGCTTAAGGTAGCACCGGCCCGAGGAACTATCAGATTCGGAAAGAGAGGGAAGTTAGCTCCGTGATATGTGGGTCCGTATGACATTCTGGAGCGAGTGGGCAAGGTATCCTACAGGCTAGCTTTGCCACCGAGTATGTCAGCAGTGCACAATGTGTTTCAGGTGAGCATGCTGAAAAAGTGTATTCTAGATCCGATTCAGACGATTGCAGTAGAGGATGTACAACTAGAGCCGGATTTGTCGTACCAAGAGTTACCTATGGCTATTCTAGGACAGGATGTGTGGAAGCTTCGAAGTAAGCTTATCCCGATGATCCGAGTTCAGTGGTACCATCATTCTGAGCACGAGGCAACCTGGGAGGTAGAGCAGGATATGATGGAGCGCTACCCAGATCAGTATCAGAGACTTAAGACTTCCTTGGAGGACCAAGGGTCTTAAGGGGGGAGGAATGTTACCAATGCCCGGTAAGTGCGTAAGTTAATTACATGCTTAAGTGCTAATACCGGGATTAGTTAATTTTGTGTGGCTCGGGACTCTTAATTAAACATGTGAAGCATGATTTGTGTGTGATATGAAGTTCCGAGGGTTGTGTTCGAATTTTGTTCTGATCGGAGAAGCGGTTTGAAAGTTGCAATTTTCGTGTTGGACTAAATTGCATCTTTTAAAATTTTGGGGGCTAAAGTGGAAAAAGAAAAAAATTGCACGATAATTGGAAAGGAAGAGATGAGGTCAGCCATTAAGGGAGAGATAAGGGACACTTGTCCTAATATTAAAAGAGATGGAAAAGAAATGAGAATGGAAAAAGAAAAAAAAATATAAAAGCATGGAAAAATGGCCAAAAGGCCATTTTCTTCTTCCTAGCTCCTCTCTGCCGAAAGTTTCAGCCATTTTTTCGCCAAGTGAGCTCCAAAATTGATCTTCTCAAATACTCGAAGAAGCTTCGAGGTAAGCATATCAAACTGATCCTTGTGATAAGTTATGAAGTTCCTACGGATCAAATTTTGTAAATTCAGCTCTGTTTGGAAACCGCGAGCTTCTGAAATTCCTACATAATTATGGAACTACACCTTTGGTTGATTTTATGATTCCTAAACCTTCCTTGCATCTTCTATTACGCCTTTTGTGTCAGGAGTGCGAGCTGAATCTTTGCAGAAGTACTACCGAAATCCTTTTCTAATTTTCTGCATGGAAACTCAACTTCAGTTCTGTGAGAAGGTATAGGTATATTATTGATCAGGGCAGAGAGTTAAATCTTTTGTATGGTTCAGATTTTGCTGAGAAGGTATAGGTATATTATTGATCAGTACTGTAAGGGTTTAACTTCTCTCGTTATACATTCTGGGAAGCATATCATGTATATCGGGGTTAGTTGAAGCGGGTTCCGGGTTGAGGACGGGTGTTCGGTGATCTCTGGGCGAGTTACATGGTAAGGTACATGTATGCAGGTTCAAGGCCCGGGATGGTCTCGAAGACCTCGGGTTCTTCTTCGGTATACTATATCTGCACTGGGTGCTGATATTTTGTGTATACCTTGCGGTATACTCTGTCTGTTGTATACCCTGCGGTATACTCTGTTTATGACCCTACAAGAGTGGGGATCGCGACCCCGGCTGGTACCATGCCTCTGTTAGCTTCGGCTTCTGACCTCTTGGAGAGGGCTGTCGTTCTGTTTATTTGCTTTCATGGGTCTCTGGCAGTTTTAACCGCGTTCTTAGGGACTGTTTATTATTTATGTCTATATCTGTTGCATATATTCTTGTGTTTTGTTTTTTCCTTGTTTTGCAGGTACTCGCGCACTTAGCTCACTTTATGCAAACTGTACCTTACCTCAGCCCTTACTGGGTCCTTCCGAGGACTCACCCATTCTGTTTACCACCTTTCAGGTATACCTGACAAGCAGCCATAGGACTAGAGTTTCGTAATGCTTTCTGTACTGTGATCAGGTATCTGCAGTTCCGACACGGAACTTCTGTTAAGTTATAGGGGTAGTCTTGGTAGAGTTTATAGTCTACTTTCTGACTTCTGGATTTATGCTAAATATAGCATATGGGTTTTCTCACAGTTAACTTGTCTCTCTTCTGTTTGTGTGTTAGCAGCAGCAACGGTACTTGCGGGGATCTTCTGATCTCAGAGTTTCTCCTAGATCCCGCACGTAGGTATTCTGGGGTTTTCCCTTGTCGGCTCTGTAGGTGTATATGCATGCATGTCATTTGTTGGATCATGCTATGCATCTTAGATACATTCTTAAGGCCGAATTGAAGGGAAGGGGATTTTGGTAATTACGGTGTGTTTCGGGGGTGTTTTGATGGTGAAATGATATTGGGAATTGAAGTAAGTAACAAACGATGTTTAGAATTTCATTTTCTGAATTTGTGAACGTAACTGTGAAACTCGACATGCTTGCCTGCTTAGTTAAATTTGGAAAAGCGTGTTTTAAATACTTGGTTGTGCATGTTTGAGTATAAACATCAATATGTTCTAGTTCGGTCTGAGAATTCGAGCTTTCTATAAAATTTTGCGGGAAACTGCGGGAATGTGCGGGATTAGTTCCCGGGGGTTTGGATTGGTGATTTCTGATTTCTATGCGGTTGTTCAGCTTGAATCAACAGTTGTAGAGTACTGCGGGACTTCGGAAGTCACACTACCGCGCTTCGGGATTTTCCCGGGATTCTTCTGCGGATCGGTAATAGTACGGTAAGGGTTCAACTTCTCTCGTTATACATTCTGAGAGGGATATCATGTATATCGGGGTTTGTTGAAGTGGGTTCCAGGTTGAGGACGGGTGTTGAATGATCTCGGGGCCAGTTATATGGTAAGGTACAGGTATGCAGGTTCAAGACCCGGGATGGTCTCGGAGACCTCGGGTTCTTCTTCGGTATTCTATATCTGCACTGGGTGTTGATATTCTGTATATACCTTACGGTATATTCTGTCTGCTGTATACCCTACGGTATACTCTGTTTATGACCCTACGACAGTGGGGATCGCGACTACGGCTGGTACAATGCCTCTGTTAGCTTCGGCTTCTCACCTTTTGGAGAGGGCTGTCGTTCTGTTTATTTGCTTTCATGGTTCTCTGGCGGTCTTAACCGCGTCCTTCGGGACTCTATCTTACCTCGTCCTTCAGGACTCTGTCTAACAGCGTCCTTCGGAACTCAGTCTAACCGCGTCCTTTGGGACTCTGTTTATTAATTATGGTTATATCTGTTTGTATATATATGTTCTTGTGTTTTTGTGTTTTCTTTGTTTTGTAGGTAACCGCGCACTTAGCTTGCTTATTGCAACTGTACCTTACCTCAGCCCTTATTGGGTCCTCCCGGGGACTCACCCCTTCTGTTTACCACCTTTCAGGTCTACCTGACAAGCAGCCAGCGAACTAGAGTTTCGTGGTGCTTTCTGTACTGTGATCAGGTATCTGCAGTTCCGACACGGAACTTCTGTTAAGTTATAGGGATAGTCTCGGTAGAGGTTATTGTCTACTTTCTGACTTATGGATTTATGCTGAGTATAACATATGGGTTTTCTCACAGTTAACTTGACTCTCTCTTTTGTTTGTGTTTTAGCAGCAGTAGCGATACTTGCGGGAATCTTCTGATCTCGGAGTTTCTCCTAAATCCCGCACGTAGGTATTCTGGGGTTTTCCCTTGTCGGCAATGTAGGTGTATATGCATGCATGCCATTTGTCTGATCATGCTATGTATCTTAGATACATTCTGCTTCTGTATACATATCCTGGATATTCTGTATGACCGGGGACTTGCTAATGTCAGTAGAGGGCGAGACCCGTGATATGATCACATTTTGACATGCTAGACATATTCTGTATCGGTATGATTCTGTTGTGCATATGTATGATGATGATTGAATACTCGCCCATTTCAGTGAGGGCGAGGCTCATCTCGATGTTATCCATGAACTGCATGTTTGGTGATGGTGGAGTGCTCGCCTAGTTCAGTGGGGCAAGGCTCGCCATGGATAGCTAAGATTTATACTGTATACTTGCCATGTATGAGTTTTGCAGGTTGTGGGTCGAAAAATGACCGAAAAATATAAGCGTGTAACTCTATCTGCATACTCCGAGAGCAAAGCGTTCTCAGGCACCAGGCCCTCGAGACCGAGACTTTGCAGGCCGGGTCACGAGACCACGAAACGTAGAGGGTCTCAGTTGGACCGACCGCTTCCTTTTACAAGGCTTCCCGTGACAACTTGGTATTAGAGAAGGTCGGGTTTGACCGCATCGGTCACCCGAGAGGACAGAGTATGACCAGTCCCGGGGTGGACTTTTGAGGCAAGTATACTAGTCCATGACTAGACTTCTGGGGCAGGAACAACTAGTTCGGGTGTGAATGGGTGGTTTAAAGTTGTTAGGAATTGAAGTAGGTAACAAACGATGTTTGGAACTTCGTTTTCTGAATTTGTGAATGTAACCGTGAAACTCGACGTGCTAGCTTGCCTGCTTAAATTTGGAAAAGTATGATTTAAAATGCTTAGTTATGCATGTTTGAGTATAAACAACTATGTTCCAGCTCGGTTTGAAAATTCGAGCTTTCTGTGAAGTTTTGCGAGAAAGTGCGGGATGTTACAGTCACCCCGAGCGGGTGGTGACTTATGTGTATCCCGGGGCTCCGTTCCAAACATGCGAGGCATGTTTTCTGTTGGTCAGATAGCTCCCGGCTCTTTTCTAGGTAACATTCTCGAGAATGCTTACATATTCGAGGTCGCACGAGTTCCACGCATCTTTCCGCGGAAAATATTTTTCGGGATCGGGATGTACATTCTCGGGCGACACTCGGGGCTTTTAATTAAACATGTGAAGCATGATTTGTGTGTGATACGATCTCTCAAGGGTTGTGGTCAGATTTCATTCCGATCGGAGAAGCGGTTTGAAAGTTGCAATTTTTCGGGTTGGACTAAATGACAACTTTTGAAAGTTTGGGGGCCAAAATGTAAAGAGAGAAATATTTTGCACAATGATTTGAAAAGGACTAAATCCCGGCACCTTTTATTTTTCCCATTTCCTTCCTTGTTGCCGCCTCATGCTTGTCTTCTTTCAATCATTTTGTAAAATAATTCCTTTTTACACTTTGGCCCCCAAACTTTCTGACGCGAAACCGACAAGTGATCTAGATGCACCCATGTGCAACCTTGAGGATCCAAGAGCTCACATGCCAAAAGAAGACGTCATTGGCTTTTATGACACTTCCACCTTCAATGGACCTATGACAAGGAGTCAAACCAAGAAGGCTAAGGACGCTCTCAACCTGTTGATGCACAGTTTTCAAAGTGTGAGGAGCAAAGTGAAGATATCCACAAAGATGAAGGAAAAGTGCAAGCACTCCTCAATTTGGGCCAACCCAATTCTCAAATTGTGCAAACAATTTTCAACATTTCGGTTTGGGCTCAACCAAATGACAATTTGGCCCAAGTGCATGGTTCACGAAATTCTCAACCTGTTGAGTTTCCAGCTGGCGCACTTCAAAGGCTTCCAACCGTTCACTTCTTATCAATGACGAACTTCAGCAACCTTGAGGACTCAAGAGTCATCCAAAATCATCTAGAAACCATTGGTGAAGAAGGAGTTACAAGCCTTGAAGCCCCTCCATCAAGAGCACTTATATGATGGTCATTTACTTCTCATTTATTTGGCCAAAACTCATCCCTCATCTTCTAGCTCGAATTTTTATCATTTTATTTCAGTTTTTAGAGTTGTTTTGGCTAGGTCTACTCATTAGCTAGCCTAGAATAATTTTTAGAAATAATTATTTTAAATTCCCATATTTACATCTCCTTTAATTTCTATCATTAAGAATGGAGATGAAGGGACTTGTCAATGGATTTAGAATTCCAACTTCTTTGTCCTATAAAAGGAGGTCTAGGTGTTATTTGCAAGACAATTCAATCATCAAATATATTATACCTTTTTCCTTGAAATTGAGAGTGATTCTCTTTTCAACCTATCTACATTTTCCACTCAATTCTTGTTAAGTTTTCTTTACAAGTCTACTAAGACCAATATTGTCTTCTCATTGGAAGAAGGAGGTGTTGGCCCCATCATCATTCCCCCCAATTTTGGCAACGAAGGCTTTCTTTGTCTTGGACCTTTTTCGGTATCAAGAAGGAGGAGTCGCCAAAGGCATCACACCATCTTTGCCTGGGCAAGGATCCAGGAGGAGTTGGCGGCCATATCCGTTTGTTTCACAAGCTTCCGCATCATTTTGCTTTATGCATTTCGGATCTGTCAACCTGTTGACATTTCCGCCTCATCAATCATACCTACCCCGTGTTGCTCCTTTGTTGGCTAGATCTGCTTCTCGTGTTCCAGGATACCTTCCCGGAATCACATCAATTGGTATCAGAGCATTCTGACAACCACATCAATTGGTATCAGAGCATTCTGACAACCACATCAATTGGTATCAGAGCCACTTGCTCAACAAGGAGAAGTTTTTCTACCCTTTTCTTTTTATTTCGCAACATATATCATTTTTGTTATCATTGTTTTTTTCTTGGTGGTTCTTTCCATTTTTAATTTCTTGTTCAGTGTTGTGCAATCTGCATAGAAAAAAGAAAAAAATCGCACCTTATTTGCATTGAAAAAAAAATCTGACATTGGTTCAACCTGTTTACAGATTGCAGAAAAGACAATTTGAAGAATTCTTGGAACAATTTTCAAACAAAGGGCAAGAAAAAGAACAACCTCAGAGCCTTTTCAAACATGTTCTTTCAAAAGTTGCGGAATATCCTTTTCCAAAACCCACAAAAGAACCGTTTTGCAAAAAGTAACAACACTTCCCTCAACCTGTTGAGGTTTGTTTGATGTTTTATTTTATTGTGTCTTTTGTGTCTTGTTTTGAATAAGTTTTAAATAATTTTTTAGCAATAAAAAGTTGCTAGGTTTATAAAGAGAATATGTGAGTTTTTGAGAGAAAAAAATGGCTGATGAAGCATTGCTAGAACAATTTCAAAAAATGTTGCAGGAATAAGTTGCTCCAACAAATGAAAGACTTATTCGATTCGAGAATGGTCAAAAAGCAGAAAAGCCTCATGGCCAAGGATGTTTAAAACGCCTTCAAACCATTGTCCAAGACACTAAATGTGTTGAAGACTACCATAAAGAGATGGAGGCAGCCCTTCTTAAGGCATGTATGGTTGAGAAATGTGAAGTGAAAATGTCTAGGTTCATCCATGGACTTAAACCTGAAATTGTGGAGATTTTGCAATTATGTGAGTACAATAATTTTCATGAGTTGTTGCAAAAAGCCATCAGAATTGAAAGAAAGCTTGAGTGAGGCAACACTTCCGTCAAGGTTCGACGACGTAACATTTTACCAAAAGCTCCACAAAGATTCCGACCATCACCACCAAAAGGTACCCCTTCTAAACCTTCCATTTCTATAAGTTCCACTTCCCAAGACCATTTCAAAAATCATACAAATTTTAAATTATGTCATGAGATTGAATTTCTGGAATTAATGACCATGAGAAATGAAGATAGCAAAAGTACTCAACTTTGTTGAAGACAAATGTGCACAACATGTTTCCGAAGAAGAATTGGCCTTTCCAATTGAAGGTACTTTGATGACAGCAAGAAAAGTTCAACTTGTGCAAGCGAATCCTCCAGCTTCTCAAGAAGATACTCCTCTTCATTCAAGAGCGCGTGTTGTTGGTGTGACCAATTAATACACAGCTCAACCTGTTGACAACGTTATTTGTGGTGCCTTTAGCCCAACAATAAACCCATGACAATAAGATCCACCTTGAGTGAGACCCGGGGTAATATAGGTAAACACATGGGAAACATTGAAAATAAAATGAAATCCCAAGTGGATTTGCAAGAGTCAAGTGTCTTTTGGGATGGTGAGGGAATAACTAGGAAAAGAGAGATGAGTGCTTGAGAGAAAATGGTGAGCAAAAGACCCAAGTTGTCTTATCAAAAGAAAGAGTTGAGTGCTTCAAGTGGAAAAATAATGAGTTTGAGAAAATACAAGAGCCACCTCCACTTTCTCAACGTGCTGAATCAGAGAGTACCTTGCCTCCAACAATCCGAAATGATTTACTAACGTTTAGTGAATTGCAAGTTTGTTCTTGTTTAATGTTTGTGCAGGAGAATGATGATGTTCAAGAAGGTAAGAACATCAACCTTAAGGAAGAGCAAGAAGTTGTGGTTGAAGTACCACTTGTGCCACCTTTGGAAATTGTGTCTACAATTGTCCAAAATGTTGAAAATCAAGGTGAAGACTGTTGGTTTGAAACATTATCCATGAAGGAAGAAGAACCACATCAAGAGGAAACATCAATTTTGAGGGATGGTATTTTTTCTCTTTATTCAAATGATTTATTTGTTAAAAATAATTATTTGAGTATTGAATTACTTGGTGTTGAAAAATCTGGAACTATTCATGAAATTATTCCATTGAATGATTTATGTTCTAGTTTAGGATTTGTTCAGTCTTTTATTCAACCCGTTGAATATGTTGACCCATACGCTTCATTGTCATTGCCTTATGTCAATGGGAGAAATGTTGTCAAGCATGCTTTGTTTTCACCATCTATTATTGCAAGAGATGAAAGCAAATTTGTTGCTAATTCTTGTCTAACGAATTCTCAATGTGTTGACCGTGACTTGAAAATTGCACCATTCAATTGGTCATACATAGATGTTAAACATGTTGAATATTCTGGGAATAAGTTGGACAATGCTAGAATTTGTGTTGAATTCAACTTTGATCATGAATTCTTTTTATGTGTCAAAATTGATGGCACATGCTTGATGAAGTTGAATGAAATGATTGAAAGAACAATATTTGTGTTTGACCCGGGTGTATGTTTGAGTCATCTCAACGTGTTGAGTAAGCATAAGCAAAATTTCTTTCAAAGTCCATTGCTTGAAAGTGGTGAAGTTTTACCTACTACCATGTTTCGAATTGAGTTGATTGAGAATAGTAATGATCTACAATGTACTTGTTTCAAATTAAATTCGCGATGTGATGATTTGATATTGAATGATTACCATGCTACTATTGACATGTCATTGAGTGAAAAATTCAAGGTGATTGAATTATTTGCATACTTTAAAGATGCTTATATGTGTTATGGTTTAATAAGACAATTTTGGACCATCTTTGCAATTGTATTAAAATTTTTTATTTCAATCATTAAAATTGCTAATTTGGTCCTCGAGAAAGGCCTACTCACTTTTTGTAGGTACAAAGGTTTCATCTTTGATGATTCGAACCTTAGGCATGAAGTTGTTTACATCCAAGGAAAGTTACTTCATAATTTTTCAAGATACAAGTCCCTTGAAAATTTCTAGAGGGCTACCAAGGAAGTAATTTGTTTCTCAACTTTTTATGCATTGGATGTACATGTTCGGAATTGCTTCATCTAACCTCGTATATTTTTCTGTTATAGAACATTATGATTCGAGGTCGAATCATTTTCAAGAGGGAGGGAATGACGCGAAACCGACAAGTGATCTAGATGCATCCATGTGCAACCTTGAGGATCCAAGAGCTCACATGCCAAAAGAAGACGTCATTGGCTTTTATGACACTTCCACCTTCAATGGACCTATGACAAGGAGTCAAACCAAGAAGGCTAAGGACGCTCTCAACCTGTTGATGCACGGTTTTGCAAAGTGTGAGGACAAAGTGAAGATATCCACAAAGATGAAGGAAAAGTGCAAGCACTCCTCAATTTGGGCCAACCCAATTCTCAAATTGTGCAAACAATTTTCAACATTTCGGTTTGGGCTCAACCAAATGACAATTTGGCCCAAGTGCATGGTTCACGAATTTCTCAACCTGTTGAGTTTCCAGCTGGCGCACTTCAAAGGCTTCCAACCGTTCACTTCTTATCAATGACGAACTTCAGCAACCTTGAGGACTCAAGAGTCATCCAAAATCATCTAGAAACCATTGGTGAAGAAGGAGTTACAAGCCTTGAAGCCCCTCCATCAAGAGCACTTAAATGAGGGACATTTACTTCTCATTTATTTGGCCAAAACTCATCCCTCATCTTCTAACTCGAATTTTTATCATTTTATTTCAGTTTTCAGAGTTGTTTTGGCTAGGTCTACTCATTAGCTAGCCTAGAATAATTTTTAGAAATAATTATTTTAAATTCCCATATTTACATCTCCTTTAATTTCCATCATTAAGAATGGAGATGAAGGGACTTGTCAATGGATTTAGAATTCCAACTTCCTTGTCCTATAAAAGGAGGTCTAGGTGTTATTTGCAAGACAATTCAATCATCAAATATATTATACATTTTCCTTGAAATTGAGAGTGATTCTCTTTTCAACCTATCTACATATTCCACTCAATTCTTGTTAAGTTTTCTTTACAAGTCTACTAAGACCAATATTGTCTTCTCATTGAAAGAAGGAGGTGTTGACCCCATCATCATTCCCCTCAATTTTGGCAACAAAGGCTTTCTTTGTCTTGGACCTTTTTTCAGTATCAAGGAGGAGTCACCAAAGGCATCACACCATCTTTGCCTGGGCAAGGATCCAGGAGGAGTTGGCGGCCATATCCGTTCGTTTCACAAGCTTCCGCATCGTTTTGCTTTGTGCATTTCGGATCTGTCAACCTGTTGACATTTCCGCCTCATCAATCATACCTACCCCGTGTTGCTCCTTTGTTGGCTAGATCTGCTCCTCGTGTTCCAGGATACCCTCCCGGAATCACATCAATTGGTATCAGAGCATTCTGACAACCAAATCACTTTCAAAAGTTGTAATTTAATCTAACCCGAAAATTGCAACTTTCAAACCGCTTCTCTGATCGGAACGAAATCGGAACACAACCCTCGGGACATCATATCACACACAAATCATGCTTCACATGTTTAATTATAAGCCCCAAGCGTCGCCCGAGAATGAACGTCCCGACCCCGAAAAATATTTTCCCCGGAAAGGTGCGGGCAACTCGTGTGACCTCGAATATGTAAGCATTCTCGAGAATGTTACCTAGAAAAGATACGGGAGCTATCTGACCAATAGAAAACATGCCCTGAATGTTTGGAATGGAACCCGGGATACATAGAAGTCACCACCCGCTCGGGGTGATTGTGACACAAGACATTCCTACATGTAAGATTCTGTAGATTTAGAGATTCTGACAACATGATGTTTTTCATCATAATCATGCCTCTCCATTTTCACAAAGAAGAAAGAGGAGAAGAAGGAAGAAGAAGGAGATGTATGAAACGTACCTTACACCTTTGAATACAGCAAAAGGAACTTTGTCCTTACTCCGAAACGTATGCTCCACTTGAATCTTCGAGAACGCCTTCAAACTCCAAGTATGAGAACCGATTGAATGTGAGATGGTAGGGGTGTGTTTGTGTTGAATGGACACAAAAGAGATTCACCCGAAATATTCTAAGGAATGGCTTCAACAATTCGGCCAAAAACTAGAGAGAAAGAAAGGAGAAGTTTCGGATTGAAGTATATTTGAATTATGGTAGATTATCATCTATTTATAGATGATATAGGGAGTTACAAGGAGGGATTACAACTCCCTTATGGCCGAAAGTATGTGTACTTTCGGCGTAAGGAGTGATCATTCCCTCCTTGTGCACTTCCTTGTCCAAAAATAAAGTAACTACCCTTTTAGGCGAAAGGGTGCCTTCCCTTGAGGTGCTTCTTCGCCAAATTAAGGCTCTCATGGCCGATTCTATACTCATAATCGCCATAGCCTTTATCCTCATATTATGGTGCATACACCTTGCACCATAAAAGACCCATTTTGTCCAAAATACCCTTATCTTGTCTAAAAGGGTGTAATTGGTAGTTACTACTCATGAAACATCACAAATGTTCCATATAGCCACAATTCACATAGTTGAGTTTCATAGAATTCATTTCAGCTCACCTTGAGCTGAAACTCATTTCTCCATCAAGACTACTTCTAGTCAACATGAGCTAGGGTTAGCTGTCTTGATCTGAGGGTTGCTACTTTTAGCTACCATGAGCTAAAGTTGATTACTTGTAGTCAACTTGAGCTAGTGTTAGCTACTTCTAGCTACCTTGAGTTAGAGTTATCTCAAAAAGACTTGGTGCGCCAAGAATTCCAACAGATTCTTTTATAGAAGAACTCAAACTAAATATCCTAACAAGCTCATTCCATCATTAGCTTTGTTCACAAAAACTAGGTTTAGCTAATATCAGATTTTACCAAAGAGAGAAAATAACTTTCACTCTCCCTATCTTTAAGAAAAATAATTTTTGAGGAACTATATTCTCATTTTAAACACACAAGCCATCTTCTTCGTTGAGTTGCTTCACTAACGCATGATGGCTATCTTCTCGTCCACCCATCCAATTTTTGTTCTGCCACCGTTGAGATCTGCATCTAATAGTCACCTTCCCCACTACTTTTCTCACCATCGAGATTTGGCTTGGACAAATCTTACAACAACTTCGATACAAGATGACCAATCGACTGAATTGGTGATGTTTCCGCTAATAGACGGATGAGATCGGCTGAATTGATGGTGACCTGCATCATACAGTTGTATCGATGATGACTCACATCATGCGTGCCAAATCTGTCTTCGGTGTGGGACGATGACATTGACGGAACTTTCTTGCCTCTGTTTGAGTTCACAACAATGGTGAATGTGCATAAGTGTGATCTATGGGAGCCTTCTAATGAAAATGCTCCAAACGTTCAATTGAATTTGCCTAAGAAGAGGAAGAGTTTGGAGTAATAGACATAGATTGAAACATTTCATAATCTATGGATCTTTATCACCATTTGAGAAAGTTTGGGCTGAGTTGTGTTATTTATCATTTCAACTGCTCATTTGGTCAAAATCACGGTTTCATTGAAACCTAGCTTTTGCGAACATAGCTATTGAAAGCCTAAAAAATCTCATCATGTCTTCCATACAACTTGCCTACACAATTTTAAAATTTTCCAATTTTTAAAAATTTTGAATTTTTTTGAATTTATGTACACCCTAGAAAAAGAAAAACTAGGTGCGTGTAGGATGTGTTTAAAACTCAAAACTCATCAAGAGGCATGCCAAGTATCCAACGCATGACATACGAGCAAATCCCCCTCAAACCCAAATCAAAGCATGTCCTCATGCATAGGGGAGGGAGATAAAGAGGGTGAATTGGAAGGTGATACCTCGGGGGACAGGCTAGACCCCCTAAGTCCTGATGAAGGTGAGGCAAGGATGAGTCTTGCCCCAGAGTTATCCAAAATGTGAAGGTCCTTCGTCTTGGAGTCACCAACATACACCTAGAAAGATATCCAATCAATACATACTCTAGAGTTCATGAAAATAATAATTTACAGTACTTAGAACTCTAGAGGGGAAGTCTTGTCATGCAAAGGCACGAGGCACATCATAGGCTCTCTAAGATATCGTGCGCACCTAGAAGCATGCATGTGCAACTAAACCTATGTCTTAGAGGTGGACCATCTCTGATACCCCCAACCAATTATGAAGGTCGTCACTGACTCTCCACAACCAATCATTTGATCCGCTAGGACCATGATAGACGCGTTCCTTTACAGGTCTAGACTCTCAGATAACTTGTTGATGGTGTTGTGTTCTTGAGGACTCCAAGCTTACTATTCAGAGTGATCTGTGAAGGATAAAGAGAGCACTCATGAGTAGCAAGAGAGGAGTGGGGGGGTGTGAAGTGTCTTACCCGTTTTAAGGTGGACATCACCCTATTTATAGGGTGATGCCAGAAGGAACCTCCCCCAATTGAAGCCTTTAGCCAGGCTGTTTGAGAAAAGGTGGCTGTGATGATGAATGTCACTCAGGCTCGTGCTGTCCTTCTTCCTTATTGGTTGCTTAATGTCAGATGACCAAGTAGCATTTCCTTTAGTTGAGCATGCAGCGGCGAGGGCCAGCAAGGGACGAAGGCCTAGATAAAAGCGAAGCCAATAAAGGTAAGAGTAAGGGTCGCACGAACCGTGAGTGCAAGGGCCTTGCCTGGCGGGGCCAATATAGGCATGAGAGACCTCGCGAAGGCGAGCTGTGAGACCGTGAGGGTGAGACCCGCGGAGCCTTGTCTGGCGGGGCCAGTACATGCATAAGGGAGCGAGGGCGAGACCTGCGGAGGCGAGACTTGAGATCGCGCGAGCGAGACCCGCGGAGCCTTGTCTAGCGGGGCCAGTATAGGCATAAGGGACCTCGCGAAGGCGAGACCTGAGACCGCGGGGGTAAGACCCGTGACTACGTGACTTGAGAGTGCCATCGCGGGGGGCGATGGTAATGCTGACCCTTGTCTAATTCTGATGTGATGCGAGGACGCATTTGCTTGGGTAGTGTACCAAGATGCCTCCTCCTGAGAGCGGAGTATGGGTAGGGTCCTGTACTCCGTGTGTAGCCAGAGGACTGAGTTTGCGCGGAGCGCGATGACCTTTCATGATCATGGCGAAGGGCTTGCTGGGGTTCGCGACGGCGAAGCCACAGAGATCACTTGTTGAGACAAGCTGAAGATCAGTTTTGCGACGGAGATGCCCTCAAAGACTATGGGTGAGATTTTCCCATCTGGAAGGTTTGCTGGGGCCCGCAGAGGCGGAGCACCCAGAGACCTTCCTGGCGAGACCACAAGGGGAAAGCCCTTGGGTAGTGTAAGTGTACCGAGAAAAGGCAGACTCCAAGCTGATGGATGCAAGGACACCTTCTTGGTTTATAAGTTCGCAACTGCGAAGTCAAAGGAGCACACGGCGGGACAAGTTGAGGGTTAGTTGGGGTTCGTAGAGACGAGACCCGCAACTACCTGTTTTGGGGTGCCCGCGCGGTATGTCTGGTGAGGTGCGCGAGGGCGTCTTTACACGGGCCTTCCTGTGTTGAAGGTGTCCGCGCGGAAGGTCCGGTGAGGCGCGCGAGGGTGGCTTATACAGGGACCTTCCTGAAGGAGCCAAAAGGGGATTACCCTTGGGACGAGGTGAGTTGAAGGTCAGCTGGGGTTCGTAGAGACGAGATCCGCAACTACCTGTTGAAGGTGTCCGCGCGGAAGGTCCGGTGAGGCGCGCGAGGGCGGCTTATACAGGGACCTTCCTGAAGGAGCCAAAAGGGGATTACCCTTTCGTACCGCAAGAGGGATACCCTTGGGATGAGGTGAGTTGAAGGTCAGCTGGGGTTCGTAGAGACGAGACCCGCAACTACCTGTTGAAGGTGTCCGCGCGGAAGGTCCGGTGAGGCGCGCGGGGGCGGTTTACAGAGGGACCTTCCTGAAGAAGCCAAAAAGGGGATTACCCTTTCGCACCCAAGGGGATTACCTTTGGGACGAGGTGAGTTGAAGGTCAGCTGGGGTTCGTAGAGACGAGATCCGCAACTACCTGTGTGAAGGAGTCCGCGCGGAAGGTACGATGAGGCGCGCGGGGGCGGCTTACACGGGGACCTTCCTGAAGAAGCCAAAGGGGATTACCCTTTCGTATCGCAAGGGATGACCCTTGGGGCGAGGCGAGTTGAAGGTCAGCTGGGGTTCGTAGAGACGAGATCCGCAACTACCTGTTGAAGGTGTCCGCGCGGAAGGTCCGGTGAGGCGCGCGAGGGCGGCTTATACAGGGACCTTCCTGAAGAAGCCAAAAGGGGATTACCCTTTCGTACCGCAAGGGGATTACCCTTGGGACGAGGTGAGTTGAAGGTCAGCTGGGGTTCGTAGAGACGAGATCCGCAATTACCTGTTGAAGGTGTCCGCGCGGAAGGTCCGATGAGGCGCGCGGGGGCGGCTTACACGGGGACCTTCCTGAAGGAGCCAAAAGGGGATTACCCTTTCGTACCGCAAGGGGATTACCCTTGGGACGAGGCGAGTTGAAGGTCAGCTGGGGTTCGTAGAGACGAGACCCGCAACTACCTGTTGAAGGTGTCCGCGCGGAAGGTCCGGTGAGGCGCGCGAGGGCGGCTTATACAGGGACCTTCCTGAAGGAGCCAAAAGGGGATTACCCTTTCGTACCACAAGGGGATTACCCTTGGGACGAGGCGAGTTGAAGGTCAGCTGGGGTTCGTAGAGACGAGACCCGCAATTAGACCATGAAGGTGTCCGAGTTGAAGGTCCGATGAGGGTTCGTAGAGGCTTACACGGGGACCTTGGCGCGAAGAAGCCAAAGGGGATTACCCTTTCGTAGAGACGAGACCCGGGATTACCCTTGGGACGACCGAGTTGAAGGTCAGTTGGGGTTCGTAGAGACGAGATCCGCAAAGACCAGTGAGGCGACTGAGTTGAAGGTCAGTTGGGGTTCGTAGAGATGAGATCCTCAAAGACCATTGGCGCGACCGAGTTGAAGGTCAATTGGGGTTCATAGAGACGAGACCCGTAAAGACCATTGGCGGTGAGTGGCCAGCCTGACCGGTTAGGTACAAGGTGATTGGGAGGGCAATTGTGTTGCCGTGTAATGCTGTAGGATAAGAGCAGATACACCAGTATTATATTGGAACTACAATATGGAGCTTAGGACTTACTTGGTCCGTGAAGTTGATGATGCGGATCGTGGGGAGATCTGCCCCAATAGGTAGAGGCGCGTCTGCGCCGTAGGCAAAGGAGAAAGGTGTCTCGCCCGTTGGAGGCCCTTGTGAGGGTTTGGTTGGTGACACCCAAGTAGAGGTCAGGTTCGGTTGGTGACCTATACTTGGTCATTGGACTGGGGGTGCACCACTGGGGCGAAAAGCATGCGGACACTGTTTATCCTGGGCCCATTATTGGACGCCATGGCTGGCGAACTGAGTGCCATCATCTGTAAATGATGATTTTGGCAGAGGCGATGGAGACCAAGGATTCTACCTCGCCCTATTTAGAGAAGTAATCAACCGCGATAACACAAATGGTACTGACCTGGTGCGGTCGGCACTGGGCCAATGAGATCAAGGCCCCCTAGGGCGAATGGCACTGGATTCGTCAGTGCTGGAGACTCTGTAGATGGCAGCCGTTTGAATGCAAGAGTTGGTCTGGCATTGGTGGCATATTTTGACCAGCGCGGCGGCGTCCCTTGGCGGGGGGCCAGTAGTATCCTTGGCGGGGGGCCTTGTGGGCAAGTGCCCCCGCCCTCATGCGGGCACCGCCGCTGCCTTGGTGGAGGGTGTCCAGGACGGAGTGTCCCTTAAGAGTGCTGAGGCATCGTTGGAGGGGTGATGTAAATCCGCGATGCCATAGTTGCTTATTGATGAGAACAAATCGTATGGCATGCTTGCGAGTTTGGGAGGCAATATGGATAGTCTCGCGATTGAAGGGTTGGCGAGAGTTGTCAACTGGCTTCTTCTGTGTTCATGAACCGGGATGCCGTGTTCAGGAACTGCTCCATGTTGTAGGGTGTTGGTGTGTACATCCACAAAGAAAAGAGAGTCCTAGCGGAGACCCTGAATGGCTGTGAGCAGACGGGCCTCCTCCCCCAGATTTGGGACTTGGATGGATTCCGCCTGAAATCGCTGAATGTATTCCCTGAGGGATTCTTCTTTCTTCTGTCGTATCTGAAGGAGGTGTCCTGCCGTTTTGGGGGGAGGCTTGGATACCATGAAGTGATTGGAGAAATTGCGGGAGAGTTCCTCAAAGGAATCAAACCGCGTCGAAGGGTGGTATACCAGTTTTTGCGGCCCTCGTGAGTGTGGAGCTGAAAGCCCTACGAGAGGGTGTTGTCATCTGCCCTCGCGATGGCCATTGTGGAGACGTAGCGTTGCAAATGAATATCTGGGTCTGACAGACCGTCGTAAGCGTCTAGCTTGGGCTGGCGAAACTGATCCGGAATAGGGGTCTCCAAGACCCGCTGAGTGAAGGGCTGGGTCCAGAGGTGACCCAAACCCATCCTGGTGATGTTATGGACACTAGCCCTCTCCTCCCTTTTCTCCATTTCTTCTATCCGTCTAGTAAGTGCTATAAGCACAAACGAAGGAGGAGGGTCAGGATGACTTACTTGTTAAGGCGGGGTGACAGGGCGTTCGGGTTGACTGGTTCGTAGTGTTCCCACACTGTCCTAAACTCCTCTGAGAGTAGCAGCGAGTGTTTCGCGCAGGTTCTGAGCCACTGCCTCCGTGATTGATTGCAGGACGGCCAGATCAAGGCCTGTTGGTGGAGGATTTGTTGGTGGGGTGGTGCGCTCCTGAGGCACGTTACGGTTAACGTTGGAGGAGCTCTCCTCCGTCGAATGAACCGAGAGTTCCCCTGGTTGTGGGCCGACGTTGTTCGGGGAGGCTTCCGATGGTGGGTTGTTGTTGGGTACCGTGACGGGTGGATTCCTCCTTCCCTGGCGGCTATGCCTACTTATGCTTCTGGTAGTTGGCATGGCTTGTTTCTTGTGGTTTTCTTTATGGGTTTTGATGAGAACTTTCGTTCCCACAGACGGCGCCAATCTGATAGTCGCGTTCCTTTGCAGGTCCGGACTCTCAGATAACTTGTTGATGGTGTTGTGTTCTTGAGGACTCCAAGCTTGCTGTTCAGAGTGATCTGCGAAAGATAAAGAGAGCACTCAGGAGTAGCAAGAGAGGAGTGGGGGGTGTGAAGTGTCTTACCCGTTTTAAGGTGGACATCACCCTATTTATAGGGTGATGCCAGAAGGAACCTCCCCCAATTGAAGCCTTTAGCCAGGCTGTTTGAGAAAAGGTGGCTGTGATGATGAATGTGTCAGTAAACCGGCTTAGTTTATTCGTTTGTCAGAGGATATCTGGCGTGTGAATCTGGTGGAGATCACTCAGGCTCGTGCTGTCCTTCTTCCTTATTGGTTGCTTAATGTCAGATGACCAAGTGGCCTTTCCTTTAGTTGAGCATGCAGCGGCGAGGGCCAGCAAGGGGCGAAGGCCTAGATAAAAGCGAAGCCAATAAAGGTAAGAGTAAGGGTCGCACGAACCGTGAGTGCAAGGGCCTTGCCTAGCGGGGCCAATATAGGCATGAGAGACCTCGCGAAGGCGAGCTGTGAGACCGCGAGGGCGAGACCCGCGGAGCCTTGTCTGGCGGGGCCAGTATAGGCATAAGGGAGCGAGGGCGAGACTTGCGGAGGCGAGACTTGCGGAGGCGAGACCTGAGATCGCGGGGGTAAGACCCGTGAATACGTGACTTGAGAGTGCCATCACGGGGGGGCGATGGTAATTCCTGATCCTTGTCTAATTCCGATGTGATGCGAGGACGCATTTGCTTGGGTAGTGACCCAGACCAGAACCTAAAACACTCGACTCGTGAATCAACCGCCTACTCTAATATACCATTAAAATGCTATGAGACGAAGACATTTACCTACTCCTACTCCATCAATCACATCACAATAGCGAGGGTGCACACAAAAAGTTCCCATATCTTGCTCGAGGTGAGTTTACAATCGTTGTCTTGCGCTGCACTCGGACATTGCAAGTCGTCTCTCAACAAAAGTCGCCCTAAACTAGCCGCTCTTACGTACTAGCGACAAGGCTTTTATGGCACTAATGCACCTAGCCTCAGCCACCAACTAGCATTATCTAGCATCATAGACAATGCTAGAACGCTAGTCAACCGGTCTCGGTGTTCTACATCAATCAAAAACCCCTCTCGGACAATTGATCGAATACCTAGATGATATGCCAATATACGTAGTTACCAAACATGCATACTGTGATGGGGATCACATGGAGAGATCGAAATTGGAGAAAGATTAAGCATAGAAACAAACCACTTGCCTTAAGCAAGGATTCACTAAGACATAGCTAAAACCACATGTAATTAACAGTAAATAATAGCAGCTGAAAGATGAGAAAGGAGAGAGAGAGAGAGAGAGAGAGAGAGAGAGAGAGAGAGAGATGAGATATCACCTAGAAATTGATCTTCCAAAAGTTGCCCCTTCAACCCCTCAAGAGATTGGGGTTGAGGGGCTCAAACCCTTGCTGAAGGGAGAACCTCTCCAAAATTGCTGAAATTCGTAGGTCTTAATTAATTGCCCTAAAACCTAGGCTAAGAGTCTATATACAATAAATCTAATGTACTTAAATGCACCTTAACATAATAGGCATGTGAGCTAGTGTCCTAAGGGTACATAAGTCTCAAAAAGATGAGTACGCAAGGGAAATTTTGGAAAAGCTTCGCAGGAGACTCTCCTCTAGCTGGCTGATCGAGCAGCGGTCATTATCAGCACGCAACTCACCTCTCTACGCGGTGTGGCGCGCGCTCATCTTCAGCATTCTAAAGTTGTCTTGCGCGCTGCAACGTCATGCAACGCGCTACATCAGCGTGCCAAGTCAGCGCAGAGCTCCACCGCTAACGCCTGTGTGCCAGCCTCCAGCTTCTTCTCTCCATTCACTCCAGCTCACCGAGTTGACCCGAGACTTCTTGTCTTGAGCCTCTAGCGTTTCATATTGGTCTCTGGCCCTCAAATTATGCACATTGAGCTCCTTTTCACCTCCGAACTGGGCACCTACAAAAGGTTGGGAAAACAAGTAAAGTGCATCTTTGACATCAAAAGTAAGTGCAAATGATGGATTTATTGCCTAAAACACTCCATAAATGTGTGTATGTTTGCACACACAACAAAACTCAAAGGACCTGACTAGGGAATACTTGGTCAGGTGTCGTTTGTGAGGGATTCATAGACCCTCTAGTGCTCGCATCCTTAGCTCTTGATTGTCGTCTAAGAGGGAGACTCGGTAGAAAATGTTATGTTAAGAAAGACATCCCATGCCTCCCACACATCCTTGTTGTGCTCCTTAAAGGACTCCTCCTGACGCCTCAAACCATAGGCCGTTAAAGCCATTGGTTCGAGAACAAGGTCTATTCCAATGAGGTCCCTAATAAATTCCATAGGATGATCCTCCTTATGAGCAAGGTGTTTTTCCCCAAAAGCCCTTCCAAGGGTGTGTTGCGCTGCCTCGACCCTCGCCAATTTTACACACTAGAGGGTCGTTCAATCCCATGAGAAACACACCCCTTCCTACTTGCACATGATGATAAGCATGCAAAACAACTATATTTTACCTCTAAACCATGTGATTTAATGATATTTTGTTATTACTTAGCATGGACTTGTGCATCTTTTGCAGAAAAATCCATGTTGTGGCAAAATTGAGCGAATTAGGCACTTTTCGAGCATTTTCGGATGTGAAGGAACATAGAGGAAACCTAGCCACTAATGTCGTCAGGACTGTCGTTGCATCGCGAGTAAAACCCAACCATCAGATCACTCATCCAACGGCCGAATATTCACCGAAGTTATGAAATCTGCCGCGATTTCAAAGAAATTTGGCATTTCACGTCGTTTCTGCCTCCTCCGACGTTGCTAGTGGTTTTGGTCGACTCCCTTGTCATTGCCAAGTCCATCGGCACCATCAACGACGAGGAATAACTTCGTTTTGCTCCGGGTCGATTATCAACCACCGCCTCTGAGTTCCAAATTCGAGGCAGTAGTGGTTGTGTTCATCATATGAACATCAAAATAAATTCCAGAATATTAACTTGCTCAATAATTGTCCAAAAAAAATTAATTACGAAATTTAATTAAAATTCTAAATTTAAATTTAACTTTCGCTGCAATTAATTTTGCGCGTTGAGATTTTAATTGATCATGAAAATAAAGCCTCAGATTAATTATCACGAAAATTGATACAAGATCTGATCTTAATCAATTTTTTGATCAATCAATCCTAGAAGCTGGTGTACGAGATCTTCTCAGCCTGACACTGTGGTGGCAGCGGATAATTCTCTAGGTAGAAGGTCGGAATGGTGCAGGGAGAATAAAAAGGGAGAGAATGTGAGATTGCAATTCTGAACTATTCAAAAACTGCACGGTGGCTCACCAGCTACTGACCTAGGCTCATGGATGTTGCATTTATAGGCATCCATGTGCCCCTATTTGGAGCTTTGGTGTCAGAGGTTTTAACTTCTGACATTTACCAATTATCCAAAAGTGTCACTTTTTCCCCAATTTATCCTATGCGCAATTCACTCCTAAACTCTCTCGTTACTGCGTGTGACCCTAAAGATTCTCGTTACGTTTGCAGTAGTTATGAATCCTATTCATAATTAAAAGCAGTGAGTGGTATCTAGCAACACATCACCGTTACCCAATTAACGTAGAAGTCAATCATTGTGACAAAACCACCTTCCAAGGCAATGATCGCTTTAGTTGTACTCATTTTAGTCCCTTTGAAAAACTTCTTAGGTCGAACCCGATGTGTGGGATCAATCACCCTTGTTACCATTCAATCATGGCCATGAGAGTATCTTCTGTAGCATTAGAGTGCAAATTCTATCTTGGTACATGAAAGTCTAACTCCATGGTATTGCTAACCACCCAAAACTAGTCTATTCCATTCGACTAAAAGTGGTGTTTACTAGAATTAGAGTAAGCTGCTCACATTAGTAGATCTTCACTACCTCAAGTCAAAGGACTACATGCACAATGACCTTTGAGATGCACCTGTGCTTATAATGCTATGATCCAACCGTTGATCTCAGTGGGTCAATCCATTACATGATCATCTCCGTCATGTAAACCGTAACTAAGAATCCATCTCATGGATTCTTCCCTATGCTAGTCTCGCGTGCATTACAGCAACTCAGGTTCACCATAATACTCGACTAGGGACAACACTTTAGAAATATCATGTAACATAGGGATGAACATTACTATGTTTACCCTTTCTCACGGAAAAATCAACCATGATTTTCTTATCAAACATGAATTCCAGGGTTGACGTTATTATGTTCATTATTCTAGCGCATGAATCAATCAAACATAAAACTTCTTAACAATGCCCATATATATATTGTTGGAATTCTTGGCGCAACAAGTCCTTTTGAGATAACACTTGAGCTCATCTCAGCTGGAGGAAAACTAGAATTGGTTTCCCTCAGCTCATCTCCAGCTAGAAGTAGCTGGACATAGCTCAAGTCAGCTTAAGTTGACTAAAAGTAATCAACTTCAGCTCATGGTAGCTAAAAGTAGCAACCCTCAGCTCAAGATAGCTAACTCTAGCTCATGTTGACTAGAAGTAGTCAACTTGAGCTCAAATGAGTTAGTCTTGATGGAGAAGTGAGTTTCAGCTCAAGGTGAGCTAAAATGAGTTCTATGGAACTCAACTATGTGATTGTGGCTATATGGAACATTTGTGATGTTTCATGAGTAGTAACTACCAATTACACCCTTTTGGACAAGATAAGAGGCTCAAAAGGGGTTTTTTATGGTGCAAGGTGTATGCACCATAATATATAGGAAAATGGCTATGACGATCATGAGGATAGAATCGGCCATGAGAGCCTTAATTTGGCGAAAAGGCACCTCAAGGGAAGGCACCATTTCGCTTAAAAGGGTAGTTACTTATGTGTTTGTACAAGGAAGTGTACAATGAGCAAGTAACCACTTTGTCACCACCTCCCCGCCGACACCTTCCGGACCCGGCGGGAAGCGGTCGCCGGCCGGTGGGGCGGTGGTGAGCAAGGTGGGACCAAGATCGCGCAGCTAATGTGAGATTAATTCGCGGGCCTTTAACTAACCCAAGAGGTCCCTTTCTAAACAACAGATCAAATATGACAATTCATGCACGTAAATGATCACCACAACACAACAATGGGCTCCGCCCATAAGCGTAACATCGAAGGTGGATATCAAAATCAGATTATCAAAAAGGAAGTCTGTTCTTTCACTACCGAACAGAGGCTTCCACACAGATCAACATACTCATTCAATCAGCTCAGAGCAGAACGCATATAAATACATAACCATAATCAAACTTAGATGAACAGACAGATCTAATGATAACATGCTATCGTAGTACTACATGCCAACAGAGTATCATGCTACAGAGCTATCTACAGTGAAGATGCAACCGCACAAAAGTCGGGCGTCGGATAAAGAAACCGACGAGGAACCCGAAGTCTAGATCCAAAAGCCGCTAAACCTCAAAATAGCAAACCGAGCAGCCTTGCGGAAATCCTACTCCGCCGGCCCGTAATCCTTATCTCCTGAAAAATATTAAGTAAGGGTGTGAGTTTTTCTTAAAGAAAAACCCAAGAAGAGCTTAGGCAGTAGTAACGATGTTCTTCCGACAAACCTGCAAAGACAGATCAGAGCAGATATACATACAGATAGCAAATATATACAGATCAGAACATATGCAGAAATAAATGATGTGTGATGTGTGCACAACATCCGAATGTAACGGGTCATGGATAGATCTTCCCCGACCATGGCTAGATCTTCCCCGGATGCACCGGCATTCGCCATGCGTCGGCATTCGCCATGCACCCAAAGAAACCCCATATATCACGGACCATGGCTAGGTTTTCCCCGACCATGGCTAGATCTTCCCCGGTCGCAACCGGCATTCGCCATGCGTCGGCATTCGCCATGCATCCAACAAACATCATAAATCACGGACCATGGCTAGATCTTCCCCGGTCCAACCGGCATTCGCCATGCGTCCACACACGGAACAAAACCTGCGCACCGATACTCCTACCTGCGCACCGATACTCCTACCATGGGACTAGCCTTGGGCTCCACAATCCCGATCTAAGACCGAAGTCAGAGACCGAGGCCCAAGACTTGCCTCAACCATCCTACATTATACTAATATAGGTAGGTCGAACCCTTACCTCGAAACGCAAGCAGACGCAACCGTAGAGGGTAGCAGCCAAGCACCACACACCAACCTTCTTCCTTATCCAACCTCAAACCTTGCTTCACAAATCACCTAAGCATTTCACACATTTCCCACATTACACTTTCATTTAACACATCAATATCCATTGACAATTGGACCTCACTCCAAGACTTAAAGTTGCTCAAATTCATTGTCTAAACATGCTTGAAACCTTAAACCACACAAAACACATGCTTCCACATTCCACCAAAAACCCGGATGAACATTGCCTTAGGTATATAATCGAAGCATATTTGGACAATGTTCCAATTATCAATATTGCTCTAAACATACCCAATAACAACAATTTGGATTGAAATCAACAAAACAACACACTTCAATTCTCCACCTTAAACCCTATGAGTTTTCTCTTAGCTCATAGATTAAACCATTGTTGGACCTTTTACCAAGTATTAATGTTGTTCCAAAACTACCCAACAACACTAATTTGAGGTCAATTTAACATTCCCCCAAAATTCGTTCATCCTAGCTCATGAACCCTAATTCGAATTTCCTTCAATTCATGCTCAATTCGTGTTGTAAAATGTGTTTCTACCTCTAATCCAACATAGAAACACTACTACTAACTCAATTGAATCAAGAAATCACGAAAATTCGAACCTCTCAATTTGGGCAATTTCCCAAATTCATCCACCAAGTGTTGTTGGAGCGAATCCTTTGTTGATTCGTTGTTCTTGTAGTGATTCCCGCACGAATCCACCGTTTCCACGCACCAAAGAGTCCAAAATCACTTAGATAGGAGCAAAACCGAATTGGGAGAGAGTTGGGAGAGTTTTCGGAGTGAAAAACGCGAAACTGAGGTTGAAACCGAGCTGCTCGACTTAAATAGCCGGGCCAGCGACGGTCAAAGCGAACTGCTTTCCCAATCGGGCGATCGCCGACCCTTGAAGAACACCAGCCCAGTGCCTGTGCGAAGTCCAGCAACCGCTTTGCTCAAGCAGCGATCGCTGGTCCAAGAACCCCCATCGGCCAGGCATCCTGGTCCAGAGCCAGCGGCATCTCCCCGCCAGCGATCGATCGCCTGGTTCCAGGAAAACACAAGCTCGGCCGTTGTCCAGCGAAGCTCAGCGAACCAATTCCCTGCTCGGGCGATCGCCTGGACCCGTAACTCACAAAAAATCAGCCTTAAAGTGAACTTAACCAAAACCCATACCAAACCATTCCACTCCCACAACAACAACAACAACAAAACAACAAATAACAAACTCCACAAACTACAAACTTAAACATACCTTCAGAACTCGAACACCGGAGATTATTGCCGGAAAAGGTGGGGTGTAACATCCTCCCCCCCTTAAGACTCTTGGCCCTCCAAGAGTTCCTTAAGGCGTTGGTACTCTTGAGGATAGCGTTCAACCATATCCTTCTCCGTCTCCCATGTTGCCTCTTTGTCAGAATGGTGCGACCATTGCACCTTTACCATGGGAATTAACTTGCTCCTCAATTTGCGAGTATCCCTCGCTAACAAAGCAATTGGCACTTCTTTATAAGACAAGTCAGGTTCCAATTGCACTTCCTCAACTGGAATCGTTTGCGTCGGATCCATGACACACTTTTTGAGCATGCTCACGTGAAACACATTATGCACAACTGACAAGCTCTCCGGTAGTGCCAAACGATAAGCCACCTTTCCAATCCTTTCTAAAACATCGAATGGGCCAATATACCTCGGAGCTAACTGTCCTTTCCGACCAAATCTCATTATTCCCTTCATTGGTGCCACCTTCAACCATACTTTGTCGCCGACTTCAAACTCCAAGTCGCGACGCCTTCTGTTCACATAAGCCGTGGTTCTATCATTTGCCGCTTTCAATCTTGCCTGAATTGTTTTGATCTTTTCTGTGGTCTCTTCAATCAATTCCGACCAAGTTCAACCTTATCTCGACGGTTCAGACCAACGGTGAGGTGTCATACACCTCCGTCCATAAAGAGCCTCGTAAGGTGCCATCTTGATTGTACTGTAACTATTGTTATACGAGAACTCTATGAGCGGTAGATGTTGATCCCAATCACCTCCGAAATCAATCGCACAACTCCTCAAAGATGTCCTCAAGTACCTGTATCACCCTCTCGGATTGCCCATCAGTTTGTGGGTGATACGCGTACTAAGGTGCAACCGGTACCAAAAGCTCGATGGAAAGCATTCCAGAAATGGGCTGTAAACCTTGGATCCCGATCTGAAACTATAGAATCCGGTACACCGTGCAACCGCACGATCTCTTTAATGTAGAGTCGTGCTAACTTGTCCAACGGATCGGTGACTTTAATGGGCAAGAAATGCGCACACTTAGTCAAACGGTCCACAATTACCCAAATGGCATCATGACGTGCTCTCGTAGTGGGTAATCCGGTAAGAAAATCCATAGTCACGCTTTCCCCACTTACGAACCGGGATAGGTAACGCTCAAGTGTGCCCGCGGGCTTCTGATGTTCAACCTTTACCTGTTGGCAAGTGGTACACTTTGCCACACGCTCAGCAATATGCCTCCTCATACTTGGCCACCAGAAGTGTGACCTCAAATCATGATACATCTTTTCACCGCCCGGATGAAAACTTAAACTGTTATTATGAGCTTGATCCAAAATCTCATCTCTAAGAGCCACATCATTCGGCACGTACAAACGTCCTTTGAAGTATAGCAATCCTTGCCTATACTCAAAGAATGGACGCAATGCTCCTTTAGCTTCTCCAGAAACCTGTTTCAAACTCTGATCTCTCATCTGAAATTCTCGGATCCTGTCGATCCAAGAAGACTGAACTCTCAACACAAATACCTGCTCTTGCTCCTGTAGTTGCCAACGGTGCCACAAGGCAGTCAGGTCCGTATGCTCTGTTCGGTTTCCAGGTTCTCCACCTCTAACTATCCCGGTGTATGCCCTACTCAAGGCATCTGCCACCGTATTCCCTTTGCCTGCGGTGTACTCGATACTACAGTCGTAGTCTTTCATGTACTCGAGCCACCTTCTTTGGCGCATATTCAGATCTTTCTGCGTGAACAAGTACCTTAAGCTCTTATGATCAGTGAAGATTTGAAATTTGTTTCCCAACAAATAATGCCGCCACTGCTTGAGTGCGTACATAACCGCAGCAAGCTCCAAATCATGAGTGGGATAGTTTTCCTCATGTGGTCGCAACTGTCGCGACCCATAAGCAATTACCTGCTGGTTTTGCATAAGCACACACCCTGCACTGTTCGTGAGGCATCGTATAAATGACATAAGGCTGAGACGGGTCGTAGAACCAGAATCGGTGCTGTGTCGGGTCTACACTTGAGCTCTTGAAAGCTCTTCTCACATTCATCCGACCATACAAACGCCTTACCCTTCTTTGTCAGTTGCGTGAGTGGAGAGGCAAGAACCGAGAAGGCTGGTACGAACTTACGATAGTAACCAGCTAACCCGAGAAAACTACGGATATCCTTTACTGATCGGGGTTGCCTCCACTCTTGTACAGACTTGACCTTCTCCGGGTCGACAGAAATTCCGTTCTCATTGATGATATGCCCGAGAAATGCTACCTCGCGCAACCAGAAATCACACTTCGAAAACTTTGCATACAGCTGGTTGTTAGACAAAGTTTCCAAGGCAATTCTCAAGTGCTCTTGATGTGCATCCTCATCCAGAGAATAGATGAGTATATCATCAATGAAGACAACAATAAAATTGTCCAAGTAGGGACGGAAAACCTCATTCATCAAATTCATGAAAGCTGCCGGGGCATTTGTCAGCCCAAAAGGCATGACAGTGTACTCATAGTGACCATACCGCGTGCGAAAAGCAGTTTTCGGAATGTCTTCTTCTTTCACACGCATTTGGAAATAACCCGATCGGAGATCAATCTTTGAGAACACTTTAGCTCCTCGGAGCTGGTCGAACAGATCGTCGATCCGTGGTAACGGATATTTGTTCTTGACTGTCACCGCATTCAACCTTCTGTAATCAATACAGAGTCTAAGCGTTCCATCCTTCTTCTTAACAAATAACACCGGGCTCCCCACGGTGATCTCGCTCGGTCGGATAAACCCCTTATCCAACAACTCATCCAATCGCTTCTTCAATTCCTTCATCTCCACTATCGGCATGCGATACGGAGGAATGGAGATAGGTGTAGCTCCGGTCTGCAACACTATCTCAAAACCACCTCCCGCTCGGGTGGCATACCTGCAACTCTTCGTGAAACACTGCGGAAAGTATCTAACAATCGGAATTTTATCAAGTTCCATCAGCGTACCTGCATCATTGAGTCCAAAGTACTCGCCTTCATCCGCAACAGGTAATTTATCCATTACCTGAAGCTCCATGCTATTCTGAACAATCTCTACATCTGAGGGGGGAACAAGTGGTAATACTAGATCCGACACCACCAACTGCCGCACAAGACAATCTATCCGTATGGAATGCTCGAGAGCCAATCCATACCTGTAATCACATCATAATGTGACGTATCCAACACCAACAAATCAGAAGGAATCTGCCGCTCACCAACAGCTAACACGCAACCCTTGATAAGCTCATTGCTGAACAGACATCGACTCCCGGTTCGTATCAGAATACTTGAGACAGATGAGTCACAGGAAGTTGCAAAGACTTTGCACACTTCGTGACACTATAGAAATCAAGCACTGTGTCAAAAAGAGCACGAACGGAAATACCATTCGAAACACCATACCTGCTAGTGCTCCTTTCGAGCCGCATCACCACGCTCAATCTGAAACACTCGCCCTCGCCTTGCTCGGTGCGCTGGCGGCGGGGCTTGTCTGTAGTGGTGGCCGCATCAGCGGTGGTCGGGGTCGTGGTCCAAATCGAAGAACACCACGCCCACGAGGAGCATAACTCTGAAACCCTTGTGGCCTTGCAACTCCTCGAGTCGCCATCAAAGGACAATCTCGATCATGTGGTCGGAGACCCACATCGGTAACACATACCCTTCTCCCTATAACAAACCGGGCCGGTGTGGCTCCGGTCACAAGTCCGACAAGCACCAAGGCTCGCTACCTTTGCCTTCCCCTTGCCCTTATCCTTCGATCCAAGCCCACCGAGTTACCGCCGGTTCTGCGGTGTTGTGCAGTCCACCACGTCCGGATCCTCTAACTCCACCAATGACAATCCCCGCCGATCTCGGTGGTGTGTCATCGAAGCCGTATCCAAGTCCTCATTCTCAATCTTCGTGCTTTCGCACAGCCTCATGGTACCTATCAATGTTCAACGGTGCCAAGTACTTCCTGATGTCATGCTTCAACCCTCTCATGAATCTCTTTGCCTTGGCCTCCTCATCGGTGTTGTAATGAGGCACATAACGCACTAAGCGTTCAAACTCGTGCCCATACTCCGCAATGCCTTGCTTCCCTGAGTCAAGGTATCAAACTCCAGTTGCCGCCTATCAGTCGCGGCATAACCAACCCACTTCTCATGAAACAAGTGAGAAAATTCATCCCACGTCATACCCGGGTCCTTCGACTTCCCACGCACAAAGTCGGCCTTCCGAGTGGCCATAGTGGTCTCCCACCAATCATATGCCCCCCGCGCAAATAAAAGGTAGCCAAAGACACCATCTCATTTGCCGGAAACCAAGTCTTCCAAGCAACCTGTCCATGTCCTTATACCACGTCTACTCCGAATACATTCCACCCTAGCCCGAAAAACGGGGTTGTTTGAATCGCTCAAACCGATCCATCAAAGAAAGCTTATCAGAGCTGGTCGCACTATCAGATTTGAGCCGGGCTCTCGGTATCTCAACAACAGAATCGGGCCTAGCCCGCACTCTCCTCGACGGGGCTGTGGGTCGACTTCCGCACCTAGATTCAGATTCCCTCTTCTGTATCCACATGCTCTTCGAATTGCACATCATCCGCCTCAACGTCCTCCTCATGAGCCTGATAGCTAGGATCGGTCGATCCTACCGCAGTAGGCTGAGAACTCATAACATGTGTACTTCCTTGCTCTTCAACTCCTGTTCCTGCCCACATGTTATTGAGCAGTACAGTCATTTGCCCCAACACTTGGGCCATCTGTTCCGGATCAGGTATCAAATGCGGCTGAACTGGTGCCGCTCTTCGCTGAGGTCTCCCTCGACCTCTACCTCTTCCTCTATTCACATCTTGAGCAGGATTTCCTCCTCCTGCTTCATCATCCAACGCTCGCGTCCGTCGAGTGTTTACCATTTAATGAAATTCAAGAAAATAAATGGTTCACTTAATTGTTATCATTACATTCATCTGTTATACTACCAGCTCTTTAGCATGAATGCATTGAATGTTGCAAATCTATTATCAAAATTACTTATACAAAACAATCCCTTATAACCCGTGTTAATGATTAGGATCATCACAATTCTCACTCGGCATCCACCGTCTGTTTTTAACGAGAGAGGTAATTTAAATTACCATCATGCACCTTACGGCATCTCATCCCCTGTGCACCTCTTGTAGCACCCAGAGTCAATTATCGGTGTCCTACGCAGCAACCACGCATGCACCAAGTCACAAACTACCAAGACCAAAGAAATCATCTCTTGGTTGTTCTCAAGTGCGCTTAGACAAACCGCCACTGCTCCACTTACCATTCCAACATGGTTCTTGTGACGAGGTGGCCAGTCTCACCACACAACCATACTGGAATCGATCACCGACTGTGGCTGTCAATCCTAACACACCTCGACCCAACCAATTAACCATGCTCGATACCAAATTGTCACCACCTCCCCGCCGACACCTTCCGACCCGGCGGGAAGCGGTCGCCGGCCGGTGGGGCGGTGGTGAGCAAGGTGGGACCAAGATCGCGCAGCTAATGTGAGATTAATTCGCGGGCCTTTAACTAACCCAGGTGGTCCCTTTCTAAACAACAGATCAAATACAACAACTCATGCACGTAAAGCAGATCACCACAACACAACAATGGGCTCCGCCCATAAGCGTAACATCGAAGGTGGATATCAAAATCAGATTATCAAAAGGAAGTCTGTTCTTTCACTACCGAACAGAGGCTTCCACACGTATCAACATACTCATTCAATCAGCTCAGAGCGTAACGCATATAAATACATAACCATAATCAAACTAGATGAACAGACAGATCTAATGATAACATGCTATCATAGTACTACATGCCAACAGAGTATCATGCTACAGAGCTATCTACAGCGAAGATGCAACCGTACAAAAGTCGGGCGTCGGATAAAGAAACCGACGAGGAACCCAAGTCTAGATCCAAAAGTCGCTAAACCTCAAAATAGCAAACCGAGCAGCCTTGCGGAAATCCTACTCCGCTGGCCCGTAATCCTTATCTCCCTGAAAAATATTAAGTAAGGGTGTGAGTTTTTCTTAAAGAAAAACCCAAGAAGAGCTTAGGCAGAGTAACGATGTTCTTCCGACAAACCCGCAAAGACAGATCGAGCAGATATACATACAGATAGCAAATATACAGTCGAACATATGCGAAATAAATGATGTGTGATGTGTGCACAACATCCGAATGTAACGGGTCATGGCTAGATCTTCCCGACCATGGCTAGATCTTCCCGACGCACCGGCATTCGCCATGCGTCGGCATTCGCCATGCACCCAAAGAAACCCCATATGTCACGGACCATGGCTAGGTCTTCCCCGACCATGGCTAGATCTTCCCCGGTCGCAACCGGCATTCGCCATGCGTCGGCATTCGCCATGCATCCAACAAACATCATAAATCACGGACCATGGCTAGATCTTCCCCGGTCCAACCGGCATTCGCCATGCGTCCACACACGTAATGTAACCTCGCGCACCGATACTCCTACCGCGCACCGATACTCCTACCATGGGACTAGCCTTGGGGCTCCACAATCCCGATCTAAGACCGAAGTCAGAGACCGAGGCCCAAGACTTGCCTCAACCATCCTACATTATACTAATATAGGTAGGTCGAACCCTTACCTCGAAACGCAAGCAGACGCAACCGCAGAGGGTAGCAGCCAAGCACCACACACCAACCTTCTTCCTTATCCAACCTCAAACCTTGCTTCACAAATCACCTAAGCATTTCACACATTTCCCACATTACACTTTCATTTAACACATCAATATCCATTGACAATTGGACCTCACTCCAAGACTTAAAGTTGCTCAAATTCATTGTCTAAACATGCTTGAAACCTTAAACCACACAAAACACATGCTTCCACATTCCACCAAAAACCCGGATGAACATTGCCTTAGGTATATAATCGAAGCATATTTGGACAATGTTCCAATTATCAATATTGCTCTAAACATACCCAATAACAACAATTTGGATTGAAATCAACAAAACAACACACTTCAATTCTCCACCTTAAACCCTATGAGTTTTCTCTTAGCTCATAGATTAAACCATTGTTGGACCTTTTACCAAGTATTAATGTTGTTCCAAAACTACCCAACAACACTAATTTGAGGTCAATTTAACAATTCCCCAAAATTCGTTCATCCTAGCTCATGAACCCTAATTCGAATTCCCTTCAATTCATGCTCAATTCGTGTTGTAAAATGTGTTTCTACCTCTAATCCAACATAGAAACACTACTACTAACTCAATTGAATCAAGAAATCACGAAAATTCGAACCTCTCAATTTGGGCAATTTCCCAAATTCATCCACCAAGTGTTGTTGGAGCGAATCCTTTGTTGATTCGTTGTTCTTGTAGTGATTCCCGCACGAATCCACCGTTTCCACGCACCAAAGAGTCCAAAATCACTTAGATAGGAGCAAAACCGAATTGGGAGAGAGTTGGGAGAGTATTCTGAGTGAAAACGCGAAACCGAGGTTGAAACCGAGCTGCTCGACTTAAATAGGCGCGGCGAACTGCCGAGCGACCGGTGCCCGGGCGAACTGCTTTCCCAATCAGCGATCGCTCGACCCTTGAAGAACACCGAGGCAGTGTCCAGCGAAGACCAGCGAACCGGTTTGCTCAAGCGGGCGATCGCTGGTCCAAGAACCCCCCTCGCCAGGCATCCAGGCGAGAGCCGGCGAGCCTCTCCCGCCTCAGGCGATCGCTGGTTCCAGGAAAACACAAGCTCGGCCGTTGTCCAGCGAAGCTCAGCGAACCAACCCGCTCGGGCGATCGCTGGACCTTAACTCACAAAAATCAGCCTTAAAGTGAACTTAACCAAAACCCATACCAAACCATTCCACTCCCACAACAACAACAACAACAAAACAACAAATAACAAACTCCACAAACTACAAACTTAAACATACCTTCGTAACTCGAACACCGGAGATTATTACCGGAAAAGGTGGGGTGTAACAAGGCTTGATCCTAAGTCATGCGCTATCAAACTTGCCTACAAAGGTAGGATCGCCTCTTTATCACTCTTAACTCTATAGGGTTAAGGACTCTCTGAACAACAGTTAAGCTTATCTCCATAAGACCCACTCCGAGGAGGACTTTGCTTGGACCTCCCACTATATAAACAGCACTAGAGAACCTCTCTATATATCTTATTCTCTCTACTGTCTTTTTCAGCTATACAACCTAGTTTCGCCATTCTCATTGCTCCTCACCACTAACTTAAGCGTCAGAGTGGGTTCTCAGGGACATAACCCTGGTCCAGTTTTCTTTGTTTTAGCTATAGGTCTCTCCACAGGATGTAATTCCAATCTTTTCAAACTGGGATTATCATTTTCATATTAAAATTTCATGCGACCATTTTAATTTGAAATTAAACAAAACAAATTCCTTGGTTAACCGATATGTGGACCGTCGACCTGTAATTTTTTCTTCAACAAATTTAACGAACAGTCAACGTGTTAGTTGTTGCTAGCTAGACATGGATGAGATCCGTGACCTCAGATGCCAGGTGGCACCACCATAAACTCAAAATGAAAAATAATTTTCATACAAGGATATTGTGTGAAACACAAGCTTCGAAACTCCTCGAAATTCAATTTTGTATTTCTAATCCCTATTTTAATTCTATATTATTAGAATTGTTGTTATTATCCTGTGATATTGTTAATAATTGTATAGTTATAATTATTTTTTTCTAATTCTTTGAATTATTATATAATTTATTAATTATTGAAAATGAACTTTGATAATAAAAACGTACATTGAAATTTGTTCGATTGTGTACTTATATTTAGAGCGTCGTCATCACAAATATCCTTGCCTATTGATTTATTTGATATTTTGTACTGCACGGTCTGAAGCTGGTCTTCAGTGGAGCAGAATGTTACAAAGAGGTTGAACTCATGGAAGGCCCATGCTCTCTCCATGGGCGGCCGTTTAACTCTGGTTAAATTGGTTATTAATAGTCTGCCTCTTTATTATCTATCTTTATTTCGTATACCCTCTACAGTTGTTAAGAATATGGAAAATCTACGCAACAAATTTCTTTGGGGAGCTGTTGGAACAAACAAGAAAATGATCTGGGCGAGTAATGCTAAAGTTTATGGTGATTATTCCGCTGGTGGTCTAACAGTTGGAAGCCTAGAAGGGGAAAATTTGGCCCTTTTAGGCAAGTGGTGGTGGCGGTTTCGCTCAGAGGAGAAGAGTCTATGGGTGCGCATTATCTCTGCTTTGTATGGCTCTGATGGAGGGCTTTGGCCAGTGCGGACTCCGTCAATAGGTGGCCCATGGTTGGAAATCGTCAAAGCTGGAAAAGTAATTAATAGTAAAGGGGTCCCTTTTTCCTCCTCTTTCTCTCGTGTTGTGGGTGATGGCAAAATCATTAAATTTTGGATGGATAATTGGATAGGTGAAGGCAGCTTATGTTACAAATTCAAAAGATTGTTTGCGCTTGAACAAGAGAAAGATGCTCTTATAAGTGATTGTTTGGATTGGGATGCTGCTGATATTTGGTAGAAGTGGCGGTGGCGGAGGGCGTTATGTGGCCGCGAGATAGGTGAGATGCGGAACCTTTTGTCTCTGCTGGGAAATTGTTCTCCTTCCCCTCATAAAGCAGATTCTTGGCAGTGCTCCTTTTTATCAGATGGAGCGTTCTCTATTCGTGACCTTGCTTCCAAAATCGACTTAAAATGGGCCGCGTCTAGTGAAATTCCCACAATCTGGTCAAGGTTTGTCCCCCAAAAAATTAATATTTTTATGTGGCGAGCTAGAAGAGATTTATTGCCTTGCTTCTTGCAGCTGGCCATGAGAGGGGTGCCTATTTCTTCGATTTTGTGCCCGCTGAATTCGAGAGTACAAAACATGCTCTCTTAAGATGTTCGGTGGTAATGTTTGGTTTGTTGTTGCTAAATGGTTATGTTTATCCTCACTGGTTCTTGTGGATGTTCTTGATTTATCTTCTCATGAGGTGCTCAATAAAGTTTTGGCAGCGGCTAAACCGGTGTGGGAGGCGGTGCTCTTTGTTTCAGCCTGGGCAATTTGGAGGGCAAGAAACCGCTTAGTTAAGGAGAAGAAGAGCTGGAGGTTGCTGGATGTCCTTTCAGATATCCAGGTTTTTTCGCATCTTTGGATATCCAGCCGTCAACCTAAAGCAATTGGCTCATGATCTGATTGGGTGCTTCAGCCTCTCCCTGTATGAGTCTTCTCTAGTTTAAGTTGTGTGGCTGGTGTTGGGTTTGGTGTTGTGCTGGTCGGCTCGTGTGCGTTATGTTTCTTGTCAGTTGATGCTTTTGTATCTTGGTCCTAGTGGTGTGTGCTCCTTCCCTCAAGAGGCACCACCATGTTTCTTTTAATAAAATTTATGGATATGTTTGTTTAAAGTACGGGCATGACTTGCGTACTTTATTTCACATTCTTTTATGGACGCGAGACTTTAATTTGGAGCTTTCTTAGCTAGGTTAATGGAGGAGTTTGACAGTAAAAGGCAAATAAGTTGTTTTCAAACAGAATAAGTAGAAGCTGATAACAGAAAAGAATAAATCATTAATTACAGAGAAACAAACTAATTAAACAGGAATTAAGACAAAAACATGCAACTGACGGTACACGTATGAGGAAAATTTAGAATATAGAGGATAGCCGAGTCAAAACAAAGGAGAGTGACTCGGATGCAAAAAATAATAAAAGCAAAAGTACTGAGGAATCGCGATAACTTTGTGCCTTTCCGTCACATCGTTCTCTCTTATATATAACTTCCCATCAGTGCAGGCTTGAACAGATTGATTCAAGCTACTGATCACCACCATTAAGCCCCAATCATTACTTGTAAAAATGGGTTATAAGTTCGGTGCCTTGTCTATGGCGATGATATCGATGATGATGGTGGTGCTGGTGCTGGTGGCAATGGCAGTAACAGTGACAGGCTCAGGCCCTGAAGGTGCAGGTGCACACAAGATGAGGGTGCAGAGCCGTGTGCTGCTGCGGGAAATGGGGTACCATAGGGCCAAGTTGGAGCTCTACAAAAGGCTGTCTCAGCTTGTAACCAATGGCGATAGATACTCACCTGGTGGACCTGATCCTCAGCATCATTCTCTTCCTCCAGCTGCTGCTGCAACAACAACAACAACAACAACATTATTGCCTTGACATATATATACATACTTCTCTTTAGTCATTTGAGGGTGAAGTGTATGTAGATGATTAACATATCGTTGGCATAAATCAACTTTTTTGATTTTACGTCGGAGCAAATCACTCACATCATCACTACTCAGTGACTGAAGAGAAGCTTAACTCTCTATATATGTAATTCTCTTGTTCCTAAAACATTGGCATTTCTTATATCTGAGAATTTCTCGCTTTCATCTCTAAGAATCTTTTACACAATTTTTTTTAAGTTATTACCTCTAATTTTCACTTATTTTTCTTATCATTTACTGCTCTTAATTTCTTATTTATATTATCTTCACTTTTTTTTTTTACTTTTATCTCAATTTTGGTGTTTAGAGAAATGTACAAACCTTTTTGGGAGTAAGAGTATTTAAGTACACCTTCTTGTAGACTTGTACTATTATTCTACCGATTTAATTGCATGTTCAATGTATTACTGCATGTTGGGATATCATTTCTTTAATTAATTTCAATCTACATAAACTTATTGATGCACATGTTTCGTCGACAATCTGATCGAATTGAAGATGTCCACAACTTCTTACTCACCCTTAATTATATCCCCCGTATTCAACTTGTATAATTTCTCCTCAAAATTCCTAGGTAGTATATTTCTTCCATCTCCAATAAATTAAATGGTTTGATTGTGTGCAAACATTAAGGCGAATGTAATACTTTTTATACTTAGATATAATTACCATTCAGTGAAAACTTCATTAAAAAATGAGATAAAATATGTAATGCTAACTTTTTTTGGCTTGGGATGTGAGTAGTGCGAGACAAATGCGTTCCATAGGAAAAATAATGATAATTTAGTAACTTTAAAGATAGAAAATTTCCTTTTAAACAAAGTATGCATTTTTTTCCAAATCCCAAAAGGGAATGTGTGCAATTTTCATGTTCGGAGAGACTATTAGCTATAAATGCTAAATACTCTTTTGAGACTAGGTGCAATTATCATTTCCAGGTATTGCTATTTTTCTAGAATTCTCTCAAAATACTCTTTTGAGACTTGGTGTAGTTTTTATTTTCATTTTAATAAAAATATTTTATTGTCGTTCAAAAAACAATGGTACTTATACTCTGTATACGGTATGTATAGGTATTCTTGCTACACTACTAGCAATTTTAGTTTTTCCTCCTATTTCTTTTTTGCATATAAATTGTTTAACTACTTCCATCTCCCCACAAAATTTGATACTAGGGTTTACTTATTGGCTTATCTAAGATAAATTATTTTCCTTTTCATTTTAGGATTTTTTAGATCAACTTTACATTATTACCCTTATGATTCCCTCTCAATAATTAATTTTATCTTATATGTCTATATATTTTACTTTATTACCATAAACTCTTGAGCATTCCTCAATCTTCATGCACAATTAAACGTATCATTTTTAATTATGCAACAAATAAAGTCTTTTATTTCACTTCAATTTCGATGAAAAAAGTTTAGGTAAAAAATGGTTCATCCTAAAATTAAATATCAAGGATAGCCAAAACAATTCAAGAAATTCTTCCATTTTAATTACATAAGTAGAATAGTGAAAGGTGATTAGGCTCTAAGATTCGTTCTCATGATAAGTAGAACTTGCATACACAATAATTTCTCATAAGTATCCTAGTTGGTTAAATTATAAGGACACAATGTAGGGGTCTTGAGTACAAGTCTTACCTCCACTATTCCTACATGTATCCATGTGTATAACAAAAAAAACCTTTCTCATATTAACATTTTATCTAGCATATCACCAAAAAAATAAACTCCTAGTTAGTTAATACATGTGTTGCTACATAATCATAAGAAAGATAAAAATGCTAGTCTATTACCCTAAAGATTGACAAGTTTGATTGAACACATAATGCCAATTGAAGGCTTGGTAAAACTTTTCAATTTTACTATCGATAACCCAAATTATAAATGTTATCCATTTTTTAGGAATGGAAGGAGGAGAAACACTATGTACATGGAGGAACTTTAGTAGCGGGTTCAGTAATGCATCCCCCCGTTACCACCATATTTACCCATTTTAAATTAAAAAAACATTTGAAGCAATGGTAGCGGACTGGTAACTCCCCCACCCGCTACCACACATGAAATGTTTTTCGTTTCCCGCCTATGCTTGTTCAAACGTTTCCTTTTACGTTTTCGAGGCAGTGGTAGCGGGTTGGTAACACCATCACCCGCTACCATGCCCTTCATCTTCCTCACCAACAGCTTTCTTCCCACACTTAGCCATTTCGAGTCTTCTTCTTCTTCCTCATCTCTCGCCACCTCCTGCCGCATCCCACCGTCGAACCAACGTCGTTTCGCCTCGAGAGGGCAAGATTCTTGTTGGTAACTCCGTGCTAAGTCCTTTTATGTATTTTCTTTTCATTTTTGTCGGTCAAAAATAAAGTTGTAACCATTTTTTTCTTCCACTGTGTAGTTCGCCACCACTGCGTTGTCCGGAGTCGCCGGCGGTTCCTTGGCTACCACATCACCACAGTAAAAAGGTTAGTTCTAAAATATTTAGGATTTACTCATATATTATATTTTCTGATTTTTTCGAATTTATGGAAAACTTTGTGTTTATGTATTTTTGGTGCATTATTCATCATAAGGTTTTATAGTAATTTTAGGGTTTTATAGTAATTTTGTGATTTTTGGATAATATTTGAAGTTTATATAGTTGTGATTTATACAATTTTTTAATTTTATAATTTTAGGATTTTCTAGTAATTTTATGGTTTTTGGATAATTGTAACTTTTTAAAAATGAAAAGTTCAATGGAATTATGTTTAATTTAATGGAATTATTTTTTATTGTATATGATTATTTTTATTAAGTTGGAATTGTGTGAATTTTAATTGCTGAAATTGTAAAATCTAGAAAGTGTTGACTTTATAAAAAAAAGTTTTAAAAGTTTTTTAATTTATTGTAAAATTACAAAAAGTTTTAGACTTGAATGTAAAATTTCAAAACCTTTAGCATTGATTGTAAATTTAAAAAGTGTTGGATTTCATTGAAATAGTTTATGAAATTCATACTTGATTGTGAAATTTTAAAAAGTTATGAAATTTTACAAATAGTTTTATGAAAAGTGTTAGTAATTTTAGCATTTTATAGAATTTTGTAATTTTAGGATTTTATAGTTATTTTTTTATTTTTGGATAATTGTAACTTTTTCTAAAATGAAAAGTTTTAAAGTTTATGTATTTTGGCCAAGCTGTAAAGTTTTTTAAAAGTTTTGGGTTCAAATGATTAGTAAAGTTTTAAAAGCTTAAAAAATTAAGTTCTTGATCAAAATGAGAAGTTATACAAGTTTTTAGAAATTTTAAAAATTTTGAACCGAATTTATAAGTTTTAAATGTTTTGGGTCAAAATTGTAAAGTTCTAATAGTTTAGGGTGAAATTGAAATTTATTTATATGTTATGGACTCAATTACACTTTATTAAATATTTAACTTCTTGTAAGAATATCACGGGGTCTACCAAGACGTTTAGAGCATTGGCTCTATAGGTATTACGAGTCGCGATGTAGCGGGAGCAACCAACGCACAACTACGACTTGGACCTGAACACATGCTCGAGACAAAATGTCGAAGACTTTGAGGCGTTCGACTTTGGGTTTCAAAGACAGTCGGGTACTTTAGAACAGCGGCCGACGGCGCGTTAGAACCCTAGCAATGATTTTGATATCCCATCTAGGACCTGGATATTTTTTATTATATAATAACATTTGATTAAAATATATTTATTTTCATTTATGCATTAATTTTAAATTATAAATAATAATCAATAAATTCTTTTAGAATCCAATATTCATTAAATTTAGAAAATAAATAAATTAATTATAAAATACTCCCTCCGTCCCACAAAGGTTGTAGGATTTGTTTGGGCACATATATTAAGGAAAGTGGGAGAATAATAGTGTGTTGACAAAATTACCCTCATGAAAAAGAAAGAAGAAAATTTTGTGGACCCCAATTTTAAGTTGAGTGGGAGGAAAGAGAAAAACTTGTGGGTCCATGATGTGAGATAAGAGGATAAAATGGTAAAAATGATGATAGAAATTTTCTATTTTAAGAAAGTTGACAACCTTTGTGGTACGGCCCAATATAATAATGTTGACAACCTTTGTGGGACGGATGGAGTATATATATATATATATATATATATATATATATATATATATATATATATATATATATATATAAATTGGTAGCGCACTACCAGCTACTAGGCCCGTTAACAACTGGTAGCAGCCTCGTAATGGGTTTGGCACACGAAGCGGTCTGATTAGTAGCTCTCCAACCTGCTACCAGGCCTGTTACCAGTGGTAACGGCCTGGTAGCTGGTAGGGCGCTACCAGGCCTAGATCAAGCACGTATTGAAATAACGTTTGATTATTATACACTGATTTTCATAATGAACTTCATAAAGAGTTTGTATGGCCCCGTTTGGGAAATAGCTAACAACTAAAATAAAAAAAAACTACCGTTGATAGCTTTTTCAAAATGTAAAAGCTATTTTGAAAAAGTTGTTGTAAAAAACACCCTATAGAAAGATAGTTGCAATAACGTAATATTGGAAATTTATTAAATGGGAAAGTTTTTCATTTGTTAACAGATGAGCGGAGTTATAGTTTCATCAGATCGATGCTGGTTTAACAATCGTTGATAGTTTGAATCAAAGTAGTTAGCTGTTGATCTATCATTCATAAAAATAACTAACTATAAGTTTAATTTAGTATAATAGAAGCTTTACGATGCGCATTAGCGCATCTAATGTGCTTAACATTTTAAAGAAATTATAAAATTACCACCATCATCAGAATCACTCCTCTTGCTCTGCAACCCAAACTGCCACCACCAGCCACGATGGCGGAATTCCACGTCTTGTTCAATGACCACGTCAACAACAATTTCAACACCCTCCTCCGTTCACTCCAATCCCCACAAAACTACTTCGCGGTCGCCGTTGCCAGCTCTTTCACGGCCACACCAACTTCAGCAAGGAAGGTTTTAATAGCTTCAAGTCAAAATTCTATGAAGTTGCTCAACATTACAAAGGTGAACCGGGCATGGGTTTCTTGTTCGGTGATGTTGATGTTGGTAAACGAATCTTCAAGGTTAGCACGTGCTAATCTCAGTGTTACCATTAGTATTTTCTTATGTTTAGTTCATAGGTAGATCCAATAATAAAATTTATGATGCACTAGTATGAGTCGTGTGATATGTGGTAAAAAAAGTGATACATTATAGAAAATTAATGATGTCGTATTTACAAAAAATGATACTTGTACCAAAAGACAGTGATGTATGGTACAAAAAAAATGATACTTGTATTTGATGATGCCGGTGAAAAAAATGATACTCGGCAACAGACTCCAATAAATTATCAAAACATATGGCATATTGGTCTCATTCTCTTTGTCTTCTTTTTATCTTTCCATTGGACTATCTCTATGTTTAAATTATAAAATAAAAATATATATAATTTTTTAGAGAATATAGAAATATAAAATGACAACAATATAAATAAAATGAACAGTGGAGTACAGCTAAGAGCCATTTTTATGTCGCATCCTAATCTGGGCCTATTTTTTATTAAGTACGAGTACTAATTAATTAAGAAGTAGATCAGGTGAAGAGGTGAGACAGCAGACGTGGAGCCACGGAGGGAGGGACTTAAAAAGAAATAATGGCAAAGTGAATGTGTGGATGCATGCGACTAAAAAGAGAAAAAAAGCGGGGCGCCGCCAAGGCATTATACATCCGACCACATGTGTAATCCAACTGACAGCTTATTCAAATCTAGTGTTGATTTTGGAGCAAAATTATATTACTCATTCCTTTCCTAAAAAATTAGTGTATTTATTTTTTAATGTTATTGAATATTTAAATTATTACTAAAAAATTCTTTAAAATATTCTTTAAAAAAATATATTTAGAAATTGCACACATTTTTTTTTTTATAATTTCAACCTAAAATATTTGACTTTTTTTTTATCAAAATGTTGAAAAAATTTAATCATAAATTAAATGTTGAAAAGGAAACACATTATTTTTTGGGGGACGGAGGTAGTATAACCCTTTAGAAATGTTTCCAACCCCTAACAATAATCCAAATGGTTATTCCCAAATGCTTCCTCATTTTATTGAGATACTCACTTTTGGAGAATTTTGAAACTTTTTTTGGTCCAACAACTTTCCCATATCATTCTCCTAAATGGGAAAGAAGGGGAAAAAATGAGGAGCCTTTCCCAAATTTGGAGCATTCTCCATAATTTAGAGCATCTCCAACAGTTCTCCATTTTATGGGAATGCTCATATTTGGAGAAATTTGGGCATTTTTGGGTCAACAGATTCTCCATCCCATTCTCCAAAATGGGGAAGGAGAAGGAAAAATGGGTAGCCTTCCCCATATTTGGAGCATTCTCCATAATTTAAAGACTTATCCAAATTTTCTTTTCCAACATAAATAGTCACTACATCTCTTATATCATTGGTGTGATCTCAACATTTATTTGGATACAAAAATCAGTTTAAAATAAAAAATATTAATTCATTAATTATTAGTCAAATATGTAGAATATTTTATTATTGTAATAAATGCAAGCTTCTCCAAAATGGGGAAGCTTTTGGAGTTGGAGCAAAAATAATTTGGAGAATATGGTTCTTGCTTCTCCATTTTGGAGAAATTTTGGGGAAGCTGTTGGAGATGCTCTTATAAATAATTTATGAATTATTTCTATAAATAATTTGAATCTATTATAACAATGAAATTTGAATCTATTATAATAATTTGAATCTATTATAACAATGAAATTTTGCGGAAGCTGTTGGAGATGCTTCTCCATTTTTTTTTTATGAATTATTTCTATAAATAATTTGAATTTATTATAACAATGAAAAAGATTTGCACCAATTTTTCAGAAAGAAGTATTTATCATGGTATCCATATAAACCATAAACGCTCATTACTCATACGCCGTCGTCCTTATCATCCTGCATCTCGATTAATGGAGATACGTGCGTAGCTTTTTGCACCCAGATCGCATGCAATTCAAATAAATAGATTCCCTCTGAACTGTTTTTATACGTAAATGAAGACAACAGCAAAAGGAATTCCTTTACACCTTTACACCTTTTATGTTTAATTAATGTTCGACGTTTGTCTCTTGGTTTTTGTATAGAGACACTTTTCTAAAAAAATAGTTCATCACTTCTCAAAAGTTTGTCCAGGTGTAGTCATACTTTCTATAGATTATCCTTCGATATGGGTCTCACGGTATTCTCTTGTCCGGTGGAGGACCATTTTATTCTTGTGATGATTATAAGGAAAGAGTAAACTCTATTCGAGCTAAATTATTGTCCTATTTGAATCTCATTTTAAGAATTTGCATCATTTTCATCTTTTAAGTTACATTATTATCCTAATAAAGTTCAACCGTTAAATTTTTCATCTAATTACCGTTAAAATAAGGGTGTTAACGTAAATATGCAAACCTAATATTTAGTTTAATCCTATCCTTTTAAAAAAATATACAAAGCGACGCTTAATAGGTTTAAAATTGGGTAAAGTCTACATATATTCCATTAGTTTTGATGCGTATCCTATTTTTGTCATTTTTTAGGAATTCGTCTCAAATTTGTCCCTTACCTTTCATTTCGTCTCAAATTGGTTATTTCGTTACATTTTTTGTTAAAGTCATTGTTTAATTAAGGAAATTTACGTAAATGTCTATACTAACATTCAATTTAATCTGAATTGTTTTAATAATTTGCAAATTGACCCAAATATTTTCAAAAGTTTCAAAACCACCCAAAAACTCCTCTTTCCCATTCTCTCTCAATTCACCGAAGTTTGCAGCTTCAACAAAACTCATGGTGGTCGGCTTCAACAAAACCCATGGTGGTCGTGTTCACTGGCCTCAATTCCCAATTGTCCCCAGCCCCAAATTTCTGATGATACTTCAGTGTGGGAGAGGAGACAACAATGGCAGCGGCGACATTCAGATCTCCAGAAGCTCTCTGTCCTTCGCCATGATAGATTTCCAGATTGGGAGATGATCTTCGACTTCGGGCTTTGATTGAAAATGCAGATGAGAGGGCATGAATCACTACCTTTTCAAGAGCCCTCAGATACCCTAGCAAATCAATATTATGATTCCCGAGATTCAGAATTTGGTACATCACCAATTGACAAATGAAGCAGAGGTAAGGTTCAAGAACATAAAAAGGACTTGAAATTCGTGAATCAGATTCATAACCTGCCCAGGGCCATGGTAAGTGACTTCCTCGCCGTGGTTGGTCCGGTGGACATTAAAAAAATCGATTAATTCTATGAATCAATTGAAGCTGATTTTTTCAGTTCTTCAAAAAGAAATCCAGAAGCTCCCCTCTGCCTTATGCATCCATTGCAAAACATGGTGGACTATGGTGGAAGGGGATCTGAGAAGATGAAGAATGTCTCTTCTGCTGTAGGAGATAGACAGATCGATGATTGCCCAGGTGGTGAAGGTGAAAGGCCACATGGGTTTAAATTGTAAAGTTTTTTTTAGAGATTAAGGGTTGATTAAATAAAAGTTTATGGACTTTTAGGTAAATTAATGAAGTTAATGAAAAACTTAATAGAAAATGTAACGAAAGGACCAATTTGAGACAAAATGAATGGTAGAGGACAAACTTGAGATGAATTCATATAAAATGACCAAAATAGGACACATATCAAACTAATGGACCATACATGGATTTTACTCATTTAAAATTTACAAACCCACCCCTCTTCCTCATCATCACCAAGCATACCTCAATAGTTAGCACGTTTGACCTCCACCACGGCAAGCACAACAAAGCCTCTCCCACAATCAAGCCCCACCCGCCTTAACCCTCGTCGGCCATGCCCACCCTTTGTCGGCCATGTCCCACCCCACCCCACCACTCCCTCCTTCCAACCAAACTAGCGCCTGCAGCCCAGATTGAACCATTCCCTGCCCAGATTAAACCTTGCCTTGCCCTGCCCTACCTAGTGCAAAAATCGAAAATCGAACCACCAACCCCAGCCATTCGCATCGGCCCATCCCACACTGCCACTGGCTTCATCCTGCAACGCCCCCATCTTTCCTAGTGTCGCCCACATCACGAAGCCAACGTCGGATTTGACCTTCGCGATGAGCCAAATCTGGCATTAGCTCCGTAACAAGGCTAGGGCCAAGGAGGGCTGGGCATTGTGAGATTAGGTCGCCGGTGGAGGCTTCAGTGCGTACTGAGTCAGTAGCGACGGTTAGGCAGTGTGGCGGCGATGCTGGAGTGAGAGAACGGAGAGTTTAGTATTGGGCGAGTTTGTAGATTTTAAAAATAGCTAGGTTATTTTGTTGACCGTTAAAGAATTGGGTATTAAATTGGAAATTAAAATTGAAATTTACATACATGCCCTTCATTAAAAAATAATTTTAACAAAAAATGTGACGAAAGGATCTTAATAAGACTATGTAATTTAAGGGACAAAAGTGATACAAATTCTTAAAACGGGACCCAAATAGGGCAACAATGTAACTTAAGGGACCAAAGACGGAGTTTACTTCTATAAGAAAATGAGTGCTTTGCATATATCATACTCCCTCCATCCCAAATTTTTTGAAACATTTGATTTTTTATATCCATTTGACTTCAATTTATCTATGTTAACTTTCACTAAAAAAATTCCTAAAAACTATGTTCATAAAGTAGACACATCAAATTACCGTGTGTAAATAACAAGATTGAATTTATATTTTAGAATGATAAAAAAATAAAATCATATATTAAATACTGAAAACGAAACGTTTGAAAAATTTATGGACGGAGGAGTACTATATTTTGATGGTTCGAAGAAGCTAAAGAAAAAGAGGTGCAATCGCACCTAAGGTTCCATTCTAATGAACTGAAACGTTTGCAATGGGATGTTAAGAAATAGCTATATATAGGTGTTTCGTGTTTCTTATTTTAGTTTGGTTTCACTAGGGCTTCTGTGATTGTGTTTTGGGTGCTTATCGATGGGGCATTTCAAAGGGTTTTATTGGAGTTGTTGGGAGTGTTACTTTCTAGGTTAAGATGTAATCACTTCATCTTAGGAGTCAAATGTACTCTTTATTTTAGGAAGGCAGGGATACAATATACATATTCTTAAAATGCGCAAACATAGGCAAGGTTCTTCATATAAATACTTGTTTGCCATAGTTGCGTCGACCATTGGAATATCAACAACGTCCTCCGCTTCCAGCCCGTCGTCATCCTTACCAAGTTGCCATCTTCATGCTTGATCTCCCTTTTGTGGATGATTATTGTGATCTGGAGCTTCAGGCTAGTTGTTTTGTCCTCGTCGGAGACGTTCATGATCCCTTTCGCAATGACGTCGATGCACACAATGCTTTTTTCCCTGATTACCGGAGTATGTGGAGAATATTTGTTCTTTTTTTGCAAGGAATCGTTGTATTTTGTGGAATCAACACTGTCAGGGCTACACCGGCGGTCTCAGTTCCGAGAATGAGAGGAGTCACGTCGAGGAGAAGAAGGCCTTGAACCTTATGGTTTCTTTCACCAATGTCTTTAGTAACAAAAATATGTGATCATCACCTACAAGCAACTAAGCATCAATATTGCGCAAGGTATCATAAAAAAACACCCTATTTTTATAGCAGAAAAATCAATCAATCAGTAATGAAAAATGAATGATCATCACTTGAGCACTTGACATTAATATTACTCCAGTGATCATAAAAAACGCACCTTATTTTTAGACCAAATATATCATTATTTAATCGATTAGTATGAAAAATTTATCATCATCAATTACAACATCAATATTAAGCAATTGATAATAAAAAAGACCCAATTTTCAAAGCACCCAATATTTAATTCATACATATGTTTGATCAAGATGATGGTGATCATCAATGTTGGAAGTAAGAGCATCATTATTTACAGCGTGATTACCATTTTTACAAATCGCAGCTAATGTGGTGATCATGATTGCTATTATCATGGTCATCATTTGGAGAAGTGAGAGTATCATTATCTACAATGTGATCATAATTTTTACAAAGCATAACTAATGCGTTTGACCAAGTTGATGGTGATCATCAATGTTGAAAGTGCGAGTATCATTACTCACAACATGAGCATCATTTTTAGAAATAATGGCTAATGTGTTGATCATTATTGCTAATGTTGTGGTCATCATTTGGAGAGTTGAGAGCATCATTATTTACAACGTGATCATCATTTTTACAATTCCAATTAATGCGTTTGATCGAAATGATGGTGATCAACAATGTTGAAATGGAGAGCATCATTACTTATATCGTGAGCATCATTTTTATTTATAACAACTATGTGGTGATCATCCTTGCTAATATCGTGATTATCAATGTTGGAAGTGAGAGCATCATTACTTACAGTGCGAGCATCATTTTGCCTGCTTTACTAGCAGCGGCAACAAGACTCGCGAGGCAGGGCGTTTCTGATCGGTGTGAGTCTTGCTGCCGTTGCTAGCCTCCTAGAAATCTTGCCGGAAACCTTGTTTCTCCACAGCCCCCTTTGCACCAATTCGGAGGTTCAAGTAAGTTTCTTGACAAGGTGAGTGCATCAATCCGTTAATTACGTTTCATATTCTCACAACCTTGTATTAATTCTTGAGTGAAATTATAATCTTGTTCAGTTATTTTTTTCTCAGGTTAGTATTAAATTAGTTAGAATTCATTCTAGTTTTCTCGTTTCAGTTCTGCTAGTGTCTCCAATTTTAAAGAGTGGGTCTGTTTTATGACCCGTTCCTCTTGTGCAAATAATTTGCAATTTGATTCAGAGATAGAAAAGACTGCCAAAAGACTAAGAAAAGAAACGAAATTGAGAAAATTTGCTTCAACCTCTAGGTCTGATTTTGAGCTAACATTTGATTTATCAAGTCTTTTTCAAGAGCCTGAAAAGATGGATGCTGCAGAATTAAATTTAAGGAGGATGGCCACACCAAATGTTAACCAGCAACCTTTGTGCATAAATTTCACTGAAGTTGAGGTAGCTTTCGAACTGAAATCCGGTTTAATTCATTTACTGCCAAGTTTTCGTGGTCTTGCAGGTGAAGATCCTCATAAGCATCTTAAGGAGTTTCACGTAGTTTGTTCCAGCATGAAACCCCGGGGAGTTACCGGGGAGCAAATTAAGCTACGAGCTTTTCCGTTCTCTTTAACGGAAAAAGCCCAAGGATTGGTTGTATTATCTTTCACCGGGTTCAATTACAACTTGGGATGAATTGAAAAGGCAATTTCTGGAGAAATTCTTTCCTGCATCAAGAGCCACTTCAATCAGAAAAGAAATTTGTGGTATTCGCCAATATAGTGGAGAAACTCTCTACGAGTATTGGGAAATGTTTAATCAGCTTTGTGCAAGCTGTCCACATCATCGATATCGATCGCCTTTTAATTCAATATTTTTATGAAGGTTTATTGTTATCTGATAGAAACATGGTTGATGCAGCTAGTGGTGGAGCTTTGGTGGATAAGACACTTTCTCAGGCTAAGGAACTAATCAACAAAGTTGCTGCCAACACTCAACAATTTGGCACTAGACAGGATCCTCCGATAAAAAAGGTAAATGAGGTAAGCACAAATTTAATTGAACAAAGACTTGACAAACTTACCTCTTTGATGGAGAAATTTGTAGTTGGTAATAATCAGCAAGTGAAAGCTTGTCGTATTTGTTCCAATAACTCCCATTCGACTGATAGCTGCCCAACACTCCAAGAAGAACATGTCAACATAGCGGGAGGATTCCAAGGCCAATACCAACAGAGGAGATATGACCCACATGCTCCTACCTACAATCCAGGATGGAGGGATCACCCAAATCTAAGTTATGGGCAGAGATCCAACAATTGTCAGCAACCTAACTTTCAACCAAGACAACCACCTCCCGTGTCTGAACCTCCTCCTAAGCCAGGTACGTCTTTGGAACAAATAGTTACTACTTTAGCTACTAATGTGCATCAATTTCAGCAGGATACTAAGTCCAGCATAGCGAACTTGGAGAGTCAAATGAGCCAACTAGCTACTACTGTGGGAAAGTTGGAAGCTCAAAATTCTGGACGTTTACCATCTCAACCAGATGTGAATCCTAGGCAAAATGTCAGTGCTATCACACTCAGGAGTGGGAAAGAGCTGAAACAGCCAACAAAGCAGGCTCCTGATTATGCTGTGGAAGAAGTAGAAAAAGAAAATTATCTAGAACAAATTTACCAATTGGAAAAAGAACCTAAGCACTACTAGGTGCTGCTGCTACCGCCGCTTTGTATCTCTTCAAAAAAACTAATACGTCCCCTGTCGAAAAAAAGAAGCCAGCCCCTCCATTGTCCAAAACCTCAACTATTTATAACATAACTTCTAAACCTTGTAAATAAAGGAATCCTTAATTAATTAGGATAATGGTTTCCTGCAACCTGCAACCTTCAACCTAGTCACCCGCTTATGTTTCTACTTGCCAACCAAGGTCTTCTTCATTATATTCACATTTTGCTTCTTAGTCCAAAAGTTGATGTTGATTAGTATTCTAGTCCAAAATTCTTCTTTGTCCAATTTATAAACCTGAAAATAAATAAGGAATAAAATCTAGTCATTTTAATATCAATCCAATAATAAATAGGAAAAATAATATAAAAATATATAGACAAAATTAGCTCTATCAATCATCCTTGCTAATATCGTGATCATCAATGTTGGAAGTGAGAGCATCATTACTTATAGTGCGAGCATCAGTTTTACAAACTGCAACTATTGCTAATGTTGTCGTCATCATTTGTAGAAGTGAGAGCATCATTATTTACAATGTGATCATCATTATTGAAAGTGAGAGCATCATTCTTACAACGTGATCATCTTTATTTTAAGTGTGTAAGGCCCACGTATGATCAATTTTATACTAGTTTGAGTGTGATCATCATTTTTCATATTGTGATCATCGTTATTGTACACATGATCATCGTATTTCTTTAGGGCGACTAATGTGCATCGTTCAAAGTTGTAGGTGTAAAAGTTGTAGAATAAGAAAACACGGAAACAAGTAATGAAGTCATCAGAATTGAATTAGAAAGAATTTTGATGATTTTTTGTGATGATCTCGATCGACATTGGAATTACACAATGAAGAATGACGAGTTAAATTATTAAATGAAGAACGAGAATGACGGCGACGATGATGACGGAAGAAAATGATGAAGGAATTCAAGAGGACGACGATGACAACAAGGATATATAGACGGAGAAAAGAAGGAAGGAATGAGAGGGAGACAAGGCAAGGGGGGAGAGGGAGAAATTAAGATGAAGCAGATGAAGGAGGAGATGGAGATAGAAGCTTAGAGATGAATGAAGGGAAGGCTATGATTAGGGTGGGCTTAACCTACGCATAAGCTTACTCTATAGGTACTCTTTTAGGAATCGATTTCCATTCAAATACTCAAAAAGATTCATATCATGACTCATGTCGACCCCTTAATCAAACACCTGATACTACCATGTAGGGTTTTTTGAATGATCATGTTATTAGTTTTGAAATGGTGCTTCAACTTTTGGGGGAGAGCGAAATATAATCTAAGTCCATATTCAACTAGAGATGGTAGTGGGTTGAAGTAAACCGCAATCCGCAAAGACTCACACCACACATCATGAATTTATCTTCAAATAAAGAGGTGGATAACTTTCTAACCCGCTAGCATTCGTGGAGGTGTAGGTGGATTTGACCCAACCGCACCACGGAGCTCTACCATCTGCGGATTTGCAGATATCCGCAACCCGTGAGCCCATTATACATACTAATCAGCACCAAAAACTTGTATCTAGTTACAAACTTCTATTTTTTTTATTTCTCTATCACTCTTAGCTTGTAGCATCACTTGAGATGTTTCTAAATGTTTCGATGTTATTTTGTACTTCTCTAATTAATGGGTCCAGTTATCCATAGAAATAGTTGTTGAAAAATATACAATATTGATATTAAAGTATCCGTGGATGCCCCATGGATGTAAAACAATCCACGGATGATGGAGGCAAATTTGCCTCCATTAGAGAAATACCCACAAATCGCGAAGGTAAAAAAATCCGCGAATGGTGGAGATGGATGAGGTCCCTCCATGGATAATCCGCTTCACTGCCATTCCTAACAATCAACCCTTTATATTAAGGAAAAGTGCACCCACGATCCTATAACTTTAATTTGTGTCCTATCATAGTCGTATTTTAAGTTTTTGTACCATTAAAGTTCATTTTAAAGTTTTTTTTGCATTCGTGGTCCTTTTCCGTTAAATACCAATTAAGTTTAACGAATCTTCATGAAAAATGATAATTTTAGACACTCAAAGTTATTTGAAAAATCTATTTGCACCATAAGTTTTGAACTTAACAATTTAATCACCCTAAATAATTTTAAACTTAACAATTGAACCCAAAAGTTTTCAAACTTCACCTAAAACCACCACACCAACCAGATCAAACCCGACCACTGCCAGAAAATTCGGAACGAAGAAAGAACTTCACCGGAGCGTAGATCGTTGCCTAAGGCTGTCGGATCGTGGCCCAGGCCGGCGAATCGTGGCCCAATGCCGGAGAATCGCTAGCCCAGGCCGGCGAATTGCGGCTTGGGCTAGTGATTCTCCGGCCTTGGGCCACAATTCGGCGGCTCGGGCCACGATTTACGCTCTGGTTAAGTTTTTTCTCCGTTCCGGATTTTCCGACTGTGGTCAGTGGTGGCCCGGCAGTGGTCAGGTGGTGGTCGGGGGTGATCCGGTGGGTGTGGTGGTTTTAGATGAAGTTTGAAAACTTTTGGGTTCGATTGTTAAGTTTATAATTTTTTGGGGTCATTAAACTGTTAAGTTTAAAACTTAGGATGCAAATAGATTTTTCAAATAAATTTCAGTAGCTAAAATTATTATTTTTCGCGAAGATTCATTAAACTTAACTGGTGTTTAACGGAAAATAACCACAAATGTCAAAAAAAGAAAACTAAAAAAATGGACTTTAATTGTTCAAAAACTTAAAACATGACACTTTACCCTTTATATAAATCAAACTATTTATTGTTGAATCGTGATTTGACTTATCTTATATTTGTTGTGATTGATAAATAATGCATGGTTATCAATGGTGAGAGATAATACAGAAAGTGTGCTGATAGTTTTGGTGAATTTATTAGAGAGGAAACGATTTCGAAATTTTTTTTAATAAGATTGGTAAAAACAAACCTAGCTTGCGCCGCTCGCGATGCTACTTTCTTCACCGACTCAATCCGTGCGACGTCCTCTTTCTGTGGCTCCGAGCGCGTCTCCGCTACTCTGTTCTTGTTGCACTCTCTCTCTTTCCCTTTTGACCCAACGATGTCCCAAGCACCATCCATGGAGGCGATTGACTCTCGCCTTGCCGGCTTTGCTCTCCTTTTGGATGAAGAGACCGTCGTGATTGTTGCACCGGTTGCCATTCTCTAGCACACCGGAATAGTTGCTGCCGGTGGGGTGCTCTCTACTCGGCCGTTTACGGGGTCCTCATTAAGTCGAATCGATGTTTGTTCGCACTGGTGGGCAACATCTCTACACATGCTCCAGAAATTGGCAGTTCATCTCCCTCCTGTGGTGTGAAATTTCATGCCTATGGTAGGGGTGAAATCGAGCCGAGACGAGCCCGAACCTGGCAGGCTCGAGCTCGAGCTCGTCAAAATTAGGCTCGGCTATAACTTCATCGAGCTCGATTTTTCGGGCTCGAGCTCGGCTCGTGACAAGTTCGAGTTCGGCTCGAAAGCTCATGAGGCTCGATTCGGGGGTAGCTCGTTTAGGCTCGATTAGGCTCGAAGTGGCTCGCGAAGCTCGAAAAAATTGAGATATATTAAATTAATTCTATAAAATTTTCTTTAATTCACGAGCTCGAGCTCAAATCTAATAGGCTCGAGCTCGGCTCGGTTCGTTTGTTAGGCTCGTGTAGGCTCGCGAGCCTGATCGAGCCGAACCTCTGAGGCTCGAGCTCGGCTCGTTTAATAAACGAGCCTAAAAAACGGCTCGAGCTCGAACTCGAGACTCGAAAAAGCTCAGCTCGACAGGCTCGTTTGAGCTCGAGCTCAAGCCGAGCTCTAACGGGCTCGATTCGTTTATCAGTCCTAGTCTATAGTGATGGTCAAGGGATTGCAATTGCTATTAGCTTGGTTATGAAACATTGTCTGGTAGGGTTTGGGTTTTACTTGCCCCACCCGACGCCATGATTTTTGGTTAAAGGATTTGCTAGGTACAGGGTCGCCCTGACATTCCTTGGGTTGTTTGTGGACCCTTTTGTTTGTTTTCTTTATGCTTTTGTGGTATGGTTTTTGTTTTGTGCGATGTCAATTGTTCTCAAATGCTTTTCTCACTTTTCCGATTCTCAATACAACAACAATCTTAAATTCATCACTTCATCTCAATTCTCTATAAAATAATATTTTTGCTCAAATTTTTCTGCTCACATACATCTCATCCATTAATAAAAAAACATATCCCCAAATTTCCCAAATTAATTTTCTCATTTCAAATGAACACACCTAAAATGATTTTTCACTAATTTTTCTTGCACAACATAATCTCTTCAATTCAAATCTTCCGACCAAAAGAAATAAAAAAGTTGATTTTTTAAGTCAATTTAACTTCAATTTAATTGTATTATTTTTTAATGGAAACATTTATCAAAAAAATATATTTATAAATTTAAGATATCAAATTTTAATTATATACTAGAATTTCGAATTTAATATTTAAATTGATATAGTGATAAAATTATTAATTAGATTCTAAAAAACAGGTTTTGCATTACCTGTATATGAGACCTCTTATATATATATATATATATATATATATATATAAATTTTGCTATTGTTTACATTGATGATGTCCTAATATACTCTAATTCTATAACTCGACATTTTTCTCATTTGGAAAAATTCTATAATATAATAAAACAAAATGGATTGGTTGTTTCTCTTCCAAAGATGAAGTTATTCCAAACAACAATTAGATTTTTAGGTCATGATATTAAAAATGGTTTAATAAGCCCAATAACAAGAAGTCTTGAATTTACTACAAAGTTTTCTAATGAGATAAAGATATATATATATATATATATATATATATATATATATATATATATATATATATATATATATATATATATATATATATATATATATATATATATATATATCACTTGCATATGGGGCTGTGGCGTTTTCGACGACAACAAAATAAACGAACGACAGGTATGTTAGTGTAAGCAACATGCACATTAACAATAGATCCGGTAGATAATGTATTTTTCCCCCAAAATGAAAAGAAAGCGATGGAATTTGTTCTTGTGTTCCGGTCAAAGACGGTAGAAAAGTCTTAGAAAGTGGTGTCTGTTTAGCCAAGTGCCAAAACTTCTGCCTAGGATTTCCATCATTACTAGCACCTATCATTCATTTCCAATTTGGGAAGAATTTTATGAATTAGCATTACAATTATGAGTTGCTATACAGTGTGTATTGCACACTATAGCACACTTTAAGGATATAAGGAAAAGAAAGAAACAATAGCAGCGGAAATTGTCGGGCTCCAACCGCCGACGAAATCGCGATTGGACTGCCGACGAAATCGGGATTCAGCGCATGAAGACCAGATCCACTTCCTTTCTTTGCGAGGACCCAGATTTGGCAAGAAATACGATCGATCGTCTTACTTTCTTCGCGATGACTGCATACTGCACCAAGTCCGACCGGCCTAGGTGCATTATCAGCATTGGCTTTTATGATGCACTACGGTAGCATTATAATGCCTGGATGCCGCCTAAAGATGCTCCTTCATGTTGGACTGATGCAACAAAAACTTTTGTAAAAATTGTTTAACTATCAAATGTAAACTTAGTATGATACTTGAAAGATGCGGTACAATGCACCTTCATTCATCACGTTGGCTCCCAAATCGACAACAATCTACAGATCCTCCTTCTTCCGATGATAGAAATTTCGATACTGACATATTATCTTCATGAGTAATTATTATGCACTTGGCTAACTTAATGATGCGCATTTGACGAATTATAATGCACTGTTGACAAATTAAGATGTGCGACTATACAAAATAGATCTGAAGAAAAATGAAATGCTCAAAGTTGTTCAAGCCAATTATGTTGCGCCAACGAGGCAGTATGATATACCATTTTAATAAAGATGATGCATCATTATGTTTTAAACCAAAGAGCACACATTATTACGAACAAAGATGAACAATTATGATGCGCCTACGAGACAGTATAATGCACCGTTACAACGAAGATGACACACCATTATGATCTAACACAAGTTCTCCACATTATTATTAGCAAAGAACAAATTCTATGTGTCCGCGAGACCGTATGATGCACCGTTATAATAAAGATGATGCGCCATTTTGATTTAAACCAAATATTCCACATTATTACGAATAAAGATAGACAATTATGATGCACCCACGAGACAGTATGATAAACAGTTATGACAAAGATGATGCATCATTATCATTTAAACCAAGTACATCACATTATCACTAGTAAATATGATGCACCACTATGATGCATAAAAATTGTAACTTCATACTTTGTATGTAGTCTATGGTTACATCATTTTAATAAACCAGTGCATCATAATGAGATTACGGTGCATCATTATGGTATGAAAGGCACATCATAATTATGTTAGGTGGCCAATCTCCTCTGTCAGTCGTCATCATCCTCCAGTGGCAACTCCACAGCTATGCACTTCAGCTCCCCCAGTGCCTCCTCTTTCTTCTACATTTCAGTTTCTGTCTCCACATCCACCTTAATTAGTAGATCCAAAAAGCTTCTCTCTAACTTAGTGTTGAAGATGAGAGATCTTATCAAAAAAAAAAGAAGAAGATAAGTGATCAGTAAGAGATCGGCAATGGGGAAGCTGTCGGGGCAAAGACGAAGATGCATGGATGTTGTGGTGATGACCGGTGGCTGTGGACGACGCGCTTTGGTGTCGATAGTGAAACCGCATGATGTCAACATCATTAACTCAGGTGATTTTATGAAATAACTATGATTATAGATAAGGGTACACTTTAGGGGGTGCTCACTCATTCTAAACCTACAATTGTTTATATTTCGTGAGTTAATATTAAGATGCCAAGATTAGATATTATCCGTAGATAACTACAACTTCCGTCAAAATTGGTACATTTTTTTTAGTACTTAATTTATATTTCGTGAGTTAATATTAAGATGCCAAGATTAGATATTATCCGTAGATAACTAAAAACTTCCGTCTCTAAAAAATTGGTACATTTTTTTTTCAGTACTTAATTTATATTTTTAGTTCTTCAACATTTTAATAGATAAAGTCAAATATTTTAAATATAAATTATAGATTAATATTTCTAGTTTTTAAATATATTTTCTTGAAATTTTTTAAAGATTTTTTTATAATAAATAATAATAATAATTCAAGTCTACTAAAACATCAAAAAAGAAAACATCATTTTTTTAGGGATGAGGGAGTGGTTTTACTAACCCGTGCCTTGAGGTGGAAAACAAATTTCAAATGATTTAAGCTTAAATGCAAAAAGGAAATGAAATATGGACAAAGCATAGACAAATGGTCTTAATGCGGTAAAAAATGAAATAAAATATATGAGACTAAATAGCAAATAGAAAAATAGAAATGTAAAAGGAAACAAAATACCCCCTATCCACAATTCCCGAAAAATTGAAAACATTTATTTTTTAACTTGTACCATTAATATTGTTCACTTTTCTGAAGGGCAAAAAACCCCATTTTACCTTTACTTTCTTTTGTCTCATTTTTGTGCTACTCCAACTGAAAGGTAATCATGTCGAATCCGTCAATTAATTGGGATGGTATGATTTAATCTTTTGTCCACCTTTTATAATTATATCTACCATCCATACTAAAAGAGGAAGAAAATACATAACCTTATGGGTGGAAAACTTTGGAGATCTATATGTAAAAACTAAAAAATTCATTCAATGAGTTGTAATATCCAAATGAAGCAAATGACCAAATATGTCGGGGATAGTGAGGGATCTAGCACATTCCTAACTAATCCCAAGCTTAATTAAAACTAAAGCACAATTAAAGAGTCATTTAGGCTAAACTCGGCCAATTATAATTACAATTAACAAAATGACCCAACTTGTTCTCCAAGTGTCTTCCAAGAACCTACTGGATTGATGACGTGGAGCCGAAGGATGTGGCTGAAGGAGGGGACGTATAGGACCAAGGCATGGCGCCCATGGCTTTCGCAGTAGGCACCCTTGCCGCCGGCTTAGCTAGTCCCTGGGTGTGGTGGTAGGTGATCTGCGAGATTTTGGATATGAAAATCGGTTCCAGATCAAGCTTTAAATTTATATATGCTCATTCCCAAGAGGAGGGTTGTCCATTGAAGTTAGGGTGAGTGGGGTCGAACCACAGAGATCAGCTCGACCGTCAAAGTCCTTGCTAAAATCCTTGTTATTGGGACAAAAATAGTAGGTGTACGAAATGGTCAAAAGTAAATGCCAAAATAAATAGCAAAAATGAAAGCCTCATAGGGAAATCATTGGCAGACAATGAAAATCTAGAGCAGGTGCAATTTGAGAAATTGTAAGTTGGGAGGCCCGGATAAATATCAAGAAACATCCTCTAGGACGACTACCATTCTCGCTTGAAATCGGTCATTCCGACGGATCCTAGCGAGATCACCTAGGTCCACACATAGAACTTCCTAAGGGCATTAAGCTCACCTAGAGCCCAATAAGAAGAATTATCCTAGTTTCCCTCTCGAGCATACCGGTGGGATGCCAACCAGTGGGTGTCCCCAATGTCCCTAACTCCCTCTCGGGCTATCCGTGAAATATCGTGTGAGATTTGGATTCTGAACTCACAACTAACTTGTCTGAATTCTACCCCTGGACCCATGAACCTCTAGCAATTTATCAACATGCTATGATCCCCAAAGAGTATGGGAACTACGCCTCCTGTGTTCACCAAAAAGAGCAAGGAGACTAGAGCAGGTGTAGTTCAAGATAATACTCCCTCTCTCCCAAAAGTAATGAAACGTTTCTTTTACTGTTTCAAGTTGTAGTGTTTGACTCAAAATTTAACTAAGAAAAACAGTGAAAAATAAATAAATAAAAATATATTTAGAAAGATTATAGTGTAAATTATGAGAAACATATTAATTATTTAATTTCATATGTCTATAATTTCATAAAAATAAATCGTAGATTAAATACTGTGAAACAGTAAAAGAAACGTTTCATTACTTTTGGGACGGAGGGAGTATTATGTAGGGGAGTCGGATAAGTATCAGATAGTGACCTCTCAGCCTGACTGCATTTCTTTCCACTGTAGCTCCGGGGGCCTCGTTTACCTGACCACCCGATAGAGGTATTATCGATCCTTCGAGTCCCAGTCTGGAAGGTCCTTGGCGCAGCCCAGCTAGCACCCCTATGAACAAGGATGTGCTCTCGCTACAGTCCTCATAACACCTAGTAGATGGAAGGGAGGAGGAGCAGATAGAAGAAGTGAATGACCCTAAAGCTCCTAAATGCAGAGATCTACATGGTGGAAGAAGTGTGGAGAAGGAGAGGAAGAGGAGAGTGTTGATTTTAGAGGTTCCTCAAACATGCTCTCATGTGGATCTTTCTCATACACATGTAATGCTCTACTTCACATAACATATATTGACGGTTTCTTCTTTACAAGCATGATATTATCTCATCAAATTGTGCCATGAAACCAATGATTCCAACATCAATAGAGTATGAAGATGAAGAACTAAACATGATACTAAGAGGCGTAAACATACCTTGCACCAAAGGGAAGAACCGCTTAAGGATTATTTTAATCCTTGCTCCAATTCGACGTATTCTCCTTCCTTAAGCTTTCAAGCTTGCTCCAATGGAAGCCCTTGGCTTCCAGAGATGATGATAATGGCGCCTTACACCAATAGGAGAAGGAAAGAGGACAAATGAGATGTGAAGCACCTTAAAGATGTTGTGTGGAATGACACAAATAATTCCATCCTTAATGCTCCAAAACTTGACTCAAGAATTCGGCACTTTGAAAGAGATTGAGAAGGAGAAGAAAATAATGAGATGAAGGATGATGAATGGGGCACCCCTTCCATCTATTTATAGATGGATGAGTGTTAATGAGGATTACAAAAAAACCCTTCATTAAATGTGCCCACCTACCACCATTTCACCTACCACCATTCACCTACCACCATCCACCTACTACATGACTAATGTCTGCATCATAAACGATGGAGTTATTCCATGGTACAATGTGTATGCATCTTGTACTAAAATTACCAAAATACCCTTACTTTGATAAATGGTGCTAGAGGTGGTTGTGATTGACAAATGAGTTTTGAATTACACAAAGTAATTTTAATCATTTATATTTTACATATTCGAGCTTCTTTAAGTTCATTAGTGCACAATCACCAAAATACCCCTACTTTGATAAAATGTGCTCTAATTATTTCTACCCCGTCAAGTTACTCCCAACTCCCCTGAGCTGGAGTATTAGCCCAAAAGTTATTGGTGTGCCTGGAAATTCCAACAAACTCTCACTCGCACTAAGATACTTTTGAGTTCTAATTCCCACTGGAATTAAATCTCTCAATCACAGGCCAAACCAAGGCATGTTCATATAAATGGAGTTAAGGGTGCGACCCCAAGGCACACACACCAAATCTCCTCCATTGTGGTTGATAGACTCATAATGAAAGATGTCCTCTCATCAATGTACTTAAACTTATCAAGCACTCCTCAATGCACTTGAACTTATCAAGTACTTCTGTGTTCTGTTTGAACTTCTTCAAACATTGCTTGAACCTATCAAGCTTACTTGAACTAATCAAGTATTAAGAAACTGATTATTTTATTAAGCAACTGAGATCTCATAATCAACATTCATTATTGTATTAAACAACTGAGATCTCATTATCAATACTCATAAGTCAATCCTAGTCATACACATATTATGTGGGCCCGAGATTGAACTTTAGAGTATATGTATCATATACCAGTGTCTTTCCTATTAGCTTGAACTACCTGGATAATTGCACCAACTTGACTACCCAAAAGGAGGATACTCCGGTCTTATTTCTCCAAGAACTTCGACAACCAATCAAAGTCACTAAGAGTTTATGTCAAAGAATCTCACATTAAGTAAGAACAGAGACAACTTGCTTATATTCTTTTTTTTGGTTGCATTTCATGGACATGGAACTCCAGGAAACACATCCTTGATTAACATATCTTCAAGGAACAAATCCTAGAGAACACATCTCAAAAGTTCCATATGAACACTAAATCGGTGTTTTACCTACAACACTCCCACTCGAAATGATGTCCACCAATATGGAGGGGTGTGTCATTTTCTCCCTCTTAAATCACCAATAGTGTACTCACTTTAACAAATAAATAGGAGGACATTTCACAAACCATGAAATATCTCTAAGTAAGCCCTGGCTTACTTCTATCATAGGCTAGGATGTATGGTGGTCATATAAACTCGATGAACTTGTTCATCGCATCTTGATTTCATCTAAATCAAGGCGACATATAGCTAAATTGTCTTGTGTTAGTTCAAGACTCCCACTCAAAAGTATAACTTACCTAAAATTACATGTTTTCAAAGAAATAACATACTGAGTCCTTAGCTGTCTCATCCATAATCTACCCAAGATTAAGGGCGAAAGACCTGTGTGAGAAAGTCTTTCTATGCCTATGTTTGACATGTTCTAATTTTCGTTGTGTAACTTAAGATTGAACAAAATAATGTGATGATAAACAAACAACTTTATTAATCATCCAACGTGACACCCAAAGGGATGAAGTACCAACAAACTATAATCTACGCAGACCCATTGCTCTAACATGTCGAGCAAACACAAGAGGTGTTATTGCTTTGTGAGAGGATCAACCACCATAATGTCCGTAGAAATATACTCTATTCTAACTTCACTACCTTCAATTGCATTCCGCACAAAATTGTATTTCATGCTAATATGCTTAGTCTTTCCATGATACTGGGATCTTTAGTGTAAGCCATGACTGCCATACTATCACTATAGATAGTAATAGACCTTTCCATTTTATTCCGAGATTCCAAGTTCTTAAGGAAGAAACCAAGCCAAAAGGACCTCTTGTACAACCGAGGCACATGAGACAAACTCAGTCTCCATTGTTGACAACACTGTACAAGTTTGTTTCTTGTTACACCAAGTAGCTACTCCACCATTAAGCATGAATACATATCCACTTGTAGATTTGTTGGAGTCTCTATCTCCACCCCAATCAGCATCAGAATAGCCATGTAAATCAAGTTTCTTTCCTTGATAGCATAACTGATAGCCTGGTTCCTTGACGATACTGGGCTTCCAGATACTTGAATGGTGAGGAAATGACCAGAACGACGATGTTGAGCTCTGGAGTAATCTGCAGGATGTAAAACGGAATACTCAGGAGCAGAAAGAGGAGTGGAGGTGTGTAGATAGGGTGTACCTTTCCCAAGCCGTCCTTTTATAGGAGGCGTTGAGGTAGCGGTTGTCCCATGATCCGGAGTAGTGGAGTGCTCCCCCACGTTCCAGAGTAGTGGAAGACTGGAGGTGTAGAGGAGAACGTGGGTAGATCGTGGAGATGACCGTTCCCAGCTTCCTTTCCCCAGTCTGTGATGTTGCCAAGTGATTGACGGTGAAGCCCAGGGGATGCGAAGGCCTTGTCTGGCGAAGCCAGGAGATGCGAACCCGCGAGGTCCTGGCAAACCCAGCAGGCGCGAAGCTCCCTTGATAACGCCTTCGCGAGATGCGGTGGTATCGCGGTGTGTTTCCTTGGCTGCTGCTGCTGCTGATGACGCGAGTGGCGATGCGCGAGGGGCATTTCCTTGGGTAGTGTACCAAGGTGCCTCCTCTAGAGGCGGAGTATGGGCAGGGTCCTGTACCCCGCGTTTTGGCTCGAAGTCGACCGTTGGGCAACAGTCACTTTGACGGTAGTCCGATCGTTTCCTACCGTTAGTGATACCTGACACGTGGCTTGTTGGGATTAGTTCCCCGTTTGAAGTGACGTTTCGGCTTCGTTAAGGTTGGGCCTATAAATAGCCGGTTTGTTCGCGGATTTCCACTCTTTGCATTCTCGTTCTCTTGCCCGAATCTTCTCTGTTGCTTCATATTTTGTTGCTTCTCCCGCTTTTTTTTCTTGATTATGATATTTGTCGTGCGTGTCTGATCCTCTGTCGCTCCTGTTGCTTTGGCGTTGGCCTGTTTTTGTCCTCGTAATTTCTGGTGAGAGGTCATTCTTTTGTTCCTTGCATGCAAGGAGTTCGACAAAATTGCTAACAGACTGTTCGTCTTCTCAGCCCTTCTACTCTCTTTCTCCCACAGTAATGGCTGCCAAAGGAGTTGCTCGCCCAGTCGTCCCCGCCGTGGACAAGACTGTCATGAAGGTTGACAAGCTTCACCAGGATCTTGTCAAGGCCTTCTTTCCTATCGATGAAGTCGCGGTGTACACGGCGCGGAGCGGACCTTGCAAGGCGCTCAAGCTTCCTCATATGCCGGAGAATCTGGAGAGTGCCGCATTGTGCCTCTACATTGCCCAGATGTCTTCTGGGCTGAGGTTTCCTTTGCCTCCCCTGGTCGAAGATCTGTGCACTCTGTGGGACCTCTCACCATCACAGCTTGGGCCCAACACCTTTATCCACATCGCCGGCTTCATTGTGGCGTACCGGTTTGCAGGGGCGGAGCCATTCGCTGACGTCTTCCTACGGTTCTACAGACTTGATCTGTGAATAGGGGGACAGTTCTTCCATGTTACACCCCTTAGTGTTGGGGGGAACAACTCTGTGTCTTTTGGTGTTCCTCTGAAGTCTCACCATGACTAGCACGGTAGTTTCTTTTTTGTTTGCAGAGTGTGGCTCCAAAGCCAATTCTGTACACAGACGGGCGAAGGTGGCGCGATTACGTTCGTCTTCTGGGATGGCTAGATGATGTGCTGGCAAGGAGGTCTTGCGATGACCTGTTCCCATTCTCCCTCGAGCAGCTGGACGAGGTGACCCTAAGATGGGCCGGCATTAGCACGGGTTACTTGATAGACTCCAAGGTGCCTCCACCTTATGAAGATTGGGCACCCGCGCATCGCGGTGAGGTGGTGGATGCACTGCGTGCTGCCCTTGCAGGGCCGAGAGGTATGCGCTGATTTCCCTTCTTTTAATTTCTTAGGCGAACATGTACTGATCTTTGTGGTGTCCAGATACTCCTGCTCGCCCTGACGAGGAGAAAGGGAAAAGGGGATCCATGCGCGCTGCAGTGCAGATTCACCTCGCTTGCGCTTATAAGCAAAATGCTTCTCCTGCTGCGGAGAAGGTATTGGGTGCCATCAGGCCACCACGAAGGAAGATGCCAACCACCAGTGCCTTGGCGCCATTCCAAGGCGCGGCAAAGAGAAGGAGAGAGGCCAATGATGCAGCGCAGTCCTGTGCAGGAAAGGCTCTTCGCGAGTCAGACCAGGCGAAGGCGAGAGGGCCTGACCAGGAAGCACTCCCTAGTGTGAGGGAAACTGTTGAGGGGGGGACTTCTGAAAGTATCCCTGGGGGAGAGGGGGTTCGCGAGACTCCAATGGTGGAGACCACTGGCCCCTCTCCTGCGAATGCGACGACGACATCGGTTGAAGACACCAGAATGGATACCTTCGTTTCTGGGCTGCTGGCGAGCCCTCCTAGGGTGATTGGTGAAACTGCCCTTGAGAGTGTTGCGGTGGCAACGCCTTCTCAGGTTGAGACTCACCCTCAGTTGGGGGTCTCTCCCCAGGTGGATGCATCCTCCCAGGCAGAGGCCTCTCCTCAGATTGAGGCATTTCCCTAGGCGGGGGCAACCCCCAAAGAAGATAACTTCAGCCGGCGATCTTCTGCTGGCTATGAGAAGGAAGTCTAAGCCTGCGGCGAAAGCCAGCAGTTCTGTTGGGGGCAAGGCGCCAGCAGCCCCCGCAGGGAAAGCGACGCCCCTGCCGGCTCACCCTCAGCCAGAGGTGGGAAGTGATGCTGGGGGCATTTCCCTAACAAGCAGCCAGGTTTCCCAAGGGAAAGGGGCTCTAGAGGGGGTACCCCCAGCACTCCAGCCGCTGCTAGAAGCGATGCCTTGGTAGCGAAGGCGGTCCTAGAGAGGACGAGCTCCTCGGATGTGGTTCGCACTTCCTGCGAACCATCTGGGAGTGGCGCTTGGGGGAAGCCACAACGCCAACAATCTTCCAGTGAGGCCACCCTTGCCCTGGATCACGGCCCTTAGATGGGTGAGTTTCTTTCCTTGTTTGCGTATGTCCCAAGTTCTCTTCGTTGTGTTAACAAGTCGTTTGATGCAGGGACAGAGTCTTCTAACCCGCGTGGTAGCATTCGCCAGAGCGTGGTGGACTTGGGCGCAGTGGCGACCGTGCTTGAGGAGGTTGGAGTTTGGTCGCATTTCCTTGAGAGGAAAGGAGTTTCTAGCCCTTGCTTGGTGTTCTTGCTCCCACCAAATGATGGCATAGTCATGAAGTTCAATGATAGCTAGTTTGAGTTTGGTAGCATCATTGTACCCCATGACATCAAAGACTCTCTCGGTTTTGTTCACCCAAGTGAGATATTCCTCCGGATCACTTGAGCCATAGAAAGGTGGAACTTGAAGCTTCACATTGTTGAGAGCTTGTTGATCTTGAACTTGGCCTCTTTCTCTTAGATTTCGGTTAAACCCTCGATGGAAGTGACCTCTGTCATGCTCTTCTTCTTCTTCTTCATCCAAGTCTCTTTCAAGATAGGCCTTTGCTTGCACCCTATCTTGAAAGATTCTTCTTCTAGGGTTTCACAGTTGTGTGGTGGTACTTCATGGTGTTCTTCATCACTACTCTCTGAAACCTCCTCATCCATTCGGCCCCTCCTTGGTGGAACAAGAGGCCGAATGCTAGGAGCATTTTGAGGCGTCTTTTGGGGCGGCTCTCTTCTTGTTGCTTCGGTTATACCTTGAGCATGGGAGCTCTCCGGTAGCTTGCCTTGTGCAACTTCAAGTCTTGTGACCTTCTCGTTAGTGGTGACCATTTGAACTTTGATCTCCTTAAGTTCTTGCATAAGGTTGGCAAGAGTTTCTTCCAACCTTGACTTGGGAGGAGGAGGAGGTGATGAAGAAGAATCGGTTGACATACCTACAACAAAGATTCCTTTCTTTTGCAATTGAAAATATGAAGTTAGTAGTATAAACCCTCTCTTTGTGTTTGTATTCTCTTTTGTGTTTCACTCAAGGAGGATTCTCTTATGGTGTATCACTCTTGATTGGCTTCAACCTCTCAAGTCCACAACCTCTTTCAACCTTGTTCAAGGAAGACACAATAATGGACACAAGAACAAACTAGTAAAACCAAAAACAAGTAGAAAAAGAGAGCACTAGTTACTTGAAACTAGGTTTTGAAAGGTTTAAAGGTAGATGGGGGTTGAAAGAAGTAAGGTGTGGTATAAGAAAGGTCTTTTGCAAACAACAAACACCTTTTGATGTAAGATGTTGAGTACTTTTGGATCAAATGTACTTTTTGTGATGAACTTTGTATGAACACAATATGAACTTGATGAACATGCAAGAACACTTGATGAACACAACTTTTATCTTTCTTCAAAGTTGCACTTTTTCTTGATCCTTTTTCAATAACAACACACTTTTTCACTTCACAACATCATGGCATCATACAACAACAACTTTTGCATTTTCACTTGTAAGAAATGACAACTTTTGCACTTTCACTTTGCATGAAATGACATGAACTTTTCGGCCACTCTTCAAGAAAGGTAGAAAGTAGTTTCTTTAAATTTTGGAAATCAAAACAAATGTTCTTTGAAACATAAACATCAACCAAGCAACAAAGCTCTGATACCACTTGATGTGATCACTAAAATGATCAACTCTTGAAAGGATCTAGCTTGGAAGATGAACAATAAGCTCTTGATAATTTCAGCCAACAAAAGCACCTTTCAACTACAAGGTTGAACAATACTTTAGATGCCAAGGAAAGAAGATGGATCTAGCACCTCTCAACTACTTGATTAAGCAATACTAGATATGATTCTTGAACCAAAATTATTGAACAAGAGAATGGATTGAAGAAGTGAGAAACCAAAGCCAAAATACTCTCAAAATGGAGTTAATCAATTCGGCAATATGAGTTCTAAGGGCTGAAAATGGTGAATGCTAACCTAAATACATGGAATGGTGGTAGTGGAGGTTATTACCCAAAGTGTGGCTAACACTTTTGGTAACAACCCCTTAAGTCTTCCTACCATTCTCATGCATAAAGCAAAAGGTATTATGACACTACTTAAAATGGTGAGGGAGAGTGGGAGGATTCCACCATTTTTGGTAATGTAGGGTAAGGACCAATTATTACTTCAAACTAGTGAGTAAGGACCTCCATTAACTCACTTTCCCTCCCATTTCCTAAATAACATAAATAACACTTAAGTTTAATTCAACAAGTTCAAATTTCAGATTGTGGACTTGAAATTGGGCCGGCCCAACCTTGGAGGCGCGTGGGCTAGCCGGCGGCGCGTGAGGAGATGAAGGTGGCACGTGCGCGCCTGTGGGGGCGTTGTCCGGCACGTGGTCTTCACCTTCCGGTGTCCCTAAGGCTTGGAAAGGTGGTGCAACATCCCAAAGGTGGTGGAGCCGGGTCCGGGAAGAGGGATGGGCGCATGGGGCGCGTGGGAGATCCTCTTAGGTGCGTGGGGCGTGTGGGTTCATCCTCGGGTCCAAGGGTGGTGATTGTGATGGTGTCCATGGCTTTGGGAGGCCCTTCCACTTGGATTCCCATGTCTTGAAGCTGGATGGCGCGGTTCCGGTCCTCATTCGCTCCTCTCCTTGTGCCATGATCCGGATGAAAGTTTGAAGCTTGTCTTGCATCTTTCGCAACCGCGCTCGCGTCAAAGGCCCATTGAGACCTTGGAAAGGGCTAGGAGACTCTCGTTGTGGAGTTAGGTTGATGTCCACATCATTCCCTCCCTCTTGAGAAGAATCCGACCTCGGATTTGGTTCTTCCATATCACCTTCAAAAGGAAGCAAATCACAAACATTAAAGGTTGCATGAACATTATATGAACCATCACATGGCAAATCAAGAACATATGCATTATCATTTGTCTTCTTTGTGATTTGAAAAGGTCCATCTCCTCTAGGTGAAAGTTTGCTCTTCCTAGCTTGTGGAAACCTTTCTTTCCTAAGGTGCAACCAAACCCAATCCCCTACCTCGAAGGTCCGAAATTTCTTGCCCTTATTCACCCTTTTTGCATAAGCTTCATTGATCTTGTTAAGCTGCTCATGAACCTTAGCATGCAAGTCTTTCATTTGTTGAGCCTTCTTTTGTCCACTTACATCAATTTGATCATCATGATTTAAAACAATCAAGTCCAAAGGGGCTAAAGGATTAAAACCGTACACAACTTCAAATGGACTAAATGAGGTGGAAGAATGGTATGCACGATTATAAGCAAACTCAACATGTGGCAAACAGTTCTCTCATTCTTTCAAATTCTTCCTAAGTATGGTTCTCAAGACAGTGATTAGGGTTCTATTAGTGACCTCGGTTTGACCATCGGTTTGTGGATGACTAGAGGTAGAAAACATTAAGCTAGTTCCCAATCGAGACCACAAGGTCCGCCAAAAATGTCCAAGAAACCTAGAATCCCTATCACTCACAATTGACCTAGGAATCCATGATATTTAACAACATGCTTGAAAAACAATTCGGCAACTTTAGATGCATCATCACTCTTATGACATGGAATGAAATGTGCCATTTTAGAGAATCTATCAACAACCACAAAAATAGCATCATGTCCATGTGAGGTTGTAGGCAAACCACTAACAACGTCCATGCTAATATCAACCCAAGGGAGAGTAGGAGAAGGAAGAGGAGTGTACTTCCCTTTCGGTTGGAGAGTGACTTTTGCCTTGTGATAAGTGATGCACCTTGCACACATCCTTGTGACATCTTTCTTCATGCCCGGCCAATAGAATTTTTCCTTCAAAGTCTAGTGTCTTTTGGACACCAAAATGGCCCATTAGGCCGCCACCATGTGCTTTGTCACAGCCACCCCGCCCGGTTGCGGAGGCGGAGCCGGCCGCGGACGTCGGAAACAGGAATTTCGGCGGAAAGCGCGGCAACAGAGCATCGAGCTCGAATCACGAATCGTTGAGTAATAACTAGCAACCTATAACTCATACAAGGCAAGCATGCTAACAATCTTACTACTACCACACATGCGGTTCATGGTATGCTAACATCCATTTTCGCCATCAACTCGAAGCACCAAGTTTGAGATAAACCAAATCTACTATAGGCGAGTCGGGCTCCGCCCACGACTCAGAAGATAACAAAACAGAAGATATCTCAAACATACATATATACACATCCAAAACATGATCTGACCTATATGCATGCAGGTACAGCTACAGAGCCAATATTCAAAATCCTATAAATACCTAGCGCGGAATCTGAAGCGACCTCCGCACGTGGTACTGCTGCTGCAACCCAACCTCACAGTGAAAGAAGCACCGCGGAACCTCTACTCCGCCGGTTGCTTGTCAGGACGGCCTGAAAGTGGTAAACAGATAAAAGGGTGAGTCCTCGAAAGGACCCAGTAAGGGCTTAAGGTAAAAATGCAGTTTGCCCACAGGGCAACAATCTGAACCTGCAAAACAGATTAGCACAACATATACGTATACATACAAACATAAAACATAAAGCAAATCAGAATCCACCATATGCGGTCCAACCGCCAGAACGACCCGTAACGACAGCCCTCCGCAGAGGTCAGAATATACAGATCAGAACAGAACAGATAGCGCGGTACCGGCTGGGGTCGCGAGCCCCAAACTGTCGTAGGGTCACAGAACAGAAGTATCGGCACTCCTGGTGCGGATACGCAGAATGTCGGCACCCCTTCAGTGCGGACACAGAACAGAAGTATCGGCACTCCCGGTGCGGATACGCAGAACAGAATCAAGGAGTACCCGTGGTCCCTTCAACCATACGGGTCTCGCCACAGAATCAGAACATATAAATAAGGCATACAAACACAGCAGAGATATCATACCTGATAACACATATGGAGCAGAACAAACGTACATTTTACCAAGTTAAGCCCTTACCTCAGAAGCGCTGCCCCGCAGCCCAACACTCGTGCAAATCCCAACTCCCGACTCGAAATGCACCACTTGACCCCTACGGGTCCGTGCTACTCCACCAACGCAGAATCAAGCTGTACAACCATGGTTGGATCAGAACACATCCAAACAAACCCCAGAAAACAATTCTCGCACAAACCCGCACACTCCCGGAAAATTCACAGAAAGCTCGGTTTTACAAACCGAGCCTGAACATTGTTATTCATACACCACCAAACCCATTTCAACCTTTAAACCCGCATTCCAGACACCTTCCTGGAAAACCCGCATAAACCTAACTTTTCCTACCATTGTCCGAAAATGATGTTTCAACCACCATTATGAACCTATTTCCACCCACAATACCAATTTAGGATCCAAACCAACTTAAACACAACCTTAACATGGAAAAAGTTTCATTTGAACATTTCGGTCCTTAACTAAATTTTCACCACATTCCCAAATCAAACCATTCAAGCTTCCAATTAATCATATTAATCATCAATTTCATTTCCTAACCAAAATTACTAACCAATTGCATCATAATCAACAAACCCCTTTTCATACATAATTCGGCCAAAAGAGAAATTCCTCACCCAACTTCCATTTCAATCCAAACAAAGTTCCATTAGCTCTCTTTAATCACCAATTACAATTATTAACCAAGATTGCCAACCAATTGCATCAAAACCATCAAACCCTCACCCTTAATAGTTTCGGCCATAATGGGGAATTTCTACCCAACAAGTTTTCCATCAAATTGAAACCATAGATAGCCTTAGAATCATGCTAGGAACAACATACATGAAGCATGATTCAAGAAGACAAACACACACAATTTTGGAAAAAATCATCAAGAATTCGGCCTCCTAGGGTTCTCCCATTCCATGGAGTTTTCCAACAACCAACCATAGATTCCTACTCCCCTCAAGCCCAAGAACAACATACTAAAAGATGGGAGGGAGAGGATCACTTAAGCTTGTAGACAAGAGCAAACCCATGGCATGAAAACCTTCTCTTTTCTACCAATTCTTATTTCCAACTTGAGAAGAGAAGTAGGAAGTGAACTTACCAAGGATTGGAGCCAAAACCTTGAAGAAATCAACCAAGAAAATGGATGGACATGGAGCTTGAGAGGAGAAGAAGATGGCGGCAGAAGCTTGGAGAGGTTGAAGAAGAAGAAGAAATGAATTAGTTTGATTTTATGTAATTATTTAGCCATATATATATTTTCCACTTTTTGGCCCATACCTCCCTACCATTTAATCAAAATTAGCCAAGTGTCCCAAATAAAACCTCCCCAATGTTGCTGCCGAAAAATATCAGCTGCTGCCCATGCTGATTTTATTAAATTTACACCCCTTTGCAAATTAACCCCCAATTTTCCGAAAGTTCCAATTCTTTTTGCCCAAAAATAATTACCGAATTCCAAAATTAACGAAACTTGGACACAACCTTCAGAATATTATAACATTCACAGAACATTTTTCAGAAATTCATTTACCTTTCCGGAGTGTCCTACCGAGCTCGCTGAACCCAGACCAAAACCCGACGTGCGAGCGTGTCAACCTGAACCAAAATTCCGTCACTCCGAAAATTCTACAAAAATACCCATAAATTCCACTTTAAATTAAAACACACTTACCCCAAAGCCATCAGAGAATTTCCATCCCGAGCCCCGGGATTCCCGTCCCGAGCCCCGGGAGTCGCCGAACCGAACGTCCCGTCCCAGACATCAAACTCAACAACCACCTCCGGGACGTCACCACGACTCCAAAACTACAAACGGCTTCCCAAACTGAGCTCTCGGGAGTGCTACCGAGCCCGCTGTACGTCCCGTGGCGACCCCGACAACCCCCCGGCGCCAGAAAAATATTTTCGGCGGAAACGTCCGGGGGACCCACACGACCTCAAATACGGAGGGGTTCGCCAAAATGATACTCGGATAGGGCTCGGGAGCCGTCTGAACGCCGAAAACGTGACCGCAGCTAAAACCGAGCCCGGGTCACCCGGCCGCAACCCGCTCGGGGTGACCGTAACATCCTCCCCCCCTTAGGACTCTTGGTCCTCCAAGAGGGGCATCAAACGCTGATACTGCTCGGGGTATCGCTCTCTGATGTCCTGCTCGGTTTCCCAAGTCGCTTCCCGGTCCGTATGATGTGACCACTGAACCTTGATCATGGGAATCAACTTGCTTCGGAGTTTCAGTATCGCGTCCCAGAAAGGCAATCGGTACCTCCTGATACGACAAATCAGGCTCCAGCTGAACCTCCTCCACTGGAATCGTCTGCACAGGATCCAGAATGCACTTCTTCAACATACTGACGTGAAAAACGTTGTGCACAGCAGACATGCTTGGAGGTAGAGCCAACCTGTAGGCCAACCTGCCTATCCGCTCCAAAATCTCGTACGGTCCGATATACCTTGGGGCTAACTTACCCCGTCTGCCGAATCTGACTGTCCCCCGAATCGGCGCCACCTTCAGCCAAACCCTGTCGCCCACCTCAAACTCCAAGTCTCTGCGTCGCCTATTAGCATATGAGGTGGTGCGGTCGTTCGCGGTCTTCAACCGCGCCTGAATCAACTTGATCTTTGCGGTGGTCTCCTCAATAAGCTCGGGACCCAGCTCAATCCTGTCAGACGCCTCAGTCCAACAGTGCGGTGTCATGCACCGTCGTCCATACAGCGCCTCAAATGGTGCCATGCCGATGGTACTCTGATAACTGTTATTATATGAAAATTCTACCAACGGCAACTGTTTGTCCCAATCCCCTCCGAAATCCAAAGTACAGCTCCGCAGCATATCCTCCAGAATCTGAATCACCCGCTCCGACTGACCGTCGGTTTGGGGATGGTAAGCTGTACTCAGATGGAGTCGCGTGCCCAGTGCCTTATGAAAGGCGCCCCAGAAATGTGCGGTAAAGCGCGGATCCCGATCTGACACAATGGAGTCTGGTACTCCATGTAACCGCACAATCTCTCTGATATATAGATGGGCAAGCTTCTCCAGAGAGTCTGTCATCCGGACTGGCAGAAAGTGAGCACACTTCGTCAAGCGGTCCACGATAACCCAGATGGCATCGTGGTGAGACCGGGTCAGGGGTAGTGCAGTCAGAAAATCCATCGTGATGTTACCCCACTTCCTGACTGGGATGGGCAGAGTCTGTAACGTCCCTGCCGGTTTCTGATGCTCCACCTTCACCCGCTGACAAGTGGCACACTTAGACACATGTGTGGCAATGTGTCTCCGCATACCCGGCCACCAGAAATGGGTACGCAAATCCTGATACATCTTCTCACTACCGGGATGAATGCTCAATCGACTCGAATGTGCCTCCGTCAGAATTTCATCCCGTAGTGTCTGATCCCCCGGCACATACAACCGATCTCTGAAGTACAGTAGCCTGTGCATGCATCAAACGCTGGTAACAGTGCCCCTTTGTCCTCTCCGGACAGCCTCTTCAGCTCTGGATCCCTCTCCTGTGCCTCTCGCACTCTGTCCAACCACTCCGAACGAATGGTCAAAGTGTATACCTGAGCCTGCTCCCAGTGCTCCCACCGATGCCACAGGCACACTAGATCATCCTCCTCAGTCCGATCCTCAAGATCGCCTCCTCTGACAACCCCAGTGTACTTCCTACTCAGAGCATCGGCCACTGTATTACCTTTGCCCTCGGTGTACTCGATGGTGCAATCGTAGTCCTTGATGTACTCGAGCCCCTTCGCTGCCTCATGTTCAACTCCTTCTGAGTGAACAGATACTTGAACTCTTATGATCTGTGAAAATCTGAAATTTGCTGCCGTGTAGGTTGGGCCTCCATTGCTTCAACGCGTAAATACCCGCGGCCAACTCCAGATCGAGTGTCAGGTAGTTCTGCTCATGCGGTCGCAGCTGCCTCGACCCATAAGCTATCACATTCCGCTCCTGCATCAACACACATCCTAACCCCGACCTAGATGCGTCTGTATAGACCACATACGGTAAGCTCGGGTCGGGTAGAGTCAAGATCGGCGCACTGGTCAGCCGCCGCTTCAGTTCCTGAAAACTCTCCTCGCACTTCTCTGTCCATACAAACGGCTGCCCCTTCTTAGTCAGATGCGTAAGCGAGGAAGCCAAGATGGAGAATCCCGGCACAAACCTCCGGTAGTAACCTGCTAAACCCAGGAAACTCCTGATCTCACGTACCGAGGTAGGCTGCTTCCAATCCTGTACTGCTCTGACCTTCTCAGGATCCACAGACAAACCGTGCTCACCGATGATATGCCCCAGAAACGACACCTCCCGGATCCAGAAATCACACTTTGAAAACTTGGCATAAAGCCGATGCTCCCAAAGTGTCTGCAACACAATCCTCAGATGCTCCCGGTGAGAGTCCTCATCCCGAGAGTAAATCGAATATCATCGATGAACACTACTACAAAGGAGTCCAGATACGGCCGAAACACCCGGTTCATCATGTCCATGAACGCTGCCGGTGCGTTGGTCAACCCAAACGGCATCACCGTATACTCATAGTGCCCATACCGCGTACGGAAAGCTGTCTTCGGAATATCCTCCTCCTTCACACGCAACTGAAAGTACCCTGATCGCAGATCGATCTTCGAAAAGATCTTCGCACCTCTCAGCTGATCAAAGAGATCGTCGATCCTCGGCAATGGGTACTTGTTCTTGATGGTGATGGCGTTCAACCGTCTGTAATCTATACACAACCTGAGTGACCCATCCTTCTTCTTCACGAATAAAACTGGAGCACCCCATGGTGAAGTGCTCGGACGGATGAAGCCCTTCTCCAGCAGTTCCTCCAACTGCTTCTTCAGCTCCACCATTTCCACTATCGGCATCCGATAAGGTGGGATGGAAATGGGAGTAGAACCAGGCTGCAACTGGATCTCAAACGTGATCTCCCGCTCTGGTGGCATCCCGGGCAAGTCCTCCGGAAATACCTGCGGAAAATCTCGGACGACTGGAATCTTATCCAGCTCCAGCCGTGTATCAGACGGGTTCAGACCGTAATACTCCTCCGAATCCACTATCGGAACCTGATCCAGAACCTGCAGCTCCATGCTGGTCCTGACCGTCTTCGTCCCATCTGAACCTGAGAGGGGTAACACCTCTCCAGAAACCGTAACACTACGGTTGGCACAGTCAATATGCACGGAATTCTGGGACAGCCAATCCATCCCAAGAATAACATCATACTTCGGTGTGTTCAACACCAGCAGATCTGACGTAATCCGGTGACTGCCAATGGATAGCACGCAGTCCCGTACCATCTCATGTGAAAGCAGAAACTGACTCCCAGCCGTCTTCACCATGAAGACGCTCGGAAGTCCACTAGTAGTCAGGTGGAGTGACTCGACACACTTCTGTGCCACAATCGAAACGGACGCCCCAGTATCAAACAGTGCACGAATAGGTGTATCGTTCAGAAGTAATGTACCTTGGAGTGCCCCGCGCTGCGAAGTCTCTCCACGCTCAATCTGAAACACTCGACCTGCTCCGGCCTGCTGTGGTGGAGGCTCACGCTGTGAGGTCTCACCCCGCTCCACCTGGAACACACGTCCTGCTCCAGGCTGCTGTGGCGGAGGGGGTGGCGGAAACGGTCGTCTCGGCTGCTGTGATGGCCTCGGCCCGCCTTCGTGAACCGCGCCCCGGGTGCGTTGGGCTGAAACCGAGGCTGCGGACGCGTATCTTGCCGGATCCCTGTCCCAGCGTCAAAGGACAATCACGAATCCAATGATCACTGGCCCCACATCTCAGACACTGCCCTGACTGTCGGTAACACGGCCGGCCGGGGTGCTGCCCACCACAACTCGCGCAGGTCGGAACGGCCGGCGTAGTCCTGCTGCCTCTGCTGCTCCGCCCGCACTGCTGATCTACAGAAGACCTCGCCGAGCTCTGCGTGCGGGAGCCCTCCCTCTGTCACCGGGTCGGTGTGGTAGGTACCGACTCTCAACCTCCTCTGCTCGAGGAGCCGGGCCTTCGCAGCCTCGTGGTTAGAAGTGATATCCAGAGGCCTCAGCGCCCACCTGTACTCCGGGCGTAGGCGGCGAATGTACCGCTTGGCCTTCTCCTGCTCCATGCCGTATTACTGTGGCTCGTAGCGGACCAATCGGTCTAACTCCCGCTCATACTGCTACTGCCCGAGTCCCCGCTCCAGATCATCGAATCGTGCTCGACGGAGGTCCCCGACGGCATCCCCAATGTACTTGCTGATGGAAGTAGTAAGCAAACCGCTCCCGTGTCAGTCCGAATCATGCCCCCATCACGTCTTGCCTCGGCTCTCGACGGCCCCGAGGCCCCTCCACCAATGATCTGCACTGTCCTGCAGATTGAACGTGGCCAAAGAAACTCTAACCTCAGATGGAAGGTGTAGCCTCCCAAGGAGCTTGTCAACCCCCGCAAACCATGTCTCAGCCGCCTCAGGTCCTCCACGGCCGTTGAACCTCGGGGGGTTCAAACGCTGAAACCGCTCCAGAAGTCTGATCTCATCAGACTGGCGTCTCAGCTCTTCCCGTCGGTGGTGGGACCGACGAGAACTCTCAGCACTGCGCAGATCTCCCTCCTCAGAATCACTATCCTGCTGACCCTGCGCACTGAGGTGGCTGCTGCCCACCTCCTGAACCGGCTGTCTCCGCTGTGGCCTGGCCGGACCTCCCGGTGCCTGCTGCTGCCCCTGAATCTGCTGGGCTGGCAACAATGTACCCAACAGCTGCTGTACCTGACCCAACACCTGTAATATATCAGGAGCGGGTCCCTCAACCTGCTGATCACTAGGGGGGAGTGAGTGTGACTGCTCAGCCCCTGGGTTACTCTGAACCCGCCTTCTAGCCCTCGGAGGTGTGGGATCCCGGTCCCTACCCTCCGGTTCCTGCTCACGCTGGCGGCGTGTTCTAGCCATACCTGAAATAAATCAACCCAAAACCATATAACCCAATCATAAACTTTCTCTTCCTAAAGCTAGCAGCATTTTATGGCTCAGTAGTGTAATGCAATGCATGATGCAAGGATTCTTTTCGAATCCCGAAACTAAATAATAAACCTTAACATAGAATCGATCATGCTTATAATCACGGAATCACTTCATATAACACCCACACCTTCCATAATGCTCCAAAGAACCGCCACCGTTCCACACGCATTCGAAATGGTTCAAATAAGGAGTTGATCGGGCTCCGTGCGAACCACTCGAGAATGAGGTGTAAACCGAGAGCTTGTCCTTCAAGTCATTACTTGTAAAGTTTACCCATGAACTAGCATGACTTGCCTTCCACAACCCATACTTTCACCAACCATGCTTAACCTCTTGGGTCACTTCGACCCGACTGCTCTGATACCAACTTGTCACAGCCACCCCGCCCGGTTGCGGAGGCGGAGCCGGCCGCGACGTCGGAAACAGGAATTTCGGCGGAAAGCGCGGCAACAGAGCATCGAGCTCGAATCACGAATCGTTGAGTAATAACTAGCAACCTATAACTCATACAAGGCAAGCATGCTAACAATCTTACTACTACCACACATGCGAGTTCATGGTATGCTAACATCCATTTTCGCCATCAACTCGAAGCACCAAGTTTGAGATACACCAAATCTACTACAGGCAAGTCGGGGCTCCGCCCACGACTCAGAAGGTAACAAAACAGAAGTTGTCTCAAACATACATATATCCACATCCATAACATGATCTGACCTATATGCATGCAGTACGGCTCTGAGCCAATATTCAAAATCCTATAAATACCTAGCGCGGAATGCAGGCGACCTCCGCACGTGGTACTGCTGCTGCAACCCAACCTCACAGTGAAAGAAGCACCGCGGAACCTCTACTCCGCCGGTTGCTTGTCAGGACGGCCTGAAAGTGGTAAACAGATAAAAGGGTGAGTCCTCGAAAGGACCCAGTAAGGGCTTAAGGTAATAATGCAGTTTGCCCACAGGGCAACAATCTGAACCTGCAAAACAGATTAGCACAACATATACATATACATACGAACATAAAACATAAAGCAAATCAGAATCCACCATATGCGGTCCAACCGCCAGAACGACCCGTAACGACAGCCCTCCGCAGAGGTCAGAATATACAGATCAGAACAGAACAGATAGCGCGGTACCGGCTGGGGTCGCGAGCCCCAAACTGTCGTAGGGTCACAGAACAGAAGTATCGGCACTCCTGGTGCGGATACGCAGAATGTCGGCACCCCTTCAGTGCGGACACAGAACAGAAGTATCGGCACTCCCGGTGCGGATACGCAGAACAGAATCAAGGAGTACCCGTGGTCCCTTCAACCATACGGGTCTCGCCACAGAATCAGAACATATAAATAAGGCATACAAACACAGCAGAGATATCATACCTGATAACACATATGGAGCGAACAAACGTACATTTTACCAAGTTAAGCCCTTACCTCGGAAGCGCGCCCGCAGCCCAACACTCGTGCAAATCCCAACTCCCGACTCGAAATGCACCACTTGACCCCTACGGGTCCGTGTTACTCCACCAACGCAGAACCAAGTCTGCACAACCATGGTTGGATCGAACACATCCAAACAAACCCCGTAAAACAATTCTCGCACAAACCCTCACGTTCCCGGTAAATTCTCTGAAAGCTCGGTTTTACAAACCGAGCCTGAACATTGTTATTCATTCACAACCAATCCCATTTCAACCTTTAATACAGCATTCCAGACACCTTTACTGGAAAACCCGCATAAACCTAACTTTTCCTACCATTGTCCGAAAATGATGTTTCAACCACCATTATGAACCTATTTCCACCCACAATACCAATTTAGGATCCAAACCAACTTAAACACAACCTTAACATGGAAAAAGTTTCATTTGAACATTTCGGTCCTTAACTAAATTTTCACCACATTCCCAAATCAAACCATTCAAGCTTCCAATTAATCATATTAATCATCAATTTCATTTCCTAACCAAAATTACTAACCAATTGCATCATAATCAACAAACCCCTTTTCATACATAATTCGGCCAAAAGAGAAATTCCTCACCCAACTTCCATTTCAATCCAAACAAAGTTCCATTAGCTCTCTTTAATCACCAATTACAATTATTAACCAAGATTGCCAACCAATTGCATCAAAACCATCAAACCCTCACCCTTAATAGTTTCGCCATAATGGGGAATTTCTACCCAACAAGTTTTCCATCAAATTGAAACCATAGATAGCCTTAGAATCATGCTAGGAACAACATACATGAAGCATGATTCAAGAAGACAAACACACACAATTTTGGAAAAAATCATCAAGAATTCGGCCTCCTAGGGTTCTCCCATTCCATGGAGTTTTCCAACAACCAACCATAGATTCCTACTCCCCTCAAGCCCAAGAACAACATACTAAAAGATGGGAGGAGAGGATCACTTAAGCTTGTAGACAAGAGCAAACCCATGGCATGAAAACCTTCTCTTTTCTCTACCAATTCTTATTTCCAACTTGAGAAGAGAAGTAGGAAGTGAACTTACCAAGGATTGGAGCCAAAACCTTGAAGAAATCAACCAAGAAAATGGATGGACATGGAGCTTGAGAGGAGAAGAAGATGGCGGCAGAAGCTTGGAGAGGTTGAAGAAGAAGAAGAAATGAATTAGTTTGATTTTATGTAATTATTTAGCCATATATATATTTTCCACTTTTTTGCCCATACCTCCCTACCATTTAATCAAAATTAGCCAAGTGTCCCAAATAAAACCTCCCCAATGTTGCTGCCGAAAAATATCAGCTGCTGCCCATGCTGATTTTATTAAATTTACACCCCTTTGCAAATTAACCCCAATTTTCCGAAAGTTCCAATTCTTTTTGCCCAAAAATAATTACCGAATTCCAAAATTAACGAAACTTGGACACAACCTTCAGAATATTATAACATTCACAGAACATTTTTCAGAAATTCATTTACCTTTCCGGAGTGTCCTACCGAGCTCGCTGAACCCAGACCAAAACCCGACGTGCGGCGTGTCAACCTGAACCAAAATTCCGTCACTCCGAAAATTCTACAAAAATACCCATAAATTCCACTTTAAATTAAAACACACTTACCCCAAAGCCATCAGAGAATTTCCATCCCGAGCCCCGGGATTCCCGTCCCGAGCCCCGGGAGTCGCCCGGAACCGAACGTCCCGTCCCAGACATCAAACTCAACAACCACCTCCGGACGTCACCACGACTCCAAAACTACAAACGGCTTCCCAAACTGAGCTCTCGGGAGTGCTACCGAGCCCGCTGTACGCCCCGTGGCGACCCGACAACCCCGGCGCGAGAAAAATATTTTCGCGGAAACGTCCGGGGACCCACACGACCTCAAATACGGAGGGGTTCGCCAAAATGATACTCGGATAGGGCTCGGGAGCCGTCTGAACGCCGAAAACGTGACTCCGCAGCTAAAACCGAGCCCCGGGTCACCCGCAACCCGCCGGGTGATCAGTAACATGCTTCTCTAGTGATGACTTCTCTCATGGAACTCCTTGGTATGCATAGCCTTTTAAACTTAAACAAGAAGCCATCAAATATGTGGTAGCCATTTCGGCCACCCTTAGCACAAGAAGCATATATCTCACCAAAATCAAGGTCATGCTCATACATATCTTTCAAACAATCAAATCCTACAATCTTAGCATCAAGAGAAGAAAGAAGCACATATCTTCTAGACAAGGCATCGGCCACAACATTCTCTTTTCCTTTCTTGTACTTAATCACATAGGAAAATGATTCAATGAATTCTATCCACCTAACATGCCTTTTGTTTAAGTTGCCTTGACTTTGAAGGTACTTCAAGGAGAGGTGATCCTTATGAATCACAAACTCCTTAGGCAACAAGTAATGACTCCACACTTGCAAAGATCTCACAAGAGCATAAAGCTCTTTATCATAAGTGGAGTAGTTCAATGTAGCACCATTCAATTTTTCACTAAAACATGCAATGGGGCGGCCCTCTTGGTGCTAAACGACACCAATGCCAGTCCCACTTGCATCACATTCAATTTCAAAGACCTTATCAAAATTAGGTAAAGCAAGCAATGGAGCACTCATCAATTTGGTCTTTAAAGCAAGAAAAGACTCCTCTTGAGCTTTACCCCATGCAAACACAACATTCTTTTTAGTTAACTCATGTAAAGGGGCGGCAATAGAGGAAAAGTCCTTGATAAACCTCCTATAAAAACTAGCAAGACCAAGAAATGATCTCACTTCGGTTATGGACTTAGGGATGGGCCATTCCTTTATTGCTACCACTTTACTTTCATCAACTCTCACTCCATGCTTTCCCACAACAAATCCAAGAAAATTAACTTCACTTGTAGCAAAGTCACATTTCTCAAACTTAGCATACAACTTCTCAAGTCTAAGTGTATCTAAAACATGCTTCAAGTGATCAATATGCTCAACATGATTCTTGGAATACACCAAAATGTTCAAGTCGATTTGGTGCTCAATCCCTCTATATGGAGGGAGGCCGTAAGGGTCCTCAAATACATCCTCATATGCCTTCAAGAGATCCTGCACATCCAAAGAAAGAGAAGATACTTGTTCAAGGGTTAGCATGCAAGAAGTTGGAACCATGAGAAAACAAGTTTTGTTTGCAAAAATGCTCGTTTAAAATCTCTCTCTTTGGCGAAGTGGGGGATGCACTCTTATTTTCTCTCTTGCTCACTTGAGGTGTTTCCCACATAGGCACACTCTTTCTTTTCTCTCAAGGATTCTTGATCCTTCTCACTCTTTTCTCTCTTCTCCCTTCCCATTTCCCTCCTTTTGCTCTCGACCTTATTCACCAAATGGATTTGATCTTGTAAGGCTTGAGTGGCTGTGAGTGGAAGTAGGGTAAGGTTTCGGTTTTGGTGGGTGATGATGTATTTGTTGGCATTTCCATGATGAATGGCATCCTTGTCAAATTTCCATGGCCTCCCAAGTAAGTTGTGAGTGGCTTGCATCCTCACAACATCACAAGTGACGGTGTCTTCATACTTGCCAATTCGGATTGGCACTTCAACTTGCTTCACTACTTTCACAAATGACCTATCATCCCCCCAATGGAGTTGGTAGGGTTTCGGATGCAACTTGGTTGGAAGATGCAACTCATGGACCATGTCTTCGCTTGCGGCATTCACACAACTACCGCAATCAACAATGAGGCTACATAGTGTGTCATTCACCAAAGCTCTTGTTTGGAAGAGGTTCTCCATTTGTGAAGTTTCGGTTAACTTGGGATAGCTTTGGAAAACTCTCTTGGTGACCAAGATATGCCGCTCAAGTGGCAACTCTCCCTCTTCTTCTTCCTCCTCTTCATTCGGAAGTTCATGTGGAACCTCCTCCTCATCTTCACTTGAAATGTCTCCATTGGGTCGAATCACCATAACTCTCTTGTTGGGACATTCTCTTGCATAGTGTCCCTTACCAAGACACTTGAAACATTCAACGGTTCTTGCTTGAGGTGGCGGGTTTGAGGAGTTGGAGGGGTATGTAGGTTTCGGTTGTGTGTTGGAATAGGGAGTGGGGTGAGATGGTGGTTTCGGTTGTATGTGGGAGGGATAAGGAGGCTTGGGGGTGGCAGTTTGGTAGGGTTTGGAGGTGGAGAGCTTGCTTGCGGAAGTTGGCTTGCTTCATGAGTTTCGGTTGGAGGTGTGGTAGGAAGTGTAGGAACTTCCTCTCTTCAATTGTTTCTCCACTCTTATGGCCTTGTGCACTAACTCTTGATAACTTCCATAGTCACAAAGCTCCACCGCTCGAGAGATGTCATCTCTCAAACCATACAAAAACTGAGCCATCTTTGCCTCTTGGTTCTCCTTGACATTAGCTCTCATCAAGGCACTTTCAAGCTCCTTTTGGTAGTCTTCAACACTTCGGTTTCCTTTGGTGAGGTGTTGTAACTTTTGAGCACATTCTCTTTCGTAGTAGCATGGAATGAACCGGACTCTCATGGGGTGCTTGAGCTCCTCCCAAGTGTCAATAGGAGCTTGGCGGTTTCTAGCCCTTGCTTGGTGTTCTTGCTCCCACCAAATGATGGCATAGTCATGAAGTTCAATTGATATACAGTACCCGGACATTTCCGCGGAACATATTTTTCCGGGGCGGGACTTGTCTGGGAACGCATCTGGCTCGGTAGCGCTCCGGGACCTCGAAAAGGAAACCGTTTGCATATTTGGAATCGTGGGAACGTTCCACATCTTTTTACGGAGTATATTTTTTAGGACGGGACGTTCGGTCCCGGGCGACTCCCGGGGCTCGGGATGGAATTTTTCCGACGGCTTCGGTGTTTGACGTGTTATTTCACGAGACGGTTTTTATGGTAATTTTTGTGGATTTTTGGCAGGACCGGATTTTGGTTCGAGTTTTCATGCGCGTACGTCGGGAATTACGCGGTTGGCGTTGGCGCGGGATTGGCGCGCCAACACTTGGCATTTCAGATTTTTTTGGGTTTGTGGTGAGTCATGGGTATGACTATTTTGTCATGGGACAAGTGTCCCATGGCCCACCACATTTTTGGCATAAAAGAGAGCATTTTATGCTAAAATTGGCATTTAATCAACATTTCTTCTTCTTCTTCCCTAACTCATCCGCCACCATCACCACCATTTTCAAGCTTTCTTGTTCTTCACTCATGGCTGAAATCAACAAGTGTTGGGCTTAAGAATTTGGTAAGCTTCTCTTCTCCATGTTCTTAGTAAGTTCTTGAACTCTCTTCATTGGCTGGCCAGAATACTTCTCTTGTGTTCGTGGCTAATTCTGTCCTTCTGTATTTCGAATTGGCTTTGGTGGTAGTTAGAAGAAATCTTCCTTAACCTCTTGGCTACAACTTTGCTGAAGGGGCCATGGTCCAAAAACGTCGGGAAGACCTCCAATTCTGAGCTGCACGAAAACGGGTCTGCTGTGATGTTGGTGCTGAAAACTCAAACTTGAAGTTTCGGGTTTTGAGGTTTAACAAGCTGGGTTCAATCTTTTGGTAAGCTTTTCTTCTTCATGTTTTAGCAAGGTTGAAGCATGAATTTTGGTTGGAAAAGAAGAGTTGAAACCGAATTGTGATTACTCTTTGCTATGAGTTGTGATGATCTTCTTGAATCCATGTTTAAGTATGTTGTTCTTGGTATGGAGGAGAGTAGTAATCAAGGTTTAATTTTGGAAGAACACCATGTTTAAAGAAAAGCCCTAATTGCCGAAATTAATGTTGAAAAATTCTAACTTGGTGATTAGTGGTGTTCTTGAATCATGCTTTAAATATGTTGTTCCTAGCATGATTCTAAGGTGTTGTATGGATTCAATTTGGAAGTAAGCATGTTGAGTAAAAAATGCCCAAATGGCCGAATTATTTGGTTAAGGGTTTTGATTGATTTTGGGTGATTAAGGTGTAATTGGTTAGTAAGCATGCTTAAGAAGTGAAATTGGTGGTTAAAGTAAGCAATTGGAACTTTGTTTGGGTTGATTTGGATGAATGGTAAAAAGTTGGTGGTTGGCCGAAAATTGAAATGAAACTTTAGTTAGGTTGGTGTTGTGTTTTGGATGTTTTGGATGGTGAATTGGTATTGTGGGTGGAAGTAGGTTCGAAATGATGTTTGGAACGTCATTTTCGGACAATAAGTGAAAAAGTTACCTTTTTGCGGGGTTGCGGGTAAAAGTGTCCGGAATCTGGATTTTATGGTTTGGTTGTGTTTGTGGATGTTTGGGTAAGGATGGTCTAGCTCGGTTTGAGAAACCGAGCTTTCTGTTGAATTTTGCGGGAAAGTGCGGGATTGTGCGGGTTTGGGTTCCAGGGTCGTGTTTTGGTAGTTTCTGACTGCTGTTTGGTTGTTCAGCTTGATTCAGTGTTGGTGGTGTAGTGCGGGACTTTAAAAGTCACACTACCACTTTTCGGGCCGGGAGCCGGGTTTTCCCGGGGTTTTGCTGCGGGGTGTAGGTGGCCCCAGTAGAGTTTCCGTTTGGCCAAGGTAAGGGGTTTAACTTTCTTAATGCGCATTTTATGTGTATTAGGTTAGTTAAGGGCTAGTACTTGGGTCGAGGTGGGGCCCGGTGACTCCGGGTCTAGTCACATGGTACATAGTGGTCTGCAGGGTTTTTGCTTAAATATGGGTTGGACTTTTATCATATCGGGCTTGCTTATCGGGGGTCGACAACGGACCCATATTTATGTTGGTACGTGAGAAGTCCGTGAGTTCGGCTGACGGGGACGCCGGGACCTAAGCCGGTATGCCAACCGTGGTCGTTAACTCATGATGTTATGTGTTGGCTTTATGCCGTTTGGGCGGCTTGATTAGGGCGATATCCCTCGCCGGTACCACGCGTTATGACCCGATCACCGGTGTGAGCTTAACAAGCCGTAGGAGTCTTTGTCGAGGGTTCGGGAACCTTTGTATTGGTGTACCACCTGTCCGACGGGACTTAAGAGCATCATCACATATGCATGTCATAATCGATATATTTAGGATTTGTATTATTTAGTTCATGGCATTCTAACCCTTTTATGCAGGGAAATGTTTTTAAAAGGTTTTACCACTACCGTACCTACCCCCTTACGGAGTTCTTTCGAGAACTCACCCCCCCACTTATTATGGTTTCAGGAGATCCGGGCAAACGACCTGCGGTGTAGATTTTCCGCAGTTATCGTTGTGCGTTTTTGGCTATAAGGTATTATTGGTTAAGTTGGGGGTGTTTTCTCGTTAGATACTGTTGCGATCTCTTTTTGAGTTGGGTTTGACTTATATTCTCCTGTTTATGTTCTGCAAAGACAACAAGACTAGCTAGCAAGGTATTATTCTTGTTTTTGACTCGGCTCTGTATATGTTCCGCATGTAGGTTAGTTTCGAGTACTTGGGATGTATCTTATTCGTAGGAAGTTTCCGGCCCTACGAAGAGGGCGGAACTTCTTCCGCACTGTATATCTTATATGTTTTTTCGCGCGCGATATTCTCAGAAACCACTAACGTGTCTCGGAGTGCGTGTTTAGGACTAGAAAGATGTCGTAAAATCTGCAACACAACTTAACCTTAAAATTGAAAGGGAAACGTTTTAAGGGTTGGGTTTCGGGTCCACTCAAAACCTATTTAAGAGAACTCCGCGTTCACCCGCCGCCGTCTTCGCAAGCTTCCGCAACCACTCGACAACTGCGCTTCCGGTATTCCGGGCGGTGGGGTGACAATTTGGTATCAGAGCGGTTTAGGGTTAGAGTTAGGAATGGTTAGACTTTCCGACCTAAAATCTGCTTTTAGCTCTGGGGTAATTTAAATAAAAGAGTTGCAAACTTTTACTAAAATTGCTCTAGAACTTTAGGAAGATTTAGGATTGGTTAGTTGCACCATAACCTAGCATAACCTACGAAACTCAAAGTGGTTAATGAATATCGCGCCAGATGATCCACGAAGGATGCGGATTATCTGATCTTTTCAAGTTAGGCAAGCAAAGGAATTGCTGCCAAAATTCTTTGTTTTAGTTGCATGCATATCATTTACAGAGCCATTAGGAAACTGCTGGTTGCTAAACTTGGAGAATAATTTGTCTTTTTGTTTGATACTGTGAGTTTCTAGATGGTTCGCACGAGGCGAGACCGTGCTGTTCGTTCGGACACTTCGGACCCCTCTCGGGAGAGTGACCCCGGGAGGAGGGTCCATCGTCATGATAGGCAGTTAGCACCGCGATCTCCATCACAGTCCCGACAGAGTTCTGGGCGACGCCAGGAGCCCGACCATTTGGTGGAGATCATACGCCTTTGTTTTGGTTGATGTCTTGACACGAGGATGTATTGTGCGGCGGGAGAGCGACAGTGAGTATGCGCCGACCGTTACACCCACAGACACGGAGACTACATGTACCGATTCCACTCGATATAGATCTGCTTCGATTTCTGAGGAGGAGGGAGATCAGAGTGAGTCGCGGAGTCGCACCCACTCTCGGAGGACCAGGACAGCGGCCAGTACCGCTCGCACCACACGTTGTGCTCGCAGGGATCGGAGGGGTCGATCACCGATACATCGTCGCCGACCGAGGGATGAGTCCGTTTCTGACTCCGGGGATACACGAGGGACCCCGAGACCGCGCCGAGAGGGCACTGCCAGTTATGATGAGGTTGGGATGATGGAGCGCCTGCAGCGCTTCAACCCGCCCAAGTTCTCGGGCAAGACTGGGCCAGACACAGCCGAGAGCTGGCTGACTGATATGGAGTGACTGGTGACCAGATTAGGGTTGCCATCCAAGGCGATGGTATCTCTTGCTACCTTTTATCTCCGTGACGCAGCTCACAACTGGTGGCAGGGGATAGTTCAGGACCGGGCGGCACAGTACCGGGAGTTGAGGCGTGTTGACCTAGAGATGTCTTGGGAGGAGTTTTCCCGCCTTTACCATGAGAGGTTTTGGGGTGCCTTTCATAAGGCTCTGGGCACGCGACTTCACCTGAGCACAGCATATCATCCTCAGACGGATGGGCAGTCAGAAAGGGTTATTCAGATTGTTGAGGATATGCTCAGGAGTTGTGTTTTGGATTTTGGGGGACATTGGGATCAGCACCTACCGTTAGTAGAATTCTCCTATAACAACAGTTACCAGACTACTATCGGTATGGCACCTTATGAGGCACTGTATGGTCGGAGATGCATGACGCCACATTGTTGGACAGATGCCTCGGACGGGATGACCATTGGTCCCGAACTCATAGAGGAGGCAGCGGAGAAGATCCGTTTGATTCAGATGCGGATGAAGGCCGCAAATGATAGGACCACCTCATACGTTAACAAGAGACGCCGTAGTGGAGTTTGAGGTGGGGGCAGGGTTTGGTTGAAGGTTGCACCGACCCGGGACTGTCCGATTTGGCGGTGGGGTACGTTAGCCCCACGGTATGTTGGTCCCTACGAGATTACTCGGAACGTATAGGCGGTGGTTGCCTACCGTTTGGCTTTACCACCGAATATGTGCAGGGTGCATAACGCCTTCCATGTTAGCATGTTGAAGAAGTGCATTTTGGATACCAATCGGATCATTCCGGTAGAGGAGGTTGAGCTCGAGCCAGATCTATCTTACCGAGAGGTACCGATAGCTTTTACGGCCGAGAGATGTTGAAACTTCGCAACAAGTCGATTCCGATGATCAAGGTTCGGTGGTCACACCATTCGGATCGAGAGGCGACTTGGGAGACAGAGCAGGATCGATAAGTCGTTATCCGGACGAGTTCAGTTGTTGAGATCACTCTTGGAGGACCAAGAGTCTTAAGGGGGAGGTTGTTACACCCACCCCGACGTTTTGCCTTTTACGTAAATATCGGCGGAAGGTCAAATCAGTAATTTTCAGATCACATATGACTTGTGATTATTTTATGGAATCAGTATTTGAATGTTAATTATGTGGTTAATTAAGACTTTTGCGTAGTGGGAAAACTGGTACGGTCACCCCGAGCGGGTTGTGACCTGGGTGACCCAGGGCTTCGGTTTTGGCCTGCGTGTCATGTTTTCGTGCGGTCAGCGAGCTCCCGAGTCTAATCAGGGTATAATTTATGGGAATCCTTCTGGATTCTAGTTCCTACAGGTAACCAGGACATTTCCGCGGAACATATTTTTCCGGCGCATGGACTTGTCTGGGAACGTACAGCGGGCTCGGTAGCGCTCCCGGGACCTCAGAAAAGGAAACCGTTTGCATATTTGGAATCGTGGGAACGTTCCGCATCTTTTTACGGAGTATATTTTTTAGGACGGGACGTTCGGTCCCGGGCGACTCCCGGGGCTTGGGATGGAAATTTTCCGACGGCTTCGGTGTTTGACGTGTTATTTCACGAGACGGTTTTTATGGTAATTTTTGTGGATTTTTGGCATGGCCGGTTTTTGTTTCGGATTTTCACGCTGGTAGGTCGGGATTTACGGGGTTGGCGTTGTCTCGGGATTGGCGCGCCAACACTTGGCATTTCAGATTTTTTGGGTTTGTGGTGAGTCATGGGTATGACTATTTTGTCATGGGACAAGTGTCCCATGGCCCACCACATTTTTGGCATAAAAGAGAGCATTTTATGCTAAAATTGGCATTTAATCAACATTTCTTCTTCTTCTTCCTATCTCATCCGCCACCATCACCACCATTTTCAAGCTTTCTTGTTCTTCACTCATGGCTGAAATCAACAAGTGTTGGGCTTAAGAATTTGGTAAGCTTCTCTTCTCCATGTTCTTAGTAAGTTCTTGAACTCTCTTCATTGGCTGGCCAGAATACTTCTCTTGTGTTCGTGGCTAATTCTGTCCTTCTGTGTTTCGAATTGGCTTTGGTGGTAGTTAGAAGAAATCTTCCTTAACCTCTTGGCTACAACTTTGCTGAAGGGGCCATGGTCCAAAAACGTCGGGAAGACCTCCAATTCTGAGCTGCACGAAAACGGGTCTGCTGTGATGTTGGTGCTGAAAACTCAAACTTGAAGTTTCGGGTTTTGAGGTTTAACAAGCTGGGTTCAATCTTTTGGTAAGCTTTTCTTCTTCATGTTTTAGCAAGGTTGAAGCATGAATTTTGGTTGGAAAAGAAGAGTTGAAACCGAATTGTGATTACTCTTTGCTATGAGTTGTGATGATCTTCTTGAATCCATGTTTAAGTATGTTGTTCTTGGTATGGAGGAGAGTAGTAATCAAGGTTTAATTTTGGAAGAACACCATGTTTAAAGAAAGGCCCTAATTGCCGAATTAATGGTTAATTTTCTAACTTGGTGATTAGTGGTGTTCTTGAATCATGCTTTTAATATGTTGTTCCTAGCATGATTCTAAGGTGTTGTATGGATTCAATTTGGAAGTAAGCATGTTGGGTAAAAAATGCCCAAATGGCCGAATTATTTGGTTAAGGGTTTTGGTTGATTTTGGGTGATTAAGGTGTAATTGGTTAGTAAGCATGCTTAAGAAGTGAAATTGGTGGTTAAAGTAAGCAATTGGAACTTTGCTTGGGTTGATTTGGATGAATGGTAAAAAGTTGGTGGTTGGCCGAAAATTGAAATGAAACTTTAGTTAGGTTGGTGTTGTGTTTTGGATGTTTTGGATGGTGAATTGGTATTGTGGGTGGAAGTAGGTTCGAAATGATGTTTGGAACGTCATTTTCGGACAATAAGTGAAAAAGTTACCTTTTTGCGGGGTTGCGGGTAAAAGTGTCTGGAATCTGGATTTTATGGTTTGGTTGTGTTTGTGGATGTTTGGGTAAGGATGGTCTAGCTCGGTTTGAGAAACCGAGCTTTCTGTGGAATTTTGCGGGAAAGTGCGGGATTGTGCGGGATTGGGTTCAGTGGTCGTGTTTTGGTAGTTTCATTTCTTTGTTTGGTTGTTCGACTTGATTCAGTGTTGGTGGTGTAGTGCGGGACTTCAAAAGTCACACTACCACTTTTCGGGCCGGGAGCCGGGTTTTTCCCGGGGTTTTGCTGCGGTGTGTAGGTGGCCTCAGTAGAGTTTCCGTTTGGCCAAGGTAAGGGGTTTAACTTTCTTAATGCGCATTTTATGTGTATTAGGTTAGTTAAGGGCTAGTACTTGGGTCGAGGGTGGGGCCCGGTGACTCCCGGGTCTAGTCACATGGTACATAGTGGTCTGCAGGGTTTTTGCTTAAATATGGGTTGGACTTTTATCATATCGGGCTTGCTTATCGGGGGTCGACAACGGACCCATATTTATGTTGGTACGTGAGAAGTCCGTGAGTTCGGTGTGACGGGGACGCCGGGACCTAAGCCGGTATGCCAACCGTGGTCGTTAACTCATGATGTTATGTGTTGGCTTTATGCCGTTTGGGCCGACAGTTAGGGGCGATATCCCCTCGCTGGTACCACGCGTTATGACCCGATCACCAGTGTGAGCTTCACAAGCCGCTGTAGGGTGCTGTCGAGGGTTCGGGGAACCTTTGTATTGGTGTACCACCTGTCCGACGGGACTTAAGAGCATCATCACATATGCATGTCATAATCCTGATATATTTAGAATTTGTATTATTTAGTTCATGGCATTCTAACCCTTTTATGCGGGAAATGTTTTTAAAAGGTTTTACCACTACCGTACCTACCCCCTTACGGAGTTCTTTCGAGAACTCACCCCCCCTCTTATTATGGTTTCAGGAGATCCGGGCAATCGACCTGCGATGTAGATTTCCCGCAGGTATCGTTGTGCGTTTTTGGCTATAAGGTATTATTGGTTAAGTTGGGGGTGTTTTCTCGTTAGATACTGTTGCGATCTCTTTTTGAGTTGGGTTTGACTTATATTCTCCTGTTTATGTTCTGCAGCACAGCAGTACTAGCTAGCAAGGTATTATTACTGTTTTGGACTCGGCTCTGTATATGTTCTGCATGTAGGTTAGTTTCAAGATTACTTGGGATGTATCTTATTCGTAGGAAGTTTCCGGCCCTACGAAGAGGGCGGAACTTCTTCTGCCTGTATATCTTATCTGTTTTTCTGCGCGCGCGATATTCTGTAAAACCACTAACATGTCTCGGGTGCAGGTTTAGGACTAGAAAGATGTCGTAAAATCTGCAACACAACTTAACCTTAAAACTGAAAGGGAAACGTTTTAAGGGTTGGGTTTCGGGTCCACTCAAAACCTATTTAAGAGAATTCCGCGTTCACCCGCCGCCGTTTTCGCAAGCTTCCGCAACCACTCGACAACTGCGCTTCCGGTATTCCGGGCGGTGGGGTGACATAGCATCATTGTACCCCATGACATCAAAGACTCTCGGTTTTGTTCACCCAAGTGAGATATTCCTCCGGATCACTTGAGCCATAGAAAGGTGGAACTTGAAGCTTCACATTGTTGAGAGCTTGTTGATCTTGAACTTGGCCTCTTTCTCTTAGGTTTCGGTTAAACCCTCGGTGGAAGTGACCTCTTTCATGCTCTTCTTCTTCATCCAAGTCTCTTTCAAGATAGGCCTTTGCTTGCACCCTATCTTGAAAGATTCTTCTTCTAGGGTTTCGGTTGGGTGGTGGTACTTCATGGTGTTCTTCATCACTACTCTCTGAAACCTACTCAACCATTCGGCCCCTCCTTGGTGGAACAAGAAGCCGAATGCTAGGAGCATTTTGAGGCATCTTTTGGGGCGGCTCTCTTCTTGTTGCTTCGGTTATACCTTGAGCATGGGAGCTCTCCGGTAGCTTGCCTTGTGCAACTTCAAGTCTTGTGACCTTCTCATTAGTGGTGACCATTTTAACTTTGATCTCCTTAAGTTCTTGCATAAGATTGGCAAGAGTTTCTTCCAACCTCGACTTGGGAGGAGGAGGAGGTGATGAAGAAGAATCGGTTGACATACCTACAACAAAGATTCCTTTCTTTTGCAATTGAAAATATGAAGTTAGTAGTATAAACCCTCTCTTTGTGTTTGTATTCTCTTTTGTGTTTCACTCAAGGAGGATTCTCTTATGGTGTATCACTCTTGATTGGCTTCAACCTCTCAAGTCCACAACCTCTTTCAACCTTAGGAAGACACAATAATGGACACAAGAACAAACTAGTAAAACCGAAAACAAGTAGAAAAAGAGAGCACTAGTTACTTGAAACTAGGTTTTGAAAGGTTTAAAGGTAGATGGGGGTTGAAAGAAGTAAGGTGTGGTATAAGAAAGGTCTTTGCAAACAACAAACACCTTTTGATGCAAGATGTTGAGTACTTTTGGATCAAATGTACTTTTTGTGATGAACTTTGTATGAACACAATATGAACTTGATAAACTTGCAAGAACACTTGATGAACACAACTTTTCTCTTTCTTCAAAGTTGCACTTTTTCTTGATCCTTTTTCAATAACAACACACTTTTTCAATTCACAACATCATGGCATCATACAACAACAACTTTTGCACTTTCACTTTGTAAGAAATGGCAACTTTTGCACTTTCACTTTGCAAGAAATGGCATGAACTTTTCGGCCACTCTTCAAGAAAGGTAGAAAGTAGTTTCTTCAAATTTTGCAAATCAAAACAAAGGTTCTTTGAAGAAACTTACAACATCAACATCAACCAAGCAACAAAGCTCTGATACCACAATGTGATCACTAAAATGATCAACTCTTGAAAGGATCTAGCTTGGAAGATGAACAACAAGCTCTTGATAATTTCGGCCAATAAAAGCACCTTTCAACTACAAGGTTGAACAATACTTTAGATGCCAAGGAAAGAAGATGGATCTAGCACCTCTCAACTACTTGATTGAGCAATACTAGATATGATTCTTGAACCAAAATTATTGAACAAGGGAATGGATTGAAGAAGTGAGAAACCAAAGCCAAAATACTCTCAAAATGGAGTCAATCAATTCGGCAATATGAGTTCTAAGGGCTGAAAATGGTGAATGCTAACTTAAATACATGGAATGGTGGTAGTGGAGGTTATTACCCAAAGTGTGGCTAACACTTTTGATAACAACCCCTTAAGTCTTCCTACCATTCTCATGCATAAAGCAAAAGGTATTATGACACTACTTAAAAAGGTGAGGGAGAGTGGGAGGATTCCACCATTTTTGGTAATGGAGGGTAAGGACCAACCATTACTTTAAACTAGTGAGTAAGGACCTCCACTAACTCACTTTCCCTCCCATTTCCTAAATAACATAAATAACACTTAAGTTTAATTCAACAAGTTCAAATTTCAGATTGTGGACTTGAAATTGGGCCGGCCCAACCTTAGAGGCGCGTGGGCTAGCCGGCGGCGCATGAGGAGATGAAGGTGGCGCGTGCGCGCCTGTGGGGGCGTTTTCCGGCACGTGGTCTTCACCTCCCAGCGTCCCTAAGGCTTGGAAAGGTGGTGCAACATCCCAAAGGTGGTGGAGCCGGGTCCGGGAAGAGGGGGTGGGCGCGTGGGGCGCGTGGGTTCATCCTCGGGTCCAAGGGTAGTGATTGTGATGGTGTCCACGGCTTTGGGAGGCCCTTCCACTTGGAGTCCCATGTCTTGAAGCTGGATGGCGCGGTCCCGGTCCTCAATCCGCTCCTCTCCTTGTGCCATGATCCGGACGAAGGCTTGAAGCTTGTCTTGCATCTTCCGCAACCGCGCTCGCGTCAAAGGCCCATTGAGACCTTGGAAAGGGCTAGGAGACTCTCGTGGTGGAGTTGGGTTGATGTCCACATCAGAGGACCGGAGGTGTATAAGGAGGAGGGCATGCCTCTGGAAGGGGCCTAGGACCCTGTCTTCCTATTGAACAACAAGTCCTCCTTGTTGTTGGGGGGAGAGCACGCGCTGCCGTCTTGCCTGGAGGGATTTCGCACCCCTTTCGACAGGGGGCTAATGAACCGAAGCCTGGATTCCCCAGTTGAGTTCATGAAGGAGGCTGCCAAGCACAACCTCCAGGTGAGGCATCTTCCCTGCTCTCTGCTTTTTGTTCTCTGATTTCTGTATTGACTCATCTTTATGCAGGCTGCCATTAATGAGTATGCTGGTCTTAGCCAATGACACAAGTTTCTAACTTATGCGAATGCGAGGGACAGTGCCCAGATTGCCGAAATCGCCCGCCTGAAAAAGGAGGCAGAAGCTGCCCTAGCCAAGGCTGAGGCTGAGAGGCCCCACAAGAGAGTGGCGGAGCTGGAATTCTGGTGCGCCGCTCTCACCAAGGAGAAGGCGGAGTCCCGCCTGGAGCATTTGCAGAGGGACGCTCTTCTGGAGAAGCTCAAGGTTTGGTGTCCCCTTCGCGAGGCGGAGCTGGCGAAGAAGGAGGATGAGCTCGCAGAGAAAAAAGCTGAGGTCGCTGTTTTGAAGACGGCGCTCTCTTCTCTGAAATCAGAGACAGAGATCCGTCTGAAGGACGCTGAGGACAAACTTACGGACGCAGAGCTTGATAGGCTGGACATTGCAAACCAGCATGTCGACCTGCTTGCGGACCTCATGTGTGCGATGTGGGAGGTCTTCAAGCTTGAACGAGACCTTGGGCTGGAGCAGTACCCTGGGGAGGATCCTGAACATGAGTCGACTATCACGGTGAAGATCCACGAGAGGTGGCCGCGCCTGAGGCAGAAGATCGATGAACTCAAGGCCCAGAGCAAAGTTGCAGCGTTAGGGTACGAGTAGGGTTGGCTGCGATGCCGCTTTCAACTTGAACAACTGCACCCTGGGTTGAACTTGATGTCCTGGATGGCTATAAGATCAATGATTCTGAGGCAAGTACCCTGCTTGACTGGGGCGAGCAAGGGAAGAAGATGGGTGCTCGGTGGCACACCATGCTAGATTAGGAAGGGGTTTTAGGTCATGTGTTTGACCCCCTTTAGTTAGGTCGGCCTTTAAGCCGTTGTGACTTTGTACCTGTAAAGAATGTACAGTCCAACAATGTAAATGAACCATTCAGTTTACCTTGATTGTCCACTTTTTTCCTCTATTCCTGCGATAGCCTTATGGGGTGCGTTGGCAAGCTGTTAAGCAAAATCGTTCTTTTGGGATTCACTTCGCGGGGTCCCAAAGATTAGAGGGATTTCTAGTGGTTCATGAGGGCGAAACCATCAAGGACCTCAATGTGAAGGCTGGTTTCCAGCGTAGAGACCTGTTGGGGTTCGCATTGCATGGCCCCAAAGATCAATTGAGGGATTGTGTGGTTCGCATGAGCGAGACCATCAAAGACCTCTGTAAAGCTGTTTCAAGCTTGGGGATCTGTTGGGATTCGCATCGCGGGGTCCCAAAGAGTTCTTGCAAGGTTCGCGTTGGCGATGCCCTTGGGTAGTGTACGCATGTTTGCGTGTATGGGTGACCTGACAAGGTCTGATGCCATGACCTTAATAGGTTAGGCGTTTAGCCGTTCTGACCGGTCGGGTGCAGAAGGCGTTTGGGCGATTGTCGATGAGATTACTCTGCAATAGTGTTAAGTGGAGAAGCGTTTCATTCATTCGAGCCATGGGGTTACCATGATTTACACATAGTATGGACGAAGGTCATCCACATGAAAGTTGCGAGGAAGTGACATCCCATCTTAGTTCTGCAACTCATAGATGCCCGGCCGGACTTGCTTGTGGATGATGTATGGACCATCCCAGTTGGGTCGCAGGACACCCTGTTTAGGGTCGTGAGTAGTGAGGACGGATCTGAGTAGCGCGAGGCTTCCCGGCTTGAGTGCCTTGGGCTTTACTTTGGCGTCATGTTGCAAGTTGAGACGCTGTTTGAGAGCGAACAGGCGAAGGCGTGCCCCTTCGCGCAGTTCCTCGAGCAGGTCTAGTTTGGCACGAAGTCCTCGAGTGTTGGCCTCATCATTGAAGTTGATCATCCTTATTGTTGGGAAGTCTGCCTCAATAGGGAGGAGTGCATCAGTGCCATAGACCAGGGAGAATGGTGTCTCGCCTGTTGGCGTTCGTGTTGTTGTCCTATAATCCCATAGAACGCTTGGGAGCTCATCCACCCATCGCCCCTTTGCGCCAAACAGGCACGTCTTGAGTCCTTCTTTGATTGTGCGGTTGGTGACCTTGACTTGGCAGTTGGACTGGGGGTGTGCCACCGGGGCATACAGCATGCGAATCTTGTTTTCTTCGGCCCATTGCTGCACGCTGTGGCTAGCGAACTGGCTCCCATTGTCTGTGATGATGGCGCGGGGTCTGCCATATCGATAGATAATGTTTTTCCACATGAACTTAATGATCTTGGAAGATGTTATCTTCACTTTGGGTTCTACTTCAATCCACTTTGTGAAATAATCCACGGCGATAACACAAAACCTGTACTGACCTATCGCCTTTGGCATTGGTCTGATGAGGTCGAGACCCCGAAGGGTGAAGGGTCCGGGGTTTGTGAGTGTGGGAGATTCCGTGGATGGAAGGCGTTGGACGTGCGAGTTGATCTGGCATTGATGGCACATCTTGACAAGTGAGGATGCGTCTTTCTTTAAGGTAGGCCAGTAGTATCCCTGGCGGAGGGCTTTGTGTGCAAGTGCCTCCGTCGTGATGTGGGCACCGCAGCTACCCTGGTGCATGGTCTCCAGTACATTGAGTACCTCTTTGGCGGTGAGGCAACGTTGGAGGGGTGAGGAGAATCCACGATGCCACAGCATCCCGTTAATGAGGACGAATCTTGTCACTCGAGTGCGGGTGCTTGGATCTATGGAGCTCCCCTTGAGTTGGGCGATGATGGGGATTCGCTAGTCATCCGGATCTTCTGCTTCGAGTGAGCCAATGTCTACAGTTCTGTCGATGGACGGTCGAGCTAGAGTCTCCAATGTGGAAGGTGTCTTCCCCTTGGAGAGCATATCCGCAATGGTTTTCTTAGAGCGGGGGATATGGATGAAGACTGCCTCTTCGAAGTTCGCTCGCAGGGCGTTGACCAGTTTGAGGTATTTGATCAGAGTGGCATCCTTGCACTCTGAGCACCCCTGTACTTGGTGTATCACCAGATGGGAATCGCTGTGAATGTGTATTCGGCGAATTCCCACTTTGATGACCAACTTTAGGCCCGCGATGAGGGCTTCATATTCTGCAACGTTATTAGTCATAGGGAATTGAAAGGATACACGGAGAGTGCTTTCCATACCTAGGAGTCCACGCAAGTATACGCCTCCTACTGGCGATGCTGCTTTAGATGCGCCATCAATGTACATTTCCCATTCTGGGGGTGGAGGTTCAGGCGCTGGTACTTGTTCCTGAGGCGTGCAACACTCAGGTACTGAGAATTCCGCCAGGAAGTCTGCGAGGGCCTGACCTTTTATTGCTTTGCGGGGTTCATAGTTGATGTCGTACCCGCTCAGTTCGATGCACCATTTTGCGAGGCGGCCTAAGTGCTCTTGTCTCTGAAGGATCTCCTTGATTGGGAGGTCCGTTCGCACGGTGATTCTTGTTTCTGTTGATTGTAAAGTGTGGCTGGTGTAGTAGACCGGCCACTGTTTGTCACCTTACTCCTTGATGAGAACTGACGCCACGCTGTTACTCATTGTGGAGAGATACAGGACAAGGTCATCGGCAGGCCTAGGGCACTTGAGGGTGGGCAGCTCCTGCAGGTGCTGCTAGATGGTGTCGTATGCCGCCAGGCAGTCCTCCGTCCACTTGCAAGCTTTCTTCTTTCGGATTTGGTTGAAGAAAGGCTTGCAACGGTCGCTGAGCTTTGATATAAATTGCCCCAGGGCGACTAACCTTCCTGTTAGCTGCTGGACGTCTTTTAGGCCTCTTGGGATGCGAAGGCTTGCGATGGCCTCTATCTTTTTAGGATTGGCGCGAATCACTCCTCTTGAGACTTGGTAACCAAGAAATTCCCTTCGCCAACGCCAAAGATGCACTTCTTTGGGTTCAGGCGCATGTTGTATGCGTGGAAGTTGGTGAAGGTCTCTTCTAGGTCCTCTAGGTGTTTGGCGGTGGCTTTGCTCTTCACCACTATGTTGTCAACATAGGCCTCAAGATTTCTCCCAATTTGATATGCGAACACCCTGTTCACCAACCTTTGAAAAGTCGCCCCTGCTTTCCTCAAGCCAAAAGGCATGCGAATGTAGTGGTAGACCGCTTCGCCGGTTGTGAAGGCAGTCTTCATGGCATCTTCAGGACCCATGAAGATTTGATGGTAGCCACTGTGCGCATCAAGAAAAGAAAGTACTGGGTATCGCACAGTTGAGTCCACCAGTTGGTCTATGTTAGGTAAGGGGTATGGATCTCCAGTGCAGGCCCTGTTGACCCCCTTGTAGTCCACACACAAGCGCCATTCTCCATTCTCCTAGTCAGCAAGCACAATGTTAGCGACCCACATAGAGTAATGAACTTCCTTAATTATATTAGCTTCAAGCAACTTCTACACCTCAGTGCGTACAAACGCTTTTCGGTCTGGGGCCATGGCCCTTGTTTTCTGCCTAACTGGCTTAAAGCTAGGGAGTACATTGAGTTTGTGGGATATAACAGAAGGATCTATGCCTGGGAGGTCAGCCGAGCTCCATGCGAAGACGTCAATGTTGGCCTGGAGGAGATGAATGAGGGCTTCTTTATCTTTCTCTAGGAGGTCCTTCCCAATGCGGAACTTCTTCCCTGGGGATATCTCAACCTCCTCAAAGTTGGTTTCTTCCTCTTTGGCTCCATGTATTGAGGCAACTGAGAGGGGCCAGGGAGCGCGTTGACATAGTTGCCCCTTGCCACATTCTGGTTGACGTAGATGTAGGCATCGCCAGCAGAGGTGCGGAACACCAGTGTTTGGGTGCGCACGTCACAGCGAATGAGGAATTCGTTCTGTGTGGTGCGCCCAACAATGACATTGTAAGGCGAGGGGAGGTCGAGTAAAATGAAGTCCATGAAGCTGGAGTGGCAGACCTATCTGTTATCCTTGGTGGCACCAACCATCATAAACGGGAGTGTCATGGCCCCCAAGGTTGGGATATCTTCCCTTCCGATCCTAAAGGTTGCTCCCTTCGCCGGCTTGATCTGAGACAGGGGTACATTCGCCTCAACAAGTGTGTGCTTGTAAATGACGTTGGCATTAGCCCCTGTATCCATGTAGATCCGGTCAATGTCCCATCCGGCGATGCGAGTTGTGATGATGAGTGGGTCCGAGTGAGGGATCGCCACAGAAGTCCCATCACGGCGATGGATGAGATGGCTAGCTGTGTGGTCCAGCTGATAGATCTGCCTCATGTAACGGCGCCTCGAAGCTGCGCCCTCGCACTGTGTGATCACGTTGATGTGGCCCCTAGCAGGTGGGATCTGATCAGCTCCCCCAGGGGTTTTGTTCTGCCTATGGTGATCTCAACCTTGATCCTCCCTATCGCCTTCGCGCTTGTACCCCCTGGGGGAACCTCTTCACGGGGAGGGATTGCGAACAAGGACCTCAGTGAGTTTTCCTTGAGCTATCATTTCCGCCAACATGTGTTTGAGTTCCACGCATTCCTCAGTGTCGTGACCTTTGTGGCGATGGTAGCGGCAGTACTTGTTGTTTGGCCTCGCGATGCCGTTGGTTAGTGGGCGAGGCCATTTGGTGATTTCTCTCCTTTGCTCCAGGGCGTGGAAGATGTTTGTGCGGGAGTCTCTGAGTGGGGGAAGGGTTGGATATGCCCTGTCCCTTTTGCCCTGTGGGGGTGGTTGCCTCCGCTGCCCATGGCCCCTGGAATCCGGCATGCGCGAGGGTTGCCCCCTCGCGTCAGTTGTCGAGCTCTTGAGGTAGGGCATGGTGACCTCCTCAGTGTGCATGAACCTAGTTGCCCTGTCTAGGAACTGCTTCATGTTACGAGGAGGTTGGTGTGCACGTCAATGAAGAATAGGGAATCCCACTGGAGACCCTGTATGGCCGTTAGGAGACGAGTCTCCTCACCTAGGTTTGGGACTTGGATGGATTCTCCTTGGAACCGTTACTCATCCTTCCTCTGTCGCACCTTAAGCAGGTGCCCTACAGTTTTTGGCGGAGGCTTGGAGACGACAAAGTGGTTAGAGAAAACACGGGAGAGTTCCTCAGAGGAGTCGAATTGCTTACCGCGGAGGGTGGTGTACCAATTAGCGGCGGCTCCAGTGAGAGTAGAGCTGAAAGCCCTACAAAGGGTGCTGTCATCAGCTCTAGCGATCACCATCGCAGAGATGTAGCGCTGGAGGTGGATGTCGGGGTCTGAGAGACCGTCGTAGGGGTCCAGCTTGGGCTGGCGAAATTGCTCCAGTAGTGAAGCTTCCAGGATTCTCTGGGTGAAAGGTTGGGTCCAGAGGTGGTCCAGTCCCAGGCTGGTGGAGTAGGGAGTGTTTGCCCTTGCCTCCCTTTTCTCTATTTGCTCCAGGCGCTTGGCGATGGCGGCGAGTGCGGCAGAGTGAGCCGGATCAGGATGGGCTTCCTGCTGTTGCGGAGGAAGAGGAGGTTCCTAATGATTTAGTGGCTGTTGGATTATTTGGAAACCTCTTGCGGCCAGGGCGCCGCGTAGATTTTGGACGACAGCCTCAGTAATCGCCGCGAGGATTGTGGGATCGATACCGGCCACCGCTGAGTTCTGAACGATGACATTGTGCGGTGCACCCACCATACCGGCTGACTGGTTGTGGTTCGTCGAGAGGGCAACACGCCCTGACCTTACGGCGGCGTCTGCCCCCGCCGGGTGAACGATTTCTCTGGAGGGAGGGGCGTTGCGGTCACCATGGGATGAGCTTTCCCCGGTTGAGTGGACTGACGCCCCGTGGTTTGCAGTGGCGGTGGGTGGATTCCTCCTCCCACGGCCATTCTGCCGGCTTGCGCTCATTGTGGTAGGCATGGCCTCTATTCTTCTATGGTTTCTTCGTGGGATTGTTGATGTTTCCCACAGACGGCGCCAATCTGATAGCCTGGTTCCTTGACGAGACTGGGCTTCCAGATACTTGAACGGTGAGGAAATGACCAGAACGACGATTTTGAGCTCCGGAGTAATCTGCAGGATGTAAAACGGAATACTCAGGAGCAGAAAGAGGAGTGAAGGTGTGTAGATAGGGTGTACCTTTCCCAAGCCGTCCTTTTATAGGAGGCGTTGAGGTAGCGGTTGTCCCATGATCCGGAGTAATGGAGTGCTCCCCCACGTTTCAGAGTAGTGGAAGACTGGAGGTGTAGAGGAGAACGTGGGTATATCGTGGGGATGACCGTTCCCAGCTTCCTTTCCCCAGTCTGTGATGTTGCCAAGTGATTGATGGTGAAGCCCAGGGGATGTGAAGGCCTTGTCTGGCGAAGCCAGGAAATGCGAACACGCGAGGTCCTGGCGAAGCCAGCAGGCGCGAAGCTCCCTTCATAACGCCTTCGCGAGATGCGGTGGTATCGCGGTGTGTTTCCTTGGCTGCTGCTGCTGATGACGCGAGTGGCGATGCGCGAGGGGCATTTGCTTGGGTAGTGTACCACAATAATAATCTGAACAATACCTCTTTAATTAAATAATTATGTCAGTTTTCCAAAACCAATACAAGTCGGATGGCTTTTGAGCACTACATACACCTACATAGTTTTCACCATCTAATTTCAGGTCCTTATTCAACTCATCAATGATATTCTTACATGCCATCTACAATGATGCAATCACATCTTTTTAATGTTCAACCAACACAACAAGACTCATGCAAGCAACACATTGCACAAAATCACTTCAAGCATGTTCATACACAGCAAAAGAAGTGCATATGGCACCCAATTAGAAATATACAAACATGTTTCCATGGCTTCATACACATGTTCTTCAATGAGCCTTAAGAGGGTTCTTTGCACTTGTCACGCTTGTACAATCGGCCATGCAACAAATGCATGTACCATTATCTTAAACTATAGTCCTTCAACCCCTTAATCACCATAAGGATGATTCCCAGGAAACATGGAGGAGTCACAATGGTCTCACTTAAAATCCACCTCCTTAGAAAGAATCTCCATTATTAGACTTTAGAGTACGGACTTGTAGCTTAAATTACAAACATGACACTTACATGTAACCATTGGAGAACATGTATATATCCCATTTGTATATCCATGTTCTATTGATTTAAATATAATAAATCATACATTATAAGCATTTTAAACAAGCAAATACATTGCAATTTCATGCTTATACGATTCGGTCAAAACTAGTGCACATTTGCACAACACTCAAGTCATTTACATCACAAGTAAATGTTTACCAACTTTCGGAAATTCAATGATTCTTATAGAATCCATACATCAACACATGATGTTCATACAACTTTCATGTTTTTATAGCATTCAACAAGCATACAAGTCACCAAGACAATAAGCTTATTACACTTTTCGGTTTTTTTCAGTTTTATGCCAATTTCTCATGCATTTATTAAACCAAATTTTTTTATTTAAGCATACATATGTAAGAGATCATTAACCTCAGGCTCTGATACCATTTGGTGATTTTAGAGGTCCCTCAAACATGCTCTCATATGGATCCTTCTCATACACATGTAATGCTCTACTTCACATAACATATATTGACGGTTTCTTCTTTACAAGCATGATATTATCTCATCAAATCATGTCATGAAACTAATGAATCCAACATCAATAGAGTATGAAGATAAAGAACTAAACATGATACTAAGAGACGTAAACATACCTTGCACCAAAGGGAAAACCCGCTTAAAGATTATTTTAATCCTTGCTCCAATTCGACGCATGCTCCTTCCTTAAGCTTTCAAGCTTGCTTCAATGGAAGCCCTTGGCTTCCAGAGATGATGATAATGGTGCCTTACACCAAGAGGAGAAGGGAAGAGGACGGATGAGATGTGAAGCACCTTGAAGATGTTGTGTGGAATGACACAAATAATTCCATCCTTAATGCTCCAAAACTTGCCTAAATAATTCAACATTTTGAGAGAGATTGAGAAGGAGAAGAAGATAATGGGATGAAGGATGATGAATGAGGCACCCCTTCCATCTATTTATAGATGGATGAGTGTTAATGAGGATTACCAAAAAAACCCTTCATTAAATGTGCCCACCTACCACCATTTCACCTACCACCATCCACCTATTACATGACTAATGTATGCATTATAAATGGGGTTCTTGGTATGACAGGGAATTCCAACAGAGAGGTGGTAGGTATGAAGTGTGTTGGAGGAGAGGGTATTGATGCATATTTATAGAAGGAGGAGAGAGATTGGGGTTCGGAGGGGGGCGATCGATCCCTAGATTTGCACCGGCCACCCCATTTTGATCTGGCCGTTCTAACTTCGAAAACAACAGAAGTTTATTTTCGGGGATGGAGCGATCGCTCACTCTTGTCACCCACTTCCCAGCTTATTTAATTTTGAATTTTCCCACATGGAAGGGGAGTGATCGCTCCCAATTTTACACCCAGTCTCCTCGCCGATCACTCCTCCATCAGTATCTTTTGTACCGGTCATCCTGAATTTATTTCTCCCATAATGTTCTGCTCTGATATCTGATTGAGGTTATTAAAAATCCCATTTGTAGATATAGCAAAGGGCTACAACTTTGCTTCAGACACCAACTCCAGAAAACGTCGTTAATGCCGTCGAAATTGGCTTGCAAGATAGACTATTGGATTTTCTTAGTGCACCAAAAACTTTTGAGGTGATGTTTGAGCTTGTGGAGCTAAGTTCAAGTTTCTGGAAATTGTGTGGTTGCTAGAGTTGCACCAGCAAGCACTGTAACTCTCTGGAAATCATGCAATTGCTGACAATTGCATTATTTCGCCAAAGTGGTGCAATTTAGCTAGAAGTAGCTATAATTAGCTCAAATCAACTCATGGTAGCTCATCTTAGCTAAAAGTAGCTAAATGAAGCTCAAAGTTAGCTCACTACAACTATAGGTAGTTGTTGTTAGCTCCCACCAGCTCAAGTTAGTTAAAAGTATCTAACTCAAGCTTATGTGAGCTAGTTCTGAAGGAGAAGTAACTATCAGCTCAAAGTGAGCTCAATTATGTATCATGAAAATTATTTAGAGTTACTTTGTGTAAATCAAATCTCATTTAGGTGAGATAACCAGTTTTGACACCTTTTGGCAAAATAAGGATATTTTGGTAAAAAGGGTGTATTTATGGTACAAGGAGGTAGTGGGGGTGGTTATCCAAGTAGTGGGCATGATAAATTACTATGCACCTAAACTACATGAGGGGAAGGTGCAAGGATGATATGAACCAATCCTCAAACTCAAACTTCAAGACTCCAACTTTGGAGGATGCCCAAGCCATTACACCCACCAATGCACCTTCTAGCGCTTTGGACAACCTCGGAGGACCAATGACGAGTGCTAGAGCTAAGAAAGCTAAGGAAGCACTAAACTAGCTCATGAGAACAATGGTGGAGAAGGAAGAACAAGACATTGAGTCTCAAAAGCTTTCAAAGAGGATTCAAACAAGAGGGCTTCAAGTGGTGATTGAAGAGCAAAGCAAAGTGGAGAGAACTTGGACTTCGAGCCTTGAGCTAGAGGAAAGGGACTCGAAGGCTAGCAGGGGGACTCCAAGGCCGGCGGTAGGAGACTAGCCGCCAAGCCAAGGGCCTCCTAGGCCAGCGGTAGGAGTACTACCACCATGGACCAGGGTTCACTAGGCCGGCGGTAGGTCTAATACCACCAGGCCAAGGGAAGGGAGCACCAAGGCCAGTGGTAGATCTAATACTGCCTAGGCCAAGGGCTTCCTTAGCTCGATGGTAGGAGTCCTACTGCTTACGTTAAGGGGCTCCAAAGCCTGGCGTTAGTAGTGATAACGCCAAGGCCAAGGGTCCTATTAGGCCTAGACGGTAGAGCATCTACCGCCAAGGCGAAGGGCCGGTAGGAGTACTACCGCCAAGGCCTTGGGCCTCCTAGGCCGGTGGTAGATGTTCTACTGCCAAGGCCAAGGGGTTCCAAGGCCCGGCGGTAGGACTAGTGCAACCAATATCTAGACCCTTAGCCTTGGTCTTTTGGCTCATCTCCGTGTCCCCTGCCCTCCTCGTCATCATCCGCATCATCCACCAAGCCACTTTCCATGTCATCAAGCCACGTCACCACCCGCACTTTCAAGGAAGCTTCCTTCGTTTCTCGGAGGGCAAGATGAGCTTATGCATTACCATTTCTACCCTTGTAATATGCATTGTTCTAAGGATATTCTAGGAAATTTTAGGTATTTTAGGTATTTTCCTTTTAGGGTAGGAGGTTAACCGCCTCATTCTCCTATATATATGTGTGTGTGTGTGTGTGTGTAATTTTGCTTCATTTGGTACTCAGAACTGGTTTAATGAATTTTAGAGTACTTGATCCATAATTTGAGTTCTCCTTGTTTGCTACCTTTCCGCCATCTCGTTGATTCCGCGAAAGTGGTCTCAAACCTTATATCTAGTATTGTCTCACCTCGTAGTGCGAAGGTGATCGATCCCTCACTTCCCCATCATTATTCGAACTATTTCCAAGTCGAAAATAGTTTGGAGGTGCTTGGAGCCACCTGCTACATTATCAACCTTCAACAAACTAGATCCCTCCTAAGTTTGAACCTATGTGGGTTCGTATAAAGTGGTATACGAGCTTGAGGTGCCTTGCTGAAGTTTTCAAAGTGTTTGATTTCTTTCGACTTGTTTTGCAAACCCCTTATTTTATCTAAGGCCGAAAGGTTTTGTTACTGAAGTATCACCCTTATCACGTTTTAAGTATAGTGAAACACTTGGTTTTTCTAGTCTACATCTCAAGGTTTGTGATGTACAAGGTTTCAAAGCTATTTTCAAAGCAAAGTCTCCTGGTGCAAGTCAAGTGTTTGAAAACAAAGTGTTGCAAAGTATTCAAGTGCGAGAAAGAAAGTTTGAGAAGAAATCAAGATAACAAAAAAAACAAAGTGTGGTTACAAAAGCTTTGCACCAAAGTGACCAAGTGATTTTTGTTCATACAAAGTACACCACTCGCTTTCAAGTTAAAGACCCTTTTCAAACTCCCACCCACTGTTTCTTCAGCCCCCATCTACCTTACACTCTACAAACCATACTCCAGAGATTCCCCCACCACAAGGCCACCCCACTCCTGAGTCAATCCACACTCCTCACCCAACTCCACAAGCCCAAGTCCAACCACCACTCCAAATCCGACCACAACCCCACTTTGGCAGACAACCCCCTTTCAATGTCATTCCCGAGGATCCCAATGAAGGCTATTATGAAGAGCCCTATGCCAGAGTACAGAGAATAAGAGATTGGCAAGAAGAAGAGAAAGACTGGGGAGAACTACCACCAAGACATCAAATTCCAAGAAAGATGGTACCCCAACCAGAGCAGCAAGCCCTTAACAATTTAAAGCTACAAGTTCCACCCTTACATGGGAGAAGCAACCGTGATGAGTTCTTGGAAAGGGTAAGGAAGGCTGATATGGTAATTGATTGTCTTGGATACTCTCATGAACTCAGGTTGAAGTTGGCAGAGATTGAGTTCTCAGGCTATGCTCTCACGTGGTGGAAGCAAGTTATCATGGATAGAGCCCGAACCCATTTGCAACCTATTGATTTGTGGAAGCAGTTGAAGGCCATGATGAGGAATCGCTTCGTGCAACCCTACTATGATAGAGAGTGTTGCCATAGGTTGCAACATCTCACTCAAGGTAGTCAATCAGTGGAGGATTATCGGAAGAACCTAGAGAGTGCTTTGATGCGAGCCAACATCATGAAACCCTCCCCCACCTGCACAAAGACCAAATCCCAACCAAAGGCCTAACCCACCACCACAACACACTAGAACTATTGAGTGCTTCAAGTGTGGAGGCAAGGGGTACTATGCCTTTAAGTGTGCCAACAAGAAAGTCATGGTAGTGAGGCGAAATGGGGAGATTTCTAGTAAAGATGAGGAGGAAGCAGCTGTTGTGGAAGAGATAAAAGAGAGCAAAGGAGAGGGAGAGTTGCCTCCTGAAAGACTCATCTTGGTGACAAAGAGGGTACTACAATCTGCTCTGAAGGTGACCGAGACGTCACAGAGAGAGAACCTCTTCCAAACATGAGCTGATGTCCAGGGGAAGCTTTGTAGTTTCATCATTGATAGCGGAAGCTGTGTCAATGCTGCTAGTGAGACTATGGTGGAGAAACTAGGCCTCAAAACCATCAAGCACCCAAGCCCTTATCAACTTCAGTGGGTAGATGATAGAAGCCATGTCAAGGTGGTAAAGCAAGTGAAGGTTCCCCTAAAGATTGGGAAGTATGATGACACAATGTTTTGTGTTGTGGTGAGGATGCAAGCTAAACACATCCTGCTTGGAAGACGATGGCAGTATGATCGAGAAGCCATACATTATGGAGCTCCCAACAAGTACTCCCTCACCCACCAAGGGTGATCTTTCACCCTCCCCAGCTCAGGACATGCAAGATCAGTTGCACCTAGCAAGAGAGGCTAAGAGTAAGCAGAAAGATGAGAGTGGTGAGAAGAGAGAAGAAAGTCAAGAGGTTTAAGGAACCTCGAGTGAAAACAATAGAGTAAGCGCCCCGAGTGAAAAAGGTAAGGTTGAGGGAAAACTAGAGAGAGCTCCCTTCATGGCCAAAGAAAAAGACATAAGGAAAGCTCTACTTGGCTAAAGGACCTTTTAGTCGTCCCTCACCATGCTTGATTATCTGACACTCACAAATCTTCTCTTACTGAATATTGTCTTTAGCTTTTCTAGAGTTCAAGGACATCTTCCTGGATCCCCAAGGGTTGGCTCATTACAGAGGCATAGAGCATCAGATTGATCTCGTACCAGAGGTCCCCTTACCCAACAGAGCAGCCTATAGGACTCACCCTAAGGACTCTCGGGAGATACAAGCTCAAGTGAGGAGCTATTGGTGAAAGGATACATCAGAAAGAGCCTATCTCCTTGTGCTATGCCAGTCTTGGTTGTGCCCAAGACGAATGAAACTTGGTGAATGTGCATGGATTACAGACCCATCAACAAGATAACGGTAAAGTATCGCCACCCAATCCCTAGGCTAGATGATCTGCTTGATGAATTGTATGGTGCCTATTACTTTTCTAAAGTAGATCTTAAGTCAGGCTTTCATCGGATTAATATGAAGGCTGGTGATGAATGGAATATAGCCTTCAAGACTAAGCTAGGGTTGTATGAATGGTTGGTGATGCCTTTTGGGTTATTTAATGCACCAAGCACATTCATGAGATTGATGAATCATGTCTTGCTTGATCTGATAGGCAAGTTTGTAGTAGTCTACTTTGATGACATCATAGTTTACTCACACACACTCAATGAGCATGTTGAGCACTTAAAGATCTTGTTTGAAACACTTAGGCAACAATGCTTGTATGCAAGAATAGAGAAATGTGTGTTCTGCGCTAAGGAAGTGAATTTGTTTAGTTATGTTGTGAGTGGGGATGGCATTAAGGTAGATGGAGCCAATGTTAAGGCTATCAAGGAGTGGCCAACTCCTACAAGCCTTACTGAGGTGAGGTTCTTCCATGGGTTATCAAGTTTCTACAAGAGGTTTGTGAAGGATTTCTCCTCCATAGCAGCCCCATTGTATGAGCTTTCGAAGAAGAATACACCTTTTGTGTGGGGTGAGACCCAACAATAGGCTTTTGAAGAACTTAAGACTAGGCTAATGAATGCACCCCTGTTAGCTTTGCCCAACGTTTACAAGCTCTTTGAGATCGAGTGTGATGCCAGTGGGGTTGGCAATGGTGATGTGTTGCACCGAGAGGGACAACTTGTAGCTTACTTTAGTGAAAAGTCGAATGGTGTAACCTTGAACTAATCAACTTATGACAAAGAGTTATATGTTCTTGTTAGGGCTTTTGAAGTATGGCAACATTTTCTGCTTCCAACAGAGTTTGTAGCGCACACAAACCATCACTCTCTCAAATACATTCAAAGGCAAGGTAGTCTGAACAAAAGGCATGCTAAATGGATAGAGTTTATTGAGTCCTTTCCCTATGTCAATTGGTACAATAAAGGGAAGGAAAATGTTTTAGTTGATGCCTTGTCTAGGAAGTATGCATTGCTTGTGTCTTTAGATGCTAAGGTAACATTGATTTTGAGTGCACTGGAGATATGTATAAAAATGACCCTGACTTTAGCATAGTATTTGATGCATGTTCTCAAGGTGGCCTTGAAGGCTACTATGTATTTGATGATTATCTGTTTAATTTAAAAAGTTGTGTCCCAAGATGTTCCATAAGGGAGGTTATATTCCAAGAAGCACACAGCAGAGGACTAATGGTGCACTTTGGAGTCTAGAAGACATATCAGATTGTGAAAGAGAACTTTTGTTGGCTCAGACTCAAGAAGGACTTGACCAAGCTTTGCGATAGATGTGTGACTTGCAAGAAGGACAAGTCCAAGCTACAACCAAAAGGGCAGTATACTCCTCTTCCTACTCCTTCTACTCATTAGGTTGACATTAGCATGGACTTCATTAGTGGCTTACCTGGACATCTCATGGGCATGATGCAATTTTTGTTGTTACAAATAGAGTTTCAAAAATGGCATATTTCATCCCATGTCATCAAACTAATGACGCATCTCATGTAGCAGATCTTTTCTTCAAGAACATTGTTAAGTATCATGGCATTCCTAGAACCATTGTGAGTGGAGATTCTAGGTTCTTGAGTCATTTCTGGCGTACCCTTTGGTCTAGACTAGAGACTAGTTTAGTTTTCTCCACTTCCAGTACGTATTTAATGGGACGATGGTAGCGGCAATCCATTACCAATCCCGTTACTATAGTGATGAGGAAGCCCGTTACCATCGCCGTTACTTTTCAGGCCATTTCTTTACTTCTCTTCGTCACCAAGCCCGCTACCATTAGTAACAGGCATGATAGCGGGCCGCCCCCTACTCCTAAGCCACGTAGGCGTTGCCAGCAGACATAGCTGGTAACGCCTTGCCCCCAACTCAGCCCGCTACCATTTGTTTTTTTAAAATAAAATTTATTATTTTTCTACATTTAATATAAGGAATAAATAATATAAATAATAATATTTATAAATTAGAAATAAAAGCAAAAATAATAATTATTATAAATTAACCAAAAGTAACTTTTACGATAAAAAACGTGATAAATAAAATTGTTTTTACAAAAGTGTCCTACGGGGTCGGTAAATGGAAATCGTCATCGTCATGCTCCTCTCGTGGCAGCGACCGCTGGTCTGCCTAGTGCGACTATTTGAACCCTAAAGTGAATGGGTAAAACGTCTCATTGCTCCGCATGAAGTCGTTCGAGTTGTACACATAGGTGGGAGTCGGCTGCTAAGGCTGTTGTGGTCGTGGCGTCGGCATCTCCGCGGTACAGTAATCGGCACCGCAGAAGTTGGGATCATGTATGGGGTGAAACTTGGCAGCACGGACTGGTCCCGTGGTCGCTGCGAGGATCCCCCCGCAACCATGTCCTGGGGCACCTGGTTTTACTGTAAGATGCCCCGATCTAGAAGCACTGGCTAGATGACGCTGAAGGATGCGTCGTATTGCCGTCGCAGCTCCTCGTTCTTACGCCGCAGCTCCTCGGTCTGACGCCGCTCCTGTTGAAGAGTACGGTTCATATGAACCTCATACTCAGTCTGACGCTCCCTTAGCATACGTAGCTCAGAGTCGATCTTGACGCGATCCTCCTCCGCCTTCCGGCGTGCCTTCTCAGCGGCAAGATCGCGTTGAAAGTATGTAAATATAAAGATACATTAGAATAAGTTACATATAAGGGTTATCAAGTTTACAATTAAGTCCAACATTTTCAAACACTTTACAATTTGGTCATTAAATTTTTAAACTTGTCATAATGTTTAAGAAATCGTAAAATTCAACCCTTAAGCTTTTAAAAAGTTTCAAATTAGTTACCTGAGATGGTCGAGTTGGCCGAAACTGCTCTGGATGAACAAGCTGTGGGAGGGCACCAACCCAATGCCCTTTCTGGGGCCCGCCTGTAACTGCTCTGAAGATCGCCTCATCAAAAGGAGGAGCGCCTTTATCTGGGCACTTCTCCAGCACCAACCTCGTGTACTCCTCCTTGTTAATATATAACGTATCAGTTAGGATAAATAACTGTAAATCTTAATATGATAAGGACGACAACTTTTAACTTGTTACCTCAAACTCAGTGTGGTCAGCAACATCCCAATGACGCAAGAAGTCGGTGATGGTGACGAGCCGACGCTCTTTAATCACCATCTCCTCGTAGACGGTATGCTTCGTCTTCGAGCCGTGCTTCTTTCACGGCTTCTTAGTGGCCTCGCTCGACGCATTGTGTCGGGCCCTCTCTGAGATCTTCTTGAACTCCTCTGTGTTCAAAGAATCGATCAACTTTTCCCAGTTGGCCTGAGGGATCCGTTTTGGCCTATTCGATCGCCAGTGATCATAAGTGGGATTCTCCACAGTGAGGGGGTATTTTCCCCGGTAGTCGGAGACAATCTTACCCTTCCGTCCATGATACATCTTGACCCATATTTGGTGCAGATGTTCTGCGACATCATCTACAGCGGATGTCCGCTGACGCCAAGTGTAGTTTTCCTAGAAAAGGAAAACTTGCAGTTAATAATTTATATGTGTACACTAATAAGAAAACTTCAAATTAATCCAGTTATAGTTTACCGCAAATTTGGCCAACCATGCCCCCTTCTCTTCCTCGGTCAATTCCGAGTAAGTCGGCAGAATACCGACATAATGCTCTCAGAAGACGGCCCGAACGTCTTGGTAGATGTTGTGAAACGTCGAACCAAGGCTGCACAAATTAAAATGAAAGACAGTAATTCAATAGGGGTAGTATATATTTATTAAAAATTTGCAATTAAACATATAAATGTAAACACTTACTAGCCGACGAGAATAAGCCTCCTGCCATCAGGAAGTGTCTCTGGTGGCGGGAGCAACTCCGCGATCCAATCATCAAGTGGCTCACTAGTTGCCTGATCATTAATTGTGTATTGCGAACCATCGGTGTGCGAGGATGCAACCGACGTGGTGGACCGAGGAGTTCGGCCTTGGCGGCTACCTATGCGGCCCCCTAAACGGCCGCTCCCGGTGCGACCCGCGGAATGGCCCCCACCCGTAGAATCACAACCTGACTGGTTGGCACTATCTCGCGTAGGAGACGTCATATCCTTAGAAGAACAAAGTAGTTGAAGATTTAACCTATGAAGTCCAAAAATTTTAAATAATTTTAAATTTAACCAAACACTTTTAAAAATGTCCAACTTCACCAAAACTTTTAAAAATATTACTGACCACAAAATTTACAAATATTACAAATAAAAAATACCTAAACATTAATTTATAAATAAATTGACGAACAAAATTCACAGATATTCATAATTACCAAAATTGACAATTAAAAAAATGCTAACATTACCAAAATTCACAAAGAGAATTCACTAAAGTTAAAATATTACCAAATTTCACAATAGGGGTTTCAAACATCAACTTTTGTAGATGAATTTATCAATTTTTGACCACTTTTTTTTCACGGTGAATTTTCAAGTTTCTCACCAACAAAATTTGGACCTGACGTGAATTTTCGAGAAGTGACGCCAAATTCACGGTGAATTTGGCGAGTTTTCACCATCACCCAAACTTCACGCTCCATCTTCGTCTCTTTGGACATGGGCCGCTGCCAACTATTAAACTCCAGAATTTGTCGGCTATGAAACTTCAAAACCACCAAACTTACAAACAATGAAAAATTGAAATTTTTCTGACTTAAGAAATCTGGGGAAAACGATGATGATCTAAGAAGGTAGTGATGTGGATCTAACATGGTAGTCATGTGGATCTAACAAGGTAGTCATTTGGATCTGACAAGGTAGTGATGTTGATCTAACTAGGTTGTCATGTCAATCTAACAAGATAGTGATGTCGATCTAAATAACTCATCATGATGATCACCATTTTATGCTGATCAGTCAATTAATTATGTCGCTCTAATAAGGTAGTCATATGGATGTGACGATATTGATCTAAACTACTTATCATGCTGATCTATTATCAATGCTGACCTATCAAGTAGTTATGTCGAACTAACAAGTTAGTAATGTGAATCTGACAATGTAATGATGTCGATCTAAAAAACTCATCATGTTGATCACCATTTATGCTGATCAATCAAGTAGGTATGTCGATCTAACAAGGTAGTCATGTGGATCTGACGATGTCGATCTAAACAACTTATCATGCTGATCTATTATCAATGCTGACCTATTAGGACAACAATGTCGATCACTATGCAGATGGATATTCATTCTGACGATGTCGATCACTATGCACACGGGCTTGCGCATTTTATCCTCGGCCTTGTATTATTCACCTCAAAGTCCATTTTTTCATGGACTCTCAAACTTACCCTCTATTTCACCTCAAAATAATTCACTTCACATTACTGTCTCATCAAGTGAATTATATTCCCACATCTTTTAAACTTTGAAACCTCCTAATATTACCAATATCTCCAAAATTAACAAAAAAATTCACAAAATTTAAAATATTAAGAAAACTCACAATATTACCAAAATTCATAAAATTCACAAAACAAATACTTAAACATTACCAAAATTCACAAAATTACCAATATTACCAATATTCACAAACAAAATGCTTAAACATTACCAAAATTCTATGATTATTCACAATATTACCAATATTTACAAAAAATCACAATGTTCACCGAAATTTACCAAATAATTATAAAACATAATATTGAAGAATTAGCACCTAAATTTTTAATTTCTAAAATTACAAACATACAAATCCGAAATGTTCATACATACAAATTTTTAATTTTTAATTTCTAAAATTATAAACATACATTAAATTCACCGAAATGTTCATGAATCAGAAGAGGAGTTTGCGGTTGATTGCTATTATCACGGGTGGTGGAGGGCAGATCGTTGGTGGTAGTGGTGGGAAAATCCGGCGATGGTGGTGGATCGGTGAGGCTTAAAAACAAAAAACTTTGTTAGAATCAGAAGGAAAAAACAAGGGAAAAAAACTTAACCATGCATACCTGTTGAAGAGCACCGGTGGATGACGAAGGCAGATCGGGAAGCAGATCGAGGACGGAGTCGTCGGAGAAGAACGAAGGAGATGGAGAGGTTCGGTCGAGTGAATGAGGGAAAAAGGAAGGAGAAGGAAGATGAAATGTTTGGGTGGTTTAAAGCAAATTAATGAGGCTGGTAGCAGGCAACCCGTCACTAAGCCCGTCACCAGCCTCAAAGGTAGCGGGAGGGCGTTACTAAGCCCATCAGCTATTTTCGCCAGTTTCGAGACGCGATTTAATTTTCCGCCCATCCCGCCCAATTAATTCGGATGGTAGTGGGCTGGGCATTACCAAGCCTAAAACACCAAGAAGTGTTCTCCCCTTAACTCATAAAAGGAGAAAATGTCAATATATCATGAAATTGTCACATGTAAGTCCAAACTTACATCAACACAGGTTAGTATGTATGAGTGGTCATACAAACAAGATGAAACTTATTCATCTCATCTTGATTATTCAAATCAAGGCGACATTAATGCTAAAGTGTCATGTATTGGTGCATGACTCCCACTTAAATGTACAACTCTTTCAAGTCACATGTTTCATATGGAAACAACATACATTTAAGTCTCTAGCAAGTCTCATCTTTAATCCACCACAAGATTAAGGGGGAATGGTGTTACGGTCACCCCGAGCGCGTTGTGACACGGATGACGCGGGGCTTCGGTTTTGGCCTGCGGGTCATGGTTTTGGGCGGTTAGATAGCTTACGAGGCTTATATGGGTATTATTTTTGGAAATCCTTCAGATTTGGAGGTCGTGTGGGTCCCCCAGACATTTTCGCCGAAAATATTTTTTGGGGCCGGGGGGTTGTCTCGGGACGTAAAACGGGTTCGGTAGCGCTCTCGAGACCTCAGAATGAGAAGCCGTTTGCATATTTGGAATCGTGGGAACGTCCCGGATCTTTTTACGGAGTATATTTTTTGGGTGGGGACGTTCGGTCCCGGGCGACTCCCGGGGCCCGGGATGGGAATCCCAGGGCTCGGGATGGAAATTTTCCGACGGCTTCGGTAAACAGTATGTTATATTTTAAGACGGATTTTATGGTAATACTTGAGGAATTTTGGCATGATGGGATTTGGATTTGGGTTAGGGTTAGCACGTCGGGATTTGCTCGGGTTAAGTGGGTCCGGTAGGACACTCTGGACTTATAATTAAGTATATGAAGTATAATTGGTGTGAGATATGAAGTTCCGAGGATGTGGTACAGTTTTCGTTACTGTTATTGCCACCCAGTGCGAATTCCAGTTAATTACGCGATTAAGCGTATTTATCAGGATTAGCGATTTTTGTGGAGCTCGGGACTCATAATTAGTCATGTGAAGCATGTTTTGTGCGTCTTATGAGGTCCCGAGAAAGTGTCTCAGATTTCGTATCATTTGGGGTTACGGTTTGAAAGTTACAATTTTCGGGTTGGACTAAATTGCAACTTTTGAAAGTTTGGAGGCTAAAGTGAAAAAGAAAAAAAAACAAAAAAAAACAAAAAGAAGAAAGAAACGGCTGGAGGAGAGGCGGTTACTTTTAAAAAGGAAGAGGTGAGGTGTGTGTTAGTGAGACATATGTTAGTAATATTATATTATATATATATATATATATATATATATATATATATGTATATATGTATATATATATAGTATAAATTGATAGTAGACGTACGTATCAGTCAACAAACGCATTCCTTCTTTCTTCTCTCTACACCATGGCGCTTCAGTTGTAAAAGTGGGATTTCTCAATTTCTCACCAAAATCTTGAAGGTCAGTTGGTTAAACCGATCATTAGGAGAAATAATTAACTCCTTATAAATCGGTTTTCGTGATTGTGACTCCGGTTGGAAACCGTGAGCTTCTGAAAATTGCTCAACATTTATGGAAATACTCCTATGGTTGATTTATTGGTTTCTAAACGTTCCCGGCGCTTTCTTGTGTATGTTTGGTATGAGCGTGAGCGTAAACGCGCGGAAGTGTTCAAAAATCCATTCAAAGATTTGGTACGAAAAATCAACTTTGCTTTCAGCAAAAGGTAAGGATATATTTGTGATCGAGAGCGAAGTTCGATTCGATGGTGTAATTGGTTTTGTCGAGAAAAGGCTCGGTGTTAAAGCCGTTTTCGGCCCGAGCCTCGGTTTTGGCGCCAATGATATTGGCTGATTCTGGGAATTCGAACACATATTACGTATCTGTGGATCATTTGTGAGCGAGGGTAGTCGGAAGCAGCTGAAACTCTGCCGAATTTTGTCTGGAGCATTTGAGCGAGAATTTCGATTCGGACTTGCGTGAACGATTTGGGAAGAAGGTATGATTAAAGGTTTGGTTGTGTTTATGGATGTATAAGTAACAATGTTCTAGCTCGGGTTGAGAAACCGAGCTTTCTGTGTATTTTTGCGGGAAAGTGCGGGTTTGGTTTCTGGGGGTTATTTTGGTGAGTTCTGATTTGTTAGTGGTTGTTCAGTGTGTTTCTGCATTGGTGGAGTTGTGCGGGACCATAAAAGTCAAGTTGTCACTTTTCGGGCCGGAGGCAGGATTTCCGAGATTTGTCTTTGCGGAGTAGTTTTTCGAGGTAAGGGTTCAACTTCTCTCGTTATGCATTCGGGAGTATTTGCATGTATATCGGGTTTAGTTGAGGCGGGTTCAGTGAGGCGGTGGTTCGGTGACCCTGAGAGCCGTCATATGGTAAGATGCACGTTTGTTCTGTTTCAAGGCCGGATGGTCTTGGAGGCCACGGGTTTATATTCTGCTCTGCATATCCGCGCTAGGCGCCGATATTTATACTTATACGTTTTTGATATATTCTGTTATGTTTTGCATATGCATTCTTATACGTCTTAGAGGCCACGGGGGCTCCTTGGTTCTGTTCTGCGTATCCGCACCGGGAGTGCCGATACTTATTACGTGTCCGCCTTTGGAGGTGCCGACATTACGTGTATATCCGCACCGGGGTGCCGATATATACAGTGACCTACGGCAGTTTGGGGATCATGACCCCGGCCGTGCGTGCTTCATTACGTATATTCGACCTCTTTGAGAGGGTTGTCGTTACAGTCGGTTGGACCGCATGTGATGGGTTCCGGCTCACCTCGACTTTGCATACATCATATATATGTATATTTGTGTTTGTGTTCTTTACTGTTTTGCGAGTTCGATTCATGAGTCCTTGTACAAAGCGTATCTTACCTCAGCCCTTACTGGGTCCTCCCGAGGACTCACCCCTTATTGTTTACCACCTTTCAGGTTGATCTGATAAGCAGCCTGCGGACTAGGGATCCGCGGTGCTTTTGGTTGTTTTGTTTTTCAGCAACAACAGTACCTCGTGTGGGAATCTTCTGGGCGAGAGGTTTTCTTGATTCCGCACCAAGGTATTCTAGGGTTTACTTTGGTGGCTCTGTAGGTGTAGTTGCATGCATGTATATTAGATCATGATTTTGTATTATATTCTGGAATATGTGTTGGTTATGTTTCTGTCTTCTGAGTCGAGGGTGGAGCCCCGACTTGCCATACTGGATATGTTATGAAATGGGTTCAGTGTTTTTGTGGGTTCAGGGTTTCTGTGTTCTGTTGTGATGATCAATGTTTGGTATTCCGTGAACTGCATGTTTGTTTGTTAAGTTATTTCGTATACTTGTCATGTATGTGTTCTGTAGGTTGTAGGTCGTAGTACGACCATTCTGTTAGTGTGGGCCGGGTCATGGGACCACTTCACGTAGCGGGTTTCGGTAGTACCGTTACCGCGCTTTCCGCCGTAGCTTCCGCTTCCGAACGTCGCGGCCGGGCCCGCCTCTGCAACCGGGCAGGGTGGTCGTGACAAGTTGGTATCAGAGCAGGTCGGGTCGGTGTGACCCAAGAGACAAGGTATGATCAGTTTCAGTATGGGTTTCTGGAGGCAAGTATACCATTCCAGTGGTGGACTTTTGGAGCAGTCATGCCAGTTCATGGATAAGTGTCTGCAGGAGAAGATTTCGAAGTGCGGGCTGCTGTTCTGTGCTCCATTCTGGGGCGGTTCGGTACGGAGACTGGCCACCTCCTTATTTGAACCACTTTGGAATGGGTGTGGAGCAGTGGGCGGTACCTTGAAGCATTTTGGAAGGTTTGGAGTCCTTTGGCAAGATTTTGGTGGATTTTGGGCTTCGGAGCATGTAGAGAATCGCAAAGTTCGAGTGTGGGCTTCTGACGTAATCCGGGTACTCTTATTTGTTGGTTGGTATTGTGGTGTGGTTCTGTGTTATGAACATGATCTGATTCTATGCTTAAGTTTTGGTATTTGATTCTGTGATTCTGGAAAGAATTTCTGCATCATGCATTGCATTACACTACAGAGCCTTAGGATACTGCTGCTAGCTTTTGGAGAGAGAGAGTTATTTGGTTTTGACTTTTGGTTATGGGTTAAGTTGGCATTTGATTGGTTTTGGTTTAAGGAATGGGTTACTACACGCAAACCGCGTGATTTGGTACTGGAGGGTTGGGACTGGGATTCCACACCTCCGAGGTTTAGGAGTTGGGTTCAGCGTAATCCAGGGCCTGAACAACTACACTCACCACCCCCGAGGTTTTAGTGGTCACAGGGACCCCTTTCTGGTTTGGTGTTTGTGTTGGGACAGGTACGGCTATGCTGGGTACTTTTCTGCCAGCACAGCAGGTTCAGGGGCGGCAGTAGGCGAGGGGAGATTTGGTTATGCCACGGTAAAGGCATTCTGAACAGGAGGTGATGGTGAAACTTAGGCCACTGCTCGCCACAGTTTTGGTATTGGTAAGTGAGTGACCCCGAGGAGGATGGTCACTACGACATCGAGACTTTTCTTCCATCTCATCAACGACGAAAAGGTTTGAGGCACCAGTCTAACGAGGTCAGACTTTTGGAGAGGTTTCAGCATTTGAACACCCCCCCAAGGTTCAACAGCCGAGGAGGGCCGAAGGTAGTAGAGTTTTGGTTTGTGAGAGTTGACAAACTCCTGGGGAAGCTACACTTCTCCTCGGCATTGCAGCGGGGATGTAGCCAGGGACCTCCGACAGGCGCAGTTTGATGATCTGGAGCAGGGGACCACGGCCGTCAGATAGTATGAGCGGGAGTTTGACCGGCTGGTTCATTACATACCACAGTACTAAGGTGTGGAACAGGAGGAAGTTGAGAGTCGGTACGTCCCCCACCGATCTCAAGAGCGAGGGAGGGGTTCTGTACCGCAGAGTTCATCAAGGTTTACAAATAAGGCAGGCGGGACTTGGCAGGGTGACAGGGGCAGCTGGGTGGCCGTGATAGTTCAGTTTTGTTTGAGTCGTGATAGGTAGCACCCCGATCGGCCATGCTGCAGGCAGGCGGTGTAGTGCATGCGATGTAGGGCATATAACTGTTGGATACGAGATTGCTTTCTGGTGCTGGGATAGGAATCCAACAGTGTTTTATGTCCACAGTCTTGGTTCCAGCCCAACACACCCGAGGGTGTGGTTTATAGTGGAGGGCGTCCCGAGATCACAGCGGCGACTTTCGTTTTAGCCACCCCCTCCGCCACAGCAGCCCAGAGCTGGGCGCGCTTTCCAGATTGTGCAGTGAGACACCTTGCAGCGTGGGGCATTACAAGTTATGTTGTTTCTGGATGGTACATCTGTTCATGAATTACTTGGTACTGGAGAGTCTGTTTCGGTTTCGGCACAGAAGTGTGTCGAATCTCTACATTTGGCTAGCAATGAGCTGCGAAATGATTTTGGTACAAACGGTTGGGAGCCGGTTTTGTTTTCTATGAGGTGGCACAGGACTGCGTGCTATCTATTGGCAGACACAAGATTCTGTCAGGTCTGTTGGTGTTGGACACACCAAGTATGATGTTATTTTTGGGATGATTGGTCTGCTCAAGAGTTCCGTGCACATTGACCGTGCTAACCGTAGTATTACGGTTTCTGGCGAGGTGTTACCTCTCATGGGTTTTGTTGGGGTAGAGGTGGTAAGGAGCAGCATGGAGCTGCAGGTTTTGGGTTAGGTTCCGATAGTGGATTTGGAGGAGTACTACGATCTGGCTACGGCAGATACTCGGTTGGAGCTGGATGGGATTCCAGCGGTTCGGGATTTTTCCGCAGGTATTTCCAGAGGATTTGCCTGGGATGCCCCAGAGAGGAAAATTGTGTTTGGGATTCGTCTGCAGTGGGATTTCACTCTAATTTTCATTCCTCTTTATCGGATGTTGGCAGTGGAGATGATTGGGTTGAAGAAGCGATTAGGAAACTACGGGAGAAGAGTTTCATCCGCCCGAGCACTTCACCGTAGGGTGCTCCGGTTACATTTGTTAAGGAAAAGGATGGGTTACTCCAGTGGGTATGGACTACATGAGTATGAATGCCATCACAAGTAAGAATAAGTACCCGTTGTTGGGGACTGATAACCTCCTTGATCGGTTGGGAGATATGAGGATGTTTTCCAGGGTTGACTTGCAAGCAGGATACTTTTCATGTGGATGAAGGAAAAGGATATGCCGAAGACTGTTTTCTGGATTGGGTATGGACACTAGGAGTAGGGTAATTCCATTTGGTCTGATCAACGCACCGGCAGCGTTCATGGACATGATGAATCGGGTGTACCGATTATACTTAGACTCTTTTGGGAAGTGTTCATCGAGGATATTCTGATTTACTCTCGAGATGAAGGCTCGCACCAGGAGTATCTAAGGGCTATTTTGCGGGCGCTTTGGGAATATTGATTTTACATCATCGGTGAATATGGGTTTTCAGCGGTTTCCGAGAGGATTAAGGTTGTATAGGATTGGAGGTAGCTAGCCTCAGTACACAAGATAAGGAGTTAAACATGAGATAGCATAGGTGGCTCGAGGACATTAAGAATTAGGATGGTGGTATCTAGGGCACTGCTAGCAAGGGCAATGCAGTTGCCAATACTTTGCGTAGAGAGGTTACCAGGTTAGTTAAAGGAAGCAACATGAAAGATCAGACCCAGGAGGATGACTCGGTGTACCTTGGGCACACGAGGGAGTTTTGGGAGCACACTCAGGTCAACACTTTGATCGCTCTTTCAGAGAGGCTGGATAGAGAGCGTGAGGCACAAGAGAAGAATTCGGGTTTAAGGAAGCTGTCCGGAGAGGGCAAAGGAGTACTACTACTGACATCTTAGTACAGGCGGGAATCGTTATATTTTGGGGATTGGTTGTAGGTATCAAAGGATCGGGTACTATGGGATAAGACTCTGGAGAGGGCAAATTTGAGCCGGTTAAGTATACACCCCGGTAGGAGAGGATATCCCAAGTTTTGCGCACTTGCTTTTGGTGGCCGGATATGCGGAGACACATTGACATTTATATGTCTAAGTGTGATCACTTTTGCGATACGGGTGACAAACTCTCTTTAGGCGCTTGCCCATATGTACCTCGGAGGAATTGCGCGGATTCTGAGAGGGTACCAAACTCCATTGTGTCGATCGTGATCTGCATTTTACCTTGCGGATCTGCAGTACTTTTCACAAGGTTTTGGGCATGCAATGCTGATTGATTGTTGGGAGACCACGGCAAGGATCGGGATGATTCAGGCGCGGATGGAAACTGCGAATGACCGCACCATCTCATACATGGATAAACGTCGCAGGGACTTGGGATTTGAGGTCGGTAACAGGGTTTGGCTGGAGGTAGCATCGATCTGAGGGACGATCAGATTTGGTAGGCGGGGTAAGTTACCCCGAGTTATATCAGTTCTCATGAGTTTCTAGAGTGAATTGATAGATTGGCCTTACCCCCCCCGACTATTTCTGTTATACGTGATGTCTTCCAGGATAGCCTGTTGAGGATCAGTTAGATTTAGATTGATGCTATGCAGGGTTGTCAGGTAGAAATACCGGCAACTGACTCGGGGTGCAATGAGATGCACCCGGAGGGTGGGACGCCGCTGAGAGGCTATGGATGGTAGTCTAAACTACCACTCCCGCCGCACCAGTGACGGTGGTTCGATTATGCTTAGTAAAGAGTATATATATATTCTGGTTGGTAGCGACACCTGTATGGTTCAGGCTACTCTTGGAGGACCAAGAGTTCTAAGGGGGAGAGAATGTTACGGTCACCCGAGCGGGTTGTGACACGGGTGACCGGGGCTCCGGTTTTGGCCTGCGGGTCATGGTTTTGGGCGGTTAGACAGCTCCCGAGGCTTATCTGGGTATTATTTTTGGAAATCCTTCGGGTTTGGAGGTCGTGTGGGTCCCCCGGACATTTTCGCCGAAAATATTTTTTGGGGCCGGGGGGTTGTCTCGGGACGTACAACGGGTTCGGTAGCGCTCCCGGGACCTCAGAATGAGAAGCCGTTTGCATATTTGGAATCGTGGGAACGTCCCGGATCTTTTTACGGAGTATATTTTTTGGGTGGGGACGTTCGGTCCCGGGCGACTCCCGGGGCCCGGGACGGGAATCCCGGGGCTCGGGATGGAAATTTTCCGACGGCTTCGGTATAAAGTATGTTATATTTTAAGATGGATTTTATGGTAATACTTGTGGAATTTTGGCATGACGGGATTTGGATTTGGGTTAGGGTTAGCACGTCGGGATTTGCTCGGGTTAAGTGGGCCCGGTAGGACACTCTGGACTTATAATTATGTATATGAAGTATAATTGGTGTGAGATATGAAGTTCCGAGGATGTGGTACAGTTTTCGTTCTTTGTTATTGCCACCCGGTCGAATTCCAGTTAATTACGCGATTAAGCGTATTTATCAGGATTAGCGATTTTTGTGGGGCTCGGGACTCATAATTAGTCATGTGAAGCATGTTTTGTGCGTGTTATGAGGTCCCGAGAAAGTGTCTCAGATTTCGTGCCGTTTGGGGTTACGGTTTGAAAGTTGCAATTTTCGGGTTGGACTAAATTACAACTTTTGAAAGTTTGGAGGCTAAAGTGAAAAAGAAAAAAAACAAAAAAAAAAACAAAAAGAAGAAAGAAACGGCTGGAAGAGAGGCGGTTACTTTTAAAAAGGAAGAGGTGAGGTGTGTGTTAGTGAGACATATGTTAGTAATATTATATTATATATATATATATGTGTATATATATATATATGTGTATATATATATATATATATATATATATATATATATAGTATAGATTGATAGTAAACTTACGTATCAGTCAACAAACGCATTCCTTCTTTCTTCTCTCTACACCATGGCCGACGCTTCAGTTGTAAAAGTGGAATTTCTCAATTTCTCACCAAAATCTTGAAGGTCAGTTGGTTAAACCGATCATTAGGAGAAATAATTAGCTCCTTATAAATCGGTTTTTGTGATTGTGACTCCGGTTGGAAACCGTGAGCTTCTGAAAATTACTCCACATTTATGGAAATTCTCCTATGGTTGATTTATTGGTTTCTAAACCTTCCTGACGCTTTCTTGTGTATGTTTGGTAACAGAAGTGTGAGCAGACACGCGCCGGAAGTGTTCCAAAAATCCGTTCAAAGATTTGGTACGAAAAATCAACTTTGCTTTCAGCAAAAGGTAAGGATATATTTGTGATCAGAGCGAAGTTCTGATTCTGATGGTGTAATTGGTTTTGTCAGAAAAGGCTCGGTGTGAAAGCCGTTTTTTCCGGCCCGAGCCTCGGTTTTGGCGCCAATGATATTGGCTGATTCTGGGAATTCTGAACACATATTCTGTATCTGTGGATCATTTGTGAACAGGGGGTAGTCGGAAAGCGCTGAAACTCTGCCGAATTTTGTACTGGAGCAATTTGAGCGAGAATTTTGATTCGGACTTGCGTGAACAATTTGGGAAGAAGGTATGATTTAAAGGTTTGGTTGTGCTTATGGATGTATAAGTAACAATGTTCTAGCTCGGTTTGAGAAATTGAGCTTTCTGTGTATTTTTGCGGGAAAGTGCGGGTTTCGTTTATGGGGGTTATTTTGGTGAGTTCTGATTGGTTTGTGGTTGTTCAGTGTGTTTCTGCTTTGGTGGAGTGGTGCGGGACCATAAAAGTCAAGTTGTCACTTTTCGGGCGGGAGCCTGGATTTCCCGGGATTTGTCTTTGCGGAGCGATTTTCGAGTAAGGGTTCAACTTCTCTCGTTATGCATTAAGGAGTATTTGCATGTATATCGGGTTTAGTTGAGGCGGGTTCGGGTGAGGGCGGTGGTTCGGTGACCCGAGAGCCGTCATATGGTAAGATGCACGTTTGTTACTGTTTCAAGGCCGGATGGTCTTGGAGGCCACGAGTTTATATTACATTACGCATATCCGTGCTAGGCGCCGATATTTATACTTATACGTTTTTAATATATTCTGTTCTGTTTTGCATATGCATTACGATATGTTACATTACGTGGCGAGACCGGATGGTCTAAGAGGCCACGGGTGCTCCTTGGTTCTATTCTGCGTATCCGCACCGGAGTGCCGATACTTACATTACGTGTCCGCCTTTGGAGGGTGCCGACATTACGTGTATATCCGCCTTTGGGGTGCCGATATATACGTGACCTACGGCAGTTTGGGGATCATGACCCCGGCCGGTACCGTGCTTACATTATGTATATTCTGTCCTCTTGGAGAGGGTTGTCGTTCTGTGGGTCAGCGGTTGGACCGCATGTGATGGGTTCCGGCTCACCTCTGACTTTGCATACATTCATGTATATGTATATTTGTGTTTGTGTTCTTTCTGTTTTGCAGGTTCGATTCATGAGTCCTTGTACAAACTGTATCTTACCTCAGCCCTTACTGGGTCCTCCCGAGGACTCACCCCTTATTGTTTACCACCTTTCAGGTTGATCTGATAAGCAGCCTGCGGACTAGGGATCCGTGGTGCTTTTGGTTGTTTTATTTTTCAGCAACAGCAGTACCTCGTGTGGGAATCTTCTGGGCGAGAGGTTTTCTTGATTCCGCACCAAGGTACTCTAGGGTTTACTTTGGTGGCTCTGTAGGTGTAGTTGCATGCATGTATATTAGATAATGATTTTGTATTATATTCTGGAATATGTGTTGGTTCTGTATCTGTCTTCTGAGTCGAGGGCGGAGCCCCGACTTGCCATACTGGATATGTTATGAAATGGGTTCAGTGTTTTTGTGGATTTAGGGTTTCTGTGTTCTGTTGTGATGATCAATGTTTGGTATTCCGTGAACTGCATGTTTGTTTGTTAAGTTATTTCGTATACTTGCCATGTATGTGTTCTGTAGGTTGTAGGTCGTAGTACGACCATTCTGTTAGTGCGGGTCGGGTCATGGGACCACTTCACGTAGCGGGTTTCGGTAGTACCGTTACCGCGCTTTCCGCCGTAGCTTCCGCTTCCGAACGTCGTGGCCGGGCCCGCCTCCGCAACCGGGCGGGGTGGTCGTGACAAATGGCCTGTGTGAGAAAGCCATTCTCTACCTATGCTTGACATGCTCATTATTCGTCGTGATTCATGAATTGAAGGTACTATGTGATCATAAACAAACTTCTTTATTCACATCAAACATGTGTACAACATGTGTGACACCAAAGAGGTGAAGTACATCCAACATATTTACAATCTTCTAAGACCCACTGCTCTAACATGTCGAGCAAATACTAAGGGTGACAATGGCTTAGTGAGAGGATTTGCCACCATAAGGTCTGTAGAAATGTATTCAATCTTGACTTCACCATCTTCAATTGCATCCCTCACAAAATTATATTTCATACTAATGTGCTTAGTCTTTCCATGGTACTTTGGATCCTTGGTATAAGCCATAGCCGCCATACTATCACTGAAGATAGTAATAGGCTTCTCAATTGATACATTGGATTCCAAATTCCTAAGGAAATAACTAAGCCAAAGGGCTTCTTGTACAGTAGAGGCACATGAAATCAATTCAGCCTCCATTGTGGATAAATCTGTACAAGTTTGCTTCTTACTACACCAAGTAGTAGCCCCGTCATTAAGCATGAAAATATATCCAGATGTAGATTTACTGGAGTCTCTATCTCCTCCCCAATCAGCATCAGAGTAGCCATGTAAATCAAGTTTCTTTCCTTGATAACATAGCCAATAGTCCTTAGTACCTTTAAGGTATCTAAGTACTCTTTTCACACTCTTCCAATGCTCCAAATCGAGGTTCGATGAATATCTTGCCAACAAACCAACCGCTTGACTTATGTCCGGCCTTGTACATAACATGGCGTACATAAGACTTCCTATTGCACTAAGATAAGGAATGTGAGACATTTCACCTTTCTCCTGTGGAGTCTTGGGACACATGTCCCCTCCAATCTTGCAACCATATGCAAGTGATGTGTCATGGGCTTAGAATTTGTTAAGTTGAACCTTTCTAGACTTATCAATATAAGATTCTTGTGAAAGGGCCAACAACCTTTCCTTTCTATCTCGGTGTATCTTAACACCTAAGATAAAGGAGGTCTCTCCCATATCCTTCATGTCGAAGGTGGAGGACAACCATTCTTTAATGGTTGATAACAACTCAAGTCTAGTACTTGCAATAAGTATGTCATCTACATACAGTCATTACAGCAAAACTAGGACCCGAATTGAACAAGTATAAACAATGGTCTTCTTGCATCATCACCAAACCATAACTTGTGACAGCATGATGAAACTTCAAGTACCATTGTCTTGAAGCTTGTTTAAGACCATATATAGACTTCTTTAGTCTACATACTTTGTCCTCAAGACCCTTTTGAACAAACCCCTCAGGTTGTTTCATGTATAATTCCTCACTCAAATCACCATTGAGAAAGATAGTCTTTACATCCATTTAATGTAACTCCAGGTCTAGATTAGCCACAATTGCAAGTAGTAATCCGATGAAGTTGAACTTCACCACAGGAGAGAAAGTATCATTGAAATCAATACCTTCTTTCTATGTGAAGCTCTTGGCCACCAATCGGGCCTTGTAACTTTCGATACTTCCATCATAATTCAATTTCACCTTGAGAACCCACTTGTTTCCAATTGCCTTTCGGCCAAGAGGAAGGTCAGTTAGCTCCCACATGCCATAGAGATGCATTAAATGCAACTCATCATCCATTGCTTTTAGCCACTCTTTCCTTTGTGCACTATCAAGAGCTTCTTTAATATTACTTGGTTCATCTATTTCAGATGACACAAAATAAGTTTCACCCTCTGAGAGACCCCATCTTTTCGGTTGTCTCGATTCCCTAGTTGATCTTCTCAACATGGTGGAGGTGTATAATGAACATCCTCTTGTGGATCCAACTCATGTTCCACATTTCGAGGAACTTCATGATCATCCTCATGTGGAGGCGACACACGCTCCATTTCATGAGGAACTTCATCAAGCTCTTGATTGACCTCAACTCCCTCTTGAACAAGCTCATCCACTTGTGGATCTTGTCCATCATGTTTCATCTCAATTGGAACATCATTTGGAGCCACATCTCTAAATGGTTGAGGCACTCCCTTTGGAGTAAGTGCACCTTGTGCAACCGGCGCTTCTTTAGCACCTAGTTGATCCCTCTCAAGGATTGGATCAAAGGGATCCTTATCACCACTTTCACCAACTCGTGGGAACTCATTCTCCACAAAGTTGGCGTTTCTTGCCCTCAAATACATTTCTTTTCTTGTGACAGATGTCCAAGAACACATAGCCCCTTGATTGTTTAGCATAGCCAAGGAAAGCACATCTCTTTCCTCTTGGTCCCAACTTTCCCAAAGGATGGTCGGTTATGTGAACAAAAGCTAAACACCCCCAAGGGCGTAGGTAGCTTAGATTAGGAGCTCAAAGGCTAGTACGGTGACTTCAAGGCCAATGGCCCTCTAGGCCAGCAATAGTGCTACTACTGCCAATGTCCAGGGTTCCCTAGGCTGGCGGTAGGTCTATTACACTAAGGCAAAGGGAGGACTAAGGCCAGGGTTACACTAATACTGCCTAGGCCAAGGGCTTCCCTACCCAGGCGGTAGGAGTCCTACTGTCTAGGCCAAGGGGCTCCAAGGCCTGACAGTAGTAGTGATAATGGCAAGGCCAAGGGGCCTCTTAGGCTTAGACGGTAGAGCATCTACTGCCATGGCCAAGAGGCGCCTAGCCCAGCAGTAGGAGTACTACTGCCAAGGCCTTGGGCCTCCTAGGCTGGTGGTAGATGTCCTACCACCAAGGCCAAGGGGTTCTGAGGCCCGGTGGTACGACTTGTGTCACAATGGCCTAGACCCTTAGCCTTGGTCTTTTGGCTCACCTCCGTGTCCCCTTTCCTCCTCGTCATCATCCCCGTCATCCACCAAGTAACTTGCCATGTCTCCACCCACACCTTCAAGGAAGCTTCCTTTGTCATTATCAACCCTCAACAAGCTAGATCCCACCTAATAGAGGGGAGGGTTTGGTCATGACTAGCATCTTAGAACCCATCACTTGGTTCACAAATTTCTCCTTCTCCTCTCTCAATCACTTGGCCGAATTTTAAGAGAATTTCTTGGAGAATTTTGGGTAGATTTAAGTGTGTTTCATCTATACATTCCACCCCTTGACATCCCATCAAGTCAGCCCTTCCATTGGAGTCCACTGAAGCACATCCACACCTATGAAGATCAAGGAGAGGAGCTTACATTTTAAGGAGCAAGGCATAATTTCCTTAAGCTATTTTCCCTTTGTGCAAGGTAATATTCTCACCCCTTGATAGCATGTTTAGGACTCTCCTTGATCTTTGTTTCTTGGTATGATTCAATGGTGATATGGCATGATTTTGGTGAAAAAAATATCATGCAATCCTGAACAAAATTGAATTGATTAATGGTTAACTTGAGACATTACTCAAGTATGAGATAAGATCTACATGTAAGCATGTAAATGGGACCTATAAAATAAATAAATATTATCAAAACTGTGGTTCTAAGATCTCATTTATGATGTATGCTTGCGAATTTCGATTGAAAATGTTAAAAGTTGAGCATGAAACCGAAATGTGATGAACTTGTGATAACCGCAATGTAACCACCTTGTAACCGCCACTTTAATGATTAAATTAGTGATATTTTTTCACGTTGTCTGCATGAAATGTGGGCTGAATTCTTGAAATTAACATGTAAAACGATGAATGATCATGAAAATTGCATGTGTTGTTGTTTTCGGTCTTATGGTGAAAATTGTGGAACCATGTTGTCTTTGTGACTCTAAAGTATGTTGTTTGCTAAATATTCTTGTGGAATGAATGAATATCATATGAGTATGATGAGCATGCAAATTGGATTATTTGGTCTGTTTTGGAAAGGACTGCAACTTTCTAGAAATAATGCAATTGCCAGCAATTGCATGATTTCCAGAAAGTTGCAAAACTATGTAAACTTGATGATTTGATGTGTTTAAATCAATGAGCATGTATGAAAATATGTAAATGACATGATATATAAATATGTATTGTGTATGTTTCGACATGTTCTAAAATGAGTGCATGTAAGTGTCATATGCACATGTCACGCATGGAGTCTTAAGCTAGTGTTCTTACGTTAAAGTATAATAATGGAGATTCTGTCGAAGGAGATGGGTTTTAAGCGAGACCAATGTGACTCCTCCATCTTAAATCCGAAAGGGTGCCTTCCAATTTGCACTATTTCGGCAAATGAGGCTCTCTCATGGCTGTTCATGCCTTGGTAACTTCCAAGGGATGTGCACACACCATGCATCTCAACTGTCAAAGCCATGTCCTTTAACCAAAATATCCTTATTTTATATAAAAGGATGCTAATAGGTAGTTACTACTCATGAAACATCACAAATGTTCCACATAGCCACAATTCACATAGTTGAGTTCCATAGAACTCATTTCAGCTCATCTTGAGCTGAAACTCACTTCTCCATCAAGACTAACTCATTTGAGCTCAAGTTGACTACTTCTAGTCAACATGAGCTAGAGTTAGCTGTCTTGGTGAGGGTTGCTACTTTTAGCTACCATGAGCTGAAGTTGATTACTTCTAGTCAACTTGAGCTAGTGTTAGCTACTTCAGTTAGAGTTGAGCTGAAGTCTATCTACATTCAGCTAGTGTGAGCTCAAGTTGAGCTCATTAAACCATCTTTCTTGGGAATCCTCCTTATGGTGACTAAAGGGTTGAAGGACTATATCTTAAGATTGTAGTATATGGTGTATACATATATTGTATGGCCGAAATGTACAAAGTGTGATAAGTACATAGAACCTTCTTGAGGCTTGTTAAGAACATGTGTTACCACAACCGTCAAAAATGGCTCTTAAGAATCACTCCAAGATATTTGTTGCCTCCAATTCCTCCAACAAAGGGTGGAAGAATGGGAAACATAAGTGGTTTGGTAAGGGCGGGAATAATGGCAATGACAAAGGCAAGGGTAAGGCTAATGGCAATGGTAGTGGAAATGTACCCAACTTGAAAACGTTCAAGAAGAAGATGGATATTTTAAGGTTCAAGTGCTTCAACTGTGGCGAAAAGGGCCACTTAGCAAAGGATTGCAAAAATTCTACCAAGATATATGTACCTTCTACTTATACTTCATTTATACATGTTGTGTCATGTACTTTGCTTACTGAAAGTAATTATTTGTGGATTCTAGAATCAGGAGCAACAGACCACATAGCCTTGGACAAGGCTTGGTTCGTGACATTCAGGAAACTCCTAAGAGGTGTGAAACATGTCACAGTGGGAGACAATGAAGTATTAGAAGTAGTTGGTATTAGGACTTGTAAAGTTCCTGTGTGTAATGGATATTTCGTTTATCTTGTGGGCACCTTTTATGTACCTGGCATTCGTAGAAATTTGGTTTCTATTAGTAGCTTGATGAAGTACAATTATTGCTTAATCTTTTCTAATAGTAGCGTAACATTATGAAAAATGATCAAGTTGTGTGTGAATGCTTTGTAAAAAATAGTTTATATGAACTTCGACCTAGCCACAGTAATAATACCTCATCTAGTTGCCATGTGACCGAGGTCTTAAATGAAATGACTTGGCATGTAAGGCTTGGACAGATAGCTCAAGATAGGACAAATACGTTGGCCAAAAGTGTCTTACTTAGATCCTTGAGCATGGTGAACTTGGCAAGTTGCCAATCATACCTTGAAGGAAATGCTCCAAAGAAGCCATTTTGGTGAGCTTCTAGAAGGGAGGAAGTATTAAGTTTAGTGCATTCAGATTTGTGGGGTCCAATGAGAGTGGTATTTAGATATGGATTTAGATACTTCCTAACATTCACTGATGACTACTCAAGGTTCACCCATGTAATCTTACTCAAAAAAAGGTCGAGACCTTATCATACTTTGAGAAGTATGTCCACTTTATAGAGAACCAATTGGGTAAGAAAATCAAGTCCTTGAGGACTGGGAGGGGTGGAGAGTATAGCTCATTAGCATTTAAGTCATTTTGTAACTTATAAGACATTAAAAGAGAGTTCACCGTTCCTTGAACTCCACAACAAAAAGGAGTATTCAAGAGGAAGAATAGAATCTGATGGATATGGTGAGGTCCATAATGAAGGCCAACTTGGACATCACTGATTGGAGTGATGCATTGATTTGTGCAATAACAATACTCAACAAAGTGCCTACTAAGAACATTGAAACTTCTCCGAGATATTGAAGAATAAGTCCCATAACTTGAGCTACATGCATCCTTGAGATAACTTAGCTTATGTGCATGTCTAGGACCATCCTTTGGGAAAATTGGGTACAAGAGGGAAGCAATGTGTTTTCCTTGTTTATTGCACAGAATCTAGGGGTTATGTGTTCTTGGACATAAGACACAAGAATGGTTTGGTGTTTGATGCCTGAAATGTCAACTTTGTGGAAAATGAGTTTCCAAAAGTTGGTGAATGTAAGGATATTAACTCATTTGGTCCAATCTTTGAAGAGGTTAAACAAAGTACCACATGCGCAGCTGTTGCACAAGGTGCACCTATTCTAGAGGGAGTATCTTAATCAATTGGAGTTGTGACTCCAAATGTGGTTAAATCGAATTGGAACAAGTTGAGCAAGATCCAAAAGTGGATGAAATTGTTCAAGAGGGAGTTGAGATAAATCAAGAGCAAATTGAAATTTCTCATCAAGTGGAGCATGGGTTACATGTACAAGAGAGTCCATAATGATGTGCCTCCACGAATTGGGCAAGAAGTTGCTCCTTCTAATCCGCTTTTGAGAAGATCAAAGAGGGAATCTATAGCACCCAAAAGATAGGGACTCTCGGAGGGTGAGACTTACTTGGTAGCATCAGAAGTTGATGAACCAAGCAACATCAAAGAAACTCTTGAAGGTGAACAAAAAGATGAATGGCTAAAGGAAATGATTGACGAATTGAACTTAATGGATGCAAATGGTGTATGGGAGTTGTCAGATCTTCCTCCTAGCAGAAAGGCCATTGGGAGTAAGTGGGTGCTTAAGATTAAGCAAAATTCTGATGGGAGTATCAAAATATAGAAGGCAAGGTTTGTTGCCAAATGTTTCACACGAAAGGAGGGTGTTGATTTCAAAGACACCTTCTCACCTATTGTGAAATTTAATTCCATTAGAATATTACTTGCTATAGTAGCAAAGTTGGATTTCGAAGTATATCAATTTGATGTTAAAACAGCTTTCCTCAATGGTGATTTGAGTAAAGAAATCTATATGAGACAACCAGAGGGTTTTGTCAAAGAAGGTCAAGAGAACAAGCTGTGTAAACTTAAGAAATCTATCTATGGTCTTAAATAAGCTTCAAGACAATGGTACTTGAAGTTCCACCATGCAATTACTAGCTATGTCTTTGTAATAATGCATGAAGACCATTGTGTCTACTTGTTCTCATCCGGATCCAATTATGCTATTATGACTTTGTATGTAGATGACATACTAATAGCAAGTAGTGAGATTGAGTTGATGTAAACCATTAAATTATGGTTGTCCTCCACCTTTGACATGAAGGATATAGGGGAAGCTTCTTTCATTCTAGGTGTAAAAATACATCGATTTAGAAGGAAAAGATTGCTAGCTCGGGAAAAGGTACCAAATTACCCTAAATATTTGGGTAAAGGTTCAATTTTACCACTACTTTGGTTTGGTGGTACGTGTTTACCATTAGTATTACATTTGTGGAGTCATTCTAGCACTCAAATTATTTTTTTGGACCCATTATACCATTTGTTTGACTAATGGTAAGAATATTATGTTAGTTTGACAGTTAAGTGGGTTTTGTTTCAAAAAGTTTGATGACTATGTTTCAAGGCCAAAATATTTCGATTCACGTCCTTCACCAGTCCTCCTCGACTTCCGCCCCCTCTGCCGCCTTCCACCGCACTTGGTTCCCCCATCTCTATGCCCACATCGTATCTAGGACATTGAAGCCATCCCGAACTTGGGAAGCTTGTTCTCAGCTGGAAATTCCGTTTCAAATGGACTTACAATCGTCACACCTGACCCTTCTGTGGTCACCTGCTCACCAACGTCGAAGCTTTGGACGACGTTGTTGCAGTCTCGAATCAGTGTCCTAGTGAACAGATCGATCCCCACACTGGAGCTTCTCCAATTCCATGAATTTGTCATTTCTCTAGATCCTGTAACCGGACAATTGCTCTACATCCTTCGTCGCCCCCTCTGCCGCCTTCAATTTGCCTCTCATGTGACTGGACAAATTTCATCCATATCCGATTTTAGCTTTATCTGATTGCATCCAGATCCAATTTCACAGCAAGCATCGCCGGAGAAGAAGGCGTGTTTTGTTTTTTTTTTTACTTTTGGGGCTTAAGTTCATCTTAGACCCCTATGTTTGTTATAAGTGCACCTTAGTACCCTAAATTTGTTACAATTGAAACTTAGTCACCTGGTCAGCGGCCAACTAGTGGCAAGTCAACAGAAAATGTACAGTTCATCATTACTAGGCGCCAACATGGGCAACTTGACGGCGAAGGGGAAACGTGTACCGAAAACCATAACGGTAATGGTATTCTCGTACCACCAAAACAAATGAGTGGTAAAATTGAACCTTTATCCAAACGTTAAGGTAATTTGGTACCTTTTCCCTTGCTAGCTCTTTCATAAGAGTCTGATATTGATAAGATTCTAGAAAGATTTAAATTGACCAACTCAAAGCTCATAAAAAGCCCATTTGCATATGGATGCAAAATAGGAGAGCATATGTGCCCCAAGACTCCAAAAAAGAAGGAAGAAATGGCGAACATACCATACCTTAGTGAGATTGGGTCCTTAATGTATGCCATGTTATGTACAAGGCCTAACATTAGCCAAACTGTTGGCTTACTCGCAAGGTATCCTTCAAACCCCGGAATACAACATTGGAAGAATGTAAAGAGGAACCTAAGGTACCTTAAGAAGACCAAGGATTATTGGCTATGTTTATATCATGTGCCTCGGTTGTACAAGAAGCTCTTTGGCTTGGATACTTCCTTAAGAACTTGGAATCTCGGATTAATGTGGAAAGGGAATTACCATCTTTAGTGATAGTATGGCGGCTATGGCTTACACTAAAGATCTCAAGTATCATGGAAAGACCAAGCATATTAGCATGAAATACAATTTTGTACGAGATGCAATTGAAGATGGTGAAGTTAAAATAGAGTACATTTCTACAAATGTTATGGTGGCAGACCCTCTCACCAAGGCATTGTCACCTCTTGTATTTGTTAGACATGTTAAAGCAACGGTTCTTCGTAGATTGTAAATGTTGGATGTACTTAACCACTTCAGTGTCACATATGTTGTACTATCTTGATATAAATTTTTTTCTTATTTTTGAATCAAATAGTTTGTTCAATCATAAAAACACAACAAAAATCAAAACATGTCAACCATAGGCATTAGAAGACTTTCTCACACAGGTCTTTCACCTTAATCTTGTGTAGAATTAAGGATGAGACATGCTAGAGACTCAAAGTATGTTATTTCCTAAGAAACGTGTGACTTGAAAGAGATATACTTTTGAGTGGGAGACATGGCCAATACATGTCTTTTTAGCTACTTTTGTCACCTTGATTTGAAGAAAATCAACATATGATGAACAAGTTCATCAAGTTTGTATGACCACCATACACCCTAGCTCATCTTTAGTAGTAAGCTTGGGCTTACTTATTCACATTTCATGGTTTTGTGGCATGTCTTCATTTGTTTGATAAGGGGAGTACACGTTTTGTGTTTTAACAGGGAGAAATGACATACTCCTCCACTATGGTGGACATCATTTTGAGTGAGAGTGGTGTAAGTAAAACACACAATTAGTGTTCATATAAAACTTAAGGGATGTGTTCCATGTGTTTCATGTCCATGAAATGCGACCAAAAGAAAGAGTTTAAGTAAGTTGTCTCTGTTCCGCTTAGTGTCAGATTCTTTGGCACAAACTCTTAGTGACTTTAGCTTACTATTAGTGAATTGAATCAATGAGACTTCTTTAATTGGTTGTCGTAGGTCCTCTAAAAGTTGAGACCGGAGTATCCTTCTTTTAGGTAGTCAAGTTAGTTCAATTACCTAAGTAGTTCAAGTTAATAGGAAAGACACTTGTGAATGATACCCATACTCTTAAGTTGAAATTCTAGAAAGTAACTAACTCTATCTTATTTGAGCTAGTTCCGAAGGAGAAGCAACTATTAGTTCAAAGTGATCTCAATTATGTATCATGGAAATTATTTGGAGTTACTTTGTGTAAATCCAATCTCATTTAGGTGAGATAACCACTTTTGGCACCTTTTTGGAAAAATATGGATATTGCAGTAAAAAAGGTGCGTTTATGGTACAAGGTGTATGCACCTTGCATCATGAGATAATTCCTATGGAGGTTAATTGATATGGCCAGTCATTAAGAGGTGTTATTTGGTAAAAATAACCCACCACTTCCTGTTAGGAGGTTGGGTGGTTATCCAAGTAGTGGGCATGAGAAGTTACCATGCACCTAGACTATATGAGGGAAGGTGCAAGGGGCACCCTAGGCCGAATTTTAAATGTTATTTTCGGCCTAGGGGTGGTTGTTAAACCTCTCTCATCTGAAAGTAGAGGGGAGGGGTTTGGCCATGACTAACACCTTAGAACCCATCACTTGATTCAAAAACTTTTCCTTCTCCTCTCTAACTCACTTGGCCGAATTTTGAAGAATTTCTTGGAGCATTTTGGGTTGATTTAAGTGTGTTTCATGTACACAATCCACCCCTTGGCTTCCCATCAAGTCAGCCCTTCCATTGGAGTTCAAATAAGCACATCCACCCCTTTGAAGATCAAGGAGAGGAGCTTACGTTTTAAGGAGCAAAGAATAATTTCCTTAAGCTATTTTTCCCTTGGTGCAGGATAATATTCTTGCTCCTTAGTGGCATGTTTAGGACTCCCATTGATCTTCCTTTTTTGGTGTTATTTATTAGTGATATGGCATGATTTTGGTGAAAAACACATCATGCAATCTTGACTAAAACCATGAGAATTAATTGTTACCTTGTAGCATTAAACATGTGTGAGATAAGATCTACATGTAAGCATGTAAATGAGGCCTATAAAATCAACATAGACCTTCCTTATAGGTTGCTTGATCACGCTAGATTGCACCGACGGTAGCACCGGCCTTCAGTATCCTTTTCCCTCCATTTCCTTTCCCTTTTGCAATCAGGTCCCTGAGCTTTGATCATGTCCACAGTCTTGATGTCCGAAAATGCCTTAAAATTGTCCATTTCACCATTTTCCGTTTCAACTTTGGTTTTCATGCAAATCGTGCTCTGGCCCACGCTAAGTGCTAACAAACTATCATTATTGCATGATCAACAGTAGGGCACCATGCCGCCACCATAGGGACCCTTGGGCCTTGGCTATAGGCACCATGCGGCCAACCTTGGGGACTTTGGGCTTGGTTGTAGGCCTATTACCATCAGCCCTAGGTGTTGTGAACCTCATTTACTTCACATCTCCCAAGATCTTTCAATAATCAATTTAAAACGTTTGTGAAACAAATCATTCATTTTAATAGAAAAATGTTTTAAAAGAATAGTTAAAAGAGATTATTAAAAGTCCGAGTACAAACCTTAATGTTGAAGTGTGTAATTTACTCACAAGAAAGAAAATAATATATAAACTACGATAAAAGAACTAGAAACTAGCCCAAGTGTCTTGAGAGTCTGTCTGGTGAACCTTCTCTTGAACGTTTCTCCAAAAATTGAAATATTGCCAGGTTCCTTGCAAGTTTGATATAAGGGTTATGAGTACTTGTAAAGAATTTATAAATAAAACATAATTAACTTGCAAAGAAAGAAAGGAGGAAAACGTTCAGAGAACTTCTAGGGGTTGGTGGCACCCCCGCTAGGAAGGAGAGTCTTCTCCCAGTGGTGACCTATAGTAAAAAGGAAAGCCTTCCTAACTAGGCAAGTTTGCCTATTTTCAAGCTTTAACCCATACTCCAACAGTTTCAGTCATTAGTCATCAGTTACATGCATCACAAGTATTATACTTGGTTACAAACATGGAGAAGAAACTTCTATAATCAGGAGAACACTTATGAACTACAGATCATTCTTTCTAGTGATTCTTAAGCATGTTTGTCAATGGTATTCACCAAGGAGTCATGCCACAACTGTTATTTCTTACATGGGCTAAATACTCGATTACAATTATTTTCCTATGTTCACTACAAATAAAATGACATCTGGTGACACACATTTTTGTTAACAGACGGTGAAGTGTCAAGATAATTTGATATATTTTGACACTTTGTGTCATGCAAACTTTTGCACTTCTCTTGACACATTATATGGTGTGTTGGAATTTACCTTTCCTCTATTAACACATATTTTTATTTTCTGTCAACAAAGTATTATATTAAAAAAATATAAATATAATGTCTGTCAAGAAAGTTTTTAGCGGGAGTTGTAAAATAAAAAAGCGGGAGTATTATTTCCCAAAATCAGAAAAGAAAGGAAAGGAATTCCAAACTTCTCTCACTACCAGTGTTTAATCGAGAAGCACTAAACCCTTCTCTTCGACGGTGAAATCGAACAATTGGCAGGATGACGGTCCACAATCAAACTCGTCGGTGAAGACGATGGTGAAGAAGCTGAACTCATCAAACCCTTTCCTGGTGAAGATACCCAACTCACTAAACCCTTTCCTGGTGAGCGAATCGAGCAAATTGTCGACATGAGAGAGAGCTTTCGTCCTTCTGGCCTGAGCCTCTCGACCTTTCAAAGCTTCTCCACCACCATAACCCATTATCTATCTCTGCCTCTCATCCTTTCGAAGCATCGGTGTTGAGGAAGCATCGGTGTCGTGCAACCATGCTCGATTTTCATGGATACACCATCGTCACAGCTTTCAGGCATGTATATTACTTCGTCATTCTTTCCTTCTCATTTGGACTCTAAACCCTAAGATCAATTTGAAGTTGAAACAACAATTTCCATAACATTAGAGCTTGATTTAAGACATCCATCTTATTTTTGTTGGATGAATGTGAAAGAAATTTGTTGGATAAATCTTATTAGTTTGTCAAAAAATTTCGTTTGTTGGGTTACTGAGAATTAGCAAAGGGAGTTAAATTCAACTTGCAACTTCACTTGATTCAACTTCATGAACAAGGGGCATCATGTTCCCGGTCTACTTCAAGTATGCAGATTAAATATAATTTTTGTGGGCCTTTTTATTTACTAAAAAAATCCTAATAAATATAATGCTAAAGCTTTTACTTCATTCATATACATTAAGGTTCAACTGAATCTATCTATTTCCGGAGGTAGCTTTTTTCTTTCATTTGATAGTTGCATCCTTCTTAATTGCATGTGATTTCAATTCAACATACTGATTTTACTATTCCATGAAAGACTTCAAGAGTTACTAAAGGTCTGTATTAACTGATTGTTTAAACTGAGGTTACTTTCAAGTCTCTGTTATTAAGTGGTGAGTGTTGAGTCTTGTGCCTGATCATTAATTTGTTTTGTAGGGAGGAACTGCTCAAAGTGTGTTACTGCTAACCCCTCTTAAGACCCAAAAACATCTCATTGAAGACTAATGAGCACTAGAGGTATGTTGAATGAACTTAGCTTAATCAATGTATGCTTTGAGTAATTTCATTCTCCATAACATTATAGCTTGGATGTTGATTTGCTTTATAGCTAGAGAGTGATAATAATTGGATTCTAATACTTCATTATTTGTACCAATATAGTTTCAAGGTGGCACTTTTTATTTCAATAACTTTTTCACCTTTTTAATAACAAGTAGTTTCAACTTACTGTAGGCATCATGAGTAATCGATCTTGGATGTATGATGTTCCAAGATCATCTGAACAATTTGTAAATGGAGTGGAAGGTTTTTTAAATTTTGCATTTCAGAAATCAAGTGAAGAAGGAAAGATCGTCTGCCCATGTAGGAAATGTTATAATATGTTTTATCGTACTAGAGGGGAAGTGTACGATCACCTTATATGTAATGGTTTTCAACTAGAATACAAAGAATGGGTCGATCATGGAGAGATCAAAATGGCATCATCTTCAAGATCAATGGTTAATAATGATGAAAGGGTATTTGAGCATGATATGCATGGATTATTGAATGACTTGTTTCCATCATACCCTATAAGTGGAAGTCCAAATTTAGAGGAGCGTGATGAGCGAATAAATGCTGGTGATTTCAGCAACCCATCGCATGTGGAAACTGTATGTACCAAGTTTTATGATTTGATGATAGATGCTGAAAGAGAGGTGTATCCGAACTCTAAATATAATAAGCTTTCTTGTTTGGTACATATTTTCCACTTAAAGTGCTTAAGTGGTTGGAGCAACAAGTCATTTTCTATGTTGTTAGAGTTTCTACAAGACCTTGCCAACTCATAATTTGATTCCTAAAAAAACTAGTGAAGTGAAAAAGATGTTGGGAAAATTGGGTTTAGGGTATGAGAAGATCCATGCTTGTCCAAATGATTGTGTGTTGTTCTGGAATGACAAGGAAAAAGATGAAACCTGCTCAATTTGTGGAGCTTCAAGGTGGAAATGTTATACGGATAATACAAGTGATGAGGTTAGCATGAAAATGAAAAAGGCAACAAAGGTTCTCCGTTGGTTTCCTTTAAAGCCAAGGCTCCAAAGACTGTTTATGTCTTTAAAGACAACTGACCTTATGAGATGGCATTATAGGGATCACATTAACGATGAGAAATTGAGACATCCAGCTGATGGTGCATCTTGGAAAGACTTCGATGCTAAATTCCCTGAGTTTTCTAATGCCCCCGAAACGTTCGATTGACCCCTGCAAGCGATGGTTTCAACCCTTTCAAGACAATGAATGTCTCCTATAGTATTTGGCTTGTTTTCTTGATTCCATACAATATACCTCCATGGATGGTTATGAAACAACCCAATATGATTCTTTCTCTTATTATCCCTAGACCTAGAGGCCCTGGCAATAAAATTGATGTTTATATGCAACCTCTAATAAAGTAACTTAAGGAATTGTGGGAGGTAGGAGTAGAAACTTTTGATGCTAGTATCAAGAAGAACTTTCAGCTAAGAGCTGTTGTGGTTTCAACCATTAATGACTTTCCAGGGTAGGCCAACCTTTCTGGGTGGAGCACTAAGGGTGAATTGGCTTGTCCTTCATGTGGCTTTGACACTGCTTCAAAGTGGTTACAACATGGTTAGAAATTTTGTTATATGTGTCATAGGAGATGGCTCCCAACTAACCATAGGTGGCGAAATGAGACACGACAATTTGATGGAAACAAGGACCTACGTGATGCTCCTGTTCCAATTTTTGGAATTATGGCTTTGCAACAAGTTGAAGGAATGCAGTTTCTTACCAACAATGTTGATAGTGGTCCATGGAAGAAGAAAAGCATTTTTTTCATGTTGCCTTATTGGGAACATTTGTTGTTGTGTCACAACCTTGATTTCATGCACATAGAAAAAAAATGTGTGTGATAATGTTATTGGGACTTTGCTAGGACAGGAAGGGAAGTCAAAAGACAACATAAAGTGAGACTTGATCTACAGAAAATGGGTATAAGAAAAGAACTTCACCCAAAGAAACGTCCTGGGACCAATACAAAAATCTTACCACAAGTATGTTACCAAATGACTCGAGCGGAGAAGGATATTTTCTTGAAAACCCTCAAGTTTATTAAACCTCCAAATGAATTTTCATCCAATATTTCTCATTGTGTACAGTTGAAGGACAGAAAACTTATAGGGTTAAAGAGTTATGATTGCCACATGTTGATGCAAGAATATCTACCAATTGCATTAAGTGGGACATTGCCGGATAGTGTGGCTTCTATTGTTATTGAGCTATGTGAGTTCTTTAAGGGTATTTGCTGCAAAGATTTGTCTGAATTTGATCTCCAATTTCTTCAAGCAAGGATTGCAAGAACATTATGCAAAATGAAGAAAATCTTTCCTCCCTCTTTCTTCTGTATCATGGTGCACTTAATAGTTCATCTAGTTGAAGAGGTAAGGCAAGGAGGCCCTGTTACTTTCCACTAGATGTACGCTGTTGAGAGGTAATTATTTGTTTACAAATTTTCTGTCATTTTTAACGCTTTTGGAGGAACTAACCAATTGTCAACCTTTTAATAGGGATAAATTGTTTCTTAATTAACTCTATTGATAGATAAATTGTTTATTGAACTAATGTGCCTTTTATTCTTGATTTATATATTTACTAACAGTTTTAAAATGTAATCTGTAATGTTAAACTAGGATGGGGAAACGCAAGAGATTGAATGTTGTTTCCATCAGTAACATCTCAAATGAGCAATAAAGTAATGGAAATGAAGACCAAGGACAACATGAACGTGGGTCAGAAACCTCTCAGACAAGCATAGGGAATAGTTCAAGGGGCTATCAATCAGCTCAGTCAAGTGAAGCACAATCTTCTCAACCATCAACTGCAGTGAATCAACCGTTATCTGAATCAGGTCATTTTGTTTTATCTTTTTATCATGTGTCATTTGCATAGTTTTATATTGAATAAATAAGCATTCCAATAATTATTAGGTGTAAAGGTGCTGTGAAAAAGGGTCGTGGGCTAACTAAAAAGATAGAAATATGGGACTTGGAGCATGGAAAAAAAATTGTTGTAACTTTTAATAGAATGGTACAACCAATAGGTAATGAGGGAAAAGCACTAATTGATTTCTTGGGTGCACTTGTGAGAATGCCCCATCACATTGGAATCAACTTTGCTGATTGGAGGGGTATTAGCAATAGTACAAAAGATTCTTTATGGGAAATCGTTAAGGTAATTGTATTACATTTTGTGATTACTTGTCAATCTTTATTTATATCAGAGTTGACCATTTAATAATATTTTTCTTTTTGTAGGAGAAATTTGTTTTCCTACCAACTGAAACTGAAGAAATAAAGAAGTGGGTAATTGAGGACATGTCAACAAAGTGGAAATTTTGGAAAAATGCGATAAAGTCTAAAATTTTTGATTTGGCATTGACTGTTGACGAAATGGTTGAGAACGAGGACGATGAGAGGGTCAACAAAACTCAATTAAGAGAACTTGTTTACATGTGGATCAAACCAGAGTTCTAGGTAATTCCCTTTTAATTTTATTGATCAATCCCTTGTTTGGTTATTGCTGCAACTGTGTCAAATCTCCCAGAGCAAAAGTAAGCTTTGTTCTAGCAACTTGTATTCATTTTGCCATCATTTACATGGTGAATATAACTAGGCAGTGTGCTGAATAATCAGTACTCATTCATCAAATTGTAATGAATTTTCTTTTTTATTATGCTAAACATTTTGAATTAAATAGGCAATGTGTGAAAAGAAGAAACATAATCGTTCAAAGAATAAAGAGCCACATGTCACTGGATCAAAGTCTTTTGCTAGACTTACTAAGGAAGAGGTAATCCAGTTTATTATATTTTCTATTTGTTTACATTTATTAATGATGCTTACGAATTGAGTCTCTTAAAATCTTTTGCAGACTGTCAAGAATAATGGTGTTCGATCTACACGTGGACAAATTTTCATCAAAACTCGTACCCGAAAAGATGGTAGCATTGTTAACGCATCAGCTGCTGTAGTTGTGGTAAGTCTCCCTAGACTTAGTTTTACTCTTTTCTAACTTTTTTTGGATTGCAATTTATTATGTATTATGCATTCTATCTAGGTTGCTATTAATAATGTCATGAATGAGTCCAATGATACACAAGAGAGCGAAAAAGATTGGAAGAATGATGATTTAGCCAAGGTGAAGGGACCTGAAAAAAGAGGGCGTATCTGCTGCATTGGGAAGACTGTAACCTTGATGGAGAGACACGGCACCTCTTCTCAAAAACGGTTATGCAAATTCAAGATCCACAAGTACCAGCTCTACAAGCCCAAGTTTCAAGACTTACAACAAATTTCAAGATCCTTTTGTCCGCTGTCAAGCAAAATATGGCTCGTGCTCAATTTGCTGCAGTAATCAACAGCTTGAGTAATGAGATAATTAATATTTCAATTAGAGTTCTTATGCTAGTATCAACCAATAAGTGTTGAGTTTAGAAATGTAGATGAATCTTGCGGTGCGTGGATCATGGAACCAAATCTGCGTGTTTTGGACTTGTTTGGCGATATGAAATGTGCCATATACTGTGACAAGGGCTGGAAGCTGTGAACCAATATTATGTACTTTATGGTTGAGTTTGAAACTAGGAACCATATATCTTTTCTTATTCTTTTCCCAGGTTGATTAGCTTATTTCATTAGAAGCAATGTTAACTTTTGCTTGTTAACTTTTCTTATGTTATTATTTTTTGAAACAAAGCTTTTATTAACCATCAGTGATGAACATCATCTAGGTATCCATGGGATTGTGCTATTATCTAGTCATTTTCATGAAAAGTCCATGTACAACTTGCATTTCATTTTGACATTTTAATCATCAGTGATGAACATCATCTAGGCATCCATGGTTTTTTAATTGCATGGTACAATAGTCAAGCTTTTAACTTCTTATTTTTCTTTTTTTTTTTTCCAGGTTACGGATGAACATTCTCCTTCAAATCATAAATCATCAAATGGAAGCCACCAACCTGGAGGATTTGGAACTTAGGGATTTAATGATTAAGTCAAACATTTTTAGTTATATTTGAACTATTTAGTTTAATTTAGCAACTTTCAAAGTAGGTACCAATCATGGATGTTTAAGAATGCTCAAGATTGTAAATTTTAATTTTATTAATGAAGTACTTTTTTATTTGAACTATTATTAATTCATCCAATGTTATTAATAATTAATTCATCTAATATTAGTGATTAATAGCTTTAAAGAGTTACCTCCTGACATATTGTCTTTTTTAACACAAAACAACCTTTCTTCACACATGGAAACTGGAAACTAGAGGATCAAATATATTTCCTGACACACAATTGTCTGTCGGGAGAACCACTTATACTTTGCCTAACACAACAAATATGTCGGGCAAACTATAAAAGTTTTTCCGACACACATTAAAAGTGTCAGCAGAACACTTTCCCGACACGTCTTTTGCCGACACTTTTTGTGTGTTGGAGAAGCCCAACGGGGTTTCTGCCGACAGTTCTTTTGATTTTTCCTACTCTTTCTGTCTGTCGGGAAAAGGCATTTCATTTGTAGTGGTTCAGTCCTTTATCATCTTACCTGCTAGTATTTGTGCACTCATGCATTCTTACCTATCAAGGCATTATTTATATAGAAAGGAGACCACTTAGCCGAGAGCCATACCAAGGTTCTCAACTTATTATCTTGCTTAGCAACACCAACAGTAGCTATACAATTTTAATATCATTAGAAGTTCACAATATAAGCATTTGGTCATTATTTTCCATGAATTTTAGCCCAAAGCTGAAGCTCCTAGTTCAAATTCCTCAATAAAACAATCATCACGCTTTAGCATAAGGCTTCATCATTAATACAGTAGCATGAACTTAATTTAGACTTTCCTTACTATTAGAATTCTCCTTTCACTTCAGCTTCTATTTAATCATACAATTCTTATTTCAGTTGTAACAGATCATCAATTTAAGAAAAAAAAACAGCATAGGGCCGAGAGTATAAAACCATATGTTCTTTCTCTTTTTCCTTCTCTTGGTACAGTTATCAGTAGTCCACGATTTTAATAAATACAAATCAGTAATTCTTCATCAATTCACTATAATTCTTCACCATAATCAGAATTTACAAACATGGCAGTCATCGGCATCAATATTCTTCAGGCAATATACATGAAAAACAATATGCTTTGTCAAATAAGAGAAGGATCAACCTTACTTGTCAAGGAAGAAGGTCATATTTTTTACTTGATTCTTCTTCTTTTTCGATATTCCAGGTTAGGGTTTTCAACCCTTCCCAATCTTCATTAACACGAGACTAATGGAGGGGCAGTCCTGGTTCCTCTACATGAAGCTTGAATCGGAATCAGTAGAGGTAGCATCACCATCGCTGAAATTGAGCAGATCCATGGAGAGAAGGAGCGTGGAAAGCTCTTCCTCCTTTTCTCTTCTTCTTTTTTTTTTTCAATGCCAGAGAAGAAAGAACTCCGTCTGCAGTATTGTTTTTTATATAAAAGAGATAAATAATCTTAATATAATTAATTATCAGATCCTCAATCTGTTATTAAGTGAACAATAAGACCCCATGTCCATTCCTAATTTTCATTCTAGTCAGGTGGAGCTGGAGGAGTATCATCACGAGGAGGACCATTGGGACTGCGCTGGTGCTGGGGCTGCAAAGAAGTCTGGAACTACAAGATGCTTCTGATGTAAGCCTCCATCATGTCAGGAGTCGACATGAGCTAAGCTAGAGGACCGGTCCACTACGTGGGGAGGACAAAAGCTACTGCGACCCTTACTGCGGTTTGGGCCGCAGTAAGCCCATTTACGCAGTAAATGGCGTAGGCCGCAGTAAATTTTTTTTAGGGTTTAAACTCTACTTTCTCTTCATCCGCCGCACAATTCTTCTTCTTGTTGTTCTTGTTGTTCTTCTTCTTCTTCTTCATCTTCTTCTTCTTCTTCTTCTTCTTCTTCTTGTTCTTGTTCTTCTTCTTCTTCTTCTTCTTCTTCTTCTTCGTCTTCTTGTTCTTCTTCTTCTTCCTCTTCTTGTTCTCTGTTCTTCCTCTTCTTCTTCTTCTTCTTCTTCTTCTTCTTCTTCTTCTTCTTCTTCTTCTTCTTCTTCTTCTTCTTCTTCTTCTTCTTCTTTTGTTTCTTCTTCTTCTTCTTCTTCTTCTTCTTCGTCTTCTTCTTCTTCTTCTTATGTTTCTTCTTCTTCTTCTTCTTCTTCTTCTTCTTCTTCTTCTTCTTCTTCTTCTTCTTCTTCTTCGTTTTCTGGGTTTCATTGGACGAATCCAGATGAACATTCATCCGGATTCGTCCACTTTTTTTAAATATTCAAACCGGTTACTGCGGCCATGGCCGTAGTAAGGCTGCAGTAGCTACTGCGGCCATGACCGTAGTGGAAAACGAATTGCGGAGGGTTTTACCACGGCAAGCACTACGGCCTCTCCCGCAGTAACTACTGCGGCTCTACTGCGGGTTTGGCCAGAGTAGATGAAGTTTTCTCTACGTAGTGGTCGTCGGTATGCTGAACTATGGAGGTAGCTCCTCCATGCGCGGGGTATAAACATCCTCGTGCATACCGGTGAGGAAGTTGGCGGTCCTCGGGGACGATGACCGTGGCCTTGATGATGAGGCAACCAAGTGTGCTAGCACATCAGTGTGCGACAACCGGCCCATGCTCCGAAGCTCTCCCCAGACGACGCTGAGGGCTGCGTTTGTCTAGCGCAACAGATCCGCCTGTCGCATGATAAGCATCTCATGCTCAGCTAAGCACTGCCTCAGAGTTTGGATCTCGTCCACCTGTCTGTCGATGTGCTCCTTATCCTTCCGGTGCTCCTCCTCCAACTGTAGCTCGCGCTGTAAGTTATGTAAATGTAACAAATTAGTCCTCAAAGTTTTTAAAACATTTCAAAAGTGGACGATATATAATAGTTACCTCAGATGGTTGCGGAGGCTGGAACATGTCAGGATGGACCAGCTGCGGGGGTGCTGATCTCCAACGTCCTATAGTGGGGTTTTGGCCGGTCACCTTCATGTAGACATCGGGATCAAAAAGTGGCATGTCATCCCCAGCATCATACTTCTCCCGCATAGTCTCAATATATTTTTCCTAATTTATGAAAAATAACATTAAAATTTGTTTTATAAAAAGTTCATAATGTATTGAAAATATTAGTATTAAAGTCAGAAGGAGGGAGAACCTCGAAATCCACATCTTCACCACCACACTCTTTTTGGAACTCGAAGATGCTAACTAGTCGACCTTGTCGTTTCCTCTGTCCATTCCATTCAAACATTTAAATATAATAAAATGAATTTAATAAAAAATAATGAAAAATAAAAAATAAGATAGAGTAAGGAAGTAATTACGTATCGCTCTTACGCCCCTACAGCGACAACCTCCAGTGACTTTTCTTTTTCGGCTTTTCGTTGACCTTTATTGCGTTTTCTCTCGCCTGTTTTGAGGTCTTTTGGAAGTGCTCGGAGTTCCAAAAGTCGATCAGCTTGTCCCAAACCTCCTGAGAGAGCTCGGCAGGTTTGTGCTGAAGCCAGTGGTTGTGGTCCGGGTTGTCCTCAGTGAGAGGGTAGTGCTCCTTATACCATTGGCGGATTTTGGAGAGCTTTGTTCGGTAAAGATCACCAAACCGGGATATGTTAGCCTTTAGCACATCCTCTGGTCCACTCCGTGGGACCCAGTCGTAACTCAGGTAAACAAAAATAAATGTTTAATTAATTAACAATTATAATTAAAAAGTACTTAAACTTACGTTAAATTATTACCTTAAATTTTGTTACGTACGCATCCTGGGCCTCCCGCGGGAGATCGTAGAAAGATGGCGACCAACCGGTCCAGAAGCCCTCCAGGATGCTATTGATGGTGGATGGACATAGCGAGGCAGGCCCCATCATAAAGAGGTTGTGATGCGTCTGCAACAAATCAAAAAACTTATGCGCCTCTTCATTTTGAATTTCAACTTCATTGACTTGCATGTCTGCTTGATTCTCCTTAAACTTATTGTAACAATATTCATTTTCATCATCATGATCATTAGCCGTTCGTTCAACATTATTAGGACGAATTCCCAAACCTTCATGAACCATTTGTCGGACATTCCAGCCTTCATAGTCAGTAGTCATCGAGTCTCTTTGAGGCATACTTGCACGTGGATTATTAGACGACGATCCGTCGACGAATCGATCAGTATTGCCTCACCATGACAATCCCACACATAATAATCTGGTTTAAAACCATACTCGCATAACTGATTTCTAATAGTAACTTTTTCATAATAGAATATATTTCTACACTTTGTACATGGACATTTCACCGTCGACATCCCATTCGATTCAGCAATTGAAAAAACAAAGTCCAGAAAATACTCTACTCCCTCAAAGAATCTTCGACTGATAGAACGAGTCCCCTTCTCTAACCGCTGATACATCCAATCACGTTCACCAGCCATATTTTACTCCTGCACATCTATGTTAATTTATAACAAAACTTAAAAGGTAAAAAACAAACTTAAATACACCATCTATACATGTAAACTGTATAAGTTATTTTATCTTAATTATAAAGGGTGCATGAGTCCTATCTTATTCATAAAAGTACAATCGGTAAACAAATTTTATGGTTGTATATGTATAACTCGTACAACTTACATAAATTTCGGCAGCATTTCGTCTCAGTTCCTCATTATACCATTTTTTGGTATTAAATCCCAAATCAGATATAACAAGGAACAAGACTAGAAATGCATCGACATTTATGTAACTATATCGGTTATACAACCATAAAACTTTAATATATTAGTTGCACTTTTACAAACTGTCAAACCTGGACAATCCATGAATATTAAATTAAATATTATATTTTACAACACTATTTCCAATACTGAAAATAATATTATGCATATAATATTCTACATAATATTCACAGACAGGAACTATGGTTGAAATCTACAACATCAAATCTCACTAATTTTAACAACACAAACTGAAAATAAGAAAGTCCATAAAAACAGAACAAAATAAAAATATTACATTAATTCATACCTAGCTAAATCCACAATATCCGGTTTGTTATTTGAGCACAGCTACCACTGAATAATCACCGATAATGGTTGAAGCTACCAACTTTGTCAAAATAGAAAAAAACCACAGAACTATGAGAAGGGAGTAATGTAGAACTTCATTTACGAAAAAATCAATAACTATTATTTGGAGAAAAAACGGTTCTGAAGTTGAAGTTGAGAGCAATTTTTTCGTTGCTCCCAAATCTGTTTTGCGCTAAACAGATGCAAAGAGGAAGGAGGAAGAAGATGAATTCAATTTAAAGGGCCTATTAACAGCATATTCGCTCTACATTGGCGCCACTACGACGCAAACAGACATGGCTCCAGCTGTAACTTTATTGAACCGCTTCCATGCGCTACAAAAGCGCTTCACATCCGTTCCATGAAGCGCCTTGTAGCGCCAGGTGCCTGGTGGAGGCTTTGTAACGCCGTTTGGCAATTCTTAAGACGCTACAGGACTGCCCCCATCTACGTAGTGTCCTCCTTATTCTCCTCTTTCTTCTTCTTGAAAGTGGAGAGGCAAAATTTTGGTAAATCACATTGTGCTATGAATCTATTGTTGAACGAATGAATCCGTAAGCATGAGACATGAAATGAGATTATGAAAGATCTAACATCTTCAGCAACTGGCCATTACCTTACTTCACCAAAGTGGTGCAACCTAGCTAGAAGTTGCTGTACTTAGCTCAAATTAACTCATACTTGCTTACTCCAACTCAACGGCACTAGGAGAAGCTAGGCTTTAGCTCGTCTTAGCTAAAAGTAGTTAAATGTAGCTCAAAGTTAGCTCACTACAACTAAAGGTAGTTGTGATCAACTCCTGGAGGTGGATCCGTTTGGGCTGCCGCCACGTGTCTGCAAAGTTGACGAGTGTTGACATTACTAGATGCCATGGGGATTTGTGGGATATGCGTTTCTCGGAATTCAAGGAAGGGAGTTAATCTATCCAGTTCTGTTCTTGTTCTTTTCTTATGGAAGTGATTGAAAATGATTGAAAAAGAGAGGTCCCATTAACTCCCGCCATAAATGTCTTATATAGCCCATATTAAATGATGGCAAAGTCGTAATATATCAATATATCATTGATGTGCACGTGTTTTGTATCTCCGGGGAATGCTTCTTTGGGAATATTTCGTGCTATGTTCGGGTGAATTCTTATGAGGTCCAAGAATATTACTCATTAAGGTTTTATTATCATTTGGGTTTTTAATGGGGCCTTTATCTTGCGCCACTAACTGGGCCTTTTACTAGGCCTCTTTTTTGCTCATTGGACCTGGCGGCCATCATGTCCCCCCTTAGCAAGTAGGCCGACTACAAGGAGTCCAACCGTAGCGTAGTTCCTTGGATTGTCATGGTTCAAGATGATTGGCCTGAGTTGCGTATCCCCTTTTGATCTTTCCGGGCCACAATGGTCCGGGATTTTTTGAATTGAGAATTTTGTCCTTCCTTTGACTTCCTCGGACCGCAATGGTTCGGGATTTTTGAAATGATTTCGTCATCCTCCTTTTGAATTCCTCGGACCAATGGTCCGGGACACTTGAAATGAGGATTTGATCCTCCTTTTGAATTCCTCGGACCAATGGTCCGGGACACTTGAAATGAGGATTTGATCATCCCTTTGAATTCTTCGGACCAATGGTCCGGGATATTTGAAATGAGGATTTTGTCCTCCCTTTTACTTCCTCGGACCAATGGTCCGGGATATATGAAATGAAGATTTTGTCCTCCCTTTGAATTCATCGGACCAATGGTCCGAGTCATTTGAAATGGCTTGTGAACAAGTAGTCCCATCGCGGTTAATGGATTAACTGCTACTTTTTGATCAACGGTGGATGTGTATCGTTTTGTGACGGTTCACCTTCCCGGACATCCTTAAATAAGAAACAACAAGTGAATTGTCATTCACATCATTCTTGCTTCGCTTTCTCTGCTCTCAACTCCTTGTTTAGCCATTTCTTCTTTCACGACGGACAATCCATCGCTCAAGGAGGCGATCAGCTTTTTTCAGAGGTAGAAGAGCCTTGAAAAAGTTGCCCCAGAAGAGTACCTAGCACAGTTTCTCAGCCAAGAGACAGTCACTTCTGGCAGCCAAGAGCGAGCGTTTCGCCGGGATCGTCGCTGCTTTCTCCGTCCCGTTTCTTGAGGTATTTACAAATGGCCCCTCCTTTTCCAATTCCTTCCTCTGTTCGTCCTGCAGGAAATCTCTTAGAAACTAGTGGCCCCGTACCCGAAGAGTGGTGGTTTGAAGTTGATCACTTCCGGAGCAAAGCCACTCCGAACTTGTAAAGCGCTGGCAGCGCGACTTCTTCCTTCCCCGCACCGTAGCCATTAGAATACCAACGCCTGAGTGTCGTGTATATGAATCAGGCGTTGGCTGCATTGTTCAAGAATTAGCTGAATCCCACGGAATGGCCGTCAACCAGCTAAGCCCGAACACCTTCTGCCACATCAACGCGTTCCTCGTGTTGTGTATGGTGTTCGGGATAGATCCCAAAATTTCCACCTTCCTCTAATTTTACAAGACCGTGCCGAAGCCAAGGAACTGCTTTTATTATTTTGGGGCTAGAGGGAACCCCTCAAAGAAGTTCAACCTCATCTGGGATCTGCCTTCAAGCAGGAAAGGGTGGCACGGGGAGTTCTTCTACATGAAGCCCGAAGCATCATGGGACCTCCAAACTGTCCAGAAGGTTGGAGAACTTGTGGATGTGAAGGACCCTTCCCGCTTGCTGGAGTTGGAAGGTGCTCGGGAGAACTACAAAACCTTCTAGAGCAGGTTGCGGCGGTTGGTCGACTGGTTCGCGGATGATCATCCCAAACCATTCCCTGTTTCGATCAAACTGGGTCCTCATCACCCAAGGAATTTTATCTCACTTGGGGATTATCCAAGGTGAACTACGGGCACTTGGGGTCAGGGAAAGTCCCCCCTCCACTCAAGACTTGGCTTTGGTTCGGCGTCTGCGGGGCGAAATCCCGCATGTGGCCTTTGTGGAAGGTTTATATTCTTTCCTTTACTCTTTCACGTTCTTTTGTGTATTAACTAATTGTGTCTTCCTTTGCAGAAATGGCCCCAAAAATCGATATTCAGAGTTTGTTCAAGGGCCTCCATACTAAGGCCAAGCCAACCAAGAAGTCCTCCATGGCTGGTCCCTCCCAGCCTCCGGTAGCTGATCTGAAGAAAAGGAAGCGGGATGCTGCGGATGTCCCGGATGTGACTGCTTCGGGCCCTTCTGAAGTCCGCTCACCAATTTATCTGGAAGAGACGGACACAACCTTTAAGGACCTATTTGATGTCTATGATCGGGCAGGTCCTTCTCCGGACAAGAGGAGGCATCTCTGGGGCAAGTACAAGGCGACGCCAATCATAGAGGAGCAGGCTCCTTGGGGTTTGCCTTCAGACTTCGATCTAGGTAACCAACGCGTGTCCTTAGAGAATAAGTGTTTTGGAACATATTCGGGAACCTTTCCCGAATGTTCAGAGATGATCAAGTTCACGAAGTCACCCGGACGCATTTCAGCTGTATAGGTCCAGGCTGGAAGGGGGCCCAGGAGAAGGCACGACAAGAGTTGGACGCCGAACTGGCCCAGTACGGATCAGATCTGATCCCCCGGGAGCCGAAGTGGCTCATCCACAAGGACCAAAACCTCATGGATGATGAAGATGCCAAGGAAATGGCCCCGGAGATATGGAAAGGGATATCTACCGCCCGGACCATGGACTGTCTGGAACACCAATTCCCGGACCTGAGTGTGGCCACTTCCAAGATGCACGTCCTTGGCTCTCAGGTACAGTTTTCCTCTTTTACTCCCTTTAGTAAAATTTCTAACTGTCCCTTAACTCTTTTCAATAACTTGTGCAGATGATGTGCCTTATTGGCTGGGTCAGCCAAGTCATCCAGATGATGGACGAAGCCCAGAGCAGCGCCGAACAATGAGCTACCAAAGCCATAGCCGTAGTGGCAAAAATCATTCAAAGAGTTTCCCACTACGAGCAATTGCTCCGGGTTTCCCGGACGTCAAGCTCTTTAGCCTTGGCTCTCCCGGAGGATGTCCAAGGTGATCTTCCTGACCCTTCTACCGCATCCCAGCTCACTCAAGTCGAAGCTGCTTTCCTGAGCACGGCTGTGCCTCAGAGGGATTCTAAGGAAGAGCTCCAGAAAAGTGTAGAAGCTCTTGAGAAGGAAAAGAGGGACCTTGTGGTCAATTTTGAAAATCTCAAGAATCACTCGGAGCAAGACCTTAGGGACCTCCGGGAAGAGATGAAGAAAGCCCAGGAAGAAACCACGGCTGTCCGGGAACAGAAGGAGGCCTGGGAGGAAGCTGCGACGGAGGCGGTTCACTTGGCGATCGATAAATTCGACCAAGGTTTCTGCCTTGCCCGGAGACAAATTATTGAACGTAACCCGCACGCTGATCTCTCCGGGCTGGACAGTCATGAAGATCATCCGGTGGACCCATCTTGGTGCGGGGAGGAATTCTTGAAGGCTCCGGAGCCAGTTCACCCCAGTGAATTCAGTAGGGTTTCCGAAGTCCTTAGACTCGTTTTTCTTTTTTTGTTCCATAGTAGGGTCGTCTGGGTATTTTGTAATGACTACTTCGGGACTTATTAATGAAACCTCCGGAATTTTTCTGTTATACTTCCAAAGTAACTTCTTTTTATAGAGGTTCGGTCGCAAAACCTACACCCTCTTCCCGAATTTATTTATATACTAAAATAACTCCGGGCTAAACATAGTACTTTCTAAGTGCTTCTGAATGAAATGAGTTGGCCAATTCTCTTCCTTCGGAATCCGATAATTTGTAGACTCCATTTCTTTCTTCGGAGATTACTTTGAACGGGCCTTCCCTGTTCGGGGCGAATGAGCCTCATTTTGGTCTCCAGGAGCCTAGTTTGGTCTGCCTTAGGACTAGATCTCCAACCTTGATATTTTTTATTCTGACTTTTGAATTTGCTGAAGCCGCAGTCCTTTGTTGGAATGTCTTTCTCCGGATTTCTGCTTCGTCTCTTTTCCCTTCAAGGAAATCTGGATTTGCCCTTAGGCCTTGTTCATTGGTACTCTCTTCAAAAATTGTAGTCCGGAGAGAAGGGTTGGTTACTTCAATGAGGATGAGGGCCTCGGTTCCATACGTTAAGGAAAACGGAGTTTCTCCGGTTGACCTTCGGGGGGTTGTCCGGTAACTCCATAATACGTGTGGAAGTTCTCCGGGCCACTTTCCCTTAGCACTACCAAATCTCTTCTTTAGACCATCTTTCAACGTTCGGTTTGATACTTCGACTTGGTCGTTGCTTTGTGGGTGTGCGACCGAAGCAAAGTGGAGCTTGATGCCGATTTCTTTGGCGAAATCCTAGAATCCTCCATCCGTAAATTGTGTCCCGTTGTCGGCGACAAGCACTTTCGGGCATCCGAACCTACGAATGATGTTCTTCCAAACGAATTCCCAGATGTGGTCCGCTGTTATCGAGGCCAATGGTTCGGCTTCTATCCACTTGCTGAAATAATCTATGACGACTACGCAGTACTTCACTCCTCCGGGCACTTTTGGTAATGCTCCAATCAAGTCGATTCCCCAAATGGCAAAGGGTATAGGGTAGTCCGAATACGTCACGTACTCTGAATGAACTCTCTGTATTTGGGCATGCTCTTGGCACTTCTTGCATTTGTTGACCATGTTCTTTGCATCTTCGTTTAGGTTTGGCCAGAAATACCATTGCCTGAGTATAACCGCTGCTAACGCATCTGACTTGATATGGGACCCACAGGTACCTTTGTGGACTTCACTCAAGACACCTTCGATTTCTTCCTCGCCGATGCATTTTTGGAGAGGCGAAGAAAAACCCTTCCGGTATAGATAATTCCCTACCACCACAAACTTGCTTGATTTCCTTCTTACTTGCGTAGCTGTGATTGGATCCTCCGGGAGTATTCCTTCGGTGATAAATTTCCAATAAGGTACTCTCCATCCCAAAGTAATGCTGAATACCCGGAGGTAATTGATGCAGGGGCTCTCCCTTTCTTCGTCGTAGGACGTAGACTTGGAGAGCAGGTCAGCTTCGGAATTAAGAGCCCGTGGAATCTTTTCGATAGTCAGGCTTTCAAATTGTGCGTCTAGTTTCTTGATAATGTCAGCGTACTTCATGAGACTGGGCTCTTTGACTTAGTATTCTCCATTTGTCTGCTGAAAGAGTCGATTCGAGTCATTGCACGCCGGTAGAGACCGGATTCCGGCTTTCTGAGCTAATTCCAATCCGGCAATCAAGGCTTCGTATTCAGCTACGTTATTTGTAACTGGAAAGGTAAACTTGATTGATCCAGTAGCTTTCATGCCTTCCGGTCCTTCGAGCACTAATCCCGCTCCTTGCCTTTCCACTCTCGAAGCACCATCTACATGAAGAGTCCATACAGGGTTATCTTCGACTTCTGTTAAGTTGCCTTCGGGTCCTTGTGGTAACTCGGCAATGAAATCGGCCAGAGCTTGCGCCTTGATCGCTCTTCTTGGTTCGTACCGTACTTCGTATTCGCTTAGCTCGATACACCATTTTGACAATCTCTCAGAATGATCCACTCGCTTCAGGATATCCTTTACCGGGACATTACTTCGCACTACTATGGAGAATCCAAGGAAATATCGTTTTAATCACCGAGCTGAGAGGACCAAGGCGTAGACTAACTTCTGGATCATAGGGTAATTGAGTTCGGCTCCAGGTAAAGACTTGCTCACATAATAAACCGGTCATTGCTTTCCTTGGTCGTCTTCCTAGACAAGAACCGAACTTACGTCTTTCTCGCCCACGGCCAGGTACACAATCAGGAGACTATCTTCTGTCGGTTGCCGTAGGGTTGGCATCTCCGAAAGATAAGCTTTGATTTCTTCCCAAGCCTTCTGGCAATCGGAGTTCCATTCGAACTTTGCTCGATCAGCCGCGTTTTCTTCCCTTGATTTCTTCTCCCCCTTCTTTACCCCTATTCGTCTGGGTTCCGCACCTTCCTTGATTTGGAGCTTGAAGAATGGGTGACACTTGTCCCCGTATTGAGATATGAAACTGCTTAGGGTAGCTATTTTCCCAAGCAGTCTCTGGACATCTTTGACGGATGATGGTGTCTTAGAATCGAGTAGAGCTTTGATTTTGACTGGGTTACTCCGAATACACACTTATCCGGGTTCAATCGGAGCGCGTACTTCCGAATCTGTACAAACACTTCTTTGATATCCCGGATCAGGTCATCCTCCTCTTTGCTCTTTATGATGATGTCGTCGACGTATACTTCGAGAATCCTTCCTATCTAGCTGGAGAATACTTTATCCATCAGCCTCTGGTAAGTTGCTCCGGCATTTTTGAGCCCAAAAGGCATTCTTATGTAGCAATGTGTGCCGGAGTCACTTATGAAGGAAGTCTTCTCTTCATCTGCTGGATTCATCCGGATCTTGTGATATCCACTGTAGGCATCGAGGAAGCTAAGTCATGCATGACCGACAGTGGAATCCACGAGTCTATCGACCGGAGGTGTGGGATACGAATCCTTCGGGCAAGCGTCGTTAACATTCGTGAAATCGATGCACATGCATAGTTTGTTGTTGTCTTCCCGAGATGCCACTATGGGATTGCTCAACCATTCGGGATAAGATACTTCTCTTATGACTCCCACATCAAGAAGCTTCGAGATTTGTTCTTTGATAAAAATTCTTTTGAAGGGTGCATGTTTCTCTTCTTCTGCCTTACGGGCCTGGCGTTTGGGTCGATGTGGAGGCTGTATTGGATTACTTTCGGATCGATTCTGGGATATCACATGGAGAGTAGGAGAAAAGACCTTTATTCATTTGAAGGAGATTTACAAGTTTTGCCTTACTACGCTTGGGCATGTCTTTGGAAAATCTGGTGGTTCGCTCTCCTTCCAGGACTACTTCTTATGTTGCCGTTGTCTCTTCATCCTCCTCCCGGACCCTTCTGGGCCAATGCCATGACGTCCCTGGCCTCTTTCTGGCTTACATAGATTGATGCATCACCTTCATCGATTTCGAAAGTGATTGTGAGGTACTTCACGTCACTTCTCATGTGAATTGCCCATTGAGTCTCACTCCAGATATTTGCGTTGTAAGCCAAAGGGACGTCCACGACCAGCCATTTGACCATTATGGTAGTATACCGGGATTGCCCTTCGGGCCCAGTTCCTATGAACATGGCAGGGAGCTCGATGCACCCGAGTACTGGCAACTTATCCGAACTAACTCCATATGTGGCAGTTCTGACCGGAGTTAGTCTGCTTTCTTTTAATTTCAGCCCTTTATATGCTTATGCAAAAAGTACGTCAGCATTCGAACCGTCATCGCATAGGACCCTTCTGACATCAATAGTTCCTATCCGGAGGGTGATGATGAGTGGGTCATAATGCGGGAAGCGTACCTCTGTTCCGTCTGGTCGTTTGATCCTGGAGGCTGGATCCCCGTAGCTCATTGAAGCTACTTCCCTTGCCTTCCTCTTCCTCACAATGGACCCGAGGGTTGTGGTTATGGTATTCAAAACTCCGATCGCCTAAGGAGGTGACTTTCTCCCTTTGTTCTTCTCTGGACCAGGTGCGTCCCCTTGAACCTTCCCCTTTCCTTGGGAAGTTCCCTCTTGTGGAGGCATCTTCAAATACTCCCTTAGGGAACCCTTCTTGATGAGGGACTCAATGTACCTTTTTAACTAGTAACATTGCTCTGTATCGTGTCCGATATCCCTGTGAAATTGGCAGTACTTGGATGTATTACGTTTAGCTTCCTCTGGCATGGCCCTTGGCCAATTGATGGTTCAGCTTCCCTGTCTTTGTAGGGCAGCTAGGATGCTGGTTCGGGTAGAGTTGAGTGGCGTAAAATTCGGGCTCCTTTCGAAGGCCTTCTTCTGTCCCACCCCAACTTTCTTGGTGCCTGACACTTGTAGTCTTCGAGTTATCCCTCCTCTGTTCCCTATTTTCCTGCTTCCCTTCCCTCTTGGACAACAGCTCGTGTGCGATCATGTGTTCTTCAGTGATGGCGTACATTATCTCAATGTTGGTGAGGTTCTTCCTGGATAACTCCTAAGCCAACCGGGAGTTCGGGAGCAACGCCTTTGTAAATGCCATAATCCGGATATTATCCGTCAGATCCAATGCGTGTACTGCCTCCCTGTTGAACCGTTCAACGAACTCCCTCTTTGTGGATCTTTTTCACCCAATGAAGTGGGTGGTGAACTTGTTAGCCAGGTCCCCGAACGTGTTGACACACTCCGGGAGGAGAGAATTATACCAAGAAGATGCTGGACCTCCCAGCGCAACTTCAAAGAACTTGCATAGGGCTGCTTCGTTGGCTCCCTTCAGCTCCATTGCCCGTTTCTACTTTCGGATGAAAGCATCCGGATCTCCGGTACCACTGTAGATCTCCAGTGGGTGGGGTAAATTGAACGTCCGGGGCATTTGGCTTTCTCGGATGCGTCTGGTAAATGGTCCATCCCTCGAAACCGCATCGTACTTGGTTTCTGGTCTGATTGAATTTCTCCCGACCTGCTCTAGGCAATGTACCATGTGTCGTATAATTTCATCCAGAGGATCCCCAATCGTCAATCTATCTGGCCTTGGGGACCGCTCCCACCGACTTTCTCTGGGGGACCTGGACCTTTGCCGGCTTTGTCGGTCTAGGGTGTTGGTCTGTTGCGAAAGTCGTTCGTTTCTTAGCCTCCGGGATCTCTAAGGCTGGTTGTGAGGGTTGCTACGTTCTTGCCGGAGTACCACCCAAACTGCCTGAACTAGATCCGGGTCTAGTCATCGGTTGTCGCTCTGATGAATGCTGGAAGTTGGCCGTAAGGAAGTCGCCCAATATGATGTGTCTTCAGAAGAGCTCTGATAACTGGGTGGGACGGTGAATGGTCCTCAAGCCCTGCTGAAGGGACTTGGGTATTTGGGCCACCACGTTTCCCACAGACGGTGCCATTTGGTGGCGTATCCGTTTGGGCTGCCGCCACGTGTTTGCAAAGTTGACGAGTGTTGACATTACTAGATGCCATGGGGATTTGTGCGATATGCGTTTCTTGGAATTTGAGGAAGGGAGTTAATCTGTCCAGTTCTGTTCTTGTTCTTTTCTTATGGAAGTGATTGAAAATGATTGAAAAAGAGAGGTCCCATTAACTCCCACCATAAATGTCTTATATAGCCCATATTAAATGATGACAAAGTCGTAATATTTCAATATAACGTTGATGTACACGTGTTTTGTATCTCCGGGAATGCTTCTCCGGGAGTATTTCGTGCTATGTTCGGGTGAGTTCACATCAGGTCCGGGAATCTTACTTGTTAAGATTTTATTATCATTTGCGTTTTTAATGGGGCCTTTATCTTGGGCCACTAACTGGGCCTTTTGCTAGGCCTTTTTTGCTTATTGGGCCATCAACTCCCACTAGGTCAAGTTAGTTAAAAGTAACTAACTTCAGCTCATTTTGGTTAGAAGTAACTAACTCTAGCTCATGTTATCCAAAAAGTAGCTAACCCTAGCTTAAGTTAGTTGAAGGTAACTAACTTCAGCTCATGTGAGCTAGTCTTGAAGGATAAGTAACTACCAGGTCAAGGTGAGCTAAAAAGTAGCTCAATTATTTGTCTTGGAATTATTTGCAGTTATTTTGTGTAAATCCAACATTATTTCAGTGAGATAACCACTTGACACCTTTTTGTAAAATTGGTGTATTTTAGTATTAAAAAAAGTGCATTTATGGTACAAGGTGTATACACCTTGCACCCTAGGATCACTCCCTTAATGGTTACATAATAGTGTGGTGTCATTATAGAGGGGGTTATAAGGGATAAATACCGATTACTCTTATTTAAGTGGTTTTATTATGGAAGGAGTTATAAGGGATAAATTCCATTACTCCTATTTAAGTGGAAGTTACAAAAATGTGGGGAAGGATGGAAATGCACATTAAAGGCGACCTTAAGTGTTTCTCCACCTTGCACAACATTCCTCTCAATCTTTAAATAGAGGATATGAGTAGCCATTTGACACACACGTGAACCTTGCCACTTGGTTCACAACTTCTCCTTCTCATCCTCTCAATTGGCCAAAACTATTGTGCCATTCTTTGAGCATTTTGGGTTGATCAATATTATTTTACCATCAAAACATTCATGCCTCAAGGTGTGCCCTCAAGTCCTTCCTTCTCTATTCCTCCATTGGTGTTCATCCGCCATCAAAAGAAGAGCAAGGAAGGAGCTAACGTTAAGCAACAAGGGCTTGAATCCTTAAACTGTTTTCCATTGGTGCAAGGTAAACATCTCAGCCCTTTAGTAGCATGTTTAAAGTCTCTTCTTGATCATCCTCTCTTTGTATGATTTGATGGTGAAATAGCATGATTTTGGTGAAAAACACATCAAGCGTTCCTGACTTGAAACCGAACTGAAAGTTGGTTAAAATGATATATTACACATGAATGAGATAGATCAACAAGAGAGTATGTTAATGGGACCTCTAAATTCAACAATGGTATAAGAGCTGTAGTTCTTGGATCTCATCATGTTGTATGTTTGCTTGAAAATGTTGAAAATTGAGCATGGAACAGAAATTTGATTTTGATGAACATTTTAAAAACCGCCATGTAAATGCCACTAAAATCATGAAATGTCATGATATTTTCATGTTTTGTGCATTAAATGTGGTCTGAATTTATGTGATCAACATGTAAAGTTGATGGAAATCATGAAAAACATGTATAGTTAAATCGAATTGTCTTTGTGACTAAAATACATGTTGTTTGCCAATGAATAAAAATCTTATGTGCATGATGATTTGGCCAAAAATTACTTGAAAATCATGTAATTTGATAAGTTGTGCAAGTGTGCAAATATATGGCCGAATGATGTAACATGCAAATTGGATGAGATTGCTTGTTTGTAATGCATGTAAATTGATGATTTCATACGTTTAAATCAATGAGCATGTATGAATATATGTAAATGACATATGATATATAAATCTACTTTGTGTACATTCGAATACATGTTCTAAGATGAGTGCATGAAGTGAAATATGCACATGTCACACATGGAATCTTAAGCTAATATTCTTACTCTAAAGTCTAAAATGAAGATTCTGTCTAACGAGATAGGTTAGAAGAGAGACCACTGTGACTCTTCAATCTTTCCTTGGAATCCACCTTATGGTGACTAAGGGGTTAAAGGACTATAACTTAAGATTGTAGTACATGACACATGTATGTGTTACATGGGTGACATGTACAAGGTTTGATGAGTACATGGAACCATCTTGAGGATCATTAAGAACATGTGTATGAAATCATGGAAACATGTTTGTATGTCTCTAATTAAGTGCTATATGCACCTCTTCTACTATATATGAACATGATTAAAGTGATTTTGTGCATGTGTTGCTTGAATGAGTATGAGTGTGTTAATTGAACATGTGAATTGCATCATTGTAAATGACATGTAAGAATATCATTGCTGAGTTGAACAAGGACCTTTAGGTGGATGGTGAAAACTATTCAATTTGGCAACAAAGAGTCAAGTTCATATTAATTGAGCAAGACACACTTGATGTGTTGACCAGTGAGGTCTTGCCTCCTCAAGATGGTGGAGATGGTGCTACCTATGTGACATACTAGTAAAAGGACACCTTGTGTCGAGTTACTCTTTTCTCTACTATGGTGGATGAGATTATTGTAAGTTCTCAACTATTAAGAGTGTCAAGGGCATTTGGTGATGTTTCTATTGAGAAAAAAGGTCTATGATCATGAGGTTTTAGAACTATATCAAGAGACCAGATCATGCCATGAACTCCCATTTGCGTTAGATGTCACGCATGATCCACCAATTGATGGAAGCTGGACATGAGCTCACGAAAGAGCAGGAAGTGCAAGGTATCATTAGGTCCTTTCCTGATAAGGAACGGCAATTGATGAAGGTTAATTTGCTCATAATTCTGAAATCAAGTCAGTTGATGATATTGCACGCCAATTCTTACTTGAAGTAGAAGTAATGGCTCTTAAAATAACTCCAAGGCATATGTAGCATCTACTTCCTCCAACAAGAAAGGAGGGAAGAAAGTGAAGTGGTTTGGTAAGGGCAACAATGGTAATGGCAAAGGCAAGGAGAAGGCTAATGGTAATTATGGTGGAAATTGACCCAACTTGAAAAAGTTCAAGAAAAAGAGGTATGTTTCCAAGCTCAAGTGCTTGAACTATGAAAAGAAGGGGCATTTTTTAAAAGATTGCAAGAGCCCTGCCAAGGTATGCGTACCACCTACTTCTACTTCTTTTGTACATGTTAATTCATGTACTATGCTTACTGAAAGTAATTATTTATGGATTATAGATTCATGAGCAACGGACCACATAGCCCGAGACTAGTCTTGGTTTATGCCATTTAGGAAACTCCCAAGAGGTGTGAAGAATGTCGCAGTGGGAAATAATGAAGTTTTAGAAGTAGTTAGTATTGAGACTTGTAAAGTCCATGTGTGCAATGGATATTTTGTTTATCTTCTGGACACCTTACTCGTAACTGGTATTTGTTGAAACTTGGTTTCTATTAGTAGTCTGTTGAAGTACAATTATGGCTTGAAATTTTCTAATAATAGTGAGACTGTTAAGTAAGAACATCAAGTTTTTTGTGAAAGCTTAGTTAACAACAGATTGTATGAACTTCGACATAGCCACACTAAGAATACTTCATCTAGTTGCCATGTAATCGAGGTCACAAGTGAAATGACTTGGCATGAAAGGCTTGGACATATAGGTAAAAATAGGATGAATAAGTTGGCCAAAAGTGGCTTACTTGAATCATTGACCAAGTGAACTTGCCAAGTTGCCAATCATGCCATGGAGAAAAGGCTACAAAGAAGCTATTTGGGCGAGCAACTAGAAGGGAAGAAGTATTAAGTTTACATTCTAACTTACGTGGTTCAATGAGAGTGGTATCTAGAAATGGTTTTAGATACTTCTTGACATTCACTAAGGACTATTCGAGATTCGTCCATGTGTTCTTACTCAAGATCAAGGATGAAGCTTTATCATAGTTTGAGAAGTATGTCAATTTGGTTGAAGACCAATTATGTAAGAAAATCAAGTCTTTAAGGACTGATAGAGGTGGAAATTATTGTTCATTAGCATTTAGATCATTTTGTGACTCGAAACGCATTCAAATAGTGTTCACCCTTCCTTGGACTCCACAACAAATAGAGGTGTCTGAGAGGAAGAATAGAACTCTCATATATATGGTGAGGTCCATGATGACAAAGGTTAATTTACATGCTTACATGTAGATCTTATCTCATACATGAGTAATGCCACAAGTTAACCATTAATCAATTCAGTTTTGTTCAAGATTGCATGATGCGTTTTTCACCAAAATCATGTCATATCACCATTGAATCACACCAAGAAAGGAAGATCAAAGAGAGTTCTAAACATGCTACTAAAGGGTGAGAGTATTACCTTGCACCAAGGGAAAACAGCTTTAGGAAATTATTCATTGCTTCTTAAAACCTAAGCTCCTCTCCTTGATCTTAAAAGGGGCGTATGTGCTTCAATGGTCTCCAATGGAAAGGCTGACTTGATGGAATGCCAAGGGATGGAATGTGTAGATGAAACAAACATAAATCCACCAAAAATATTCCAAGAAATGCTCCAAAATTTGGCCAAGTGAGTGAGAGAGGAGAAGGAGAAGTTTGTGAATTTGGCTGAAATTATCATGTACAATTCAGCCTAGGGTGTTCCTTGCATCTTCCCCTCATGTAGTGTAGGTGCATGGTAATTTCTCATGCCCACTACTTGGATAACCACCCCCACTACCTCCTAAAAGGACGTGGTGGGTTATTTTCACCAAATAACCCCTCATAGATGGCCATATCAATTAACCTCCATAGGAATTATCTCATAGTGCAAGTTACATACACCTTATACCATAAACGCACTTTTTGTTTACCAAAATAGCCTTATTTTTCCAAAAATGTGCCAAAAGTGGTTATCTCACCTAAATGGGATTGGATTTACACAAAGTAACTCCATATAATTTCCATGACACATAATTGAGCTCACTTTGAGCTTATAGTTACTTCTCCTTCAGAACTAGCTCACATAAGCTAGAGTTAGTTAAAAACTTGAGCTGGTGGGAGCTGACCACAATTATCTATAGTTGTAGGGAGCTAACTTTATACTTCATTTAGCTACTTTTAGCCAAGATGAGCTACCATAAATTGAATTGAGCGAAGTACAACTACTTCTAGCTAAATTGCACCATTTTGGAGAAACAGTGCAATTGCTAGCAATTGCATGATTCTAGAGAGTTAGACAGCTTACTGGTGCATTTTCTAGTAACCACACAATTTTCAGAAACTTGAACTTAGCTCCATAAGCTCAAACATTACCTCAAAAGTTCTTGGTGCACAAAGAAATTCCAATAAACTCCCACTCTCACTAAGATACTTTTGAGTTACAAAACTCTCACTCGAATCAAATCTCTCAAGCACAATTACATGTCAAAACATACAAGCACATTCATATAAATGGAGTGAAGGGTGCGACCCCAAAGCATACACACTAAATCTCTTTCATTGTGGTTGTTAGACTCATAATGAAATATTGTCCTCTCCACAATCCACTTGAAACTCATCAATCATCCATATGTAGTTTAACCTTCTTCAAACATGCTTGAATCTATCAAGCTCACTTGAACTCATCAAGTAATGCCTTTACAAGTCCCAGACACATGATACACTTTCTTAATCACATTAAGTCTCTTTCTAGAATTTCAACTACTTGAAATCCATTATTGTATTAAGCAATTGAGATCACAATAATAATCACTCATAAGTCAATCCAATCAAAATACAAATAGTATGTAGGCCCAAGATTGAACTTTAAAGTATGTGTATCATCCACAATTCTTTCTTATTATTTTGAACTACTTAGGTAATTGAACCAACTTGCTACTTAAAAGGAGGATACTCCTGTTTCAACTTTCAGAGGACCTTCGAAAACCAATTAAAGTAGTCTCATTGATACAATTAACTAATAGTAAGCTAAAGTCCCTAAGAGTTTATGTCAAAGAATTTCACATTAAGCAAGAACAGAGACAACTTGCTTAAATTGTTTCTTTTGGTCGCATTTCATGGAGATGGAATCCTAGGATCCCTCAAGTTCCTTAAGAACACTAATTGCTTTTTTACTTCACCATTCCCACTCGAAATGATGTCCAACACAGTGGAGGGGTGTGTCATTTCTCCCTCTTAAAACACCAAATAGTGCAGTCCCCTTATCAAATAAAAGGAGGATATACCACAAAACCATGAAATGTGAATAAGTAAGCCCAAGCTTACTACTTAAACATAGGCTAGGATGTATGGTGGTCATACAAACTTGATGAACTTGTTCATCATATCTTGATTTTCTTCAAATCAAGGTGACATAAGTAGCTAAAGTAACATGTGTTGTCCATGTCTCTCACTCAAAAGTATACCTCTTTCAAGTCACATGTGTCTTAGGAAACCACATACTTTGAGTCTTTAGCTTGTCTCATCCTTAATTCTACACAAGATTAAGGGCTAAAGACCTGTGTGAGAAAGTCTTTCTAATGGCTATGGTTGACATGTTCTAATTTTTGTTGTGTTTTCATGATTGAACTAACTATTTGATTCATAAACAAACAACTTCATTTATATCAAGATTGTACAACATGTGTGACACCAAAGTGGTGAAGTACATCCAACATTTATAATCTACGAAGACCCATTGCTATAACATGACTAGCAAAAACTAGAGGTGGCAATGGCTTAGTGAGAGGGTCTGTCACCATAAGGTCCGTAGAAATGTACTATACTTTAACTTTGCCATCTTCAATTGCATCTCGCACTTGTATTTCATGCTAATATGATTGGTCTTTCCATGAAACTTGAGATCTTTAGTGTAAGCCATAGTCGTCATACTATTATAAAAGATGGTAATATGCTACGGTCACCCCGAGCGGGTTGCGGCCAAGGTGACCGGGCTCGGTTTTAGCTGCGGGTCACGTTTTCGGCGTTCAGACGGCTCCCGAGCCCTATCCGAGTATCATTTTGGCGAACCCCTCCGTATTTGAGGTCGTGTGGGTCCCCCGGACGTTTCCGCCGAAAATATTTTTCTGGCGCCGGGGGGTTGTCGGGGTCGCCTCGGGACGTACAGCGGGCTCGGTAGCACTCTCGAGAGCTCAGTTTGGGAAGCCGTTTGCAGTTTTGGAGTCGTGGAGACGTCCCGGAGGTGGTTGTGGAGTTTAATGTTTGGGCCGGGACGTTCGGTTCCGCGCGACTCCCGGGGCTCGGGACGGGAATCCCGGGGCTCGGGATGGAAATTTTCTGACGGCTTTGGGGTAAGTTGTGTTTTAATTTAATATGGAATTTATGGGTATTTTTATAGAATTTTGGAGTGACGGAATTCCGGTTCAGGTTGACACGCTCGCACGTCGGGTTTTGGTTCGGGTTCAGCGAGCTCGGTAGGACACTCCGGAAAGGTAAATGAATTTCTGAAAAATGTTCTGTGAATGTTATAATATTCTGAAGGTTGTGTCCAAGTTTCGTTAATTTTGGAATTCGGTAATTATTTTTGGGCAAAAGAATTGGAACTTTCGGAAAAATTGGGGTTAATTTGCAATGGGGTGCAAATTTAATAAAAATCAGCATGGGCAGCAGCTGATATTTTCGGCAGCAAATGGGGAGGTTTTTTTGGGACACTTGGCTAATTTTGATTAATGGTAGAGAGGTATGGGCAAAAAGGGGTGAGGGAAAATATATATTATGTAGTATTATGTCATAAAATGAAAACTTATTTCATTTCTTCTTCTTCTTCATCTTCTCCAAGCTCCTGCCGCCACTCTTCTTCTTCTTCAAGCTCCATGGCTTCCAATTGTTCTTGCTGAAATCTTCAAGGGATTGGGTCCAAAAGATTGGTAAGCTTTCCCTCTTCTTCTCTTTCAAGTTTGGAAGCAAAGAAATGTTGGAAAAGAGAGGATTTTCAAGCTATGTGTTTACTCTTGTCTACATGCTAGAGTAATCTTCTCCCTCCCATCTTTTAGTATGTTGTTCTTGGGCTTGAGGAGTAAGAATCTATGGTTAAATGTTGGAAGAACTACATGGAGGGTGGAACCCTAGTGAGGCCGAATTGTTGATGATTTTTCCAAAATTGTGTGTGTTTGTCTTCTTGAATCATGCTTTAAGTATGTTGTTCCTAGCATGATTCTAAGATTATCTATGGTTTTAATTTGATGAAAAGCATGCTAGGAAGAATTCCCCAAATTGGCGAATTGTTCAAGGAAGGGTTTTGTTGATTTTGAAGCAATTGGTTGGTAATCTTGCTTATGAAAAGTAATTGGTAATTAAAGAGAGCAAATGGAACTTTGTTTGGATTTAAATGGAAGTTGGGTTAGAAAACCACTCGTTTGACGACTTGAAAGGTGAAGGGGTTTTGTTGATTTTGGTGTAATTGGTTAGTAAGCATGCTTAGGAAGTGGAATTGGTGATTAATATGATTATTTGGAAGCTTGAATGGTTTGATTTGGAAGTGTGGTGAAAAATTGGTTAAGGGTCAAAATGTTCAAATGAAACTTTTTCCATGTTAAGGTTGTGTTTAGGTTGGTTTGGATCCTAAATTGGTATTGTGGGTGAAAATAGGTTCATAATGGTGGTTGAAACATCATTTTCGGACAATGGTAGGAAAAGTTAGGTTTATGCGGGTTTTCCAGGAAAGGTGTCTTGAATGCGGGTTTAAAGGTTGAAATGGGTTTGGTGGTGTATGAATAGCAATGTTCAGGCTCGGTTTGTAAAACCGAGCTTTCTGTGGAATTTTCCGGGAAAGTGCGGGTTTGTGCGAGAATTGTTTTATGGGGTTTGTTTGGATGTGTTCTGATCCAACTATGGTTGTGCAGACTTGATTACTGCGTTGGTGGAGTAGCGCGGATCCGTAGGAGCCAAGTTGTGCATTTCGGGTCGGGAGTCGGGATTTTCACGAGTGTTGGGCTGCGGGCGGCGCTTACGAGGTAAGGGCTTAATTTGGTAAAATGTACGTTTGTTACTGCTCCATATGTGTTATCGGGTATGATATCTCTGCTGTGTTTGTATGCTTTATTTATATGTTACGATTACGTGGCGAGGCCCGTATGGTTGGAGAGACCACGGGTGCTCCTTGATTACATTCGCGTATCCGCACCGGGAGTGCCGATACTTCTGATCGTGTCCGCCTTTGGAGGGTGCCGACATTACTGTGTATATCCGCACTTGGGGTGCCGATATATACGTGACCCTACGGCAGTTTGGGGATCGCGACCCCGGCCGGTACCGTGCTATACATTGCATTACGATCTGTATATTCGACCTCTGTGAGGGCTGTCGTTCTGAGTCGTTACGGCGGTTGGACCGCGTATGTTGGATTCCGATTTACGTTATACTTTATGTTCATATGTACATGCATATGCTGTGATATTCTGTTTTGCAGGTTCAGACTGTTGCCCTGTGGGCAAACTGCACTTTTACCTTAAGCCCTTACTGGGTCCTTTCGAGGACTCACCCCTTTTATCTGTTTACCACTTTCAGGCCGTCCTGACAAGCAACCGGCGGAGTAGAGGTTCAGCGGTGCTTCTTTCACTTTGAGGTTGGGTTGCAGTAGCAGTACCACGTGCGGAGGTCGCTTCAGATTCCGCGCTAGGTATTTATAGGATTTTGAATACTGGCTCTGTAGCTGTAACTGCATGCATATAGGTCAGATCATGTTTTGGATATGTGTATATATATTTGAGATATATTCATTCTGTTGTCTTGAGTCGAGGCGGAGCCCGACTTGCCTATATTGGTAATCTTTGTTTAATTGTGGTGCCTGGTGAATTTTGTGTTTGTGGCAATGATAGATGTTGGATAAACCATGAACTGCATGTGTGGTAGAAGTAAGATGGTTAAGCATGCTTGCCTTGTATGAGTTTTAGGTTGCTAGTTGTTACTCAACGATTCTGTATTTGAGCTCGATGCTCCGCTGCCGCGTTTTCCGCTGTAATTCCTGTTTCCGATGTCGCGGCCGGCTCCGCCTCCGCAACCGGGCGGGGAGGCTGTGACAAGTTGGTATCAGAGCAGGTCGGGTCGAAGTGACCCAAGAGGTAAAGCATGGTTAGTTAAAGTATGGGTTGTGGAAGGCAAGTCATGCTAGTTCATGGGTAAGCTTTACAAGTAATGACTTCGAAGGGCAAGCTACTGGTTTACACCTCATTGCAGGTGGTTCGATGCGGAGCACGATCAACTCCTTATTTGAACCATTTCGGAATGTGTGTGGAGCGGTGGCGGTTCTTTGGAGCCTTATGGAAGATGTGGGTGATACATGAAGTGATTTCGTGAATATAAGCATGATCTGATTCTATGTTAAGGTTTATTATTTAGTTTCGGGATTCTGAAAAGAATCCTTGCATCATGCATTGCATTACACTACTGATCCATAAAATGCTGCTGCTAGCTTTAGGAAGAGAAAGTTTATTATTGGGTTATATGGTTTTGGGTTGATTTATTTCAGGTATGGCTAGAACACGCCGCCGGCGTGAGCGAGAACCGGAGGGTAGGGACCGGGATCCCACACCTCCGAGGAGCTAGAAGGCGGGTTCGAGTAACCCGGGGCTGGCAGTCACACTCACTCCCCGAGTGATCAGCGAGTTGAGGACCCGCTCCTGATATATTACAGTGTTGGGTCGAGTTCAGCGCTGTTGGGTACATTGTTGCCAGCCCAGATTCGAGGGGCGGCGAGGCACAGGAGGTCGGCCAGGCCACAGCGGAGACAGCCGGTTCAAGAGGTGGGCAGCAGCCACCTCAGTGCGCAGGATCAGCAGGATAGTGATTCTGAGGAGGGAGATCTGCGCAGTGCTGAGAGTTCTCGTCGGTCCCACCATCGACGGGAAGAGTTGAGACGCCAGTCTGACGAGATCAGGCTTTTGGAGCGGTTTCAGCGTTTGAACCCCCCGAGGTTCAACGGCCGTGGAGGACCTGAGGCGGGCGAGGCATGGTTTGCGGGGTTGACAAGCTCCTTGGGAGGCTACACCTTCCATCGAGGTTAGAGTTTCTTTGGCCACGTTCAATCTGCGGGGCGGTGCAGATCATTGGTGGAGGGCCTCGGGGCCGTCGAGAGCCGAGGCGGCACGTGATGGGGGCATGATTCGGACTGACACAGGAGCGGTTGCTTACTACTTCCATCAGCGGTACATTGGGGATGCCGTCGGGGACCTCCGTCGAGCACGGTTCGATGATCTGGAGCGGGGACTCGGGCTGTAGCAGTATGAGCGGGAGTTTGACCGATTGGTCCGCTACGTGCCACGGTATTACGGCATGGAGCGGGAGAAGGCCAAGCGGTTCATTCGCCGCCTACGCCCGGAGTACGAGTGGGCTCACGAGGCCTCTGGATATCACTTCTTACCACGAGGCTGTGCGAAGGCCCGGCTCCTCGGCAGGAGGAGGTTGAGAGTCGGTACCTACCACACCGACCCGGTGACGAGAGGAGGGCTCTGCACAGCGAGTTCAGCGAGGTCTTGGTAGATCAGGCGAGTGCAGGCGGAGCGGCAGAGGCGGCGGGACTACGCCGGCCGTTCCGACTGCGCGAGTTGTGGCGGGCAGCACCCGGCCGGCCGTGTTACGAGCGATCGGGGCGATGTCTGCGATGTGGGTCTAGCGATCATTGGATTCGTGATTGTCCTCTCGACGCTGGGACAGGGTCAGCGGTGCTACACGTCCGCAGCCTCGGTTTCAGCCTAACGCACCCGGGCGCGGTTCACGAAGGCGGACCGAGGCCATCACGGCCGCGAGAGCGACCGTACCAGCCACCCCCTCCGCCACAGCAGCCTGGAGTAGGACGTGTATTCCAGGTGGAGCGGGGTGAGACATCACAGCGTGAGCCTCCACCACAGCAGGCCGGAGCAGGTCGAGTGTTTCAGATTGAGCGTGGAGAGACTTCGCAGCGTGGGCACTCCAAGGTACATTACTTCGAGCGATACACCTATTCGTACCTTTGTTTGATCTTGGGGCGTCCGTTTCGATTGTGGCACGAAGTGTGTCGAGTCACTCCCACGACTACCGGTGGACTTCCGAGCGTCTTCATGGTGAAGGCGGTGGGAGTCGATTTACGCTTTCAATGAGATGGTACGGGACCGCGTGCTATCCATTGGCAGTCACCGGATTATGTCAGATCTGCTGGTGTTGAACACACCGAAGTATGATGTTATTCTTGGGATGGATTGGCTGTCCAAGAATTCCTTGCATAATTACTTTGCCAACCGTAGAGTTACGGTTTCTGGAGAGGTGTTACCCCTCTCGAGTTCGAGATGGGGCGAAGGCGGTCGGGACCGGCATGGAGCTGCGAGTTACGGATCGAGTCCCGATAGTGGATTCGGAGGAGTATTACGGTCTGAACCCGTCGATACGGTTGGAGCTGGATAAGATTCCGATCGTCGAGATTTTCCGCAGTATTTCGGAGGACTTGCCGAGATGCCACCGAGGCGGGAGATCACGTTTGAGATCCAGTTGCAGCCTGGTTCTACTCCCATTTCCATTCCACCTTATCGGATGCCGATAGTGGAAATGGTGGAGCTGAAGAAGCAGTTAGAGGAACTGCTGGAGAAGGGCTTCATCCGTCCGAGCACTTCACCATGGGGTGCTCGATTCTATTCGTGAAGAAGAAGGATGGGTCACTCGGGTTGTGTATAGATTACAGACGGTTGAACGCCATCACCATCAAGAACAAGTACCCATTGCCGAGGATCGGCGATCTCTTTGATCAGGTGAGAGGTGCGAAGATCTTTTCGAAGATCGATCTGCGATCGGGGTACTTTCGATTGCGTGTGAAGGAGGAGGACATTCCGAAGACAGCTTTCCGTGCAGCGGTATGGGCACTATGAGTATACGGTGATGCCGTTTGGTTTGACTAATGCACCGGCTGCGTTTATGGATATGATGAGCGAGTGTTCGGCCGTATCTGGATTCATTTGTGGTAGTGTTCATCGATGACATTCGATTTACTCTCGGGATGAGGATTTACAGGAGCATCGAGGATTGTTGCAGACACTTTGGGAACACCGGCTTTACGCTAAGTTCTCAAAGTGTGACTTCTGAATCCGAGAGGTGTCTTTTAAGGGCATATCATCGGTGAGCACGGTTTGGCGGTGGATCCCGAGAAAGTTAAGGCGATGCAGAGTGGAGGCAGCCAACCTCGGTGCGGGAGATCGGGAGTTTTACGGGGTTAGCGAGGCTACTACCGACGGTTTGTGCGGGGTTTTCCGTTTTGGCTTCCCGCTTTCGCAGATGACCAAGTAGGGGCAGCCGTTTGTATGGTCAGAGAAGTGCGATGAGAGTTTCCAGGAACTGAAGCGGCGGCTGACCAGTGCGCCGATCTTGACTCTACCCGACCCGAGCTTACCGTATGTGGTCTATACAGACGCATCTAGGTCGGGGTTAGGATGTGTGTTGATGCAGGAGCGGAATGTGATAGCTTATGGGTCGAGACAGCTGCGACCGCATGAGCAGAACTATCCGACACACGATCTGGAGTTGGCCGTGGTGATTTACGCGCTGAAACAGTGAAGGCACTACCTACTCGGCAGCAAATTTCAGATTTTCATGGATCACAAGTCTGAAGTACTTGTTCACTCAGAAGGAGTTGAACATGAGGCAGCGCAGGTGGCTCGAGTACATCAAGGACTACGATTGCACCATCGAGTACACCGAGGGCAAAGGTAATACAGTGGCCGATGCTCTGAGTAGGAAGTACACTGGGGTTGTCAGAGGAGGCGATCTTGGATCGGGCGAGGAGAATGATCTAGTGTGCTGTGGCACCGGTGGGAGCACTTGGGAGCGAGGCTCGGGTATACACTTTGACCATTCGTTCGGAGTGGTTGGGCCAGTGCGAGAGGCACGGGAGAGGATCCAGTGAAGAGGCTGTCCGGAGAGGACAAAGGGGCACTTGCTACCAGCGTTTGATACTGAGGCAGGGGGCTCTGTACTTGAGAGATCGGTTGTATGTGCCGAGGATCGAGCACTACGGGATGAAATTGAGCGGAGGCACATTCGAGTCGATTGAGCATTCATCCCGGTAGTGAGAAGATGTATCAGGACTTGCGTACCCATTTACGGTGGCGGGTATGCGGAGACACATTGCCACACATGTGTCTAAGTGTGCCACTTGTCGGCGGGTGAAGGTGGAGCATCGAAACCGGCGAGGCGTTACGAGACTTTGCCCATTCCGGTCGGGAAGTGGGGCAACATCACGATGGATTTTTGACTGCACTACCCCCGGCCGGTCTCACCACGATGCCATCCGGGTTATCGTGGACCGCTTGACGAAGTGTGCTCACTTTCGCCGGTCCGGATGACAGACTCTGGAGAAGCTAGCCCATCGTATATCGAGAGATTGTGCGGTTACATGGAGTACCGAGACTCCATTGTGTCGATCGGGATCCGCGTTTTACCGCACATTTAAGGCGCCTTTCATAAGGCATTGGGCACGCGACTCCATCGAGTACAGCTTACCATCCCCAAACCGACGGTCGATCGGAGCGGGTGATTCAGATTCTGGAGGATATCTTTGCGGAGCTGTACTTTGGATTTCGGAGGATTAGGACAAGCGATTGCCGTTGGTAGAATTTTCATATAATAACGATTATCAGTACCATCGGCATGGCACCATTTGAGGGCGCTGTATGGACGACGGTGCATGACACCGCCTTTGTTGGGTAGGCGTCGCGAGATTGAGCTGGGTCCCGAGCTCATTGAGGAGACCACCGCAAAGATCAAGTTGATTCGGGCGCGGTTGAAGACCGCGACGACCGCACCACCTCATATGCTAACAGGCGACGCAGAGACTTGGAGTTTGAGGTGGGCGGCAGTTTGGCTGAAGGTGGCGCCGATTCGGGGACAGTCGGATTCGGCGAGACGGGGTAAGTTAGCCCCAAGGTATATCGGACCGTCACGAGATTACGGAGCGGATAGGCGGATTGGCCTACGAGTTGGCTCTACCTCCGAGCATGTCTGCGGTGCACAACGTTTTTCACGTCAGTATGTTGAAGAAGTGCATCCTGGATCCTGTGCAGACGATTCCAGTGGAGGAGGTTCAGCTGGAGCCTGATTTGTCGTATCAGGAGGTACCGATTGCCTTTCTGGGACGCGATACTCGGAAACTCCGAAGCAAGTTGATTCCCATGGTCAAGGTTCAGTGGTCACATCATACGGACCGGGAAGCGACTTGGGAAACCGAGCAGGACATCAGAGAGCGATACCCGAGCGGTATCGGCGTTTGATGCCCCTCTTGGAGGACCAAGAGTCCTAAGGGGAGGATGTTACGGTCACCCCGAGCGGGTTGCGGCCGGGTGACCGGGGCTCGGTTTTAGCTGCGGGTCACGTTTTTCGGCGTTCAGACGGCTCCCGAGCCCTATCCGAGTATCATTTTGGCGAACCCCTCCGTATTTGAGGTCGTGTGGGTCCCCCGGACGTTTCCGCCGAAAATATTTTCTAACGCCGGGGGGTTGTCGGGGTCGCCTCGGGACGTACAGCGGGCTCGGTAGCACTCTCGAGAGCTCAGTTTGGGAAGCCGTTTGCAGTTTTGGAGTCGTGGAGACGTCCCGGAGGTGGTTGTGGAGTTTAATGTTTGGGACGGGACGTTCGGTTCCGGGCGACTCCCGGGGCTCGGGATGGAAATTTTCTGACGGCTTTGGGGTAAGTTGTGTTTTAATTTAATATGGAATTTATGGGTATTTTTATAGAATTTTGGAGTGACGGAATTTCGGTTCAGGTTGACACGCTCGCACGTCGGGTTTTGGTTCGGGTTCAGCGAGCTCGGTAGGACACTCCGGAAAGGTAAATGAATTTCTGAAAAATGTTCTGTGAATGTTATAATATTCTGAAGGTTGTGTCCAAGTTTCGTTAATTTTGGAATTCGGTAATTATTTTTGGGCAAAAAGAATTGGAACTTTCGGAAAAATTGGGGGTTAATTTGCAATGGGGTGCAAATTTAATAAAAATCAGCATGGGCAGCAGCTGATATTTTCGGCAGCAAATGGGGAGGTTTTTTTTGGGACACTTGGCTAATTTGGATTAATGGTAGAGAAGTATGGGCAAAAAGGGGTGAGGGAAAATATATATTATGTAGTATTATGTCATAAAATGAAAACTTATTTCATTTCTTCTTCTTCTTCATCTTCTCCAAGCTCCTGCCGCCACTCTTCTTCTTCTTCAAGCTCCATGGCTTCCAATTGTTCTTGCTGAAATCTTCAAGGGATTGGGTCCAAAAGATTGGTAAGCTTTCCCTCTTCTTCTCTTTCAAGTTTGGAAGCAAAGAAATGTTGGAAAAGAGAGGATTTTCAAGCTATGTGTTTACTCTTGTCTACATGCTAGAGTAATCTTCTCCCTCCCATCTTTTAGTATGTTGTTCTTGGGCTTGAGGGGAGTAAGAATCTATGGTTAAATGTTGGAAGAACTACATGGAGGGTGGAACCCTAGTGAGGCCGAATTGTTGATGATTTTTCCAAAATTGTGTGTGTTTGTCTTCTTGAATCATGCTTTAAGTATGTTGTTCCTAGCATGATTCTAAGATTATCTATGGTTTTAATTTGATGAAAAGCATGCTAGGAAGAATTCCCCAAATTGGCGAATTGTTTAAGGAAGGGTTTTGTTGATTTTGAAGCAATTGGTTGGTAATCTTGCTTAATAATTGTAATTGGTGATTAAAGAGTGCAAATGGAACTTTGTTTGGATTGAAATGGAAGTTGGGTGAGAAAACCCCTCTTTGGCCGAATTGAAAGGTGAAGGGGTTTTGTTGATTTTGGTGTAATTGGTTAGTAAGCATGCTTAGGAAGTGGAATTGGTGATTAATATGATTATTTGGAAGCTTGAATGGTTTGATTTGGAAGTGTGGTGAAAAATTGGTTAAGGGTCAAAATGTTCAAATGAAACTTTTTCCATGTTAAGGTTGTGTTTAGGTTGGTTTGGATCCTAAATTGGTATTGTGGGTGAAAATAGGTTCATAATGGTGGTTGAAACATCATTTTCGGACAATGGTAGGAAAAGTTAGGTTTATGCGGGTTTTCCAGGAAAGGTGTCAGGAATGCGTGTTTAAAGGTTGAAATGGGTTGGGTGGTGTATGAATAGCAATGTTCAGGCTCGGTTTGTAAAACCTAGCTTTCTGTGGAATTTTCCGGGAAAGTGCGGGTGTGTGCGAGACTAGTTTTCTGGGGTTTATTTGGATGTGTTATGATCCAACTATGGTTGTACTGACTTGATTACTGCGTTGGTGGAGTAGCGCGGATCCGTAGGAGCCAAGTTGTGCATTTCGGGTCGGGAGTCGGGATTTTCACGAGTGTTGGGCTGCGGGGCAGCGCTTCTGAGGTAAGGGCTTAATTTGGTAAAATGTACGTTTGTTCTGCTCCATATGTGTTATCAGGTATGATATCTCTGCTGTGTTTGTATGCTTTATTTATATGTTCTGATTCTGTGGCGAGGCCCGTATGGTTGGAGAGACCACGGGTGCTCCTTGATTCTGTTCTGCGTATCCGCACCGGGAGTGCCGATACTTCTGATCTGTGTCCGCACTGGAGGGTGCCGACATTCTGTGTATATCCGCACTTGGGGTGCCGATATATACGCGACCTACGGCGGTTTGGGGATCGCGACCCCGGCCGGTACCGTGCTATACATTGCATTACGATCTGTATATTCTGACCTCTGCTGAGGGCTGTCGTTATGGGTCGTTCTGGCGGTTGGACCGCGTATGTTGGATTCCGATTTACGTTATACTTTATGTTCATATGTACATGCATATGCTGTGATATTCTGTTTTGCGAGTTGATTGTTGCCACTGTGGGCAAACCGCACTTTACCTTAAGCCCTTCGGGTCCTTTCGAGGACTCACCCCTTTTATCTGTTTACCACTTTCAGGCCGTCGACAAGCAACCGGCGGAGTAGAGGTTCCGCGGTGCTTCTTTCACTTTGAGGTTGGGTTGCGGCGGCGGTACCACGTGCGGAGGTCGCTTGATTCCGCGCTAGGTATTTATAGGATTTTGAATACGCTCTGTGTGTATGCTTGCATGCATATAGGTCAGATCATGTTTTGGATATGTGTATATATATTTGAGATATATTACATTACTGTTGTCTTCGAGTCGAGGCGGAGCCCGACTTGCCTATATTGGTAATCTTTGTTTAATTGTGGTGCACAGTGAATTTTGTGTTTGTGGCAATGATAGATGTTGGATAAACCATGAACTGCATGTGTGGTAGAAGTAAGATGGTTAAGCATGCTTGCCTTGTATGAGTTTTAGGTTGCTAGTTGTTACTCAACGATTATGTATTTGAGCTCGATGCTCCGCGGCCGCGTTTTCCGCTGTAATTCCTGTTTCCGATGTCGCGGCCGGCTCCGCCTCCGCAACCGGGCGGGGAGGCTGTGACACCCAACTCCACTAAGGTATGGTATTTTTGCCATTTCTTCCTTCTCTTTTGGAGTCTTGGAGCACATATGCTCTCCAATTTTGCATCCATATGCAAGTGGGGTGTTCGTGGGCTTTGAGTTGGTCAATTTAAATCTTTGTAGAATCTTATCAATATAAGACTCTTGTGGAAGAGCTAGCAATCTTTCCCTTCTATTTCAGTGTATCTTTATACCTAGAATGAAAGAAGCTTTTTTAATATCCTTTATATCAAAGGTGGAGGACAACAATCCTTTAATGGTTTTTATTGTCTTGAATAATTGCATGGTAGAACTTCAAGTACCATTGTCTTGAAGCTTGTTTAAAACCATAGATAGACTACTTAAGTCTACACACCTTGTTCTCTTGACCTTCTTGGACAAAATCCTCTTGTTGTCTCATATAGATTTCTTCACTCAAGTCACCGTTGAGGAAGGCTATTTTAACATTCAATTGATGTAGTTCATGATCCAATTCTGCTACTATAGCAAGTAATATTCTAATGTAATTAAATTTCATAACAGGTGAGAAAGTGTCTTTGAAATCAACACCCTCCTTTTGTATGAAATCTTTGGAAACCAAACTTGCTTTCTATCATTCGATACTTCCATTAGAATTTTCTTAATCTTAAGCACTCACTAACTCCCAATGGCCTTTCTTCCAATAGGAAGATCTGATAACTCTCATACACCATTTGCATGCATTAAGTTCAATTCATCAATCATTGCCTTTAGCCATTCATCTTTTTGTGCACCTCCAAGAGCTTTTTTTAATGTTGTTTGGTTTATCAACTTCTGATGCTACCAAGTAAGTCTCACCATTTGAGAGTCGCCATCTTTTGGGTGCTCTAGATTCTCTCTTTGATCTTTTCAAAAGAGGATTAGATGGAGCAACTTCTTGCCTAATCCGTGGAGGCACATCATTATGAAATTCTTCTTATGAAGGGAACTCATGTTACGGTCACCCCGAGCGGGTTGTGACTTTGGTGACTCAGGGCTCCGTTTCAGGCTTGCGGGTCATGTCTACGGGTGGTCAGACAGCTCCCGAGTCTTTTATGGGTTTCATCTACAGGAATCCTTTCATATTCGAGGTTGCATGGGTTCCCCGGACATTTCCGCGGAAAATATTTTTCTGAGAGCGGGACTTGTTTCTGGGCAATCAGTAAGCTCGGTAGCTTTACCGGGACCTCGGAAAAGGGAACCGTCAGCATATTTGAGATCATACGAGCATTCCACATCTTTTTACGGAGTATAGTTTTTGGGACGGGATGTTCGTTTCTGGGCGACACCCGGGGCTCAGGATGTAAGTTTTGTGACGGCTTTGGGGTGAAATGTGCTATGGCCCGGATTGGGTAATATGGTGATAACCGAGCAAGCACACACGACGGGGATTTTGGCTCGGTCAAGCACGCGCACACGTCGGGAGTTACTCGGGTGAAGTTGGCGCGGGACTATGCTCCGACACTTAGCATTTTCGAATTTGGGCTTTGTTACGGTCACCCCGAGCGGGTTGCGACCTGGATGACCCGGGGCTCCGGTTTTGGCCTGCGGGTCATGTTTTTGGGCGATCAGACAGCTCCCGAGACTTATTTGGGTATTATTTTTGGGAATCCTTCTGGATTTGAGGTCCTATGGGTCCCCTGGACATTTCCGCCGAAAATATTTTTCCGAGGCCGGGACTTGTCTCGGGACGTACAGCGGGCTCGGTAGCGCTCCCGGGACCTCGGAAAAGGAAACCGTTTGCATATTTGGAATCGTGGGAACGTCCCGCATCATTTTACGGAGTATGTTTTTTGGGACGGGACGTTCGGTCCAGGGCGACTCCCGGGGCTCGGGACGAAAAACCCGGGGCTCGGGATGAAAATTGTGCAACGGCTTTGATGTGAAGTATGTTATGACTCGAGACGTATATTATGGTGATAATCGAGGAATTATGTACGGTGTGATTTTTTTTGGTTTGGGTTAGCACGCGCGCATGTATGTATTTGTTCGGGTTAAGCTGGCGCGGTATGACACTCGGTACTTATAATTAAACATATGAAGTATGTTTTGTGGGTGATATGAAGTCCCGAGAATGTGTCTCAGTTTTCGTTCCGTTCGGAGTTACGGTTTGAAAGTTGCAAATTTCGGGTTGGACTAAATTGCAACTTTTGATAAGTTGGGGGTCAAAATTGTAATTGGCATAAAATTAGCAATTATTTGGAAAGGAAAAGGAGATGAAATCGGCTAGAGAAAGAAAGAAGGGACACTTGTCCCCTTCTTGGTTAAAGATGGGAAAATAGAAAAAAAAAGAAAGGAAAATGGAATAAAGGAAATGAAGTGAAAAAAATTGGGAAAATGGGTAATATTTGGAAAAAAAAAGAGGCAAGAGGCGGCAAGGTGAGTAATGGGCTTAAAAAGTGAGGGACACATGTCCCTCTCTTGTAATAAAAGAAATAAAGGAAATGGGGATATGTATATATATATATATATATATATATATATATATAAAAAGGGAAGGAAATGGCATTTTCACCACTTAATCAACTTCATCTTCTTCTTCTTTTCTTCAAACCGGCAGAGAGCTTCCATGGAAGCGCCAAAGTGAGCTCCAAGCTTAAGTTGGAGATTTCTTGAGGAACCTGAGGTAAGGTTACCAAAACGATCCTTGTGTTGTGTAAGTGAATAATCTGAGGTCGGTTTGTGAAGTTTAAGCCCGGTTTGTAAACCGTGAGCTGCTGAAATTTGGGAGTAATTATGGAACCACCTCCTCTGCATGATTTATTGGTTTCTAAACGTTCCCGGCGCTTTCCTGTGTATGTTTGATAACAGGAGCGTGAGCAGAAACGCGCCGGAAGTGTTCCAAAAATCCGTTCAAAGATTTGGTGCGAAAAATCAACTTTGCTTTCAGTGAAAGGTAAGGATATATTTGTGATCAGAGCGACGTTCTGATTCTGATGGTGTAATTGGTTTTGTCAAAAAAGGCTCGGTGTAAAAGCCGTTTTTTCCGGCCCGAGCCTCGGTTTTGGCGCCAATGATATTGGCTGATTCTGTGAATTCTGAACATATATTCTCAGATTCATGGGTCATTTGTGAACAGGGTAGTCGGAAACGCATGAAACTCGCCGAATTTTGTACCTGGGACATTGAACAAGAATTTCGATTCGGACTTGTGTGAACGATTTGGGAAGAAGGTATGATTTAAAGGTTTGGTTGTGTTTATGGATGTATAAGTAACAATGTTCAAGCTCGGTTCTGTGGATTTTTGCGAGAATGTGCGGGTTTGGTTTCTGGGGGTTATTTTGGTGAGTTCTGATTTGTTTGTGGTTGTTCAGTGTGTTTCTGCATTGGTGGAGTTGTGCGGGACCATAAAAGTCAAGTTGTCACTTTTCGGGCCGGAGCCGGATTTCACGGGATTTGTCTTTGCGGAGCGATTTTACGAGGTAAGGGCTCAACTTCTCTCGTTATGCATTCTGGGAGTATTTGCATGTATATCGGGTTTAGTTGAGGCAGGTTCCGGGTGAGGGCGATGGTTCGGTGATCCCGAGACCCGTCATATGGTAAGATGCATGTTTGTTCTGTTCAAGGCCCGGATGGTCTTGGAGGCCACGGGTTTATGTTCTGCTTGGTATATCCGCACTAGGTGCCGATATTCTGTGTATACCTTTTGGTATACTTCTGGTTATATTCTGTTCTGTTTTGCATATGCATTATTATGATATGTTCTGTTCTGTGACGAGACCCGGATGGTCTTAGAGGCCACGGGTGCTCTTTGGTGCTGTTCTATGTATCCGCACCTGGGGTGCCGATACTTCTGTTCTGTTGTGTCCGCACTGAGGGTGCCGACATTCTGTCCTGTGTCCGCACTGGAGGGTGCTGACATTCTGTGTATATCCGCACTGGGGGTGCCGATATACTTCTGTGACCCTACGACAGTTTGGGGATCGCGACCCCAGCCGGTACCGTGCTTCTGTTCTGTATATTCTGACCTCTTGGAGAGGGCTGTCGTTCTGTGGGTTAACGGTTGGACCGCATGTGATGAGTTACGGCTCACCTCTGACTTTGCATACATTCATATATATGTATATTTTTGTTTGTGTTCATTCTGTTTTGCAGGTTCGGTTCAGCAGTCCTTGTACAAACTGTATCTTACCTCAGCCCTTACTGGGTCCTCCCGAAGACTCACCCCTTATTGTTTACCACCTTTCAGTTTGATCTGACAAGCAGCCTGCGGACTAGGGATCCGCGGTGCTTTTGGTTGTTTTGTTTTTTAGCAGCAGCAGCAGTACCTCGTGTGGGAATCTTCTGGGCGAGAGGTTTTCTTGATTCCGCACCTAGGTATTCTAGGGTTTACTTTGGTGGCTCTGTAGGTGTAGTTGCATGCATGTATATTGGATCATGATTTTGTATATGACGTATATTCTAGAATATGTGTTGGTTCTGTATCTATCTTCTGAGTCGAGGGCGGAGCCCCGACTTGCCATACTGGATATGTTATGAAATGGGTTCAGTGTTTCTGTGTTCTGTTGTGATGATCAATGTTTGGTATTCCGTGAACTGCATGTTTGTTTGTTAAGTTATTTCGTATACTTGCCATGTATGTGTTATATAGGTTGCAGGTCATAGTACGACCATTCTGTTATTGCGGGCCGGGTCATGGGACCACTTCACGTAGCGGGTTTCGGTAGTACCGTTATCGCGCTTTCCGCTGTAGCTTTCGGTTCCGAACTTCGCGGCCGGCCCTGCCTCCGAACTTGGGCGGGGTGGTCGTGACAGGCTTGGGTGGTGAGTCATGAGGATGACTAAGGTGGTGAGTCATGGTAAGAGGACAAATGTCCTAGGTGAGTCATTAAAAGAGAGGTATAAAAGGAGATGATTTATGAAGAAAAGAGGCATTTGTTCATGTTCTTTCTTCTCTCTTCTTCCATCCGCCACTTCTCTCTCAACTCCACCTCTCAAATGTTCTTCTTGCAAGGTCTTAAGGAAGGTTGAATCTTGGTGTTAAGATTGAGGTAAGCTTACTTCCTTCTTGATTTAGTAAGTTTGGAGCATGATTGTGGGAGAAAGAACATGTTAGAACCGAATTTGTGTAAGCCTTGGCTATGTGATGTGTTCATCTTCTTGCTTCAATCCTTTAGTATGTTGTTCTTGGCATGGAGTAGTGTAGGAATCAAGGTTTGATTTATGGAAGAACACCATGGTTTAGAAAACCCTAATTGGCCGAATATGATGTTGAATTCTAAACCTAATGCTTGGTTGTGTTCTTGAATCATGCTTGAGGTATGTTGTTCCTAGCATGATTCTAAGTTGTTGTGTGGATTCAATTTGAAGGTAACATATCGGGTAAAAAGTACCCAATTTGCCGAAATTGTTCATTAGGGTTTGAGTTTGATTTTGGGTGATTAGGGTGAGATGTGTTGGTAAGCATGCTTGAAATGTGTAATTGGTGAATTAAGCATGTGGTTGGAACCTTAATTGGTTTGGATAAAAGTTTGGTGTAAAAGGGAGGTTGGGGCCGAAATTAAGGAAAGGTTTTGGTTATGATTGTGTTGTGTTTTGGGAATGTTTTGGTATCGAGAATGGAAGTAGGTAACTAACGATGTTCGGAACGTCGTTTTCGGGAATTGTGGACAATACCGACCTACTTAATTGTTGGCGGGGTAAATGTTGGGAAAGTGTGATTTGAATGTTTGGTTGTGTTTATGGGTGTTTAGATAACAATGTTCTAGCTCGGTTTGAGAAATCAAGCTTTCTGTGAAATTTTGCGGGAAAGTGCGGGATTGTACGGGAATAGTTTTGGGGGGTCTGTTTTGGTGATTTCTGACTTGTGTGTGGTTGTTCAGCTTGTTTCAGTAGTGGTGGGGTAGTGTGGGACTTCAGAAGTCACACTACAGCGTTTCGGGCTAGACGTCGGGAATTTCCCGGGATTTAGCTGCGGAGCGGTTTTAGTGAGGTAACGTCTCTCGTTATGCATTCTGGGAGGGATATCATGTATATCGGGGTTAGTTGAGGCAGGTCCTGGTTGAGGACGGTGGTCCGGTGATCCCGGGACCAGTCATATGGTAAGATATAGTTTGTTCTGCTTCAAGGCCCGGGATGGTCTTGGAGACCTCGAGTTCCTTATATGTTCTATATATCTGCACTGGGTGCTGATATTCTGTATATACCCTGCGGTATATATTCTGTTCTGCGCCAAGGCCCGGGATGGTCTTGGAGACCACGGGTTCTTTTCGGATTGTTGTGTCTGCACTGGGTGCTGACATTCTGTATATACCCTGCGGTATATTCTGTGACCCTACGACGCTTAAGGGGATCGCGACCCCACCGGTACCATGCTTCGCTTTCGACCTCTTGGAGAGGGTCGCTTACGATGATTTTTATTTTAAGGGTCATTCTGGCGGTCTGCACCGCATCCTTCGGGATTCTGTCTAACCCCGTCTTTCGGGAACGTCCTTCGGGACTCTGACTAACTCTGATCAATACTTATAACTATTTGTATATATGTGTTTTTTGTTTTCTGTGTTTTGCAGGTACGGCACACTAGCACCTTTTTGCAAACTGTATCTTACCTCAGCCCTTACTGGGTCCTCCCGAGGACTCACCCCCTTTTTGTTTCCCACCTTTCAGGGTTACTTGACAAGCAGCCAGCGGACTAGAGATCCGTGGTGCTTTCTGTTTTTGGATTCAGCAGCAGCGGTACTTGCGGGGATCTTCTGAGCTCAGAGTTTCAGTTAGATCCCGCACTTGGGTATTCTAAGGTTTTTCTTGGTCGGCTCTGTATGTGTATATGCATGCATGTCATCTGTCTGATCATGCTATGTATCTTAGATTCTGCTTCTATATTTCTGTTTGACTCGAGGGTTCGCCATGTCAGTTGAGGGCGGGACCCAAAATGAATTCATATTGGTATAAATCGGATGGTTTCTGTATCTGGATGTTTTTGTGAATTGTGAATGATATTTCCATGAACTGCATGTTTGGTGATGGTCGGGTGCTCGCCTATTTCAGTGGGGCGGGGCTCGCCATGGATAGTTAGGATTATATCGTATACTTGCCATCTTTGAGTTTTGTAGGTTGCGGGTCGTAACACGACCAATAAGTTTACAAGTGAGCAAAGTGTTCTCAGGCACCGAGCCTTCGAGAACGAGACTTTGCGGGCCGGGTCATGGGACCACTACACGCAGTGGATTTCGGTTGGACCGTTTTCACGGTTACCGTCGCAGCTTCTGCTTCCGACATCGCGGGCAGCCCCGCCTCCGCAACCGTGCGCGGGCGCTCGTGACAACTCATGTTCCACTTGATGAGGAATTTCAAATTGCTCTTGATTTATCTCAACTCCTTCTTGAACAATTTCATCCAATTCTGGAACTTGTTCAACTTGTTCCAATTTGAATGGAACCTTATTTGGAGCCACAACTCCAATTGGTTGAGATACTCCCTCTGGAATAGGTGCAACTTCTACAACCGGTGCCCATATGGCACTTTGTTGATCCTCTTCAAGGATTGGACCAAATGAGTTAATATCCTTATATTCACCAACTTTTGGAAACTCATTTTCCACAAAGTTGGCATTTATGGCATCAAACACCTAACCATTCTTGTGACTTATGTCCAAGAACACATAACCCCTAGATTCTGTGCAATAACCAAGGAAATTACATTGCTTCCCTCTTGGATCCACTTTTCCTAAAGGATAGTCCGGGACATGCACATAAGGATAGTCCGTTGAGTATATGTACTGCACAAAGCATTGCATCACTCCAATAAGTGTTGTCCAAGTTAGCCTTCTCCATCGTAGACCTCACTATGCTCAATAGAGTTCTAATCTTACCCTTAGACACTTTATTTTGTTGTGGAGTTCAAGGAAGGGTGAACTCTCTTTGAATGCCTTTCAAGTCACAAAATGACTTAAATGCTAATGAGCTATGCTCTCTACCCCTATCAGTCCTTAAGGTCTTGATTTTATTACCCAATTGGTTGTCTACCAAGTAGACATACTTCTCAAAGTATGATAAAGCCTCGTCCTTGTTTTTGAGTAAGAATACATGGGTGAGCCTTGAGTAGTCATAAGTGAATGTTACGAAGCATCTAAAACCATTTGTAGATGCCACTCTCATTGGACCATACAAGTCTGAAAGCATTAAACTTAATACTTCCTCCCTTCTAATTGATCGCCCAAATGGCTTCTTTATAGCCTTTCCTTCAAGGCATGATTGGAAACTTGGCAAGCCACTTTTGGCCCAACATATCCATCCTTTCTTGACCTATATGTCCAAGCCTTTCATGCCAAGTCATTCATTTGTTACCTCGGTCACATGTTAACTAGATGAAGTATTATTCATGTGGCTAAGTCAAAGTTCGTATAAACCGTTGTTTACAGAGCATTCACACACAACTTAATTTTTCATAATAGTTACGCTACTACTAGAAAAAGTTAAGAAATAATTTTACTTAAACAAACTACTGATAGAAACCAAATTTCTACAAATCCCAGTTACATAAAGGGTGTCCAAAATATAAACGAAATATCTATTACACACAGGGACTTTACAAGTCCCACTACTGTCTACATCTAATACTTCATTGTTTCTCACCGAGACATGCTTCAAACCTCTTGGGAGTTTCATGAATGCCATGAACCAAGACTTGTCCCAAGATATATTGTTTATATTGTTTGTTGCTCCCGAATATACAATCAATAAATAATTGCTTTCAGTAAGCAAAGTACACGACACAACATGTACAAATGAAGTATAAGTAGAAGGTAGATATACCTTGTCAGAATTCTTGCAATCCTTTGCTAAGTGGCCCTTCATGCCACAGTTGAAGCACTTGAGCTTGGAAACATCCATTTTCTTCTTGAACATTTTAAAGTTGGGTCCATTTCCACCGCCATTGTCGTTAGCCTTACCCTTGCATTTTCCATTGCCATTATTTCCACCCTTACCAAACCACTTCCCTTTCACATTCTTCCCCCCTTTTTTAGATGAAGTGGAGGTAAGAAATACCTTGGAGTGATTCTTAATTGCCATTACTTCCGCTTCAAATAAAAAATGGCGAGCAATTTCATCAAATGACTTGTTGTGTCGCAAGTTGACCTTCATCAACTGCCACTCTTCATCAAGTAGGGACCTAATGATAGCTTGCACTTATTGCTCATCAGTGGGGTCATGTCTTGCTTCCTTCAATTGGTGGATCATGTGTGACATCTCACGCAAGTGGGAGCTCATGGTGTTATCAGGCCTCTTGACATAGTTCTCAAACTTCAAGATAATGGACCTTTGTTTCCCAATAGAAACATCACCAAAATTAGCCTTGACATTGTCCCAAATGCCCTTGTCACTTTTAATAGTCGAGAATTCCACAATTATCTCTTCCACTATAGTAGAGAAAAGGGTGACTCGATACAAGCTGTTTTTTTCTGGTATGCCACTTAGGCATCACCATTTCTGTTACCCCCTTTTTGCGCAGAAGCTGCATAATGTGTAGGCGGGAACCGAAGTCGGGGGAAACAGTGAACACGAAGTTCCCTTGGTGTAGTGGTCCAAACCCACCTAATTAAAATTTCACTTCACCGAAACCTTTACTGTTAATGACTTGTAGTACAAGTAACGAGAATCATTTGAATTCAAACTTACTTATACACACTCATATAGATACACATGTGATGCAACATGCTTTTACATGCTCGCGTTTACATTTACAGAGCCAAAACCTAATATCCAAAATACCTATGTGTGTGGAGTGATCTGGTACGCCAAGATCCTCAGAAAGCAACTCCATGTAGGTTACCGCTGCTGCAAAACAGAGAACAGAAGACAACAGTCAGATATCTCAGAATGTGCTCAAATCAGAATTAGATCTTGTAGAATATTGGAAATAGGATTACTCTTTTTCTAAATCAGAAGACAGGCTCAGAATTTACTAATACCTGAAATTCGAACACCAGAAAGCACAGAGAGACTCTACTCTTCGGGCTTCTTATCAGACGAGCCTGAAAAGGTGAACAGACTAAGGGTGAGTCCTCGATGAGAACTCAGTAAGGGTTAGGCATAGGGTAGGGTTTCTGAAGTCTGAAGCATACTGAACTAACAATACCTGCACCAAAAATACAGATACAAACAGATAATAATAATAACAATATCAGTGGTCAGACAGATTCGGCAGACCTCTGAGGCTCTTAGCCTTACAGAAGAGGTTTTCAAAAATAACAGATATATCAGAGTATTAGAGGCTTGGTACCAGCCCGGAGTTTGGAATCCCCGTTGCTGAACAGAACAAATTAAGATAACATATACAGAAGGAAACTTGTCAAGCAAGTTATCCTGAAGCAGATAACAGAATCCATACATATACCCTAGTCTATGCCATAAGCTAAGTTTAGCAATGCCAAGGCTAGAGGGAGCTGAGGGTCGCATCGCAATACTGAAAGTGTGAGGGTGAGGAAACCCCTGGGTGAAGGCGAAGCCCCAGTGCGAAGGTGAAGCCTTCTAGAACAAATGCGAGGACTCCCATAGTGAATGCAGAGCCTCTCAGAGCGAATGCGAGGACTCCCATAGTATATCCGGAGCTTCTCAAAGCGAATGCAAAGTCCGGGTGAAGGCGAAGTCCCTCCGTGGCGGAAACTCCAAGCGAATGTGAAGTCCCCAGGGAAAAGCTGGCCATGGGAACCTCCAACGCGAAGTGCCCATACAAAGCATCAGATTCATGTGAAGCCTCTTCTCAAATTCATGCGAAGTTTCCTCTCAGATTCATGCGAAGCTTCCTCTCAGATTCATGCGAAGCCTCTTCTCAGACTCATGCGAAGCTTCTCCCAGATTCATGCGAAGCTTCTGCCAAATTCATGCGAAGCCTCTTTCCTAGATCGGCGATGGCCCTCAGACACACCCTTTAGTTACACTTAGCCCCAATTTACCCTGATATGCATTTTATAGGCATCCCAGAATGCAAAATCACAGAAGAACTGAACCCTTATCTTATTCACCAAAGATTTCCACGCAACCCACTCGATTCACGAACAAGGAAGCAACGTAATTCACGAAACCACGGCGAAGAGAAGCATACATGATACCGGTTCCTGCAAAACTCTCAATCCTTTCTCTCTTCACGACTGATCACAGAGCATGCAATAAGAATTTTGATCCATAGGAAATGTATAATTCTTCACTGTGAACAACATATATCATTACCTCAGAGTTTAAACCAATATTGTCGAAGATCACTTGAGCTTCAAATCTTGAGTTTTCACAGAGAGACAGACGGGAGAGAGGAAAACGTTGAAATGAAATGGTTCCCTCCTTTCATTTCTCTCTCTCCTTTTATCCCAAGTGACCGACCTCCCTTACCTTAAGGAAGAGGAATCCTCTCAATTTTCTACATTTACAAATTGGCCCCCAAACTTTAAAAAGTTGCGATTTAGTCCAATCGTAATTTGCATAACATCCTAACGAAATTTCCAACTGAACTGAAATTCAGATACCAACTCTAGGACTTCATAACACATGGAAAACATGTTCAACATGTTTAAATTTAAGTCCCGATACAGATAGTAAATCGTACGGAAACTATCTCGGAAGTCGCCCGGCACATGGCGGCTGTAAATCGTACGGAAACTATCTTTAGGAGGCGCAACCGCTTTGCTCAACACATCAAGCATGTCTGTTACACCGACCGCCGAAGTTCTGTAATTTTTCTGTTGAATTTTGGCCGCAAGTTTAAATTCTGTAATTATCAGATCACAAACGGCTTGTGATTAATTTTTTGGAATTCAGTGTTTCGGAGTTAATTTGGAGTTATTTATAAGGGTTTTAGATTTTGGATAACATTTATTGAGTTCCGGGACGTTTTGCCAAAAATCGGTTACGGAAGGCAAAATGGTCACCGAGAAAGAAAAAATTGGAAAATCACAAGTTGATCACTTTCTTATTGGCCGGCGCATTTTTGTGTGGAGGGAAGAGATATTTTAGCTTTTTAGTGAGTGGAGTGAGATATTATTTTTGGCTTTTAGTTTCTTTTCTTCATAAGTCTCTTACACACTCCTTTAAGCCCATACCCCTTCTTTTCACACCCATCTCCTTCCATTTTCACTCTTTTCTTTACCTCTCACCCATCACTCATCTCCATTATTGAGCAAGAGATAGAAGCACCTCTTTTCCCTTGCTGGCAGCAGTTTTCTTCTCTCTTGCTCAGTCCTTTTCCCCTAGTAAAAGTCTGAATCCGCTCTTGAGGTCTTCAGAGAAAATCGTCATCACGGTCTTGGCTACAACTTTTCAGAAGGAAGAAAGAGCCAAAAGTGAAAGAAAGGTCCCTAAAACCTTGGTGCAATCCGACGGGTCCAGCATCACTTTTGGTTCCAAAAACCATTTCTTGAAGTTTTGAGCTTGGATCTTCAACAAAGAGTAGTCCTACCCTTTCCTAGGCTTCTTAAATCAGTAATATTCAAGGTATGGTTGAGTTATTTTGGTTGAATCTTCATGTTCTTGAAATCAAAACATGAAGAAAACTCATCCATCTTCTTTGTTCTTCTTTGGCCGAAATCTTCAAGGGCTTTTTGGTGGTGGATTTGTCTCGACAATAACTCATCCAAAGCTTTGAGTACAAGTATTATCAAGGTGAGGATCCTCCTTGGAAAATTTTATGAAGTTGGTTAAAGAATGGGTATGATCTTCAAGTATGTTGTTGTGTGAATCATGTAGAACAAATGTTGTTCTTGGAAGTATGTGAAAAAGCATGTTGGTTGAATTTTCATGGTGAGGCTGAAACTTTGATGAATTTTTTGGGTGGATTTTTGTTGAAGGAAGTTGTTGGGAAGCATGTTATAAGTAGGTTTAAGATGATTTTAAGTTGTTGGAAAAGGTTGGAATTTATTTGGTGAAATTTTGGGTTAAGGCCGATTTGTTGATGATGTTGTTTTGATGATTTTGTGAAGTTAAAGTGTTGGAAAAAGTGATTAAATGATGTTTTGGTGAAAAAAAGGTATGGTTTAAGTGGCTAAAGTGTAAGTTTATAAAGTTTAAGGTCAAAATGAATTTTGGCCGAAAGTTTGGACCATTGCCGAATTATTGGGGATTTTGAAAAAAAATCACTTTTGTTGAAAAGTTGACAAAATGGGGTATTTTGTAACTTTGTGAAACTTAACGGCTAACTTGAAAGTTCTTAAAGGACTAAAAGTGTAATTATGGAAAAGCTAAAGGAAAGTTAGCCACTTTAATTTATGGAATTAATTATGGACACTTTAAGTATAAAGTTGTCAATTTCTGCAACTTTGTGAAGTTTTGGGCAAGATTGCAAACTTTTGAAAAGTTGGAGGACTTAAGTGATAATTTTGGATAAATTCCCTTAGTAAGGAAACTTTAGTTAATTACTAGAGTTATGCTATATTTCTGATTCTGGTAGATTAAATCTGCGTTTCTGTGGATACTGTTGTGGAGCGTCTGGGGGCCACAGTAGATTATCCGTTTCTGCTAAGGTAAGGGGTTTAGCTTTCTTAATACGCAATGCAGTTTAACTCATGTGTATTAGGTTAGTTAAGAGCTAGTACTCGGGTCGAGGGTGGGGCCCAGTGACTCGGTGCTAGTCACATGGTATATAATGGTATGCAGTTTTTTTTTATTTCTGGACTCTATGCTTATCGGGGGTCGATGACAAACCCACTCTCTGTTATGGTTTTATGGACTTATGCTATATCAGATATGCTTATCGGGGGTCGACGACGAACCCATTTTCTGTTCTGTGTCGGCTTTATGCCGCTTTCCGTTTTGACAGTTAGGGGCAGATCACCCCTCGCTGGTACCATGTGAATTGATCTCGATAATCGGCGTGAGCTTAACAAGCCACTGTAGGGTGCTGTCTGTAGTCGGGGACCATCTGTATGGGAAAGTACCACCAGTCCGACGGGACTTCTGAGCATCATGACATTTGCATATCATATTCTTGTTTATACTTAGGGTTGTATTATCTGCTAGTTTATTGCATACTAACCTTTTATGCAGGGAAAAATGTTTTTAAAATGTTTTCCCGATATCTTACCTGCCCCCTTACGGGTTCTTTGAGAACTCACCCCCACATATTAAACATTTTCAGGGGATCCTGGCAAATGACCTGCGGAGTAGACCTCCCGCAGTGATCGTTCTGCATTCTGTGTTCTGAGAGGTATTTTTTCTGATTCAGTCTGGGGGTTATTCTCGTTAGATCCTTTCTGTAATCTGTCGTTTGAAATCTGTGTTTAGTTTGACGTTAAGTTCTCCTGTTTATGTTTAGCAGCAGCAGCAGTTGTAATTAGCGAGGTATAATCCGCTTTATGGCTCGGCTCTGTAGGCGTAGTATGCATATTAGATACATTTAGTATTCTGATATACTGGACTGTATACTATTCGTGGGGAGTTTCCAACCCAACGAAGAGGGCAGAACTCCTTCTGTTTGTATTACATATTGTCTATTTTCCTCGCACGTGATATTCTGTAAAACCACTAACGTGTTTCGGGTGCAGGCTTAGGACTAGTAAGACGTCATAAAAACTACAAACACGTTTTAACCTTAAACTTGAAGGAAAACGTTTAAGGGGCGGGTTTCGGGTCCACAACCCTTTTTAAGAGAAATTTCGTATTCACCCGGCGCCGATTGTTACCCCTGGCGTGCGCGTAAGCCAAAGCCGGGGAGGGGTAAAAGCGGTCGCAGAGTTCCCTAGGTGTAGTGGTCAAAACCCACGCGATTAAAACGTCACCTTAACATTTTCATGTAATCAACTTGTAGTACAAGTAACGAGATCATCTGAACACAAGCACACTTATATACACCCCAACCAATACAAATGTGATGCAACAAATAAAACATGCTAGCGTTTACATTTACAGAGCCAAAACCTACTACCAAAATACCTACGTAAGTAGAGGGATCTGGAACTCCAAGATCCTCTGACAGAACTTCACGTAGGTCACCGCTGCTGCTAAACAGAGTACATAAGACAAACTGTCAAATGTCTCAGAAAGTATTCAGAACCATAATTGGATCTCACAGATATCTTAAACAGAACTGTGCTTTTCTAGTTCAGAAGACGGATTTGGAATTCACTAATACCTGAAACATAAACACCAGAAAGCACCGAGAGTCTTTACTCCTCGGGCTTCTTATCAGATGAGCCTGAAACAGTGAACAGAATAAGGGTGAGTCCTCGATGAGAACTCAGTAAGGGTATGGCATAGGCTAGGGTATCTCAAAATGCAGAATATTCAGAACATATAAACCTGCACAGAAAACACAAATACAGACAGACAAATATAATAGTTATAACGTTATTCTAGGTTAGACAGATTCGGCACAACCCTGAGGCTTTTTGTCACGACCACCCCGCCCGGTTGCGGAGGCGTAGCCGGCCGTGACTTTCGGAAGCGGAAGCTACGACGGAAAGCGCGGTAACGGTACTACCGTAACCCGCTGCGTGTAGTACTCCCATGACTCGGCCCACAACAACAGAATTGTCGTACGACGACCTGCAACCTACAGAACACATACATGGCAAGTATAAAAAACAACTTAACAATCAAACATACAGTTCATGGTGTACCAAACATTGATCATCGCAACAGAACTCAGCAACACTGAACCCACGGAAACACCGAACCCATTTCATAACATATCCAATATGGCAAGTCGGGGCTCCGCCCTCGACTAAGAAGACAGTACAGAAACAGAATATATCTCAGATTATACATCATATACCATAAAATCCATCTTAAATTATAACATACCTCACACCGAAGCCGTCTGGAAAAATCCATCCCGAGTCCCGGGATTCCCGTCCAGAGCCCCGGGAGTCGCCCGGGACCGCACGTCCCGCTATAGAAGATATACTCCGTAAAATGATGCAGGGCGTTCCCACAATTCCAAATATGGGAACGGTTTCCCAATCCGAGGTTCCGGGAGCGCTACCGAGCCCGCTGTACGTCCCGAGACAAGTCCCGGCCCCGGAAAAATATTTTAGGCGAAAATGTCCGGGGGACCCACAGGACCTCAAAACCCGAAGGATTCCCAGAATTAAAGCTCAGATAAGTCTCAGGAGCCTTTTAACCACCCAAAAAACGTGACCCACAGGTCAAAACCGGAGCCCGAGGTCACCCGGGTCACAACCCGCTCAGGGTGACCGTAACATTCTCCCCCCCTTAGAACTCTAGGTCCTCCAAGAGTAACCCAAACCATACAAGAATCGCTACAAACCAGAATATATATACTCTTTACCGAACATAAACGGACCACCGTTGCTGGTGCGGCGGGAGTGGTAGTTTAGACTACCATCCCGAGCCTCTCGGGCCATGCCCCATCCTCCGGTGCATCTTGTCGCACTCGAGTCAGCTTGCCGGTATTTCTACCAGACAACCCTGCATAGCATCGAATCTATACCTAACCTTCAACAGGCCATCTCGAAGGCATCGTATGTTATCGACATACTCGGGGGTAAAGCCAACCCGCCCACTCGCTCCGTAATCTCATAACGACCGATATCCTTTGGGCCCACTACGCTTGCGCTGCGCACTCTGATCCTCCTCCAAGTCCACGATCGGAACACATTCCAACCTCGCAGCTCCATGCTGCTCCTTACCACCTCCAACCCATCGTAACTCATGAAAGGTAACACCTCTCCGTAAACCGTAAGGCTACGGCTAGCACAACCAATGTGCATGCAATTCTTCAATGTACCCAACCCATCCCAATACCTATACCAATTTGGGAGGGGGTCCCTGTGGCTGTTGAAACCTCGGGGGTGGTGAGTGTGGTTGTTCAGACCCTGGGTTACGCTGAACCCAACTCCTGAACCTCGGAGGTGTGGGATCCCGGTCCCGACTCTCCGGTACCCAATCACGCTGTCTGCGTGTGGTAACCATTTCTTAAACCAAACCAACCAAAACTCAACTTAACCCATAACCATAAAGTCCAAAACAGTTAACTCTCTCCCTCTACCAAAAGCTAGCAACAGTATTCTAAGGCTCTGTACTGTAATGCAATGCATGATGCAGAAATTCTTTACAGAATCATAAACCCAAAATCCAAACCACAAACACAGAAGCAGATCATGTTCATAGCACTTAATCACATCATATTCAACCAATAAACATAAAGTACCCGGATTATGTCGGAAGCCCGCACTCGAGCTCCGCGCCTCCAAAATCCAAAACCTGCCCGGAGTACCCCTGAACCTTCCAGAATGCCTCAAAGAACCGCCCGCTGCTCCACACACATTCCGAAGTGGTTCAAATAAAGAGTTGATCAGGCTCTGTGCCGAACCGCCCCAGAATGGAACGTAGAACGGTGGCTTGCACTTCGAAGACATCTCCCACAGATACTTACCCATGAACTTGCATGACTTACTCCAAAGGTCCACTCCTGGACTTGTACACTTACCTCCAGAAACCCATACTGAAACTGATCATGCCTTGTCTCTCGGGTCACACCGACCCGACCTGCTCTGATACCAACTTGTCACGACCACCCCGCCCAGTTACGGAGGCGGAGTCGGCCGTGAAGTTCGGAAGCGGAAGCTACGGAGGAAAGCGCGGTAATGGTACTACCGTAACCCGCTGCGTGCAGTGGTCCCATGACCCGGCCCACAACAACAGAACGGTCGTACGACGACCTGCAACCTACAGAACACATACATGGCAAGTATACAAAACAACTTCACAATCAAACATGCAGTTCATGGTGTACCAAACATTGATCATCGCAATAGAACTCAGCAACACTGAACCCATAGAAACACCGAACCCATTTCATAACATATCCAATATGGCAAGTCGGGGCTCCGCCCTCGACTCAGAAGACAGTACAGAAACAGAATATATCTCAGATTATACATCATATACCATAAAATCCGTCTTAAATTATAACATACCTCACACCGAAGCCGTCTGGAAAAATCCATCCCGGGCCCCAGGATTCCCGTCCAGAGCCCCGGGAGTCGCCCGGGACCGCACGTCCCGCTCCAGAAAATATACTCCGTAAAATGATTCAGGGCGTTCCCACGATTCCAAATATGTGAACGGTTTCCCAATCCGAGGTTCCGGGAGCGCTACCGAGCCCATCAGACGTCCCCGAGACAAGTCCCGCCTTAAAAAATGTTCGGCAGCCTTACGTAAGGGATTTTAGAATATCAGAGGCATGGTATCAGCCTGGGGTCCGAATTCCCCGCTGCCGAACAGAACAGATCCAGATAGCAAAATACCGAAGGATACTTGTCAAGGAAGTAATCCTGAGCAGATTCCCAGATCAACGCACTTACCCAACCTATGCCATATGTTAAGTTTGGTACTACCGAGGCTGGAGGGGGTTGAGGGTCGCATCGCAATACATAAGTGGAGAGAGGAAAACCCCTTGGGGAAGGCGAAGGCTTAGCGCAAAGGCGAAGCCTCTCGGAACAGATGCGAGGACTCCCATTGTGGGTGTGGAGCCTCTCAGAACAGATGCGAGGTCTCCAATTGTGGGTGCGGAGCCTCTTAGAATAGATGCAATGTCTAGACGAAGGCGAAGTCCTTCCGGGCGGAACCTCCAAGTAAATGCGAAGACCCCAAGGTGAAGCTAGCCATGGGATCCCCCATCGCGAAGCGTCCACAGCAGAATTGTATGAAGTCTTAGATACACACGAAGCCTCAGATTTATGCGGAACTGTAGACTCATGCAGAACCTCAGATTCATGCGAAGCCTCTTAGCGGATTCATGCGAAGCCCTTCCCAGATTCATGTGAAGCTCTTCCCAGATTCATGCGAAGCTTCATTCCCATAACGACGATGACCCTCAGACACACACCCCTTAACCAAACTTAACCCCATTCTATCCTGATATGCAGTTTATACGCATCCCAGAAATGCAAAATCACGGATAAACTAAACCCTTACCTCAAACACTGAAGATTTCCACGCACAAGCCACGCGAAGTTCACGAAATCGCGACGGAGGAGAGTGCGTGCGAAACCGGTTACTGTGGATTTCAAATCTTTCTCTCTTCACAACTGACCAACAGAACAAGTAATAAGAAATCTAATCCGTAGGAAACGCATAATCCCTCACTGTGAATAACATAATCCATTACCTCAAAAATCGGACCAGTATTGGAGAAGATCACCTTGAGCTTCCACGAAAAAACGGATGAGAGAGAGTGAAAGAAGTCCTGAAATGAAGGTAACGTGTTGCTCTCCACACTTCTCTCTCCTTCAAAACCATTTAACCTGACTTCCTTTCCCTTATGGGAGAGGAACCCTCTCAAACTTTCCACATTTACAAACTGGTCCCCAAACCTTGCAAAGTCGTGATTTTATCCAACCGCAACTTGCACAACTTCCCAACGGAATCTCCAACAGAACTGAAACTCTGATACTAACTCCGGAACCTCATAACATACAAAAAAATATGTCCAACATATTAAATTTAAATTCCAATATTTACATAAATCTGAAAAAAGATCTGAAAATCACACGGAAACTGTCTCGGAAGTTGTCCGGCACACGGCGACTGTAACAATCTCGCCCCTTAGGACTCTTGGTCCTCCAAGAGAGTCCTCAATCTCTGATACTCCTCGGGATATCACTCAATCATACTCTTCTCGGTCTCCCAAGTTGCTTCCCGATCAGAATGATGTGACCACTGAACTTTGACCATGGGAATTACCTTGCTACAGAGTTTCCGAGTATCTCGAGCCAAAATGGCAACCGGTACCTCCTGATATGTCAAATCCAGTGCTACAGTCTGAATCGGATCCAATAGACATTTCTTAAGCATACTGACGATATTAAAAACATTATGAACCGCAGACATGTCAGGTGGCAATGCCAAACGATAAGCTACCTAGCCAATCAGCTCAAGAATCTCATACGGACCGATATACCTCGGGGCTAACTTGCCTCACTTACCAAATCTGACGATTCTCCTGATCGGGGCTACCTTTAGCCATACCTTATCACCTACCTCAAATTCCAGATCTCTCCGACGTTTGTTCACATATGAGGTAGTTCTATCATTGGCAGCCTTCAACCGTGCCTAAACCTTCTTAATCTTCTGTGTAGTTTCCTCAATGATCTCAGGACCTAACTCCACTCTGTCCGATTCATCTGCCCAACAATGTGGTGTCACACATCTCCGTCCATACAGAGTCTCATAAGGCGCCATCCCGATAGTACTCTGATAATTGTTGTTGTACGAAAACTCTGCCAACGGCAGGTGCTGATCCCAGTCACCTCGGAAATCTATCACACAGCTCCGCAATATATCCTCCAGAATCTGAATAACCCTTTCCGATTGTCCGTCAGTCTGAGGGTGATACATTGTGCTCAGATGAATGAGCATGCCTAATGCTTTATGAAAAGCATTCCAGAATCGTGCGGTGAAGCGCGGATCCCGATCAGATACTATGGAGTTTGGTACTCCATGTAACCGCACAATCTCCTTGATATACAGATGGGCAAGCCTGTCCAACGGATCTATCACTCGGACAGGCAGAAAGTGAGCACACTTAGCAAAACGGTCTACGATGACCCAGAAAGCGTCATGATGAGATCGTATCAAAGGAAGAGCTGTCAGAAAATCCATCGTAACGTTACCCCATTTCCTAACCGGACTGGGCAACGTCTGCAATGTTCCTGCTGGTTTCTGGTGCTCAACCTTCACTCTCTGACATGTAGCACACTTTGAGACATAAGTGGAAATGTCTCTCCGCATGCCAGGCCACTAGAACTGCGTCCTCAAATCCTTGTACATCTTCTCACCTCCAGGGTGTATGCTCAATCGACTCGAATGAGTGTCTTCCAAAATCTCTCCCTAGAGTTCCTGAACATCAAGCACATAAAGCCAATCTCTGAAGTATAGCAACCCTTGTCTGTACTCAAATGACTGACGCAAAGCTCCTTTGCTCTCGCCCGATATCTTCCTCAACTCTGAATCCTTTCCCTGTGCCTTTCGAACACTATCCAACCATCCAGATTGAATAGTCAGGGTACATACATGTGCGTCCTCCCAATGCCTCCAATTGTGCCATAAGCACATCAAGTCGTCATCCTTGGCTCTATGGTCTGCGTCTCCACCCCTGACCAAACCTGTGTACATCCTGCTCAGAGCATCTGCCACAGAGTTACCTTTACCTGCGGTGTACTCGATGCTACAATCATAATCCTTGATGTACTCGAGCCACCGACGCTGCCTCATGTTCAACTCCTTCTGAGTGAACAAATACTTCAGACTCTTGTGGTCAGTATAAATCTGAAATTTACTCTCGAGTAGATAATGTCTCCTCTATTTCAGAGCATAAATCACTTCAGCCAGTTCCAGATCGTGTGTCGGAAAATTTTGCTCATGCGGTCGAAGCTATCTCGACCCATAAGCAATCACATTGTTCCCCTGCATCAGAACACAGCTGAAACCGACTCGTGACGCATCCGTATAGACAACATACGGTGCACTCGGATCAGGTAAAATCAGAATTAGAGCATTCGTCAGCCTCTGCTTAAGCTCCTGAAAACTGCGCTCACACTCGTCAGACCACACAAAAGCTCGTCCCTTCTGAGTTAGCTGAGTAAGGGGTGAGGCTAGAATGGAGAAGCCCTGAACAAATCTCCGATAGTAACCAGCTAACCCCAGAAAACTTCTGATCTCTCGCACGTTCGTGGGTTGCTTCCAATCTCGTACGGCTCTGATCTTTTCAGGATCCACTGACAAACCATGCTCTCCGATAACATGACCCAGAAAAGCAACCTTACGAATCTAGAACTCACACTTGGAAAACTTGGCATACAGCTGATGTTCCCATAGTGTTTGCAACACTATCCTCAGATGGTCTTGATGCATATCCTCGTCCTTGGAGTAAACCAGGATGTCATCAATAAACACCACGACGAACGCATCTAGGTAAAGACGAAAGACTCTGTTCATCAGATCCATAAACATCGCAGGTGCGTTAGTCAGACCGAATGGCATAACCGTGTACTCATAATGTCCATACCGAGTCCGAAAAGCAGTCTTCGGAATGTCTTCCTCCTTAACCCATAACTGAAAGTATCCGGATCGCAGATCGATCTTCGAAAAGACTTTTGCTCCCTTTAACTGATCAAACAGATCGTCGATCCTGGGTAGCGGATACCTATTCTTCACCGTGATGGCATTTATCTTTCGATAATCAATGCATAACCTGAGGGTTCCATCCTTCTTTCTCACAAATAGAACCGGAGCACCCCAAGGAGAAGTGCTCGGTCTAATAAATCCTTTCGCAAGCATTTCATCCAATTGTTTCTTTAACTCATTCATTTCAACTATAGGCATGCGATAACGAGGAACATAAATAGGAGTAGAACCTGGTTAGAGCTGAATCTCAAACGTAACCTCTTGCTCCGGTGGTAGCCCTGGAAGATCTTTCAGAAAGACTTGCGGAAAGTACCGCACAATCAGAATCTTTTCCAGCTCCATTCGGGTATCAGCTGGGTTTAACTCAGAGTACTCTTCCTCGCTCACCACCGGGACCAGATCCAGAACCTGAACCTCCATACCGTGTTTCACAACCTCTACATCCGGTGTAACAGACAGAGGCGTTACCTCTCCAGATACCCTGATCTGCTGCTGGGCACAGTCAATCTGAACAAAGTTCTTGGATAGCCAATCCATCCAAAGAATCACATCATACTTCAGAACATCCAAAACTAACAGATCAGATAGAAACTTGTGTCCTTCCACTATCAGGACACAATCTCGAGCTATCTCATTCGAAAACAGATACTGACTCCCAACAATTTTAATCAGAAGTACATCAGAGAACTGACAGGCAGATAATCGCAGAGATTGAGCACATCTCTGTGCTACAATCGAAGTGGAAGCACCAGTGTCAAATAGTACAGTAACATATATATCGTTCAGAAGTAGTGTACCTTTCAGCGCTCCCTGCTGAGCTGATTCGCCCTGCTCAATCCGAAAGACTCTGCCAGCTCGAGGCTGCTATGGTGGTGGAAGTGGTTGTCGCGCTGGCTGTCGCGGACCTCTCTAAAAAGCCTTCCGCCCCTTACATGCACTAGGATGCTGTGGAGGCGGTGCACGAGGAAAACCGCCAGACTCCTGTCTTGGCATTAGAGGACAGTCACGGATCCAATGCTCTGTGGACCCACATCTCAGACATCGGCCAGACTCCCGATAACATGGTCGACCGGTGTGAAACATCCCACAACTGCGACAAGGTGGTCCAGATGGCGTTGCAACAACGCCCTTCCCTCTGTCGCTCGGTCCGGCCCTAGACGCCTGCCCTGAACCCTTGAATGGTCTCCGTGATCTCTGAAATCCAGAACCTGATGCACTCTCACGAGGCCAAAAAGGAGACTCCTCGTGCTCCAGAAGCTGAGCCTTCTGAACTGCCTCATGGTAAGTAGTGATACCCAGAGGTCGCAAAGCCCACCTGATATTAGGGCGCAGTCCCCACACAAATCACTTGGCCTTCGGCTCCTCAAAGTGATAATACTGAGGAACAAAACGGACCAACTGATCAAACTCCTGCACGGTCTTGTCGTCCTGCTGCAGACTGTTGAACTGTCTCTGACGGAGATCTCGGACTGCATCACCGATGTAGTACTCCAGAAACGCTCGGGAAAACTCTTCCCAACCCATACCTGGGTCCTGCTCATCCCTGCCCTCGAACTGTACTCTCCTGCCGCTCTGCACACTTCTCCACCAATGATCTGCCTGGCTAATCAAATTGTAAGTAGCTAGGGATACCATGGTTGTAGAAGGTAAATGTAGCATCCTGAGCATCTTCTCCATATTAGAAATCCAGGCCTCAGCGGCTTCCGGTCCTCTTTTGCCATCAAACTTTGTCAGATTCAGACGTAGGAACCGCTCAAGCAGTCTAACATCCCCGGATCGAGGCTCCTGCTCACTTTGTCCCCTATGAGACCTGCGAGAACCCTCTGACTCATCGTACTCATCACCTCTATGTCATCGGCGATGGTGCCGCCTCTCATCATCCCGATGCTGCTCGTACTCAGAGCGATCTGACCTGACCTCACGACCAACCTCAGATCGAATCCTCCTAGGTCGAGGGGGTCTCTCAGAATCCTTCTCCTATGACGGAGTATCTGTATGAACCGTAGCGCGAGTGACAGTATTCTCCTCGCTCTGAACCTGCTAAACCCCTGGAGCAACCTGAGCCAAAACTGGCAGTAATGCTGTAACCACATCTCTGATCTGCTTTAGAGTCTGTGCGAGACCAGCAAGTAGTTGCTGCTGAAGATGCAACTGTTGTTCCAGATTCTACTCTTCTGGCACATTTCTCGGAGAGTCGGGATCCCTGCCCCGCTCACCCTGATCTCTATCTCGCTGACGGCGAGTATTAACCATATTTCCTGAAATTTACAATACCAGAAGCACATACGGAACGGTAAGTGTCTAACAGAAGCTAGCAGCGGTGTTCTTATAGGCTATGCAATGCATGATGCAACCACACCAATCTCTCAGATTCATACAGACAGACAAAACAGAAACTCTAACTCTGAACATCAGCCTCTCCTGAGGTCCCTATTTAATCCTGTATAGTATGTCTCGAAGAACCAACCCCAGCTCTGACACCTCCTCCAACAATGTTCAAGTAAGAGGGTGGCCAGATCTTTTACCAAACATCCCTGAAATCAAATGACAGTACAGTGGCGCGTCCTATCAAGTCCGTACACAGAACAGAAGTCCACTTCTGGACGACACCAAACTCAGAACACAGTCTTACCCGATTCTCATACTTAACTAGACCTGCTTTGATACCAACTTTATCATACCCCCGTTACCCGGCGCGAAGCCGCGAAGTCGTGGAGCCGGGAGGGGTAACAGCGGTCGCACAGAGTTCCCTTAAAGTAGTGGTCCAAACCCACCCGATTAAAACTTCACCTTAACGTTTTCAAGTAACAACTTGTAGTGCAAGTAACGAGAATCATCTGAACACAAGCATACTTATATACACCCCAACCAATACAAATGTGATGCAACAAACTAAACATGCTAGCGTTTACATTTACAGAGCCAAAACCTACTATCCAAAATACCTACGTGAGTAGAGGGATCTGGAACGCCAAGATCCTCAGACAGAACTTCATGTAGGTCACCACTGCTGCTAAACAGAGTACAGAAGACAAACTGTCAGACGTCTCAGAAAGTATTCAGAACTAAAATCGGATCTCACAGATATCTCAAACACAACTGTGCTTTTCTAATTCAGAAGACAGATTCGGAATTCACTAATACCTGAAACACAAACACCAGAAAGCACCGAGAGTCATTACTCCTCGGGCTTCTTATCAGATGAGCCTGAAACAGTGAAAAGAATAAGGGTGAGTCCTCGACGAGACCTCAGTAAGGGTATGGCATAGGCTAGGGTATCTCAGAATGCAGAATATTCAGAACAGATAAACCTGCACAGGAAACACATAACAGCCAAATACAACAGCTATAACGTTATTCTAGGTTAGACAGATTCGTCAGACCCCTGAGGCTTTAAGTCTTACAGAAGGGGGTTTCAGAATATCAGAGGCATGGTACTTGTTACAGTCACCCCGAGCGGGTGGTGACTTTGGTGTTCCGGGGCTCCGTTTCAGGCATGTGGGCCATGTCTTTGGTTGGTCAGACAACTCCCGGATCTTTTTTGGGTATTATTCTCAGGAATGCTTTCATATTTGAGGTCACACGGGTTCCCCGGACATTTCCGCGGAAAATATTTTTCCGTTCCACGGGACTTGTTTCTCGGTGATCAGCAAGCTCGGTAGCTTTACCGAGACCTCGGAAAAGGGAACTGTCAGTATATTTGGGATCGTACGAACATTCCGCATCTTTTTACGGAGTATAAGTTTCAGGGTTGAGATGTTCGTTCTCGGGCGATGCCTGGGGCTCGGGATGGAAGTTTTGTGACGGCTTTGGGGTGAGATGTGCTATGGCTTGGGATGAGTAATGTGGTGATAACCGAGCAAGCACACATGATGGGATTGTTGGCTCGGGCAAGCAAGCACACACGTCGGGAGTTACTCGGGTAAAGTTGGCGCGAGATTGCACCCCAACACTTAACATTTTCGGATTTTGCCTTGGTGTGTGAGTCACCTAAGTGACTAAGGTGTGTGCTAGGTGACTAAGGTGGTGACTAAGGTGTGTGTGTCATTATAAAGGAAGTATATAAGGTGAAAGTAAGAAGAAAATACATTTTTGGCTACATTTCTTCTCCATTAAACTACCGTGAACACTTCTTCTTCTACCTCTCAAAGTGTTCTTCATCTTGCAAGGATTGATCTTGGTGTTGAACTTGGATTTGTGGTAAGCTTCTTCTATTCATGGTTTAGTAAGTTTGAAGCATGGTTTTTGGGTGGAAACTAGGTTTAGAACCGATGTCATGTTAAGCCTTTGCTTTCATCTTCTTGCTTCAATCTTTTAGTATGTTGTTCTTGGCATGGAGTAGTGCATGAATCAAGGTTTGATTTATGGAAGAACACCATGGATGGGAAAACCCTAATTGGCCGAATTTGATGTTGAATTCTAAACCTATTGATTGGTTGTGTTCTTGAATCATGCTTGAGATATGTTGTTCCTAGCATGATTCTAAGTTGATGTGTGGATTCAATTTGAAGGTAAACATGTTGGGTAAAAAGTACCCAATTTTCTGAAATTGTTCATTAGGGTTTGAGTTTGATTTTGGGCGATTAGGGTGAGATGTGTTGGTAAGCATGCTTGAAATGTGTAATTGATGAATTAAGCATGTGTTTGGAACCTTAATTGGTTTGGATTAAAGTTTGGTATAAAAAGAGAGGTGGAGGCCGAAATTGAAAGAAGGTTTTGGTTATGCTTGTTTTGTGTTTTGGGAATGTTTTGGTAATGAATTGGTATCGGGAATGGAAGTAGGTAACTAACGATATTCGGAACGTCATTTTCGGGAATTGTGGACAATACCGACCTACTTGCTTGTTGGCGGGGTAAATGTTGGGAAAGTGTTATTTGAATGTTTGGTTGTGTTTATAGGTGTTTAGATAACAATGTTCTAGCTCGGGTTGTGAAACCGAGCTTTCTGTGGAATACTGCGGGATTGTGCGGGATTAGTTTCCGTGGGTCTATTTTGGTGATTTATGACTTGTGTGTGGTTGTTCAGCTTGAATTAGTAGTGGTGGAGTAGTGCGGGACTTCAGAAGTCACACTACAGCGTTTCGGGTCGGACGTCGGGAATTTCTCGGGATTTTGCTACGGAGCAGTTTTAGTGAGGTAAGGGTTCAACTTCTCTCGTTATACATTCTGGGAGGGATATCATGTATATCGGGGTTAGTTGAGGCGGGTTCCAGGTTGAGGACGGTGGTCTGGTGATCCCGGGACCAGTCACATGGTAAGTTACAGTTTGTTCTGCTTCAAGGCCCGGGATGGTCTTGGAGACCTCGGGTTCCTTATCTATTCTGTATATCTGCACTAGGTGCTGATATTCTGTATATACCCTGCGGTATATATTCTGTTCTGCGCCAAGGCCCGGGATGGTCTTGGAGACCACGGGTTCTTTTCGGATTGTTGTATCGGCACTGGGTGCTGATATTCTGTGTATACCTAATGGTATATTCTGTGACCCTACGACAGTTATGGGGATCGCGACCCCGGCTGGTACCATGCTTCTGTTTCTGACCTCTTGGAGAGGGTTGTCATTTTGTTGATTTTTATTTTAAGGGTCATTCTAGCGGTCTGCACCGCATCCTTCGGGATTCTGTCTAACCCCGTCTTACGGGAACGTCCTTCGGGACTCTGACTAACTCTGATCAATACTTATAACTATTTATATATATATATATATATATATGCTTGTGTTTTCTTTGTTTTGCAGGTACGGAACACTAGCACTTTTTGCAAACTGTATCTTACCTCAGCCCTTACTGGGTCCTCCCGAGGACTCACCCCTTCTGTTTACCACATTTCAGGGTTACCTGATAAGCAGCCAGCAGACTAAAGTTTCGTGTTGCTTTCTATTCTATAATCAGGTATCTGCGGTTCCGAAACGGAACTTCTGTTAAGTTTTTAGGGGTAGTCTCGGTAGAGGTTTCAGTCTACTTTTTGATTTCTGGATTATGGGTTTTCTCACAGTTAACTTACTTCTCTCTTCTATTGGTGTGTTAGCAGCAGTAGCAGTGTCACGACCACCCCGCCCGGTTGCGGAGGCGGAGCCGGCCGCGACGTTCGAAAGCGGAAGCTACGGCTGAAAGTGCGGAATCGGTATGCAGTGGTCCCATGACCCGTCCCGCAAAAACAGAATGGTCGTACGACGACCCGCAACCTACAGAACACATATATAGCAAGTATACAAAGCAACTTAACAAACAAACATGCAGTTCATGGAATACCTTTCATTACTCATGATAACCAAATCGCAAAAACCATTTCATACATATAACCAATTCAAGCAAGTCGGGCCCCGCCTCGACTCGAAGAGGCATCTGAGAACTAACACATACTCCGGAATATATGTCATATATAACAACATGATCTTATTATGCATGCATGCAACTACAGCTACAGAGCCCTCAATGCAATCCTTAGAATACCTAGGTGCAGAATGGAAATCCGAAACCCCTCGCTCGGGAGATTCCCGCACGAGGTACTGCCGCCGCTGAAACCAAAACCAAAAGCACCGCGGATCTCTAGTCCGCCGGTTGCTTTTCAGAACAACCTGAAAGGTGGTAAACATATAAGGGGTGAGTCCTCGGGGGGACCCAGTAAGGGCTGAGGTAAAACGTAGTTTGCCCAAGTGGCAACAAGCTGAACCTGCAAAACAGAATAACACAAGCATATGCACATATATATATCTATATATATAAATAAACATAAAGTATAAGGTGAGCCGGAATCCAATCATATGCGGTCTAACCGCCAGAATGATGACCTAAGCAGCGGCCCTCTCACAGAGGTCGGAATATCTGAGCAGATCGTAATGCAGAGCAGAAAGCACGGTGCAGGCCGGGGTCGCGATCCCCAAACTGTCGTAGGGTCACGAAGTATATCGGCACCCCAAGTGCGGATATACGCAGAATGTCGGCACCCCAAGTGCGGACACGAGGCAATGTCGGCACTCCGGTGCGGATACGCAGAATGCATCCAAGGAGCACCCGTGGCCTCTCTCGACCATCCGGGTCTCGTCACGTAATGCAGCATATAATAATAATGCATGATATAAATGTAAGTATCATCACCGATAACATATACGAACGGAATAGGAACCCGGGCCTCCAAGGTCGCCGGGCCTCGAGACAGACAAACATACCATTTACCATTGACAGGTATCGGGATCACCGAACCACCGCCTCACCCGGAACCCGCCTCAACTAAACCCGATACACATCATATAACTCCCAGAATGTATAACGAGAGAAGTTGAGCCCTTACCTCGAAACACCGCCGCAAAGACAAAACCCGGGAAATCCGGCTCCGGCCCGAAAAGTCGCAACTTGCCTTTTATGGTCCCGCACTAATCCACCACCGCAGAAACAAGCCGAGCAACCACAATTGAGTCAGAACTCACCAAAACAAACCCCCAGAAACCAAACCCGCACAATCCCGCACTTTCCCGCAAAAATCCACATAATGCTCGGTTTTACGAACCGAGCTAGAACATTGTTACTTATACATCCATAAACACAACCAAACCATCAAATCATACCTTCTTCCCAAATCGCTCACACAAGTCCGAATCGAAATTCTCGTTCAGCTGTCCCGGTACAAATTTCGGCAGAGTTTCAGCTGCGTTTCCAACTACCCCCTGTTCACAAATGATCCACAGATACAGAATATATGTTCAGAATTCACAGAATCAGCCAATATCATTGGCGCCAAAACCGAGGCTCGGGCCGGAAAAAACGGCTTTCACACCGAGCCTTTTCTGACAAAACCAATTACACCAATAGAATCAGAACTCCGCTCTGATCACAAATATATCCTTACCTTTCGCTGAATCCACTGTTGGATTTTACACCAAATTGTTCAGACGCACTTGGCACCACTTCAAAGCGCGTTTCTTCCTACGCTCTTGTTATCAAACATGCACAAGAGGGTGCCGAACGCGTTTAGAAACAAAGAAATCAAACAAACCTTGTGATTCCATAATCACTTCAAAAGTTCAAGACTCACGGTTTACAAACCGGGCTGAATCTTCACAAACCGACCTCAGATTATTCACTTACACAACACAAGGATCGTTTTGACATACTTACCTCGAAGCTTCTTCAAGTTTCCTTCAAGTTTAGTTTTGGAGCTCATGGCGTTTCCATGGCTGATATTTTCGGCAGAGAGAGGAGAAGGAAGAAGAAGAAAAGTATTTTATGCCTTTTGGCAATTTTCCCTTTTATACTTATTTTATTTTCTTTCTTTTTCCCAATTTCTTCCATTTTTAACAAGGAAGGGACAAGTGTCCCTTCCCTCACTCTCTCCAGCCGACTTCCTTCTTTGTCTTTTCCCATTATGGCTGGTTTGTGGGCCAATTAAAATTTGGCCCCCAAACTTTCCAAAAGTTGCAATTTAGCCCAACCCGAAAATTGCTACTTTCAAACCGCTTCTCCAATCGGAATGAAAACTGAACACAACCCTCGGAATCCCATATCATACACAAATCATCTTTCACATATTCAATTACCAATCCAGAGTGTGTCCTACCGGGCCCGTAGAACCCGAGCAAATCCCGACGTGCTAACCCAGACCAAAACCCGCCATGCCAAAAATCCACAAATAATACCATAAAATCCGTCTTAAAATATAACGTACTTTACACTGAAGCTGTCGACAAATTTTCATCCCGAGCCCCGGGATTCCCGTCTCGAGCCCCGGGAGTCGCCGGGGATCGAACGTCCCCACCCAAAAATTATACTCCGTAAAAAGATCCGGGACGTTCCCACGATTCCAAATATGCAAACGGTTTCTCATTCCAAGGTCCCGGGAGCGCTACCGAGCCCGCTGTACGTCCCGAGACAACCCCCCGGCCCCGAAAAATATTTTCGGCGGAAATGTCCGGGGGACCCACACGACCTCAAATCCCGAAGGATTTCCAGAAATAAAGCTCAGATAAGTCCCGGGAGTCATTTAACCGCCCAAAAACATGACCCGCAGGCCAAAACCGGAGCCCCGGGTCACCCGGGTCACAACCCGCTCGGGGTGACCGTAACATTCTCCCCCCCTTAGAACTCTTGGTCCTCCAAGAGTAACCTGCTAGACTGTAGTTGCAGAAATCCTGACACTCGTCTCGCACAACTCTTACCTTTCTTTCCCTATCATACTCGGACCACCGTGCTGGTGCGGCGAGAGTGGTAGTTTAGACTACCATCCTGAGCCTTTCAGCGGCGTCTCATCCCTCAGGGTGCATCTCTTTGCGCCCCGAGTCAGTTGCCGGTATTTCTACCTGACAACCCCAGACAGTACCGAAACTATACCTAACTGACCTTTTACAGGTCATCCTGGAAGACGTCACATGTAACAGACAAAGTCGGGGGGGGTAAAACCAACCTATCAGCCCGCTCTAGAATCTCATGAGAACCGATATACCTTGGGATAACTCACCCCGCCTACTAAATCTGACCGTCCCTCAGACCAATGCTACCGCCAGTCAAACTCTGTCACCAACATCAAATCCCAAGTCCTTGCGACGTTTACCCACGTACGAGGTGGTGCGGTCAAACGCGGTCGCCATCCGTGCCTGAATCATCCTGATTTGAGCTGTGTTTTCCTCACAATCTGAATCATCCGCTCCGATTTCCCATCGGGTTGAGAATGATAAACTGTACCCCGATGGAATAGCGTGCCCCAAGCCTTATGAGAAGTACTCCAGAATCGTACCGTACAACGCAGATCACAATCAGACACCATGGAATCCGGTACTCCATGTAACTGCCCAATCTCTCTGATGGACACACACACAGCCCAATCTTCTCTAGAGGGTCTGTCACCCGCACCGGCAAAAACGAGCTCACTTAGACACATAGGTGGTGATGTGTCCCTGCATATCTGGCCACCAAAAGCAAGCACGCAAATCCTGGACCAACCCTCTCCCTACCGGGGTGTATACCTAACCAGCTCAAATTGCCTCCTCCAGAGCCTCATCCCCTAGTGCTTGATCCTCTGGTACATACAACCAATTCCCAAAGTATAACGATTCCCGCCTGTATTGAGATGTCGGTAGTAGTGCTCCTTTGTCATCTCCAGACAACTTCATCAAAACCGGATCCTTCTCTTGTGCCTCACGCACCCTACCCAGCCTCTTCGAAAGAGTGATCAAAGTGTTGACCTGAGTGTGCTCCCAAAACTCCCACTTGTGCCAAAGGCACTTCTACCATCCTCCTGGGTCTGATCCTCAGTGCTACATTATATTCAGTTCCTTATCCCGCATACTGAGGTTGGCTGTCTTCAATCCTGTACTACCTTATTTCTCTCGGATTCCGCTGATAATCCATGTTCACCGATGATGTGTCCTAGAAAAGCAGCCTCTCGAATCCAGAAATCACACTTCGGAGCCTTAGTGTAAAACCAACGTTCCCAAAACGCTTGCAGAATAACCCTTAGATGCTCATGGTGCGAGCCTTCATTCCGAAAGTAAATCAGAATATCCTCTTTCTTTATCCAAAACTAAAAGTATCCTAATTGCAGATCAATCCTGGAAAGGATCCTCGTACCTCCCAACTGCTCAAAAAGGTTAACAGTCGTGAGTAGTGGGTACTTATTCCTAATAGTGTTGGCATTCATCCGCCCGTAGTCAATACACAATCGGAGTAACCCACCTTTTCCCTTGACAACCAGAACCAGAGTACCTCACGGCGAAGTGCTCGGCGAATGAAATCCTTCTTATGTAGTTTCTTCAACTGTTTCTTCCAGCTCAACCATCTACACTATCGGTCTCCGATAAGGAGGAATAGAAATTAGAGTGAAATCCAACTGCGGATGTATTTTAAACACAACTTCCTACCCTGTTGGCATCCCAGGTAGATTCTCTGGAAACACCTGCGGAAATTACCGAACAGCTGGAATTCTATCCAGCTCCAACCGAGTATCTGTCATGGGCAGATCGTAGTACTTCTCCAAATCCACTGTCGGAACCTGATCCAAAACCTGTAGTGCCATGCTGCTCTTACCATTTCCATCCCTTCAGAATTCAAGAGAGGTAACACCTCTTCCAGAAACCGTAATACTACGGTTAGCACAGTCAATGTGCACGGAATTCTTGAACAGACCAACCATCCCAACAATAACGTCATACATCGGTGTGTCCAAACCAATAGATCTGATAGAACCCTGTGTCTGCCCATAAATAGTACGCAGTCCTGTGCCGTCTCACAAGGAAAACAAAACCGGCTCTCAGCCGTTTGTACCAGAACCATTTGGCAGCTCACTGCTAGCCAAATGCAGAAATTCGGCACACTTCTGTGCCGAAACCGAAACAGACTCTCCAGTACCAAGTATATCCCGAACAGAAATGTGTCACTCAAAAACAGAATACCTTGCAATGCGCCATGCTGCAAAATGCCTCCCTGCTCAATCTGGAGAACACGTCCAGCTCTGGGTCCAGCTCTGGGTTACTGTGGCGGAGGGGGTGGCTGATACGAAGGTCACCGCGGTGGTCTCAGAACGCCTCCCCCATGAACCACACCTTTGGGGTGTGTTGGGCTGGAACCAAGACTGCGGATATAAAACACTGCTGGATCCCTATCTCAGCATCAGAAAGAAATCCCGAATCCAGTGGTTATCTGTCCCACATTGCAAGCACTGCCCCGACTGCCTGAAGCATGGCCGGCCGGGGTGCTGCCTGCCACAACTCGAACAAAACTGAACTATCACAGTCATCCAGCTGCCCCTGCCACTCTGCCCAGTCCTGCCTGCCTTACCCAAAAACCTCGACGATCCCTGCTGTGCAGAACCTCTTCCTCGATCTTGGGATCGGTGGGGGACGTACCGACTCTCAATCTCCTCCTGCTCCATATTGTGGTACTGTGGTTTGTAACAAACCAGTCGGTCAAACTCTCGCTCATACTCTCTGACAGTCATGGTCCCCTGCTCCATATCACCAAACTGCACCTGTCGGAGGTCCCTGGCTACATCCCCGGTGCACTGCCGGTGGAAATTGTAGCCTCGCCAGGAGTTTGTCAATTCCTGCAAACCAAGTCTCTACTGCCTCCGGCCCTCCTCGGCCATTAAACCTCGGGGGGGTCAAATGCTGAAACCTCTCCAGAAGTCTGACCTTGTCAGACTGGTACTTCTGACCTTCCCGTCATTGGTGGAACCGACGAGAGGTCTCTGTATCCATGTGATCGTCCTCCTCGGAGTCATTCTCCGGCTGGTCCTGGACACTAAGGTGGCTGCTGCCCACCTCCTGGTCAGAAGGCCGTTGCTGTGGCCTAAGTCTCACTATCACCTCCTGATCCGAATGCCTTTACCGAGGCATAAACAGATTTTCCCTTGCCTACTGCCGTCCCTGAACCTGCTGTGCTGGCAGTAAAGTACCCAGCACAGCTGTACCTGGCCCAACACAAATACCAAACAGAAAGGGTCCCTGTGACTGCTAGAACCCCGGGGGTGGTGATTGTGGTTGTTCAGACCCTGGGTTACGCTGAACCCGTATCCCATTCTTCGGAGGTGTGGGATCCCAGTCCCGCCCCTCCGATGCCAAATCACGCTATTCGCGTGTAGTAAACATTTCCTTAAACAAAGTCCAACCAAAAACCAACTTATCCCATATCCAAAAGTCCAAATTAAATAACTCTTCCCTATCTATCCAAAAGCCAGCAGCAGCATTCTAAGGCTCTGTAGTGTAATGCAATGCATGATGCAGAAATTCATTTTAGAATCACACAACCAAATATCAAATCCTCAAACACAGAATCAGTTCATGTTCATATCACAGAATCACACCATATACCAAACAACGAATTAAAGTACCCGGATCATATCAGAAGTCCAACATCCAAACCTTCCAGAATGCTTCAAAGAACCGCCCACGCTCCACACCCATTCCAAAGTGGTTCAAATAAGGAGGTGGCCAGTCTCCGTCTGAGAATCGCCCCGAATGAAACGTAGAACTGTTGGAATTCTTGCGCACCAAGATGACCTGGGCTAGCTAAAGGTAGCTAAGCACAGCTCAACTCTCAACTGAGTGTTTGAGCTAGAGAGATGTGTATCTGCTCTTAGTGAGCTGATATGAGCTCAAGGAGCTCAATGGATGATTTAATATGTCTTGGACTAGCTCTATGTGAGCTCGGTACAAATGTGTCTAGGCACCTTTTGGCGAAGAGACGTGTCTCTTGGCGGAAAGGTGCGTAAATTGGTGAAAAGGTGTCGGAGAGGGCCAAGCACACCTTCGGCTTAGGCCGAAGGGTGCGTAGCACCCTTGGGTGCCGAAAGGGCACCCTAAGGGGGGCCTCACACCCATTCGGCCATAGGCAAGGGGTGTGAGTGCCCCTTCGCCCTAGTTGCCTCTTGGCTAGGGGGTGCTCCCCTGGACGTGCACCATTCGGCCATAGGGACATGTTTCATGTCCCTTGGGCCGAATGGGCAAGGGGCATGGGTCACCTCCCTTGCCTCTTCACCATATTTTGGATAATTAATTAATTAGTTAATTAATTTCCTATTAGACACAATTATTTATTTATTCCTTTTCTAATTAATTAGTTAATTGAAAAGGCAAAAGGCATGAGACATGTCTCATGGACCAAGGGGCATTGGTTGCAGCCCTTGGTCCTAGGGACATGTTATTTCGCAAATGAGGAGGCATTGTGCCCTCTCATTGGCAGCCCATCCTCCTCTATAAATAGAGGGAGGATGCGCCATTTCTCATCATCCCACAACCAGCATTGGTTCTCTCTTCTCTCCTCATACTTCCTCTTCCAAGCTAGAAGGCATTCTAGGAGCATTGTGAGTGGAACTCACTTTGGAGACAAATCCTCTCCAATCCGCCCTTAAGGTGTTCCCCGAGCCGAGTCTTCTACATCAACAAGGAGCAAGAATCTCTAAGATTCTTAAGCTGCGTCCGAGAAGAAAGGTACACATCCTTAATCCTTACTTGTATTATAGAATGCGAACATGAGAAGCATGTTAAAGACGATCCTAAAATCAACATATGGTATCAGAGCTTTCGGTTTCTCTTTGTAATACATGCTTACTTGTTCGACATGTTTATATGAAGAATGGTATCGAGCAAGGTTTCTCTTTGTAATACATGCTTACTTGTTCGACATGTTTATATGAAGTATGATACTGAGCAAGGTTTCTCTTTGCCCCGAGCCCCATCGGGGACCACGTTGCGTCCCCGAACCCCTAAACCAGGGCGCTTCGCCCCTGGACCCCGACTCGCTGACCGGGCAGCGAGACCCCCGGTTAGGTTATTCGAAGGGGTCATGTTCGTTTAAATGGAAAAGGGAAGCATGAATGTTGTATGATAAAATGGTTGTATAACATGTTGACTTGCCTATTTGTTCCATGAATGATTAAATGAACCTAAAGAAAATGTGTGCCAAAGTTCTATATCACATTATACCTTGAGGTAATTGCCGGAATGTGCTCTGTCTAGGAGGTGGGTTTTAAGTGGGACCGTCTGTGACCCCTCCATCTTTCCTGAGAGCGCTCCTCTCGTGGTTCCTAAGGTCCATGTGTGACGTAGACTTGGCATGCATGTGACATTTATTCTTTACCTAATTTAAGAATTTCAGCCCCTTGATAGTCTTAATACTGGTTTTGTACCACTATCATGGACTTGAGGGAATTGAAGCTTAAATTAAGTGAGGGAACATACGTCTATTGAAACAAGAGATTCTACCTTAAGATAGTTCAAGTACTTGTACGGTGAACTTGAAGGACTTGAAACTTGATTCAATTGATGAGACACTTCATTAAACTAAGGTCTCTAGGGACTCTGTCAAGCTGATATAATGTTGTCTAAGGAAGTGGTACTTAAGTGAGACCGTTTGTGACTCCACCAACGACCTGGGCATTGTATTAAGGAGACTTATGGGTGATGAGACTAAGGTTTAAGTGAAGTGCTATGGTTGTTACGATAACGCATGAGTGCGTGATTCAGCCTTCTTGGAAGGTCAAGTGAGGTTATAAACTGATGTATGTTTGGTTGCCCTTGATTGATTGAATGTATAGGCTTGTTAAGGGTATGTTCGTAAAATGGCAAAGTTATGCTTAGGCGTTTCTGATCGGATGCTATATGCATACCTTTTGCTACGTCTGGGTATAAACTAAGTTATTTCATGAACATATTGCTTGAATAAGTCTAATTGTGTGAATTGGAATCTAAAACATGTGAATTGCATATTTGTAGATGGCTACTAAGAACATAGTAGCAGATTTGAACCGTGACCTCAAATTGGATGGTGAAAACTATCTAATTTGGCAACAGAAGGTCAAGTTCATCTTAACTGAGCAAGAGACACTTGAGGTGCTCGATGCTGAGGTCAACCCCCCGCAGGAAGGGGGAAGTAGGGTGGCTTATGAAGCCTACCTTAAAAAGAACTCTATGTGTAGAGTCACACTCTTGTCCACAATGGTGGATGAGATCATGGTGGAGTTCTCCATGCTACCCTCGGCCAAAGGCATCTGGGATGCTGTGAAGGCCAAGTATGGAGATGTTTCCGTGGAGAAACAACGCTCAATGATACTAAGGTTTGAGAACTATGGTCAACGGGCAGATCACACCATGAGTGCCCACCTTCGTGAGATGTCACGAATGATTCATCAGCTTAAACAAGCTGGGCACGACCTCACCGACGAGCAGCAGTGCAAGCAATAATAAGGTCCTTACTGATGAGGAGTGGCGGTTGATGAAGGTCAACTTACGCCACAACCCTCAGATTAAGACCTTTGATGACATCGCCCGTCACCTTTTACTTGAGGCTGAAGTAATGGCTCTCAAGGACCACTCCAAGGCATATGTTGCCAATACCTCCGATAACAACGGGGGTAAAAAGAAGAAGTGGTTCAAGGGTGGGACAAAGGGCGGCTTCAAAGGCAAGGGTAAGGGAAAGGGAAAAGGAAACGGGCCCGGAAAGAAGAAAAGGGACGTTTCGAAGCTCAAGTGCTTCAACTGTGGCAAGAAAGGACACTTTGCAAAAGATTGCAAAAGTGCACCTAAGGTACATTTTGAACCTTCTACTTCAATAGCACATGTGACGTCATGTACTATGCTAAGCGAAAGCAATTCTTTGTGGATTGTAGACTCAGGAGCAACAGACCACATAGCTCGGGACAAGTCTGGTTTGTGGCGTACCGCAAGCTCCCAAGAGGTGTGAAGCACGTCTCGGTGGGGAATGATGCAAAATTAGAAGTAGTTGGTATAGGAACCTGTAAGGTTCCCTTGTGTAATAGATATTTGTATCTTGTGGACACATTATATGTACCTAATATTTGTAGAAATTTAATTTCTATTTCTGCCATGTTGAAGTACAATTATTGCTTTCAATTCTTTAATGATAGTGTAACTATATTAAAGGACAATCAAGTTCTCACAAAATGCTTAGTTAATAATGGACTGTATGAGTTAAGGCCCGATGGCCATTCTGTTGCAACTCCTAGTTGCCACGTGACTAAAGTCATAGATCAAAATCTGTGGCATGAACGGTTGGGACATATAGGACAAGATAGGATGAATAAGTTAGCCAAAAGTGGCTTGCTTGAATCCTTGACCAAGGTTGTCCTGCCAACTTGTCAACCTTGCTTAGAAGGCAAGGCAACGAGAAAGCCCTTTGGGAGGGCAACTAGGAGAACCGAGGCACTAAGTTTAGTCCATTCTGATCTTTGTGGACCTATGAGAATTGAATCCAGAAATGGGTTCAAGTACTTCATCACTTTTACTGATGACTGTACACGATTCACCCACGTCTTCTTACTCAAAGCCAAGGCAGAGGCCTTAGCATATTTTCAGAAATATGTACACTTGGTTGAGAACCAAGTAGATAAGAAAGTGAAGTCCTTAAGGACTGACAGAGGTGGTGAGTACGGTTCACTTGCATTCAAGACCTTTTGTGAGTCAAAAGGTATTGCTAGAGAGTTCACCCTTTCTTGGACACCCCAGCAAAATGGTGTGTCCGAAAGAAAGAACCGAACTTTGATGGACATGGTACGTTCCATGATGGCTAAAGCCAACCGGATGTGACCTATTGGAGTGATGCGCAGCTAGGTGCGGTTCACATTCTCAATAGGGTACCTACCACTGACATCGACTCCTCTCCATATGAGTTATGGATGAAGAGGACCCCGAACTTAAGCGACTGACGGCCTTGGGGTTGCTTAGCCTACGTACATAAGCCCGACCCTCCGTTGGGAAAATTGGGACCAAGAGGAAAGAAGTGTGCTTTTCTCGGATATTGTACGGAATCCAAGGGCTATGTGTTCTTGGATCTCGGTTTAAAGAAGGGTTTGGTGTTTGATGCAAGAAACGCCAAGTTTGTGGAAACGGAGTTTCCAAAAGTTGGCGAAAGTGATGATTTAGCCTCAATAGGCCCGATCCTAGAAGAAGGTCAACCGGGCACTTCACAAGTGCCGGTTACAAGGACTGTACCTACTCCAGAGGAGTACCTCAACCGGAACAAGCCGAGGCTTTCCAGAATGAGCCCATAAACATGGACTCGAATGAACAGGATCCTGGCGAGGGATCTGTTCAAGAGGGAGTTGAGGTACTTCAAGAGCCAACACCTCCACCCCAGTTGAGAAGATCAACTCGGGAGTCCAAAGCACCTAAAGGTGGGGACTATCGGAAGGTGAGACATACTTGGTCTCGTGCGAGATCGATGAGCCAAGTAATGTCAAAGAAGCTCTTGAAGGGGCACAGAAAGAAGAGTGGCTAAAGGCAATGAATGATGAGTTGCATTCAATGCATGAATATGAGGTATGGGAATTGTCCGATCTTCCTCGTGGCCGAAAAGCGATCGGCAATAAGTGGGTTCTTAAAATAAAGAAGAACTCGATGGGAGTATCGAAAGGTACAAGGCCCGGTTAGTGGCCAAAGGCTTTACAGAAGGAAGGTGTTGATTTCAAAGACACTTTCTCTCCTGTGGTTAAGTTTAATTCCATCAGATTGCTACTTGCGATAGTGGCAAACTTGGACCTTGAGTTGCATCAGATGGATGTAACCACAGCCTTCCTCAACGGTGAGTTGAGTGAAGAGATCTACATGAAACAACCCGAAGGGTTTGTACAAGTAGGTCAAGAAGACAAGGTATGTAGACTAAAGAAGTCTATATATGGTCTCAAACAAGCTTCTAGCAAGTGGTACTTGAAGTTTCATCATGCAGTCACAAGCTATGGTTTTGTGATGATGCATGAAGACCATTGTGTGTACTTGTTCTTCAAAGAGTCCAGTTTTGCCATTATGACATTATATGTCGATGACATTTTAATTGCAAGTAGTAGCTTGGAGTTGTTGCTCGCCATCAAAGGATGGTTGTCCTCCACCTTCAAAATGAAGGACCTGGGGGAAGCTTCTTATATCCTAGGTGTTAAGATACATCGGGACAGAAAGAAGCATATGTTAGGACTTTCACAAGAGCTTTATATAGATAAAGTTCTTGAGAGGTTTAACTTGACCAACTCTAAGCCAATGAACACCCCACTTGCATATGGTTGCAAAATTGGAGAGGACTTATGTCCTAAGACTCCAAAAGACAAGGAAGAAATGACTAAGATACCTTACCTTAGTGCCATTGGTAGCCTTATGTACGCCATGATTTGTACACGGCCAGACATAAGTCAAGCGGTCGGTTTACTTGCTAGATATTCTTGAACCACGGCATGGAGCATTGGAAGAATGTCAAGAGGATCCTTAGATACCTTAAAGGTACTAAGGATTATTGGCTATGTTATCAAGGAAAAACCCTTGGTTTACACGGCTATTCGATGCCGATTGGGGAGGAGATAGAGATTCTAGCAAATCTACAAGTGGTTATATTTTCTTGCTAAATGGGCGCTACTACTTGGTGTAGTAAGAAACAAACTTATGCAGCCTTATCAACCATGGAGGCAGTCGTTTCTTGTGCCTCGGCTGTCCAGGAAGCCCTGTGGCTTGGTTATTTTCTTAAAAACTTGGAGTCGATGGTCAAAATAAGTAAGCCCATTACTATCTACAGTGATAGTATGGCAGCTATGGCCTACACCAAGGACCCCAAGTATCATGGAAAAACCAAACACATTAGCATGAAATATAATTTCGTTCGAGATGCAGTTGAAGGAGGTGAAGTCAAAATTGAATACATCTCAACAGACCTTATGGTGGCAGATCCTCTCACTAAGCCATTGCCACCCATTGTGTTTGCTCGTCATGTCCGAGCAATGGGTCTTAGGAGATTGTAAATATGCTAATTGTTGTATGACTTTCACCACTTTGGTGTCACACATGTATATATGTATAATGATGATCAATAAAGTAATTATTTGATGTCATTTACTTAGTTCCATTAATAACACACAATGAACAAATGAACATGTCCACCATAGGCATTGAGAATGACTTTCTCACACCAAGTCATTCGCCCTTGATCTTAAGTAGACCAAGGATGAGACTACCAAAGACTCAAATAGTGTGTTGTTTCTTCAGGAAACATGTGACATGCAATGTTACTCTATTGAGTGGGAGTCATGTTACAACACATGACACTTTGGTATACTTTTATGTCGCCTTGATCTGAATAATCAAGATGAGGTGCTCTGCACTGATTTTGTATGACACTGATACATTCTAGCCTATGTGTGAGTGTAAGCTCGGGCTTGCACAGAAATTTCATGGCTTGTGACATGTCCTCCTTTTATATGTTAGAAGGAGCACACTCTGAGGTGTTTTAAGAGGGAGAAATGACACACCCTCATTCTAAGTGATATCACTCCAAGTGAGAGTGGTGTTTGTAAAACACCCTAAGAAGTGTTAATAGAATCTTTGTATGTTGCAAAGATCCTACGACCATGAAATTCGACCAAAAGAAGAATTTAAGCAAGTTGTCTCTAACCTTGCGTAGTGTGAGAATTCTTCGATTGGACCCTTAATCACTTTAACTCGCTGTTAATGATTCACATTGACAAAGTTACCTTGATTGGTTGTCGAAGGTCGCAGATGAATGCGGGTGGAGTATCCTCCTTTTGGGTAACTAAATCTATATGGATCATTAAGCGGTAGAGTGTAAAGGAAAGACAAGTGAAACTTGGTACGTGAGTCCTAAATTCAACCTTTGAGCTCACATGTTGCATTGGTACAACATGATAAGGTCTGAATTGGGGATAATACGAATTAAAGAGTACTCGACACTTAACACAGTCATCATTAAAAATGAAAGAGACTGACCGTGGTTAAGAATACGTGCCATATGTCTTGGGGTTCTAAAGGCACTACTTGAAGTAGTTCAAGTAAAGCTTGAAGATGTTCAAGCATGTCTTGTTAAGTTCAAGAAAATTTGAATAACACACAAACACTTGAAGTGTTCAAGTGAGTTTGAGAGGACAATCTTCCATTTGAGAGTCTAACAACCTCAATGGAAGAGGTGCAGTGTGGATGCCTTAAGGTCGCACTCACAACTCCTTTTATATAGTTTGCCAAAGTGTTTGTTTTAGTATGAGGAAGTGTTTTATTCGAGTGGGAGCTTGTGCTCAAAGATCATCATTGCTGCGAGTGGGAGTTTGTTGGAATTCTTGCGCACCAAGATGACTGGGCTAGCTAAAGGTAGCTAAGCACGGCTCAACTCGGCTCAATCTGAGTGTTTGAGCTAGAGAGATGTGTATCTGCTCTTAGTGAGCTGATATGAGCTCAAGGAGCTCAATGGATGATTTAATATGTCTTGGACTAGCTCTATGTGAGCTCGGTACAAATGTGTCTAGGCACCTTTTGGCGAAGAGACGTGTCTCTTGGCGGAAAGGTGCGTAAATTGGTGAAAAGGTGTCGGAGAGGGCCAAGCACACCTTCGGCTTAGGCCGAAGGGTGCGTAGCACCCTTGGGTGCCGAAAGGGCACCCTAAGGGGGGCCTCACACCCATTCGGCCATAGGCAAGGGGTGTGAGTGCCCCTTCGCCCTAGGTGCCTCTAGGCAGGGTGCACCCATGCCTTGCACCATTCGGCCAAAGGGACATGTCTCATGTCCCATGGGCCGAATGGGCAAGGGCATGGGTCACCTCCTTGCCTCTTCACCATATTTTGGATAATTAATTAATTAGTTAATTAATTTCCTATTAGACACAATTATTTATTTATTCCTTTTCTAATTAATTAGTTAATTGAAAAGGCAAAGGCATGAGACATGTCTCATGGACCAAAGGGCATTGGTTGCAGCCCTTGGTCCTAGGGACATGTTATTTCGCAAATGAGGAGGCATTGTGCCCTCTCATTGGCAGCCCATCCTCCTCTATAAATAGAGGGAGGATGCGCCATTTCTCATCATCCCACAACCAGCATTGGTTCTCTCTTCTCTCCTCATACTTCCTCTTCCAAGCTAGAAGGCATTCTAGGAGCATTGTGAGTGGAACTCACTTTGGAGACAAATCCTCTCCAATCCGCCCTTAAGGTGTTCCCCGAGCCGAGTCTTCTACATCAACAAGGAGCAAGAATCTCTAAGATTCTTAAGCTGCGTCCAGAAGAAAGGTACACATCCTTAATCCTTACTTCAGTATTATAGAATGCGAACATGAGAAGCATGTTAAAGACGATCCTAAAATCAGCAGAACCAGTGGCTCGCACTTCGAAGTCATCTCTCACAGAACTTACCCATGAACTAGCATGACTTGCTCCAAAAGTCCACTCCCGAGCTTGTATACTTGCCTTCCACAATCCACACTGAAACTGATCATACCTTACCTCTCGGGTCACACCGACCCAACCTGGCTCTGATACCAACTTGTCACGACCACCCCGCCCGGTTGCGGAGGCGGAGCCGGCCGCGACGTTCGAAAGCGGAAGCTACGGCTGAAAGTGCGGAATCGGTATGCAGTGGTCCCATGACCCGTCCCGCAAAAACAGAATGGTCGTACGACGACCCGCAACCTACAGAACACATATATAGCAAGTATACAAAGCAACTTAACAAACAAACATGCAGTTCATGGAATACCTTTCATTACTCATGATAACCAAATCGCAACAACCATTTCATACATATAACCAATGCAAGCAAGTCGGGGCCCCGCCCTCGACTCAGAAGACAGATACAGAACCAACACATACTCCAGAATATACGTCATATACAACAACATGATCTGATTATGCATGCATGCAACTACAACTACAGAGCCCTCGATGCAATCCTTAGAATACCTAGGTGCGGAATCAAGAAACCCCTCGCTCAGGAGATTCCCGCACGAGGTACTGCTGCTGCTGAAACCAAAACCAAAAGCACCGCGGATCTCTAGTCCGCCGGCTGCTTTTCAGAACAACCTGAAAGGTGTAAACAAATGAAAGGGTGAGTCCTCGGGGACCCGGTAAGGGCTGAGGTAAAACGTGGTTTGCCCAAGTGGCAACAAGCTGAACCTGCAAAACAGAATAACACAAGCATATGCACATATATATATCTATATATATAAATAAACATAAAGTATAAGGTGAGCCGGAATCCAATCATATGCGGTCTAACCGCCAGAATGACCCAAGACGACAGCCCTCTCACAGAGGTCAGAATATACAGAGCATCGTAAGGCAATGTAAAGCACGGTGCACCGGTGGGGTCGCGATCCCCAAACTGTCGTAGGGTCACGAAGTATATCGGCACCCCAGTGCGGATATACGCAGAATGTCGGCACCCCTCCGGTGCGGACCACAGGCAATGTCGGCACTCCCGGTGCGGATACGCAGAACAGATCCAAGGAGCACCCGTGGCCTCTCTGACCATCCGGGTCTCGTCACAGAACAGAGCATATAATAATAATGCACAGATATAAACAGAAGTATCATCACCTGATAACATATACAGAACGGAATAGGAACCCGGGGCCTCCAAGGTCGCCCGGGCCTCGAGACAGGACAAACATACCTTTTACCATTGACGGGTCTCGGGATCACCGAACCACCGCCCTCACCCGGAACCCGCCTCAACTAAACCCGATACACATCATATAACTCCCAGAATGTATAACGAGAGAAGTTGAGCCCTTACCTCAGAAACACTGCCCCGCAGCACAAAACCCGGGAAATCCCGGCTCCCGGCCCGAAAAGTCGCAACTTGCCTTTTATGGTCCCGCACTAATCCACCACTGCAGAAACAAGCTGAGCAACCACAATTGAGTCAGAACTCACCAAAACAAACCCCCAGAAACCAAACCCGCACAATCCCGCACTTTCCCGCAAAAATCCACAGAATGCTCGGTTTTACGAACCGAGCTAGAACATTGTTACTTATACATCCATAAACACAACCAAACCATCAAATCATACCTTCTTCCCAAATCGCTCACACAAGTCCGAATCGAAATTCTCGTTCAGCTGTCCCGGTACAAATTTCGGCAGAGTTTCAGCGTTTCCAACTACCCCCTGTTCACAAATGATCCATGAATCTGAATATATGTTCGAATTCACAGAATCAGCCAATATCATTGGCGCCAAAACCGAGGCTCGGGCGGAAAACGGCTTTCACACCGAGCCTTTTCGACAAAACCAATTACACCAATAGAATCGAACTCCGCTCCGATCACAAATATATCCTTACCTTTATTGAATCCACCGTTGGATTTTACACCAAATTGTTCGACGCACTTGGCACCACTTCAGCGCGTTTCTTCCTACGCTCGTTATCAAACATGCACAAGAAGGTGCCGAACGTTTAGAAACAAAGAAATCAAACAAACCTTGTGATTCCATAATCACTTCAAAGTTCAAGACTCACGGTTTACAAACCGGGTGAATCTTCACAAACCGACCTCAGATTATTCACTTACACAACACAAGGATCGTTTTGACATACTTACCTCGAAGCTTCTTCAAGTTTCCTTCAAGTTTAGTTTTGGAGCTCATGGCGTTTCCATGGCTGATATTTTCGGCAGAGAGAGGAGAAGGAAGAAGAAGAAAAGTATTTTATGCCTTTTGGCAATTTTCCCTTTTATACTTATTTTATTTTCTTTCTTTTTCCCAATTTCTTCCATTTTTAACAAGGAAGGGACAAGTGTCCCTTCCCTCACTCTCTCCAGCCGACTTCCTTCTTTGTCTTTTCCCATTATGGCTGGTTTGTGGGCCAATTAAAATTTGGCCCCCAAACTTTCCAAAAGTTGCAATTTAGCCCAACCCGAAAATTGCTACTTTCAAACCGCTTCTCCAATCGGAATGAAAACTGAACACAACCCTAATCCGATATGATACACAAATCATCTTTCACATATTCAATTACCAATCCAGAGTGTCCTACCGGGCCCGTAGAACCCGAGCAAATCCCGACGTGCTAACCCAGACCAAAACCCGCCATGCCAAAAATCCACAAATAATACCATAAAATCCGTCTTAAAATATAACGTACTTTACACTGAAGCTGTCGACAAATTTTCATCCCGAGCCCCGGGATTCCCGTCTCGAGCCCCGGGAGTCGCCGGGGATCGAACGTCCCCACCCAAAAATTATACTCCGTAAAAAGATCCGGGACGTTCCCACGATTCCAAATATGCAAACGGTTTCTCATTCCGAGGTCCCGGGAGCGCTACCGAGCCCGCTGTACGTCCCGAGACAACCCCCCGGCCCCGAAAAATATTTTCGGCGGAAATGTCCGGGGGACCCACACGACCTCAAATCCCGAAGGATTTCCAGAAATAAAGCTCAGATAAGTCCCGGGAGTCATTTAACCGCCCAAAAACATGACCCGCAGGCCAAAACCGGAGCCCCGGGTCACCCGGGTCACAACCCGCTCGGGGTGACCGTAAGCAGTACTTGCGGGGATCTTCTAAGCTCGGAGTTTCAGCTAGATCCCGCACTTGGGTATTCTAAGGTTTTTCTTGGTCAGCTCTGTAGGTGTATATGCATGCATGTCATCTGTTTGATCATGCTATGTATCTTAGATACATTCTACTTCTGTATTTCTGTTTGACTGGAGGGTTCGCCGTGTTAGTTGAGGGCGGGACCCAAAATGTGTTCATATTGTTATATATATCGGATGGGTTCTGTATTCTAGATGTTTGTGACTCATGAATGATAATTCCATGAACTGCATGTTTGGTGATGGTTGGGTGCTCGCCTATTTCAGTGGGGCGGGGCTCACCATGGATAGTTAGAATTATATCGTATACTTGCCATCTTTGACTTTTAAGAACTCCCATTGTGGGTGCGGAGCCTCTCAGAACTGATGCGAGGTCTCCCATTGTGGGTGCGGAGCCTTTTAGAACAGATGCGATGTCTAGAGGAAGGCAAAGTCCTTCCAGGCGGAACCTCCAAGTAAATGCGAAGACCCCAAGGTGAAGCTGGCCATGGGATCCTCCATCGCAAAGCGTCCATAACAGAATTGTATGAAGTCTTAGATACACGCGAAGCCTCAAATTTATGCGGAACCCCAGACTCATGCAGAAGCTCAGATTCATGCGAAGCCTCTTCGCGGATTCATGCGAAGCCCTTCCCAGATACATGCGAAGCTTCTCCATAGATTCATGCGAAGCCTTTCCCAGACCCATGTGAAGCTCTTCCCAGATTCATGCGAAGCTTCTTCCCAGAATGGCGATGACGCTCAGACACACACCCCTTAACCAAAATTAACCCCAATCTATCCTGATATGCAGTTTATACGCATCCCAGAAATGCAAAATCACGGATAAACTAAACCCTTACCTTAAACACTAAAGATTTCCACGCACAAGCCACGTGAAGTTCACAAAATCGCGATGGAGGAGAGTGTACGCGAAACCGGTTCCTGCGAATTTCAAATCTTTCTCTCTTCACAACTGACCAACAGAACAAGTAATAAGAAATATGATCCGTAGGAAACGCATAATCCCTCACTGTGAATAACATAATCCATTACCTCAGAAATCAGACCAGTATTGGAGAAGATCACCTTGAGCTTCCAACTTGAGCTCCCACAGAGAAAACGAATGAGAGAGAGTGCAAGAAGTTCGGAAATGAAGGTAACGTGTTGCTCTCCACATTTCTCTCTCCTTCAAAACCATTTAACCTGACCTCCTTTCCCTATGGGAGAGGAACCCTCTCAAACTTTCCACTTTTACAAACTGGTCCCCAAACCTTGCAAAGTCGTGATTTTATCCAACCGTAACTTGCACAACTTCCCAACGGAATCTCCAACTGAACTGAAACTCTGATACTAACTCCGGAACCTCATAACATACAGAAAAATATGTCCAACATATTATATTAAAATCCCAACATTTACAGAAATCAGAAAACAGATCGGAAAATCACACAGAAACTTACTCGGAAGTCGTCCGGCACACAGCGCCTGTAACACCGATACTTTCAGCTTCCGCAACAAAGACGCTTCCGCCAGCTTCAGGGGGCGGTGGGGTGACAATGTCTATCTCAATCAATATCATGAACTTGACCTTTTGTTGCCAAATTGAATAGTTTTCACCATCCAATTTCAGGTCCTTGTTCGACTCAGCAATTATATTCTTACATGCCATCTAAAATGATGCAATTCACATGTTCAATGTTCAATCAACACAACAAGACTCATTCAAGCAACATATACATGAAATCACTTCAATCATGTTCATACATAGCAAAAAAGATGCATATAGCACTCAATTAGAGACATATAAGCATGTTTACATGATCTCATACACATGTTCTTAACAAGCCTCAAGAAGATTCTATGTATTCGTCACACTTTGTACATTTCGGACATACAACATATGTTTGCACCATATGCTACATTCTTAAGATGGAGGAGTCACATTGGTCTTGCTTAAAAGTCATCTTCTTTGACAAAATCTCAATTATTAGACTTTAAGGTAAGAACAATAGCTTAAGATTCCATGTGTGACATGTGCATATGACACATGCACTCATTTTAGAACATGTTTACATGGTTCTGTAACTTGCGAAAAATCATCAAGTTTACATGGTTCTGTAATTTGCTGAAAAAATCATGCAATTGCATTGTTTCCAAAAAGTTGCAGTGCTTGCCAAAACAAACCAAATCATCCAATTTGCTTGCTCATCAAACAATATTTCATCAAATCATCATACTCATATGATATTAATTCATTTCACATGAATTTGTAGCAAACAACATGCTTTAGAGTCATAAAGACAAAATGGTTCCACCATTCTCACCATAAGGCCGAAAACAACACATGCAATTTTCATGATCATTCATCATTTTACACGTTAATTTAAAGAATTCAGCCCACATTTCATGCACACGACACGAAAAAAGATCATCAATTTCATCATTAAAGTGGTGGTTACATGGTGGCTTCATGGCGGTTACCAAGTTCATCACATGAACAATTTCGGTTTCATGCTCTTCTTTTAACATTTTCAACAGAAATTCAAAAGAATCTATCATAAGTGAGATCTTAGAACCATAGCTCTGATACCATTTATTGATTCTAAAGGTCCCATTTACATGCTTATATCTAGATCTTATCTTATACATGAGTAATGCCACAAGTTAACCATTAATCCATTCGGTTTTATTCAAGATTGCAAGATGTGTTTTTCACCAAAATCATGCTATATCACCATTGAATCACACTAAGAAACGAAGATATTGAGAGTTCTAAACATGCTACTAAGGGGAGAGAATATTACCTTACACCAAGGGAAAAACAAGGAAATTATTTCTTGCTCCTTTAAACGTAAGCTCCTCTCTCTGATCTTCAAAGGGGTGGATGTGCTTCAATGGATTCCAATGGAAGGGATGACATGATGAGACACCAAGGGGTGGAATGTGTAGATGAAACACACTAAAATCCACCCAAAATTCTCCAAGAAATGCTCCAAAAATTTGGCCAAGTGAGTGAGAGCAGAGAAGTAGAATTTTATAAACCAATTGATGTGTTATAAGGTGCTATCAAGGCCAAACCCCTCCCCTCTAGTGATAGATGGGGAGGGCAGTTAAGGGAGGTTTAATAACCACCCCTAGGCCAAAATTATCATGTACAATTCGGCCTAGGGTGCTTTTTGCACCTTCCCGTCATGTAGTCTAGGTGCATGGTAACTTCTCATGCTCACTACTTGGTTAACCACACCTACTACCTCCTAAAACGAATTCGTGGGTTATTTTCATCAAATAACCCCTCCTAATGGTTGGCCATATCAATTAACCTCCATAGGAATTATCCCATAGTGCAAGGTGCATACACCTTGTACCATAAACGCACTTTTCTTTACCAAAATACCATTATTTTGAAAAAATGTGCCAAAAGTGGTTATCTCACAAAAATGAGATTGGATTTACACAAAGTAACTCTAAATAATTTCCATCATACATAATTGAGCTCATTTTGAGCAGATAGCTACTTCTCCTTCAGAACTAGCTCAGATAAACTGGAGTTTGTTACTTTTAACAAACTTGAGCTAGTAGGAACTAACCACAACTACCTAGAGTTGTGGTGAGCTGACTTTAAGCTTCATTTAGCTAGTTTTAGCTAAGATGAGTTACCATGAGTTAATTTGAGCTAAGTATAGCCACTTCTAGCTAAATTATATCACTTTGGCAAAATAGTGCAATTGCCAGCAATTGCATGATTTCCAATGAGTTATAGTGCTTGCTAGTGCTACTGCCAGCAACAACACATTTTCCAAAAACTTGAACTTAGCTGTATAAGCTCAAACATCACCTAAAATTTTCCTTGTGCTCCAAGAAATTCCATCACAATTTAGATATCACTTATTGGAGTGATGCATTGCTTTCTGCAGTGCACATTCTCAATAGAGTGTCTACCAAGAATATTGACATTACTACATATGGGTTATGGAAAGAGAAGTCCTCAAACTTAAGCTATATGCACCCCTTGGGGTTGCTTGGCCTATGTGCATGTTCTAAACCATCCTATGGGAAAATTGGGAGCAAGGGGGAGGCAATATGCTTTCCTAGGTTATTGCACAAAATCAAGGGCATATGTGTTCTTGGACATAAGTAACAAGAATGGTTTGGTGTTTGATGCCAAAAATGCTAACTTTGTGGAAAATTATTTTCCTAAATTTTGTGAATGCGAGGACAAACTCATTTGGTCCAATTCTTGAGGAGGATCAACCAAGGGCATCAATTGCACAAGGTACACCTACTTTAGAGGGAGTACCTCAACAAGTGAGAGTTGTTACTCCTAATAATGATTTCATTGAGATGGAACATGATGTATAAGATTCAAAAGAAGGTGGACTTGTTCAAGAGGGAATTGAGGATGTACAAGAACTTGAACCATCTTCACCCCTATTGAGAAGATCAACAAGGGAATCTAGAGAATCCAAAAGATGGGGACTCCGGAGTGTGAAACTTACTTGGTTACCTCTGAGGTAGATGAACCGAGTAACATCAAGGAAGCTCTTGAAGGTGCACAAAGAGAATAATGGCTAAGTGCAATGAATGATGAGTTGCATTCAATGCACATAAATGGTGTGTGGGAGTTGTCGGATCTTCCTTATGGCAGAAAAACCATTGGAAACAAGTTGGTGCTTATAATTAAATGGAATTTTGATGGAAGTATCAAAAGATACAAGATAAGGTTGATTGCAAAATGTTTCACGCAAAAAGAGGGTGTTGATTTCAAGGACACTTTTTCACTAATTATGAAATCTAATTTTATCAGAATACTACTTTCTATCGTAGCAAAGTTGGATCTTGAATTGCATCAAATGGATGTGAAAACAGTCTTTCTTAATGGTGATTTGAGTGAAGAGATCTATATGAAACAACCTTAAGGATATTTCCAAGAAGGTTTTGAGAATAAGGTGTGTAGACTTAAGAAGTCTATTTATGGTCTTACACAAGCTTCAAGACAATGGTACTTGAAGTTTCATCATGCAATTACTAGCTATGGTTTTGTAATGATGTGTGAACACCATTGTGTCTACTTGTTCTCATTTGGATCCCACTACACTATTATGACTATATATGTAGATGGCATACTTATAGCAGGTAGTGGGATTGAGTTAATGAAAACCATTAAAGGATGGTTGTCCTCCATTTTTAACATGAAAGATATGGGGGAAGCTTCTTTTATTCTAGGTATAAAGATCCATCGGAATAGAAAGGAAAGATTGTTAGCGCTTTCACAAAAGTCTTATATTGATAAGATTCTAGAAAGATTTAACCGGACAAACTTCAAATCCATGAATACACCACTTGCATATGGATGTAAAATTGAATAGCAAGAAACAAACTTGTATGACATTATCCATAATGGAGGGTGAGTTTGTCTCATGTGATTCGGTTGTACAATAAGCCCTTTGGCTTGGTTATTTCCTTAAGAACTTGGAATCTCGGATTAACGTGGAAAGGCCTATTACCATCTTTAGTAATAGTATGGTGGCTATGGATTAAACTAAAGATCTCAAGTACCATGGAAAGATCAAGCATATTAGCATGAAATACAATTTTGTGCGGGATGCAATTGAAGATGGTGAAGTTAAAATAGATTACATTTCTACATACCTTATGGTGGTAGATCCTCTCACTAAGCCATTGTCAGCACTTGTATTTGCCCGTCATTAGAACAATGGGACTTCATAGAATGTGATATTTTGGCTTATACTTCACCACATTGGTAGCACACATGTTTGTAATATATGGTGGATGATTAATAAAGTTGTTTGTTTATCATCACGTACTCTGTTCAATCTTATGATACACAATGAAAATTAGAACATGTCAAACATAGGCATTAGAAAGACTTTCTCACACAAGTCTTTCACCCTTAATCTTAGGTAGAATTAAGGATCAGACAAGCTAAGGACTCAAAATATGTTGTTTCTTAAGAATCATGAAACTTTTGGATGAGTTATACTTTTGAGTGGGAGTCATGCACCAACACATGACAACCTTAGCTATATGTAGCCTTGATTTGGATAAAATCAAGATGAGACTACTTTGATTGGTTGTTGAAGGTTAGCTAGAAATGAGACTGGAGTATCCTTCTTTTGGGTAGTCAAGTTGGTTCAATTACCTAAGTTATTCAAGCTAATAGGAAAAGCACTAGTAAATGATACACATACTCTAAAGTTCAATCTTTGGCCCATATACTATGTGTATTATGATTAGATTGGCTTATGTGTCACCGTACGCCACCCGAGCCCGGTTGCGGAGGCGGGGGCGCCGGGACGTCGGAAGCGGAAGCCGAACTGAATACAGAATGGCAGGTCCATCGAGACCTGCCGCGCGTAGCGGACCCGAAGAGCGAAGCGATTGTGGAAGCAACCTAAAAAATTTCATACATGTGCTAAAATAAAATCCATGGTGAGTCTCGCCCCTCGGGAACGGACGAGCACTTCACCATCACCATACAAACAGTTCATGCATTAGCAACATAGTAAGCCCCGCCCTCCGTGGACGAGTACTTACGCACACAACAAAAATACATACAAAGTTCACCGAGCCTAGGGTATCTAGCAAGCGCCAAGCGCTCAGAACATGCAACAGAACAGAATATATATACACGTATATACAATCATCACAACAATCCAGAAAATATAAGCACATGCAGCTACAGAGCCAACCCTAGGCCTAAACGTCAAATACCTCGCGCGGGATTCAGACCAAGTCTGCTACCCCCAACAAAATCCCGGCCCGCAAGGTAAAGCTGCTGCTTACCAGGTCTACCTGAAACCCAAAGACAGAACCCAAAAAGGGTGAGTCCTCGAAAGGACCCGTAAGGGATTTGGGGTAAGATAAGCATATGTAACCCTGCAAAACAGAAAGATAGCAATATACAGAATATATGCAACAGAATACAGAATATCGTGCATGTAATAAAAACAGATCAGAATCCCGTAGGATGTGCGATTCTAAATCGCCATAAACCCTTATAACAAATCAGAACGACAGCCTCCCTCTAAGGGAGTCAGAAGCCGAAGCTATTACAGAAGCATGGTGCACCAGCTGGGGTAGCGAACCCACAACTGTCGTAGGGTTAACAGACAGAGTATGCCGTAAGGCATACACCTACAGACTACAAAATATGTCTTAAGGCATATAATCCCGAAATACTTGCAGAACAGAAAGTGAAACAAAACATATACCTATCTTACCAAAATAATGAACCAAACCCTTACCTCACAAATCCAGTATTTGACCAATTACAGACGACTTCCACACCGCGACCCAAAACTCAGAAACCTCTCTTTTTCTAACCTCCGAACCTCAGAATCTGTCAATTCAAGTTGAATTAGCAACCTTACCAACCACACTACCAAACTACACCCCCGACCCCAAAACCGAAAATCTGACAGAATTTCGGTAAAATTGCCGATTTCCACAGAAATGTCAGAATTCAGAACCAACTTAGACAATGCAAGATTATACATTGACAAACATAATCCAACAAGCAGAACTGATCAAATCCAACCTTAAAACCCTTCATTACCCGACATTTTCTGATAAACCCGCATAATAGTAACTTTTCCATTTCTTACCCGAAATCAACGTTTCAAACTCCAAACCATACCTAAATTTAACCCTAATACCATTTTAACATCCAATTCAACCAAAATCAACCCCTATCATAGAAAAAGTTTCATTCCAACATTTCGGTTCTTAACCAACATTTCACCCAACATCCAATTCAATCCATTCGAGCCACCAAACAACCATTCTAATCACCAATTACACTTCTAAACCAAGAACACTAACCAATTGCATCCAAAACAACCAAATTCAACATTGAACATCAACATACATATTCGGCCATTTGGGGGTTTCCAACCCAATTTGTTTTCCATCAAATTGAATCCATACATAAGCTTAGAATCATGCTAGGATTAACATACTTGAAGCATGATTCAAGAAGACAACCACACATCAACTTAGAATTTCCAAGAAATTCGGCCAAAATGGGGCTTTTTCATCCAAGGAGTTTCTCCAAAATCTAACACTTGATTATCACTCCCCTACAACCCAAGAACATCATACTAAAAGATGGGAGGAAGAGAATCATCCTAGTATATAGTGAAGAACAAACCCATCATTCGCAAAATCTCCTCTTTTCTTCACTAAACCTTGATTCCAACAAGTAAAGAGAGCTTAGGAAGGAACTTACCCAAGATTGAAGCTAAGCTCTTGATGATTTCAGCCAAGATGAAGAACTTCAAAGCTTGAGAATGAGCTCTAATGGTGGCGGCACTTAAGGAAGAAGAAGAAGAAGAGAAGAAGTGAAATGAGATATAAACTCATTTAAGAAAATATAACCAAATATATATATATTTTCCTTTCTTTTACCCATCCCTCTCTACTTAAATAACAAAAGGACATGTGTCCCTTATCCCTTCCCCATTCCAGCCGAAAATAACCTGCTGCCCATGCTCCATTATTTTTGTTTTGTAGCCAAATACAAATTAACCTCCAAACTTTTCCAAAAGTTCCAATTTTGGCCCAAACACAACTACCGAACTCCAAATTAGACGAAACTTGGACACAATCCTCAGGATATTACAACATTCATAAAACATGTTCCAAATGTTTATTTACCTTTCCGAAGTGTCCTACCGAGCTCGCTGAACCCGAACAAAACCCGACATGCGAGCGTGTCAACCTGAACCAAAATCCCGTCACGCCAAAATTCCCCAAAATTAATCATAAATGCCATCTTAAAATATAACATGACTTACCCCAAAGCCGTCAGAAAATTTCCATCCCGAACCCCGGGTTTCCCGTCCCGAGCCCCGGGAGTCGCCCGGAACCGAACATCCCACCCCAAATATTATTCTCCATAAAAACCTCTGGGACGTTCCCACGACTCCAGAACGACAAACGGCTTCCCAAACTGAGGTCTCGGGAGCGCTACCGAGCCCGCTGTACGTCCCGAGACAACCCCGACAACCCCCCGGCGCCGGAAAAATATTTTCGGCGGAAACGTCCGGGGGACCCACACGACCTCAAATACGAAAGGGTTCGCCAAAATGATACTCGGATAAGGCTCGGGAGCCGCCTGAACGCCGAAAAACGTGACCCGCAGGCCAAAACCGGAGCCCCGGGTCACCCGGTCGCAACCCGCTCGGGGTGACCGTAACATTATGAGTGCATATGAATGAGATCTCAGTTGCTTAATACAATCATGGTTTTCAAGTAGTTGAAGTTCTAGAAAGAGACTGATTGTGATTAAAAAAGTGTATCATATATCTGAGGTTTGTAAAGGCATTACTTAATGAGTTCAAGAAAGCTTGATAGGTTCAAGCATGTTTTTGAAAACGTTCAAACTACACATGGATGCTTGATGAGTTCAAGTGGATTGTGGAGAGGATAATATTTCATTGTGACATTAACAACCACAATGAAGGATATTTGATGTGTATTCTTTGGGGTTGCACCCGCAACCCTTAACTCCATTTATAAGAATGTGTTTGTTTTGTTTTGGCTTGTGTTTGAGGGATTTGTTTTCAAGTGGGAGTTATAACTCAAAAGTATCTTAGTGCAAGTAGGAGATTGTTGGAATTTTTTGGTGCACCAAGAACTTCTGAGCTGGAGTTTGAGCTTATGGAGCTAAGTCCAACTTTTTGGAAATTGTGTGGTTGTTGCCAGTTGCCTCAGCAAGCACTTTGACACTTTAGAAATCATGCAATTGCTGGAAATTGCATTAGTTCACCAAAGTAGTGCAACCTAGCTAGAAATAGCTACACTTAGCTCAAATAAGCTCATATTAGCTTACTCCAACTCAAGGGAGCTGAGAGGAGCTAAGCTTTAGCTTATATTAGCTAAATGTAGCTCAAAGTTAGCTCACAATAACTAAAGGTAGTTGTGATCAGCTACCACCAGCTCAAGTTAGTTAAAAAGTAACTAACTTCAGCGCATGTTAGTTAAAAGTAACTAACCCTAGCTCATGTTAGCTAAAAGTAGCTACCCTGAGCTCAAGTTAGTTAAATGTAACTAACTTCATCTCATGTGAGCTAGTATTGAAGGAGAAGTAACTACAAGCTCAAGGTAAGCTAAAAAGTAGCTCAAAAGAGCTCAATTATATGCCACGATTGGGATTATCAGACTTTTTCACATCATAAAATTGTTCTAAAGCTCCTTAATGTCCATTTTTCTTTTTTTCATTTTCCATTTTTTGTAACAACTTTTATAATGAAAATATTAAATGATATATCACAATGATCTACCGATTGAGGAAGGCTGGACATGAGCTCACGAGATGAACAGCAGTCCAGGCTATTATCAGATCCTTGCCGGATGAGGATTGGCGGTTGATGAAGGTCAACTTGCGTCACAATGCTCAAATCAAAACATTTGATGATATTGCGCGTCACCTAATACTTGAGGCCGAGGTGTTGGCACTCAAGAACCATTCCGTGCATATGTTGCATCTTCCTCTTCCTCCAAAAAGGGAGGATTCAAAAGAAGGGTAAATGGTTCAACAAAGGAGGTAAGAAGGGTGGCGGCAATGGCAAGGAAAGGGTGGTGGAAATGGCCCGAACTTGAAGAAATTCAAGAAGAAAGGGACGTTTCCAAACTCAAGTGCTTCAATTGCGGGACTAAGGGTCATTTTGCTAAGGATTGCAAGAACCCTCCCAAGGTACATTTTCCTACTTCTATTTCTGATGTATTTGTTACATCTTGTACTATGCTAAGCGAGAGCAGTTCTTTGTGGATTGTAGACTCGGGGGCAACGGACCACATAGTCCGTGATAAGTCATGGTTCGTGGCATACGAAACTTCCCAAAGGCGCAAAGTGTGTTGCGGTTGGGAATAATGATGTAATAGAAGTATTAGGAATGGGGACTTGTAAAGTCCCGTGTGTAATGGATATTTGTATCTTATTGACACTTTATATGTACCTAATATTAGTAGGAATTTAATTTCTATTAGTAGTTTGTTGAAGTATCGATATAGCTTGAACTTTACTAATAGTAGTGTAACTATTTATAAAGATGACCTATTTGTTCATGAATGCTTCGTTAACAATGGTTTGTATGAACTTAGACCGAATTGCGATTTTAACGCATCTTCTAGTTGTCATGTGACCGAGGTCACAACTGAAATGACTTGGCATGAAAGGTTGGGACATGTGGGTCGAGATCGGTTGAAAAAGTTAGCCAAGCAAGGGCTACTTGGATCCTTGACCTATGTTGTTCTACCAAGTTGTCAAGCATGCCTTGAGGGCAAGATGACAAGTTTGCACTTCGGGCGTGGAGATAGAAGTGAAGAAGCGTTAGAATTGGTCCATTCTGATTTGTGTGGACCATTGAGAGTTGAATCCAGAAATGGATTCAGATACTTCATCACATTTACGGATGACTATACACGATTCACTCACGTTTTCTTACTCCGGAACAAAGCGGAGGCTTTCACTTACTTTCAAAAGTATGTACATTTGGTTGAGAACCAAATGGGTAAGAAAATCAAGTCCTTGAGAACGGACCGTGGTGGAGAGTATAGTTCAAATGTCTTTAAGGCATTTTGTGACATGAAGGGGATTGCCGAGAGTTTACTCTTGCTTGGACACCTCAACAAAATGGTGTGTCGAAAGGAAGAATAGGACTCTTATGGACATGGTTAGGTCCATGATGGCGAAGGCCAATTTGGACACCATCTATTGGAGTGGCCTTTGCTTTGTGCGGTTCACATTCTCAATAGAATCCCAACCAAGAGCATTAATTCTTCTCCATATGAGTTATGGAAGAAGAAGACGCCTAATTTTAGCTATATGCACCCATGGGGTTGCTTGGCTTATATGCATGTAACGGACCACCCTTTGGGAAATTAGGTCCCGAGGCAAGAAATGTGCATTTCTTGGTTCTTGCTTGAAACAAGTGATTATGTGTTCTTGGATCTCGGTCACAAGAATGGTCTTGTATTTGATGCAAGAACGCTAACTTCTTGGAAAATGAATTTCCAAAAGTTGGTCAATGTGATGATTTACACTCTTTGGTACCAATCCTAGAACAGGATCAACCGAGTATTACGAAGTACCGGTTGCACAAGATGCACCCATCTTGGATGGAATACCTCAACACGAGGGAGTAGTGACTCCTCGGGGTAACTCCAATGAGTTGGAAGAACCTACGGAACAAGATCACGAAGAAGGAGGATCTGTTCAAGAGGAGTTGAGGATCAACAAGAGTGGAGCCGCCTCCGCCTCGGTTGAGAAGATCAACTAGGGAATCGAGACAACCTAAAGGTGGGGTCTCTCGGAGGGTGAAACTTATTTGGTATCATCTGAGATAGATGAGCCAAGTAACATCAAAGAAGCTCTAAATAGTGCACAAAAGGAAGAATGGATGAATGCCATGAATGATGAGTTGCATTCAATGGCGATAAATGGTGTTTGGGAGCTTCTGATCTTCTTGTTGGCCGTAAGGCCATTGGTAATAAATGGGTTTTAAAGATAAAGAAAAACGCTGATGGAAGTATCGAAAGGTACAAGGCCCGTTTGGTGGCCAAGGGCTTCACACAGAAGGAGGGAATTGATTTTAAGGATACATTCTCTCCAGTTGTCAAGTTCAATTCCATCAGGTTCTTGCTGGCCATTGTGGCGCATTTGGATCTTGAACTCCATCAGATGGACGTCAAGACAGCCTTCCTTAATGGTGATTTAAGTGAAGAGATCTACATGAGACAACCAGAAGGGTTCGTCCAGGAAGGTCTTGAGGACAAGGTCTGTAGACTCAAGAAGTCTATCTATGGTCTTAAGCAAGCTTCAAGACGGTGGTACTTGAAGTTTCATCATGCGATCACAAGCTATGGATTTGTGATGATGCACGAAGACCATTGTGTGTACTTGTACTCAGCTGAATCCGATTATGCCATAATGACTCTTTATGTTGATGACATTTTGATTGCCAGCAATGGAGTCGGTTTGATGACGACCATTAAAGAATGGTTATCCTCCACTTTCGACATGAAAGACATGGGGGAAGCTTCCTTTATTCTAGGTGTCAAAATCCACCGGAAAAGAAAGGAACGCTTGTTAGGCTTATCTCAAGAACCTTATGTAGATAAGATTGGATAGGTTTAACCTAACCAACTCAAAACCCATGAATACGCCACTTGCATATGGATGCAAGATTGGAGGATATGTGTCCCAAAACTCCAAAAGAAAAGGAAGAAATGGCTCAAATTCCATACTTAAGTGCGATTGGTTCCCTTATATGCGCAATGTTGTGTACCGGGCCTGATATTAGCCAAGCGGTTGGCTTGTTAGCACAGTACTCTTCAAACCCGGGAATTCAGCATTGGAAGAGTGTAAAGAGGGTTCTCCGGTATCTCAAAGGTACGAAGGATTATTGGCTATGCTATCAAGGAAAGAATCTTGATTTGCATGGCTATTCGATCTTGATTGGGGTGGTGATCGAGATTCATGCAAATCTACTTGGTTATGTTTTCATGCTTAACGGAGGGGCAACTACATGGTGTAGCAAAAAGCAGACACATGCGGCATTATCAACCATGGAGGCTGAGTTTATCTCATGTGCCTCAGCTGTGCGAGAGGCCCTCGGCTTGGTTATTTCCTTAAAAACTTGGAATCTAGGATTACGGTGGATAGGCCTATTACTATCTACAGTGATAGCATGGCGGCCATGGCTTACACCAAGGATCCCAAGTATCACGGGAAAACCAAACATATAAGCATGAAATATCATTTCGTCCAGGATGCAATTGAAGAAGGTGAAGTTAAGATAGAGTACATATCTACGAGACCTCATGGTGGCTGATCCTCTAACTAAGCCACTTCCACCGACCGTATTTGCCCGTCATGTTAAGGCAATGGGTCTACGTAGATTGTAGTTTGTTGGATGATATATTTCACCATCTTCGGTGTCACACATGTAATATGAATGATTGTTTAATGTAACTTATTTCATTCATTTCTTTTGGTTCAAATCTACTTATGTTCACAACGAAAATTAGAACATGTCAAGTATAGACATTAGAGAGGGCTTTCTCACATGAGCCTCTCGCCCTCTGTCTTGAGTAGATTTGAGGATGAGACAAGTTAAGGACTTAGAATATGTAGTTCTATCCAAAGAACTTGTGAATTATTGTCATATTTCTAAGTGGGAGACATGTCCAACACTGTCACCTTAACTATTTGTCGTCTTGGTTTCCTAAAATCAGGGTAAGATGAATTGATTCATCGAGTTTGTATGATCTACATACATCATAGTCTGTAGTAAGCGATTGTTACTTGTTAACAAATTCATGGATTTGACATGTCCTCCTATTATTTGATAAGTGGAGAACACTATGGTGTTTTAAGAGGGAGAAATGACACACTCCCAAATCGATCAGTGGACATCACTCCAAGTGGGAGTGGTGTATGTAAAACACCCACTAGTGTTATTTGAGAACTTACAAGTTCCATATCCATGAAAATACGACTATATAAAGAACTTAAACAAGTTGTCTTTATTCTTGTTTAATGTGAGGTTCTTTAATCCAGACTCTTAGTGACTTTAGTTTGCTATTAGTACTTTACACTTACAACACTTTGCTTTGATTGGATGTTGAAGGTCTTAGTTTGAAGACTGGAATCTTCCTTTTGGGTAGTTGAGTTTGTGTAATGTGTTAAGTAGTTTAAAACTAATAGGAAAGACACAGTTTGTATGATACATCTACTCTTGATTCAATCTTGGGCCCACATGCTATGTGTAGTATGATTTTGATTGAATTATGAGAATTTGTAATTGAGTACTCAATGGCTTAATACAACCATGTTTTTTCAATAAGTTGAAATTCAGAAAAGAGACTGGTTGTGATTAAGTAACGTGTATCATGTGTCTGGGTTCTGTAAGGCTTCATTTGATGTGATCAGATGATCTTGATAAGTTCAAGCGAGTTTGAAGGAGTTCAAACAACACTCCGTTGCTATATGAGTTCTAGCATGTTGTTCTATAGAGGATAAGCTTTCATTGTGAGTCTAACAACCACAATGAAGGTGATTGAGTGTGTATGCCTTGGGGTCGCACCCTTAACTCTACTTGTGTGAATGTGCTTTGTATTTTCGGCTTATTCTTGGTTTGAGATTATATCTTTGAGTGGGAGCTGATTCACAAATGTATCGTTGGTGCAGTGGGAGTTTGTTAGTATATTTGACGCACCAAGATCATTTGACATGACACTTAAGCTTGTGATGCTAAGTGGGAGCTCCGAATTAGCTATATGTAGCTAACTCCAGCACAAGTCGGCTCAAGTTAGCTAGAAGTAGCTAACACCAACTCATGTTAGCTCGTGGGAGCTCGAATGTATGTGGTATGATCATTGGAACATCTTTAGGATGTTTCATATTGATTCACAAGTAATTACTTCCATTTGCACCTTTTGGACAAAATAAAGGGTATTTTGGTAAAGGAGCATCCTAGGTGCATGGTGTATGTACCTTACTACATGGGATACTTACTAGGTGGTTACATATGAGTAGCTACACCTAGGAAGGCTGATTTAGGCGAAGAGGTGCCTCTAAGGAGGCACCCATTCGCCAAAATAGAAGTTGGAGAGAGGTTACCATGAACCTTCCCTCCTTTTGTGACCAAGAGGTGTTGGTTATCACCCTTGGCCGAAAGTACATGTATTTTCGGCCAAAGGGGTGTCCTAACCACCACTTGGCATCTCTCCCTTGTCTATAAATAAAGGGAGAGATACCACATTAAAGACACACTTGCAAATTTGAAACACCCCTTCTCCCTCTCATTTCTTGGCCGAAATTAGTAAGCATATTTCTTAGAGTTTTCGGGTGGATTAACATTGTGTTCATTTCAACACAATTTCGCCTCTTGGATGCATCATCAATTCATCCTCATCGAGCAATTGCTGAAATTGAAGATCGCGAGAAGACAGCGTACACTCTTCATCTTCAACATATTACTTGAAGAACAAGGTACGCTCTTCTTCTTCTTCTTCGTTCTTCCCTTTCTTCTTTCGATGATGAATGGTGAAGAACGGCATGATTATGAATAAAACACATCATGCGCTGTTAATTAGAATCACTGTATCTAAACGTGCATGTAACATGATAGAAGTCACGAAGAACTTGAATCTTCACATGAATGCCGTGAAATGTTATTTTTATGTGTCAATACTGGTTAGAAACAAGTATGATGCATGAAAATGTGATGAAAAGTCAAAAAAGAAAAGGAAGATGAATTAGTACAAATTATATACAGAAATATGAGTACAAAAGAATAATTAGTAAGAATTGACAATCTTTAAAAGAAGCAATGCCTTTGCACCATAGTTCCCGATCAATTCAAGGCGTTCAACTCATGTACTCTAGCTTGATGTACTTTTGCGTTCCTCGGTTACACCTAGAATTTGCTCGTCCAATCTCACGTGACATTGAGCTTCCAGACTGTCGCACTTGCAACTTGTGTAGAGTCTCATACTGGTTCCACCGAGAACCAGCATGTTTATTTTTTGGGCTCGAGCAAATAGGTCATTGTGAAGCAGGGTAATCTCCTTGACAGCATTGCGTTGATTTAAAACATGTCATCGTCTCTGGCTGGGTTTCCACTATTGTGGCAGTCAAAGACTCGTCATCGGCAGTGAGACAAATGCAAATGTATTCATGGTAAAAAAAATTCATTGAGTATATTATCTATATGATATGCATGCAGAGTGACATAGAACAAACAGGTTAGCAAAGATAACATGTTCAATAGTACAGAACATATTTACCAGGTGACATAAGGTGGGTAGGAATTCTAGGGCCGGGACTAAGGGTTCGATGTTGGGCCATTACATGCGGGGAATGGTGTATCAAAAGGCTCAGGGTGGTTCCCGGATCCCATCGTTGAAAAGCGACGGCCCAATCCTTACCCACGAGGGACATGCAAGGAATGGATTAATCCAGGTCATAGGTTTTCATGAACCCATGCGGGGAATATTAATCCCACGGGGTTAGCACTACTTCCCTACTAGGAAACGATGAAGGCTTGGAGAGTAAACTCTCACAAGTACAACAACACCATATTCCGCTTTGAAAGAAATTGGTTTTGGTCGAGCTCGGGTAGAGAACTCCATGTCATGTATGTCAACATGAAATAAATAAATAAACAAGTAAGTAAATAAATAAAATTAAATCAAGCAAAAGAAACAAAACAAAATAAAACCCTAAATGTGGCCAGACTTGTCCCCAGCGGAGTCGCCAGCTGTAGCGACGAGATTTTCCCCAGTGGAGTCGCCAGCTGTAGCTACGAGATTTTCGACAGGAGTCGCCACCAATCTATTTGGCTTAGGTCGATTGGAAACCTAAAATAACTGGTCTACACAAGCTCTAGATTCGTTAGTCAGTTACAATCAACAATAAAAATTCTCGATTGCCTAAAATTGGTACCACAGGGTTTATTTCATATATTCGCTTGATTATTTTATTTATCATTTTTTTCCTTCTCTCTTTCATTTTTATTTTTTTGACTTTTTTATTTATTTAGATGATACGCAAAAATAACTCATTTTTAATGAAAGAATTAGAATAGATGAATTAACCCAATTTTAATGGAAGAATTAACAATAAAGGTTAAAAGAGAATATCTGATAATGAGACTTGGGTATAGTGGCTAAAGTGTTAATTTTTAAACTTGTTAAAAGTTATAAGGGTTGAATGGGCATTAGTGATTATAAAGGAAGATTTTTAGAACCTTAGGGGTTTAAGTGGATCAAGGAAAATAGTTAAGGGGCTAGACAATTAAATAAATAAATTAATCAAATTAACAAAAGAAAACAAAAGGCTTACCTGTTCTGTTGCAGAGGATTCGCGAAGACGAAGGAGGAGGGAGCAGCTCACAGGTCGCGGCTTCGGGGCTACCTCGGCGGTGGATGGCAGCTCGAATCGACTGGGCGGCGTACGGAGAGGCTAGCGGAGGTGACCGGAGCAAAAACGGTGGTCTAGATGGCTCGATCGCAGCGGGTCGTGCCACGGGCAGGTCACGGTTCGAGGCGAAATTCTCCTTCGTCTGGCACTTTCCGGCGAAACGGAAGGTAGATTCGGACTCCTGACGGTGACACGAATCTAACCCACTAGGTTTCAAAGATTGAGAGGCTGGATTGCGAGATTGAAGTTGTGGAGTTGAGAGCTTCGGTTGTGAACGAGAAAACTGTAGAATTTTTGCTCCGTTTTTTATGCTTCTTTTTTATCGAATTTCTCTGTATTTCTTAGTTGATTACTGCTGCTGCTAATTAATCTCTCTTTAGGGTTTAGTTTATGATGTATTTATAGGCCTAGGCTAGGTTAAGGGTTATAGAGTCCAATTAGGTTAGCAATCCTATTAGAGGTTTAGGTTAAATTAAATTGTATTAGATTTTGGTGATAATTAGGTGATTTTTTTAGGATTTTCGGATTATTTAATTATTATTTTAAGATAATTATATTTTTTCTTCTTTTCATTCTTTTATTATCATTTTTATCTTCCCTTTTTATTTTATTAATATTAATTAAAGATTTTTCCCCTAAAATTACTAAACATTCAATTAGGTCATTTTACTTTACTTTTTTTTCTTCTTTTTAAAATTAGTCAAATTAGGCTTAAATTAGTTAATTAGTTAATTAGATTAAGTTAGCTGTTAATTACAAATCTGGGTAAAAATCGAGTGTCAACATTGACCATTAACTTTCATAATCCGGTGGTCCCTAGGATCCTCTATTTCTACAGCTCCATGATCAAAAACAATTTTCACAACAAAAGGGCCAGTCCACCTAGATCTAAGTTTCCCTGGGTACTTGTGAAGTCTAGAATCATACAAGAGAACTCGATCATTAGGCTTAAAAGATTTCCTCAAAATATTGTTATCATGAAATGCTTTCATTTTAGCTTTGTAAATCCTAGAGTTTTCATATGCATCATTCCTTAACTCTTCTAACTCACTCAACTGCAATTTCCTAAACTTACCTTCTTCACCCATATCAAGATTAAAATTCTTTATAGCCCAATAAGCTTTATGTTCAAGCTCTACAGGAAGGTGACAAGGTTTACCAAAAACAAGCCTATAAGGAGACATGCCTAAAGGAGTTTTAAAAGCTGTACGATAAGCCCAAAGTGCATCAATTAATCTTAAAGACCAATCTTTACGATCCGGGTTCACTGTTTTTTCTAAGATTTGCTTAATCTCCCTATTAGCAAGCTCAACCTGACCACTTGTCCTGGGATGATAGGCAGTAGAAACTTTATTTATAACTCCATACTTTTTCATTAAAGCCTTAAAAGAACGGTTGCAAAAATGTGAACCCTGATCACTAATGAAAGCACGTGGTGTACCAAATCTAGATAACACATTTTCTTTAAGAAATTTAATTACCGTCTTATTATCATTAGCTTTAAAAGCTGCTGCCTCTACCCATTTAGACATGTAATCTACAGCCACAATAATATACAAATATCCAAAGGAATGTGAAAACAGTCCCATAAAATCAATTCCCCAACAATCAAATACTTCAATCACTAAAATTGGGTTTAAGGGCATCATATGACGACGAGAAATAGCTCCTAACCTTTGACACCTTTCACATGAACGACAGAAGATATTTGCATCACTAAATAAAGTTGGCCAATAAAATCCACATTTTAAAATTTTTGCAGCAGTTTTCTTCATTGAAAAATGACCCCCACAAGCTTCAAAGTGACAAAATTTTAGGACATTGACAATCTCATCATTAGGAATACAATGCGTTAAAATCTGATCAGGACAATATTTAAAAAGAAATGGGTCATCCCAATAGAAATTGCGTACCTCATTCATGAATTTCCTCTTATCTTGTGCTCCCCAATTTTCCGGAATCTCTCCTGCAACCAAATAATTTACAATATGAGCAAACCATGGTAGAGAATCAATAGAAAGTAAATGCTCATCTGGAAAATCATCTCGAATTGGTAAATCAGTGGAGTTATCCTGAAAAGTGAGCCTCGAGAGATGATCAGCTACTACATTCTCCACCCCTTTTCTTATCCTTAATGGTGATGTCAAATTCTTTCAAAATAACAATTGGTGAACCAATCAAGTATGCAAGAAACTTATCCAAAGCAAATACCACAGCTAATAACTCTTTCTCAGTGGTAGAGTAATTCATTGGAGCACTATTCAGAGTTCTACTAGCATAATAAATCACAAAGGGTTTACCATCCCTTCGCTGTCCAAGAACAGCACCTACAGCAAAGTCACTAGCATCACACACCAGTTGAAATGGTAAATTCCAATCAGGTGGCTGCATTATAGGTACTGAAGTGAGCTTGCTAGTCAAAGTTTTAAAAGCCTCTTGACAAGGTTCAGTCCATTCAAATGGGGCATCTTTAGCTAAAAGATCACATAATGCTCTGGATATAGTGGAAAAATTTCTTATGAACATTCTATAAAAAACCAGCATGACCAAGAAGAGATCTCACATCCTTTACTGTCTTAGGTATAGGCAATTTAGAAATTAATTCAATTTTAGATTGATCAACCTCTATTCCTTTGGAAGAAACAATGTGTCCTAAGACAATACCTGATGACACCATAAAATGACATTTTTCCCAGTTCAAAACCAAATCTGTTTCTACACAATGCATTAATACTCTCTCAAGATTTGATAAAGTGATATCAAAAGAAGATCCATAAACAATCAAGTCATCGATAAACACTTCCATACAATTTTCAATCATATCACTAAAGATGCTCATCATGTAGCGTTGAAAAGTGGCAGGTGCATTACATAATCCAAAAGGCATTCTACGAAAGGCAAAAGTACCAAAAGGACAAGTGAAAGTGGTTTATCATGATCTTCTAATCCAATTTCAATATGATAATAGCCAGAATAACCATCCAAGAAACAATAAAAAGAATGACCAGCCACACGCTCAAGAATTTGGTCAATTAAAGGGAGGGAAAGTGATCTTTTCTAGTGGCGGCATTTAATTTCCTATAATCAATGCACATCCGCCACCCTGTCACAAGTTCTGTAGGAACTAATTCTCCTATGTCATTTTCAACCATAGTGACACCTGACTTTTTAGGAACTACTTGTGTAGAACTTACCCATTTACTATCTGCAACAGGATATATTATTCCAGCATCTAATAATTTCAGCACTTCATTCTTGACTATTTCTTTCATTTTAGGATTAAGCCTACGTTGAGGGTCTCTGCGAGGGCTAGTTCCTTCTTCCAAATTTATTTTATGAGAACAAATCAAAGGACTAATACCTTTTAAATCAGCAATACTCCAACCTATGGCTGATCTATGCTCACTTAAGGTCTGGATTAATTTTTCTTCTTCAGAATCAGACAACTCAGAAGAGATAATAACAGGAAAAGTATCATTGGACCAAGGAAAACATGCTTTAAGCCCTTAGGGAGGGTCTTCAATTCAACTTTAGGTGCTTCCACACTTGAAGGAACTTGCTTCTCACCTCTCTTTGGTAGCTCCTCAAACTTTGGTTGCCACCTTTGGGTTCCAGAATCCTGATTTTCAGAAAAGATAGCACAAATTTCAGCAGCATCATGTGGAGTATTGATCGGATTAAACTCAGAATTAACAAGAAAGTATTCAAAAGGATCGAAATCATGAATCACAGGAACTTCCCTATCAATAAGAGAGTCAATCTGGCATGCTTGCTGGCATTCATCATCATCTATTGGTTGTTTTGCTATATGGAAAATATTAACCTCAAGAGTCATATTGCCAAAAGACAATTTCATTAGTCCATTCCTACAATTAATAAGGGCATTAGCAGTAGCAAGGAAGGGTCTGCCTAAATCAAAGGAATTTTAGAAGTAGTATCAGCAGTGGAACTGGTGTCAAGGATTAGGAAATCAACAGGATAATAAAATTTGTCAATTTGAATTAAAACATCCTCAACCACACCCCGTGGTACTTTTGTGGAACGATCAGCCAATTGTAGTACCACAGAGGTAGGTTTTATTTCACCTAACCCAAGCTGCAAGTAGATAGAATAAGGCATTAAATTAACATTGGCTCCTAAATCTAGCAATGCTTTCCCAAATTCATGAGTACCAATACTACAAGCAACAGTTGGACAACCAGGATCCTTATACTTGGGAGGTATCCTATGTTCAATTAAAGCATTAACTTGCTCTGTCAAAAAAGCAGTCTTTTTCACATGATGTTTCCTCTTAACTGTACACAAATCTTTAATAACTTTTGCATATGTAGGAACTTGTTTAATCACATGTAAGAGAGGGAGATTAATTTTTACCACCCTTAAGTTCTCAAGAATTTCATTATTAAAATCAGAAGGTCGCTTACCTGATTTCAAAGCTTGGGGGAATGGTACCTTAATGTGGCTCTGAGTTACCTCTGGCTCCTTGGGTGATTTAGCATCTTTGGCCTCTTTATTGTTGGAATCCTCTTCTGATGTGTTCATTGTTGGATCATTTAAAGGCTTACCACTCCGTGTCACAACAGCATTCGCATCCTTCAAGTTCTACTGGTTCATGTGTGAACCTTAAGGTGCGGACTGAGATTGAGAAGGGAACTTACCTCTCTCAGTCATACTTAACAAACATGTCAGTTTAGACACTTGAGTCTTTATCTCCTTGTTCTCTTCAACAACATGTGTAATCAAAGATTCAAATTTCTAATTAGTTTAACCTTGCGCTTCAATAAAAGCATGTAAAGTATCTTCTAATGGGCTCCTAGATGATGATAGTGCATAATATTGTTAGGATGTTGTGCATGTTGCTGATTTTCTGATTTTCAACTAAAATTGGGGTGATTTCTCCATCCAGAATTATATGTTTTGGAAAAAGGTGAAAATGGTTTCTTGTACACACCCAAATTATTGCATTGTTCCTCATACACTCCTTTCATCTCCTTAAAAGTAGCACAATCCAGAGCAAGGTGATCAATCCCACCACACACAAAACATGGTCCTAAAGACTCCATATTATTAACCACATGTGCTGGTTTAAATTATTTGCTTTATAACCTTTCTAGCTCCCTAGTTAACATCTCAACCTTAGCTTTTAGGTTTTCCTCTTCCCTAAGATGATAAATTCCACCACTACTTGAATGTCCTAGAGGTTGTGATCTATTTGTGCTCTCAATAGCACTGGGTCCAGTCCAAGTATGAGCTTTTTCAGCAAGCTCATTAAGGTAGTCAATAGCCTCATCAAGATCTTTATGTAAAAACTCACCATTACACATCATTTCAAAAAATTGACGCTCCCTAGAAGTAAGGCCCTCATAAAAGTAACTCACTAGACGCCAACTTTTATAACCATGGTGAGGACACATACTCAACAACTCCTTAAATCTTTCCCAAGACTGATATAAGGTCTCACTATCCTTTTGTGCAAAAGTAGACATTTGCCTTTTTAAAGCATTAGTCTTATGTTGGGGAAAATATTTATTAAAGAAAACTTTAGTTATTTCAGCCCATGACCTAATAGAACGTGATCTCGGTGAATACAGCCAACTCTTAGCTTTGTCCTTTAATGAAAAAGGAAACAATTTCGGATAACATCATTAGCTGTATTAACATTATGAAAAGCAGTAACTACTTCCTCAAACTCTCTAATATGCACATATGGATTTTCATTCTCCATGCCATGAAAAGTAGGAAGTAACTGTATCATCCTAGGTTTAAAGTCCAATTGAGGAGTATTAGCAGAAACATGATGCATGATGGTGTAGCTACTCGTGTAGGATGAAGATACTCCTGCAGAGTTTTAACCTCTTGCTCTTCGTGTTGACTCATCGTGAATGATGAATGAGATGAAAAACAGGAAGAATCCGAATTATGATGCGAAGCAACAAAATCAGAACAAATATCAAGTCTTTTTGCAAGTCTACCTGATTTGTCTCTATACTAGAGCATAAACCAGATAAAATAAAATAAAAGAGAAAGGAACGAGATTACCAGAATTGGAGAACCAAATCAGTAAAATTAATTCCTTACTGTACTTCTTATACCGTCTCCCCGGCAACGGCGCCAAAATTTGATTTACGCCCAAAGAATAACGCGGTAGTTGTAGCACAGCTTTGGGGTGTCAATTCCATAGAGAGACAAGGTAAAGAAAATACTAAAAAGAACAATTAAACTGAAAGAAAATATTTAGTGATTTTTTAAAATAAGAATTGAATTTTGAAGAAAATAAAAACAACTAAACAATTAACTGGAGAAAATTCCACAATTTTAATTATTCTCAACCTTTAAAGCACGCAAATTTGACCAATAGTAAAGCGTCGGGAATCCCTTGCACAAGTTTAATATTTTAATTATTCCAATTTCAAAGCAGTTCAAATTCCACAAAATTTCCAAGATAAATATTTATAAATCAAAGTGGATTAACTACAACTCTCTAATAAATTATTCTCAACCTTTAAAGCACAAAAATTATTATCACTATTGAGAAAATCCAGTGACGACAATATACCTAGAGGCAATCCCGTAGCAGAGAACTGAATCAATATAGATAAGTAATCAATCCAAACATAATTATAGAATCAACCACTCTATGGGAAAAGCATGACTGAACCCATGAATAATATAAACCTATAATTATTCGGAGAACAAAACTCAATAAAAATCTGAGAATAATAAATCAAAGAATTATAGTTTTTCTAATCTGTTTAAAAATTTAGAATAAATAAAATATCATCTATGTGCAAGTTCATCCCTAGCTTTACAAGAAAATTAGTTACCCATAAATATGAGTGAAGAAAATCCAATAATGATGAAAATAGGACCTGCGGCCATGAATATTGTATCTGTGTTGTTCGCTTTTTGTTGTGTGTAGCTCGCTCTTTTTCTTTTCTCGCCAATGAGCCAAGCTCCTTTTAATGCCTGCGTCCTGCCTTTGTGCGTTCAAAACCTATTAGAAATAGGTTTTCATGTCCTTGCTTCCCATGTGTCCGTTTTCTTCTTTTCTTCTAATTGGCAAATTGGGCCTTGATCCCATTTATTCTTTTTTTTTTCATTGTTTAACTGAATGAGTCAAACTTGGCACAACTATTTGTATCCTCTCCTTAAACACACACAGCAAACTCCTTTGTTGTTCTTCTTCTTCTACAATTTTTCTTTATTTATTCTTTAACTCCATCACTAGCTATCCAATATATTTTCAAATGGATTGAATTTTACTCCTTAATAAATCTGCAATTTAGACATCAACATACACTCAGAAATATCAAATAATAAATAATAACCCAATATAAAATATGCACTAATCTCAATAGTTCTTATTTATATTTATTCACATTTAAGCCCAAAAATAGAATAGTGAGAGTGTATTTTCACACACTCATCAGTCTCGCACTCGCGCAATGAGATTTGTGCTCACCAACGACAACCTATGGCATTGCGGATACTCCTCTTCGCTCCAACACTACCTTAGCACATCAGAAGGGCACACAGTACTAGAGAGCATACATCAAGGTACTTGTTGTGCCCACATTGCAACGGACGCGCTGGCTCACAAAGCCCTGCACCTGGGATACTATTGGCCAACAATGAAGAAAGATGCATCGGCGATGGTACAAAAATGCCATTAACGCCAAATCAACTCCAGGGTCCAAAGGCTCCCTTCTATAGAGTCGCCCGTACTCACAAACCCCATTGCCTTCGCTCTATGGGGCCTCGACCTAATAGGCCCGATGCCAGCGGCACCTGGCCAACTCTGCTTCTGCATAATGGCTGTAGACTACTTCACCAAATAGGTCGATATCAAACCGTGGGCAAAGATAACCTCCGAAGGCGTCATCAACTTCCTCTGGAAGAACATAGTCTATCGACATGGGAGTCCCCGCGCCATAATCACGGACAACAGGACTCAATTTGCCAGCTACAAAGTGCAACAATGGGCTGAAGATAATAACATCCAAATGCTATATGCCCCGGTGGCCCACCCACAGTCCAACGGCCAGGTTGAGGTCACTAACCGCACCCTGAAAGAGGGACTCAAAAAACACATCACCGGAGCAAAGGGGCGATGGGTAGAGGAGCTACCAAGCGTCCTCTAGGACTATCGAACAACTTTGCAAACACCCACAAGCGAGACCCCCTTCTCCCTCGTTTATGGAACTGAGGCACTCCTCCCGATCGAGGCAGACCTCCCAACAATACCGACGATCAACTTCAACAATAAAGCCAATAGTAAGGGCCTTCGCGCAAAGCTTGACCTCCTGGAAGAACTCGGCAAAACTGCATGCCTCAGAATGTTAGCCCTTATACAACGCCTCAACGCCAAACGCGATGCCAAGGTCAAACCCAAGCCACTAGGCGAAGACGGCCTTGCTCTACTTCGCTCAAATCTGACCAGCTGCGAGCTAAAAGAAGGGGTCCTACGACCAAACTAGGATGGCCCCCTACATAATACAACGCCAAGTACGGCCGGGCGTGTTCGAATTGAAAGGACACAAGGGAAGTCCACTCCCTCACAACTATCACGCGGATGACCTTCGCTAATAATATGTTTAACCTTTCTCCCAATGAATGAAATACTTTCACTCATGTTTATGTTTATATGATACTACGAGTCCCTTTAAGAAATAACAAGCCCATGCGCTCTACACCTGATCAGTCAACGTGGCGAAGGCCCACATTACAATAATCGACACAACTTTCTGTACCCGACCGGTCAGAACGGTTAAATCCTGATCTACTAAGATCACGAAAACAGACCTTGTCAGGTCATAACACGACTAAGCGGTAAACATACAACACCGCTATCGCGTACACTACCCAAGGGCATTGTTGCACCGTGATCTTAAGTGGGCAGCAGCTCACTAGCAAAACGAGGAGACATCCGCTAATCAGGAAAAATATGGCGACCAAAAGATACATTGTCATCCGTCACCTCGCCAAACAAACGTGCCATGAACGTTGGAACTCCCCGCGATGGTCCCCTTAAGGGTATCGGCTACCTAAAGGCAAATCTAGTGGTCGCATACAATCAACGCACGCAAAGGAAGAGGTAAGATGGGCAAAGAACTGTTCATCTTGAATTATTATTTACATCTTGTTTGTTATGTACAATTTAAAAAGTTACAAAGGGGGGTCATCCACATCCTTAGAGACTCCGCCATCATCCAAAAGCGCATGCCAAGCGGCACCCATCTTCCTACCTTCTTCGCCCCACTGCAACAAGGTGTCCACATCAGGGTCTGCAGTGCTAGTGTTGTCCAAGGCATCATAACTATGATCAAGATATAATCTCTCCAGCTGAAGCCTGCAGCGGAGCCATCCCTCCTCAAAGCCATGCACCCCAGCCTCGCCTTGGGCCCGCAGCTCCTGAACTCTCTTGCCCAGCCGCGGTATTCTCTCAGGTATTGACACCTTAATGGTTGATGGGGACTCGGTTATCTCCCCAAGAAAGGCAGAAAGGTCCAATGCCTCCTCCAACTCCCATATGGCCGCCGCAGCATTTATGAAATCCTCACCAAGCGCGAGGTGAGCCCTCGCAATGTCCTCAGTGGGGAGCCTGGCATCCTCGGCCTCATCCTCAGTAGTCTTGAGACGCATGGTCACCCTATGCTCTGCCTCTTCTGCAGCCGCCTTCACGGCATCTGCCTCCACGCGAGCCTTCGCGCAAGCCTCGTCAGCAACCACCTTCAACAAGGACAGTGCCTCCTTCAACACGATGACCTCCACCTCCTTCACCCGTAGGCTCTCCTCCTGCTTGAAAAAGTGGTGTTCGAACTTGCGAAGCAGGCCACTCTTCTGCAAGCCTGGTAGCTTGCTGGCCTCTCTTCGCGAACGACAAAGTCACACCATAACTCCAGCTGCTCAAATCGCTTCGCCGCACCCTTGCTGATTTTAGGATCGTCTTTAACATGCTTCTCATGTTCGCATTCTATAATACTGAAGTAAGGATTAAGGATGTGTACCTTTCTTCTGGACGCAGCTTAAGAATCTTAGAGATTCTTGCTCCTTGTTGATGTAGAAGACTCGGCTCGGGGAACACCTTAAGGGCGGATTGGAGAGGATTTGTCTCCAAAGTGAGTTCCACTCACAATGCTCCTAGAATGCCTTCTAGCTTGGAAGAGGAAGTATGAGGAGAGAAGAGAGAACCAATGCTGGTTGTGGGATGATGAGAAATGGCGCATCCTCCCTCTATTTATAGAGGAGGATGGGCTGCCAATGAGAGGGCACAATGCCTCCTCATTTGCGAAATAACATGTCCCTAGGACCAAGGGCTGCAACCAATGCCCCTTGGTCCATGAGACATGTCTCATGCCTTTGCCTTTTCAATTAACTAATTAATTAGAAAAGGAATAAATAAATAATTGTGTCTAATAGGAAATTAATTAACTAATTAATTAATTATCCAAAATATGGTGAAGAGGCAAGGAGGTGACCCATGCCCCTTGCCCATTCGGCCCATGGGACATGAGACATGTCCCTTTGGCCGAATGGTGCAAGGCATGGGGTGCACCCCCTTGCCTAGAGGCACCTAGGGCGAAGGGGCACTCACACCCCTTGCCTATGGCCGAATGGGTGTAAGGCCCCCTTAGGGTGCCCTTTCGGCACCCTTCGGCCTAAGCCGAAGGTGTGCTTGGCCCTCTTCGACACCTTTTCACCAATTTACGCACCTTTCCGCCAAGAGACACGTCTCTTCGCCAAAAGGTGCCTAGACACATTTGTACCGAGCTCACATAGAGCTAGTCCAAGACATATTAAATCATCCATTGAGCTCCTTGAGCTCATATCAGCTCACTAAGAGCAGATACACATCTCTCTAGCTCAAACACTCAGATTGAGCTGAGTTGAGCTGTGCTTAGCTACCTTTAGCTAGCCCAGGTCATCTTGGTGCGCAAGAATTCCAACAAACTCCCACTCGCACCAATGATGATCTTTGAGCACAAGCTCCCACTCGAATAAAACACTTCCTCATACTAAAACAAACACTTTGGCAAACTATATAAAAGGAGTTGTGAGTGCGACCTTAAGGCATCCACACTGCACTCTTCCATTGAGGTTGTTAGACTCTCAAATGGAAGATTGTCCTCTCAAACTCACTTGAACACTTCAAGTGTTTGTGTGTTATTCAAATTTTCTTGAACTTAACAAGACATGCTTGAACATCTTCAAGCTTTACTTGAACTACTTCAAGTAGTGCCTTTAGAACCCCAAGACATATGGCACGTATTCTTAACCACAGTCAGTCTCTTTCATTTTTAATGATGACTGTGTTAAGTGTCGAGTACTCTTTAATTCGTATTATCCCCAATTCAGACCTTATCATGTTGTACCAATGCAACATGTGAGCTCAAAGGTTGAATTTAGGACTCACGTACCAAGTTTCACTTGTCTTTCCTTTACACTCTACCTGCTTAATGATCCATATAGATTTAGTTACCCAAAAGGAGGATACTCCAGCCGCATTCATCTCGCGACCTTCGACAACCAATCAAGGTAACTTTGTCAATGTGAATCATTAAGCGAGTTAAAGTGATTAAGGGTCCAATCGAAGAATTCTCACACTACGCAAGGTTAGAGACAACTTGCTTAAATTCTTCTTTTGGTCGAATTTCATGGTCGTAGGATCTTTGCAACATACTTCAAAGATTCTATTAACACTTCTTAGGGTGTTTTACAAACACCACTCTCACTTGGAGTGATATCACTTAGAATGAGGGGTGTGTCATTTCTCCCTCTTAAAACACCTCAGAGTGTGCTCCTTCTAACATATAAAAGGAGGACATGTCACAAGCCATGAAATTTCTGCAAGCCCGAGCTTACACTCACACATAGGCTAGAATGTATCGTTGTCATACAAAATCGGTGCAGAGCACCTCATCTTGATTATTCAGATCAAGGCGACATAAAAGTATACCAAAGTGTCATGTGTTGTAACATGACTCCCACTCAATAGAGTAACATTGCATGTCACATGTTTCCTGAAGAAACAACACACTATTTGAGTCTTTGGTAGTCTCATCCTTGGTCTACTTAAGATCAAGGGCGAATGACTTGGTGTGAGAAAGTCATTCTCAATGCCTATGGTGGACATGTTCATTTGTTCATTGTGTGTTATTAATGGAACTAAGTAAATGACATCAAATAATTACTTTATTGATCATCATTATACATATATACATGTGTGACACCAAAGTGGTGAAAGTCATACAACAATTAGCATATTTACAATCTCCTAAGACCCATTGCTCGGACATGACGAGCAAACACAATGGGTGGCAATGGCTTAGTGAGAGGATCTGCCACCATAAGGTCTGTTGAGATGTATTCAATTTTGACTTCACCTCCTTCAATCGCATCTCGAACGAAATTATATTTCATGCTAATGTGTTTGGTTTTTCCATGATACTTGGGGTCCTTGGTGTAGGCCATAGCTGCCATACTATCACCGTAGATAGTAATGGGCTTACTTATTTTGACCATCGACTCCAAGTTTTTAAGAAAATAACCAAGCCACGGTGGCTTCTGGACAGCCGAGGCACAAGAAACGAATTCGCCTCCATGGTTGATAAGGCTGTACAAGTTTGTTTCTTACTACACCAAGTAGTAGCGCCCCCATTTAGCAAGAAAATATAACCACTTGTAGATTTGCTAGAATCTCTATCTCTCCCCAATCGGCATCGAATAGCCGTGTAAACCAAGGGTTTTTCCTTGATAACATAGCCAATAATCCTTAGTACCTTTAAGGTATCTAAGGATCCTCTTGACATTCTTCCAATGCTCCATGCCGTGGTTCAAGAATATCTAGCAAGTAAACCGACCGCTTGACTTATGTCTGGCCGTGTACAAATCATGGCGTACATAAGGCTACCAATGGCACTAAGGTAAGGTATCTTAGTCATTTCTTCCTTGTCTTTTGGAGTCTTAGGACATAAGTCCTCTCCAATTTTGCAACCATATGCAAGTGGGGTGTTCATTGGCTTAGAGTTGGTCAAGTTAAACCTCTCAAGAACTTTATCTATATAAAGCTCTTGTGAAAGTCCTAACATATGCTTCTTTCTGTCCCGATGTATCTTAACACCTAGGATATAAGAAGCTTCCCCCAGGTCCTTCATTTTGAAGGTGGAGGACAACCATCCTTTGATGGCGAGCAACAACTCCAAGCTACTACTTGCAATTAAAATGTCATCGACATATAATGTCATAATGGCAAAACTGGACTCTTTGAAGAACAAGTACACACAATGGTCTTCATGCATCATCACAAAACCATAGCTTGTGACTGCATGATGAAACTTCAAGTACCACTGTCTTGAAGCTTGTTTGAGACCATATATAGACTTCTTTAGTCTACATACCTTGTCTTCTTGACCTACTTGTACAAACCCTTCGGGTTGTTTCATGTAGATCTCTTCACTCAACTCACCGTTGAGGAAGGCTGTGGTTACATCCATCTGATGCAACTCAAGGTCCAAGTTTGCCACTATCGCAAGTAGCAATCTGATGGAATTAAACTTAACCACAGGAGAGAAAGTGTCTTTGAAATCAACACCTTCCTTCTGTGTAAAGCCTTTGGCCACTAACCGGGCCTTGTACCTTTCGATACTCCCATCAGAGTTCTTCTTTATTTTAAGAACCCACTTATTGCCGATCGCTGCCACGAGGAAGATCAGACAATTCCCATACCTCATTTTCATGCATTGAATGCAACTCATCATTCATTGCCTTTAGCCACTCTTCTTTTCGTGCCCTTCAAGAGCTTCTTTGACATTACTTGGCTCATCGATCTCGCACGAGACCAAGTATGTCTCACCTTCCGATAGTCCCCACCTTTTAGGTGCTTTGGACTCCCGAGTTGATCTTCTCAATTGGGGTGGAGGTGTTGGCTCTTGAAGTACCTCAACTCCCTCTTGAACAGATCCCTCAGTTTCAGGATCCTGTTCATTCTAGTCCATGTTTATGGGCTCATTCTGGAAAGCCTCAGCTTGTTCCGGTTGAGGTACTCCTCCGAGTAGGTATAGCCTTGTAACCGCACTTGTGAAGTGCCCGGTTGACCTTCTTCTAGGATCGGGCCTATTGAGGCTAAATCATCACTTTCGCCAACTTTTGGAAACTCCGTTTCCACAAACTTGGCGTTTCTTGCATCAAACACCAAACCCTTCTTTAAACTGAGATCCAAGAACACATAGCCCTTGGATTCCGTACAATATCCGAGAAAAGCACACTTCTTTCCTCTTGGTCCCAATTTTCCCAACGGATGGTCGGGATTATGTACGTAAGCTAAGCAACCCCAAGGCCGCAAGTAGCTTAAGTTCGGGGTCCTCTTCATCCATAACTCATATGGAGAGGAGTCGATGTCCTTGGTAGGTACCCTATTGAGAATGTGCACCGCACATAGCAGCGCATCACTCCAATAGGTCACATCCAGGTTGGCTTTAGCCATCATGGAACGTACCATGTCCATCAAAGTTCGGTTCTTTCTTTCGGACACACCATTTTGCTGGGGTGTCCAAGAAAGGGTGAACTCTCTAGCAATACCTTTTGACTCACAAAAGGTCTTGAATGCAAGTGAACTGTACTCACCACCTCTGTCAGTCCTTAAGGACTTCACTTTCTTATCTACTTGGTTCTCAACCAAGTGTACATATTTCTGAAAATATGCTAAGGCCTCGGCCTTGGCTTTGAGTAAGAAGACGTGGGTGAATCGTGTACAGTCATCGGTAAAAGTGATGAAGTACTTGAACCCATTTCTGGATTCAATTCTCATAGGTCCACAAAGATCGAATGGACTAAACTTAGTGCCTCGGTTCTCCTAGTTGCCCTCCCAAAGGGCTTTCGTTGCCTTGCCTTCTAAGCAAGGTTGACAAGTTGGCAGGACAACCTTGGTCAAGGATTCAAGCAAGCCACTTTTGGCTAACTTATTCATCCTATCTTGTCCTATATGTCCCAACCAATCATGCCATAGATTTTGATCTATGACTTTAGTCACGTGGCAACTAGGAGTTGCAACAGAATGGCCATCGGGCCTTAACTCATACATCCATTATTAACTAAGCATTTTGTGAGAACTTGATTGTCCTTTAATATAGTTACACTATCATTAAAGAATTGAAAGCAATAATTGGACTTCAACATGGCATAAATAGAACTTAAATTTCTACAAATATTAGGTACATATAATGTGTCCACAAGATAAAAATATCTATTACACAAGGGAACCTTACAGGTTCCTATACCAACTACTTCTAATTTTGCATCAATCCCCACCGAGACGTGCTTCACACATCTTGGGAGCTTGCGGTACGCCACAAACCAGACTTGTCCCGAGCTATGTGGTCTGTTGCTCCCGAGTCTACAATCCACAAAGAATTGCTTTGATTAGCATAGTACATGACGTCACATGTGCTATTGAAGTAGAAGGTTCAAAATGTACCTTAGGTGCACTTTTGCAATCTTTTGCAAAGTGTCCTTTCTTGCCACGCTTGAAGCACTTGAGCTTCAAACGCCCCTTTTCTTCTTTCCGGCCCGTTTCCTTTTCCCTTTCCCTTACCCTTGCCTTTGAAGCCGCCCTTTTTCCCACCCTTGAACCACTTCTTCTTTTTACCCCCGTTGTTATCGGAGGTATTGGCAACATATGCCTTGGAGTGGTCCTTGAGAGCCATTACTTCAGCCTCAAGTAAAAGGTGACGGGCGATGTCATCAAAGGTCTTAATCTGAGGGTTGTGGCGTAAGTTGACCTTCATCAACCGCCACTCCTCATCGTAAGGACCTTATTATTGCTTGCACTGCTGCTCGTCGGTGAGGTCGTGCCCAGCTTGTTTAAGCTGATGAATCATTCGTGACATCTCACGAAGGTGGGCACTCATGGTGTGATCTGCTCGCTTACCATAGTTCTCAAACCTTAGTATCATTGAGCGTTGTTTCTCCACGGAAACATCTCCATACTTGGCCTTCACAAAGATCCCAGATGCCTTTGGCCGAGGGTAGCATGGAGAACTCCACCATGATCTCATCCACCATTGTGGACAAGAGTGTGACTCTACACATAGAGTTCTTTTTAAGGTAGGCTTCATAAGCCACCCTACTTCCCCCTTCCTCCGGGGGGTTGACCTCAGCATCGAGCACCTCAAGTGTCTCTTGCTCAGTTAAGATGAACTTGACCTTCTGTTGCCAAATTAGATAGTTTTCACCATCCAATTTGAGGTCACGGTTCAACTCGCTACTATGTTCTTAGTAGCCATCTACAAATATGCAATTCACATGTTTTAGATTCCAATTCACACAATTAGACTTATTCAAGCAATATGTTCATGAAATAACTTAGTTTATACCTGACGTAGCAAAAGGTATGCATATAGCATCCGATCAGAAACGCCTAAGCATAACTTTGCCATTTTACGAACATACCCTTAACAAGCCTATACATTCAATCAATCAAGGGCAACCAAACATACATCAGTTTATAACCTCACTTGACCTTCCAAGAAGGCCTGAATCACGCACTCATGCGTTATCGTAACAACCATAGCACTTCACTTAAACCTTAGTCTCATCACCCATAAGTCTCCTTAATACAATGCCCAGGTCGTTGGTGGAGTCACAAACGGTCTCACTTAAGTACCACTTCCTTAGACAAAGCATTATATCAGCTTGACAGGTCCCTAGAGACCTTAGTTTAATGAAGTGTCTCATCAATTGAATCAAGTTTCAAGTCCTTCAAGTTCACCGTACAAGTACTTGAACTATCTTAAGGTAGAATCTCTTGTTTCAATAGACGTATGTTCCCTCACTTAATTTAAGCTTCAATTCCCTCAAGTCCATGATAGTGGTACAAAACCAAAGATTAAGACTATCAAGGGGCTGAAATTCTTAAATTAGGTAAAGAATAAATGTCACATGCATGCCAAGTCTACGTCACACATGGACCTTAGGAACCACGAGAGGAGCGCTCCCAGAAAAGATGGAGGGGTCACAGACGGTCCCACTTAAAACCCACCTCCTAGACAGAGCACATTCCGGCAATTACCTCAAGGTATAATGTGATATAGAACTTTGGCACACATTTTCTTTAGGTTCATTTAATCATTCATGGAACAAATAGGCAAGTCAACATGTTATACAACCATTTTATCATACAACATTCATGCTTCCCTTTTCCATTTAAACGAACATGACCCCTTCGAATAACCTAACCGGGGGTCTGATACCATGTCGAACTAAACTAACATGTATCATACTTCATATAAACATGTCGAACAAGTAAGCATGTATTACAAAGAGAAACCTTGCTCTGATACCATTTGTTGATTTTAGGATCGTCTTTAACATGCTTCTCATGTTCGCATTCTATAATACTGAAGTACGGATTAAGGATGTGTACCTTTCTTCTGGACGCAGCTTAAGAATCTTAGAGATTCTTGCTCCTTGTTGATGTAGAAGACTCGGCTCGGGGAACACCTTAAGGGCGGATTGGAGAGGATTTGTCTCCAAAGTGAGTTCCACTCACAATGCTCCTAGAATGCCTTCTAGCTTGGAAGAGGAAGTATGAGGAGAGAAGAGAGAACCAATGCTGGTTGTGGGATGATGAGAAATGGCGCATCCTCCCTCTATTTATAGAGGAGGATGGGCTGCCAATGAGAGGGCACAATGCCTCCTCATTTGCGAAATAACATGTCCCTAGGACCAAGGGCTGCAACCAATGCCCTTGGTCCATGAGACATGTCTCATGCCTTTTGCCTTTTCAATTAACTAATTAATTAGAAAAGGAATAAATAAATAATTGTGTCTAATAGGAAATTAATTAACTAATTAATTAATTATCCAAAATATGGTGAAGAGGCAAGGGAGGTGACCCATGCCCCTTGCCCATACGGCCCATGGGACATGCGACATGTCCATTTGGCCGAATGGTGCAAGGCATGGGGTGCACCCCCTGCCTAGAGGCACCTAGGGCGAAGGGGCACTCACACCCTTGCCTATGGCCGAATGGGTGTGAGGCCCCCCTTAGGGTGCCCTTTCGGCACCCAAGGGTGCTACGCACCCTTCGGCCTAAGCCGAAGGTGTGCTTGGCCCTCTCCGACACCTTTTCACCAATTTACGCACCTTTCCGCCAAGAGACACGTCTCTTCGCCAAAAGGTGCCTAGACACATTTGTACCGAGCTCACATAGAGCTAGTCCAAGACATATTAAATCATCCATTGAGCTCCTTGAGCTCATATCAGCTCACTAAGAGCAGATACACATCTCTCTAGCTCAAACACTCAGATTGAGCTGAGTTGAGCTGTGCTTAGCTACCTTTAGCTAGCCCAGGTCATCTTGGTGCGCAAGAATTCCAACAGTTCTACGTTTCATTCGGGGCGATTCTGCAGTACGGAGACTGGCCACCTCCTTATTTGAACCACTTTGGAATGGGTGTGGAGCAGCGGGCGGTTCTTTGAAGCATTCTGGAAGGTTTGGATGTTGGACTTCTGATATGATCCAGGTACTTTAATTCGTTGTTTGGTATATGGTGTGATTCTGTGATATGAACATGAACTGATTCTGTGTTTGAGGATTTGATATTTGGTTGTGTGATTCTAAAATGAATTTCTGCATCATGCATTGCATTACACTACAGAGCCTTAGAATACTGCTGCTGGCTTTTGGATAGATAGAGAAGAGTTATTTGGTTTGGACTTTTGGTTATGGGATAAGTTGGTTTTTGGTTGGACTTTGTTTAAGGAAATGTTTACTACACGCAAATAGCGTGATTTGGCATCGGAGGCGGGACCGGGATCCCACACCTCCGAAGAATGGGATACGGGTTCAGCGTAACCTGTGGTCCGAACAACCACAATCACCACCCCGGGGTTCTAGCATCATAGGGACCCTTTCGTTTGGTATTTGTGTTGGGCTAGGTACTGTCTTTGGGTACTTTACCGCCAAAGACAATGAGTTCGTGGACGGCAGTAGGCAAGGGAAAATCTGTTTATGCCTTGGTAAAGGCATTCGGATCAGGAGGTGATAGTGAGACTTAGGCCACAGCAACGGCCTTCTGACCAGGAGGTGGGCAGCAGCCACCTTAGTGTCCAGGACCAGCCGGAGAATGACTCCGAGGAGGACGATCACATGGATACAGAGACCTCTCGTCGGTTCCACCAATGACGGGAAGGTCAGAAGTACCAGTCTGACAAGGTCAGACTTCTGGAGAGGTTTCAGCATTTGACCCCCCCGAGGTTTAATGGCCGAGGAGGGCCGGAGGCAGTAGAGACTTGGTTTGCAGGAATTGACAAACTCCTGGCGAGGCTACAATTTCCACCGGCAGTGCACCGGGGATGTAGCCAGGGACCTCCGACAGGTGCAGTTTGGTGATATGGAGCAGGGGACCATGACTGTCAGAGAGTATGAGCGAGAGTTTGACCGACTGGTTTGTTACAAACCACAGTACCACAATATGGAGCAGGAGGAGATTGAGAGTCGGTACGTCCCCCACCGATCCCAAGATCGAGGAAGAGGTTCTGCACAGCAGGGATCGTCGAGGTTTTTGGGTAAGGCAGGCAGGATCGGGCGAGTGGCGAGGCAGCTGGATGACCGTGATAGTTCAGTTTTGTTCGAGTTGTGGCAGGCAGCACTCGGCCGCCATGCTTCAGCAATGGGCAAGTGCTTGCAATGTGGGATGATAACCACCGGATTCGGGATTTCTTTCGATGCCGAGATAGGGATCCAGCAGTGTTTTATATCCGCAGTCTTGGTTCCAGCCCAACACACCCCAAAGGTGTGGTTCATGGGGGAGGCGTTCTGAGACCACCGCGGTGACCTTCGTATCAGCCACCCCCTCCGCCACAGTAACCCAGAGCTGGACCCAGAGCTGGACGTGTTCTCCAGATTGAGCAGGGAGGCATTTTGCAGCATGGGGCATTGCAAGGTATTCTGTTTCTGAGTGACACATTTCTATTCGGGATATACTTAGTACTGGAGAGTCTGTTTTGGTTTCGGCACGGAAGTGTGCCGAATTTCTACATTTGGATAGCAGTGAGCTGCCAAATGATTCTGGTACAAACGGCAGAGAGCCGGTTTTGTTTTCCTTGTGAGACGGCACAGGATTGCGTACTATTTATGGGCAGACACAGGGTTCTATCAGATCTATTGGTTTGGACACACCGATGTATGACGTTATTGTTGGGATGGTTGGTCTGTTCAAGAATTCCGTGCACATTGACTGTGCTAACCGTAGTATTACGGTTTCTGGAAGAGGTGTTACCTCTCTTGAATTCTGAAGGGATGGAAATGGTAAGAGCAGCATGGCACTACAGGTTTTGGATCAGGTTCCGACAGTGGATTTGGAGAAGTACTACGATCTGCCCATGACAGATACTCGGTTGGAGCTGGATAGAATTCCAGCTGTTCGGTAATTTCCGCAGGTGTTTCCAGAGAATCTACCTGGGATGCCAACAGGGCAGGAAGTTGTGTTTAAAATACGTCCGCAGTTGGATTTCACTCTAATTTCTATTCCTCCTTATCGGAGACCGATAGTGTAGATGGTTGAGCTGGAAGAAACAGTTGAAGAAACTACATAAGAAGGATTTCATTCGCCGAGCACTTCGCCGTGAGGTACTCTGGTTCTGGTTGTCAAGGGAAAAGGTGGGTTACTCCGATTGTGTATTGACTACAGGCGGATGAATGCCAACACTATTAGGAATAAGTACCCACTACTCACGACTGTTAACCTTTTTGAGCAGTTGGGAGGTACGAGGATCCTTTCCAGGATTGATCTGCAGTTAGGATACTTTTAGTTTTGGATAAAGAAAGAGGATATTCTGATTTACTTTCGGAATGAAGGCTCGCACCAGGAGCATCTAAGGGTTATTCTGCAAGCGTTTTGGGAACGTTGGTTTTACACTAAGGCTCCGAAGTGTGATTTCTGGATTCGAGAGGCTGCTTTTCTAGGACACATCATCGGTGAACATGGATTATCAGCGGAATCCGAGAGAAATAAGGTAGTACAGGATTGAAGACAGCCAACCTCAGTATGCGGGATAAGGAACTGAATATAATGTAGCGCTGAGGATCAGACCCAGGAGGATGGTAGAAGTGCCTTTGGCACAAGTGGGAGTTTTGGGAGCACACTGTGTCAACACTTTGATCACTCTTTCGAAGAGGCTGGGTAGGGTGCGTGAGGCACAAGAGAAGGATCCGGTTTTGATGAAGTTGTCTGGAGATGACAAAGGAGCACTACTACCGACATCTCAATACAAAGCGGGAATCGTTATACTTTGGGAATTGGTTTTACATGTATTCATGTTTAGTCCGATTACATACAATCATACATTCATACATGTTATTTCGAATTCAACTAACATGTATCATACTTCATATAAACATGTCGAACAAGTAAGCATGTATTACAAAGAGAAACCTTGCTCTGATACCATTTGTTGATTTTAGGATCGTCTTTAACATGCTTCTCATGTTCGCATTCTATAATACTGAAGTAAGGATTAAGGATGTGTACCTTTCTTCTGGACGCAGCTTAAGAATCTTAGAGATTCTTGCTCCTTGTTGATGTAGAAGACTCGGCTCGGGGAACACCTTAAGGGCGGGGATTTGTCTCCAAAGTGAGTTCCACTCACAATGCTCCTAGAATGCCTTCTAGCTTGGAAGAGGAAGTATGAGGAGAGAAGAGAGAACCAATGCTGGTTGTGGGATGATGAGAAATGGCGCATCCTCCCTCTATTTATAGAGGAGGATGGGCTGCCAATGAGAGGGCACAATGCCTCCTCATTTGCGAAATAACATGTCCCTAGGACCAAGGGCTGCAACCAATGCCCCTTGGTCCATGAGACATGTCTCATGCCTTTTGCCTTTTCAATTAACTAATTAATTAGAAAAGGAATAAATAAATAATTGTGTCTAATAGGAAATTAATTAACTAATTAATTAATTATCCAAAATATGGTGAAGAGGCAAGGGAGGTGACCCATGCCCCTTGCCCATTCGGCCCATGGGACATGAGACATGTCCCTTTGGCCGAATGGTGCAAGGCATGGGGTGCACCCCCTTGCCTAGAGGCACCTAGGGCGAAGGGGCACTCACACCCCTTGCCTATGGCCGAATGGGTGTGAGGCCCCCCTTAGGGTAGGGTGCTACGCACCCTTCGGCCTAAGCCGAAGGTGTGCTTGGCCCTCTCCGACACCTTTTCACCAATTTACGCACCTTTCCGCCAAGAGACACGTCTCTTCGCCAAAAGGTGCCTAGACACATTTGTACCGAGCTCACATAGAGCTAGTCCAAGACATATTAAATCATCCATTGAGCTCCTTGAGCTCATATCAGCTCACTAAGAGCAGATACACATCTCTCTAGCTCAAACACTCAGTTGAGTGAGTTGAGCCGTGCTTAGCTACCTTTAGCTAGCCCAGTCATCTTGGTGCGCAAGAATTCCAACAACCCTCACCTTCTTCCTTGGCTGCCTTAAGCTCCTTTCTGAGGTAAGCTATCTCCTCGATTTGGGCAACGTCCTGTGCGTTGGTGAAGTGTGGGAACTCATTCTATTGGCTAATATCAGCATACTGGTTGACAGCGGCCTACAACAAACACTAATAAGTAACCAGCCCATATAAACCAGAAAAGAGAGGCTACCACAATAGTAACAACGTAGTAACACACCTGCGAGTTCAGTCGTGCCGCTCTGCCCATGTAGTGCCGCGGAGACTCCAAACTCCTAGCGACCAAGTCACAGTCATATAACGTCCGCAATCCCTCCAGACAAGACCATAAAGTCTGGTCACTGCCCTCCAACAGGGAAGAATCATTCTCAAGCAGAAAGACTGGATCCCAGGCGTCCTCCGTCGAGCGTTTCTCCATCTCGAATATCTTCGCGCATCTCTTTCCTCAAGGATTTCAATGTGGAAGGATCGGTAGACAACCTGGGCTTCCGTGCAGCCTACCTCTTCTGCTCCAAATAGTGGGACCGCACTCCCGCCTCCTCAAGGGCCTAGGCCTCCACGCCCTTATCAACAATGTTGTTGCGGCTGTAAAGCAGTCATCGCTCGATTTATTCTCTACCGCAGGCCGATCTTCACAAACGGCCTGATCACCAGGTGCCACAGGGGGGATGACCCATGATGCAGCCTTATCAGAGCCCTTGGAAACAACACTGTCCCATTCCCCAACCGCCAGCAACACTTGTACCAGCCGTGTGGAAACTGTGGCCCCCTAATTAGCTCTGCCACCACTTGAGAGGGGCGGAGTAGATGCCTGTCTTGGACCTGACACGGCCTCATCAACCTCTCCCGCCAACTACTCTAGCACGAAAATGCCTATGGATAATTCACTTGGGCCCCTGCCTCCACTAATGCGATGGGAGTAGCCTCATCACACCCCCAGATCTCCTAGTAGCCAAAGTTTCCCTCTTGGACGCTAAGAGAAGTGCCCCTGCAGATAACTTGGCAGTCTTTGACACTACAGGCTTCGTCACCCCGGACTCCACACTTCTGCCACCCCTGGTAGGAGTCACCATCAAGCCAACAGAAAAGCAGTCCAAGACAGTAGACCCAACCCCTACCGCCTTTTCCTAGACAGGAGCGTCACAGGTCGACTCCTTAGCCCTCGCAGAAGGACCTTCACTGGCAACCACCTCCTTGATAGGAACCTTACCCATCGACACATCTGCCCTCGCAGCAGGGCCCCTCCCAGCATCAGTTGAAGGAATCACTGTGAGCACAATGCGTGTCCTCTCGCCAGGCCCGACCACTTGGGACGCGGCCTTCTTCTTCTTCGCCTCTCCTTGCAAAGGCGCCAACTGGGATGTGAAACGCCTCAAAAAATCAGGTATTTATACCCCTCCCACTGGGATGTGAAACGCCGCTTCCAAACGTCGCTCGTCCCTAGCCCAACACGTGTCACCTGGGCCAAACGGTCGGAAACGCGCACGCCCATTCGTCTACCAAGCCCAACAGTAACAAGGGAAACAGATGAAACGTGGAGTACAGGGGCCCAACCCATACTCCACCTACGGGGGGCACCTTGGTACACTACGCAAGCAACGTCACCCCCACCGCCACATAACTGAGCAGAAGATCACAAAGGCATGTAGAATGCAAGACCACGCATTCCCGCGAGACCCAAGCCTTTGGGACGAGCCCCTCAGGACACCTCACAATACATGAGGCCATGCCCTCGTGTGAGAAGCCTTCACGACAAGCCCTGAGGGTACCTCACAACACGCGGATCCATGACCTCGCATGGGAGACTTAGCTGCGATCTAGGAGGGACAACTGGTGACGATTAACTGGTGATGGCTAACCGCCATGGTGCGCATAAACCTCCCACGTTCACCACTACTCCTCCAGCTTCCTCACTATTCGGAAACATGGGTAACCATCCCACTATCTCAGACCATGAGGCATCCACGACCTCAACATCTCCTATAAAAAGGAGAATTGGGAAAGGTAAACCCCATCTACGTACTCCCACTCCTCTTTCTGCTCTTGAGTACTCTGTTTTCCCCTCTGCAAATCACTCTTCCGACAACAAATCATCGTCTCCGGCATTTAACCACCCAAGATCATCCCTCAAGCATCTGAGAACTCGGACCGTTTAGGAACGAGGTTATCACAGAGAGTTATAAAGGTTCGGTTCTCTTAACCTGCGTCCTCTACCCAAGTAACATTTGAGAGTTTGAATCCACTATAATTGATGCCTGACACAAAGAACTTATACAAGGTGTCTGACACATAACTCTATACACTTGTCTGACTAACATGTCTTTCTCAATGTTTGACAAACAGAACTTTACAAATGTCTGACTAACAGGACTTTCAAGGATGCCTGAGACACAGGATTTACTCACAAACTGCCTGACTAATAGGACTTTGTAAACAACAAGTGTTGTCAACACATTGATAGTTGACTATATCAATACTTCCACTTCCTTGAGAAGATTTATCAACTTAATGTTGAAGAACCAGTCTTGCAACACCAAAATTTAAGTTGACTTAAGTTAAGAACACTGGAAAAACCTTTACAAAAGATGAGTTTCAAAACGCACGAAAGGTTTTCCAAAATCCCTTTTAAAAATAGCAAAGCTTTGTTGTGGCAGAGCCTTAATCGTTGAAATGCTGAACTTGCTATGCTTGAGTAAGATTAGAGAGATTGGGAGAGTATAAACAAGTGTGTTCTTCATGTGTTGTGTTGTGTCTCGTCTCTCAATTGTTCAACTTCACTCTTTATATAGGATTCAGAATTGCTTCACAATGGATAGAAGCCTTCTTGATTGATCCTTGATTGATTTGCTGAGTGAGTTAATAAATCATTCGATTTCTAGAGTCTTTGTTGATTTTGACAGTTGGAGAAAGCTCTTATAGCCGTTAGAGTGAAATCTGCATCAATTGACTTTGTTGTCAACATGTTGATGAAATATGTCTTCAGAACAGTCACTGATTTCACCATGATTCCTCGACCAATCTTTGTTCCTTTCAGCTTTGTTACTTAAACATCATCTTCAATCTTTATCTATGAAGGTGTTGAATTTTGAGATGATCTGATATGTCTTTGAACTTTCAAAAGTTGACTGCATGTCAAATCAACATGCTGATGGACTTTGGATGTCATGTTCAAACTTGATTTCTTTCCTATTTTGGTGTGATTCAATCTTCAACATTTTTAAAACTTGATTCTTCTTTATGCTGATATTCACATTGATTTCAACTTAAGATGCTGATTTTCACGTTTTTCTCCAATATTTCCTTCATCATTTCCTTAGAACTTGGACAAGATTCAAGTGTAGATTAATCCAATTCAAAGATTAAAACATATGCATTCGACATTATATCCAAATGATGAACAAGAAGAGTGATATCAACAATGTTCTTGAACTATTTGAACTTTTGCAATAAAGCCCTTTATAAACAAAATGTTTCAAGGTCATAACCTTAATGCTTTGACAAGACATTAACTTTTCAAAACTTTTCACATAAGGCACTAATGTTTTGGAATTATCAAACTCAAAGAGTCAACATTATGTTCTTACTCGTCATGGTTTAGAGTATTGTGGTAAATTCTCTCGGGTGTAAATCCCCTGACATGGTTGTATTCAACTTTGTCATCTTGATCTGAATGACTTCTCCCTTCTCAAAAAAGTAAACATCAAAAATCTAAAAAGAAGCTATTAATACGAAGTAACAACTCGTGATACTAACAGTGTTTTTTATAGGAAAAAATTTAAAGATTTAGGATATCTTTCTTTATCTCTCGAATGAACCCACACATTTATGAAAGTATGAGGGCTTATATATATGTATTTAAAGTACAAGGGGTGACTTGCCCATGCTACTGACGATAGGGGACTTTTGTTGCCTTTTAATCAAAGTACTCCGTCTGCCGCCCAAAAGAACAGAATTATCTTCTGGGTTTAAATGTTACTACTCTCTACTCAACGCCGCCCTCTCTGGTTTCTTTGTCCCTCGCTCTGTCAATTCGGAAAACCTCTTCCAATCTTGGAGAAAGTGACTCCGAAGTCAGGTTTTTTCTTCTTGTTATTCGGTTTGGTTTTCGTTTTAGTCCTTCTGTAGTTCTGCTTCATTGTCGATTCCTGCTTGTTAATGTTTAGTGATAATTTGCTTGGTTTTGATTAAATTTTGGTGTTGATGTACTCTTTTCTTCTCTTTTTGGTTTTCGTTGGATCTCATTTTTATGGGTTCCCACGAATTGGGGTAAATATTAATTTGAGCCACTTAAATCTTAAGTTTTCTCTCCCACTTCTGTGACATCAAAGTTCATTTGAAATTAGGACGGTCTTTGGTGGCTTCTGATTTGGTGAATTGTTCTTTGTTTTTTGGTTCTGGATTTTGTGGCTCTATACTAAACGTTACTATATCTGTGGGCTTCAGGGTTTTGATGAAGATTTCTGTTAATGGATTAAAAGCAATGAGTTCATTTGTGTAAGACTTATTGGTGATATGATGGCTTTATTTGTTTAGATTTTTTCAAGAGAAATGTAGCTTCAGATTCATCTGTAAACAAGTTTAGTAAAGAAGATTTCAGTTTCCATGGTACCTATTATGTGAAATTATAGCTTAAGCAGTATGCTTGTCATTTATTTGATGGAATGTCTCGTTGTAGGGAAATTCATTGACCATTGTCTGTTCCAGTAAATTTTCTTTTGTTGGCATCTGTTAGTTTTCCAATGTTATTTTTCTTCATGACTAGCTTAATGGAAGTGTGTGAAACTATATAAAGGGCGGAAGTTCACGACACATGATTTACCTGGTGCAACTCTTCAACTACTAGTTTACATCCAAAACAGAAGCTTAATACCAACTATCTTAATGTCGGTGGCATGAAATTAATAGTGTCAACTAATTGTCAAAATTTATTTAAAAATATAAATTTATGCAAAAGCATAGTGGCAACAGGAGAGAGTAATCATTAACATTGATAAATTTAGCTGGCTGGCCAAATGAAGCCTCCATCACAATCCAAACATCAGCTGCAGATCGAAAATGGCTTGGAGGAGTTCTAATTGGAGAAGTCAAAGATCTAGATACTCTCACAAATATTTGTACGTTCTTTGATGATGAAGGACTTGGTGAGCTAGTTATCAAATATTTAGGAGGCATCCGAATTTTGATAGATTGTGGGTCAAATTTCAAGGCAGAAAAGTTGTTGGTTAGCAAGAGAGAATGGTTTTCTTCCATTTTCGACTGGATTGGTGGCTGGTCTCCTGATCTTCCAGCAGCGGGCAGATTAGTTTGGTTAAGTGTCGAAGGATTGCCGGTTGAAGCCTGGAATCAAACCTCCTTCAAAGCGCTTACTTGCGAGTGGGGCAATTTTCTTCTCATTGAAGATTTAGGGAGAAGTCGACTACAGCTCAACAGATGCAAGGTCTGCATTCACACACAAAAAATGGACTTCATCTCACAAGTTCTCACAGTCCAAGTAGACAACAATCCAACTAAGGTTCGAATCATTGAGGATCTAATCAATGGAGTGGATTTTGGGCCAAGCTACTCTTCCTCTTCCTCATATTATGACGGCAACTCATCGGTGTCGGATGATTCTTCCCAACTTGCATCAGACGATGAACTTGGTTTGAATATTCAAGAAGATGAACAGTGGAATTTCAAAGATGAACAGTACCAGTCCCAGTACCCTAGGCAATTAAATGAAGCGTATGAATCGTACCCTTTGCACAATTCCGAGGACGGCAACTCTGGGACGATAGTAGCAGACTCTATGGAGGCTGTGCAGGCGGCTACTCCAGTCCTTCAACTTTCAAATGGGCACAGCTCAGTGGGACCGGCTATTAGTTTATCAAAGGGATTACGGGCCTCAGAGAGACCAAAACTTGGGCTGGTTTGCAAAAGCCCATGGATCACTAAGGCTAAACAACAAAAAGGGAAGAACCAAACCAGCCTATCTTCCCCATCAGATAGTGATAAAACAGAGTCGGGAGACTTGAAGCCTCGTCTTCGTCGAACTCAGAACTATCCTCAATTTTTTTCCAACTCGCACCATCTTATCTACAAATCTGGAATTCAAGGCACTCACTCATGCCCGGTGGCCTTTCGAAATATCAGACGACCTCTAGCACCTCAACCTCTACCAGTGCTCCCTCTTTCCATAGAAGATCCGAGCTGCTCTATGGGGGAATCTCAAATCAGACGCATCGGCGAAGCAGTAGGGGTCTGTTTCGATTCTGGGAAGGCGTTACAGAGACAATCCGAAATTGGCTCCTCTAACATCCAGCAAGGTCAAGACCTTAGTCTTTGATCTTTGTTTGAAGTCTGCGCAGGTGAGTTTATCTTGTTTTAATGAAGATAGTTTCTTTAAATGCTAGAGGTTTAGGTCAGGGGTGGAAATGCAAGTGGATAAAGGAATTTGTGGGTCGAGAATCTGTTGAAATGTTAGCTATTCAGGAGTCAAAACTGATTAATCCAGATTGGTTCAAGATAAGATCTTTATGGGATTCAGATGAGTTGGATTTTCTGGCAGTTGATGCAATTGGTCGTTCAGGAGGTTTACTTTGGATTTGGCATCCAAGTCTTTTTTCTTTACAACGTTCGGTTAAGGGTGATAACTTTCTAGCAATTTGGGGGATTCATCGTCAACTCAACAGAGAAGTCATGTTGGTGAATGTTTATGGCCCAGCAGATGATTTGGCCAAAGCTTCGCTTTGGACATCTTTGTTGGATTTAAGGGCTAATTCTGCAACTCCTTATGTGTGTTTAGGCGACTTTAATGCTGTCAGAAGGAAGGAAGATAGAAAGGGCTCCATTTTTAACGAAAGAGAAGCTGCTGACTTTAATATCTTCATTAGAGATTCTGAACTGTTTGATATCCCTCTAGAAGATAGAAAATTCACTTGGCTCCATGAAACGGGTGCAAAGGCAAGCAAACTAGACAGATCCTATGCTCAAAATTTCCTCAATCTTTGGTCTCACATTACGGTTACATCTAGGGCCCGGTTCATTTCTGATCACTGTCCTTTGGTGTTACAAGACAAGGTTATAGATTTCGGTCCCAAGCCCTTCAAGTTCTTTGATGCTTGGCTAAAGTTAGATTCTTTTCAAGATTGCATGGTAAATTCTTGGAAGGAAGTTTCTTTTGACTCCCGGCCAGACCATATTTTAAAGCAGAAATTCAGAATCTGTAAGCAGAGATTCAAGGAATGGAAAAACCAGAATGTTGGAGATATAGAGTTTAATCTTCAACGGCTTAGAAATGAGAAGCAAAAATGGGATTGTGTAGCAGAAAGCAGGGATCTAAGTGATGCTGAAATAAAAGATCGTCTGGATTGTTTAGCAAATCTCTCAAACAGCGAAAAAATAGTCTTCAACATGCTCAAGCAAAAAGCAAAAATTGGGTGGGCAGCAGAGGGGGATGAGAACTCCAGAATTTTTCATGTGGCAATCAAAAAACGAATGAGGAGAAATGCTTTGTCTGGCCTCACAATCAACGGGTCTTGGGTAGAGAATCCACCTGAAATAAAGGAGGAGGTTCGCAGATTTTATGAAGGCTTGTTCAAAGAACCTTCTCCAGTTAGGCCGACCTTAGCTAGTGAGAGATTTAAAAACTTGAGCGCAGTGTTAGTGAGAAGTTGGAAGCTTATCCTTTCTCTGAAAGTGAAATTAAAGCGGCAGTTTGGTCTTGTGAGGGTTCAAAATCTCCTGGTCCTGATGGCATGTCTTTCAACTTTGATTAAATCTTTCTGGGATTTGGTCAAATCAGATTTTATGGCCTTCTTCCACTATTTTGAGAAGGGCGGGAAGCTTGGAGTCGGCTGTAATGCATCTTTCATCACTTTGGTTCCCAAATCCAAAAATCCGGTGGGTCTTAAAGACTACAGGCCGATTAGCCTAATTGGCTGTCAGTACAAAGTTCTCGCCAAGGTGTTGTCAGAAAGGTTGAAAAATGTGATCCCTCTCCTAATAGGGGATTCTCAATCTGGTTTTATCGAGGGTAGGCAGATCATTGATGGAGTTTTAATTGCAAATGAAGTGGTTCAGAATATCAAACGCTTAAAGTCTCAAGCCATGATCCTCAAAATTGACTTTGAAAAGGCTTTTGACTCTGTGAGTTGGAATTATCTCATCTCAGTGATGCATCAGATGGGCTTTGGAAAGAAATGGACAGATTGGATTTTCCAATGTCTTAGTTCCGCTTCCGTCTCGGTCCTTGTCAATGGAAGTCCAACCACCGAATTTAGAATGGAACGAGGATTTCGTCAAGGTGACCCCTTATCACCTTTTCTTTTTTTGATTGCTGCGGAAGGTCTTAATGTGATGATGGAGGCAGCAAAGGAAGCTCGGATCTTCAGAGGGATTCAAATTGGGAATTCAGATCTTCAAATTACTCATCTTCAATATGCAGACGACACAATCTTCTTTGGTGAATGGGATAAGAGAAACCTTGCAAATCTTCTTTGCCTTCTCAAGAACTTCGAATCAATTTCGGGTTTATCAGTTAATCTCTCTAAGACTTGCCTCTATGGTGTTGGGATTAGTCCTCCGGTCGTGGAGCAGCATTCTGCTTATGTGGGTTGCAGAGCGGGGTGCCTCCCTTTTGCTTATCTGGGAATGACAATTGGTAACAGTATGCAAAAAGTAGAATCATGGAAAATTGTCTCTGAAAAGCTCCAGCAGAAATTGTCCTCATGGAAATGTAACAATATCTCGATTGGAGGCCGTTTAACAGTGTTGCAATCCGTTCTGGGAAGCCTTCCCCTGTTCTACTTCTCAGTGTTCCGTGCTCCTGGAAAAGCCTTAAAAATCCTTGAGAGTCTTCGTATGAATTTTTTCTGGGGGGGAAACAATGAGAGAAGGAAAATTCCGTGGGTCTCGTGGGATAGGATAATGGGTGAACGGGAAAAGGGTGGGCTTAATGTAGGAAGTCTCGCTGCAAAAAACAAAGCTCTGTTAGGAAAATGGTGGTGGCGGTTTAGAATAGAGGAGGTCTCTCTGGTGAAAATCATTAAGTCTATTCATGGTGAAGAGGGTGGGTTCACTAATAGAGTTATTCCTAGTGGAGTTTGGGGGTATTCTCAAAATTGGGCGGGATTTACAGAAGAAAGGGTTTGACCTTGCAAATGGGTTTGGTAGGAAGGTTGGAAATGGAAGTAGTGTTAGGTTTTGGAGGGACGTCTGGGTAGGTGAAGTTGGCTTAAAAGAAAAATTCTCTAGGCTTGCAGCTCTAGACTTGGATGAAGGGTGCCTAGTGTCAGATAGAGGTGAGTGGCGGGATGGAGTATGGAGATGGGTTTGGAGATGGAGGAGAGATCCGACTGGTAGGACTTTAAATGAACTTTATGAGTTATCTGCTCTGTTGGAAAACGTTTCTATCCTTGCAGATTCTTCAGATTCATGGCGCTGGTGTTGGGACAAGTCTGGTGTGTACACAGTTTCGTCCGTCACAAAACTCATTCAGCCGGTTCTTCTCAAATCTCCATCGGTTGATGCAGTGACTCCTTGGAACTCCTGGATTCCGATCAAGATCAACATCTTCTCCTGGCGAGCTTCTCTGGATTGTCTTCCTTCAAAAGTTCAGCTCTCAAGACGTGGAGTGCATCTCGACAACTTAGGCTGCACTTCCTGTGACTGCAGTTTCGAGCAAACTGCTCATGTCATTTCTTCTTGCACAACAGCTTTTGCTCTTTGGCCCAAGATCTTTCAATGGTGTCAAATGGGGTCTTTCTTCTCCGTCAGCTGGGAGGATCTTTTAGCAGAAGATTGTAATTCCCGTCATCTTTCTCCTCCTCAACGTAAAGGTTGGTGGGCTATTCGATGCATCACGGCTTGGACTTTATGGACAAGGCGGAATAACTCGATTTTCAACCCCTCTTCGAACCAGATGGTCACTACAGCTTCGGACATTCAATTCCTTTCTTTTCTCTGGATCTCCAACAGGTGCTCTAAGTCAATTTTTTCTTGGTCAGAATGGGTCCTAAATCCTCTTGAGGTGTTAAGAAAGTGTTAGTTTTTATTTTGCTTTTCTCTTTCTCTTCTGTTGTGGTAAGAACGTTGCTCCTGTCTCCTCCTTGGAGGCAGATCTCTTATTAATTTTGCTTTGAGGTTGCCTTTCAAAAAAAAAACATTGATAAAAAAATAAAATAAAATACAAATGCCCTCTACCATAGCTCTTCAATCTTGGCATATGGTCATCTCTGTTAACAATCATTTTTAACCTACTCTTGTTAAATTGACTAACCTAGGAGTTTGTTTTGGTTAATTTACAAATTATAGGGACTAAATTAAACTTTATGGGAACTTAGGATGGTTGGGTATCATTTTACCCTTTCTACTTTGCTTCTTCTCCAAGGACTCTTCCCGGATGAATTCTTCACGAATCTACCTTCGCCATTCTCGACCTCCCACCTTCACCCAACCTCTTCAAACCCTAGCTTCCTAGCTCCACCCAACCTCTTCAATCTCAGCCTAACCCTAGCCTCCCTCACGTAACCCTAGCCTCCCTCACGTCCCTATAAGTAGCACCAAACTCCACCAAGGAGAGGATCCGGGAGAAGAAACCGAGCAACCTCCAGCCAACACCCGAGCTTCATCTCCCAACCTTGGTTCCAGCCCCAACAGGAGGCTTTCGGACCTGCCCAGGAGGCCGACGGACCGAGAGGAGTCCAGCAGCCGCCTCTGCTCCCCAAAATCGCCGGCAGAGGACTCCGTTTCACGGTTCATCCACCAGCCTGCTGCTGCCTCCACCTGAAGTCGCTCACCCGAGCTCCCAGCCACCGCCAACGCCTCCCCAGTCACCAGAACACCAGCCCAAGCCATCACCACCGCCGGAGCACCTCTTCCGATCGTTCCAAGCCGTGAAACGCCGCCGAAACAGGCTGGTTCGAAGTCTGCAGCGCCGCTCGAGTTTCGCCGGCGATTCGCGAACTCCCTCCCTCCAGCCGCACCGAGGCCGCCTCACGCTTCTCCGCTCGCCGGAGAGCCCTTCCGGCCGACCACCACATCCAGCCAGCGTTTCCCTCCACCGTCCGCCCTCGACTCGGCTGTCGGACCTGCGCTCGCCGAAATTCCGGATTCGCGAACCAGGGAAGAGGGCGACGTGGCCTCTCCTGGTTTAATACAAACCCGGTACAACTCCTCTTCCGTCCTTCATCTTTTTTTTTCTGTTTTAGTCACTAACGTTTCTGTTTTGTCTTGTTTCAGGTTAACAAGTTTTAAAGTTTTATTTTGTTACAAACAGGCCACTAACAGAGTTCTTTTTTTGTTTCCTTTATTTTATTTGTATATATATATTGCTAATAATTTTCACACTAACAATTTTTGTTTTATCTTGGATTATTCATTTTTTCCTTCTTTCTTTCTTTTCTCATGTTTTCTTTTTCTCATTAATTATTATTCTTGGTTATCATTATTATCTCTTTTCTTTTGTTTTGTTTTCTTTTTTTCTTTAACTTCTCCATGAGAGTTCAACTTGGGTTTTTTGAACCCATCGTAAAAGGCAACAAAAATACCGAAGCATCGAGGCAAGTGGACCATCCTCAACTCCAAGCAATACGACCGCTATCTTCAACAACAAATCGAGGCAACTTGACCGTCTCCAACATCCAGGCAATTCGACCGCCGCTTCACCGATTTGACAGGTACGCATTCTAACCCCGACTCTCCCAGTCCAACGGGAGCGAACTACGCGGGTTTTGATCCCGATTCAAACGGGTACGTAGACAGTTTGGAAGCCCATAATCCAGGCCCAAGTCCAATTAACTAAAATTAACCCATTGTTTGAAAATGAAAAAATAATCATTTTGCATTATTTAATTTATGGGAATCGGCTTATATATTGTAATAAAAATTATTTTCAGACAAAATGGGTGCCTAACACCTTCCCAATTTGTACCCAATCCCGGACTTAAAATCTTTGGTTTTCGCAGAATTGCCTTTTCTAAATTTCGGAGTCAAAAATTGGGTTTTTCCTTAATTTCCCATTTTCTAAAAAATAAAGGTGGCGACTCCCTCGTTTTCCCCAAAATTGGCGGAAAAGCCCCCCGACGAGCGGCCCTCCCGCTCACAGTGGCGACTCCGCTGGGGACCATTTTCAAACTTTTTTGAAAATTAGAGGATTGAATGCTGAAAGTAATTTTTAAAACATTATGAAAGCCGATTATGTGTGTAATATTTGTTGATTGCAAAGCATGGTGATTGATAACATGGTGATTGACATATGTGTGCTCTGCATCACGGATATCTTGTTCATTTGTGTGTACATTAACCTAGGTAGTGAGCCCCGGAGACCATGTTGCATAAGAAAGTTGGTCCTCCCAACATGACTATGCACTGGTCCGAACTCCACAGCGCTTGAAGGTCGTAAAGTACCGTTTGACCAATGGGTGCTCCTCGCACCTAGAGGGAGGTATATGCACACCTAGTTGTTGGAGAACCTTTGACCATCCCATTCTCACCCTCATGTACATAGTGACTTTAGAACTGAACTTTAGGTACCTAATATTCACGGTGTATTGCATATCTCGGTGTTCGCTATATGTTTGCCTCGCACGGTGTATTGACACGCTCACTGCATGACATTCACCCACTTGCACCTAAACAAGACAATGTGTTTGAAAGTTTAAAAGACCTCGAAGTAGGCTTTAATTAAGCTCTATAGTCTAGCTACCACCAACCTGTTTAGGCTGCAAGACCTAAGGTGTGTTACCAAGGGCATAATAACTCAAATGTTGCAACCCGTGTCTAGGCGAAACTCGAACATAGCACCATCACAGAACATACACCGGGGGCAACCTTGATCTCCTCGACCTTACTGTGTCATCCACCCTTGTAGGAGTTAACCATGTTAACCTTACTGCTGCTATAACCCGGCATCCCCCACACCCATGATCAGCCATCACTCATCACTCTATCGTTCTAGTCAATCCATGCATCCATGCATATGTACGTCCATGCATACATCTCTCTTACCACACTCATGCATACATGCATTTGAGTCTCACGCGTACACATAATTATCTGACATGCATTCATATAGGCGCATCACATGCATGTAAAAGATGCTAGACATAGGAGGATTAATCGAAAGTCATGGGTTCAGCTTGAAAGTTCAAAGTCCATTGAGAAAGAAGCAAGGTGAAGGTGCTCTAAATTGAAGACGTCGTGGAGTTAGATATCTTTACTCACTTCCCGATGTGACTCGTCTCGTGGTTGTTGCACCATGTTGTTGTAGAAGACAAAAGTCCAGATGTCGAAGCTTGAGATTCATACAACACGCCTCGAAGACAAAGACAAGTGACTAGATTTCTAACGAGGAGCACCATGACCTGATTGAGAAGGCCCTTGATTGTCCCACATCAACTTGAAGAAGACCTGTCTCATCCCCCCTTCTCTCACAAAAAATTTCTTGATCTTACATTGATGTACCCTTCTCTGCACTCTTTTGATGTTTAGGATGACTTGAGCTTCTATGTATTTTCTATACTATAATTTTTCTATGATCCAAAGCTAGTGGATATCAATATGCTTTTGCACTATTCAAGAATGTGAGATTTCAAATTTGGTGAATGAATGACAACTGAACTTTTAAGTCACAAGTGTTTCGATCAATATGAAATGATCCACACATGCAGGAATGAGTCAAAAAGATAGATGGCCGTCTTTCGTAGCCTAAATCGTCTTTACACCTGAACGACATTTTATCCTTTGATTACCACTTTGAGCCTCAAACACTTGAGCCTGTTCTTTCTTTAACCCGCAATTCTAACCTGGGAAAAGGGTATGCATTTCGCGAGTGTTGAGTCTCGAAGACCACTGATCATCGCTGCAACAGTTGGTGAAATGAATTGTGCAAGGAAGTCCAATCAGAGAAACTCGCATCGGAGGAATTTCAAGCGATGAGAGCTCAAATCGTCCTCACCCATCATATGGCGGTCTCGCTTTGTATTGTCGAGTTGTTTTGAGAAAAAGAAAATAAAATAAAAATAGAAAGAAAGAAAGTTTGATGTGGAAATTCAATCTAGCCTTAAAGCTGGAAAGGAAGCCTCGCTGGGTCGAAAACCCGTAAGGGCGGCTTAGGCAAAAGTGGAGGTAAAAGGGGAAAAGTTGTCATTATTGCGCTTCAAAAGCAGATCACAAAGTCCTCAAGAAATAAGCAGATTTTCAAGAAGTATCAAACATTCATCAAGAGAATCGGACCCATCGGAGGTTGACAGGCTTTGCATTTCGCGAGAAGCATATCCTGGGGGCATCATTCGGGTATTTGAGCCTGTATATCCCTTCTTTCTTCGAACCATAACCTACGCCACATTACAACCTTACTGAAAGTCCATACTATCGACTCATTTTTATGTGGATCGCCAATGTTGAGAGAGGCACTTGTCACTTAACTTTTTCAGTTGTATTCGGTCACGACACATTTCTTCCATGGTTCATTGGCACCTATGCTTTAGGTTTTGGAAATCTTATAGTGCAGAGATGCTTAAAAGTTCTCTGTATCCCGAGCACAAATGAGATCACTTCGCTCAAATCAAATCCTTCAGTATCACATTCATAAATCCTTCAGTATCACATTCATAAATCCTTCAGTATCACATTCATTTATTTCCCCACCATAAGTCCATTGAAATAAAGCTCCCTCAAAAAGCATGTCCAGACTATTAATTAGAAGCCTTTTCTCAAAACTCTGTGATTTTACCCCAAGCCTTCCAGAGGCAGAGCAAGCAAGCCATATTGACTCCGAGTCGACATATTCATAAGCCGAGAGAAGCAGGGGGCATGAATCCTCTCAAGTCATCATGTAATCAAAGAAGTGCGCTCACCTCGCGTAACTACCAAGACGCCATCAGACACATGCATGGGGGCATCTCTCCTTCCAAAGTTGAACATATGCAAAGGCCTTTCAGTTTGGGCCCATGACTTTCAAAATGAAGAAAAGAGTCTTAGAGTCGACCTAATAACTCATTGCATCTAGCTGTAGTCTTAGGAGGCATATCATGCATCATGACACCCTGTCGAGCGCAAGCCCTACCAGATATGCAGCCTTTAGTCAAGCCCTACCAGATAGGCAACCTTTAGTCAAGCCCTACCAGATAGGCGACCCTTCATCAAGCCCTACCAGATAGGCAACCTTTAGTCAAGCCCTACCGGATAGGCACCCATCTCAAGCCCTACCAGATAGGCGACCCTTCATCAAGCCCTACCAGATAGGCACCCATCTCAAGCCCTACCAGATAGGCAACCTTTAGTTAAGCCCTACAAGATAGGCACCCATCTCAAGCCCTGTTAGATAGGCCACCATTAAGCAATTAGGCAAAGATGACAGCCTCCCAATAGGACGACCCTGACCGTTCCTCTCCCGATAGGATGAACCCGATCGTTCCTTTAGGCGATTAGACTGCCTGGGTACTTAGACCCCCACATTAGGCGATTAGACTGCCTGGGTACTTAGACCCCCACATTAGGCGATTAGACTGCCTGGGTACTTAGACCCCCACATTAGGCGATTAGACTGCCTGGGTACTTAGACCCCCACATTAGGCGATTAGACTGCCTGGGTACTTAGACCCCCACATTAGGCGATTAGACTGCCTGGGTATTTAGACCCCCACATTAGGCGATTAGACTGCCTGGGTACTTAGACCCCCACATTAGGCGATTAGACTGCCTGGGTATTTAGACCCCCACATTAGGCGATTAGACTGCCTGGGTACTTAGACCCCCACATTAGGCGATTAGACTGCCTGGGTACTTAGACCCCCACATTAGGCGATTAGACGGCCTGGGTACTTAGACTCCACATTAGGCGATTAGACCGCTCGGGTATTTAGACCCCCACATTAGGCGATTAAACCGCCCGGGTACTTAGACCCCACATTAGGCGATTAGACCGCCCGGGTATTTAGACCCCACATTAGGCGATTAGACCGCCTGGGTACTTAGACCCCACATTAGGCGATTAGACCGCCTGGGTACTTACATTAGGCGATTAGACTGCTGGGTACATTAGGCGATTAGACTGCCTGGGTACTTAGACCCCCACATTAGGCGATTAGACTGCCTGGGTACTTAGACTCCACATTAGGCGATTAGACTGTCTGGGTACTTAGACCCCCACATTAGGCGATTAGACTGCCTGGGTAATTATAGGCCCCGATTTAGGCGATTAGACTGCCTGGGCAATTATAGGCCCCGATTTAGGCGATTAGACTGCCTGGGCAATTATAGGCCCCGATTTAGGCGATTAGACTGCCTGGGTAATTATAGGCCCCGATTTAGGCGATTAGACTGCCTGGGTAATTATAGGCCCCGATTTAGGCGATTAGACTGCCTGGGTAATTATAGGCCCCGATTTAGGCGATTAGACTGCCTGGGCGTTCAGGCCCACTGACACTCGGACATCAGCTAACTTTACTGCAAATAAAAGTAAGCTGATGGGGGGCAAACTGTTAACAATCATTTTTAACCTACTCTTGTTAAATTGACTAACCTAGGAGTTTGTTTTGGTTAATTTACAAATTATAGGGACTAAATTAAACTTTATGGGAACTTAGGATGGTTGGGTATCATTTTACCCTTTCTACTTTGCTTCTTCTCCAAGGACTCTTCCCGGATGAATTCTTCACGAATCTACCTTCGCCATTCTCGACCTCCCACCTTCACCCAACCTCTTCAAACCCTAGCTTCCTAGCTCCACCCAACCTCTTCAATCTCAGCCTAACCCTAGCCTCCCTCACGTAACCCTAGCCTCCCTCACGTCCCTATAAGTAGCACCAAACTCCACCAAGGAGAGGATCCGGAGAAGAAACCGAGCAACCTCCACCCAACACCCGAGCTTCATCTCCCAACCTTGGTTCCAGCCCAACAGAGGCTTTCGGACCTGCCAGAGGCCGACGGACCGAGAGGAGTCCAGCAGCCGCCTCGCTCCCAAAATCGCCGGCAGAGGACTCCGTTTGCGGTTCATCCACCAGCCCGCCGCTGCCTCCACTCAAGTCGCTCACCCGAGCTCCCAGCCACCGCCAACGCCTCCCCAGTCACCAGAACACCAGCCCAAGCCATCACCACCGCCGGAGCACCTCTTCCGATCGTTCGAAGTCTGCAACGCCGCTCGAGTTTCGCCGGCGATTCGCGAACTCCCTCCCTCCAGCCGCACCGAGGCCGTCGCAGGCTTCTCCGCTCGCCGGAGAGCCCTTCCGGCCTACCACCACATCCAGCCAGCGTTTCCCTCCACCGTCCGCCCTCGACTCGGCTGTCGGACCTGCGCTCGCCGAAATTCCGGATTCGCGAACCAGGGAAGAGGGCGACGTGGCCTCTCCCGGTTTAATACAAACCCGGTACAACTCCTCTTCCGTCCTTCATCTTTTTTTTTTTTCTGTTTTAGTCACTAACGCTTCGTTTTGTCTTGTTTCATGTTAACAAGTTTTAAAGTTTTATTTTGTTACAAACAGGCCACTAACAGAGTTCTTTTTTGTTTCCTTTATTTTATTTGTATATATATATATTGCTAATAATTTTCACACTAACAATTTTTGTTTTATTTTGGATTATTCATTTTTTCCTTCTTTCTTTCTTTTCTCATGTTTTCTTTTTCTCATTAATTATTATTCTTGGTTTTCATTATTATCTCTTTTCTTTTGTTTTGTTTTCTTTTTTTCTTTAACTTCTCCATGAGAGTTCAACTTGGGTTTTTTGAACCCATCAGAAAAGGCAACAAAAAATACCGAAGCATCGAGGCAAGTGGACCATCCTCAACTCCAAGCAATTCGTCCGCTATCTTCAACAACAAATCGAGGCAACTTGACCGTCTCCAACATCCAGGCAATTCGACCGCCGCTTCACCGATTTGACAGGTACGCATTCTAACCCCGACTCTCCCAGTCCAACGGGAGCGAACTACGTGGGCTTTGATCCCGATTCAAACGGCACGTAGGCGCTTGGAAGCCCATAATCCGTGCCCAAGTCCAATTAACTAAAATTAACCCATTGTTTGATAATAAAAAATAATCATTTTGCATTATTTAATTTATGGGAATCGGCTTTTATTTTGTTTTAAAAATTATTTTCAGACAAACTGGGTGCCTAACACCTTCCCAATTTGTACCCAATCCCCGGACTTAAAATCTTTGGTTTTTGCAGAATTACCTTTTTTAAATTTCGGAGTCAAAATTGGGTTTTTCCTTAATTTCCCATTTTCTTAAAAATAAAGGTGGCGACTCCCTCGTTTTCCCCAAAATTGGCGGAAAAGCCCCCCGACGAGCGGCCCTCCCGCTCACAATCTCCTCTCTCTCTCAGTAACTCAGATTTCATCATTCGCAAATTTGGCTTCTCAGATACTTAAATCTCACACAAACCACACACAAAAGATATATCCATGACATACATTACTACACTATACATCATTTGGTACACAAAAATACCTTAATACATAGTTGCCCATTCTTCAAGTACTGCTTACCTCCTCTCTAAATTATTGCCTAAGCCCAAACACCGTATATATCTGTGGATGGCCGAAAACAAGCACTTCTCTCTCTACATTGGAAAATTCTAGGGTGCCTATGCCTTGTGGTACCTACCAGTACCTAAGAATCTTAGATTGTGCCACATAATCAACTATTATGATGATACGACTTATTAACCTGTCGAACAAGTTAAAATGTAAATAAAAATTAAAAAAAAAGGTTTAAATTTATTAAAAAATATTGGAAAGTATTATAATATATCACAGAAAATACAAGTAATATAAAATAGTAATAATATTTATTGTAATTGTTTTTCTTCATTTTAGTTTTTAATTTCATAATAATGGTTAATTATTTGAATGTCATAATAGCATATTTATGATGAAATTTTTTCGAGAAAAAATTTCAAGAATCTAATGTCAAGAAAATGCAATCTTGTAATTCAGGATTAAAATTAGTGTAGCTGGTCTTAATTGTTTAAGAAACTATGATAGTATTGGTAAGTAAATTAGTAATTGTGGTGAATTATTAAAATTAATGGCTAAAATGTAATAATGGAATGACTAGGAGGATAAAATGTCAAGAAACTCATGCAATTTTGTAAGTTAGAAATTAATAATTAGTGTTGATGATATTATTTTTTAAAAAATAATACTGGTAATAATGGTAACAAAATCGGTAATTGTGGCGATTTAATTTAAAAAAAGGTTAAAATGTCAAAATATATAGCATATTTAGAAGGATGAAATGTCAAAAAAACATTGATGCAATCTTTTAAGTCAGAGATTAAAATTAGTGTAGATGGATGGTCTTAAATGTTGAAGAAAATCAGGCAGTATTGGTAATTAACTAAATCGCCAATTGTGTTGAATTGGTAAAATTAATGGAATGAATATAATTATTGAATGTTTAGGATGATGAAATTCAAGAAACTATTGCAATTTTGTATGTTAGAGATTAAAAATTAGAGTGGATGATATTATTATTTTTTCTAAAAATAAATTTCGGTAATAATGGTAACCAAAATGGTAATTGTGGCAAATTGATAGAATTAATAGCAAAATTGTAATAATTGAATGTCTAGGGGGATGAAATGTTAGGAAACTAATGCAGTTCTATAAGGTAGAGATTAAACATTAGTGTTGATGACATTATTTTTTTTTAAAAAATACTAGTAATAATGGTAAGCAAATCGATAATTGTGACAAGTCAATAAAATTAATGGTAAAAATGTAATAATGGAATGTTGAGGAGGATGAAATCTCAAAAAACTAATGTAGTTAAGAGATTAAAAATTAGTGTTGATGACATTATTTTTTTTAAAAAAAAGGATACTGGTAATAATGGTAACTAAATCGGTAATTGTGGCGAATTGATAAAATTAATGGAAACAATGTAATAATAGAATGTTTAGGAGGATGAAATGTCAAGAAAATGGTAAATATGTCAGAATATATAGCATGTTTAGAGTCAAAGAATGTCAAGAAATTAATGCGATCTTATAAGTCGGGGATTAAAATTTGTGTAGATGGTATTAGTTTTTTAAGAAAATATCGCAGTATTGGTAACTAAATCGGTAATTGGGGCAAATTGATAAAATTAATGGTAAAAATGTAATAAAGGAATGTTTAGGAGGATGAAATGTCAAGAAACTAATACAATTCTGTAAGTTAGAGATAAAAAATTAGTGTTGATGACATTACTGTTTTTTTTAAAATACTGGTAATAATGGTAACCAAATCGGTAATTGTGGTGAAATAATAAAATTAATTGTAAAAATGTAGTAATGGAATTTCTAGGGGGATAAAATGTCAATAAACTAATGCAATTCTATAAGTTCGAGATTAAAAATTACTGGTGATGACATTATTTTTTTTACAAAAACAAATACCGGTAATATTGGTAACTAAATCGGTAATTGTGGTGAATTAATAAAAAAAGTAGTTAAAATGTCAAAATATATAGCATGTTTAGAAGGATGAAATTTCAAAAAATTCATGCAATCTCGTAAGTCGAGGATTATAATTAGTGTAATGGTCTAAATTGTTTAAGGAAAATATGACAGTATTGGTAACTAAATCGATAATTGTAGCGAATTGATAAAATTAATGGCAAAAATGTAATATTGGATCAAGAAACTAATGTAATTTCTGTATATTAGATATAAAAAGTATCAAGGTTGGTGACATTATTTTTTTAAAAAAATACTGGTAATAATGATAACCAAATCGGTAATTGTGGTGAATTGATAAAATTAATGAAACAAATGTAATAATAGAATGTTTAGGATGATGAAATGTCAAGAAAATAATGCAGTTCAATAAGTTAGAGATAAAAAATTTGTGTTGATGACTATTGTTTTTTTAAAAATACTGGTAATAATGGTAAGTAAATCAGTAAATGTGGCGAATCAATCAAATTAATGGTAAAAATGTAATAATGGAATGTCGGGATGATGAAATCTCAAAAAACTAATGCAGTTCTGTAAGTTAGAGATTAAAAATTAGTGTTGATGACATTATTATTTTTTTAAAGGATACTAGTAATAATGTTAACTAAATCGATAATTGTGGCTAATTAATAAAAAATGGTAAAAATGTCAGAATATATAGCATGTTTAGAGTCAAAGAATGTCAAGAAATTAATGCAATCTTATAAGTCGAGGATTAAAATTTGTGTAGATGGTATTAGTTGTTTAAGAAAATATCGCAGTATTGGTAACTAAATCGGTAATTGGGGCAAATTGATAAAATTAATGGTAAAAATGTAATAAAGGAATGTTTAGGAGGATGAAATGTCAAGAAACTAATACAATTCTGTAAGTTAGAGATAAAAAATTAGTGTTGATGACTGGTGGCGGATCTGTGTGGGCAGCCGCGACGTGTCTGCGTAGCTGTCGCGTGTTGACATTGCTTGATGCCATTAGGATTAATGCGTCGCGCGATTCTTGGAATTCGAGGTATGAGGGTTGGGTTTGTAGTATTCTTGTTTCAACGAAGTGACTGAAAAGATCGATCCTTTGACTTTTGCCATAAATGTCTTATATATAGCTGGTATTAATGGTGGCAAAATCGTAATATGTCAATATAACGTTATTGTACGGCTCTACATGTCTGGGTATGCTTCTCCGGGAATGTCCAATGTCTTGTCCGAGTAAATGTTTTATTAAGTCCGGGAATGTCCAATTAGGTTCTAGTTACCACTTGAGTTTTTAATGGGACCCTTATACTGGGCTTATTAATTGGGCCTTTTGGTCGGCCTGTTTGGGTGATTGGGCCTAGCGGGCATCAATGACATTATTGTTTTTTTAAATACTGGTAATAATGGTAACCAAATCGGTAAATGTGGCGAAATAATAAAATTAATTGAAAAAAATGTAATAATAGAATGTTTTAGGAGGATGAAATGTCATAAAATAATGCAGTTCAGTAAGTTAGAGATAAAACATTATTGTTGATGACATTATTGTTTTTTTTTTAAATAATGGTAAGTAAATCGGTAATTGTGACGAATTGATAAAATTAATGGAAAAAATTTAATAATAGAATGTCTAGGAGGATGAAATGTCAAGAAACTAATGCAGTTCGGTAAGTTATAGATTAAAATTTAGTGTTGATGACATTATTTTTTTAACGTAATACTGGTAATAATAGTAATTAAATCGGTAATTGTGACGAAATAATAAACAAATGGTAAAAATGTATATTGCATGTTTAGAAGCATGAAATTTCGAAAAATTAATGCAGTCTTGTAAGTGAAGATTAAAATTAGTTTTGATGGCGTTAATTGTTTAAAAATAATGATAGTATTGGAAACTATATCGGTAATTGTGACGAATTGATAAAATTAATTGCTAAAATGTAATAATGGAATGTCTAAGAGGATGAAATGTCAAGAACCTACTTGATTGATCAGTATAAAATGGTGATCAGTATGATGAGTTTTTTAGATCACCATAAACTTGGCAATAATTTCAAATATTTCTCAAATATAAAAAAAACATTGTAATAATAATCTTGAAAATATATTTCAAATTTTTTTCAGATACAAAAAAATAAAATAAAATATACTCACAGGACTAATGGGTGTTGTGGGTAATTAAACCAATAGTTGGGAAGTTGGTTGCTTCCCGTTAAGGTAGACTTTGAGACACGATCCATGGCAGTTATATGGTTGTATCCAAAAGTTAACCTTCAAAAACCACCTATCCACATGACTAGAAAATACTAATAAAATACTCCATTTTCTGTTCATGTTGTTTTTGCTTGAGAAGGCCACCGTTCACGCCGAAGAACCAGACTTCATCAGCGAGTTCGCCTGAAGATCCCAAGTCAGTTAGAAGAGCTATCGTTCATCCCATGAACTGAAATAAAAGGTCGTCTGTTTTTTTAATGCCATTTTGTATTTGCTTAATGGTAAGATGAGAAGTTCCAAATTTGTATTGAGTAGAAAAATAAGTAGGAAACAATTGGTCTCCATTGTCAGTTGCTTGGGCTCTGTTATGTCTTATTTCAAACAGAGAAGGGCAAATCACAAAAATTTGGCTCTAAAGTTAAGTCTGAAATTGAAATTCAATCATTCCTTTGTCTCAACTCTCAAGCACAAGGGTTACTTTAAAATTGCTTCTTGTGGATCATGGTTGCTTGACCTCTTAAGTAATTGTTGAACTGGTTCAATTTTTGCAGGCCTTAATTACGAGCTGTTGATGGAAAATATTGTGAAGAATGAAAGCAATTCTAGTAATGAAAAAAAATAGTGATCAAAATTATTTGAATCGTAGCCAAGATGATGGTGAACATAAATGGTCAAAAATATTGAAGAGGATTAGAAATGAATGGTGTGAGTAAGAATTGTTAGGGTATGCATTTGACACAATCACTGATGCAGAACAGTTCTACAAGAAATATGCATACTTCATTGGTTTTGGTATTCGAAGGGATGATGCTCGGAAAGCTAAAAGTTCAAGTAGGGTGGTTCGTAGACGATGGTTGTGTGCTAGAGAAGGATTTAGAAGTGAAAATTTTTTGAACAGACAAGGGAGGAAGAGAGAGACTAAACTTACTAGATGTGGATGCACAGTTGGGTTTCGAATCAACTACAATTCTGAATCAGAGAAGTATGTTTTGAAGGATTTCAGAACTCTACACAACCATGATGTTGCTCCTCCATCTCAGGTACATTTAATTTGTTCACATAGACATGTTTCTCTTGATGATAAAGATCATATTAACTCTTTGAAAGGTGTTGGTGTAAAGACTAGTCATGTAATGGATTATTTGGTTAGTCAAAACTAGTCATGTAATGGATTATTTGGTTAGTCAAACTGGAGGGTTTGAGTTTGTAGGCTACACAACAAAGGATATGTACAACTTCGTTGACAGTGAAAGACGCAATCAACTACTGGACTCAGATTCCGAGGCTGCCATAGCATATCTATCAAGTAAGGTTATTTCTGATCCTGAAACGTTCTTTTGTTATGGTGTCGATCATGCAAATGTTCTTCAATACCTATTTTGGGCAGACGGAACTATGAGATCAGACTATGCATGACTTGGAGATGTCATTGCGTTTGATGCTACTTGTTAACAATCATTTTTTTTCTTTTCCAATCGACTAATTTAATTTTTAGGGACTTATTCGATTAACTTTATTTTGATTCTGGTTTAATTAAAAGAGGGGGGTTTGGATTGAACATTTTAGACTTTAAGCATGGTGAGGGTGTCATTTGCCCACCATTTGCCTAACTCACAAGCATGCACATATACGTAAGTTGTTTCCACGAATATTCACCTCCGCCATTCTCGATCTTCCACCCTCACCCAAACTCTCCAACTCCACCCTAACCCTAGCCTCCATCCCTTCCTATAAATAGCACAATTCTTCCATCAAGGAGGGGATCCAGAGGAAACCGAGCGCCTCCTTTCTTCCTCTGTTCTTCCTTGAAGAGCTCCTGCAGCTCTTGGCCATCCCTCCTCCACCACAGCTCCTACCTTCCAGCTCCATTACCTTCATTAGTCCATCCTCCAGCACCAGCCGAGGCCACCATGCACCAACTGCAGCACGCCGGATCGCAGCAAGACTAGCGGACCGAACTCGTCGGCCCGATGCTCCACCAGCGCACGTGAGCCACCCTAGTGCTCCCAAGCCGCTGCAGATCACTCCCCAGTCGCCGGAGCACCTGCTGCAGCCCGAGTCATCGCCGCAGTTACCAGGAACACGTGTCGTGTTCTTGTGTTAAAAGAACCCGGTAGAACCCCCATCTAACCCTTGTTTTTTTATTTATGTTAATAAAGTCACTAACTTCTTTTCTTTTACGTTTCTACAGGTTCAACAAGTTTTAACTTTGTTTTCTTACAAAAAGGCCACTGGACAGAGTTGTTTATTTTGTTCTTTTCATGACTCCTAGTTTTCTTTTTTCCAATTTTGTTCATAATCAATTTGTTTATTATAATAATTAATTCTAATCATCTTTTAATTTAATTTTCACTATTGTCCCTTTCTCAAATATTCATGAAAAATTTCCTAAAAAATATATTGTTCATGGTTTTATTTATTTATTTATTTGACATTGATCATTCTTCATTATTTTTGCTAACATTCTCATCTCTCATTATTTTCGTTTACATCATCATAATAATTATAAGTTTTTCGTTATTATCATTGAACTAATTCTATAATATCTTCCATTCTTCCAGAGTTTAGCTTGGGTTTTTTGGAATCTCCGAGAAAAGGCGATTCGACCGTCACACCAGACAAATTCTAAGGCAATTCGACCGCCGCTCCGCCGACTCGATAGGTACACATTCTAACCCCGAGTTCTCCCGGTCCAATGGGAGCGAACTACGTGGGTTTTGATCCCAATTCAAACGGGTACGTAGGCAGCTTGGAAGCCCGCAATCCAGGCCCAAGTCCAATTAACTAAAATTAACCCATTGTTTGAAAATGAAAAAATTAACCATTTTGCATTAATTAGTTTACGGGAATCGGCTTTTATTTTGTTTTAAAAATTATTTTCAGACAAATTGGGTGCCTAACACCTTCCCAATTTGTACACAATCCCCGGACTTGAAATCTCTGATTTTCGCAGAATTGCCTTTTCTAAATTTCGGAGTCAAAAATTGGGTTTTTCCTTAATTTCCCATTTTCTAAAAAATAAAGGTGGCGACTCCCTCGTTTTCCCCAAAATTGGCGGAAAAGCCCCCGACGAGCGGCCCTCCCGCTCACACTACTTATGATACTAATGGTTATAGGTTACCATATGTAGTCATTCTTGGAGTTAATAATCATTTTAACAACACCGTGTTAGGTTGCGCACTGCTCTAAGCTGAAACAGAGGAAGCCTATGTGTGGTTTCTTACAAGGTTTATTCAGTGTATGGGTAACAAATTGCCCCAATCCGTTATAACAGATAGTTCAGCAACAATTCGGGCTGCTCTTGAACGAGTGTTACCAAATGTGAATCATCGATTGTGCTCATGGCACATGCAACGAAACTGCACAACACATGTGAAGAATAAAGATTTTAGAGAAGGTTTTTCAAGGTTGATGCTTTATGTTGATAGTGTAGACGAGTTTGAACGAAAATGAGTGGAACGACATGGTTTGAATGATCTGGATTGGATTAAAAAAACATTTGAGAGAAGACAGTTGTGGGCATTTGCATATTTGAGGAATTATTTTTTTGCTGGGATGACAAGCATGCAAAGGTCAGAAGGTATGCACAGCTATCAAAATCGTTATATCGGTAGCAAACTTCACTTGATTGAATTTGTCAAACAAATTGATAGGGCACTATCTCGATTGAGGGAAGTCGAACTTCATGCTGACTACAACAACAAGAACACGGAATTGCAGTTGATCACTCATTTTCCTTATGTAGAGTCTCACGCAGCTTCCATCTATACACAAGAAATATTTAAGAAAGTTCGGGACGAAATTTTGGGTGAGGCCAAATTATTCTTGATACAAATTGAAGAGTTGGAGGGGATTAAGAGATATTGTTTTGGCTGTATTGGTAAGGAACGTCAAGTGAATGTTAACTTCTCAGTACATTACAAACATATTAGTTGTACATGCAAACTATACAGCTATAAAGGTCTAAGTTTGCATACTTAAATTCTGGTTATGAATTGCATACTCCATTTAGACATTGAAGAGTTGATTCTTCTTGCAGGTATTCCTTGTCGTCATGCATTCGCAGTCATGAAACATGAACGCTTGACTGAAATACCAGAAAATTTGATTAAATATAGGTGGACAAAGAATGCGAAGACGTTTCCTTTTTTTGGAATCCAGAATGCAGATGATACCGTACAAGAAATGTACATAAGAAGACGAGCTCAAATCTTCACACGTGAAGGCCAAAACAAGTGAATACCAACAGATTCTAGATGATTTGACGCCTTGATTCTAAGAGGTTCCTATTGTCGCTCAACCGCTACTGACCTGAAACCATGTCGAACTATGCGGGAAAACAACAAGCATCACATAGTAAAGGATCCTATTATAGTTAAAAGGAAGCATAAGATCAAGGCTGAGAAAAGCACAACAAAAAAGAGAGAGAGTCAAAAGTGTTGACTTTGTGGGAACGAGGTCATAACAGACGACGTTGTGGAATTGAGAGAATTATAACAGATGACGAATTTTGCAACAATGGTGGCAGCAAGGAAGTTGTTGTAAGTAGTGATGATGAGCAAAGTGATGAAGACAACCCTCGATTTAATGAGATGCCCAAAACCTTTACTCCATCACCTCTTATATGGTGTGAAAGTCAAATTTCAACACAAGGTATTAGTAATTCATGGGGACCATTTCAACAGCTATTGCAGTCACAAGAGAATTATAATGGAGGGTTGAAGCCATTGGATATATCTTCCCTCCATTCCACGCAAATTAGAGACACACCTTTTGGAGATACGTTGCTTCATTGGTAAGATGAGTTCTCATAGTAACATTTTTGTTACTGAATTTATAATGTTACATAGGATGGTGGTAACGTATAGTTTTATTCATTTTGTCAATTTCAGAGAGAACATGATGTGTTGGAGTTTACTGACAATTAATGAGAATAAGGAGACTCATTGAAGCATGGTAAGTTTTCATTCATTTTAGTGTTAAGTGTCGTATGGTAGGTAATTAATGATGATGATGCTCTTTGTACATCATACATGCACAATGCAGCTTACCCTTATTCTTCCCCCAGCTTGAACTACATTTTGAGGGGGGTATGGTACTTCATGCACTCTGTTATGAGAGTCGGTGATACATGAGGTTCCTAAGGATATTATTCTGATATATAGGTAACATGATAAACAGAAATCACTCAACGAAGCAATTTTGTCTATTTTTCCAAGGCATGGTTCTGTTTATCATGTTAGTTTTTCATCAATGTCCCAATGATTACTCAATCATCATTGTTAACTAAGTTAATTGCTGAGCTTCACTATGCAAATCAATTTCTTTTTATGGCTACTCGATCATTGTCTCATGGTTGAGCTTGGGAGGAGAATATAGTAAGACAAGTGTCTGGTGTCGGGCAAACATGGAGAACAACTTATCCAGCTTTTCTTAACACCAAAGTGTCTGATTGAAATTCTATTTAAGACAAAGATGTTCAGTCAATGTTGTCTCATTTCTGAGTTTGTGGTTGTAACGAGTCTGTATTTTGCAGGTTTTGGGGAAAATCTGGTCAAATACGGCAACTTTGAAGCTAAATGACCGGACCATCTGGAACTTCAATTATTTTGGAAATTACAGATTCATGTATTTTCTTCCATTTATGATGGCAACTGGGACAATGCTTCATGTCGTCAATGTTGTAGAACCAACCATTAGAACAAAGTAACAATACCAGCTTTGGGGAATTATGGGAATCAATTTCATAGATTCTCTTAAAATGCAAAGTTATAAAAATATTTTTTTTAGTTGGGTTTGCATGTTGTCTCTGCTTTCTCCAACAACAGAGTCTCATAGAGCATTTATCAACCTGCCCAAATTTTTTCACTTAAAATGCAAAGATAAAATTACTTGTTAATTTTTTTCACATGTTAGTTTTTTTCACAGTTGACGCCCAATTTTTTTTCTTAATACGACAATATATAATTTCATTATGGGCTTTTACCAAATACTTATTTACTTTTGTACAAGGTATCAAGTTTATGGTGAAGTAGCACGCAGTCGGTCTCCTAAAGACATAGCATTTCACGTTGCTTTGTTTGTGGCAAAAAATTGAACTTTCGTTAATTATTACATGGTAAGAATATTAGTAACAAGACACTTAGAAATTTCAGATAATATTTAGTTTGACAATGTACAAGTGAATGTTGACTCAGTATCATGGAGGAACCAACTTGGGAAGGGTTACTGCCTATGTGACCACGACGACTTGGACGAGTGAACCAAAACAATAGTCTTGTACTTCTAACATCTACCCTTAAGCCAACTACTGATAACCATCCGAAGTCTAACAAAAATCTGAAAGATGATAACCATACTTTAAATTTGTACATTAGCTAGCTATTCAACAGCCTTTGCAGCCAGGGCCATGATCTCGATGGAGTTATTCTTGCATGAAAAAGGACTGTAACAAAAATTAAAAAAACAAGAGAAGGATTAGATATCGCAACAAGAGAACAACAGAAGAGCAAGCATGATACGATCACGGGTACGCTTGATGCGAATCCACGAGATCGTACGGAAGCGCAGATCTAGCTCGGTGGAGTCGATTGAACAAAGAAGGATAGAGACGGCCACAGACACCTCCCAACTACGAGGTTGGGCAATATCTGCGATAGCCTGGGGAGGATGGAAGATCTAGCACCTCTTAACTACGAGATTGAGCAATACTAGATATTAAACTTGATGATATTCAATCTATCAAGGGGAATGGCGGAAAATAGCAAGGGGGTGAGAACCGGAGCTTAAGGAATTGTCCTTCTTAAGCTTTACATATTTTTCTCCTTACAAAAAGAGTTTACTGTCCCTTTTATAGGAGGGAGAGGGGACAAACTCTGACAAAAGCGCAGTATGCTAAAAAGGTATAAAGTGCCTCAATCAGGCATGCTATCCTAAAAGGTAAAAGCTAAAGTAAACGATATAATACTCCCAAGTGTCGGCTTGAAAGGAGGGAGTGTTCCAGATGGGATGAGAGTGGTTGGAGATGGTCGGCTGCTTTATTGAGCATAGGTGGCTTCGCTTCTGGGCTCCGCCTGAATCGGAAGGCCTCGCATCAAGGCTTCGCCGCTCGGAAGCATCATGGAGATGGCTTCGCCAAAAGGCCTCACCTTCTCCCGGAGGCTTCAAGAAGACTTTACCTTCACTTTGAAGTCTGTACTTTGGAGTTTCTTGCTTGAGGGCTTCACCGTGAGATTTTCGTAAAGGGCTTCGCCCAAGACTTTGCCATCGCCGAGATGCCTTTGCTTAAGACGCCTAGCCCTCGCCTTGAGGCTGCACAGGGGCGGCTTTGCCAAAGGGCCTCGCCAACGCCTAGGTGCCTTCGCATGATGATGTCCACCGCCTTGAGGTTCCTCAGAATGGCTTCGCCCGAGGGGCTTCGCCATTGCCGGATGTCATCGCTTGGGAAGCCTTGCCTTTGCCTTGAGGCCTCGAGAGTCCTCGCATAGAGGCGTTGCCTTCTCCTCGGTCGGGTGATCGCTCAACCATGGATCAGCCGCCTGAGCCTATGAACCTCCTCGCCACGGAGTTGCTCCGAGCTTCATTCGCCCGCCTCTTCATCTGGGATACTTTGTTGTTGTCATGCTCTCATGATCACATCATTCCTCCTCTTAAAAAGATTCGTCCTCGAATCTAAAGGGAAGAAATTTCTGCAAATGAAACAAGCACAACAAACTTTTACGTAACATTAGGGGTTAGTGAATGAAAGCTCATCTGGAGACTAGGGGTCGCGGTGGCGATGCATACAAACGGGGAGCATAATAACTCCAATATGCATCGTAATCATGAACAAAAGTCGAAAAGAATTCATGACATGCTTCCTAGAGTATTGTATGCAATTAACAATGAATTTATACTGAGGAATGCATGCGGTCTAAAAAGTGTAGACCTTTGTTCATGGATAGGGGGTGGGTCAGGGAAGCATTGTCTTCGCAATCCACATGCACATGTGCTTCCCAAGACAAAGAAGAAGAGACTAAGCTAGTCATAAAACAGACGCCTTCGCGTGAATCACAAAGACTAGCCTTAGCACAAATAGGAGGTTCGAGATGGACAATCCGCCCTTTCCCTCACCTCGGAAACGAGGAGATGCATGCTTTGATTTAGCTCCTATGTTCGTAGCATGCAAACTTAAGGAAGCCATGGATTTGCACTCAGTGTATATCCTTCACCGCTAGGAGAAGGAAGCAAATTACCTTCTCCCACGTTAGGGAGGAGTAGATCCTCTTCGTATACTTTCTTGCCTCCCAAAGAATGATGTGGCCTTTTCCTCAAGTGCGGGCTCGGTTGGAACCCCCACGTGAGCTCTTCCTTCTTCCAAAGCCATGGCGCCTTCGCCATCTTTAAGTCTTTGCGCATCCGCGGTCTCTCCCTCTTTCGCACAAACAAAGAAGAACTACAAGGTTGAGAAGATGAAATCGTTAGTTCTTCCGGGAGTTTGGTTGAAAGCCCGGGTGCGTCATTCTTTTCACTCGCTTGGCTTTGGAGAGCCCTCTCCTTTCTTCTCTCTTTTCTTTTCTTTTTCTCTCTCTCATACTCGATGTACTCATTCTTGAGTCTTTCAATCGTCTGAGAGATTTCTTCACTTAAACTTAAGTGAGGGTTTGGATTTTGGGTGTGGGTTGGGGCTGCGCAAACATTGGGGGGTGAGGTGTGCAAAGACGGCCGAAAGAGTTTGTGGCGGTTGGGGTCCTCGCCTCCTCTCATTGGAGGGACTAGGTTCGCTTTGGGGCGAAGACCCTTCGAGTGGATTTTGGGTGGAAAGTGGGCGGGGCACTGGGTGTAGGGCGATGGGGATCGTGCTCGGGAGTAGTATGGAGAGGGCGGCTCTTCTTGAAAGATACCATATCTTTGCCAGAGCAACCTCTTCAATTCATTCCAAGTCCGAATGGGGCTTCACGGCAACGAGCTCTAAAAAGGTTTGAGCCGACTCTTGTTGCCACCATTCTCGGCTTCTCCTTTAGGCACCTTATGGCAAGGCTTAACTTCTCTTCTTTGTGAAATCGGAAATACCGTAAGTGGTACTCCAATTCCTCCACCCAATGCCATAAGTCTTCCAAGTTGGCGTCTTCCTATTGAGGAATGAAACCCAAGAAATATTTATCCGCCATGGGATCGCCTACACATTTAAACAATAAAGTTAGTACCGCTCAAGCTTCTCACGTGTTTAGGCCTCTCCTTTCGCGAAGGGGTCCGCCTCTCGCGAGGGGTCACACTCGATTTTTCCTCTCTCGCTTGCTTGCAGCTCTCAAAGCTTGCTCTTTTCAAGGCCAAGACCCGACAATGAATATCACAAGATAACTTCTAGCATGCAAAAATCTTTAAGCAATGAAGTACTAGTTACTTGAAGCAAGCTAGGTTAAAAAAATGGGGGTTCTTTAGCAAAGAAATGTACAAGAGGATCTCGAAATGAGGTTTTGGCGCACAAACACCTTTTTGGCTCAATTTGAAATCAAATTTCGATCAAGGTCACTATTCATATGAGTTTTGGTATGAACTTGTATGAACACTCATATGAACACCAAGAATAATAAGAACACAGATTTGATTTCTTTCAATGCTTTAAACAACCAATCTTTGGTACACCACTTCCTTTTCACTTTTCAACTAAAACCTCACTCTCTTTAAGCACTAAATATTCGCACGTTGCGGTTTTGAATCAAACCGAGATTTGCGATAAAACCCGCAATCATGTTCTTTTCTTTTATTCTTCTTCTTCTTCTTTTTTTTTTTTTTTTTGACTTTTTTATTTATGAAGTTGCTAACACAACAACAACAACAAACACCGAAACAACAAAACAGAAAAACCGAAAAGAAAAGCGGATATGGGAAGGGAAACAGATAAGCGAACAGAGTATAACACGGTTTGAAAATAACGCAAAGATAAATCTTTCTTCAAGTAGAAATAAAAAGGGTTTAACCTTGAAGAAATCACAACAACTCCAAAGAAGCGATCCGGCTCGATACCACTTGATACGATCACGGTACGCTTGATGCGAATCCACGAGATCGTACGGAAGCGCAGATCTAGCTCGGTGGAGTCGATTGAACAAAGAAGGATAGAGACGGCCACAGACACCTCCCAACTACGAGGTTGGGCAATATCTGCAATAAGCCTGGGGAGGATGGAAGATCTAGCACCTCTTAACTACGAGATTAAGCAATACTAGATATTAAACTTGATGATATTAATCTATCAAGGGGGATGGCGGAAAATAGCAAGGGGGGGTGAGAACCGGGCTTAAGGAATTGTCCTTCTTAAGCTTTACATATGTTCTACGTTACAAAAGAGTTTGTCTTTGTCCCTTTTATAGAGGGAGAGGGGACTGCCTCTCGACAAATGCGCAGTATGCTAAAAGGTATAAAGTGCCTCAATCTGCATGCTATCCTAAAAGGTAAAAGCTAAAGTAAACGATATAATACTCCCAAGTGTCGGCTTGAAAGGAGGGAGTGTTCCAGATGGGATGGGAGTGGTCTGGAGATGGTCGGCCGCTTTATTGAGCATAGGTGGCTTCGCTCTGGGCTCCGCCCGAACCGGAAGGCCTCGCATCAAGGCTTCGCCGCTCGGAAACATCATGGAGATGGCTTCGCCAAAAGGCCTCACCTTCTCCCGGAGGCTTCAAGAAGACTTTACCTTCACTTTGAAGTCTGTACTTTGGAGTTTCTTGCTTGAGGGCTTCACCGTGAGATTTCGTAAAGGGCTTCGCCCAAGACTTTGCCATCGCCGAGATGCCTTTGCTTAAGACGCCTAGCCTCGCCGAGGCTGCACAGGCGGCTTTGCCAAAGGGCCTCGCCAACGCCTAGGTGCCTTCGCATGATGAAGTCCATCGCCTTGAGGTTCTCAGAATGGCTTCGCCCGAGGGGCTTCGCCATTGCCGGATGTCATCGCTTGGGAAGCCTTGCCTTTGCCTCGAGGCCTCGAGGAGTCCTCGCATGAGGCGTTGCCTTCTCCTGGTCAGGTGATCGCCTGAACCATGGATCAGGCTGCCTGAGCCTATGAACCTCCTCGCCACGGAGTTGCTCCGAGCTTCATTCGCCTGCCTCTTCATCTGGGATACTTTGTTGTTGCTTGCGGCTCTCATGATCACATCAAAGCATGAACCAGAAAACTTGAACAGTCCATTCGTTATAACCGTTATTCAATAATGCAGTTTAAATAATAGCACCAATAGTGTCGAGAAGAATATAAATCTAGAACAAATTATTCCATGAAAAAAGAGATAAACATACTTTTTTTTCTTATCCTACATCCAAAATAGGAGGGTTTGAGATGTTTGAACTTTTTCTCATCTTTCGCTGGAATTGTTTCACTGGTTATTCATTCTGTCAATTGTCAAATGAAGCGGTCTTTGGAAAGCCAGACTTATATTTCCCATTTTCCCAATCTAGTACTTTCTAAACCAGTTCAGCTAGCATTTTATTATGTGAACAGTCAACCAATTTGGCAATCAATTCCAAACATTCAAGTTCACTATCCCACTACACAATAAAAACATTTTCCCTAAAATGATGTGACAAATTGTTAAAATATATAATTGAAGGACAAGGAAGATATACAGACATACCTTTTTGTTTCATATTCATCAACAAATTTGGGAAACTCCATAAATTTACATACTAGCACCCCATAGTCAAATCCATTTGATTGGAGCGGGAACTTCTGAGGTTTCTCACACAAAAATTTAGAAAATGGACAACTTATATTCCCATCTAACAACTTATCAAGAGCGCTTGCCTATACCAGACAACACATTAGACATGAATGATCATTATATTTGTGTCTATCATGTCAAACTAATTTATGCATGAAAGCACATACCAATCCATCTATCTCTGACTTGTATTTGGAAACTTTGGAATGTGTGTTGAGAGTATCCCACTCATAGAATGTGTTGAGTATCATGTCGACAACAATGAGATAGTAATGTCCTCCATCATGAACTGGAACATATATCTATAATATACACACATCATGACAAAATTACTTATATTGCCAGACCATCATACGATTCAAAGGTGAATTGTTTGGACTAACCTTCTTGCAAGATTCTACCACTTGATGTTTACGGCACCATGAAGCTCCATCAATATTTGGTGACATTATTTGTTTCTGCATAGTGCGTTGCAGTAACTCAGTTAGATGGTAATACATAGAAAGCACTTATACGAATAAAATACGAAGATACCTACAACTATTTTAGAAAAAGTTTATCTCACCATAACATAAGTGGTCACGAAACTATCATGTTCATTGATGGCACGCTCATGAGATCTAATATTGAGAATACCAACCATAAAATTCATGATACAATCATAAATCCATTCACCGGGTTTCAAAGAGCATATTTCATCACGAGTTATAAAATCCCCATGTAGGTTAGAAATCCGTTCCCTACATAAAAAAATAGCTGTAATTTCAACTATAATTGTAAAAATAAAATAAAATACCATGAATACTAGAGTACCCGCCACGTTCTCCTTAATCAAATATGTGTTTGATAATCTTGTTAAACTCCTTAACTTGCATCTTAACAGTGAATTGCCCATACGTGAACTTCGTTTTTTTATTTTCTACATAACTAATGTAAGGGGATGACTGAAACTTGCTTGGCTTCTTATGCCGCACTGATCTACTCTTAAGGTTGAGGCTCAACTTCAAGTCATCACTATCAACCGATATAATGATTCAAAGACGATAGATAGAAGCTCTAGTATCTACAATAGATAAAATAACTATAAATTTCTGAATAATCATACCTGGGAATGTTGATCATCTTTACTAGGTTGACTTTGATCTTCACAATCACCATCCTTAAGAGACTCTATGGTATTGAATACTTCAACCTCACTTGGAGACTTGTCAGATTGTGTCTTCTGTTTTCCAATCACCCGTGTCATACTACAATTGTCTTCCCTGAGACTTAAAGTTTCCTTGTAACCGGTATCAACAAATTTGGTATCTTTCCCTTCATTATCCACAATGTTTTCATTATCAAGATACATTGATCGCTTAACTTTCTTCTGTCCTCCAATTATATTTGTGCGAGTCACACTCTGAGAATCGCACTCCATATCCATTCTTCTCTTCTCATAACTCTTAAACTCTCCAATAATTGTTGTTAAACTTTTAACATTATCCTGTAACTCCGCTTGCCCGACCCGTAAGAGAATAACCTCATTTGTTAACTTTCTAATCTCTTCTTTCGCTCCATTATTTCTTGCAAAGCTAACTTCAATAAATTTGAAGACACGTACACTTCAGGTTCATGGTCCAAGTTTTTCTCCTCATAACATTGTTCACATTTAATATCTTGCTCCAAACTCTCATTTTCATTTTGCTTGTTCGTATGTTCTTCACCTTCCTAAACATTGTGTAACATATGATTAAATTCCACATAAGAACAAGTATAGTCATATAAGATATATACTCTAAGGATGTACCTGTGTTACCTCATGCTTGTTGGACTGCCAAGCTTCTGATGAATTCAATTCGGACATGTTATGTTTACCAATTGAGCATCCTTGTACATGCTTTCGTGTATAAAACGCCTATCAATAAAGCATGAATAATAATGCTAGTCATTAGAACTTTTACAACCAAAGGAATTCTTAAATTACAAATAACTGCACATTAGTTTTACCTGTAGAAATACGGTGCATCCACTTAAAATCTTGTGTTCCTTTGATTTGAATTTCTCAATTCCATCAACAAATGAATCGGAAAAAAATGTTGCCCACCTCTTTTTTGCGATTGTAGTAGTGCTTACTAAAGGTTGGAGACAAGTAGGACTCAAGTACTGTTACGACCCAAAACCGACCATATAGCCAGCTGACGGTTCTGGCTCGTAACCCCGGGATCTTTTGCAGCTTTTAAAATCATTTAAGGAAAATACTTATACTTTTACAATTAGTAGAAAAGGATTTAGGGATTTACAAACTAAAAATATAAAGAAAAATAGTTTAAGTATGTACAAGGTTGAGAGAAAGAAATAATAGTACATTTTCAATCCCTAAGGTTCTAAGTTCTTGTACTCTCGGTTGACTTGCGCTCTAAGCTTCAAGTCCCTCGAACAATTTAGGAGAATTTGGAGAAGTCTGGAACTATTACCTGCAAACTATAAGACATAGTAATGCCTCGGGCCCCAAAGGGTTGCCTACGTATCCACTTAGTATCAGTGATACCACTTGCAAGGAATCAGAGGCTCACGTAGTTCTCAACAAGATTGGTTAGTATCTTGTTCGAGAAGAAAGAATGGAAATAAGGAAAATAAAAGCAGGAAGCAGTAAAGATTCTTTGGGGGGTGGTAGCAGGGACTACCACCGGAATGCAATAGAGAACACACAACAGTCAAGCAACAAAGGAAGATTTCAAACAGTCATGCAATAACATTAAAGGAGACATACTTCATAGAAACTATCACGTTTGGATCCTATAAGGCGTAAGACATGATTCATGGAAAAGTAGGTATGCTAGTTCCTTATTAGTATGGAACTTTAGACAAGAAGAATGTAGACATGGGAAACATGGTGAGAGAAAGGCTAACTAGCAACATACACTTAATTCCAAGTTTATAATCTCCTATCACATGATACTAACCGAGAAGCAAATGCAAGTTTTAGTCATTAGATTATCAAAGAAATGAGAGCAACCTAATAATAACTCAAGAGCTGTTCATGCTGAAATACTAAATTAATTATTCATCATAAAAACCCAAAACTAAAAGCCAATAAACTCAAGTAAAGCAGGCCAGCCCTTAACATATTTAATCCACCACAGCTTCTAGTGTTTAAACTTCCTAACCAGTAACTATCACCAACCTGAAGTTCAAGTAGCGAGCTTGACTAACCTTAACAGTTTACTGCTTAATAAATAAAATAAAATAAGATAAGAGCAGCTCACAAATTCAGATATGTTCAATCAGTAAATAATCCTAACAATCTATCCGGTCCAGCCATTAAATCAACCAAAAGCAAGGAGCAAAGAATTAATAATGTAGTAAATAGTGAAAGTGGTTAACTAACTAGGAACATGAAGGCAGCCACGCATTCCAGTCTAAAAATATGCATTAATCAATGGGGTAGCAGCTGTAGGTTCTAAGAACAACCAACTAAAATCAAAAGGCAGCTAGAACATGACTACAGATCAAGGTAGCAGTCGGTCAAGTCATTAACTTAGCTATAAAACACAACACTTGACCTATACATAAACCTAGCTACTAACAGAGAAAGGTCAAGGATCGACCAATTAAATAACCAAGTCAAGTTTCAAAGCTAGATAGTGACAAGTTTAACAACTAGCTCGGTATTAACTACAAGTAGAAAGCCTAGATTTCTGCATTAACCGTGAATGCTAACCAAAACCGCATAAATATATAGAATTACCCAAACCTTAACAAGTCTTAAGTTTCATGTCCCAAGCTTAATTATAAACAAGATTCCAAACGGTAATTTCTAACATTTCATGGTCATATCAAAATAGTAATTAGCTTACTCAAGGTACTAATAATCTGTAGGCAACCAAATCAACTAGTTCGTAAAATAAATTCTGAATATTATATAAATTAATTCATTAGAATGATTGTCAGAAATACTCCCTTCTTTCAAATAGGCAGGAAATCACTTCCGACCCTTCCAGCTCAAGTCCTCCTTGTTTCCGGCATCGCTCTGCCATTCAGCCTCCATCGCACGCCAGAACTCGTAAGCTGAAGTTCTGGCTTGTTTCTCTCTCGCGACGAGTTTCAGAACCTCTCTCGCTCGTTCAACCTCCGTCACCGGGAATCGAAGTTGTTGGTCATTTTCCACACCGAAGACCCGTGAAACCGATCCTCCTTCGCCAGAATCGTCCTCTCTTGTCCCCTCCTTCTGTGATTCCTCATCAAGAAATTCGAAATCAGTAGAGAATCCCTATGAAGAAATTGCTCCCCTGCTTAAAACAACCCCCTTCCTCCTCTATTACAGCTCCAGATTTCCACCGTCCCCAAATCTGATTCACTTCTTGGTTGGATCTCAGCTTTCAGAAATCAATCTCTCTCAAAGAAAATCAATTCTGTCTTCTTTGTCACAAATCGACTCCCCCTCTCTTTCTTGCTTGCCCTCTCCCCCAAATCCCTTCCGTAATCCCTTCCCAGTTTTCAGCCTTCTATTTTATTTTTTCCAATTTTTCTTCTTCTGATCAACACGTATTTGATACGTGTTCCACAACAGATCAAGATAGATGATAGGTGTCTAAGTATTTAAATAATTAGTCCTCAAATCTTAACCTTATGGGCAAATAAACCCCACCTCACATCTTTCTTTTCAAGTAAGTCACTGACTTCATGAGTTACTTATTTTCCTCGAAGTAATACATTAAATTTTTAGTTTGATCAATTCACTCCTTTTACTTCTTCTCAAAGAAACCTCAGTTTCAATTCAGTCACCTTCCTATTTTCCAGTTTAATCCTCAGCCTTTCTATTTCTTTCAAATCAGTCATTATTCTTTTTATTCCTTCCAGTTATGACACGTCTGGGAGGACGGGTCATAACAAGTACTTTCGCCTTGGACAATATAAAATAGTGCTCATGGCAAAGAGTAGAAACGATCTGCAGAAAGTTTCCCTTTTTCCGAAACATCATGGACCACTATATCATTCCTAACAAGATTCATGTTTATAATATTTCTATCACCTTTTTTAACTATATATCGATCCATTAATTTATTTGGAATGTTTTTTGAATCACCAACAAACACATCATCCCCTATCTCAAGAACGCCCATGATCTCTTCAAAATCCTTCACACTAAGCTTAAAATTGTTGTCACCAACTTTCAAAGTGAATGTCCTGGTGTCAAATGATTGAACTAACTAGCCTAACAAACTTGCGTCAACCACCATAAAGTCCATTAGAAGAAGCTCTCCGAACCCACATTCTTTTACCAAATTCTTCTTTTCATCACTCCATCTACACACGACGTTTAAAAACTGTGAAGGATCGCATATTATACAAATGTCATTTGATTTCCTAAACTCATCTTCATACTTCTCTTTCTCCAAACTCGACAATTTACTCCACTATTCGATTATGCTTAACTTTTGCTTATAGAAAAATTTAGATTTACGACTTCTTCCGTGCATGTCTTTCTGATGCTTGTGCCTGTTTACATTTAAAATCATAGTGTAAGACTATTATGATAAAAAAAATTACTATCGTATACTCCCTTATTCCCATATAAAATTTTGACTTCCTCACATGTCTTTAACTCACTAATCTTTAACTCATGAAAGAAAGAAGTAAAAATAACCATAAAACTGCAAACAAACTAAACTAAAGCAGCTCTCAGATACTTTTCAAACACTAACAGCAAATTAAAGCTAAACTGATTTTATCTCAATGTAGATGAGGAAATCATTAATAAATGATGAACACAAACGATATAACTTTTCTGTTATTGAGGAAATACTAGAGATCAGATCAACTGTTAAAACAATGACGTAAGATCAACTGTTAAAAAAATGACGTAAGATCAACTTACAAATACCGCCAGAATGCATCTTTTTCATCTACAGTTGAATGGTAATGTTCAACATCAACATTTTCATTCGGTGAAGAATCACCATGATCATCTATATTCTGCAGATAAATAAGCAGTGTCGAAATAATAAGCATACCATCATCAACTTTTTTAACAGATTTGTATGGACAAGCTGAGTATGGTAACCACATCCACACGTCCATTTATTCAATAACGTACTAAGCCTAGTATTTCCATGTACACAGGGGCGGATCCACTTTGAAGTGAGTGGTGGCAATTGCCACCACTGAAATTTGGAGAAAATAGATTAATAGTGTATAAAGTCTTATAAAATATACATTTATGCCTCACTGATTTTTTTTGTTTTGCCCCCACTCAAACAAAATTCTACTAATTAGCTACTTATGCCCCCGCTCCCATCAATTCCTAGCTCCGTCCCTGCATGTACAAACAATTCTTTAAACCTTCAAATCTCGTACTAAATTAATCTTAGTAACCTTCATTGCAGTCGATATCATTGGTTCTTCATTCATCAAATCTTTTTGCTGTATGCAAACAAAGAAACAAAACTAAAAAAGAATGCAACAAGGTTGCTTTCTTGCACTTCACGACTCTGACGCATTGACGCAACCTAATAAAAAACCTGATCTTAGGAATAATTTAAGTTCACCCCTCTTACTATAAAAAAAACAATTTAAAAGGTACCAAACTTTTAAGGTAGTGCATTTTAGTCCCTAAATCGAAATACTAAGGTTACAGCTCTGTTGTTCCGGTGAGCTTAGGCTCTGTTTAAATCTACTGTTCTATGGAAACGCTACGACGAGCGTAAGCTCTGTTTCAATTCATTTTTAAGAAATTTCAATTCATTTTCAAGAAAACCAAGGGAAAGAGTTACTCACTTGTTTGGATTCACACATGCATTTTCTCGAGCATAAGGCGTGCTCCGTGATTGCAGAGCTGACACTGTACAATTCATTCCCCAAAATTCATCAGAAATTCTTCTATGGCTCAAGCTGGAAGAGAAGTAATTATGAGAAGCAATACCGACGCATGATTGTACCACAATTCCAATCACAATCACAATCGACTCCGACCCTCAAAGTCAGCCCCACGATGCTTTCCAAGTCCGGTGACTCGGATTCCACAATCGGACGTCGACTCGCCGTCTGGTCTTCGTTGCATGTACTGGCCATTCAGGTAGATCGTTTTAACAAAGAAAATTTTAGGGAAAAATTTTTTTGGGATGAATTTTAGAGAAAAATTTGTTTGGGGATCATTTCCAAATATTCCAAATAACTGATGTTCAGTACGAGGAGGGAACGCGAGGAATAAATATAGAAGCTAGAAGCAGTTTTCGTTGAAGCCAGTTGCAGGTATTTTATTTTTTTAATTATATATTTTTAATTAATGGCCTAGATTAATTTGAATTGATGAAATGTGATATAGGCACCGGTGGGTACCAGATGGAGGGGGTACCGTAGAAGGGTCCCTCTGCATTGCTGAAAGCGATGTATAGTCATGGAAATTCTTGTTTCTTTCAGAAATCTGAGAAATCCCATCTTTTGATTTGAAGTGGTACACCATATCCTCGCTGAGAATAAGCAAAAGCTCACTTAGAAAAATATTTGAAATTTTCTTCCTTCTTGTTCAGTCAGTTAACCCGCTTCCAAATTTCTTGTCCTTGAATAACACGTTGAAAGCCCTCGTCTTTGGCTTGCAGTTTTGGTGCAATCATCTAGCAGATTCACCACAAGATCGATGGTGTTTCTATTGTCAACGTCTTCAAACCTTGTAAGCTTTTAGTCTTTCAGCAGTGTGTATCCTTTGGCTTTGCCTGACAGAACCAAAGATACCCACCTAACTAGTCTTATTCTGCCTGCAGAGTCTTCAGTGTTATAGTTTTAGAAGAACAAGGATTTGTGTTTTCAAGGTGACTTTGCTTCGTTGTTTTATCGTTCCCTCTCTCTCTCTCTCTCTCTGACTAAAGAATAGTTTAAGTTACTGCAGTATGGTGACCAAACACTTGCTAACCATTCAACTTTGTGAAATTTCAAATAGGCTGAGCAGATCCAAGAAAAGAAACAAGACAAAGGAAGGGAAGGAAGAACTGCACAATCCGTAGATGAGAAAAGTGTCCTATTTGCAAATTCTCAGGTTTCTAAGCCAGTTGGTAACCCTCCATTGGTTGGTGCTTTGAAAGAGTCTGCTAAAGTCAATGCTGCTAGTTTTCATTTTCCAGGCCATAATAGAGGACGGGCAGCACCCGATTCTTTGGTTCAACTCATTGGATTGAGACCATTTCTTCATGATTTACCTGAGTTGCCCGAACTCGGTAACCTCTTTTGTCCAGAGGGACCAATTTTAGAGGCACAGGAGCAAGCATCAAAACTTTTTGGGTCATCGGAGACATGGTTTCTCGTTGGTGGAACCACTTGCGGAATCCAAGCAGCAATACTGGCAACCTGCTCCCCTGGAGAGTATCTTATTCTTCCTCGGAATTCCCATATATCAGCATTTTCTGCTTTAGTATTATCAGGTGCACTTCCAAAGTACATACTACCGGACTACGATGTAAACTGGGATGTTCCTGGTAGTGTTACCCCATTACAGGTTTGTGTATATTGAGCTTTGATGTCGAAGCCCCACTGCTGTTTGTCATTAAAGAACTTAGCCACATTGTGCTTGTTAGCTAATAAGGCATATGTTCTTCAAGGTGTTTAAGGCGATCAAGGAATTGGAGATGGAAGGCAAAATAGTAGGTGCAGTTTTTATTACCTCTCCAACATATCATGGTATCTGCAGCAACTTGGTTGAAATTTCTGAGCTATGTCATTCATATGGAATTCCAGTAATCGTCGATGAGGCTCATGGGGCACACTTTGGATTTCATCCTGAACTCCCCCTGGCTGCCCTACATCAAGGGGCTGACCTGGCTGTCCAATCCACTCATAAAGTTTTGTGCTCACTTACCCAATCCTCAATGTTACATCTGTCTGGGAATATTGTAGACAGAGAAAGAATCTGCAGATCTCTTCAGACTCTTCAAACCACCAGCCCAAGTTATTTGCTTCTAGCATCTTTAGATGCAGCCAGAGCTCAGCTGAGTGCAAATCTGCAAAATATATTTGATGAAACTATGGATTTGGCAGCAGAAGCTAAAACACTCGTAAAGGATATTGCCAAAATTTCAGTGCTTGGCTCAAAAACATTCTTGAACTCTCCTGTGGTTGATCCCTTGAGGCTCACAGTTGGTGTTTCCCAGCTCGGTTTATCTGGTTTTGAAGCAGATGAATTGTTATATAGAGATCATCAGATCATCTCTGAACTTGTTGGAAATCGTTATATCACATTGGCATTTAACCTTGGAACTCGAAAGGACCACGTCCATAGGCTTGTGTCTGGATTTAAGAAGCTTTCATCATCCTTATCCTTCAGAATGACAGGAAACATTGTGGAGCTTGGTGGGCTAGAACCTTTCAAAAACTTTTGTATATGCTTGAGTCCTAGGGAAGCATTCTTTTCCCGGAAAAAGAAGGTGGCTATCGAAGAGAGTGTTGGAAGAATCTGCGGGGAGCTCATATGTTCATACCCACCAGGCATTCCTATTTTGATTCCCGGTGAGCTTATCTCAAAGGATGCTTTAGATTGGGTTTTATTTGTTAGAAGCAAAGGTGCAACCATAAGTGGAGCCTCAGATCCGTCACTGTCTTCCATTGTCATCTGTGATGCCTGAATTACAAAAGATTGTACAACAGAAAGCTGGACACGTTCAGCGAGCACCCAGCCATTAACAGGTAATTTCTTGCATTTTCTTCCATTCCAGGAAACTTGATATATTTTTCTTTTTGGTTGTCTAAGGAAATTGATATGTTTTATTTTTAGGAAACTTTTTCACGCCAACTTTCTCTTTTCACCCTTATTTTCTCTCCATCTCTAAAAAAGTTGTTTTTTTTCTTTTTTTTCTTTTTTATCTCTACAATTTTATACCTTCAAGTCTGCATTATTTTTTAATCTCTACTCAGTCAAATGGATGATATTTGCGGAGACGCTATGGCGTACAAATTAATTCTTTGCTTTGTTATGTTGATGTGAATTTCTCCAATAACAGGAAGCTTCAGTTTCTTGAACTTTGGCATATAAAGCCTATTTAATTGGGCTTAAGTCAGTGATTTAAGTTCAACTCTATCACATATATAAAGAATGTTTTGTAATTTTCCAAACAACCATATTAATATACGTTTAAAGACAAAAAGTTTATTCAATTGCAAATGAATTCAAATTTTGTATCAGCGGATTAACCCATTGAGTTAATGGATTAATCCATGGATTAGATCAAAAGAAGGTTAGCACGATTTAAATCCATGAATTAAGCAATTTATCTGATTAAAAATTCGCATTCCACTCTCAAGTTGAGTAAATTTAGTCTTTAATTATTTTTTATTTAGGTCTATGGTGAATTAATACATATTTCAGTCAATGATGCCATTGGCTTAAGTTGAACAAAATAGGAGTAAACTCCTTTTTTAGTCCCTTAAGTTACATATTTGTCCTAAACATGTCATATTTAAGAATTTGGATAACTTTAATCCTGTAAGTTACAATTTTGTCCTAATTAAATCCTTTAAAACAATACAATTAACCATGGTGTACAATATCGTACTGCTCATCGTACCGTTTTACTAGTGGCACGAGACAGTACTGGTATATCAGAGATATTTCGGATATATAGGAAATAGTGTATCGGTCAATAAATATATAAATATATTTATATTTATTTACAATAATTAATATAAATATGTAAACTAACAAAATATAGATTAAGTTTGGGTAAAGTGTATCCATGGTCCTGTAATTTTAATTATTGTACCACTAGGGTCATGTTTTAACTTTTTGAACTAATAAAGTCTTGTTTTTTTAACTTTCTGTTACTTTAAGGTCCTTTTCTTGCGTCTATTAACCATCAATTTTAACGAATTTGAGGGGAAAATGAACAAATGAGCACTTCAATTGTTTAAAAAAACTTTATTTACACCCCAAATTTTAAACTTAACCATTTAAGCACCCCAACAGTTTTAAACTTAACCCTTTAACCCAAATGTTTTAATTAAGTCCAACAACACCCAGCCACCGTCAGGCCACCGCCGCCACCGTCGGAAATCGCTGAAAAATTTCAGAAATGGAAAAAAAATAGCCGAGAACGTAGATCGGGGCAAAAACGGCCGGATCCCGGCCTAGGGCATCCAAATCGAGACCTAGGGTCATCGGATCGCGGCCCAAGGCTGACGATTCACGGCCCTGGGTTGCAGATTCGAGGTCTGGGCTAGCGATTCGCCGGCCCTAGGTCGCGATTCGCCAGCCCTAGGCAGGGATTAGTCGGTTTTAGGCCCTGATTTACGTTCTCGGCAATTTTTTCCATTTCTGACATTTTTCGGCGATTTTCGGCGATGGTCGGCTACGGCTGGCCGGTGGCTCTGGCGGCGGCCTGATGGTGACTGAGTGTTGTTGGACTTAATTAAAACATTTGGGTTATAGTGTTAAGTTCAAAACTGTTGGGGGTGCTTAAATTGTTAAGTTTAAAATTTGTGGTGTAAATAAACTTTTTTTTAAACAATTGAGTAGCTGAGTTTATCATTTTTCCCTCAAATCCGTTAAAGTTAACGGTTAATTGACGGAAAATGATCTTAAAGTCACAAAAAGTTAAAAAACAGAACTTTATTAGTACAAAAAGTTAAAACATGACCTTAGTAATACAATAATTAAAGTTACAGGACCATGGATGTACTTTACCCGATTAAGTTTTAACAACAAATTGTCCATAAATAGTTTGATTTTCTTTTAAGGAGACTCAAAAGCCTAACAACAAATAAAACGATGCGGTAATATCAAAATAACACCATCCGGTACAACAATTTTATTACAATTTTAACTTTTACTTTTCTTACAATTGTATCCTATACCGTCATTTTCACCGTTTCATCCGGTGCTTCGGTACGGTCATTGATCCTAAATTGGCCTAAATGGTACCTTGTCAGGCCGGTACCGGTACGGTATGATATTTTGTACTATGCAATTAACTCCAAACTTTTTGCGAACCAACAAAATTTACCCTAACCTACAATTCTACCATCTCCCTCCTAATCCTTCAGCCCCAATCCTATTCGACCTCACCCTCCCTCTTCCCCATCCTAGCCCCCAATCACGACCACAGTGAGCCAACATCACCCTAGCCGCTGGTTTATTCTGGCCCCCACCACCGCAAACCTCCCCTAGCCCACCCCCAATCAACACCATCGACGTTTCCTTCCCAAATCGTCGTCACGACTTTACTGCGTCCCACCAACGCGAGGTGTCCCTCTTTAGCGTCTCCCACCGTCGCGAGGCATCCCTCCTCAGGATTTGCCACCATCGCTAAATCGGTGAGGAATGGTCGTTGTCGATGGCTGCTGGGTTTTTGGGTTGCGTTGAGTGAGAGGAGGGTGGTGGGTGTTGTAAACTTTAGGACTATTTAGGTAGATTTGCAAATTTCTAAAAAAGTTAATGTTAAATCGAATATTAATTTTAGACATTTTTGTAAATATACATATTTTGATGGCAATTTTAACGGCAAGAATAACGAAAAGACTTAATTAGGAAAACATTGTAACCTACATGACTAAAGTGATCCAAATTCTTAAAATAGGATCCGTTTAGGACAAACATGTAACTTAAGGGACTAAAAACGGAGTTTACTCAACAAAATAGGGTAATAAGTTCATGTACTTGTGTATACTTCCTTTTCACATTTGTTAAGATCAATTAACCGCGACCTTGATGCTGAAGTAGGTTGAAGTGAAGTAGGTTGAAGCTTAGGGTCTCAATTATGGTGGAATAAATGTAAGCAAGCTTGGATAACCACATCATTCTAGTTGGATTGTTGAGGTTCTGTTTACATAATAAGGTCTCTCAATGTGTAGTCCAAATCCAAATCCAAATTCAGTTTGTATTGTATATGTGCCCTCATGGCCCAAACTTGGTCATGAAAATTTCATTTTCTCATTCCATTATGCCTATTGGGTATGAAGATTAGCCTTGGAGAAATAAAAATAAAATGTTATTGAATGTTTTGTAAAGTTGATGGAAAGTAAGTAATCTTGTTTAAAGCAATAAGGTTAATATAGTGAAGTAACAAAAGATTTGTACTCCCTCCGTCCCTGAAAAATTGAAAACATTTCCTTTTTGGGCTGTCCCAGAAAAATTGATCACTTTCCTTAAAAGGAAACTTCTCACTCTCAAAGTTACTAAACTATCCTCACTATATCTTTACTTTTTCTACCTCGTTTTTTGTGCACTCTCAACTAAGGGGTAATTAAGTAAACATATACAAACATCTTACATTCACCTTAATCTTCGTGCCCAAACAAATCTTTCAATCTTTTGGGGACGAAGGGAGTATAATTTTAGGATGACTAGAAAGTGATGCCTTAAGGCCCTCCACCCTGAAGAACACCCAGGGAGGACCTTGGCCAAACTATTTGTAATCCAAGAACTATGCATGAAAAACAGAAGAAAAGGTAGTAAAGGTTGTAAGTTTGGTCTTAGTGCAGGAATAGGGTAGGGGTGAGAACGAGCCGAGCTCGATAGGGGCTCAAGCTCAAGCTCGTGAAGTTTAGGCTCAACTCGAGCTCGGCTTGAATTCTATCCGAGCTTGAAATTGGGTTTGAGCTCTGCTCGAAAGCTCATGAGGCTTGATATAATTGCTAGGCAAGCTCGTTTTAGTTAGGCTCGAACCAAGCTCGTGAGGCTCGAAAATTCCTTACATGTACAATATGAGGGTATAATGGTTATTTCCACGAGACTCGTTGGCTCGAGCTTGACTTGAAAGCTCGTGAGGATCGATATGGTTGCTGGGTAAGCTCATTTAAGCTCGGCCCAGTCAGGGTCAAACCAAGCAAGTGAGGCTCAAAAATTTGTTACCTATATACTATGAGGGTATTATGGGTATTTCCATAGGGCTTGTTAAGGTTGAGAGCCTCATCGAGCAGAGCCTCTAAAGCTCGAGCTCGGCTCGTATAATATATGAGCTTAAAAATCGGCTCGAGCTCAAGCTCAGGGCTCGTGAAGCTTGGCTCGTTAGGAACATACGAGCTCGAGCCCGAGCTTGATCCTGCTCAGCTAGTTTCTCACCCCTAGAAGAGTGTAATAAACAATGGCCCGGCCCTACCCATATTTACTCCTTCAATCTCGTAAGTTTTGCAATAAATGGGTTTGACACGGAGTTTTAGGCCACTCAACTTTTGACTTCTCTTTACAATTTTACCCTTCTCTTTTATGCATTGTCTCTCCGTGGCTTCCCATTTCCACAAAATAGTCCTTAAAAACCAACAAAAAAAACATCTATTGAATAAGAATCATAATAGGAAAAAAATACAGAACTTTAGATTTTAATAGGGTAAAGTCCACGAATAGTCTATTAGCTTTGATGTGTGTCCTATTTTGGTCTCATTTTAAGAATTCGTCTCATATTAGTTCCTTAGCTTTAAATTTGTTTTAAATTTGTCCTTCTGTTAGATATCATATTAGATTTTTCGTTAACTTCATAAATTTACATAAATTCCCCTAACCTACTATTAATTCAACCATCAATCTTTAAAAAATTTGACTAGTTAGACCCAAACTCTTTAACTACCCATTCATTCTTCTTTTCACTCCTCAAACAAAATACTCTTTACCATCGCATCCGGGAGAGAGCAGGTCGTCAGCCGAAAGTTTTCAAAGGCGGTCGCCCTTAAATTATTGCATCTCAATTCGCCATCAGTTTCTCTTTCGTGCTTGTATGGTTTTGATAGATTTATGTATCGAAACAAATGGAACTGACCATGGTTAAATCTAGTGGTGCGCTCCCCTTATTGAGAAATTACTATGTTCCCATCTTGTTAAGGGTTACTTGCATCTCTTGGTGAGGAGGGATGAGTTCAATCTCTCTTAACGTTGTTTGATATGGTTCTCCCATGGCTTTTTGTAACTTTCTTGTATAGATAGCGGAATTGATAATTAAAGTTTGATGGATCGGGGACCTCTAATGGGAGTCTGTCGATCCAATTTTGGATTCCACCATTCCTGTACACAAAGCCATCAGAGTACAGAAACGTAAGGCAAAGCGATCAACTCTTAGTTTTATGCAAAACTTTTAGTTATGAAGCAATCAAAAGGCATTCTAATAGAATGAATCTAGCAACCTGAGTATTTCTTTTGTCTAGGGTTTCCATGTATTCTCTTCTATTTGATGTCGCCGCAGCAAGGGCTTGGCCATGCCTGTGTCACCATCATATCCAAGGTCCTTCCTATCGACTTCTCGAATCTTCCCAAGTGATCTTGAGATGGTCTCCTTGCCCAGCGCTTCCGTCACCGGTGTTCTCCCCGGGGTATTGTGGTGGGCCACTTTGCTTGTCTTCTGATTCGAGGGGGTGCGGGTTCCCGTATCGGTTAGTTTTTGGTAAGATGTGCCATTTACTTGTGGAAATTGAACATATTGCTTTTTGGATAGTGAAACAATGCAAATTCGACATGAAAGAAGCTGGAATTGAGAGGAAATTGTAGCTACATGAGCTGGAGGAAATCCATCTAGAGGCACATGACAAGTGGTTGCACCGTAATGAATTTTGATAGCCATAAAGTTGTCACCCTCCAGCCAAACGAAGAGTAGCATGCCCAAGTTGGGCTAGTAGTTTGGCTCTACTTCCTCCAATGTGACAAAGCTCGAACATAGAAACATAAGCTGAGCTGCAACTTCAAGTCCTAACGGACAGCCAAGGGAGGCACTACATTACCCAGAAGAGGGTCAAAGCATAAATGACTTGTGGAAGAAAATGTCATCTAAGGATAAGATGAAGTTGGGGTGATGGTGGGGATTGTGGAGCCGGTGGCATGAAGATAGTCTTGAAATGCCAAATCAGGCCATTCTATAACATAATAAAGGGGTTAAGCTAGGAGAGGCGTGGTATGATAGGGAATAGTCATTTTAGGACTTTGCTTGGATTGCAGGGTGATGTTACAAACATAAATCTCATTAAGGACTTTCTCAATACAAGGAATATTGAAACTAGTAGTGTATCTTTCCATGGATGCAGTTATCGATTGACTCATGAAGAGTTTTGTGAGATTATGGGTATAAAAGATGGGGAGGAGGATATTAGAATTACTAAGAACTTGAATCCCATCAAGGAAATATGTGATGCATTTTGTACCACTTGTCTGGAATGTATCATCGTTTCCTATGAATCAGTTGTGATAGTGTTGTGCCGGAGCAACAACAGGACGATGGCACGTATAGCGTACGATCTTTTGGCTTTAAAGATAGTGTTGTTTGTCCACCTCCCAGCAAAGGTTTGACAACCACCCAGCTGAAGATTGTAGTGGATTGTGCAAACGGGTCAAAGAAATCATGGGGTCGGTATGCGTTCAATGAGTTAATTAGAAGCATTGAGAGCTTTGTTGGTGGAGTGCATGGTGAGAATCATATTCCAAAGGTGGGGGATGTACAATATTTCTGCATGTACGCATTTTGTATTTTGTTTACTATCGATATTTGTTTTTCATATAATAAGAAATGAACAATGCACATTCTTCTATTGTAGATGTTTTATTTGCGAAAGATTGCGACCAGGGCTAACATTCCCAAGGGAATGCCGCCCATAATCTTCTTCGCTACTAAGATTACCATCTTTTACATGACTCACTATAGAGTATGTTGAAATTGTTTTGTTTCATCAATGCTTGTGAGAGTGGTCCTAATTAGTTTTCATGACTATGCGGGGTCTTGAATGTGATAATGTTGTGTTTGACAATAAGAGGAAGCGGAAGAGGAAGGTGAAGATGAAGGGTATAGTGGAGAAGATGAGTCATGTGAAGACCAAAGTGGTCAGTGGCCTTAGAGTACGATCGAGGGTCTGTGAGAGATGGTAATAAGAAGGTGGATGAAGATAATAGTGGGTTGGAAAAGTAAGTTGTTGATTTGAGGATGGAAGTGATAAAGTTACGACGTGAAGTTGAGGATGTCAAGGAGCTACAAGAGGAAGTAGTTGTTCTCCGCGAGAATGAGAAAAAGCTGAAACAGCAGTTGAGCCATCTTAATGAATTCAATGGCACTTTACGTAAAGATGTTGATGGTTTACAGAAGAGAATAGAGGAAATTGTCAGCATGGTGTTAAAAGGAGTTCAGTGCCATGTTGATGCACATGTGGTAGAGGCTTCAACTAATGTTGCTCAGAGGGAGCCGGATTGCCAGAGTTGAAAATACTCCAAAGAAGGCTAATTTTGTTGAAAATGCAGAAACTCAGGTGAATTCACCTTTGATGATGGATGCACTGGTCTCTCAAAACGTTGTTATGAAGCTTCCACTGGATAGTCCTCCCGCAGCCCAGGTTGAGAATGTTAGTATTTAAATTATGTTCCCCCATCTTGAAGAGAAGCAGGACGTTGAAATGGGTGCAGCAAGTGATAAGACAGAGATACTGGTGGTGGCAAGACAACCCCGTTTAGTGCTTGAGGTAAGATTATTTAATTTCGGAACTTTCCAAAGTTATTGATACATTGGTATTAATTGGAACAGGTTACAGAGGGTAGTATGAGGGACTATGTCCCCCCTCAACATAAAGTGTCTAGAAGAATGCCTTCGTCTGGACCTTTTGCAGAGTACGCCATGGATGTGTGTGAAGAAGAGGGGAACCGATTCTGAAAGACTTGTGTCGGCTGGGTCATTTAATGTGAGGCGCGACAAAGCACTGGCTGAGGTGGATCACAAATTAGTGTGTTATGCCTTTGATCACTATGAGGGTCCCAAGTAAGTATTAGTGTTTTGATATTAGTCTATCTGATGAGGTCGAGGAGACCGGGCATACTGAGACAAAGTATTTAGGTAACAAAGTTTTCGTGTTTTGACATTGATTTATCTGTGCAAGGAGGTCTTAGTAAGGGTAGGTGGCATGTTCCTTGAGAGGATAGACATTGCTACAAGCCTATCCCCAAACAAAGAGCTCTGTGATGGTACTTGGGTTTGTGTACTCTAAGAGAGACAACGTCCTCTCAGACAGTCCCTTAGCAATTGGTATTTCCCGGTATATTTGTAGGTTTGTTATGAAGTTTCATGAAATGTCTTGTCAACATAGATTTGTTGGGGGTGTGTTGTGTAACAATTATTATTAAATTTAAAATTTGTAAAGATCCTCGGAGGTGAGCCCACAGTTTGCTGAGGAGTGGGCCTTACGGCAAAGCTGGATTCCGGGGGATCGACTAAGTTTAAAAGCATGCAAGTTGAGACAGGTTAGTTAAGTAAATAATCATATTTAGGTGTCACCGTCTTTGAATAATTGAAACTATCTTAAATACCCGCCTTTGGCACGGGAACAACTATTTTAATATGAAAATTTTGTGTATTTCTTTTTTGATATTGTGGGATATGCAAATTATCACTTGAAAGTACTCATTTAAATAATTTGAAAAATATATATTTAGAAATTAGACATATTAATCTATAATTTGCATCTAAATTATTTGACCTTATAGATCAAAATATTGAAGAAATAAAATCATAAATTAAATGTTGAAAATGAAACACGTTTTTTGGATGACAGATGAAGCATTTGATGCAAACAACATGTTTAAGTAAAAAAAGGTCGCATACAATGAAATTTTCATCAACTAATTAAACAATGATGTGAAAATCTATGTTTAAATATTATAAAAGATATTCAACCACAATCTTCTTTGAGAATGAAGTTCCTTGATAAAATGTCCTTGATAACTCACAAGTAGCAACATAGAATAAAATACTATAGATCAATCCGGTCCAAATATTTTAAAAAACAATCGATCACATTTTAGACAACCAACATAGATGTTTAAAAACACAATCGCGCACAATTAATCATTTATCCCGCTCATTCATAAGTATAAAACCACCACTCAATCCGTATATTGCATTAATGTCGTTAGTTGATCCAGGTAACGTGGTTAATAACCAAGATGCTATTTCACAGAAGTGTAAAACCGTTGTCGGGCTCCACAAAGCTACTATTTCCTTCTGCAAGGTGCACCACATCCACCCTACAAACGGCCAGGGATGCCTCGCTATATACCTAAAGACCACCTTAGGCAATACTTCTCTGGATGAAAGGCCATCAAACAACGCTTGAGTACATGTACACAATGCTATTAACAGGATAAATAAGGTTTGGTTTTCTGCCTAAAATGATAATAAACATTTAATGGGGTCAATTAGTCGTTCTACTCAATCAAAGGAACATGTTATTAGCACACAACCTCGACTAAATTGTTAGTAAAAAATAACATGTCATCCAATCTATATGTTCTACTCTGCGTAAACGAAGAATCATGAGAAGTTAAACTAAAAGATATTCTGTTCGCATAATTAGGTTTTGGCCATATCATGATATTGACCAACTTTGACCGATTTGTATTTACTCTTTTACCCTCATTAAGTTTGGAAGCAACCAAACCTTATTTGCTCCCCACTTCAACACGCAGCCGATCTGAACTTCAATCCTCAATCCTCAATCTTCAATGCGACCTACCACTACCAGCTAGAACTTGAAGGAGGTGGGGAGGAGCACGCCGTGACAACGCCTTCACTTCTTTTACCCATTTGTTTATCTTCCCGATCATTCTCGCCATTGTCGGTCAGCATTGCAGGATCGTGGTGAAGAACAGGTCTACATTATTTTCAAAACTTGGGCGAAGATCACCGTTGGTTTCGCATTTTCAGCAGCGGTAGTGGTTGCCGGACGTTAGTGACACTAACCCAGGTACTGATTGTTAGAATTTTAATGGTTAAAGCTACAACTTATAAGACTACATCATTGTTTAGTATTGATTGATTCTGTTTTTCCATAATTTGGTTCTAATTTTTTGATTTCTTGTCATTGCAGCTCCGGATCTGTAACATTTAATACATCAATAAGCTCCTGAACTTAGATCTTTCTACATCAATTTTTTATATTCCGATTTTTGAATCTATGATGTTTAAGTAGACATGATGTGTTATTGGTATGCATGTGCATGAGTGAAAACATATCCACTCAGTTGATGTGTTTATTGTACTGTGGCTGCACAACAATGTTTGCTCCATGATTGTACGTAGTGGACAAAAGGAGTAGGTAAATGACAAGTTTTTCTAAGTATGACAAACTTTCTATATCCATTCTAGTTTAGTGTCAAACTGATTCATTCTCTCAAATTTTGATTACAGTAAGTATCAAAAGTACCTCTCTTGAAATTGAAGGCAACCACATTGACTCTGTTTCGTTAGAAGTTGATTTAATGACCTGAAACCCATCAAGAAATAGCACCATTGATGGATTGTTTGAGTGTCTAGCTTCCATAGTCTAACTAGAATAGATGAAAATTGAATGATAGATCAACAATAACTTTTGGATTATGTGTCAGTAATCTTATGGACTTTATATTCAATTATCCAAAGAATTTTTATAGGTTGTATATTCTGGTAGTAAGGGCTCTATTAGAACAATGTCATCTCAGATGGGTCATTCCTGTATGGTTGGTTTCAACAAGGTTTACAAGTCTCCTTTACATAGCTCTATATGTGTGGAATAATTTCATTTTAGGTTATTGATTATGTGGAATTTGGATGAATACGTAAAGGAGTCAATCTGTTGATTTTTGGTTTTCCAAAAAGAGGATTTACAGATTATGTAGATGACTAATTGTATCTAATTTTGTCATTCTATGAAGCTTCGATCTGGTACTGTCGTGCACCCATATTACCTTCGTAGTAAGGAGAGACGTATACGTGTGATATGTCGGGTTCCCTAAGCATATCTGGTGTTGTCCTGTTTTTCATTATATGTTATCCATTAAATCTTAAACAATCCATGCCTCAAACATTTGTTGTTTTTCAATTTGTTTGTTAATTAATGTGCATTGATGATATATACAGTAAGAGATCTACATAGAGAAAGTACTTATCCCATGCTGGAAAATTTGTAGGTGCATAAGATGAATCCCTCTAATGACAATCTCTCCCATCTTCAAGAAGTTGTTGGTGAATCACCTAATAAGAATCCTCAGGTGAAGTGGGAAGATGATGAAGTCTCGCTTCTCTGCCAGTATGCAGCAGAGGCAGTTGAAAAAAAGTGGATTTCGGCGGGTTCCTTGAACAAAGTGGGCTGGAAACATGTGTGGAATAATTTCGTCGCTCGATATGGAAAGAAATACACTTTGAATCAGTTTAAAACTAAATGGCGCAACCTAGGAAAACAGTTCAAGCTGTGGAAACAATTGCTAGGGTCCACTATTGGTATTGGTTGGGATGAAGAGATGGGGACCTTATTAGCTGATGATGACTAGTGGAGAAGTCGCATTCAGGTGCGTAGAGAAACATATTGTAAGAAAATATTGTGTTCTTGTATGGTTTTTTTATTTGGAAATAGGTGTTGCTGCCTCTTCGTGATTAATTTTGTCAGATTCAGTTCACTGGTGTAGTGTCATCCTTCTATGCTGATCTTTTTTTTGTAGGCTGTTTTAATTCGGTCCTTGTGGAGTTCAGTAATTAAATTTATAAATCTGCATGATTTAGTTTTAGCATGGTTTGATAGGAAATTGAGTTAGTTTATTGGTTAAGATTGAGCTTGGCAAACTTGTTGGTTCTAAATTGAAGATTTTATTACTTTAGATCATACACGTGGGTTAATGCATGTTTTCCATATTCCTAACTTGTTTGCATGATCATTTGTTTCATACCTTGTCACAGTGGACTAAGTGGAGCTACTTTGATTAAAATTGCATTACCTCACCTACTAGTTGAGATAGCTGACGGTGTTAGTTACTAGTCCTGCTAGCACTCTCGGTTCATTTAGTGTCCTGGTTCTTATTTATGACTAATAGTATCAAGTGTCCAGGTTGCTTAGACTTAAATTATTTTCTGTTTCGATGGAAAATTTATCTATTTAATATATCCAACATTTTCAAATAAACAATCTGCTTCGTTACTCAATTGCAGGGGAATCCAGAATTCAGAACTATTCGCTCTCAAACAATGGCACATTATCGAGAGCTGGAGCAAGTGTTTGCACCACTAAAGGACTTCTCGAAGGCTGGACGCGCCGCTGCAGATTTTGTCTCTCACAGTCAAAGTATGGGGACTGAGGTAGCAGGGTTTGATTTTGAAGATGTTCAAATGTCACAATCTTCAATTAGAGGAGGAATGAACTCTATTAAGCATGTAGCCACTGAAGACGTGGTTGAAGGGGCTAATCTGAATAGAGATGGTACATCTCCTCTGGGCTGCGGTGGACCTTCCTCATCAAGATCTTCACGGTTGCCAAGATCATTGTTCAGTACTCCCGAGTTTTCCTGCAGAGATAAACGCAAAACCGGATCAAACCGCGTGGAGGATAAACATATGGATCGAATGGTTGCATATTTAACAACTGAGCCAAAGAGTGAACTAGAACAATATGGACAGTACATCAGAGACCCCACAGATTTAGGTATATAGATTTTACCAATTTAATTATTTTTTCTTTACATAAAGACTTTTTTCGGCAACATTGTTAACATTATAGGTAAAAATAAACTCTCCAACACAGGTACTGTCATGAAAGTGGTGGCAGAGTTACCAGGCATTACTTTCGGTGATGAATATTGGATGGATGCGTTGAAGTACTTTGAGACCCATGATCGAGCATGTTTTTCATTTCTGTGAGCTTGCACGACTACAGAGACAAAATTATTGTACTTGCGGCAAGCATTAGGAAAATGATTGACTTTGTCTAACGAGACTTGACCTTATTAATTGTTAGATGATATAAAAATTGCAAGGATGTAATGTAATAGATGGTCTGTATCTAATTTCGAAGTGTTCTTTAGCCTAGAGAAGTAACTACTCTTGGTTGTGACACAAGATGCTTCTGTAGTAAACCTATTTCTTATGTAGCAACTTAAGTCGTTGTAGGATTGTATCATTCTCCAATATCTGAGCAAAGTCTCAACTCTTGGGGACCATTCATATTCATCTCCATCAGTCGAGTGTTTCTTTTATTTTATATCCGCAGGTGGCTCCTTTTTTATCTATGAGTGCTAATGAAAACATCAACTATGCAATAAAATTAGTATCAAACTACAACCTACAGTGATATCTATGACTAAAAATGTTGAAATCTTTCATTCTTGACAACAAACAAGTTATAGAATAATCACAAGTCCCGAATTCTCAATTCAGTATATATAATCAAATAGTAATGTGAAATGATCATCGATGATAGCCCTGGGTGCGCATCACTAGACGTTGCGCAATAGTATTACGCAATGCTTCCATGCTCTCAGTGTCTTCGTGATGCTCTTCTTCGGATAATGGCTCATCTGGATCCTCATCATGTCGAGTGTAACTTCCGAGACGTGCACTTTCGATGCCGATGTCATTAGCATCATTCTCACGAATGAAATTGTGCAAAGCAGCAGTGGCATGTACAAATTTCAGTTGAGTAACAAAAGGATAGTCTCGCATATGTTGTAGTATAACCCATTTCCTTTTCCATACACCAATGGCACGTTCAAGAACATTTCGAAGACTAGCATGAGATTGGTTAAAAACTTCTTCCATCCTATTTGGAGCACTTGTAAATTCAAACGGGTGATATGAAATATTCCTGAAAGGAGCTAAATAACCAGTGGCATTGGCGTATCCTGAATCGACCAAATAATATTTTCCTATGTTGCAATCATGTCCAGCGTTAGAAGAAGTTCACAATACAACAATAATTAATCAAATCAATCTAAAAGATTAAAGTTTGATTACCTTCAGGAGGTTGAGGGAAACTTGCTGATTCTGTAGCCAATGCATACCGAAGGATTGCAGCATCGTGTTGGGATCCAGGGACTCCCGCAAATACGTGTGTGAACATCATGTCAAAATCAACTACAACAAGAACATTTTGAGTGGGTGAACCTTTTCGCCCAATGTAATCAGCTTTGACATCTTCACTTACAATGGCATGAATATTGGTGCCATCAAGCGCTCCCATTGCATCACGAAATTCAGGAGCTTTACTCAACACATAAGCCGATACTGAAGAGAAATTTCTTTCTCTCGGTTCAATTATGTCAACAACCATCCTACAAATGGACTTCAACACACCATGGTAAGTAATATTGATCGTGGAAGTGGAGTGTTCAAAAACACGACCAAGTCTCCATTGCGTTGTACTGTGAGCACAGAGACTTAGGAACATAGCGAAAGCCTCATATGTATGCATGTTACCCGTTGCCGTCAACCCATAATACTTTCACAAAGCGGAGTGCAGTTTCCAAAAACATGGCACAAACATTCTAAATTCATCATGAAAATCATTTTGTCGTTCTATTAACCGTACGAACCATTGCTCACCAGTCTGTAGTGGAGTACGATTAGGAAGACGTGGTGTGATTGAGGCTATCTTTTTACGCTTATGATGGAGCAATGCTACATATGCTGCAACCATTCTCTTCCTAACTACCCAACGAGAAAAAAAAAGAGAACCTCTGATTTTCAGAACCATCTAGCATCTTCTTAATAGAAACTCTCTTACTGTAATCACAAAGCACAAACTTAGTATCCAATAGAAAAAAATTATTATTTTTGCACATTAAATAAGAATCAACTAAAGCCATAATTTTAACACAACACTAAAAAATTATCCATTTTTTAAACATTTTCAACCATAAGCTAACAAAATGTAGAAGCACCTTCTCCTAATCATTACTACTAACAACCTATAAAAGCAATAACCTACTCTTATATTATTCGTTTATTTCTAACAATGAAATCTTAGTAGTATATAATGTTTAATGATAAAATAAAACATATTTACATCATCAGACATCAATACTAGACTCCAAACTTCCATGATATGCTCTTTGTAAACCAAATTAAGATCTGAAGTAGTGTATCTATACACTTTCATTTTGAAATGGGTATTGTACTTCTCATTCAACCAAGTTTTATAGATATAACTGGTCAAGAAAATTGTATAGGTAAAATAGCAAATACAGTTGCATAAATAGTTTATGAAGTGAGATAGCAACAGTCTAAAGATGGCCAAAAAATTACTTACAGTTACCAACTCAATTTCCACTTGGGAAAGTTATGCTTATCATCTAGCTTGCTCTATAGCAGCGATAGCAATAACTCCAAATTTAACACCAAATTACAGCCAAATCATTACAATTTACTTCAAAATAAATATCCAAGTCTCAAAAATTGCAACATTTGGTATGAGAATATTGAGAATCCTTACATAACCGATTTGAACCAGTTGAAAATAATTTCTTTAACCCTCACTAACACTTCAAATGGAAGAGAGAAAACAAGTGCAGGTAAATAGGACCAAAGTTATAATCAAAGCAGAATTGACTACCTCAAAATAATCAAAACCAAGTTTGATGTATTGTTGAAATCAATCGTGGGAATACTGAGAATCCATATCCTCGTCAGCACCACTAGCATCAACCGACCACCACCGTGGCTGAAGAAGCCAGACTAACCACAACTTTTGCCCAATTGATGATGGAGTGGATCTTTCTTCATTAACGTCCCAATAACCACCGAATCGCTAGGATGTTGAAGACGACACTGAGCCGAGGAGATCCAAAGGTGGAGCAAATCTGGGTATGAGCGATCTGCACGATAGGCACTCTTTTGGCGAGGTTGCACATTTGATAAAAGTTGCTACTTGATTTGGAAGTGAGGGATTAAGAGGGGTAAAAAGGTAATTGCATATCGATCAAACTTGGTCAATAACATGGTTTGGCCAAAACCTGATTATGCGAACACACCCATTGATACCTTATGGTCTCCATCAAGCACTTCATCACAAATTACTACTAATTGGTACAATGGAATGAATTTCTTGTCCAATAGGCCTAAATACGATATATGTTGTTAAGTATCTCCATCTTAAATATAAATTCTTGTTAAATATTGGATATAATTGTACTTACAATTTTAATGTCATATAACCGCTTTAGCACAACGTTATTTATCAATACTCTAACGTTGTTTTTAAAGAATCCAGAATGAATTGTCCAATTATTACAAAGAGCTTTCATCTAGAAAGTTCTAGAATGACTCACTTTAGGGGGATTTGTTTACATCATACCTTCGAGTTACTAACATGACCATGTTTTAAAGCTTTGTAACGTTGTTCATATAGGTGAACTATGTTCTTAGACAATGTAAAGTTGTTCATAAGAAAAGTTCATACAATAAATACTTCACTTCATTTACTTAATTACGTTTTCCATTACATACTGCCTCAACAACATAAACAACATCTACAAGGATATGGGTAACAAAAACTACATCTCATTGTCCCATTAACTACATACGGCAGGGGCATACAATCCAACCCCTATCAACTCTAAACTTCATAATCATTTCACATAAAGAGTAAATCTCTGAGTTTAAGTTGCAAGTGCTGCACTTCCCCAATTCCCAATCGACCTGATCGAAACACCACTTGCCCCTCTTCACATAACCAGGTGTTGGTGGAGACACGTGATGGCAGACCTCGACACATATGCCTTCCACCCCATTACTAAAATACTAGGGGCTCAACAGGGTGACCACCTTGACCCTACTGTGGCGGAGAGCTTTTTTTGCTTTGACACTCTCAAGCAATTTGACGCCTTTCTTCAATCTACCAGAAGGAGTTTGGCATATATAAAGGACACCGAGAACATAGGCAGCCTCAACGTATCCCCTGCTCCAAGCTTCCTCCAACAAGGCAAGGCCTCGTTCCCTTGAACCTAAATCGTAGAATAAGTTATGTTGTATGCCAAATCAACCGAAACAATTAACAAAAACAAACAATCTTCAACTTAATTCACTATACTTAATAGGGAATACCAGGCCATCTCTGAACATAATGTGCAAATTGCCCAATTCCCTCAGTTTATCTTCTAGGAATTTCCTACCAGAAGCTCTAGACCACGACTCGCCTTTTGGCAGGGTTGCATCCCTCAAAACTGTCGGGCCGATAGTTAACAAAAACAATCCTTGCATCTACATAAACAAAAGTAGACAACAATAGATTAAATTACTTAAAAAGTAAGTAAAATGCGAAGGCACCTGCTATTTTAACCGTTCCAATGAGAAGTACATTGCCACCATTTTGAACACGTCCTCGATCAACACCGCCGTCACACGTCGGGCCGTTTCCATGATTATCTCCATCAGCAAGGTCTCAAAACTTCGATTCACACCGTCTTCCATTCTGTCGACAACTAGGGATCACTGTGAACAAGTGCGGAGGTCTCAGGGTTAGAGTTGAACAAGAGAGGGGTTTCAGGGTTCGGGCTTCAAAGGGTTAGGGTTGCATAAGAGGTTAGCTAATGTTCAACTTGAGTGATCCAACGTGACCTTTGGGACTATTGACTGTCAACCATAGAAGTGAAAGTAATTCACGTCTTGTTGGGTTGTCAAGAAAAAGTTGTTCTTAGCCTATTTAAAGTTGTTTATATAGTCTAAAGTTGTTCTTAGTGATTGTAAAGTTGTTCATATTTAAAGTAATGATCAAGCACACGATATTTTCATTTTTATTGCTATGTTTATCAGATTTAATACACAATTATCCTCAACTTAGCAACATAAACTAGAATAAGCATCGCAATGAAAGATGTAAAAATTTGGTTGCTCACAATAAAGATTCACTCAACTCTTTACTTTTTCTACAAGTTGACTTGCTCTCCTTAAAACTTGTTTCACCCTAATCAACATCAAAAAGTAATTTCAAGCCGTTAATTGTTCCAACCTATGAAATAATGTAATTTGTGTATAAAGTTCACTTAAATTGTATCTTCTACAACATCTTGCACAATTAAATTCAAGTTTAAGCCTTTTTATTATAAAATACTAATTAACGCTTTTCCTTATTACGTTAAAGTTATTATCGGGAAGTCAAACGCCATTCGTCACGAAAAAGAGTACCGTCACGTTCTCATTTTAAGGGGTTATACATTCAATCACGTTTGATTGAATACAAACTACTTTGAAGTGTTAACTGTTTTGACGAGTGCACAACGGAGTGAGAAATAATCGAGAAAAATGAACACACAATATTTACGTGGTTCGGTCAAGACAACTTACGTCCACCGGCAAGAGGAGAAATTTCACTATGATTGAAGAGAGTTACAAAAGAACATTCAAATGCCTCACAACCCTTAAACCCAATTATAGCCGAACACTCAGAGAAATTTTCTAGTAGCAACTCTAAAGGACAAGAGCAACAATAATTACTCTACAAGCAAAAAAATGTTTGCTTTTGTCTTTTGTTTCACTAGATGAACAAAATGGCCTCCAATTTATAGGCCTTAAATGACTTAGCTTGTTGAGGAAGCTAAGCCATTTTGTCAATATGAGCATTAACTGTTCTGCCATTTCACCAGCCATGCTCCATGTAAACACAGAAAGGCATGTGGAGCTACAAATGGCCTATTGGCCAAAAAGTTCAAAGGCAACATGCATTTATTTTCAACAATTCTCCACCTTGACTTGAATTATTTTTATTTAAAATCAACATAATCAGGTCAATCTGTGGTAGACAACGCAACCATCGACTATATGATCGCCATATACTCCCTATATTCCCTCTTTTACTCCCTATATGATCGCCATATACTCAGCTTCTGTGGTAGACAACGCAACCATCGACTGAAGAGTTGCCTTCCAGTTGATGGGACATTTGAATAGAGTAAAGATATAACATGTCAATGATCTTCTCTTCACAAGATCTCCACAGTAATTTGAATCTGTTCACCTTTTTTCAGTCCATTCATGTTAATTTTACGTAATTTTATGACAATGCATGTTCACCTTTGCTGTAGATCACCTCGGAACATGAGAAACAAGTACCGGGAAGCGCTGAGGTCCCAATAGTTGTGCCAGATTCCAATTCACCATTTCAGTTGGCTTCAACTTCCAAAGATCCGATTGCTTCAAGAAAGAAACTTGTTCTGGATAACTTAAAGGTTATTGTGTTATTTTACGAACGTGTCGACATCATCATTCAGACAAATAGTAAACGTACCTGCTTACAACATCAACTTATTCTTTCTTGACATTTAACATTACGGTTTCCAATACAGGATGTACTCCACATCCCTTTTGATAAGGTAACTGTTGAGGGGTTTGAGCTTCTCCAAATTTCGGTTGTGTCGTATACCTTCAGCAACAAACCGCCTGCGTAAGACCAGTTGATGTTAATACAGTTTAAGCTATTAGTAATACTAAGAATATGAGACTGCTGAAGTAATAGGAATGATCATCATTATTTTGGAAATTGTAGGGAAGTATTGGTTGATTTTCCTACCTTTGACCATATATGCTCGAGGCAGAGTCTGCAGTCTCTGGCTCCTTCCAGATACGTTGTTGCTGATGTGAGTAATATAAACATTATTCATTGACTCTTTATTTAATTTGCAATAGTTAAGTTGTTAACAAAAGTTTTCTGAATACTGTAGGTTATCAATGCATGGGTTTGCTATTTAATCGAAAGGGAGAATGAAATGAAATTGATGAATTGGTTATTACCCACTACATTTGCGGTATGCTAGTGTATATATATTTATTTTCCCAAGGTTATTGAGATATGTTATTTTAAACTTTTTGAAGATGAGTGCTTTTATGACAGTGCGTCATTGTTAGGAACGAGTTAAGAAGGGGAACTTCACTGTGGAAGATGGCATAAGAAGGTACAGAACAATTGTACCATTTATGAAACAGGACCTGAAAGATTGTGAGAAGGTACCAATTTGTTTAGCTACATGTTCACATATATAGTTCATCATTCTAACTAAATATCTAATAATTTATTGCTCTTAACTTTTTCAGATTTTCATACCGATGGTTAGAAAAATGACGAAGAAGAAAATTGATCAATGGTTTCTGACGATAGTTGATCTGGAGAAGAAAGAAGTTCTTTATGTTGACTCAGCCACGGATAGTCAACGGACAAAGACAAGGAACGAGATCGAAAAAACGGTTAGTTATGGTTTCTACAAGTATCTACTATATAGTAATAAAGCTGAAACATACAGAAGGTTAAAATTGTCTATCACTCTAAGAAGCGTTCTCGTAATGACATGTGGACATTGTTTCTAGAAACGTAGTGTTACGTAAATGGCATATTTTGTAATTATGAAATTTAATACTGGACAAGCTAGGAAAAATGGAAATTGGCGAAACCCCCCATGCGCCAGTAAAAAAACAATTTCTGATTTGTTTAGTTATGATTCGATTGAACAAATCTGTTTCTGTTTTGTTAGCATATCAAATCGGAATAAAAATTTGAAATTTGAAACGGAAAGTTTAAATTTTATACATACACCACCAAAACAAATGTAATGCGATTCAAAATTTAACCTATTTTTTTCCTATAAATACATCTTGATATTTTCAGTCACTCACAACCAGTTGACAAATTTTGAAGTGCAATGGCCATCCGCCAAGGTCATGAAGCTCTCTATGAACAAGTGGTGGAACTTCAAGAAAATCACCGTCAACTAAAGCAGAAATTGGAGATGCTGCAACAATTGGTAATTTCGAAACCAGTTTCATATATCATATATTCATCAGTAAACATCAAAAGGAACCCTTTGAACATTTTCAGGTTGAAAACATCAAATACCAGCCATTTAAAATGCTGATGACTAATCATTTAAGGTTATTGAACTCAGAGGCTACAACTCTCACCACATGCATCACCACACATAGAAGACATGTATTTATATATTTCAATTTCCATTATTGCTTTATAAACATATAAACATATATTGATTATAAGAACTACTCGAATTACAGGTCATTGATTTGCAAAGAATGAGAACAGAACATGAAGCAAATAGACGCAAAATTTACAATGACAACAGAGGTGTGCATCAACTGGCCACATCCCGAAGGGTAATGGCGATTCCCCCACCTTCAAACGAGGAAGTAGTGGACGAAGCAGAAAGCACGAGAAATTTTGACGATTAGTAATTGATGATCATTTGTTCAAATCAAAAATTAATATCCGAATAAGTTGGGGATGTAGTTCTCTACAAGTGGTCTATCGCAATTTCAGCAGTAAAATAGACATTTTTGATGAATGAATGTTTAATTGTCTGCAAACACTGACAGATATTTTTGATGAATGAATGTTTAATTGCCGCGTTTCAAAACTAAAGAAGTCCAAGCATGAAATGCGTACTTTAAGCTTATTAATTTGGGATAAGGACGACACTTTCAATTCGCTAAGGAATTGGAGTATGAAAAGTGCCATTTACAATTAGAGAAGTCCAAGAATGAAATGCGTAATTTAGGCCTATTAACTTGGGATAAGGACGACTTTTACAAATCGCTATAGGATTACAAGATTAACGATCCGATCAAATTAGACGAATCCTAATTTAAATAGAATAAGTATCGTGATCAAAACACCTATAAAGTAACTTCACTCCATAAAAACCCTTGCAAAGTTCGCCGATTTCGGATAGCGTATATAGAAAGCACCAATTCGCGCTTCAATACCAACGTAAGTCATTTATTTTGACCAAGTAATAATTACAACTTTCCAAAGTATTTATGAGTTTGTTCATTAATCAAGCGAATGCCGATCGTGGAACTTTCCTTCAAGAAGCTGCTTTATAAAATCATGAAGAAATTTGGATTGAAGAAACCCAAATACTCGATCAAGCGGAGCCCGACGGATGGATTATTCATAGGTGTGGTATCGATAAAGTATGATCTAGCAAAGAAGGCACACTCCATATCAACAATTTGCACCTACAAGACCAAACAAGCTGCGTATGAAAAAGCAGCAATGCAAGGCATTGAATGGCTACAGGATAAGCACGGGCTGGTTTTCAAGGATCTTCACTATCACAAATTGAGGGAAACTAAATTGGATCTTCATTATTACAAGCTTTTTACGGAAGAGGAGATAGATGTGTATAAATCGATGGTCGGAAGGCTGACGTTGAAAAACGAAGAACTTGAAAAAGAGGTAAAAAAGTTGAGGCAACAGTAATACCAAAGAGGGTCACCAGGTCATCAAAGGAATCACGTCGAACAACAATGAGATAGGGTTCAATAGATGAGATAGGGCTGAATAGATCACGTTTCTAATCCGTAGGATTCAAAGTCCGGATTTTTTGGAGTTAGTGTTATTTTAAATAATTATTCAATGTGTTCGGCTTTTTATTGAAAAAGTCTTTATGAATGGATTTTTATAATTTGTGTTAATAAAGTTTATCATATTTCAGTATATTAAAACAAAGGAACTTCGAATATCAAAAAACGTTAGATTACCGCCACCAAACAATTTAAACTTCTGAACCGCGAACTATTTTTTCCCACCCACAAATTCGACAAAACTACTATATAAAGGGAAGACTCAATTTAACACATCAGAAGACAGAGCTTCATTTCTTCCGACTGTTTAAGGTACGCAATAATAAAGGGGTTTTAATTAGAACACTCCTCAACTAACAAAATTATTAATATTAATACTATTACTATATTTTGCAGAATGAAGGGGTTTGAAATTCCATATGTCGAGGTTCTTCAGAAGCTAGCAAAGGATCTGGAGATTCCAAATCCAGTGTACTGCCCAAGATCATCTGGTGGGTTCTTCTTTGATGGACGCCTAAAAATTATTCTTCCTAAATCAGGAAAGGCAAGTGGAGATTGTTGCACGTGGCCTGCACGAAACAAGGAAAGAGGCTAACAATGCAGGGGCTAGGGCCTGCATAGAATATTTACTTGAAATATGAAGATATGGAAGCATTCAATCTGAACTATGAGTCAATGAAATGCCTGGAACATGAGATTAGTAATTTGAACAGAAAGCTGCAAATCGCTCGTAAGGAGCAGAATTCTATTATGTCCCGCAATGAGAGCTTACAAGGTTGAATGAGTCACTTCAAAGCGGAGATAGAGAAACTGAAGACTTCAGCAGAGATGTAGTTAATCAATTGATCATTAGTTTATTACTCTATAAGCCCCCGGGTAGTAATTCGCTATTTGTTTATGTTATTTAAATTAAATGCAACAAGTCTTTGGTAGAGAAGTAGTAGATCAACTGAGTATAAGTCTTTAGTAGAGAAGTAGTAGCTCAGAAAGCCCCCGGTGGTATTTAGATATAAGTTTATGTTATTTAAATTGAATGCATCAAATCTTTAGCAGAAAAATAGTGGATCAACTGATTATTAGTTATATATACATTAACAAAACATTTTATAATCTAAATGAAATAATGTCCACAAAAGTTTTTTAACAAAAAACTAATCAAACAAAAACATGTATTTCTGAAAAGATTTTGCGACGATTATCCAATATATGCGTATGACGATTTTATTGTTCTAGATCTTAGCACATTTTTTATTATCAAGATACAATTTGGTAAAGAGTTTGAAACGAATAAAAGTTCTAAACAGAATCTAACCATATAAAAAACATATTATAGAAATAATTTTATTAATGCGATTTGCGAAAATCGATTTTGATTACGATCCGAAAATAACAACCAAGATTGAGGATAACATTTTAACTATTCATGACTCGAACTCAATTTAAACCGTCAGATTTCCTGAAGCAATATCGCTATAAATAGTTGATAACCCAACTCGAATGTACCTGAGCGGTGTTAACAAAATTTTCGTAACCTCAAGAAATGGCAGATTACTACATAGACTTTGTGAGAGAGTTAAACAGGTTGAGGAAGTTTTAGGACTTCCTAAACCTGCCTGTGCACCATCTTTCCAACATAAGGTGGTATACAAGAATCATATTGAAGTTAGAGTCAACAGTGACCTTCACGCATTTAGCTCCAACAAAGGGTTTGGAACTAAAAGGCAGCAAACGAAGCAAAGAAGCGTTGCGAGCAATGCAAGGATTCCAGGGCTTTCTTGGTATGGAATTTGGAGACGTAAATTATCTCGGTATGAAGGCAGAGAGAGAAGAGAAGGAGGTTGCACTTCAATCGATTAAAGACATGCCGAACGAACGCGATCGATCATGCAGAGAACATGCGGCTCCGTGATGCATACCAAGTTTTGAAGGATAAACTTCCATCCTTGAAGGAAGTCGTGTGAGAAAATTTAGAGTTGCATGCTAGGTTGGCTGAAGCAGAGAGGGAACCTGGCTGATCTTCGAAGAAGCGAGCAGACCAGGAGATGTAAAGTAATCGAGTTAGCATTAGTCTCATCTATAAATTTTTAATTTTAACTTAGCCCCAATAAAGTTTCTATCCAAGTCATTGTTTTTAGGATGCTATTATGAGCTGTCCGACTACATTTAAATTGAATCTATATCTTTTATCCTATCCACTATATATTATTCAAAACTAATTTGAGGTTAAAATACGTATTAATTAGTTCTCTAAAGTTATTCCTACTTACTAGATTATTTCATAGACAAGCACGAAACATGATGAAATGAAATCGTGACCTAAGTCGTTGAGGGCTAGCGAGACACCTAAAACAACAAATCGTTGATGGCGGCCCTAAAAACTTCAAAACTAGCGAGGCAGATAAACATGATTAAGAAACACATTTCCTAACCCCGCATAGTCAAAATGCTAAGGGGGCGAACATTTTTCTAATGAAACTCGGATGTAAAAATAATAGGTTAGGAATTTACCTGACCGACGTGGAATACTGTTGGCCCACACTTAAGCCCAATCAAGCCCGCGTTTTACAACCTATGACCCACAGTATTAGTTAAAGTCCACAATTAAAATAAGTTAGATTTGATATGAAATAAGTTTGTATGAAATAGATTTAACATGATTTAAAAGCCCACAATATAATACGAATTAAGTTAGATTTATCAAATATGATTAATAATACGAATTTATCAAATACTAAAAAGACAATTTTAAAATAAGTAAAAATACGAGAATTGGGATAAAATCGAAAATAATCTGGTTGTTATAATTCAAAATATTTCGAGAAACATGGATAATATCAAGTGAAATATCTTGAATGGTTAGGACTCCTAATTATTAGAAACCTATTAGAACTCTATCATATATTTTCGGCAGACAGATAACAACATTCAGCTATATATAGATTTCAATTTGTACAACCTTAGTCTACTGCTGCAATAGGTATCTGCGTATTAAACTCTATTATTAATCATTAGAGCAGTCATATTCCATTTTGCGTTCTCATCTCTGATTATGATTTAACATCTACACGAAAGGAATTACAACTTGGGAGGATAACTCAATTAATGAAGCACACAGAGCATCTTGCCGTGAGAACAAGTAAGCCTTCTTTATCATACATCAATTTGTTTTTATCATATCATAATATGAAGTAGTTTATACACTAATAGCATTGCACGTATGAATCTTGAGTTAATATTTAACAAAAAGTTTATGGAATTACCCATGTTTTTCATAGTTTCCTTGTGAGTTAGGATTTCTCGGACTTTGAAAACTGTGATGCAAAATAAAACCCTATTAAAAATATGGTCATACAATTCAGTTCCTAAAAAAGATGAAAGATTGTACAATTAATCAAGATATTTCTAACTCAAGATTCATATATTCGGAAGAATTGTATCTCTGCTATTAGTAACTCTGTCTATATTTCATTCTGCGTTGTCATCTCTGATTATGATTGAACAACATCTACAGGAAAGGAATTTAACTTAAGAGGATAACTAAATTCAGGAAGCACACAGAGCATCTTGGCGTGAGAACAAGTAAGCCTTCTTTATCATACATCAATTTCTTTTATCAGATCATAATATGAAGTACTTTTATACACTAATAGCATGGCATGTATGAATCACACAGAGGATAACTAAATTCAGGAAGCACACAGAGCATCTTGGCGTGAGAACAAGTAAGCCTTCTTTATCATACATCAATTTCTTTTATCAGATCATAATATGAAGTACTTTTATACACTAATAGCATGGCATGTATGAATCTTGAGTTATAAATTAACAAACAGTTTATGATATTACCCATGTTTTTCAAAGTTTCCTTGCGAGTTAGGATTTCTCAGCAGCCCGAGAATCTGTTAAAAATTTGAAAAAACAATTCAATCTAGGCGGCTATTAATGTACAGATAAAAGGTAAGAATAGATCAACCGGTCGAAGTTTATCTCACGCATATGTAAAGTCGATAGTACAAATCAAGTCCGATTTGTGGTATTTTATGAAGAACAGATGAAGATCAAAAAGTTTTTCAACAAAACGTTGTTAACCGGTTTTCAAATGCTATACAAAAATTTTAGATCCGGTGAATTGGTGATAATTAGTGTTTCGAAAACAAAAAATGTTCGCCACCGTCAACGACCGATGCGAAAAATGGATTCGCGTCGGCCAAAGGATCAAAATAGTTCGAGGCGGCGATTAGTGTAGATCGTTAAAAGGTTTTTGCTAAATAGCCGAAAAGGGTTTCAGAAATTTAAGAAAACATACGTTGCAAGTAAAATGAAAATAAATCTGGAAATAAATCGACGGATCCAGGCGACAGATCAGTGGATCTGGTTTTTGAAGGCTGGTAAGCCTGTTCCCCGGAAGCGAAAGCCACCAGAAAACAAATATTCAAGGCGGACAATCGAAGGATATAAATCGGGGCGGTTATTGTTGGACTTTTCCTTTGTTGATTCTCAGGAATCGGGAAGAACATGGAGGAAGTGCTACCGATTCATGAGAGCAAGGAGTGGATTTTTGAAATAAATTAGAAATCAGAATCTACAGAGAGAACGAAAAACAGTTGATAACAAAACGAGAATTTAATTTTCGCCGCCATAGGAGGCCGCCGGAAAACAGAGTTTCACGGCGGACCTTCGATGGGAAAAGATCCAGGCGGCGGAAGGTGGGGGTTTCATTTGAAGAAACCCTAGAACACGTTGTGGAAACGTTGAAGTCGGCCGAGAGAGAGAGAGAGAGAGAGGGTGAGAGAGAGACAGAGAGAGAAAGAGGGTGAGAGGCGGCCTAATAATGTGGGAGTCGTGTAGGGTTAGGAGTGTATTAGGTATTTATACTAGGGTAGTGGGTTAGAGTTTGGGTTGGGCTATTAGTTTGGGCTTTTGGTTGGGCTACCGGGTTTTCTCGCAGTGTTTTTAGGATTTATATTGGGTTGGGTCTATAGTTTGGGTTTATGGGTTATGGGTTGGGTTTGTGGATTAGTTTTAGTAATTATATATATTTAAATATGAAAATCACATAAAATTTTTCATGAGGAGATTTAAATTTAATATTACAAATATTTCATTTATATGTTTTGAAAAATTATTTTACTAATTTTTTTAAAAATACTTAAACACTATACTTTCGTAATATTTCTAACATCCAATTATTCAAATTTATATTGTAATGGTGTGCGTTTTGTTCGTGTATTGTTTTTATATTTTATAATATGAGTGATATATTTATAATGTTACTTTTAATAGAAAATGTGTTTGGTTTTCCACTTAAACAGTAAATGGGTTTGGTTTTAAAAAATCATAAAAATAGTTCCAATGTGAACTATTAGGGAGATTAAATTAGAATTTTTTTTTTTGATTTGGAAATTAGAAAATATTATTGTAACTGTTCTCCTCAAATGTTTGGGGCTATTGGTTATGGGTTGCGTGTTGGGTTTGTGTGGGTTTGGGCTTTTAGGGAGATTAAAATATTATTAACTTATTATAGTGTTACAATTTTAATTACAGTTGAAATTAGCTGATTTAATGTTATATAAAAAATTAATTTTTTAATCATATTTTAAACATATTTAAGTTTATAAGTATAAACATTTATTATATAAAGTATTCATTAATTAATATAAATCACATAAAATAAATGGTGCAATGAATAACTTACGGATGAACTATTTTTAGATTATGAGTATGCACTCATATTTAAGTACTGGATTGAGTCATGGGCTTAATTTTTTTTATGGGCTTTAGTTGTGTACGTTTGTATTAATGTGTAATATAAAATGGGGTTTTTAGTTTATATATATAGCGAACTCCATTAAATATTTTATATTTTTGGATTTATTTAGAATAATTGTAATCCATGAATTATAAAAATGTTTATATTACATGAATTATTCCTTATCGATATGATTTTATTTATGATAGTTTATTTGTTTCATGTAAAATTTTATTACGTAGGTATCAACCAGTTATTGGGGTAGTTATTCTACTCAGAAGATATTGAGGTATGATTTAAGTTATACTATTATTTTATTTATTGATGCTAATTATCATACGCTATGTTATTATGAAATGATTAAATTTAAGTTATCAAAATCCGAATGTACATATAACATATAAGTGATAAATCAAAGTAGTTTGGATTATTTATTTTTTTAAGTAATCTGAAATTGGTTTCATTAAGTTATATATATATTAGGTTTAATAGTGTTTTATAGATCTTTAGAGTTGATGGATTCACGGGAAAGAAGAGCTGCTCGCATGGAGATTATGCGAAGGCGACTCCCTGTTAGAGCAAGACGACATGTTGGTGATTGTCGTAATCGACAACTGGCAAGACAACATATACCTAGGGGACTATTTACATGTGATCCCTATAATGCTAACCCGAGTGTTCATAATATCGCTTATAACCCTCACTCATCACAAAGTTCCGATGTTAATGATAACTTAACATCAAATGATTTTGCCTTAAGCTCTCCTCATCCCACAAATAGATTCCCATTCCAAGACCTTACCAACCAGTTGGCGACGCTGTCCGGAACCACCGAGCGTAATCAATCCACCAACAATGTTCACATTTCACGTGTCATGAATGGAGTTGGAAAGTTACCTCAATCTAACCATCAAAATCACCATGATAGTCCTTCATCCATATTCTTGCAAAATTCATCACCTCAGTCAAGTACCTATCTGTATGGGGTGAATGGTAATTTCACCCCGAATGATCATTTAGTAAGCACACAAGTTAGACCCAATTCCCGGAGATCTCTTCAAATTGGTTCAGTCAGTTGTCCGCAGCTATGTGGTACCAGTAGTACTAACTCATCAAGAAGCAATGCACGGCATTCATGCGTCACACAAGTAGACGGATGTCCTCAATTATTCAATGGTAGACATGAGGTTGGAGAGTCGTCAAGAACGTCACAGAACGTAGCTAAGAGGGCGAGACATTATAGACAAGTGATTCAACCTGTCGCATTCCAAAACCTTGACACGCATGATGATATGGTAGAAGGTGCGTATCATTGTAGTATTGGTGTATGTTTTTCATTGGACATCATCATTAAGTTAAATATATTCTATTATGGCCAGACGCTATGTTATCGGAGACATTAGACGATGATGAAGTTGTTCCGCATCCAAAGAGGCGATGACCAGATGAGTAAGTTGTGTTATCCGTAAAGCCTTTACCACACAACCTATTAGCTATCCGTATATTTTTCAATTGTTCGGCATCCATTGTTGTAGGGAGATTTACCGAGAAGCGTAATCTAGGCCCACCGGATTGTGTTTGTCCAAATGTCAATTGTCGTGCGGTTCTTTGGAATCTGGAAAGGAGCATTCGCTCAAGTGTGCAGAGAAATCCAAAGTTTTCTCTATGTTGTCAGAATGGAAAAGTCCAATTGCCATTTGAGCAGTCACCACCGTTGTTTTTGCAGCGATTCTTCGGATTGCCTTTGGACATCCATTGTCCACTTACTTTAGACGAAATATTCGAGAGTTTAATTGTAGATTCTCATTTACATCCACCGGTGGCCATATTGACAATCATATAAATGATGGTAATGGACCATATGTATTTCGCTTGAAAGGGGAGAATCATCACACCATTGGTTCTTTAATACCATCAAGCAATAATCGTCCCAGTTTTGCTCAATTGTATATATTTGATCGAGCATGAGATAGAAAACCGATTGAGGAGTTTCGGTGATGGGCAAGCTAATCATATGGATACAGAGATAATGCATGAGCTAACAAAGATGTTTGATCAGAGTAATGCCCTTGTGAAAGAATTTAGAAGAGCACGCGATATGCACTAGTTGTATAACAATGTGCCTGTCAGATTGAGGTTGCTCTCATCACGGTCTAATGATGGAAGAAGGTACAACTTGCCACATCCAGGGATATAGCTGCATTGACTGTGGGTTTGGATGAAGAACAGGGTAATAAGCGTGACATAGTGGTATTCACAAAAGATCATGGACCAAGAAGAATACATTTGTTACATCCGTAGTTGATGTCACTTCATTTCCCTGTACTATTCCCAAATGGTGTCGATGGGTATCGTGATGACATCAGTCATGTTGATGGTTCAGGGTGTGAATCTCGTAATAGAGTTACGATGTGTGAGTTCTATGCGTTTCAGCTACAACATCGTGATTCTGTATATTCTGTCATTCAAAGGGGAGGGAGGTTGTTTCAGCAGTATGTTGTGTATGCATATAGTTGCATTCTTGAGGAACGATTTTGCTATGTAAGGAATAATCAGCCTCGATTCCGCTGTGAGGTATTATGTGGGCTGCAAGATGCTCTTCGGCGTGGTGATCGAGGGTTCTCACACCGGAAGACCGTGTATGCTACCATCATCTTTCACGGGTGGGCCACGATATATGATGCGAGAACTATCAAGATGCAATGGCTATTTGTAGGTGGCTCGGACATCCTGATTTATTCATAACGATGACCTGTAACCCAAGGTGGAAGGAAATAGTGGAATTCACGAAATTCATTCCAGGATTGAACCCGGATGAGAGGCCTGATATTGGTGTTCGTGTATTTGAGATGAAATTGTACTCACTTTGTTGAACGACATCACCAAAGGAAATCTATTCGGTCGATCCATAGGAGGTACTGTTTTTAAACCACCCCATACGACATTGTTTTTGATTAAATGATCAAATTAATTTTGTTAGGGTTGACACTTTAACTTTTATGCAGTCATTGTTACAATAGAATTCCAGAAAAGAGGACTGCCTCATGCTCATATTGCGCTTTTCCTGCATGTCAACGATAGGATCAATGAACCTCATAAGATTGATCGTTCATATCTGCCGAGCTTCCAGATAAGAATAAAGATCCGGTTGCGTATGAAGCTGTTTCGAAGCATATGATGCATGGGCCATGTGGCAATGCTAATATGAAATGTCCTTGTATGGTTGATAAAAGGTGCGTGAAGCGTTACCCACGTACATTGCAGAAGCATACTTCAATTTCACAAGATGGATATCCGATATACAGACGTCGAGCAACAAAGCATACAGTGAAAAAGAACGGGACGGAGCTAGATAATGGATGGGTGGTTCCTCACAATGTTGATTTGGTTGTGAAGTATGATTGTCATGTATGTGTGGAGAAGACAAATAGGGATATGTGTATCAAGTATCTGTGCAAATACATGCACAAAGGAGAGAATAGATCAACCGTTGTTATTAGAGCGGTAATGGAGGTGACCGTTCCGGTAATGGATCTAATCGACCAGAAGTTGACGAGATTAAGCAATACTTGGACTGTCGTTACATCTCAGCATCGGAGGCATGCTGGCGTATTTTTGGATATTTCATTCATCGACATGATCCAGCCGTTGAGCGACTAACATTTCATCTCCCTAATGAGCAAAGTGTTGTGTTCGATCGGGATTCGGATCTACGTAGTGTTATACGAGGCATGCTGAAAGTAAAACTCAGTTTTAGCGTGGATGGAGTGTAATGAATCGACCCAGATGCCGGATAACTAACGTATGTTGAGTTTCCTCGCCACTATGTATGGAAAAAGAGTGAGAAGGAGTGGACTCGGCGTAAGAAAGGTCTTAGTATAGGTAGGTTATATTATACTCACCCCTGCCGCGAGCGATATTATCTTCGTATCTTTGCTTAATGTTGTCAAAGGGCCGAGGTCATTCGAGGAGTTGCGAATCTGTAAATGGTCATGTGCATGACACGTACGAGAGATGCATGTTTTGCCTTAGGTTTGCTTGAAGGTGATGGAGAGTGGCATGAGTCACCGCATGAAGCTTCTCATTGGGCAATGCCGAGCGCTTGCGTGAACTGCTTATTACGATGTTGTTGTTTTGTCAAGTATCCGAACCTTTGGTCCTTTGGGAAAAACATCGGGAGATGTTTGCGGATGATATTTTATATATGGAACGTCAAAAGCGAAAGGCTCTGATCTTGTATTGAGTGATGATGATAAATTTAATTATGCCCTTTACGAGATAGAGAAAATAATGAATAGATTGGGTCGATCATTAAGAGAAATAGAGGAATGCCTTATCGACATCGGGTCTCACGATCATTGAAGAGAACTCTTTAATTATCGAGGAGTTGAGTTATGATAGGCGATCATTGCTGACCGAGCACGAGTTGCTATATGCCGGACTGAATGAAGGACAACGTGTGGTGTATGATCAAGTTATGACATCATTGAGTTCTCGTACCGGTGTTATGTTCTTTGTTTATGGTAGTGGTGGGACCGGTAAAACTTATTTGTGGCAGACAATTTTGGCTCGATTGCGTTCAGAGGGCTAGATAGCTTTAGCAGTTGCAACTTCTGGTATTGCGGCGTTGCTTCTACCGGGTGGTAAGACCGCACACTCTCGGTTGAAGATTCCTATTGTGCTTCATAAGGATTCGTTTCTTAGTATTAAAAGATCGAGTGTATCGGCCGAATTGATATGTCGTGCATCATTAATTTTATGGGATGAGGCTCAATGGCGCACCGACATGCATTGAAGCAATGGATCGTTCTTTACGTGATTTGATGAGTGTGTCGACCTTTCTGCTGGAACTAAGGTTTTCGGGGCAAAACGGTGGTTCTTGGTGGTGACTTTAGGCAGATATTGCCTGTAATACCGCAAGGGACCAGGGGTGATGTTGTGTCATCTACGTTATGCTATTCGTACTTATGGTCAGATTGTAAGGTATACACGTTATCGGAGAACATGCGACTGCGCAATTCAAGTTCTCCGGATGTTTCATGGTTTAGTGATTGGCTTCTGAAGTTAGGAGAAGGTTTATTACCTCTAGAGAAATTTGATAACGATGACGAGGATCCGAATGGCTGAAGCTCCCGATATGTTTTTGGTGCCATCTGGTAGAGATGTCATTGATCTTTGTTATTGATAGTACTTATCCTCGGTTGCGAGTAGTATTTCGATCGAGATTATTTGAGAGAGAGAGCTATTCTTTCACCTAAGAATGATGTTGTGGATGTGGTTAACGATCGTATTCTTTCAAGATTACCCGGTGAAGGTGTAATTTATCTTAGTGCAGATCGGATATCAACTACATTGGAGAATTACGAGGCGCAAACCGATCTATATCCAGTGGAGTATCTAAATAGTCTGGAATTCTCTGGTATACCGAAACATAAACTTGTGTTGAAGGTTGGTGTTCCAATTATCTTAATGAGGAACTTAAATCAATCAACCGGGTTGTGTAACGGGACCAGACTCATTGTAATGAAGTTAGCGACGAGGGTGATTGAGGCAGAGATACTTGCGGGAAGCAACGTCGGAAGTCGATGTCTTATACCCCGAGTTGAGATGGAGCCCTCGGAAAGTAAACTCCCATTTAATCTATCCCGACGCCAATTCCCTATCAGAGTTTGTTTTGCGATGAGCATTAATAAGAGTCAAGGACAGACATTCAACAATGTTGGATTGTATTTGCCAAACCCTATGTTTACTCATGGCCAGATGTATGTTGCAGCTTCGCGCGTGACATCACCGGATGGGTTTCGAGTGTTTTTGAATAGCGATAACCCTACTAAGTCAAATATACAAAGAATATTGTTTACAAAGAAATATTTGATCGATTGTATGGTAATCAAGCTTGAGAAGGTAAAAATAAAAAAAATACATGTCATGTATCTATTACTGATTTACCGACTGTAACACCATTTTTTTATGTAGGTATTTGCTGTGAAAATGACTCAGCAGATATGTGATTTGAAGCAATATGGATTTCATTGGCGGTTACGTGTGCGACTAACTCACACATGGGATGCAATTAGCACGAAGGATGATAAATTAATCGGGATAGAGCTGGTTTTGTTGGATTCTAATGTATGTTTCTTTGTAATGATAATATGTATTGTGTCATGTTGAATTATATGAAGTTTGTGGTATAGTGTGCAACTGATTTTATTTTATTGTTTATAGAATGATCATATATCAGCTCGTGTGTCTCCGGCCTGGAAAGTCAATTTCGTCCGTTGTTTAGAGAAGGGATGGTTTACATCATTCGAACTTCAAGGTTGGTAAGCCGGCTGATTTTATGCGGGCGAGTTCAATGTGTGAACAAGATTTTCTTCACAAGGTACACTAAGGTTGCTGCTATTGAGGCCGAGGTGCCTGATATTCCTAGAAACAAGTTTGAATTCGTGGATATCATAGACATCTCGAAACAGTGGCCGCAAAACACGAGTTGCACAGGTGACCTCTTTTGTTTGGTTTATGGGTAATGCTTATTTGTTATTTGTTAATCGATTTATAACAAAATTGTTTTATATAGTGACATTGTGATGCGAAATAAAAGTGTGACCCAAATGCAATCTATTTGGGTAGCTGATCATAGGTATTTACATTTTTTGTATTTCATCATATTGTATTTATGTTGTACATTTATTATAGCATAAAATTTGTGCGTTTGTTTGTCGCATGGAAATTATGTTGAGGTAACATTTTGGGAAATTTGATGAAAGCTGTTGAAAGATATGGCGAGTATTGATGTAAATGCATGTGTGGTTGTGGTGATTACTACAACGTATGTTAAAGAATATCTTTAGTACGTATTAGTTTGTTGGCGTGCCTTTGTCATGTAACATATTTTTATGAGATGACATGTTCTTTTTACTGTAATTACATTTCCATTTGTTTTTTAATTTTAGGTAAGTATCAGATCTGTGCTACATGTGGGACAAAAATATACATTGATTTGGAGATTCCGAAAGTTGCGAAGATACATGATGCGTACGTTATATTTTGTATTCCTTTCATATATTATGATTTTTGATTTATCATATTGTATTTAAATGAACAATGATCAAGTGTTATATAAATGGCATCAAATTCAATGCAGATTTGCTCATAATCCGAATGCTTGCACTATCCTAAAAGATGATGCACGTGCAAGTGGCTCGACCAGGGGATCAGACACGGTGGTGAAAAGTGTGGTGCTCCGACAGCTGGAGGTAATAAGAGCATATGGTCGTTCCCCTGTATGTTTGTTTTTCATATTTAAAATATTATATAGATATCATCAATCTATTATATTAAAATTTATTATATTATGCAGATAAAAGATTTCAGATGCAACGCCATGATAATGTGTGTGAAGCGGGGATAACCGATTTTGGTATCTAGCATGTCGTCAATGCTCACGAAAAGTATTTGAGCAAGGAGATGGTTTTTATTGTAAATTATGCAATACCACCGTTCGATCTGCGATCCATCGGTATGTTTTCGTTCGTGTACATATGAGATAGATATGCGTACGATCACATATAAATTAATTGAGTTTTTAACTTATACTAATTTGTGTTTCTGTAAGATTCAAAGTGGAGGTAATAGTAGGAGATCATACTGGTGAGTCAAAGTTCGTTATGTTTGACAATGTTGTTGCTCGCCTATTCCAATGTGATGCTCAAACAATAGCGGGATATGAGAAAAGTGTAAGTGATTTGTCATTTATTTATTTATTTATGATATTTCAGGTTGTATATATATTTTAGTGGGTTAATCATTGACAATCATACTATTACACACTTCCTTTTCAAAAGATGGAAGGTCTGAATAAGTTGGAAAGCATGGTAGAGAGTGTCAAGGGGTTGAAGTTTACATGGGATCTTAAGATTACTGATTATAATATCGTAAATAAACGATCGACATTTTCCGTCAAGTCATTTTCAAAAATTGATTATGCTGCTGCGTGTAGAGCAATGTTGGAAACTATAAACCGGGTATGTAATTATGAATCTACTATATTATTCACAATCAATATGTTGACTTTATCTATAATATCTTATACATATTTTATTGATTATGTAATTGTAGCGTTATCCTCGGGAGACACTGTTGCTACCACAAAAACGTCTAGCATATGAAGACGGTTGTGGTTCTGCTGTAAAGAGGTATTTAATGTTTTAAGTGATAATGGTTAGAGTATGTGATCAAAGCGTTAAATTGTGACTAATATTTTTATGTACTATGTATAGTTGTTTGGTGTTGAAGAGACCGGCGATTGCGGTGTTAATGATAATAGTGTTAGTGGGAACAAGTTAGACATACGCGTTGGGAGCATTGATGCTGATGAATCGTACGTAATATATTTGATATACTATTACTGATAGAACGTAGATGGATATGCTATTGATCTATTTTGGCATGAATATGTAGGTTGGAATTACGTCAACACCCGATATCTACTATAACGAGTACTGATGATTGCCCATGTACAGATGACAGTGCATGATTGTGGCCAGCTTTGTAATAGTTGAAGTTACTTTTACATTTAACTTTAATTTGAGTACTAAACAAGTACAATAATTATGTTATTCCTTTATCAATTTTAGTTATTACCTTTTATATGACTTTTTTATAAATTGTTTTCACTTTTATCATATTCGGGGTTCTTTTCTTTGATATCCGTTCCGTAGGAGGGGGTACGATCTAGTTTATCCAATTTGCGATAACTCTTTCACAGATTGTTAATAAAGTATTTCGTGTTAACTAGCTGAAGTATGTTGAAGATATGCTCGCTCATCCGTATTTCCATGAAACGGATGACTATATTCCTCCACCAATTACAACCTTCAAGTTTGGTTCTCCGGAGTGTTTGGCTCAACAAATTGAGCAGTAAGTTACTTGATTTCGTGTAAGGCGGACATCCACTGGATTGCACCATATATGCTGTCAGTCCATGTTGTTAAAACTTTTCATTGCAGTTGTGACTCAGCAGTTTGGGTTATGTGGTGGATGGATCACATTAGGTATTCAGAGAAGTTCAATGTCGGGGTAAGATATCGAATTTGAAATTGTTTATAAATTATTTTTGGTTATCCTATAAAGATAGTGAATAAATTAGTTGCATTTTATTTTTGCAGCCGCTTACTGATTACCATCGTATGAGCATTCTTGTTGATCTACTTACTAGTCCACAAAACGAGATGAAAATTATTGTCGAGAGTTATGCGACAAAGGGTTTTGGTGAAGACGCTTAAGAGACATTTCATTAAATGCCTACGGACCTAGTTTTTCCCCGAGTTTGTTACTTAGACTGTTTTGGTTGCGTACTTTTCATTATCCTCGGATGCTTCTGTTATTTGGTTTTTAGTTTATGAATATTTTTTTTAGACTGTTACTTGGAATTGAAATAATTTTGAGTTTGTTGCTACAGTGTTCAAGAGAGGCTTGTTTCAGTATTATGTTATTTTCCTTTGTGCTATTGCTCTCATGCGTTGTTGCTCTCCCGAGTTTGTTGTCTAACACTGATGAGTGATTTTCCACTTGCATGATGACAATGCGTGGTTAAATTAGAATTGGGAAACAAAACGGCGATGTGACCACCGCTGCGTAGTGAATTATATTGTTTGTGTCCTCCGCATATCTTGCAGATGTGAATTTCATTTATTACAGATCATCTAATCTGGTGAGTATATATTTCGTGTTAGTAAACATTTATTTTATTCTGCAGATCTGGAAAAATCTTGTCGGGCTCTTCTGTTATGGGCCGGTTCTTTGTGAGAGTGTGGAGAGAAGATGTTCTCAAAATTCATAAAATATTCATTACATTTTTAAAAATGTGATTAAGTTTTTAGTTATTTTCATATGCCAGCCTTTCTAAATTAATTAACACTGTAAATTTCATAGGACTGACTCCAACATAGTTGGGACTATGAAGAAGAAGATGATGATGAAATTCTAAATTTTAATTTCTTGGACACTAAAACACAAATGTCTCCTGCAGTAGGTTATTCCAGGTTGTGGAAAACCTTTCAAAAAAAGGTTAGATGAGATTAGAAAAGGTTCTGGATATGTTTTTGTTACTACCGTGGGGTGCCTGAGGCCTTTTATATTTTTGGGAAGTGTGAATGTGAAAGAAGCCAAAGGTTTCATAACACATTATTGTGGGTGACTTGCTTGCTTAAATGCAAATAATTTCCTTCCTGGTTTGCTGACTGGGTCATCAGACTCCATTTAATGGGGCAAAGGTTGCCCCTTCTACTGATACAAGATGATTCTGATACTTGATTTCTGCCAACTGAGACACTACTCCACGGCCGGTGTTGATTTTTGATGAAATTGGTTGTCAGCGAGGGTCGTGATGTGATGTACTGAGTTTGCAACCACTGTGGATGTTAACTTTCACAATATTTCCTTTGATCACATGTGGTTTTTTGCTACTGGATATGGATAATGAAGTTGGTCAGTTGGTGTGAAATACACTAAATAATTCTGTTTGCTGCATGAAGAAGTATAAGCCTAACTTATTTTATTATCCAGAAATGCAGAGGAGATATGTTTATAAAAAACTTGGATCTTGCTCATGGTTTCCTCATAGAAGCTTATATACTTCTAATTGTCATCCTTCTTTCTGCAGGTAACGATTAATTATCTCTTAGGGAATCTGGGCAGGAATTTTGAGAATACAGTTGGGGTAGTTGATCTTGGTGGTGGATCTGTTCAAATGGCATATGCTATCTCCGAGGCTGATGCTGCAAAGGCTCCAAAGTTAACTGATGGAGAGGACATATACGTGAAGGAGATGTACCTGAAGGGAAACAATTTTGGAGAGGCAGCAAAGCGTGCTTGCCAGACAAAGCTTGCAGATGCAAAGTTGATGTATGAAAACGTGGATGACAGCAACCTGCCATTCTTTGGCAGGGTTTGAAGGCTTTGGAGATGCGTGTTCTCCTTTGGAGTATATACTACTAGTGCTCTTCTTTCATCTTAATTTTGGTATTGTGTTATCCTTTGGAGATGCGTGTCACTTGAAGGCTTATGCAATTTGTCTGCACTTTCGCCCTTCCCTGCTCATGTTTGTGCTCCTTTGGTTCATGGGACGTACAGAATTTTATGTAGAATAGGAATAAAAATGGTTTAGCAGATCCTTCATTGATGCATTAAACAACATGGATCACATTCTTCTACAGGTGTAACGAGCGTTTTTATGAATTTAAGATGTCATTTCTTGCGACATGTCTTAATTATTGGCATAATATTAATTACTCAGTACATATTCTTATCTTATAATGAGTCGTCTACATTAACTAATTTATTTGTTTCTAACTAGTGATTTAATTAAACATTTAAACTCTGTACATTGTTTTCTTTCTTTTGGTTCATTTGTAAGCAAGAATGTAAATTCATACAGTGATGCAGAGGCAACAAACTTTGGAAAATAATATATATTTAAATGAGTAACTATACTGTGCGCCTCTAGGCGCACCTTAAGCGCCTAGATAGAAGAAGTATATGAAGAAGAATGATGCATTCCCGATACACTATGATGCACTCCCATAACATTAATATGATGCACTCTCTTTGACGAGTTAATGATGCTTTTTGTTCTACACTATGATGCATTCCCGATACATTATAATGCTCTCCATTACAAAATATGATGCACTCGCTCTCATGACAAATGTTACACTCGTTTTATTAACCTCCCATAACATTAATATGATGCACTCTCTTTGACGAGTTAATGATGCTTTTTGTTCTACACTATGATGCATTCCCGATACATTATAATGCTCTCCATTACAAAATATGATGCACTCGCTCTCATGACAAATGTTACACTCGTTTTATTAACCTCCCATAACATTAATATGATGCACTCTCTTTGACGAGTTAATGATGCTTTTTGTTCTACACTATGATGCATTCCCGATACATTATAATGCTCTCCATTACAAAATATGATGCACTCGCTCTCATGACAAATGTTACACTCGTTTTATTAACCTTTCAAAATGATGTCTTTGGTAACCACTATGATGCACTCCCTGTTGCATTATGATGCTCTTCATTACAAAATATGATGCACTCGCTCTCATGACAAGATTAACGCTCTCAATTTCCAGCTCACACACCATTAAGGTACGTAGGAGCATCATTTGGAGTCGAATGCGCATTATTTAAAGTACGCAGGAGCATCATAATTACTGGAGAACGTACTTAGACGAATTTGAATGAAAATGACAATTTTTTAAATAACGTGAAAGTGGCATACGGAGGCCCACGATAAGCGTGGGCGCACCGTATCCTGTACCTATTTAAATAATTCTACCACAAATCATGATCTTAAGTCTTCTCAACCTAAACCTGAACCTAAACAACCTCCTACTTCTCCAAAAACCAAATCCTGGCAATCTTCTATAGGACTTTTTCCTACCCAGTGTAGGATTTCTCTTACTATTTTGCTTACTAATACTATTGAAGCTGAAGCCTTTGTTCTTCGAGGTACCATCAGAGGCAATATCACTTCTTTGGCCATCAGTTTCAGTATTCCTGAATGACCCCAAACTCTTGATTCCTTCCCACGGATCACGCATCTCATCATCGGTATCGCTTCCCCACAAAGGTACATGCTTCACTGCAGGTGAGCCGCTGTAATCCTGAAAATAGGTAGCCAAACTAGTGTGCTCCATATCAAATATTTAATGTCACAAAATCACCGCTGTAATCCATGTTGTTTAATGTCAGAAAACCACCACTGGGAGACATTGGAGACATTCATTAACTTCTGATTCTGTAAGGCATTTTAGGAGGAGCAAGCAGAATGCAACATGTGATACGCAGGCTACTGATTGATCTTCATTACTTGCTCAATGCTGATGACAAGATGAAGTTCCAAAATATGGAGCCTGTTGACATGAATGCAACTCGGGCTTGGAGAGGCACAATCCTAGACAACAACACAGCAATTACACTTTAGTTTTAACTAATCTCTTGCTTCAAACATGACCAGATTAAAATTGCAACAAATAGTACATCTGAAGTCATGTAAGAGCAACTAAACTTGCAATGACTGCATACAACAACCAAACAGGTTGATCAGATAGGTATGCACATCTCACACACATCATGAATCAAGTTTTAAAAGCCACGACTTGACATTTCTGCATCCAGGGTTCTATAATTGACAGTATAGTGCAGTCAGCAAAATATAAGGGAAGGAGAAAATGAAGCTAAAAATGCATGCTATTTATCTATATACTCGTAACTGGTATTACCGTGTAGAGTGCAATCACTTCTCCATAATCTAAGTTATTATTCCTCAAGACAGCACATACCAGCTATAGGAAACAACAGATTATCTGCCTAATCAGCCTCAACCTGCAGAATACTTTTCTAAACACATCTTAAGACTCTGAACTGCGATTCAGTTTCTTGATCCCTAAAATACACATTTATTAAGAAGTTTTAAGATAAATCGGAAGTTCTCCCACACACGCAACCTGGGGAAATCGAGCATTTCCTTGCCCACAGTGAACTAGAGCTGCTAGTTAAAGGAATCAGGGAGTTCCTTAATTAGTGAGCAATGCAAAGATGAATTCCTTTACAGCCTACTCTAATCTTTATCAATTAAGAAGCATAAGGTTATCAAGGGTAGAGAGAGGAGAGGATGAACGAGAACAACACATAGGAAACTGGAGCTTGCACCAGCAAATGTGGGCTGGGGAGACAAGATATACGGTTCAAAGAAATACTTACAGAAAAATTCTGCGTTTATGAGTTACAAGTGACATGGCACCTTAGAAACTGTAACCCTTCAATATTGTAGAAGGAATGCATTTACAAAATCATGGAAAGTGCAGCAAAAAAAGGTAGACGAATAGATTCAGTGCAGGTTTTATGTTAGAAACAAAATTCAAAAGAAACACTTTTCAATGGTAGTATCACTTCTCAAATGAGCACATCAACTGCTTAAAAGAAAATCTTCATTGCGCATTACTCTTACCAAAAGTTCAGTAAACTGACAGGTATCCAGAATCTAAATCCTGCAAAACAGAATACAAGATTATCATCATCCAACACGTTGCTCCTAACAAAGTTTTTGTACTAGTTCATATCGTCAATTAAGTGATTAAAATCAAAGTAAAGCCATAAATTCATGACTAAAGTGGTAATATTGCACATGGAATTGTTTAATACCCTAACATCAGGCTACAACCAATAATTTGAGGGAATTCTAGCCAACTGAAAATGTACATTACAGAACCAAACCTTATAATATTGAAATTGCGTTTCATGGCTTATTTTGGGGGGGACCTTGCTTGCCTTGATTACTTCGGGTTGTATGCTTACTTGAAACAACATTTTTTCCTCTCTTTCCTCTACACCCTGCAAAACATGGAAGGTTAAACCTGACCATTATGCACGACACGGTCATAGCAGTAAACAATTTAGTCTATACCCAAAAAATGTCAAACGTACCTTTGGTTTTCGCAACAACGGGATCTAATATTCCCTCAGCTGCTTGCTGTCCACGAGGTGCAACAAATTTCTCAAACTTTGATGTTAATGTTGCGACATCTTTACGGGCCTCATTGAACGCATCTGTTGATTGTGACGCAATATGGCAGATTCGTTTGAAACCAAAAACGAGTGCCCCAAACCTTATTGCAACCAACCTTTGTTGGGATATATTTCGTTCACTCGAGAGGGAATCCCAGTCCTTGGGATTTTTAGTCCATCTATTCAAGATGCACGACTGTGGTATCTGTACTAAATTCCGTTGTTTTAAAGTACAAATCATGTGTGCACAAGGGATGCCGACATTCTCCCACCGTTTGCATGAACATGTCATTTCTGAAGTTGTTGCATTAAACTCCACAACCCTATTAGAATCAGGATTTCCGAACCTCGAGAAGACATATATCACCACATCTTCAATCTCTTCCATTTCAACAAAATTAATTGCATTACTAATCTCAAGTTGCTTCCTAAACATGAGGAATGCTGCTCGAGAGTACACGCTGCTAGCATGAAGTTCCAGTTGTCGAACCGTACTTGTCAACACTGGGTTTGTATGTAAAGTCTCATAGTCTGCTTTTGTCTCTTTTTCACGCAGCTGAGATAATGCCCGATCATAATGGTGCATGAACTCATTTAAGTTATACTCATTCACGAGAAACCGCTTTAAATGTGCATTAACACCTTCACAACGAGAGGTTGTACTAATCCCGCAAAAGAACTTCCCACGCAAATACGCCGTTGCCCAATATTCACGCTTCCTCTTCATTTGTTTCACCCATGCATTAGTTTCCAATCCAAATCGATAAACGACTTCATCCCACATTGCCTCCCACTCATAAGTCGGAACATCGACTTTTGCTAACCTTTTGAACTCCTTCGTGAACTCCGCTACTTTAACATTAGACTGCGCATTTCGTTGGAGGTGCCACTTACATAGACGATGTGTGGCACTTGGGAGCACAACTTCAATGGCTGCACGCATACTAGAATCCCCATCGGTGACCACTGCTTGAGGCGTCCGCCCATTCATACATCTCACTAACATCTCCAAAGCCCATACATAGGCAGGTATTTTCTCATTTGCAAGCATGGCTGCTGCAAATACAACTGTTTGTTTATGGTGATTCACCCCCGAGAAAACAACAAATGGTCTCTCATACACATTAGTCTTGTACGTTGAGTCAAATGCCAGTACATCCCCAAAACATTCGAAGTCCAAGCGGCTCATACCGTCAGCCCACAACATGTGCTCTAAATGCCCATCATCGTCAGTAGAATATTCAAGGAAGAATTGTTCATCCGACCCTTGTTTCACTCTTAAGTATGCAAACGCAGCATTCGCATCACCCATCTCCAGTCTAAATCTTCGAACCATAGCATTTCGTTTATATACATCTTTCGATGTGAAACCCATCCTATCAAACCCGCCAGCTTGCTCCTTCATAATAGCGATGGTGTGAGAAGTGCGTACACCTGGTCTACTTAGATTATCGATCTGAGTTGCATCACCTTCGCTAATATTCCTATGGCATGGAACGTAGCGTACCTGACGTGGGGTAATAAGGTCGTGATTATGTTCCCTAGTAAACTGAGACACCACCCATCGTACATCTGCATTACCCTTATGAACCGAAAACCGTGCACGACAGTCACACCTGGTCTCAGCTTTCGGTTCCCGTTTTCTACTTTCTGTGTTTGTAGACACTCTCTTCCCCTCCCTACTACAAAACCACCTACGAGAAACAATTTCGCCTTTACTGTTATACCGGTAAGCATCCCTCCTCACTCCAAATCCAATTACCTTCGCATATTCCATATAAAAGTCTTCAGCATCCTTAACTGTTTCAAACTCCATGCCTTTTATTTCATCATCCATTATCTGATCGAACGGTTTCACACCCAAGTTCATGTTCTCTTCTGCTTCAGCCATAGCTCCTACCGTCAAATAAAGAAGCTTATATGTAAACAAACAGCCCATACTTCAAGGTAGACTAAATGTTATAACAACTTGACCACCTTATCATACACAAGTACGAAAAAGGAAACTTCATAACAAAAAATGCTACTTATTTATAGTCTTCGGTCTATGTAAGTAACCTCAAGAAACGCATACATGAAAGCAATACTTAAATCGAATTATAAAGTCCAACGGTACTCATCCTGTTCCTTCCGGCTACGTCTCATGTTACATGACTTGCATCCATATATAAACATAGAAGAGGTTAAAGGCATAGAGGAGGTTAAGAACAACCATATATAAACGCCAATGTTTCATCCTAACAAGTCAAACAATGCCACCAGTTCTAAACCATATCCATCATCAACAAAGAAAGCAAAAGACACTGAATTTGCAAAATCTACAGCGGACTGCGATTTAGCCCACCAACAAATTTCATGGCCATGACCAGCAAGAGTATAAAACAAATAATGGGAGAAGAAAAAACCACCAACATCATCAAAGCTTGGAACATCAACAACTAATCATATACTACAGGTGGCTTTGAAAGTTGACCAGCACATTGAAAGAACATGCATTTTGAAGTTTAACCAAACAATCATGCCTAACTAATATCCAACTGTTCTTAGCATTTTCACTAGGATGCATAGAGAATGCAACAAACTCATGCATCTCACAAACTTGCATTAAATACATTTGCAAAGGAAGGAAAAAACGAAAAAAATACTCCTCCTGAAGCTTATAAAATAAACAAACACAAACCTCGGTCCCAGAAATTCCCATAGCTATTATACCAATATCAACCAATTCTTGAGTTGTTTATAAGGTGTTGTTTGATGATGGTTAGATATACATTCATGCTGTGACAGAAATACATTGTCTGATATTCCTACTGCTTACAGAAATATCAGCTTTGCAGTTCTATTTTCTGCTGCAATGGGAAGTGTCCTTCCTGAATTCTTCCATCTCTCATTAGATTTGATTTCTGAACTAGGCATGGATGTTACCCTTAATCATTATTTACGTAATGAGCCACATTGGAGTTTCAGATATTTGATTCTTTGTTCATGGAATAACAAAAGAAGTCTGTTTCCCCCACTTTTCTCGATGGAAAATAAGTAGTACATAGAATCTACCTTTTCAGAACTCAAATTTATTTTCATATTTGTATTACTTGTGAGACTAACTTTCATCTATGCGTCTTCAATTTTTCTACTGAACTGGTGAGCATATAGGGAAGTCAGAGGAAGTTCAACCTGTGGATCCCTGATATGGAGGAGATGCCTCATATTTTAGGAACTAAGCGATTGGACATTTTTCCCATACCTATTATACCAATATCAACCAATTTCTGAGTAGGGAACATAACAAACCAAATTAAACCAGGTTAACTCAACTTCTGTTGTAACCATCATAAATTAATTAACAATTTCCAGTTTCTGTACAAGAGCTCTCCTAGAGAACTCGATAAGAAACAAACTAGTAGGAGAATCAGGAAATTTATACTTCCCAGCATAATGGTCAATTCCTGACTATGGATACAACTCTATAACATATCAAATTAGTTTTAATGTCAATCAGCTGAAGTAGAAACTACAAACTAAAAAAACACCAAATCATAGAAGAAGAGAAACTGACATCACATGGAGTAAGGATCGTACCTGGGCAGAGAATTTGGTGGACACAAGATGAGGGCTCCAACCTTAAATTGACGGATTGAACTACTTCTGCAGCTTCCACGCTGCAGGATTTCACCGTCACCGTTTCAAACTTCTCTGTTCAAATTAAAAATATTCATCTCTCTCTCGATTTTTGTCTCTCTCGCCAAACTCGCTTGCACTTGTACGGATTTGCTGGAAATCGAATCCCTAGCTCGAACTGGAGAGCTCTTCGCTATCGAGGTGTGCGGGGATGCGAGGCGCATTTTCAATGGACATTTGATGACGGACTTGGATCAATGGTTTTCCAGGCGATGTTCCTCAGAGGAGAAGACGACTTCATTTCTGGCAAGCCCACTTACAACTAGGAACATGAAGAAAGAGTTGGGTCTTCCTTTCGTAATTGATATTTTTAAAGGACTTCTCCTGTTATTTAAAGGAGGATTAAATTTGTTATTATTTTTACTAACATATGTAGATACAATCAGCATCCTGCGTGGGCTGCCACATGCACCACCACATCAGCAAAGTATGGTACTTTACTGTAGACAGACCCGCAGAGTAAGGCCAGCATCGCAGCCTTTGGCGAAGCGGAGGTAGCACCCAGTCTAGATAAGTTTCAGTACGCGCCGCTCGTTCAGGCTGCAGCAGCGGAGGTACAGAAGCAAAGCAAAGAACACGAAACCGCCGATTTATCTGTTTACCAAATCAGAAGGTTTAATCAATTAACACGATGTCGTTGTCGTTGTCGATGTCCATGTGCTCTCCTGTAACACTGGGACGAAGTCGCAAGTCCGGTCATGGCAGAATCGCTACACAGTGCTCCAGTTCCAGCCCGAAGCGCGGCTTCGGTTCTGAGAAGGGGAATCAAACTAAAAAGGTCAGTATTCAGTACTTGACTCTTTCACCGCGTCATCTCCTTGTTTTCGTTAATATCTTACGCCGTCGATCGTCAGCCAACCAAAGTGAGCACGTCGACGGATGAGGATTTGACCTCGCAATTCCTACTTAGGTATCTTTGACTGAATGTTTTGAGATTTGAATTCTCTTTGTTTTCTTTCCCTTTTCTGATGTTCTGGATTTTAACTGCCAACTTATTGCTTGGTGCAGGAAATCGACGAACCGGAAACTGGGCCCTCGTCCTTCTCGTAAGTAATTGCTTCTCACATTGGATAAGTTTAATTGGTTTAGAGTAAGAAAAGGGAGACTGAAATGACTGTCGAAGAGGTTGCCGTGGAAATGTTTCAAAATGGACAATGAGAATTGGCAGAGGAAAAGAAACTTCTTGCTGCTGCGACTTTGAATCCTTATACGATAAGAGATTCTCAGTCGTGAAGAACAATCCACAAGCCATTGAATTATATTGGTCACAAAATATTTAAAATCAACATTTCCCTCCAATTTTTCTCTCACAAACATCACATCTGGTATTCAAAAACACTAACTTTTCTTCACAAATATTTTAAACGAACATAGCCTTTATCTTCTGTAATAACCTTTTCCAAGTTTAGTTTGTGTGACTTGATAGTACATCTTCTTGCAGAAGCACCTGGTTTGTCTGCACGGATCGATGGAAAGCCTAGCATTTCACTTGGTAGTGAATTTGACGAAAGGCTAGAAGCTATAAGAAGGTAACACGTTCTTTTAATTAAAATCTTAATCGTAGTAAGTATTACAAAACGGGTTACTACAACTGGACAGTAATCGAATGTGTACTTAATCTGTGTTTTGGTTACTATAATTGGTAAAGTAATCAATGAATAAATAGATAACAATTCGGTTTTAATTGAACTTTTTCTGGGACTGGCAAAATGTACGTGTCAGACTTTACGAGGTACATATCTTACTGTGCCACTCAGGACGGCTCGGCAGCAAAAAGAAGAGGAAGAGAAGAAAGAATTCGGACCAATTGACTATGATGCACCAAATGAATCTAATGAAAGAACTATCAAGCTTGGCACTAAGGTGAAAGTCTAGAGTCAGAATGTGGATCCAATCGGAAATAACTTAAAAGGTTCTTACATTGCTTTTAATTTTTTTCTTTCTTCTTTCTTGTATCTGTATTTCTTAGGTAGGAGTAGGGTTAGCTGTTGTGGTCTTTGGACTAGTTTTCACTCTTGGGGACTTTCTTCCATCTGGAAGGTATGTGCCATGTTTTTCCTATGCAGCTGTCCCTTATTCCAAAATGTACACATCATTTTTATGTGTTCCTTAATTTTCGATTTTGAGATTTGGTTTATTCTTATTTATAATTTTTAGCTTCTTGATGTGTTTTCTTTGGTTTAATCGTCTATTTTTTCTGTTTCAATTAATAACAGTGAGAAAATGAAAGAAATGATATCCATTTTATTCAATTTAATAAGAGTGGAGGCGCTGGGTAAATTCATGTCTAGTTCTGTCCCAGAATCCTTTACGTATTATACAAGTGTTGTAGTTGGCTTTTCGGGGTTTTCAAAGGGCAAAGTCTTCCTCCTGAAATTTACTTAATTGTATATGTAACAGATGCGTTGTTATTTTGCTGTTGATTTTTTATAGCAATATTGCATGTTGATACTATACTGCGATCTCTGTCTTCTGATATAGAAGTACCTTAATGGAATAGAAGCTAATTACTGGGGATTAAAGGGATTTGATTGAAGGAGTTGATATTTTATTGCAAAAATATGACAACTAACTCTGCTACTATGAGGATCAGAGTTTGACAAAAGGAATTATCTAGATTACTACCCTAAAATGTTGGAAGAAAGATCGTAACTCATAGCGTGAGAGATTTTCTTGATTACTAATACAATATGAGAGCTAATTGTAAAAGCATGGTAAAAGGCTGCAAATATTACTGAGATCATCATCATACCGCACCTCAATTTCAACTATGTTGAGGTTAGTGACATGAAGTTTATGGTGTCAATTACAATAGCCACAACAACAACAAAAAATAAGCCTTATCCCATCTAGCTGGGGTCGGCTACATGAATCATGCGTCTTTATTCCACTTTGTTAGTAACAAGCTCCTTTGGTAGTCCTAGAGAAGTATGGTCCCTCTGAACTATGTTACCCACATAAGTTTAAGTTTACCCTTACCCCATTTAACATTACTAAATGTAGCCCATCACTTGTACACACTGATGCATCCAAATACGGATATGTCTAAACCATCTTAGTCAACCCTCTCTAGTTTTATCCTTAAATGGTGCTATTCTAATCCAGGCTCTCATGTTTTTGTTTCTTATTCTATCTCTTAATGTGTGCACTCACATCTATTGAAGCATTTGCATCTCCATAATGTTCATCCTGCTTATGTGTTGTGTTTTTTTATTGCCCAACATTTCTTACCATACAATAGGCTGGTTGAATAGCTATTGTATAAATTTTCCCTTTCAGCTTTATTGGAAATGGTAATTTATTAACACTAATGAAACTTCTCCACTTTGTACCACGTACCTTGATTCTACAGTTGACATCTTTCTCAATATTTCCTTCTTCATGGACAATAGAGCGCAATTACCTAAAGAAGTTACATTGAGAAAATTCTTGGTCCTTAAGTGTTTCTCGACTTTTACATAGGCTAAACCTACATTTTGTGTACTTTGTTTTAGCTCTAATCAAAAGCCTTGAGAGTATAAGGCATTTCTCCATTGCTTTAACTTCTGATTTACACAATCTTTGATTTCATTCACTAAAACGATGTCATCTACAATAAGCATGAAACAAGAATTTTCTCTATCATACTTGTCTTTGAGAGGTATTGATATATTTAATTGAACCTTGTTTTACTCTAGTACAACCATAAACCCTTTGGGACTTAATCATATGCCTTATCCGGGCAAGGACGACCATGTGAAGATTCCTACGTTGTTCTATTTACCGTTTCATCAATCTCTAGACAGTGGATGCCCGCTTAGTAGATCTTCTAGGCATAAAGCCAAATTGGTTCTCTGTAAGTTTTGTATCACACCACAATCTATGCTTCATCACCCTCTCTTATAACTTTAGGGCGTCCCATCATTTTGATACCCATCCAGTTTAGGCAGTTTTGAAAAATCTATTTATTCTTATAAATTTGAATGATAATTCTCTTTACTCATCTGACATCCTTTTAATTATTAAAATAACGTAAAAGAGTGGCCTCCATTCATAGTTTGACAAAGTAACTCCATCTTTCTTAAATATCCTTATTGGTGGAAATTAATTGTCTAAAATCAGCTAAGATTATAAATTCATGCAAAAAACATAGTGGCGAAGTAAGCCAAATCCCCTTGTCGCAACCTTCTCACAGCGATGATATGGATTTTCAGAACTGTTATAATCAAGTTTTTTCAAGTGCTGAGAAATGATAATCGTATAAATTTTGCTCACAGTTTTAATAGAAAATTTCAGGCAGTATAGATGGTTTTAAAAGGATTATGCTGTTCTTATCCAACTTTGTTGACAATTTATTAGTGTGGAACTAGTATAAGCATGAGTTCCATGCTCAGCTTTCAATGCGTTAAGACCCTCAAAGAAAGATTGAGGGGGAGGTAGTGATGGTGGGGAAGTCTTAGATCCCATCGTTGAAGCCAATCATTTTACTGCTGAAAAACTGTTTTTATCCCTGTGATGTTCATGTGTTCATAGTTATCTTTATTCCTCACTTTTATTAATTAGTTTCCGACAGCATCATTAAGTTTATTAGGAATCACTTCCTGGTGCTGTAAGAATGTATCGAGTTTGGAGGTTACTTATATGTTATAAAGAAAAATTCAGTTAAAATGTACTATGCCCACTTCTTTCTATTTTGCTTCCTGTTTATCTGGAAAGGAAAATACTCTGTTTAAAACTTGTAAATTTATTTTCCAGCGATAACCAATCTGATACTGCAGTTGTGGATAAAAAACTGCCAGCAGAGGAGAAAGCTGCACTTCAGGTTTGTTAATCAGCTTGTCTCACAGTTTTCTTTTTTATAGAAAGCATGCAATTATACAATGTAGAACCCTGAAGTCATCATTGTTGATTCTGGCCTGTATTTGAGGCTTTTGATGGATGCATTTAAAACCTTTTGAGCTATTAATGTGTATAATTTTGTAAGGCAACTAAAAAAAATTCGTCAAAGAATCCCAAAAAATTTACACCTTAGACCAGAAGAGAAATTTGGAATCCAAACTCCTAGTGTAAAAATCATCCCAGAAGGTTCCACTACTAAGCCCAAGTGAACACCATTAAACAACCCCATATACCCAATAGTCTGTTACTCTAATTTCTATGTAAAAGCTTCACACCTTACAGCACACCTTAAAATGTCCTACTTCCTAGGAGTGTGACCTTAAAGTTAAGATCGTAGCAAGGCTGCATGGACATAGCAAAGCAGCTCGCTTTCTCCTGTGATTGCATACGGGTTATCATTTTGAAAACATGGCAGCTTGAAGTGGTTGTTAATCATTCATATGTATTGCGGAAAAACTCCCCATCGATTAACACTTTTCTTTTTCTTCCATCACAACTGTTGACCGACTTATCATCATCTTATTCTCTGTACTGCACCTTACTCCCAGCTCTGTTTGGGTTGGTGGATTTTGTTCAAATATTCTATTAAAAGGGAAATCACATAGTTGAACATTTTTCTTTTTCTTCCTTGTCTTTTTGTTTGCTTTACCTTTTCTTTTGTTACGTCTTTTTTTTTTAATAAGAGATTGACTTATTTACATCCTAAATGTGGCAGAGTAGGTTACAACAATTTGAGGCAACACTTAAAACCTCACCTGAAGATTTGAGTGCACTGGAAGTGAGTTTCAACAAACTGGTTCTGTTTCGACCTTCTGTAACTTTTCTTGTTTAAATAACCTGATCCGTAGACATCTTGATTTTCATCCCCGATCCAGCTTTCAGTTTTACAGTGTTAGTGATGCTTAAACCTTTTCTTCACATGTACTCCAATTGTTTTTTTTAAACTAAACTCCAAATTGCCATTTTCTGTAATTATTAAAATATCATATGCAGGTCACTTTTCCAGTTTCACATGCTAATACCTTGTTTGCATGCTCGCATAGTCCATGTGGCGCATTTTATTTGGGATAATCAGCTTGACACCTAAAATATTGCTTGGAGTTCCAAGTTCGTATTGTGATTCTAGTGTTAACTTGTGTATATTATTAAGTTCACAGACAGGAACATTCTTATATCAAGAAAGAGGGAAATGGTCACATGAGTTTTACATCCCTATTTGAAATGAGGAAAGGGTTTTTTTGGAAATTGAGATTCTAGATATCATCAAATCGGAACCGTATTGAGAGGATAACTGTTAATTTCTGTGAGAAGTACTTGTGAAATATTTCATAGTATGTTGATTAGTCAAGAACAATTTGCCCTCTTCAGAATCATTAACCAAATTAGTGGATACTTCTATTATTTGCTATCCTTAGTTAATATAAAACCTCATTTCTTCAGTACATGAATTTATCTGACTATCTGGAACCGCTTGACTTCTGCTAACTCGATGAATCCTTGTATTTTCACATGGACATCATTATCACTAAATGCATCAGTGGTGTGTTCTTTTGTTGATATTTTGAGAAGAAAACCTGAAGTTTTTGAAAAATAAAGGAAATTTTGTTAGCTAGAAAGTTGGAGGGAATGTTTGATTTAAGAAGTTGGAGTCTTTTTTTCTCAAAGAACACACCCCAAATATTCATATTGCTAGAGAAATGAGAAATTTCATTGGCTCTTGGTGTTTTAGATCAAGAAAATGAACGTGCAGTCTAGAGAATCTTTCAACATAAGTTTGAGAGGATCATGTTTGACAATCTCTTAAAATTGAGCAAGCTGTCATGTAGGGAGCAGCAGTTACCACTGTAGAACTAGGGGAATATGCTCGGGCAGTTTCGCTACTTGAGAACTTGGGCAAGGTTTGCTCGTAAATTTTACGCTTTTTTGGCATCATTTGGCAGAGCTTTAGGAATATATATATCTCATTACTTGCTTTCATGTTCTAATAGGTGAAAAACAATGATCCTGAGGTTTTCCGTTTACTTGGAGAAGTAAAATACGAACTCAGGGATTATGATGGAAGTGTTGCTGCATATAAGCTTTCATTAAAGGTTAGTTTTTTGAAAGTTACTGTTTCAGTTATATAATTTACTCCCTCCGTACCCCATTAATTGATCCATTTGTTTTGGTTGTTTCACAGTATTTAATCTATGATTTTATTTAGGAATATCTAGACATGTAAACTTAAATAATTTACATACGTATCATAATTTGAAATACAGAGTTTCTAAATAGATTTTTTTAAAAATTTTTATCACTATTTATCTTTATGAAAATTTGAGTCAAACATTGAATCTTGAAACAGCAAAAACAATTGGATCAACTTTTGAGGTACGGAGGGAGTAGTAAATTGTGCTGTTATGTTAAGCAGGGAAATCTCACATGGTTAAGTTAACGGGTTACCTAAGGATTAATTTTATAGCTAGACCTCTCCAATAATTTTCCATTATTAATGCCTAAGGATTTTCAGTGCCCAATTAGTTGGATCGTAAGCGCCAGTGAATGTGAACATGGTTAACTCAAGGGGTTACTGAAGCCTTTATATCACAGTGAGGTCTCTCAGTCATTGCCAAATTGGTTTTGTCTTGATGCTTTAACAAGTCCAGATACTCCTACCTGGGCCAAGTTTATTCATTTTTACTGATATATAAGTGTTTAGCAATAAAGAACTTTTATTACATATAATTATTATTATTGTTAGTAGTGGTAAAAATTCAAATGTCTGCCCTATGTCGTATTCGTTAACTGGATGTACATAAGACTTTTAAGTCTCTTGGTTCGTGGATGCATCATCATGGACTATATTTATCAGCTTTTGCATTTGTTATTTTAATCCAGTTATCAGTTTCTGACACGAATATTACCTTACAGATGTCAAATGATATTAGTTTTGATGTTCTACGTGGGCTGACGAATGCATTATTAGCTTCCCAAAAGCCAGCCGAGGTATGCATCGATCCAGTGTATTAGAGCTGCATCGTTTGCGGAAATTATCCACTTTTTGATATAGCTGTCCTGTTCACTTCTTTGCTCTCTTCACTTGTTGCATCGTTTTGTTTGTAGGCTGTACAATGTGATATTTTGTGAGAAGTTGAACTTCTTTGGATTAATTCTAGCGCTAAGCATCTTTTAAATACTACAATGAGAATCTTGTTTTAGTTTTCAGCATGGATTGGGAAGTTGATCCCTAATTTTGAGGGTTCCTATGTAACCGTTCTAAAATTACAGCTCTAACCTAATTGCGTGACTACAATAGTCGACATCCCACAGGAATAATTATTTGGAAATAGTTATAGTAAACCAAAATAAATGAATAAGAAATAAGCAGCAGAATATATAAGCTTTTTAACACCTTCTCAAGCTGGTGAGTGAATATCTTTTATTCACAGCTTAGAGATGAGCTTATGGAAGGCTGGCACAGATAGTCCTTGTGTAAGGACATCTGCAAACTATTGATGAGAAGGAACATAAGGGATGCAATTCCTTTACCACTGAACTAACATAGTCTACACTTGTGTTTCTAGGTGCAAGCCTCCATTCGTCTTAGGCTCTTACACAGAACTCCTTTACCTGGACAGCCTTTGAGGTACTGAAGGATTATGTTTACAGCCTGTGGGCTTGTTGGGATCATGCATGAACTGGCTCACTAAAATTACGACTTGTCTGGTCGAATCTGAGCCATGTAAATTAGCCTTTGAACCAGCCTTTGATTACTTCTATCACCAGCTGGAGTATCCTTGGTGGTGGAACCTTGATTATCCCGTCTCACATGGGATGGAATTGAGGGCTTGCTTGCTATATATAGCACAAGTCTCCCTCCTCCAGGATCCATGTGAACAGCCCTCCAGGATCCATGTGGATGAGGCCTTTGGCCCAATCCTTTTCTGGTAAGCATGTGGCAGGTCAGGTCAACATTCCCGTTCCGATGCACCATGGTATGTCCAGTCCCCTCCACCTCTGCTAGGGAGGGGATGCAGGGTTGAGGCTCTCTCAGGCTGAGAGAGACAAACCAGTTGGGCGATCCCATGTACTCTCAGGCGAGACACTGGTTGTGTAGCGAGGAGCGTGGCTCGCCACTTGGCTTTTCCTAGCTTGTGATTAGGGTCTGTGGTGGATACAGGTCAAACTCAGTGCTCAGTCCAACCAAGAATCGTAGATCCTCTCTCTTGAATTTTTTCAAGAGGACAGCATTTTCTGCCACTTTGGTTCAAGAACCTTAAAGTGGTCCAATTCATCCCACAGGTTATGAAGGGTGTTGGCATACTCGGTTACTGATTTAGCCCTATGTTTTACTGCTACAGTCTTCACCTTTACCTCAGAGACTCGGGCAGAATATTCAGCTTTGGAGTATGTCTGTCCCATAGCATCTTAGATGGCCTTTGCTGTAGAAAGGAACATACAAGTGTCACTTATTTCTGGTGTCATGAAGTTCCATATCCATGACATAACCATAGAGTCCTCTTCCCAGGTTTCAAACCCTGGTTCCTCTGGCTTTGGTCCTTTGATGAGGAGATGATTGATCTTCCCTCTACTGTTTAGGTAGGTCCTCACCAGTTGGAACCACTTTAGGTAGTTCTGACCATTCAGTTCATAGGTTAACTGAAGACCTTGTAGCTCTCCATTGGTGCGAGTAGGTTGCTGGACAGCTGAACTGCAGTTGATGGTTACCTCAGACATTGTTGAGGAATAAAATCATTGCCAAAGGAAAAGTGTTTTCATAACCCTAGGGCTCTGATTTCATGTGAGAAATCGTTTAAATACAAGAGGGAGTCATGCTGTAGTTATTAGGGGTGAGTTCGAGCCGAGCCGAGCCCGAGCCTAGCAGGTTCGAGCTCGAGCTCATGAAATTCGGACTCGGCTCGAGCTCGGCTCGAGTTCGAACGAGCCCGAAAATTCGAGCTCGAGCTCGGCTTGAGACAGGATCGAGCTCGGCTCGAAGGTTCGTGAAGCTCGAGCTCGTTAGGCTCGATTCGGCCCCAAACGAGCTCGCGAGCTCGAGCTCGTTAGGCTCGATTCGGCCCCAAACGAGCTCGCAAGCTCGTTAGGCTCGTGAGCTCGTTAAGGCTCGCGAACCTTACGAGCCGAACGTTTCGGGCTCGAGCTCGGCTCGTATATTATTCGAGCCTCGAAATCGGCTCGAGCTCGAGCTCGAGGCTCGTGAGGCTCGGCTCGTCGGGCTCATTAAAGCTCGAGCTCGAGCCGAGCTCGGCTCGGCTCGATTCGTTACTCACCCCTAGTAGTTATCAGCATGCATTGGGAAGTCAATCCCTGATTGTAAGGAATCCTATCTAACCTTCCTAAAGGTACAGTTTTAATCTAATAACATGACACCTACCGGAATAATTACAGGAAAGTAAATACTATAAAACAGAATTAATAAATCAAAATAAGCAGCAGAATAAATACGCTTTTTAACACATTCACCTGCTCAAACAAGAAAGAAAAGAATGCTACGGTGGTGGTTGTTTAACAAAACTTGAATTTTGGCTTGCTGAGAATAGTTGGTCTAATTTGATACACATCAACTGACCCCACTACTATAATCTCTTACTCCTTTCCTCCCATAAAGATTGGTGCTTTTGACTTCCAATATTGTGTGACTCAAATTTTTTCTATAAAGAATTTGATAGAAAAATTATAAAAATATATTTAGAAACTTTAACCATTGATTGATATATAATTTTTTTATAAATCATTGACTTTATATATCAAAATGATGAAAGAAAACATAAATTAATTGTTAAAACTGGAACACGTTAATCTTTATGGGGCAGAGTGTATATGTTTGGCGAGAAATCGATGCAATATTTGACACTTAGTGCTGTGAATGTTTTGACGCTCACCTTTTTCCTCCCGTGGTATTCAGGCTGTCGAAGTCCTTTTGGCTTCTCGTGAACAGATGATGAAAGAAGGATCGGCTAGTTTAAATACTCTGGATGACAGCAAGGCATATAAATCTGAACCTGGAAACATGGACCTTGTTCAAGTGAGTGGAGCCCCTTGAAGTTGATTTTCATATCTTTAGGGTTGAAGCTGTGAATGTTGTTACGCAGTTCTGCCTTGTCTCTCTAAGAAAGTGGAACCACAAAAACTATACTTCTAAACTTCTTCACACCAACATCACTTTATTATCCTCGTATTCTCTTCCCACTAAAATAAGTTACTCGTGTTATTAGCGTATTTTACTGTATTACCCTCAAGTTAACAACAATTCTTATTTTCTATGCCCAAGAGAGTACATCTCATTACAAAACCAAGGTGTATATTTCCAAAGAGCTTTAGACCAGTTGGCATTTAACTAGAGGATGTTGATTGCTATCTAATTCTACTTAACATGTCTTTGAATTTTATATCAGGTGGATTTACTTCTTGGTAAAGCATATTCAGACTGGGGTCATGTTAGTGATGCTGTAGCTGTCTATGATCAGCTAATCTCTAGTAATCCCAATGATTTCCGTGGTTATCTGGCAAAGGTTTTCTTCTGCTACTCTCTCATATAAGGTCTTTTTTTTTTTTTTGGAAAGCAACTACTCCTTAATATATATATATATATATATATATATATATATATATATATATATATATATATATATATATATATATATATATATATATATATGGACAATCAAAGACCTTATATGAATCAAAGACCTTATATGGAGTTAAAATTCATGTAAGGTCTTTTTGATTGTTTTATCTGAGTAAGCATAGTGGAACCTTGCATAAATGTGGATCTTTGTGTTACCAAATTTGGTAATCGAACCATCTAGATCTTTGTTAGATGTATAGATAACTTTTAAAGGGAAACTTGTTACGTTGGAAATTATGCTGAGAAGATCGAAGGGGAATGAAAATTGGTTTCCCGTGATTTCAATGTTGCAGGGAATCATTTTAAAAGAGAATGGCAATATTGGCGGGGCAGAGAGGATGTTCATACAGGTGAGAACATGTCTGCATTCATGCATGAACATACTACATCCATCCAAGAAAAATTGGACTGTTTGTTTTCAGTATTTAATGTACTTCATTCCTCCCTGAAAAAAGGGTGCTTTTCTTTTTCGATATTATGACTGACTCAAATTATTACTGGAAAGAATTCATTATGATAGTTTGGAAAAAATATATTTAAAAACTGGAAACATTAATCTAGAACATGCATTTAATTTATTTGATTTTATATATTAAAATATTGAAGAAATAAAATCATAGTTCAAATAGTGAAAAAGAAATGCATCATTTCTTTAGGGATGATTGTTTTTCTCCATTTTGAAAAATAAGTTGAATAATTTATATGCATGTCTTGATTTGAAATTACTCCCTCTACAAAAATTAGTCTATTCCTTTTTTGTTTGTCCTAGAAAGAGTTTATCGTTTAATTTTAAGAAAATCTTTTAACACTACCTTCAACTTATGACTTAATTTCTTTTCAACAAAAAAGTTATTTTTGTCTTATATGACAGTTTTACTTCATTACCTTCAAGTCTGAGCAATTCTTAGCCTTTGCTGTCAGTCAAATGCTAAATTCTTTGCTGTTTTGAGGGAGTATAATTTTCCAATTTTTTTAGTTTTGTTTCGCATAATTTTTTTTACATAATAATTTGAATCAAGTATAAATCAAAAGCAAACCATTTAGTTTTTTGAGACAGAGTTGTAGACATGAGTTTGATTTGTGGATATGATGGGAAGTGTAGCTAGAATTAAATGGTGAAACAAATGAATTTTGCAGGCGCGATTTTTTGCTCCGGAGACGGCCAAAACGCTAGTAGATCGTTATGCAAGGCAATGAATTCAAGGCGCGATTTGTGGATATTGAAGCTCTAGATGCGCTCGCGTACGTGTATATACAGCCATAACTCGATATATAAGATAAAGAGTTCCTATGAAACTAAGAAATATTTTTAATTAAATTCATAAAATTAATTGGAAACATACACTATGTCAGTGTTCCTGATACTCCCAACTCCCAAGCCTTTGTGAGCAAATAGAACGCAAGCTGAACAAATTTTGGTGGTCACATAACCGAAAACTATTTATTGGACAAAATGGGAGGAGCTTTTGGTAGTGTGGAAGACGGCGGCCTTGGGTTTAAAAAATGTACAATTTTAATTGTGCAATGCTAGCAAAACAGGCCTGGGGATTGCTGACAAAGCCTGACTCGTTATGCGCCATAGTCTTAAAGCATAAATAATTTAGGCGCACAGATTTTCTGGGTGCTATTGCTGGGAGCAATCTTTCCTTCACTTGGACTCGTATTCTTGTGGGACGTCAGGTTCTAAAGCAAGGCTGCTATGGCGAATAGGTGATGGTAGGAGTGTAAGGGTATGGGATGATCCGTGGTTACCTGAGAATTGTACTTTCAGACCGCAAGGTCCACGAGCAGAGGTAGGTGTGGATTTCTTGGTTGCAGACTTAATTGATGCAGATCGACGAACTTGGAGGCTGGACATGGCAAGGCATATTATGACGGAGGAAGATGTTAGGGGTGTTAAAAAAAACTCGCAAATCCGAGAAATTGAACCGAATCGCATGATCCGAAACCGAAAAAACTCGTGAACCGAAGAAACTGATAACCGGCGGGTTCTAATTTTAGAAACTCGCGGATACCCGATCCGATCCGCATGTGTCTATTTATAAATAAATTATTTCATACAACAATAATACATGATTTGTAATATTATATTGTTGTTATACTTTTCTTCATTTTGATGCTCTAGATATGTATATTTATGATGCAAAATTTTAGAATATCTCCAAGTAAATTGAAAACTTTTATAGAATAAGTATACTTAGGAATACCCGTAATCCGAACCGCAAAAAACCGTGAAAATCGGGTACCCGCACTCGGTGGAGTGGATACTATTTTTCTTACTATCCGCCCCGCCCCGTGCACACCCCTATGTCCAGCGAATGCAAATGATCAACCTAAATGCGGAAGAAGAAGATGGTTTGATATGGCATTTTGAGTCGTTTGGGGAGTATTCTGTAAAGAGTGGCTACCACCTCCTTCAGAATCTGAACAATAATGAAGTTGGACCTTTAAGAAGAAAGGTGTGGACAACAGTCTGGGGGTCGCATGTGCTTAAGAAAACTAAAATCTTTGTTTGGCGGCTTTTCAAGAGATGCTTACCCGGTCAAGCGGAATTGACCCGACGACATATTGCTACAAATTCGGGCATCCCGCTTTGTGAGAAAGAGGAGGAAACGTCCATGCATATTCTCTTTCACTGCCCAAAAGTCCGAGTTATCTGGCAACGAAGGGGGCTGCTGCATGTCACTGATAGCAGGTACCAAAATCTTGACTCTTGGTTCACCTATATTAGGGGGATTCAAACCTAAAAGGGGGAGGAAAAATAATTTGGTGAATTTTTTAGTGACTCACCGTGAAAAATAAAACACATTTTTGTATCCCTCAAAGGAAAAAATCAGTAAAAAACGTAAACGAGTGAATTGGGGAGTGCATATACGTGGGGCCTATGGGGTGAGCAAAGGGAGAGAAGGAGTGCAGACACATGGGGCCCATGGGATGATTTTAACGTGAATTGGGAAGGTGCGAAAAATTGGAATTCACCCGGTGAGAATTGGAGGTGAATTCCAATTTAATTCACCTCCAAAATGATAGGATTGGAACCCCCTATTGACAATTTTGTTCCTGTGGGTGGTTGGGAAGAGATTTTTATTATAGCTTGGACAATATGGTTCTCCCACAACAAATTGGTTCATGAAAACAAAAATTTTGACATCGCAATTATTTTCTGGCAAATTGAACGATCTATTAGCGAGTAAAAATTGGCGCTGGCTCCTAAACTGGCACGTGCAGAGTTGAAATGGGCTCCTCCACCACCAGGCTGGTCTAAATTAAATACGGATGCTGCAATTGATGAACAAGGATGGATAGGAGTTGGGGCTGTAATCCGAAATGAAAAAGGAGGCGTGGTGGCCGCTTTAGCTGTGCAACTTCAAAAGCAAGCGGACATATTTTTTTGCAGAGAGCCTTGCGATAAAAGAAAGCATGAGGCTCATTGGTCGCCACAGCACAAGAAAGCTTATCATAGAGACAAATGCTTACCATGTTGCTTCAGCCATACTTGCAGGCAAGCAATTCCGATCGGAAGCGTCGGACCATATTAGGGAAGTGCGCCTCTCGCTAGCACGGTACGAAGCATGGCAAGTTCTACATTGTTGACATGCCATGGAGATGAACAATGTGGCAATCTAGAACGGATGTGCCCCTCAGCTATCTTGGATTACTTATGGTTTGTTGGTTTTGTATTCTTACAGTTTGCTCTCGCCTTTCCCACCTCTCTCAGTTCTCTCTCTCTTCTCTCTCTCTCTCATTTGCCCCCACTGGGCTCTCGGTTGCAGGACAGTAGTGAATCCAATTCTAGGTAGATTTATTTTCCTCTTGCGTCCCACACTAAAATTGAGAGCTTTTGCCTTGTTGGGATCCCTTCCTGGGGTCATTTCCTTTATAAAAAAAAGAGTTCCTATGAAACTAAAAAAATATTTTTAATTAAATTCATAAAATTAATTGGAAACATAAGATTAGTAGAAGTTTGTTATCATGCATAACATAATTTAGGATTTAAACTGTTTTTAAATTTTGATTGTGATAAAAAAAATTTTAATTGATTATGTAAATTGTTGACATATTCTAAATTTAAAATTACAGGGATACATTTTAAGATTTTAAAATTAATGGTAATACTGTAATTGAATGCATAACAAAAACACGAAATAATTGTACTAAAAAGCTATCATTATTTAACTTTTCGTTTTCTATCTCATCTTTTTTTTTTGTGTAGTTTCCAACGAGATGCTATGCTATCAACCCGTGTTCTGGTATATAGTTTTGGTTAAGTTGTATACTCCATTTATCCCAAAAAATTCAATCGTATTTCTTTTTGGATTGTTTAAAAAAAATTTCATAATTTCCTTTTAAGAAAACATATTAAAATGATTTTTACCTTGTAACCCTTAACTTTTCTTTTTCACCCCAAAAGTAACTCTCTTCATTCCCAAATAATTCTACACTTTGACTTTGCCGTTTCAAGATTCAATGTTTGACTCAAATTTTAACAAAGATAACAAGTTTTAAAAAATTCAAAGAAAATATATTTAGAAAGTTTATAATTGAAATTCTCATATGCATATAAATTATTAACTTTAATTGTCTAAACATTCGTGAAAAAAAATCATAAATTAAATACTGTAAAACAGTAAAAACAAAATGTAGAATTATTTGGAGACTGATATATAGAGTACTTTTCTCTTATACGACAGTTTTATTTTATTAGCTTCAAGTTTTTAACACTGTAATCTTCACGTCCAATGGAGAAGTAATACAAGATTAAAAAAGGGAAAAGAAATTATGTGAAACAAAGGTGCAGGCATGGAAATATACGTAAAAAAGCAAAAATAAAACAGCACATGTATGTTTATGGGAAAAATAAAAGAAAACTCAAGGGTGCTTTTAATTGTAGGAAATTTTCCCATTTTCCCCGAAAATTTAAGAAAAATAGAAAATGAAAATGAAATTGTGTTTAGTTGATTTTTTTTCGTTTTTTATTTTATGAAAAAAAGTTTCCCAACCCGTAGAAAAGTAGGAACTCTAATTTGGAGTTCCTATTTTGTAAACTCGCACTCTCGCTCGCTTGGACATCCTCAACGTCCTCCACCTAGATCACGATCTCGATCTGGCTCGTCTTCGACGTCCGATTTCAATAGCCGCCGCCGGCAAAGTCTCAAAAATCTTCATCGACAACCCACCAAAGAGTTCGCCGTCAAATGGATGGCGACCTCCATGTGCCCGTGATCGAGTTCGCTGCCATGGACGGAGAGCGGAGGGCCGAGATCGTAAGGCGAGTGAGGGCGTCACGGGGACATGGGGTTTGTTTCAGATTGTCAACAACGGAGTTCCGAAAACCGTGATGGGGGAGATGATTGAAGGAGTGCACGGTTCCAGGAGGAGCAGCCGATGGAGGAGTGGTACAATATTGAAATTAATTCATAATCTACTCAATATTTATCAAAATAAAATGATATATATAACCCTTATATAAATCATTGCACAAATCCCCAAAATCCAACTTTAGCTATTATTCAGGTCTGTTTTCTCAACTCCCGATCTTCTAAGGTTGAAATGAGAAAAATATTTGAGAAATTTGGAATTATGTGTTTTGATCGATGGATAAGATATATGTGAATAGATAAATTTGAGAAAAATATTATTTTATATTAAAATGATCGATTTAAGGTTGTTAAATGTATTGAAATTGAGAAAGTTGGGAAAACAATTTGGGAAAAAAAGTTGCTGAACTGATGGCTAATGAAAAATGAAATAGAAAAGAGAAATGAAAATTGTATTCTACAACTAAACGGGGCCTAAACTGTGGAGTGTGGAGGCTTCCCCGGTTTGGCGAAACCTTGGGGCTTCGCCTGTCTAGAAGTCTCGCGCGGGACCTTCGCCGAGTGGCTTCGCGTGAATGACATCGCCTTGGGGCTTCGCCTGTGACTGGAAGTTTGGTACAGGGGCTTCGCCAGGAGGCTTCGCATGAATGACATCGCCTTGGGGCTTCGCCTGTGTTTGGAAGTCTTGCGAGGGGGCCTTGCCTCCACCTTTCTCAATCGTGCTTACATTCAAGACTCCAAAGGGCTTCGCGTACTCTCCATCCAAGGGAATGCCGAGACGGCGAAGCTGTAAGGTCCTTTCTTGAACTCCTGCTTGTTCTTCTGCTTGCGCCATAAGTTTCATGTAGGTATTGAGGCCCGCTTGGACTTGTTTGAGCCGGGACCTTGTCAAAGGCCTTCCTATATCTTGGAGCGGATTTGGGGTCTCGCGCACTTGGGGTTGAGTACCACTTTGAGCTGGTGGAGTCCTTGTAGGGATGTCATCATCATACTCTCCCTCTTCAAAAGAATCCGTCCACAGATTCTCATAATCTTCATCTCCTTCAAAAGGGGCCAAATCACACACGTTAAATGTCGCATGTACGTTATAAGATCCATCACAGGGTAAGTCAAGTACATATGCATTATCACCAATTTTCTTAGTGATTTGGAAAGGGCCATCGCCTCTTGGCGCAAGTTTATTTTTCCTAGCTTGGGGAAACCGTTCCTTTCTTAAGTGCAACCATACCCAATCCCCAACTTGAAAACTTTGAAACTTCCTACCCTTATTGACCCTTTTTGCATAAGATTCATTGACTTTCTCAAGATGTTTGTGAACCTTAGCATGCAAATATTTCATGTGTTGAGCCTTCTTGTTACCATCTACATCTATTTGTTCAACATGGTTCAATGCAACTAAGTCCAAAGGAGCTAAAGGATTGAAACCATATACAACCTCAAATGGACTATGAGATGTAGATGAATGATATGCTCGCTTATAGGCAAACTCAACATGTGGGAGACACTTCTCCCATTCCTTTAAATTTTTCCTAAGAAGGGTCCTTAAGATAGTGGTCAAGATTCTATTGGCCACTTCTGTTTGGCCATCGGTTTGAGGGTGGCTTGATGTAGAATACATCATGTTTGTGCCCAACCGAGACCAAAGGGTTCTCCAAAAGTGACTTAAGAACCTTGAGCCCCTGTCACTCACAATGGACCGAGGAAGACCATGATATTTCACAATGCCTCTAAAGAACAAGTCAGCCATATGCGATGCATCATCAGTTTTATGGCATGGAATGAAATGTGCCATCTTTGAAAACCTATCCACTACAACAAATATAGCATCGTGACCATGTGATGTTCTAGGCAAACCACTTATGAAATCCATGCTTATATCAACCCAAGGAAGTGAAGGCGTAGTGAGAGGGGTGTACTTCCCTTTTGGTTGAAGAGTGGACTTGGCTTGGTGGCATGTCACTACGTATTTGTGAGGGCAGTTGTAGCGCAATTTTCGCTTCATACGCGCTTTTATAGAAGCGCCAATAAGCGCTTCTACCGCCGCTTCTACATGGGGCGCTTTTTGTTGATCTGTGCGCTTCACGGCGCTACAGAGTAGCGCCTAAGTAGCGCTTAACGGCGCTTCAGAATGGCCACGTTCGCTGCTGACATCAACCAGCCTTTGTACCGCATATGAAGCGCATTAAAGCGGTACAAAGGCTGTATTTTATTAAACCTACTAAATTTCAAAATATTGTATAAAGTAAATGAAATAATAATAATAAATAATGTACAAAAATAATGCAAAATTCATTTCAATATATATATATATATATATATTTAAATTTCTAAATTGTTTTATTTACAACAAAAAAGTAAAACGTAATAATATTTGCAAAATTCATTTCAATATATATATATATATATATATTTAAATTTCTAAATTGTTTTATTTACAACAAAAAGCTAAATTAATAAAATCTAAATCCTATGGAGGTGGAGGTGGATGAGTATCATCATTAGGACCACCGGGACCGCGCTGCTGCTGAGATTGGTGAGAATTGTGCCCCTGCAAGAAGCTTCTGATGTAGGCCTTCATCATGTCAGGTGTCGACATGAGCTGAGCTAGAGCAGCAGTGGTCGGGATGCTGAAATGTGGAGGAGGGTCCTCCATGCGCGGGGTATAAACATCCTCGTGCAGACCGGTGTGGAAGCCGGTGGTCCTTGGAGACGAAGACCGTGGCCTCGATGATGATGCAACTAAGTGTTTGGCACCTCGGTATGCGACAATCGGCCCATGCTCAAGCTCTCCCAGCACGAGCGCTTAGGGCCGCGTTTATGCAGCGCCGTAGGTCCGCTTGTTGCAAGTAGCGCATCTCATGCTCGGTGACCGCTGCCGTAGAGGATCTCTTCCTCCGGTCTGTCGATGCGCTCCTTATCCTTCCGACGCTCCTCCTCATTGTAGCTCACGCTACAAGTTATGTAAAAGTAACAAATTAGTCCTTAAAGTTTTTAGAACGATTCAAAAGTGGACGATGTATAATAGTTACCTCGGATGGTTGCGGAGGCTGGAACATGTCAGGATGGACCAGCTGCAGGGGTGTTGATCTCCAACGACCTCTAGTGGGATTTTGACCGGTGACCGCTTTGGTAGGCGTCGGGATCAAAAAGTGGCATGTCATCGTCAACTCCATACTTCTCCGCATAGCCTCGATATATTTTTCCTAATTTATGAAAAATAACATTAATTTGTTTTAAAAGAAATTCACAAGATATGAAAGTACTAGTATTAAAAGCGAAAGTACGAAGAACCTCGAAATCCGCAACTTCGCCACCCCACTCTTTCCGAAACTCCACGATCTTTGTAGTCGACCTCGTTGTTCGCTCTGTCCATTAAAACATTTAAATATATTAAAATTAATTTAACAAAAATTAACGAAAAATTGAAGATAAGATAGAGTAAGTAATTACGTATCGCTCGTACGCCCCTTGTAGCGACAACCGCTCGTGCCTCTTCCTTTTCGGCTTTTCATTGACCTTTTTGGCGTTTGCGATCGCCTGTTTTAAGTTCCAAAAGTCGATCAGCTTGTCCCAAACCTCCTGAGATACCTCAGCAGGTTTGTGCTGACGCCAATGGTTGTGGTCCGGGTTCTCCTCAGTGAGAGGGTACCGGTCGTTGTGCCATTGCCGGATTTTGGAGAGCTTTGTTCGGTACAGTTCACCGAATCGAGATATGAGCGCCTTCAGCACGTCCTCTGCTCCACTCCGTGGCACCCAGTCGTAACTTAGCTTCAACAAAAAAAATGTTTAAGTAATAATGTAACAATTCTATAAAAAAAGTATTTGAACCTACGTGGAATTATTACCTTAAATTTCGTCACGTACGCATCCCGAGCCTCTGCGGAGATCGTAAAAAGATGGTGGCCAACCGGTCCAGAAGCCCTCCAGGATGTTGTTGATGGTGGATGGACATAGCGAGGCCGGTTGCTTGAGGCTGCGTAATAGAAAAGATGTTATATACATATATACACATACATATATATTATATATATTTTACATAATAGTACATGAAATACTTACTGGCCCACAAGAATCCGCTTCCTTCCATCCTCCATCAGCTCTGGTGGTGGGAGCACTGGAGCGGTGGTCGTAGGCATGGCATGACTAGAGGCCCGAGGACCACAGCGTCTACGTCCCGGGGGCGGGGGTGGCCTGGGTGCATCATCCAGAGGAGGCACCGGAGGAGTTGAGTGAGACGATCCTCTATCAGGTGTACCCCCACCACGTCCCCGTCCCCCACGACGTGGCGCGCCACCGCGTGAAGCGCCCGTCGACTGGTCACTCAAAGAGTCCCGAGAACTCGACATACCCTTAAGTTTCTCAAATTTAACAAGTTAACCCCTAAAATTTATAACTTTTGCAATCTAGCCCTAAAATTCTTTAAATTCTTTAAATTCCACTAAAATACCCTAAAATTTAGAACTTTTGCAATCTAGCCCTAAAATTCTTTAAAGTCCACTGAAATACCCTAAAATTAATAACTTTTGCAATCTAGCCCTAAATTTCTCTAGACAAGTGGTCCATGTGGATGACAAATTCTCTAGGCAATAAGTAATGACTCCATGTTTGCAATGATCTCACAAGAGCGTATAGCTCTTTGTCATATGTGGAGTAATTCAAAGTTGCTCCACCTAGTTTCTCACTAAAGAAGGCGATGGGGCGGCCCTCTTGGTACAAAACGGCACCAATGCCTATCCCACTCGCATCGCACTCCACTTCAAAGACCTTGTCAAAGTTTGGCAAAGTAAGCAAAGGGGCATTGGTCAATCGAGATTTTAACTCATTAAAAGATTCCTCTTGTGATCTACCCCATTCAAATGCTACATTCTTCTTAGCCAATTCATGCAAAGGGGTGGCGATGGAAGAGAAATCCCTAACAAACCTCCTATAAAACCTAGCAAGTCCTAAAAAGGATCTTACTTCCGTTAATGAGTTAGGGGTAGGCTAATCTCGAATGGCACTTACTTTACCTTCATCCACTTTGACACCATTCGCTCCAACAACATACTCAAGAAAGTTAACCTCATTTGATGCAAAGACATACTTTTCAAATTTAGCATACAATTTTTTTTAACCTAAGTGTGTCAAGGACTTGCCTCAAATGCTCAACATGCTCACCATGATTCTTAGAGTATACAAGTATATCATCAAAGTATACTACCACAAATTTTCCAATCAATCGCCTTAAGATATGATTCTTTAGACGCATGAAGGTACTTGGTGCATTGGATAATCTGAAGGGCATGACATTCCATTCATATAAACCAATTTTAGTTTTGAATGCCATTTTCCACTCATCACCCTTCTACATCCTAATCTGGTGATAGCCACTTCTAAGATCAATTTTTGAGAACACACAAGCACCGCTCAATTCATCTAGCATGTCATCAAGTCTATGAATAGGGTGACGATACTTTACAGTGATAGAGTTGAAGGGTCGACAGTCCATGCACATTCGTCAAGTGCCATCGCTCTTGGACACGAGTATGACTGGCACTGCGCAGGGCGAGAGGCTTTCGCGAACGAAGCCCTTGTCAAGCAATTCTCGCACTTGGGATTGGATCTCTTTGGACTCTTGGGGGTTGGTTCGGTATGCAGCCTTGTTGGGTAAAGGCACCCGGAAGTAAGTCTATCTGATGCTCTATGCCGCGATAGGGGGAAGGCTTCGTTTCCATAAATGAAGGAAGAGAAACTATATTTTCAAGGGTGAGCATGCAATGGGTCGGGACCATGAGAAAACACGTCTTGTTTCCACAAAGTGCCCTCTTAAGATGCTTAGTTTTGGCTGGAGAAGGGATGCACTCTTGTTTTCTCTCTCGTTCACTCATAGTGTTTCCCATAAATGCACACTCTTTCTTTTCGCTCGAGGTTCCTTGAACCTTCCGCATTTACATAGCTTCTGCTATCAATTATGAGACTACAAAGAGTTCCATTCACCATTACCCTTGATTGAAACAAGTTCTCTCTTTGGGTACTCTCGGTCACACTTGGAGAGCTTTGCAAAACTCTCTTAGTGACCAAGATCAAGCCTTCAAAGGCAACTCTCCTTCTTCCTCTTCTAACTCTTCGTTTTGAGACTCAAGAATAGTCTCTTCTTCATCTTCACAAGAGATATCCCCATTTGGTCTGATGGTCATGGTCCTTTTATTGGGACAATCTCTAGCATAATGTCCCTTTCCCAAACACTTGAAACACTTAATGCTCCTTGTTTGGCACGAGGTGTCATAATGTTTAGGATAGGTGTTGGTTCCTAGTTGAGGATGGGATGAGGCGGTTTGATGGGATGGAGGCCTTGCGTTAGTGTGGTTTTGGCGAGAGGGGGGTATCGCGGTAATAGATTGGTATTGTTTTGAAGGCGTCGCCTTGGTGAAGGGGGTAGGTCTTTTGGGTAGTCTTCCACTCTTCGATTGCCTTGAGTGAGATGTTACTTTTGAGCACAGTTCCGGTCATAGTAACTCGGCACAAACCGCTTTCTCGTAGCTCTTTTAAGTTCTTCCCAAGTGGAGATGGGGCGGTGTTGGTCCATGGCTCTCCTATAATGCTCTTGCTCCCACCAAGTGAGAGCGTAGTCATGGAACTCAATGACAACGCATTTTAACGCGGTTGTGTCACTGTAACCCTTCATGTCAATGATTCTCTCGATTTTGGTAACCCAAGCAAGAAACTCCTCCGGGTCACTTGAGCCATAGAATGGTGGTATTTGAAGCTTTAAGTTGTTGGGGACTTATTGATCTTGAGCTTGTTCTCTTCCTCCAAGGTGTCGGTTAAACCCTCAATGGAAGTGTCCTCTCTCGGTTTCTTCTTCTTCTTCTTCTTCTTCAAGGTCTCTCTCGAGATAGGCCTTTGCTTGTGCTCTATCTTGAAAGACTTTCCTCTTGGTATTTATCAAAGGTGGCTCCTCGTAATACTCATCCTCATTGCTATCCGGAATGTCTTGCATAAAAGGGCTCCTTCTTTGCTGGTAGGGTTTGCTAAGAGGAGTTTGTTGGGCTTGCTTGAAAGAAGGGTCAAAGGTGGTGTGTGTGGTACCACCCAAGTCCTTGGACGCTTCAGTTTCCTCTTGCGACTTTGAAGTAGAAGGTTGCTTGCCTTGAGCCACCTCAAGCTTCTCAAGCTTGGCGCCAAAGGTGGCTTGTTGTGCATCCACATAGTCAAATCTTTGTTCCATGCTATCCAACCTTTGATTGATTTTAGCAAGAGCTTCAAACAAAGTGAGTTGTGAAGGATGAGGAGGAGATGGTGAAGTGTTGGGTGAAGCCATACCTACAAGCAAAGATCTCTTTCTTTTGCAATTGAAGATAAGGAGTTAGCAACAAAACCACCTCTCCACTTCCTTAGTGTTTACTCTCTTTTACTCGTGTTTCACTCAAGATGGCTCTTTCTGGGATGATTTTACTCTTGCCTTTTTCCACTCAATGGTTTTCACAAGTTCTCCTAACCTGATTCCACACTCAACTTTAGATCAAGAACAAACACACAAGCAAAAACAAACAATAACTTCTAGTAAAACCGAAACTTGAAATGCAAGAAATTGACTAGTTACTTGAACTAGCTTTGTGATTTCAAGGTGAGGTGGGGGTCGAAAGACGTAGGATTGTGTGTTAGAAAAGGCTTTTTGCAATCACAAACACTTTTGGTTCGGGTTTAGAAATTATTTTTGGATTGAAAGCACTATTCACTTGAGGGTTACTATGAACACTCAAGAACACTTATGAACTTCTCCAGAAATTATGAGCTTGTTCTTCAGTTTCCCTTTCTTCAAACACTTTCTTCTTCACTTCCGAAAACAACTCTCATTTTTTATAAACTTCTCAAGAACTCCACGAACAAAGAACAACAACTATTCGGTTTCAACAAGAGATCATCAACCAAAGTTTTCTTCAAGTATTGAAAGAAAGAAAAAGGGTTTTTACCTGAAGAAAAATCAACAAATAACACAATACCTCCAACAAGCACTTTGGCTCTGATACCACTTGATGTGATCACGGTTATTGAACTCGCGATCAAGCTGTTCGAGGATCTAGCTTGGCGGAGGCGGACACAAACATTCAACACAATTTTCGGCCAAGTGAACCTCCTCACTACGAGGTGAGGCAATGCACTTGATAATGCCTGGGAAAGGAGATGGGATCTAGCACCTCTTGATTACGAGATCAAGCAATACTAGATATTATGTTTGAATCCTCTTGCATGGATCACAAAGGAGATGGAATTGCAAGAAATGAGAACACAAAAACCAAATCTCACTTCTAGAGTTTCAGCCGAAACATTGATTTCAAAAAATGTTCTATCTCTCAAATGTTACAAGTTTCCATTATAAAGGTGAGATGGTGAAGGGAATGGGCTTGGAGACTAGGGGACCATGTTCCTAAAATTATGGTGGGTGAAGTGAAAGGAGGAAGGTGATGGATGACATTGTAGGCTACCTGCTCCCATCTCTTCCATTTCCCCAGGAATTATATTTGATGGGAAATGGGAGGGAAAGTCACTTCACATTTCAAATGGTTGGCCAGACGGTGGAGTATGGAGGCTTCGCCGGGTTGGCGAAACCTTGGGGCTTCGCCTGTGTCTGGAAGTCTCACTCGGGGCCTTCACCGAGGGGCTTCGCATGAATGGCATCACCTTGGGGCTTCGCCTATGAATGGAAGTCTCGCGCGGGGCCTTCACCGAGAGGCTTCACATAGATGGCATCGCCTTGGGGCTTTGCCTGCGTTTGGAAGTCTCGCGAGGAAGCCTCGCCACCACCTCTCTCAATTGTGCTTACATTCAAGACTCCAAAGGGCTTCGCATACTCTCCATCCAAGGGAATGCCGAGATGGCGAAGTTGTAAGGTCCTCTCTTGAACTCCTACTTGTTCTTCCGCTTGCGCCATAAGTTTCATGTAGCCATTGAAACCCGCTTGGACTTGTTTGAGCCGGGACCTTGTCATAGGCCTTCCTATATCTTGGAGCGGATTTGGGGTCTCACGCGCTTGGGGTTGAGCACCACTTTGAGCTGGCGGAGTCCTTGCAGGGATGTCCTCATCATCAAATATTCCAAATAATTCATCACGTGATTACATTTGAGATAGCTGTTAAAACTAAGAATAGAAACACAAATCATCAACAAGTTGCGGAAATGATAGTCCCAGGATTTTCGGGGCAACTAAGGAATTGGTGGGATACATGCCTTTCAGACCAAGCAAGGCAAGAAATAATGAATGCTACAAAAGAAATAGCAATTTTACATTGTAATGAAACGATAAGAACATTTTTGGGGCCTAACATTTTTGGGCACGTCACCGCCTTTGCCGTGGCTTGCAAGATAGCGAAGGTCCCTGTCTTCGCCGACGTCTTCTTACGGTTCTACACCTGGATCTACATAAGAAGGGGTCTGTGTGCTTCCATGTGACCCCACATTATATCATGGTCAATCAAATGTTATCATTCTTCGTCCCCCCAAAATCTTACCACGACTGACAGAAGAGGCTTTTCTTCGTGGCTGTGGACGCAGGGTGGAAGTTCCCCATGCAGAGGACCACCCTGCCTGCGCATGGATAGTGGTGAGGCCGATGATAACGGTCGATGGAGGAAGGCATGGAGCCTACAAGGGCCAGATCAAGTGGCTGGTGGTGGTATACAACCGTTTCACCTGCGATGAGCTGTTCCTGTTCAAGCCTGAGCTCTTGGACGAATCAGTGCTCCAGTGAGCGAGCTTTAGTACAGGGTATTTGGTGGATAAGGAGGTCCCCTGTCTTTTGAGGGGTTGACCTGCAACTTCCGTGGAGAGGTTGTGCACTACGTAGAGAAGCTAAGGATTTACTACGGCAGAGGCCGCAGTAAATATCGTAGTAAATTTCATTTATTGCGGCGGAGGCCGCAGTAAGCCGGTTTCTCTACGTAGTGTGGAGGCCCTATAGAGGGCTTTGGCGGAGCCGCGAGGTTAGTCCCTTTGTGTGATTTGTTGTTAAGATTTGCAGTGGCTGATGTTTGTTAATGTCCTGATGAGGAGCCTCATGGGACAATGGAAAAGAATCTGGCGATTACCCTCACCACGATCCACGCTCATTAGCTGTAAAGCGAGGGGAATGGTCCCTGTGAGGCCCTGAAAAAGGTTTTGGGGGAGATTGTTCACTGACGTGCTGAGACAGCCAGCGAAGGAGGGGCTCGAGAGGGCGAGGTGGCCCTAGTCAAGAAGAGGAAGGCTACCCCGGTGGAGGGTACTTCCTAAGGGCGAAGGTGGCTAAGGCGGCCCCAGGAGAGAAGGCTGCAACAAAGGCAGCGTTGGAGAAGGGGGCGGAGCCTGCGATGCTGGCGGTTCTAAGCGCCCCTGTCCCCATTAGGGAAACTAGGGCTGACAGGAAGGAGGCTGTGCCAGCGGAGTTGGTGACCGTGGCTACTGGTGAGGGTTTGTGTGTCACCAGTTCCCAATGCAACTGTCGCTGTTGGAGAGCTAAGACTAGAATATCCGTTGCTGCAGGCCCCAAGGGCGGGGGGCCTAGTGCTTCGAAGAATGCCGGCTCTATAGAGCTATCGCCCCAAGGTGTTTGCGGGTTCGAGGCTGTTGGTGGCATGGAGGGCCCAAGCTAGTCTTAAGTAGATCGTCTCACTAACCCGATCGAGTAGCGAGGCGTCACCAGCTGTGGAGCGACCGTCTATTGTAGTGGTTGCCGAAGTGCCTGCTCAGGCGGTAATGTAGTGTGGCCCAGAGACCGTTGTTCCCATGGAGGCAAGCGCCATTGTCGCGGTGGTGCCCAAGGAGGCAGTGGTGGTGGGCAGCGAGCCTGCCCCAGCTGTTGCAGTGCCAGCCCCATGGGGGAGGCTGTGAGCGGGCGATTGGAGGTACTATTAATGTTAAACAGAAATTTACGAGAGGATAAATTGTCAATTTCATATCCAATTTCATTACAATGCCATCTGGCCAATCCGTCAATACAGTTTTCGATTTTTGATTTTATTAGAGTATCAAATCAGATTTTTCCGGATATGATGCTATTAACATATGGAAATTGCATATATTTGAACATCATTTTACATACTTCGAAAGTCCAGCATTTGTTTCTTTATTAAGAACTTTCCAAATTTGATATTATTTAACAATTTAAAAAAGATTTTGCATGATTCTTTGCATAACACTAACCCTAGATTCTACATAAATCCGACATTTTTTCCTCCTTTTATTGTGTAGATTCACTAGATTTGTTCTGTTTTATTTTTTTCCTGTAAGACATCAAAACATTTCGCTAAGGGGGAGTCTAAATCGTCAAACTAAATTTGAATGAAAATTTCAAATAGCGGGAAATGAAAACGCCAAAACAAATTTCAAATGAGATTAAATGACCTAGCTAGTCTCCTATAATTACAATATTTACATCCTCATTTCTACACCATCAAAACTGTTGATTGAGCAGCAGAAAATGAATCAAGGTCTACCTTGACCTATATAATGTCTTCTTATTTTTATTTCAGTTTTTAATTCATTTTCTATTTCTCAACATGTTTCTCTCCTAATTATGCAGGTTTATAGAGCTTCACAATGCAGATTTCAACGAAAATGAAGAAAGTAATCTGGTAAATTTAATCCAACATTTTCTGAATTTCCTTGGCGAGGACTTTGAGGTTTTCCTTCTAGCCATGTTTGACCGATGTGTTCTGTTTTTTTCATTGTTGGACCTCTCTTCTCCTGCCGCAATGCTCCCATGTGTGAGTTGGCAGCTTCCATTAGATCATTTTACCGGTCTTCTTTTTCCATTGTTGGACTCTCATGTTTCTGGTTCTCGTACACATACGAGTTCCTTGTGGAGACAGTTGCAACTGAGCTAGACGATTATGGTGCTCCTCCGTTGAGACCTGGAGTTTTTCAACGCAGGCAACGCAAAGAATGAATTTTTTCTATGAAATTGTGGCCTTCTTTTTCTATGAATAAATCATGGGATTGTCTTTATATGAATGTTTACATCCGCCAGAAGCATTTACTAAGTTCGATCATAGTGAACATATAAAATAAAGATGTTAGAAAATTAATCCGAAAAGGTAACATACTTCAATACCTGATTTAGTTAACCAAAAATCCTATATTGGGTGATACTGAACACAAAATCGGGATTTATCTCGACTCATTTCCAGTAGATGTAAACGGCTTGAATATTTTATATGTTACAAACAAATTTAAGAAAAACAGTATATTGACAGATCTCCCGAGCATCAAGTAAAATAAAAAACCAAAAGTTGAAAAATCGAAATAATATCACCTTCAACATGTAAATATGAAGAGTATCATCATGAAAATAGCATCACAAAGTACACATCCTCAACTGCGAAAGTCCATTTGACGTTTCGATATTTCAAAAAAAAATAAAGAAAATTTAAAAATAGTTATGGCAGGCAGATCTTTCAAAAATGAGTAAACTAAAAATGGAAAATTACCAAATTGTTATAAAATAAGAACTAATAACCAAGTAGACAAGAGATAATTGAAGAATGTAAAGTGTATTTCATTCATCTCTCAAGTCACTATTTATAGGGATCCAAACCTCTAATACAATCAATGTAGAATTACTAAAGGTATTGGAAAAGCCATGAGTCATATGAGTAATTACAAAGAGATGAACTACTAGAGAATGTGAAGGGATGAGAGTAAGAATGTGGACATCCACAATAATTATTTGTAACACTCCCCCTTGGATGTCCAACATTTTGTATACGCGTGAGATGGATGATGTCTTATTAAAAACCTTGTCAAGAAATCCCAGTGGAAAAAACCATGACCAAGGGAAAAAGAGTACATCGCGTATTTTGTCCCCCTTATGAACACATCAATTAATATCTTTAAGTCGACGCAATTCAATATTGTGAACGAGCCTCTTGAATGTTGTAGTAGGAAGTGCCTTGGTGAATAGATCTGATAGATTTTCACTTGAACGGATTTATTGAAGAGTTATGTCACCATTCTTTCGGAGGTCAGGAGTGAAAAAGAACTTTGGTGATATATGTTTTATTCTATAACCTTTGAATGCATGCAACATTATCTTCATACAAAAATGTATGAGCCTCATCAGTTGACGATAAACCACAAGCTCTGTGAATATATTTTATCACGGTTCTCAGCCACACACATTCTCGAGTTGCTTCATGTATTGCTAAAATTTCTGCATGATTAGATGAGGTAGCTGTGATGGTCTCCTTTACAGAACGCCATGAAATGGCAGTGCCACCACATGTAAATATATATATCCAGTTTATGATCGACCGTTATGAGGGTCAGAAAGATACTCTGCATCTGGAAAACCAACTAAATCTGTTTTGGATATATTAGTAAAATATAAACCATATCCTTTGTACTTTGGAGGTACTAAATAACTTGTTTGACTCCATTCCAATGCCTTCTTGTAGGATAAGAACTATATCTTGCTAACAAATTCACAGAGAATGATATGTTAGGCCTTGTATTGTAGGAGTAATGCCCAGAAGCCAATCCTTGGTAATGTGGTTTTGGACATGAATCATGTTATTTATAGTTCGATTATTGTGTTAGTTTGAATTTGTGCGTTAATCAAATAACACAATATATTAACCCTGGAATATATCAATATTCCTAAATATCCCTAGTCAAGGTGTTATAGTGAACGTGGGTTGCTATAACACATTTGAGACTAGCATAAGGAAAGATTCACATGGGTATTGTGAATGCTTACTTATGAATACATACGAGTGGAACTATGTATTGGATCGACCCGTTTGAGAGCAATATGATGATCGTGGTGTGAACATCATAAGTACCTCTCATGGATCATAGTACGCGTAGTCCTTCAATCTGAGGTTATGAAGATCTGCTCATGTGAGTGGCACACTTTGATTCTATGTACTGTCTCTTTCGTGACTGGGAGATTGGACTAGTTTTGGGTGTGTTGAAATATCATGGAGTTGGACCGTCATGAACCAAGACGGGATTCGTCACACCCACACCACGGAAGAGTATTCTCATGCGCAAAGTTGAGCTGTAACGATAATGCAAGATCTGACCTCGGTTCAACTTGAGAGTCTGACTGAATGGACATATCATGTACACGTTATGATCATACCTATGGGTGAGGTTCCGTCGTGACGTCGACTTCCAAATTATTTGGGTGGTAGTGATGTGTTGCTAGATATCGCTCACTGTCTGTAATTATGAATGAGTGTCAACGTAGTGGGAACCTCGCACGCCAAATGAGCAAGTTTGGGATTTATTTGGCTAGAAACATGAGTTTGGGGTCAACTTGGTAAAAGTTGAGCACTCAAGTCCCAGGAGCTTAAGAGCATGGAGATGAAAAGTGCAATTAACCCATTATGGGTATAAATGCATTTAAATCCCCACCTAGTCACGTAACAGAGATGTGAGAATTGAGAGAGATCAGTTCTAGAGTGGAATGGCTCTGCTCCTGCTTCTGGCTCTGGTTCTCCAATGGTGGCTGCTAGCACAGCACAGAGGAATTAGAAATTCCCTATTGCTCGTCGTGGATACCGTAGAGGACAGGTGTTTTTTAGTCTCAATTGCACGGATCATCATCACGTAAGATAGATTTTTGAATACCTGGTTTAATTTGTTTCAACAGTTGATCCGATTGGGGTTCCGTTTTGTTTTCGTTGCATTCTGATTGAAATCTAGAAACCCCAACAGTGATATCAGTGCCTGCTGTTGAACAATAAATCGGTTTTTATTTAATCTGTAATTAATTTAATTAATTTTCTGATTAATTACTTGTGAAATTTCTGTGTTTGAGAAAAAAGTTATATGATTATGTTCTTAATGAAGAAAACGAAGAACAACGGGTGGGTTTCGAACCCGAGCAGCGCTGTTCATCATCGATCTACAATAGCAGGAGCCACCACCACGCAAGACGGCCTCAGGCGGGTGTTTCGTGGTGGCAGCGAGGCTAGCTGGGCCACGGTGGCAGCAGAATCGAAACGAGCAGATTTATTTTCGGGGCCGAAAACCTTCTGTTCTTCGCGCATTTAATGTCACCACCTCCCCAGACAGACACCTTCCGGACCCGGCGGGAAGCGGTGGCCGGCCGGCGGGGCGGTGGTGAGCAAGGTGGGACCAGGATCGCGCAGCTAATATGAGATTATTTCGCGGGCCTTTAACTAACCCAGTAGGTCCCTTTCTAACAACAGATCAAGTATAACACTTCATGCACATAAACAGATCATGACAGCAGAAATAATGGGCTCCGCCCATAAACAGAATATCAGAAGCAGAATATCGAAATCAGATTATCAAAAAGGAAGTCTGTTCTTTCACTACCGAACAGAGGCTTCCGCACAGATCAGCATACTCATTCAATCAGTTCAGAGCAGAACGCATATATATACATAACCACAATCAATCTCAGATGAACAGACAAATCTACGAGAACATGCTATCGTAATACTACATGCCAACAGTGTATCATGCTACAGAGCTATCTACGGGCAGAAGGTGCAACCGTACAAAAGTCGGGCGTCGGATAAAGAAACCGACGAGGAACCCGAAGTCTAAGTCCAGATCTTTGCCAAACCCTCAAAATAGCTAACCAGACAGCCTGCGGAAATCCTACTCCGCTGGCCCAGCATTCCTTATCTCTGAAAAATGTTAAGTAAGGGTGTGAGTTTTTCCGAAAGAAAAACCCAGAAGAGCTTAGGCAAGAGTAACGATGTTTCTTCCGACAAACCTGCAAAGACAGATCGAGCGGTATATACATACAGATAGAAAATATACAGATCAGAACATATGCAGAAATAAATGATGTGTGCACAACATCCGAATGTAACGGATCATGGCTAGATCTTCCCCGACCATGGCTAGATCTTCCCCGGTCCCAACCGGCGACCGGCATTCGCCATGCGTCGGCATTCGCCATGCATCCAGCAAACCCCGTATGTCACGGACCATGGCTAGGTCTTCCCCGACCATGGCTAGATCTTCCCCGGTCCAACCGGCATTCGCCCTGCATCGACATTCGCCATGCATCCACTCGCTGCAATGTAACATACCGGAATGATGCGAACCATAGGCCGTACGGTCCTCAAGGGATTGTAACCCTATCTCGGACTGGTCCCCTATGTGAACGTCGTCCGTTGTGCCGTATCCCAGTTAGTTCGGGTCACACAGACGCACGAACCACGACACCGAAGCAAAGCTGTGCCCGCGCACCGTTACTCCTACCATGGGACAAGCCTTGGGCTCCACTATCCCGATCTAAGACCGAAGTCAGAGACCGAGGCCCAAGACTTGTCTCAACCATCCTACATTATATTAATATAGGTAGGTCGAACCCTTACCTCGAAACGAAAGCAGACGCAACCGTAGAGGGTAGCAGCCAAGCACCAACACACCAATCTTCTTCCTTATCCAACTTCAATCCTTGTTTCACATAACACCTAAACATTTCACACACTTTCCATATTACACTTTCATTGAACACATCACTATCCATTGACAATTGGACCTCACTCCAAGACTTAAAGTTGCTCAAATTCATTGTTTAAACATGCTTGAAACCTTAAACCGCACAAAACACATGCTTCCACTTTCCACCAATTAACCCGGATGAACATTGCCTTAGGTATATAATCGGAGCATATTTGGATAATGTTCCAGTTATCAATATTGCTCTAAACACACCCAATAACAACAATTTGGATTCAATTCAACAAAATACCACATTTCATTTCTCCACCAAAAACCTATGAGTTTTCTCTTAGCTCATAGATCAAACCATTGTTGGACCTTTTACCAAGTATTAATGTTGTTCTAAAACTACCCAACAACACTAATTTGAGGTCAATTTAACAAACCCCAAAATTCGCTCATCCCGGTGAAGAACCCTAAATTCGAATTTCTTCGATTCATGCTCAATTCGTGTTGTAAAGTGTGTTTCTATCTCTAATCCAACATAGAAACACTACTACTAACTCAAATGAATCAAGAGATCACGAAAATACCAACCTCACAATTTGGGCAATTTCCCAAATTCACCCACAAAGTGTTGTTGGAGTGAAACCTTTGTTGATTTGTTGCTCTTGTAGTGATTCCCGCACGAATCCTCCGTTTCCATGCACCAAGGAGTCCAAAATCACTTGGATAAGAACAAAACCGAGTTGGGAGAGAGTTGGGAGTATTTTCGGAGTTGAAAACGCGAAACTGAGGTTGAAAACGAGCTGCTCGACTTAAATAGCTGGTCCAGGCGACGGTCAGGCGACCCGATTCCCCAATCAAAGCGATCGCCTCGACCCTTGAAGAACACCAAGACAGTGCCTGTGCGAAGACCAGGCGACCCGCTTGCTCAAGCGGGCGATCGCCTGGTCTAGTAAAACTCCAATCGAACAGCGCCTGTGCGAGACCCGTGCGAAGCCATCCCCACCAAAGCGATCGCTGGCTCCGTGAAGACCCAACCTCGGCAGTGTCCAGGCGAAACGCAGGCGAACCATTTCCTCATTCGGGCGATCGCCTGGACCCAGAACTCACAAAATTCAGCCTTAAAATGAACTTAACCAAAACCATACCAAAACAATTCCACTCCCACAACAACAACAACAACTTAACAATAAATATCAAGCTCCACAAATTACAGATTAAACATACCTTCAGAACTCTATTCACCGGAGATTGTGTCCGGAAAAGGTGGGGTGTAACATTTAAACAAGCTGCGTTTGACGCCGAGGGCATGGCAGGGCTCAGGAAATGGCAAGGGAGCCGACTAGAGCCCTGACGATGTGGCTGAACGGTGATGGCTATAACCATGGTACGATCTATTTTGCGCGGTAGTATGCAAGCTAGGTTGAATGAATGTATCTATCACTACGTGGGTGAAACGGACTTACCGTGGCCTCCCCCGCGGTAGCGCCGCGATAACAATCGCGGGGAGAGCCGCGGTAATTCCCGCAGTAAATAGAGGCGCGGTAGAGGCCTTACCGCGCACGAAGCCGCAGTAATACCGCGGCCTTACCATGCCCCAGGCCGCGGTAAATATTTTAAATAATTTTTAAAAAAAAGTGGATGAATTCGGATGAATATTCATCCGAATTCATCCACAAAACCCAGAAAAACCCAGAAATTCGAAATTCATGTGAAGAAGTAGAAGAAGAAGAAGAAGAAGAAGAAAGAAAGAAGGAAAAGATGAAAAAAATGGGAGAAGAAAAAGAAAGAATGAATGAATGAAAGAAGAAAAGAAGAAGAAAGAAGGAAAAGATGAAAACGGGAAGAAAGAAGGAAAGAAAGAAAGAAGAAAACGGGAAGAAGAAGAAAGAAGGAAAGAAAGAAGAAGAAGAAGAAGAAAATGGGAGAGGATGGAGGATGAAGATGAAGATGAAGAGAAAGAAAACGGGTGAAGAAATTAAAAATAAACCTTACCGCGGCCTTACCGCGCAAAGGGCCGCGGTAAACGTTGGAAGCGAGCCGGCAGCGAACGTTACCGCTGCCGTACCGCACCATCGGCAGCGGTAAACGTGGCTCGCTGCCACTTTACCGCATCCAACGTTTTACCGCGGCCTTTTGCGCGGTAAAGGCCGCGGTAAAACGTCTTACCGCGGCCTTATGCGTGGTAAAGGCCGCAGTAAAACGTGTATCATCGACGTATATGTTAGATGCAGGATTAATCAACCAGAGAAACTAAAAATGATGAGATATAAAATTTGTAAAATCCCTTATTTTAATATCAAGCTCATGGCCTTCCATCACGGGATATGTCAAGCGTTCGATCATCGTGTGGTAGTTTTTTCCATAGCGAGTTGCCATACTTTAATCTTATTTGAAGGCGAGTACTCGGTGATGGGTCGGGCTTGACCATTCAGCCAACATGGTTGGTAGATTGGAGACTGATTGAGTGGGAGTTAAGTGAGTAGTTTTCGCCATAGCGAGGTGCTGCACTGTAACTTCACTCAATGATCCAAGAGTTGCACGCGGTGCAATTGGCAAGTTGGCCTACCTAAAGTTACCGTTATTCAAGCACTAGCCATAGTAGGTTTGAGTTGAATGGGGAACTTATGGATCTTGGCCCACTAGAATACCTATGCGCTTCTAGTATTCTGGGGTAATAGTTATGGCTATTATCTTGAACAAAATAGTGGGAGCCATTTGATGAAATTCCTCACATTCATTGAAGTGGTTAATTTAAAATATCATGATTCTTTTCTTGAATGTTCACTTGTTGTAGAAATATTTATCATTGCGATCAATCCTTCAAGGAGGATACAGTTTAAAATGAATGAGAAAATATGAATGTCTTAAAGTTGTAATCCCGAAAAGGTTTGCCTACATATCTCCTAGAGTGGAGAGTGATGCATAACATGCATCAAGTATGACACTTAAACGTTTAATGCTACATAGACTCTGGTGTTCCACCATGAGGCATGTCAAGCACTCGACCATTGCATGGTAGTTTTCGCCATAGCGAGGTGCCATGCTTTAATCTTGTTGAAGGCAAGCACTCGGTGATGGATCGGACTTGAGTGTTGCACCAACACGGTTGGTGGCTTTGAGACCGATTGAGTGGAAGTTAAGTGAGTAGTTTTTGTCATAGCGAGGTGTTGCACTGTAACTTCACTTAGTGATCCAGTGGTCAATCAAATTCTCTTGTGGGGTGTTTTGGAAACAAGCCTAAATGAGAAAAACATAAAACATCTAGGCCATATTAAAATTGTTGGAAAACCATTACTCGATTGGATCGAGACGATGAAGGGAAGAAGCTCTTCAATATTTTGTTATAGAACCTAACATTATACTTCCAGATCTCGGGTATTTAATACTAGATGGAGATCAGACATTTGAAGAACATAATGGATCTTAAAAGAAGTAAAATGATAGGAAAGGTAAAGTGAACCTACACGGTAGGAATGATCACTTTACCCCTGGATTTGTTCTAAGTACTGAAAATTCAATCTATAACAAAATGACCCGGGAATATCGTAGTGAACGCTCTAACCTATCTCTGGCACTGTTGTTTGCACCAAGTAAACGAGAACAACATCTTCGACATGTGGTTCTTTTTTGTTGGGCAAGATGACTCAATCCCTTTACTGGAAACAGTAGAGGGGCATATCAGGCTATTTGGACACATGCATGAGAATGTATGATGGTTAAATGAGTGTTATAGCTTAGAGAGATGCTACTAGTACTTCATAAATTGATGAGATCAGTTGACTGTGTATGAGATACAAGTTTGAATCCTTGAAGAAATTCAAAGAGTTCAAGTATGAAGTACAAATAAATTATGGAAGAGTATTAAAAAATTCAATTTGATTGAAGGTGTATGATACGCAAGCCAAGCGTTCTATGACAATCAGTGGGAGTGTGACATTGAGTCAAACTCACTCCTTCTAGAACACCATAAAAGGATGGTGTGTCTGAGAAGAGAAATCAAACTATGAGACATGGTTAGATTCGTGATTGGTCAAGTTGATCTTCTAAACCTTTTGGGATATACTTTAAGATAGACGTTTCACTGGACCGAGTTCCATCTAGTTGGTTCAATAGACACCATACACGAGATATGGATTGGGTGGCATCCCAAATTGTCTAATTATGAGGGTTTGAGGTTGTGAGGCTTATGTCAAAGGGTTATTTGACAAAGATCGAACTGAATCTCATAAATGCCTTTTGTTGGGTATTCTAATGAGGTTAGTGAGACCACTTCTACAATCCCACCGAGAAGATAGAGTTCCTGGCTCGGACTAACTTCATTTTGGGAGAAAATGTCTTGCCAAAAGAATTAGTGGGAGGATTGTAGAACTTGAAGAAATTCGAGAACAATAAAAGGATGTTGAACCTATAGATGGAACATGAACAGACACCACTAAGGAAGTGGGAGGATTGTCTGTTCATGTAGCACAATGTTCATATAGATCCGGTAGAACTCAGAATGAGTCAAAGAAATGCGAGTTTCTTGTGCTTATACCTAGAGTAGTGATGCTCAAGAGGAGCACACAACCTACTAAGATGCTAAATGTGGACCAAAACTCTGAGAAGGGGCTAGTGGCCATAAAATGAAAGATGGATTCCATGTATGATAATCAAGTTGAATCTTTGTTGATCTACCTAAAGGGGTAATACCCTTAAGGTGAAAATGGGTCTTCAAGAGGAAGATTTGCGTGGGTGGTAACCTGATTACCTGTAATGGATGACTGGTTGGCAAAAGGTTTCAAGCGTGAAACTTTTTCACTAGTTGTCATGACTACATCCATCAGTGTGATTTTGGCCATAGCCACATACTGATAAGTGTGAGTTATTCATATGTTTTTGCCTCCATATACTTAGTTTGGGCGTAAGTGTATTTTGTAGGTGTTTGATGTCAGAGGTCAAAATGGGTGAATTCGGATGTAAAAGGGCCATTAAGAGAAAGATGAGGACCAAATTGAAGAATCTGAAAAAAGTTCAAAGAATAGTGAAGAAAATGGTGTGGGCGAAGCTCCGGGAGGCCTAACACCTCAGCCAGGCCGTTGCCCGAACCAGTATCCGAGGAGGTTCAGGGGCCTAGGCGACCAGCCAGGCGACCTAATTCATAATCCAGGCGGAAGGGTCCAGGAGGCCCCTTTCCTCAATCCAGGCTGTTGCCTGCCGAGCAGAAGTGTCCAAGCGGCCCCTTTCCTCAAGCCAGGCGGTTGCCTGCTAGGCGGAAGGGTCCAGACAAAAACAAGGGTAAGTAAGGTGTTTATAAATGTATTTGAATCATTGCATCCATGTGTTACCTTTGATCGAGGGCCTTTTCAGCTCAATGCAACACATGGATGCAATGATTCAAATACATTTATAAACACCTTACTTACCCTTGTTTTTGTCTATTGTAATAAAGACGCTTTGAGTAAGGGATCGAACACAAGAAAATCGAGCGTTTTTAAATTAGTATGCTAAGTGCATAACTAAACTAATATGTAATACAAGAGTGGAATTCAAGAACAATGGTAATGAACCAAAATCCAAATAATAACAATAATTCAATAATTAAAAGTCCATTAGGTTGTTTAGAATTGATGACATTAAATGACATGCTAATTTGAGATTAACGCAATGATAGAAGATATTGGATTAAAAATCAAACTCTAGCTTACGAGGCTAGAATTATCCTTACCGTAAATGACCGAATGAATACTCACCATTTGCACCATTTAGGGTAGCTTTAAGATACCCAATTATTTTTCATGGTAAAACCAATTAAATTCTCCTAATAAACTAGATTACCATACTCAAGTAATCCTAGAATACCTAATCATTTTCCATGGAAAATTCAATGAAATGCTCTCTTAAGCATCTCATCAAACACTTGGTAGGTGTTAAGGAGGAGTAGGCTTCCGTCTCCTCTCACACCTTCTTTAAGCTTAAGAAATGATCACTCATCATGCATAATCATCAAACACATTTACATCATCTAATAATCATTCAACAACCTAAACAACCAAAGAGATGAAGAACTACTCCCTATTCATACTCAACACGTTTTGTTCAAACATTATGAACATAAATGATAAATGAAAGTAATAGAGATAGAGAGAAACTTAGAAATGATGTAGAATCCGTCAATCTTCCATAAAACAAACCAAATTCGAACTAAGGAATGAGAAATGAGTTGCAGAGCTCCAAATGGAGCTCTGCCTCCCTAAGGAAAACTATATATAAGTCTATGAATACAATGAAGTTTATGTAGAAGGAAAAAGGGGCCATCCATCATCATAAATTAAAGAAAAGCACATGGAATCATCATAAACTATGGAAAATCACATGGAACCATCATCATAAACTAAGGAAAATCACATGGAAGTAACATGGAGAGGTGTTGGAAAGCTTCCTTGGTCTGGAAAGGTGAATTTCTGGGGTGGTTGGTCGACCAAAAATGGTGGTAGGCCAACTTAGGAGCCTAAATGTCGAAGACAATAATTGCTGGAATCTGGGTCTAGGCAACCGCCTGGCTTGAGGAAAGGGGCTGCCTGGTAGGAAACCGCCTGGCTTGCGGAAAGGGGCCGCTTGGACACTTCCACCTGGCAGGCAACCGCCTGGATTAAGGAAAGGGGCCGCCTAGACCCTTCTGCTTGGAAAAAACATTTGAATAACCAGAAGGTTTTGTCAAATAATAGTACGTATATGGAGGCAAAAACATATGAATAACGCACACTTATCACATACGTGATTATGAGTTTTGACAAATGGATGTGAAAAATCGCCAGAGGGTTTTGTCAATCCAGATCAATAATCATATGGTATGTTAGTTGCTAAGATTCAAGAAGGGATTGAAGTAAACTTCTAAGAGTGAGAATCTTCATCTTGAGCAAATAACCAAAGGTGGTTAATTACCTTAGTTGTGTAGATATACCTTGTCGCTACAGTTGAGTTAGTGGGAGTATTTTGTCATTCTGGTGCTGTAGTCCAGATCAGAAGTGACTCCTATGCCTGGATTCGTAGAGGATCAGCTACGAATTTTTTTTATCAACATTTATGATGTGAATCTGTAATCATCAAAAGTTGAAGCAATGGACTTCATATTGAAGCTCTTTTCAAGAGGAGAAAAATGGCTTTTGAATCACCTCAATCGGAGTTCCGGAGCTCAAGATATTCAGAAAACAGTGAAGATCCGAGAACCAGGCGACGACCAGGCGACCCGGCACCTTTGGTCAGGCGGTCGCCCGGCCCAGAAAGGCCCAACACGGGATTTCCCCCACAAGGGAAAATATCTAGATATTTTTGGAGGCTTTTAGAATATTCCTAGCATATTCTTTCCTTATAGGATAAGGCTAGGTAGTTGTTATTAGGTGTGGTGATTCTATTTTAGTTCTCTTGCACTCTTTTTGTAAGCCTATATATAGAGGCTCATTTTCATTGTAATTTGGAGACTTGGATTAAATGAAGAAGTGATTTCTTTTCAAGTCTCAAGTGGGGAGGAAAACCATCTCCCACATTTATCCCCCTTTCCCATTCCCACTCCATGGTTTATTAATCCCATTGCTGCCGGCTCAATGAAGACCGGAGGTGATCGGGCCATCTTCTTCCACTTCCTTTCCATCACCATCCTTCCGAGCATTATTGTTGATGTTGCCTAGCCACGAGCTTAGGAGGTGTTAGCATTGCGGCTAATGTTGCCTAACCATGAGATTAGGAGGTGTTAGCAGTTCGGGAGGGCCCTTCATCCATGATTCCCCATTAAAGACAAGCAAACTAGATCCGGTGCGAGATCATTCCAAGAATGACCTAGAAAATTATTGGTCGGGCTTGGCGGGATCACATCAATTTAGGCATAAGCTTCCTATGGCATTAGGAATCATGATCTATAGTGTCAGATCAGAGATGATTACTTAGCCTAAATGAGAGTACACATAAGAGTACATGTATAGAATGTCATATGCATTCGCATTTGGCTATATAATGTATGTCATGTTCGTATTCACTATTGAGTCTTGTATGTTTGAGACATGACAAGAACATGCTATTCAGATTTTGGTAAGATTACAGAATAGAGCTAAGGGACATCCTAAGATTCTTGAGAAAGACTCATGGTGCGTCCTTAGTCTATGTAAGCTAAGCTTCTAATCTGAATATTGATCACAATTACAATATAAATTATGACATTGTGAGTCGGAAAGGATTCCGAGCAAGAGGCGGTGGTCATATCTACAGCATTAATGTGAGTACATTAACGTCTCTAATGTCTGGATTGGGGTCGATTGGCAAAAGGAAGTTCCTTATAAAACTTGACTTGGATCCAAGGGTAGTTTGACCCGAAAGAACTTTGTTTGAAAAATAATAGAGTAATCGTTCAAGTGCCTCTCATGGATCGATCCATTTGAGAGCAATGTGAGGATCGTGGTGTGAACATCATAAGTGTCTCTCATTGATCATAGTACACGCAGTCCTTCGACCTAAGGTTATGAAGCTCTGCTCATGTAAGTGGCACGCTTGATTCTATGTATTGTCTCTTTCGTAACTGAAAGATTGGACTAGTTTTGGGTGTGTTGCAATATCATGGAGTTGGACTGTCATGAACCAAGACGGGATTCATCACACCCACACCACAGGAGAGTATTCTCATGCGCTAAGTTGAGCTGTAACGAGGATGCAAGATCTGACCTCGGTTCAACTTGTGATTCTGACTGACGGGACATATCATGTACATGTTATGATCATACCGATGGGTGAGGTTATGTCGTGACGTCGACTTCCACATTACTTGGGTGGCAGTGATGTGTTGCTAGATACCGCTCACTATCTGTAATTATGAATGAGAATTCATAATTACTGCCAACGTAGTGGAAACATATAGGGTCGCATGCCAGATGAGCAAGTTTGGGATTTGTTTGGCTATAAATAGGAGTTTGGGGACTTAAGTGTCAACTTGGTGAAAGTTGAGCACTCAAGTCACAGGAGCTTAAGAGCATGGGGATGAAAAGTGCAATTGACCCATTTTGGGTATAAATGTAGTTAAATCCCCACCCAGTCACGTAATAGAGTTGTGAGAATTGAGAGAGATCAGTTCTAGAGTGAAACGGCTCTGTTCTCGCTCGGCTCTAGTTCTCCAATGGTGGCTGCTAGCATGGCACGAGAAATTAGAAATTCCCTACTGCTCGGCTTGGATACCGTAGAGGACGGGTGTTTTCTTGTCTCAGTTGCACAGATCATCACCACGTGAGGTAGATTTTTGAACACCTAGTTTAATTTGTTTCAACAGTTGATCCGATTAGGGTTCTGTTTTGTTTCCGATGCGTTCTAATTGAGATCCCGAAACCCCAACATGTATGACTAACAAGATGCATTAATGCTCCAATTCCACTCAAATATGGAACTTCCGGGCCAAGAATCTCCCCCTCATCTTCAGGAAGGCATAATGGATCTTTGTTAACATCAAGTGACCTCACAACTATTGGGGTGCTCAATGGATGTGCTCTGCCCATATAAAAATGTTTTAGCACCTTTTCTATATATGTTGCTTGATGTACAAGAATTCCATCATTTAGATGTTCATTTTGCAATCCAAGATAAATTTTTTGTCTTTCCAAGATCTTTCATCTCAAATTTCTTCTTCAAATAATCGACTGCCTTAGAAGACTCTTCAGGAGTTACAATTATATTTAAATTATCAACATATACAGCAATTGTAACAAATTCTAGTCCATAACTTTTAATAAAAATGCATGGGCAGACAATATCATTTTTGTACCATTCTTTTAACAATTATTCACTTAGGCAATTATACCACGTATGTCCTGATTGCTTTAATCCATATAAGGATTTATTCAATTTGATCGAATATTGTTCTCGAGAACTTGGATTACATGCTTCATGCAGTGTAAATCCTTTAGGAAACTGCATGTAAATATCATTGTAAAGTGAGCCATACAAATAGGCTGTAACCACATCCATCATCCATAACACGCAAATCAAGTCCTTCTTTTATTGCCAGATGATGTGATCACGGCTCTTGAACTCGCGATCAAGACGTTCGCGGATCTAGCTTGGCGGAGGTGGACACGAACCATCGACCCATGTTCTGCCAAGTGAACCTCCTCAAAACGAGGTGAGGCAATGCACTTGAAAATGCATGGGGAAGGAGATGGGATCTAGCACCTCTTGATTATAAGATCAAGCAATACTAGATATTATGTTTGGATCCTCTTGCATGGATCACTAGGGAGATGGAAATGCAAGAAAAGAGAACACAAAAGCCAAGGTCTCACTTGGAGAGTTTTGGCCGAATTCTTGATTCAAAATATGTTCTATCTTACAAATGTGTGTGAAGCTAGCTTAAATGGTGAGGGGTGATGTGAAAGGCAAAACGGCTCTTACACCTGCGCATCCATGCCGAAAGCATAAAGTGCTTTTGCATGCATCCCATTCAAAAGGCTTCCAAAAGGTAAAAAGGTAAAAGCTAGCCTAAAAGTGTTCATGTGTCTTTTCTACGTAAAGTAAGTATTTGTCTTCCTGAGTGTAATCACAAAAGAGAGTTTCGGGTTGACTTGGGATTGTTGGCCAGATTGTAGAATATGGAGGCTTCGCGGGGGCGGCTCCGCCTATGGACTTTGCCTTCGCTTGGGAGTCTCGTGCGGGGCCTCGCACTGGGGCTTCGCCTGAAGGGCTTCTCCTTGGCGCTCGCGACCGGTGCTCTTGCGCGGGGCCTCGCATGGAGGCTTCGCTTGAATGGCTTCACTGGGAGCTTTGCTCGCACTCGGTGGCTTCGCACAGGGGCCTCGCCTGGAGGCTTTGCATGGATGGGGTCGCTGAGTGACTACCTGCGCATGGATGTTTTGCAAGGGGCCTCGCCTGAAGGCTTCGCATGGGCGGCTTCGCCTGCAACTAGAGGCTTCGCACATGGCCCTCGCCCGGAGGCTTCGCCTTGGATCTTCGCCTTAGCTTAGAGGCTGTGCACAGGAACCTCGCTTGGAGACCTTGCAGGTGTGGCTGCGCCTTGGGGCTTCGCCTTAGCTTGGGGCCTGCTCATGGGGGTCTCGCCTGGGGTCCTTGCATGTGTGGCTTCGCCTTGGGGCTTCACCGGCACCTGGAGTGTCGCATCCTCTTCAACCGAGCCTTCGTCAAGGGTCCATTGAGCCCTTTGAAGGGATTGTCGTCCTTTGTTGGCGAAAGGTGGCTGATGTCCACATCATACCCTCCTCTTGAGAGGAATCCATCCTCGGATTCATAAGGTAATCATCCCTACAAATCTTAAGACACCATAACAAACTTGAAGAGGCATTAGGGGTTAGTGGACCAAAACCAAGAAGAGGTGCCCATACCAAATGCTGGAACATAAGGATTCCAATATGCGTGATGATCAAGAACAAAAGTCTAAAGGAATTCATGACATACTTCCATGACCAACAGATGCAATCATCAAGATTCTTATACTCAAGGATGTCATGAAAGATATCAAGCACCAAGTTTGGTACTCCAAAGGTCGAAGTGGGGAGGAAAACCATCTCCCACATTTATCCCCCTTTCCCATTCCCACTCCATGGTTTATTAATCCCATTGCTGCCGGCTCAATGAAGACCGGAGGTGATCGGGCCATCTTCTTCCACTTCCTTTCCATCACCATCCTTCCGAGCATTATTGTTGATGTTGCCTAGCCACGAGCTTAGGAGGTGTTAGCATTGCGGCTAATGTTGCCTAACCATGAGATTAGGAGGTGTTAGCAGATTCGGGAGGGCCCTTCATCCATGATTCCCATTAAAGACAAGCAAACTAGATCCGGTGCGAGATCATTCCAAGAACGACCCGAGAAAATCAATGGTCGGGCTTGGCGGGATCACATCAATTTAGGCATAAGCTTCCTATGGCATTAGGAATCATGATCTATAGTGTCAGATCAGAGATGATTACTTAGCCTAAATGAGAGTACACATAAGAGTACATGTATAGAATGTCATATGCATTCGCATTTGGCTATATAATGTATGTCATGTTCGTATTCACTATTGAGTCTTGTATGTTTGAGACATGACAAGAACATGCTATTCAGATTTTGGTAAGATTACATAATAGAGCTAAGGGACATCCTAAGATTCTTGAGAAAGACTCATGGTGCGTCCTTAGTCTATGTAAGCTAAGCTTCTAATCTGAATATTGATCACAATTACAATATAAATTATGACATTGTGAGTCGGAAAGGATTCCGAGCAAGAGGCGGTGGTCATATCTACAGCATTAATGTGAGTACATTAACGTCTCTAATGTCTGGATTGGGGTCGATTGGCAAAAGGAAGTTCCTTATAAAACTTGACTTGGATCCAAGGGTAGTTTGACCCGAAAGAACTTTGTTTGAAAAATAATAGAGTAATCGTTCAAGTGCCTCTCATGGATCGATCCATTTGAGAGCACTGTGAGGATCGTGGTGTGAACATCATAAGTGTCTCTCATGGATCATAGTACACGTAGTCCTTCAACCTGAGGTTATGAAGATCTGCTCATGTGAGTGGCACGCTTTGATTCTATGTACTGTCTCTTTCATGGTGGAAGATTGGACTAGTTTTGGGTGTGTTGCAATATCATGGAGTTGGACCGTCATGAACCAAGACGGGATTCATCACACCCACACCACAGAGAGTATTCTCATGCGCTAAGTTGAGCTGTAACGAGGATGCAAGATATGACCTAGGTTAAAATTTTGATTCTGAATGACGGGACATATCATGTACATGTTATGATCATACCGATGGGTGAGGTTATGTCGTGACGTCGACTTCCACATTACTTGGGTGGCAGTGATGTGTTGCTAGATACCGCTCACTATCTGTAATTATGAATGAGAATTCATAATTACTGCCAACGTAGTGGAAACATATAGGGTCGCATGCCAGATGAGCAAGTTTGGGATTTGTTTGGCTATAAATAGGAGTTTGGGGACTTAAGTGTCAACTTGGTGAAAGTTGAGCACTCAAGTCACAGGAGCTTAAGAGCATGGGGATGAAAAGTGCAATTGACCCATTTTGGGTATAAATGTAGTTAAATCCCCACCCAAATCACGTAATAGAGTTGTGAGAATTGAGAGAGATCAGTTCTAGAGTGAAACGGCTCTGCTCTCGCTTACGGCTCTAGTTCTCCAATGGTGGCTGCTAGCATGGCACGAGAGAAATTAGAAATTCCCTCTTGCTCGGCTTGGATACCGTAGAGGACGGGTGTTTTCTTGTCTCGATTGCTGAGATCATCACCACGTGAGGTAGATTTTTGAACACCTAGTTTAATTTGTTTCAACAGTTGATCCGATTAGGGTTCTGCTTTTGTTTCCGATGCGTTCTAATTGAGATCCCGAAACCACAACATGTATGACTAACAAGATGCATTATTGCTCCAATTCAACTCAAATATGGAACTTCCGTGCCAAGAATATCACCCTCATCTTCATGAAGTCATAATTTATCTTTGTTAACATCAAGTGACCTCACAACTATTGGGGTGCTCAATGGATGTGCTCTGCCCATATAAAAATGTTTTAGCACCTTTTCTATATATGTTGCTTGATGTACAAGAATTCCATCATTTAGATGTTCATTTTGCAATCCAAGATAAATTTTTTGTCTTTCCAAGATCTTTCATCTCAAATTTCTTCTTCAAATAATCGATTGCCTTAGAAGACTCTTCAGAGTTACAATTATATTTAAATTATCAACATATACAGAATTGTAACAAATTCTAGTCCATAACTTTTAATAAAAATGCATGGGCAGACAATATCATTTTGTACCATTCTTTTAACAATTATTCACTTAGGCAATTATACCACGTATGTCCCGATTGCTTTAATCCATATAAGGATTTATTCAATTTGATCGAATATTGTTCTCGAGAACTTGGATTACATGCTTCATGCGGTGTAAATCCTTTAGGAAACCGCATGTAAATATCATTGTAAAGTGAGCCATACAAATAGGCTGTAACCACATCCATCATCCATAACACGCAAATCAAGTCCTTCTTTTATTGCCAGATGATGTGATCACGGCTCTTGAACTCGCGATCAAGACGTTCGCGGATCTAGCTTGGCGGAGGTGGACACGAACCATCGACACAGGTTCGGCCAAGTGAACCTCCTCAAAACGAGGTGAGGCAATGCACTTGAAAATGCCTGGGGAAGGAGATGGGATCTAGCACCTCTTGATTATAAGATCAAGCAATACTAGATATTATGTTTGGATCCTCTTGCATGGATCACTAGGGAGATGGAAATGCAAGAAAAGAGAACACAAAAGCCAAGGTCTCACTTGGAGAGTTTTGGCCGAATTCTTGATTCAAAATATGTTCTATCTTACAAATGTGTGTGAAGCTAGCTTAAATGGTGAGGGGTGATGTGAAAGGCAAAACGGCTCTTACACCTGCGCATCCATGCTGAAAGCATAAAGTGCTTTTGCATGCATCCCATTCAAAAGGCTTCCAAAAGGTAAAAAGGTAAAAGCTAGCCTAAAAGTGTTCATGTGTCTTTTCTACGTAAAGTAAGTATTTGTCTTCCGAGTGTAATCACAAAAGAGAGTTTCGGGTTGACTTGGGATTGTTGGCCGATTGTAGAATATGGAGGCTTCGCGGGGCGGCTCCGCCTATGGACTTTGCCTTCGCTTGGGAGTCTCGTGCGGGGGCCTCGCACGGGGCTTCGCTGAAGGGCTTCTCCTTGGCGCTTCGCGACCGGTGCTCTTGCGCGGGGCCTCGCATGGAGGCTTCGCTTGAATGGCTTCACACAGGAGCTTTGCTGCACTCGGTGGCTTCGCACGGGGGCCTCGCCCTGGAGGCTTTGCATGGATGGGGTCGCCGAGTGACTACTGCGCATGGATGTTTTGCAAGGGGCCTCGCACGAAGGCTCGCATGGGCAGCTTCGCCTGCAACTAGAGGCTTCGCACATGGCCCTCGCCGGAGGCTTCGCATTGGATCTTCGCCTTAGCTTAGAGGCTGTGCACATGAACCTCGCTTGGAGACCTTGCAGGTGTGGCTGCGCCTTGGGGCTTCGCCTTAGCTTGGGGCCTGCTCATGGGGGTCTCGCCTGGGGTCCTTGCATGTGTGGCTTCGCCTTGGGGCTTCGCCAGCGCCTGGAGTGTCGCATCCTCTTCAACTGAGCATTAGTCAAGGGTCCATTAAGCCCTTTGAAGGGATTGTCGTCCTTTGTTGGCGAAAGGTGGCTGATGTCCACATCATACCCTCCCTCTTGAGAGGAATCCGTCCTCGGATTCATAAGGTAATCATCCCTACAAATCTTAAGACACCATAACAAACTTGAAGAGGCATTAGGGGTTAGTGGACCAAAACCAAGAAGAGGTGCCCATACCAAATGCTGGAACATAAGGATTCCAATATGCGTGATGATCAAGAACAAAAGTCTAAAGGAATTCATGACATACTTCCATGACCAACAGATGCAATCATCAAGATTCTTATACTCAAGGATGTCATGAAAGATATCAAGCACCAAGTTTGGTACTCCAAAGGTCGAAGTGGGGAGGAAAACCATCTCCCACATTTATCCCCTTTCCCATTCCCACTCCATGGTTTATTAATCCCATTGCTGCCGGCTCAATGAAGACCGGAGGTGATCGGGCCATCTTCTTCCACTTCCTTTCCATCACCATCCTTCCGAGCATTATTGTTGATGTTGCCTAGCCACGAGCTTAGGAGGTGTTAGCATTGCGGCTAATGTTGCCTAACCATGAGATTAGGAGGTGTTAGCAGTTCGGGAGGGCCCTTCATCCATGATTCCCCATTAAAGACAAGCAAACTAGATCCGGTGCGAGATCATTCCAAGAACGACCCAGAAAATCAATGGTCGGGCTTGGCGGGATCACATCAATTTAGGCATAAGCTTCCTATGGCATTAGGAATCATGATCTATAGTGTCAGATCAGAGATGATTACTTAGCCTAAATGAGAGTACACATAAGAGTACATGTATAGAATGTCATATGCATTCGCATTTGGCTATATAATGTATGTCATGTTCTGTATTCACTATTGAGTCTTGTATGTTTGAGACATGACAAGAACATGCTATTCAGATTTTGGTAAGATTACAGAATAGAGCTAAGGGACATCCTAAGATTCTTGAGAAAGACTCATGGTGCGTCCTTAGTCTATGTAAGCTAAGCTTCTAATCTGAATATTGATCACAATTACAATATAAATTATGACATTGTGAGTCGGAAAGGATTCCGAGCAAGAGGCGGTGGTCATATCTACAGCATTAATGTGAGTACATTAACGTCTCTAATGTCTGGATTGGGGTCGATTGGCAAAAGGAAGTTCCTTATAAAACTTGACTTGGATCCAAGGGTAGTTTGACCCAAAGAACTTTGTTTGAAAAATAATAGAGTAATCGTTCAAGTGCCTCTCATGGATCGATCCATTTGAGAGCACTGTGAGGATCGTGGTGTGAACATCATAAGTGTCTCTCATGGATCATAGTACACGTAGTCCTTCAACCTGAGGTTATGAAGATCTGCTCATGTGAGTGGCACGCTTTGATTCTATGTACTGTCTCTTTCATGACTGGAAGATTGGACTAGTTTTGGGTGTGTTGCAATATCATGGAGTTGTACTGTCAAGAACCAAGAAGTGATTCATCACACCCACACCACAGGAGTATTCTCATGCGCTAAGTTGAGCTGTAACGAGGATGCAAGATCTGACCTCGGTTCAACTTGTGATTCTGACTGACGGGACATATCATGTACATGTTATGATCATACCGATGGGTGAGGTTATGTCGTGACGTCGACTTCCACATTACTTGGGTGGCAGTGATGTGTTGCTAGATACCGCTCACTATCTGTAATTATGAATGAGAATTCATAATTACTGCCAACGTAGTGGAAACATATAGGGTCGCATGCCAGATGAGCAAGTTTGGGATTTGTTTGGCTATAAATAGGAGTTTGGGGACTTAAGTGTCAACTTGGTGAAAGTTGAGCACTCAAGTCACTGTAGCTTATGAGCTTGTGGATGAAAAGTGCAATTGACCCATTTTGGGTATAAATGTATTTAAATCCCCACCCAGTCACGTAATAGAGTTGTGAGAATTGAGAGAGATCAGTTCTAGAGTGAAACGGCTCTGTTCCTGCTTCTGGCTCTAGTTCTCCAATGGTGGCTGCTAGCATGGCACAGAGAAATTAGAAATTCCCTACTGCTCGGCTTGGATACCGTAGAGGACGGGTGTTTTCTTGTCTCAGTTGCACAGATCATCACCACGTGAGGTAGATTTTTGAACACCTAGTTTAATTTGTTTCAACAGTTGATCCGATTAGGGTTCTGTTTTGTTTCCGATGCGTTCTAATTGAGATCCCGAAACCCCAACATGTATGACTAACAAGATGCATTAATGCTCCAATTCCACTCAAATATGGAACTTCCGGGCCAAGAATCTCCCCCTCATCTTCAGGAAGGCATAATGGATCTTTGTTAACATCAAGTGACCTCACAACTATTGGGGTGCTCAATGGATGTGCTCTGCCCATATAAAAATGTTTTAGCACCTTTTCTATATATGTTGCTTGATGTACAAGAATTCCATCATTTAGATGTTCATTTTGCAATCCAAGATAAATTTTTTGTCTTTCCAAGATCTTTCATCTCAAATTTCTTCTTCAAATAATCGACTGCCTTAGAAGACTCTTCAGGAGTTACAATTATATTTAAATTATCAACATATACAGCAATTGTAACAAATTCTAGTCCATAACTTTTAATAAAAATGCATGGGCAGACAATATCATTTTTGTACCATTCTTTTAACAATTATTCACTTAGGCAATTATACCACGTATGTCCTGATTGCTTTAATCCATATAAGGATTTATTCAATTTGATCGAATATTGTTCTCGAGAACTTGGATTACATGCTTCATGCAGTGTAAATCCTTTAGGAAAGCTGCATGTAAATATCATTGTAAAGTGAGCCATACAAATAGGTGTAACCACATCCATCATCCATAACACGCAAATCAAGTCCTTCTTTTATTGCCGAGATGATGTGATCACGGCTCTTGAACTCGCGATCAAGACGTTCACGGATCTAGCTTGGCGGAGGTGGACACGAACCATCGACACGAGTTCGGCCAAGTGAACCTCCTCAAAACGATGTGAGTCAATGCACTTTAAAATGCCTGGGTAAGGAGATGTGATATAGAACCTCTTGATTATAAGATCAAGCAATACTTGATATTATGTTTGGATCCTCTTGCATGGATCACTAGGGAGATGGAAATGCAAGAAAAGAGAACACAAAAGCCAAGGTCTCACTTGAAGAGTTTTGAATGAATTCTTGATTCAAAATATGTTCTATCTTACAAATGTGTGTGAAGCTAGCTTAAATGGTGAGGGGTGATGTGAAAGGCAAAACGGCTCTTACACCTGCGCATCCATGCTGAAAGCATAAAGTGCTTTTGCATGCATCCCATTCAAAAGGCTTCCAAAAGGTAAAAAGGTAAAAGCTAGCCTAAAAAGTGTTCATGTGTCTTTTCTACGTAAAGTAAGTATTTGTCTTCCTGAGTGTAATCACAAAAGAGAGTTTCGGGTTGACTTGGGATTGTTGGCCAGATTGTAGAATATGGAGGCTTCGCGGGGGCGGCTCCGCCTATGGACTTTGCCTTCGCTTGGGAGTCTCGTGCGGGGGCCTCGCCTGGGGGCTTCGCCTGAAGGGCTTCTCCTTGGCGCTTCTGCGACCGGTGCTCTTGCGCGGGGCCTCGCATGGAGGCTTCGCTTGAATGGCTTCACCTGGGAGCTTTGCCTGCACTCGGTGGCTTCGCACAGGGGCCTCGCCTGGAGGCTTTGCATGGATGGGGTCGCTGAGTGACTACCTGCGCATGGATGTTTTGCAAGGGGCCTCGCCTGAAGGCTTCGCATGGGCGGCTTCGCCTGCAACTAGAGGCTTCGCACATGGCCCTCGCCCGGAGGCTTCGCCTTGGATCTTCGCCTTAGCTTAGAGGCTGTGCACGGGAACCTCGCTTGGAGACCTTGCGGGTGTGGCTGCGCCTTGGGGCTTCGCCTTAGCTTGGGCCTGCTCATGGGGGTCTCGCCTGGGTCCTTGCATGTGTGGCTTCGCCTTGGGGCTTCGCCGGCACCTGGAGTGTCGCATCCTCTTCAACCGAGCATTAGTCAAGGGTCCATTAAGCCCTTTGAAGGGATTGTCGTCCTTTGTTGGCGAAAGGTGGCTAATGTCCACATCATACCCTCCCTCTTGAGAGGAATCCGTCCTCGGATTCATAAGGTAATCATCCCTACAAATCTTAAGACACCATAACAAACTTGAAGAGGCATTAGGGGTTAGTAGACCAAAACTAAGCAGAGGTGCCCATACCAAATGCTGGAACATAAGGATTCCAATATGCGTGATGATCAAGAACAAAAGTCTAAAGGAATTCATGACATACTTCCATGACCAACAGATGCAATCATCAAGATTCTTATACTCAAGGATGTCATGAAAGATATCAAGCACCAAGTTTGGTACTCCAAAGGTCGAAGTGGGGAGGAAAACCATCTCCCACATTTATCCCCCTTTCCCATTCCCACTCCATGGTTTATTAATCCCATTGCTGCCGGCTCAATGAAGACCGGAGGTGATCGGGCCATCTTCTTCCACTTCCTTTCCATCACCATCCTTCCGAGCATTATTGTTGATGTTGCCTAGCCACGAGCTTAGGAGGTGTTAGCATTGCGGCTAATGTTGCCTAACCATGAGATTAGGAGGTGTTAGCAGTTCGGGAGGGCCCTTCATCCATGATTCCCCATTAAAGACAAGCAAACTAGATCCGGTGCGAGATCATTCCAAGAACGACCCAGAAAATCAATGGTCGGGCTTGGCGGGATCACATCAATTTAGGCATAAGCTTCCTATGGCATTAGGAATCATGATCTATAGTGTCGATCGAGAGATGATTACTTAGCCTAAATGAGAGTACACATAAGAGTACATGTATAGAATGTCATATGCATTCGCATTTGGCTATATAATGTATGTCATGTTCGTATTCACTATTGAGTCTTGTATGTTTGAGACATGACAAGAACATGCTATTCAGATTTTGGTAAGATTACATAATAGAGCTAAGGGACATCCTAAGATTCTTGAGAAAGACTCATGGTGCGTCCTTAGTCTATGTAAGCTAAGCTTCTAATCTGAATATTGATCACAATTACAATATAAATTATGACATTGTGAGTCGGAAAGGATTCCGAGCAAGAGGCGGTGGTCATATCTACAGCATTAATGTGAGTACATTAACGTCTCTAATGTCTGGATTGGGGTCGATTGGCAAAAGGAAGTTCCTTATAAAACTTGACTTGGATCCAAGGGTAGTTTGACCCGAAAGAACTTTGTTTGAAAAATAATAGAGTAATCGTTCAAGTGCCTCTCATGGATCGATCCATTTGAGAGCACTGTGAGGATCGTGGTGTGAACATCATAAGTGTCTCTCATGGATCATAGTACACGTAGTCCTTCAACTGAGGTTATGAAGATCTGCTCATGTGAGTGGCACGCTTTGATTCTATGTCTTGTCTCTTTCATGTGGAAGATTGGACTAGTTTTGGGTGTGTTGCAATATCATGGAGTTGGACTGTCATGAACCAAGACGGGATTCATCACACCCACACCACGGGAGAGTATTCTCATGCGCTAAGTTGAGCTGTAACGAGGATGCAAGATCTGACCTCGGTTCAACTTGTGATTCGATCGACGGGACATATCATGTACACGTTATGATCATACCGATGCGTGAGGTTTCATCGTGAAGCCACTTCCACATTACTTGGGTGGCAGTGATATGTTGCTAGATACTGCTCACTGTCTGTAATTATGGATGAGAATTCATAATTAATGCCAATGTTGTAGAAACATATAGGCTGGCACGCCAAATGAGCGAGTTTAGGAGTTGTGTGGCTTGAAACAGGAGTTTGGGGACTTAAGTGTCAACTTGGTGAAAGTTGAGCACTCAAGTCACGGAGCTTAAGAGCATGGGGATGAAAAGTGCAATTGACCCATTTTGGGTATAAATGTAGTTAAATCCCCACCCGATCACGTAATAGAGTTGTGAGAATTGAGAGAGATCAGTTCTAGAGTGAAACGGCTCTGCTCTCGCTCGGCTCTAGTTCTCCAATGGTGGCTGCTAGCATGGCACAGAGAAATTAGAAATTCCCTCCGCTCGGCTTGGATACCGTAGAGGACGGGTGTTTTCTTGTCTCGGTTGCCTGAGATCATCACCACGTGAGGTAGATTTTTGAACACCTAGTTTAATTTGTTTCAACAGTTGATCCGATTAGGGTTCTGTTTTGTTTCCGATGCGTTCTAATTGAGATCCCGAAACCCCAACATGTATGACTAACAAGATGCATTAATGCTCCAATTCCACTCAAATATGGAACTTCCGGGCCAAGAATCTCCCCCTCATCTTCAGGAAGGCATAATGGATCTTTGTTAACATCAAGTGACCTCACAACTATTGGGGTGCTCAATGGATGTGCTCTGCCCATATAAAAATGTTTTAGCACCTTTTCTATATATGTTGCTTGATGTACAAGAATTCCATCATTTAGATGTTCATTTTGCAATCCAAGATAAATTTTTTGTCTTTCCAAGATCTTTCATCTCAAATTTCTTCTTCAAATAATCGACTGCCTTAGAAGACTCTTCAGGAGTTACAATTATATTTAAATTATCAACATATACAGCAATTGTAACAAATTCTAGTCCATAACTTTTAATAAAAATGCATGGGCAGACAATATCATTTTTGTACCATTCTTTTATTGATGTGATCATGGTTCTTGAACTCGCGATCAAACCATTCACGGATCTAGCTTGGCGAAGGCGGACATGAACAATTGACACAGTTTCGGCCAAGTGAACCTCCTCACTATGAGGTGAGGCATTGCACTTGATATTGCCTGGGAAAGGAGATGAGATCTAGCACCTCTTGACTAAAAGATCAAGCGATACTAGATATTATGTTTGGATCCTCTTGCATGGATCACTAGGGAGATGGAAATGCAATAAAAAAGAACACAAAAGCCAAGGTCTCACTTGGAGAGTTTTGCCCGAATTCTTGATTCAAATGTTCTAAGTTACAAGTGTGTGGGGAGCTAGCTTAAATGGTGAGGGGTGATGTGAAAGAAAGGCAAAATGGCTCTTACACCTTTTTGCATGCATGCCAAAAACCTTCCAAAAGCATAAAGTACTTTTCCATGTATGCCATCCTAAAAGCTTCCAAAAAGAAGAAAAGGTAAAAGCTAACCTAAAAAGTATTCATGTGTCTTTTGTACGTAAAGTAAGTATTTCTCTTCCCGAGTGTCTTCACAAAAGAGAGTTTTGGGTTGACTTGGGATTATTGGCCAGATTGTGGAATATGGGGCGGCTTCACCTGTGGACTTTGCCTTTGCCTGAAAGTCTCGCGCGGGGGCCTCGCCTAGGGGCCTCGCCTGAAGGGCTTCTCCTTGGGCTTCTGCGACCGGTAGTCTTGTGCGGGGCCTCGCATGGAGGCTTCCCTTGAATGGCTTCACCTGGGAGCTTTGCCTGCGCCTGGTGGCTTTGCACGAGGGCCTCGTCTGGAGGCTTTGCATGGATGGCATCGCTGAGTGACTTTACCTACGCATGGAGGCTTTGCATGGGGCCTCGCCTGGATACTTTGCGTGGGCGGCTTCGTCTGCAACTAGAGGCTTCGCACAGGGCCCTCTCCCGGAGGCTTCGCAAGCACGGTTGTGCCTTGGAGCTTTGCCTTAGCTTGGAGGCTGTGCACAGGGACTTCGTCTGGAGACCTTGCAGGTGTGGCCACACCTTGGGGCTTCTCCTGTGCATGGGGGTCTCACCTGGGGTCCTTGCATGTGTGGCTTCGCCTTGGGGCTTCGCCGGTGCCTGGAGTGTCGCATCCTCTTCAACTGAGCCTTAGTCAAGGGTCGATTAAGCCCTTTGAAGGGATTGTCATCCTTTATTGGCGAAAGGGGGCTGATGTCCAAATCATACCCTCCCTCTTGAGAATAATCCGTCCTCGGATTCATAAGGAAGTCATCCCTACAAATCTTAAGACACCATAAAAAACTTGTAGATGCATTAGGGGTTAGTGGACCAAAACCGATCCGGTGCGAGATCATTCCAAGAACGACCCGTAAAATCAATGGTCGGGCTTGGCGGGATCACATCAATTTAGGCATAAGCTTCCTATGGCATTAGGAATCATGATCTATAGTGTCAGATCAGAGATGATTACTTAGCCTAAATGAGAGTACACATAAGAGTACATGTATAGAATGTCATATGCATTCGCATTTGGCTATATAATGTATGTCATGTTCGTATTCACTATTGAGTCTTGTATGTTTGAGACATGACAAGAACATGCTATTCAGATTTTGGTAAGATTACAGAATAGAGCTAAGGGACATCCTAAGATTCTTGAGAAAGACTCATGGTGCGTCCTTAGTCTATGTAAGCTAAGCTTCTAATCTGAATATTGATCACAATTACAATATAAATTATGACATTGTGAGTCGGAAAGGATTCCGAGCAAGAGGCGGTGGTCATATCTACAGCATTAATGTGAGTACATTAACGTCTCTAATGTCTGGATTGGGGTCGATTGGCAAAAGGAAGTTCCTTATAAAACTTGACTTGGATCCAAGGGTAGTTTGACCGAAAGAACTTTGTTTGAAAAATAATAGAGTAATCGTTCAAGTGCCTCTCATGGATCGATCCATTTGAGAGCACTAAGAGGATCGTGGTGTGAACATCATAAGTGTCTGTCATGGATCATAGTACACGTAGTCCTTCAACCTGAGGTTATGAAGATCTGCTCATGTGAGTGGCACGCTTTGATTCTATGTACTGTCTCTTTCATGACTGGAAGATTGGACTAGTTTTGGGTGTGTTGCAATATCATGGAGTTGGACTGTCATGAACCAAGACGGGATTCATCACACCCACACCACAGGAGAGTATTCTCATGCGCTAAGTTGAGCTGTAACGAGGATGCAAGATCTGACCTCGGTTCAACTTGTGATTCGACTGACGGGACATATCATGTACAAGTTATGATCATACCGATGGGTGAGGTTATGTCGTGACGTCGACTTCCACATTACTTGGGTGGCAGTGATGTGTTGCTAGATACCGCTCACTATCTGTAATTATGAATGAGAATTCATAATTACTGCCAACGTAGTGGAAACATATAGGGTCGCATGCCAGATGAGCAAGTTTGGGATTTGTTTGGCTATAAATAGGAGTTTGGGGACTTAAGTGTCAACTTGGTGAAAGTTGAGCACTCAAGTCACAGGAGCTTAAGAGCATGGGGATGAAAAGTGCAATTGACCCATTTTGGGTATAAATGTAGTTAAATCCCCACCCAGTCACGTAATAGAGTTGTGAGAATTGAGAGAGATCAGTTCTAGAGTGAAACGGCTCTGTTCCTGCTTCTGGCTCTAGTTCTCCAATGGTGGCTGCTAGCATGGCACAGAGAAATTAGAAATTCCCTAATGATCGGATTGGATACCGTAGAGGACGGGTGTTTTCTTGTCTCGATTGCAGATCATCACCACGTGAGGTAGATTTTTGAACACCTAGTTTAATTTGTTTCAACAGCTTGATCCGATTAGGGTTCTGTTTTGTTTCCGATGCGTTCTAATTGAGATCCCGAAACCCCAACATGTATGACTAACAAGATGCATTAATGCTCCAATTCCACTCAAATATGGAACTTCCGGGCCAAGAATCTCCCCCTCATCTTCAGGAAGGCATAATGGATCTTTGTTAACATCAAGTGACCTCACAACTATTGGGGTGCTCAATGGATGTGCTCTGCCCATATAAAAATGTTTTAGCACCTTTTCTATATATGTTGCTTGATGTACAAGAATTCCATCATTTAGATGTTCATTTTGCAATCCAAGATAAATTTTTTGTCTTTCCAAGATCTTTCATCTCAAATTTCTTCTTCAAATAATCGATTGCCTTAGAAGACTCTTCAGAGTTACAATTATATTTAAATTATCAACATATACAGAATTGTAACAAATTCTAGTCCATAACTTTTAATAAAAATGCATGGGCAGACAATATCATTTTTGTACCATTCTTTTAACAATTATTCACTTAGGCAATTATACCACGTATGTCTGATTGCTTTAATCCATATAAGGATTTATTCAATTTGATCGAATATTGTTCTCGAGAACTTGGATTACATGCTTCATGCAAAGTGTAAATCCTTTAGGAAACCGCATGTAAATATCATTGTAAAGTGAGCCATACAAATAGGTGTAACCACATCCATCATCCATAACACGCAAATCAAGTCCTTCTTTTATTGCCGATGATGTGATCACGGCTCTTGAACTCGCGATCAAGACGTTCGCGGATCTAGCTTGGCGGAGGTGGACACGAACCATCGACACGAGTTCGGCCAAGTGAACCTCCTCAAAACGAGGTGAGGCAATGCACTTGAAAATGCCAGGGAAGGAGATGGGATCTAGCACCTCTTGATTATAAGATCAAGCAATACTAGATATTATGTTTGGATCCTCTTGCATGGATCACTAGGGAGATGGAAATGCAAGAAAAGAGAACACAAAAGCCAAGGTCTCACTTGGAGAGTTTTGGCCGAATTCTTGATTCAAAATATGTTCTATCTTACAAATGTGTGTGAAGCTAGCTTAAATGGTGAGGGGTGATGTGAAAGGCAAAACGGCTCTTACACCTGCGCATCCATGCTGAAAGCATAAAGTGCTTTTGCATGCATCCCATTCAAAAGGCTTCCAAAAGGTAAAAAGGTAAAAGCTAGCCTAAAAGTGTTCATGTGTCTTTTCTACGTAAAGTAAGTATTTGTCTTCCGAGTGTAATCACAAAAGAGAGTTTCGGGTTGACTTGGGATTGTTGGCCAGATTGTAGAATATGGAGGCTTCGCGGGCGGCTCGCCTATGGACTTTGCCTTCGCTTGGGAGTCTCGTGCGGGGCCTCGCACAGGGCTTCGCCTGAAGGGCTTCTCCTTGGCGCTTCTGCGACCGGTGCTCTTGCGCGGGGCCTCGCATGGAGGCTTCGCTTGAATGGCTTCACCTGGGAGCTTTGCCTGCACTCGGTGGCTTCGCACAGGGGCCTCGCCTGGAGGCTTTGCATGGATGGGGTCGCCGAGTGACTACTGCGCATGGATGTTTTGCAAGGGGCCTCGCCTGAAGGCTTCGCATGGGCGGCTTCGCCTGCAACTAGAGGCTTCGCACATGGCCCTCGCCCGGAGGCTTCGCCTTGGATCTTCGCCTTAGCTTAGAGGCTGTGCACAGGAACCTCGCTTGGAGACCTTGCAGGTGTGGCTGCGCCTTGGGGCTTCGCCTTAGCTTGGGGCCTGCTCATGGGGGTCTCGCCTGGGGTCCTTGCATGTGTGGCTTCGCCTTGGGGCTTCGCCAGCGCCTGGAGTGTCGCATCCTCTTCAAGCGAGCATTAGTCAAGGGTCCATTAAGCCCTTTCAAGGGATTGTCGTCCTTTGTTGGCGAAAGGTGGCTGATGTCCACATCATACCCTCCCTCTTGAGAGGAATCCGTCCTCGGATTCATAAGGTAATCATCCCTACAAATCTTAAGACACCATAACAAACTTGAAGAGGCATTAGGGGTTAGTGGACCAAAACCAAGAAGAGGTGCCCATACCAAATGCTGGAACATAAGGATTCCAATATGCGTGATGATCAAGAACAAAAGTCTAAAGGAATTCATGACATACTTCCATGACCAACAGATGCAATCATCAAGATTCTTATACTCAAGGATGTCATGAAAGATATCAAGCACCAAGTTTGGTACTCCAAAGGTCGAAGGGACATGGGAATTTTCATTAAGACAAAGCATACATCTAAATGTTTCTCAAATCACCATAAAGTACACTAAACTAGTCAAACACAAAGAATTATGGCATGAAAACGCGAGACTAGAGTTAGTGAAGCCACAAGGTGGTGAGATGGACAATCCGCCATTTCTCTTCACCTTTTCATGCATGCTTTCGGCAAACATAAGGCATGCACTCCTAGAATTTTTAATAGGCATAAGATAGATCAACAATACATCATTGTTCTCAAAACTAAATGTTTCGCAACAAGGTACATGCAACTTTTGAGGGACAATGTACCTAGTGCATTCTAGCTTTATTCCAACACCTTGATAATCATTCCAATCACTCAAACAAAGTGGTATAATGTGGGGGTGCCCTCAGCTTATTACATACATGGCTAGGTGATGGGAATTTTTATACTCAAAACTTATGGTACCTAGCTCACGGACAACAAACAAGGAATCACTAAGTTGGGGCAAGATGAACAATCCGCTCTTTCTTGCTCCATCGCCATGAAAGCACACAAGTGTCCTATGTCTAAAGTCATTCACAAGACCGAATGAACGCATGTACATATAATTTGTAAGAGTGTCAACATGCGTGTCATTCAAACCATTTCTAATCAAAGCATCAAAACATGTAGTTTTCTCATCATGAGTCAAGACGCATAAATCATCCATTAAAGTGTCGCCATGTTGTAGATCAAACATTGGATTCCAAAATGCTTCATCAGAGGTAGATGGATCAAACTCAAACAAAGGATTGCAAACCATCTTAAAGTTATGATCATGCATTTTCTCATTCTATTTTCTATCCAAAGTAAGTAGAGAATTCAATCTTTCAGCATGCACATGTCTTCGCTCATCCAATTCAGATTTTAAGCTAAGAGATGAGAGATTAGAAGCATAGTTACCCATGTTCACTCCCTCCCTCTTGCATTTTTCTTCTTGGCCAGGAGTGTGTGGTACTTTCTTCTCAAACTCTCCAAGGTAAACTTCAGCTCTTCTTTCCACAGCGACCTGCACACGCAAAGAGGAAAAAGATGGTTGGTCCAAAACAGTAGTTAGTGGAAAACTTGGGTTGGTTGGAAGTAGGTTGATCACTCTCTCACTCATTTTGGTTGTGGAGTTTCCCTCTTGTTTTCTCTCCACTTTTCTCTCAAACGTTTCTCCCGGATCACTCCTCTTCAAACTCTTTTCAAAGGCCTTCTCATCTTTTTCCTGTGGCTTTGTGACCTTCTCACTTTCTTTTACACTCATACCCTCTTCTTGCCTCTCATTCATTTTTCTCTCGACCTCACCATTAGTTGCAGCCTTCTCTATGTGCCCTTGCAAAAGTTGATTCTTGACCACAAGTACAAGTTGTTTTATTTGGTCAAGGGTGGTTGCGAAGCTGGACATGTCTTCGCGGGTGTGTATCAGGGTCTGTTTTAATGTAGGGTGGGAGGATGGTTGTTGGATGTAGGTGAAGGGCAATGAGGCCTTTTTGGTGCTGTCTCGTTCTGCATGTCAAAAGAAGAATGGTGTGGAGAAGAAGTGTTGTAGGCGGAGACCCTCTTTGGCTTACGGTTGGAGGGTTGAGGCCTTCACATGGGTGGTGGCTCATAGATGGGTGTTATATGGCTGGAAAACGGAGTAGGGTCGTAATGCGAATGTGGGGCGTAAAACCTCCTCTGGGGTTTGGGGTCTTGGCAGGGTGATACATACAAAGGCTTCCTGTTTTGGGTTTGGGGATAGTGATAATGAGTTGGGTTTTCTTGGCGATAGCAGGGGTTGTCCAACAACTGTTCAGGGTCTGAATCTAAGTGATATTCATGGTCAGCAGGGTAAAAAGGATCAGCTGCTGGGGCTGCAGCGTGGTCTGGGTAGGAAAGATTGGAGTAGGAATAGTCGGAGTAAGGATCCAACCATGGTTCATGGGCTGTCTCAAAATAAGGATCATGAGGAGCAGGGTAGGGAAGTTCAAGCTCAGAGCATGGGGCTGGTTTTGACCAGGTTTCTTGGTCATTAGGGTACTCTGAGTAGTCCTCTTGGTATATAGAGTAAGGGGTTCCCTCCACCCAAGAATCAGACTCTAGGTAATAAGAATCAGACTCTTGGTAGTATTCTTCTTCCAAGTATTCCATGATAACTCAAATCCTGCACATGTAAACGGTAATGTGAAGCCTCACCACACTCCCTTAGTGTTTACACTCACTCGTGTTTCGCTAAAAGGGTCCTTTCGTGTTGAATGCACTCTCACCTTTTTCCCACTAGATGACTTTCACAAGTTCTCTTATCTTGATACCGCCTTCAACCTTAGATCAAAGGCAAACACGCAAGTAGGCACAAACAGAAACTCTAGTAAAACCGTTACTTGAAACCCAAGAAAATGACTAGTTACTTGAAACTAGTTTTGTTGAGATTTTAAGGTGTAGCTGGGGGTTGAAAGAAGTAGGGGTATGCCTTAGAGTAGGCCTTTTAGAAGCACAAACACATTTTGTTCAAGTTCAGAAACCGCTATCGGATTAAAGCACTATTCACTTGTGTTTTGGCATGAACAATCAAGAACACTTATGAACTTTTTAAGCTCATAAACTTGCTCAACACTTTTTCTTTCTTCAAACACTTTGCTTTTTGCTCTTTTGCACACAAGATAACTCTCTCTTCTTCAACTCTAAAGAAAATAATTCACCTTTTTCATAAACTCCTCAAGAACACCATGAACAAATAACAATAACACTTCAGTCTCAACAAGAGATCATCAACCGAAATTTTCTTCAAGTGTAAGAAAGACAACAAAGGGTTTTACTTGAAGAAAATCAACAAACGACACAATACCTCCAGCAAGCGCTTTGGCTCTGATACCACTTGATGTGATCACGGCTCTTGAACTCGCGATCAAGACGTTCGCAGATCTAGCTTGGCGGATGCGGACATGAACAATCGACACAGTTTCGGCCAAGTGAACCTCCTCACTAAGAGATGAGGCAATGCACTTGAAAATGCCTGGGCAAGGAGATGGGATCTAGCACCTCTTGACTACAAGATCAAGCAATACTAGATATTATGTTTGGATCCTCTTGCATGGATCACAAGGGAGATGGAAATGCAAGAAAAGAGAACACAAAAGCCAAGGTCTCACTTGGAGAGTTTTGGCCGAATTCTTGATTCAAAATTATGTTCTATCTTACAAATGTGTGTGAAGCTAGCTTAAATGGTGAGGGGTGATGTGAAAGGCAAAACGGCTCTTACACCTGCGCATGCATGCTGAAAGCATAAAGTGCTTTTGCATGCATGCCATTCAAAAGTCTTCCAAAAAGGTAAAAAGGTAAAAGCTAGCCTAAAACGTGTTCATGTGTCTTTTGTACGTAAAGTAAGTATTTGTCTTCCAAAGTGTAATCACAAAAGAGAGTTTCGGGTTGACTTGGGATTGTTGGCCAAATTGTAGAATATGGAGACTTCGCGGGGGCGGCTTCACCTGTAGACTTTGCCTTCGCCTGGGAGTTTCGCGCTGGGGCCTCGCCTGGGGGCTTTGCCTGAAGGGCTTCTCCTTGGGGCTTCTGCGACTGGTGATCTTGCGCGGGGCCTCGCATGGAGGCTTCACTTGAATGGCTTCGCCTGGGAGCTTTGCCTACACTCGGTGGCTTCGCACGGGGGCCTCGCCTGGAGGCTTTGCATGGATGGGGTCGCTGAGTGACTACCTGCGCATGGAGGCTTTGCATGGGGCCTCGCCTGGAGGCTTCGCACATGGCCCTCGCCTAGAGGCTTCGCAAGCACGGCTTCGCCTTGGATCTTCGCCTTAGCTTAGAAACTGTGCACAGGGACCTCGCTTGGAGACCTTGCAGGTGCGGCTGCGCCTTGGTGCTTCGCCTTAGCTTGGGGCCTGCGCATGGGGGTCTCACCTGGGGTCCTTGCATGTGTGGCTTTGCCTTGGGGCTTCGCTGGCGCCTGGAGTGTCGCATCCTCTTCAACTGAGCCTTAGTCAACGGTCCATTAAGCCCTTTGAAGGGATTGTCGTCCTTTATTGGCGAAAGGTGGCTGATGTCCACATCACCAGACTAATAAGATAACGAAAAGTAGCTGCATCCACCACTAGGGAATATGTTTCTTCATAACCAATTTTAGGTCTCTGTGAAAACCCTTGTGCAACTAATCGTGCTTTATACCTTACAACTTCTCATTTCTCATTTTGTTTTCGCACAAAGACCCATTTACATTCCACTGGATTTACACCATTAGGTGGATGGATTACAGGTCAAAAAACTTCTCGTTTTGTAAGAGACTTTAATTCTACTCAATTGTGTCTTTCCATTTTTTCCAATCATTTCTATGTCTGCATTCATCAACAGACTTTGGTTCATGATCCTCAATATCATGCATGATATCTAGCGCTGCATTGAATGCAAAATTATCATCGACGTCGATTTTATTTCGATTCCACATTTTTCTAGACATGACATAATCCGTAGAAATCTCTTCATTTTTACTATTTTCAGGTACCTGAGGTTCTTCTGGAACTGTGATATTAGTAGTGTCTAAGTTATCTTCTGGAGTGATTGTTTCCTCGATTTGGCATTTTGATTTTTTGCTCCTTTTCTTTTTCGAGGATTTTTATCTTTGGAACCGATTGGTCTATCACGTTTTAGGTGTGCCTTAGACTCATTAACAACAAGTGGTTGTCCTTCTGGGACATCAATTTTAGCTGGAGCATTAGCAGCTGATACATGTGACTTAGTCACTCTTTTCAGGTCAGTAAATGTGTCTAGTAATTTATTTCCTAAACTTTGCAAATAAATTATCCTTTAAACTTCCAGTTCACATTCTTTTGTGCGAGGATCAAAATTATGAGATGGTGATAATTCATTCCAACTTATCCCAATCAATTGAAGGAGTTTGATAAGAGATTTGATCTCATAACTAATGGTCCAGCAATCAATTGAAGCTGTTTGATAAGAGATTCAGCTAGACCATTTTGTGTATGAACATGAGCTACAGGATGTTTAATACTTATGCCAATAGATGTACAATAATCAATAAAAGTTTGTAAGTAAATTCACTAGCATTGTCAAGACGAATTGTCTTGATTGGATAATCTAAAAAATGTGCTCGCAATCTTATCAACTGAGCAGTAATCACGCAAATGTCAGGTTGCGACTTGACAATAAGCACACATGTGACCATCTAGTCGATGCATCGATTAAAACCATAAAATATCTAAATGGTTCACATGGTGGATGTATAGGTCCACATATATCTCATTGTATTCTTTCCACGAAAATTATAGATTCAGTCCTTATTTTAGTTGGTGATGGACGAATAATCAACTTCCATTGAGAACAAGCAGCATATGAAAAATTATTAAATTGAAGAATCTTATGGTTCTTCAACGAATACCCATGTGAATTATCGATAATTTTTTGCATCATTATTGACCCATGATGGCTTAACCGATCATGCCAAACAATAAAATCATTATTTGTAAACTTCTAGTTTACAACTATATGTGACTCGATTGTACTAATTTTCGTATAGTGCAAACCAGATGAAAATGCTGGTAATTTCTCCAACACACACTTTTCTCCCAAAATCATACTTGTAATTTGAAGGCATTCAACATTCCTTCACTCGTAGTCTCAATGTGATATCCATTTTGGAGATAGCTTTAAAATTTGGAATTTTGTTGCTTTAGGTAGTAATATATTAGCTCTTCTTGTGTCTTCAATCAATTTTGCACTACTAGATATAGTACTAACATTTGCCTCTTTTATCATCTAAGAAAAATATTTCTTATCCTTGAGTATGGCGAGTGTGGTTGAACTGTCTACGAGACATATATCTTCGCCATTGATTGTAAATTGAATTGATGAATCATCCATTTATTCTAAAACACGTGTTATTATAAATGTTAATAAAATTTCATATATGTAGAGGAAATAAATCAAACATCTATAATAATTTTAATTTTTTTATTTTATGGAAATAAATCACACTTAAATTAAATCTACAAACATAAATAAAACAACTCCACTCAAAACATATTATTCTCGATTTTAATCTTTTGGTCAATCACTGCTCGATAAGAAAATCAACAACATTCAAATAAGTTGTTTCAATAGGAACATTATAGACACCAAAATTAGAAATGTCAAAATGGTCATCACCTTTGTCATGTTCGATTGCAAAATTTATCTCTATGTTTTTTGGATGAAAATTTGATAAACATCAATAGAATGTTTGGGCGTATGACATGTACGCAACCAATGGTTTTTTTTACTTCCACAAATAACATGTATTTTCCATGACCCCTTTATTATTTTCATTGTTTTCATTGTCATGTTGTTCTCATTTCTCTTACCACTTATGGTGGTTTGATTGTGTTCTAAAAATGAACATCATGATAATTGCCTCTTCAAAGTCCTCAACGACGATGATAATTTCCTCGACCATATCCACATCGACCACCTCTATAATACTTATTATATGATGTCACATTCGCTTCAGGGAATGGAGCAGAATTAGTTCGACGAGTTTTATAATATTTCATAAAAGCTCATTATTTTGCTCAGTCACAAGTAAACTTGAAATTATTAAAATTTCTTGAAACTCTTTTCACAACATTGCTTATGAAGGAGCAAATTTGAGACATGAAAAGTGGTAAATATTTTCTCTAACATTTACTCATCAGTAATTTTCTCTCCACATAATATCAATTGAGGGTACTTCTAAACATGGTCGAGTTATATTCACATTTAGGTGTATTTATATATTCATATATATATATATAGTCATATAACAAGTTAGTATATGCAATATATCAAATAATTAAACTTGTCAAATGTCATGTAACCGTAGGTGAAAACAAGACAAAGAAAACGGATCATATCAAATATACTAAAATTAATACAGAAATTCCATAAATTCTTTGAAGATGAATAATTATAAAAATATATACAAGATACTGATTCAATCATATCTCCATATCGATTCGTACCAATCAACAAAAGATAATAAATAAATTTCCATGAGATATATCGAAACCAAACCAATAACTTCATACAATGATGAAATTGTAGAAACTTTCTTCAACGAACTAAATAATGATGATGATGATGATGATGGAATACGAAATTCATAAACCAAAGATGTGGTATACAATGATAAGAAATAAAGAGGAGAGTATATGAGAACCATATCCGTTCTCACATTTTATTCCTTCAAAAAAAAAATTGAAAACGATAGAGTGATGATGATGATGATGATGATCCTTGTGGTATTGGGCAAGACAATCACGGTTGAAGAAGATTTTCAAGAGACATTCTTGCTAATAATGTGTTATAAAATAAGAACTAATAACCAAGTAGACAAGAGATAATTGGAGAATGTAAAGTGTGTATTTCATTCATCTCCCAAATCATTATTTATAGAGATCCAAAACCTCTAATACAATCATTGTAGAATTACTAGAGGTATTGGAAAAGTTACGAGTCATATGTGTAATTACAATGAGATGAACCACTAGAGAAGGTGAAGGGATGAGAGTAAGAATGTGGACATCCATAATAATTATTTGTAACACATATCAAAATATCCTTACCTGAAACAAGTAGATCTAGAATGTTGTGACATTAACTCACTATCGGAAGGCCGAGATCTACCCATTTTCGATCCATGTTTTCCATATTTAAGTTGGATAGCTTCCAATAGCGGTCTCGACTCTTCTTAAAACTAACTGATAAAGTTTTTGTTCATAAATCATGTTTGAAAAATATTTGGAAAACTTACGTATTAAGTATTTGAGAAAAAAACATATTTGAAAAATATTTTATGGGTCATGTTATGGAATAAAAATTTCAAAAACAAATGACACAATTTTCAATAATAGATAGAAAATGATGAACAATTTATAAAAGATAAACATCAAAAATGCAAACGGATTGGTGAGATGAGAAGTTTAGAAGCTTAGCGCTGTGTTCAACAAGCAAGGGGAAATTATTTTCCTTAAACAATTCAAATTTCAAACATAGTTGTTGGAGAAATCATTTTAAAAATGGGTTTAAAATTTACACATTTTACATAATTCCTATGAGTATTTTTTTATCACATGTGGATGTACAAATAAGGGTACAAACATCCATCTTCCTATAGTTGTGATCCCACTCATCACCTACGGAAAGTAAAACAATAGGAAAACAATTTCCCGAAATCACCCTAATGAACACAACCTAGAAGTGTAGAAGTTTTAGCGGTGATATGAGGATAGGGTAAATTACAAATACCCCCTGAGATTTAGTGAAATGTTTAGTTTACCCCTATATTTTCAAAATCTTCAATTACCCCCTTGAGGTTTAGCGAAACCTTCAGTTACCCTACCTTTTGTGATTTTAGTTGACTCTTAAATAATTTAGGTGTAATTGTACTAACTATGAGTAAATTCCGCTGACAGTCCTGTAAAAATAATCATTGTCTTGTTTTGGTCTTGTCCGTCTAGTTGGGCCATTAGTTGTAACAGATTCTTGTGGATTTATCTTTTTACGGGTAAGGTGCACGTATAGTAACTTTGCTTTGATGCATGTCCTATTTTCGTCCTATTTTAGGAATTCGTCTCAGATTAGTCCCTTTGCTTTAATAAATTATGCACCATTGGTCCTTCCGTCAATTTTTCAGTTAAAATCTCAGTTATCTACATTGTTTTACGTAATTACCCCTTTTACATTAACCTAATTACACTTTCTAATTCAAATATGGTCATTGTACTTTTCACGAAAATTCATTTTAACCCAAACTTTAAACTCTCCTCTCTCTCTCACTCTCTTCGTCCTCTGAAACTAGACCGACCCTAGCCCCACCATGCTCGCCTCGTCCCAACCCAACCGTGAAAGGATTCATGATGGTTGTTCTCGTTGTGATGGCCATGGGACTGTTCATGACCAGCCCAGGGAGTCTACAGTGAATTGCGATCAAGTGAACACCTCGATGCACAACTCCATCTCTTATCTCGTGGCTGGTGGTAATCCTTCGCCTGGCCTGCTGCAGTGGAGCCAAGGATCTAGCAAACATCACCCTAACCCCAGCAGATAAGCAGGCGGCCTGCAATTGCATCAAGGAAGCTGCTGCAAAATTCCCCAACATAACCCAAGATGCAGCCACTTCGCTTCCAGAAAAAATGTGGCATTCCACTTAACATTCCCATCTCTGACTTCAAATCGACCACCTCTAGCATCGATTCCTATTCCTCCACATAATCGAACCTTAATCATTGAAGAATTTCATATCTGAGGTGTGCAGTTGTAGTCAAGTTCTTCGGCATCCATTCGCGTTCGCCGGCGTCCATTCGAATGTAACTAGTTGAAGCATTTGTTGTGTACACGTTGAATCATACGCTCGCACAATCCAACCCCAATCACTCCAGATCTGAGGTGCCTTGATTCTGCAATTAGTCGGCAGAATCAGTGAGAGGAGCGAAGGGGCCTATCATGGAGAGGACGATGATTGTGTTTGGGTGGCCTTGGCTTTTACGGTGGAGTTCATGGCGAGAAGTGCTTCGTGGGTTCGTGATCCGAAGTTGGCAATCTCCGGAGGAGAATGGGTGGAGGTCTGGCCGAGAACAGAGGAAGAGAGGAAGATGAAAGGTTGGTGAAGGAGAACAAAGAGGAAGAGGAAAGGTTGAGGTTGGTTTTGTGACTTTTGAAACTATTTGCGGTTAACTTGTAGATTATTTTAAAAAGTAAGGTTTAAATTCAATTTTAAATATTGACATTTACACAATTACTCTTAATTAAACAGTGACTTTTATGGAAAATGTGACAAAATGACCCATTTAGGATAAAACTATAATTTAAGGGATTAATCTGAGATGTTGAGTGTGCAAACACTCACATATTCTCATAGTGTTTAAGGCAATAAATCCATCATTTGTGCTTACTTTTGGTGTTAAAGATGCACTTTACTCGTTATTTCTAATCTTTTGTAGGTGCATGGTTGTGGATTTGGAAAGGAGCTCAATGTGGGCTATTTGAGGGCCCAAGACCAATTTCACACATTTGGAGTTCAAGGCAAGAAGTCCTGGGTCAACTGGAGGAGCTTGGAGTCAAAGGAGAGAAGAAAACCTGCTGAAAGGTCCGGCGCACTAGATGGCGCGGTGACGAGGAGAGGTTGGAAAATGGCGCAATGGCCTTTTCAGCAGCAATGGTTGAAGGGGCATTTGTGGATAATCTTCTATGAGTGATTTCTAACCTCTTTCTCTCTTCATTATATATTTTCATTGCTATTGATGCATATATAAGCCTAATTACAGCATTGATAGAGTTAGGAGTGATGCTATATCTTAGTGATTTTCTTGCTTAGGAGTAGTATCTCTTGTTTCCATGATTATCTTGCATTAATATTGATCTTTTGCACGTTTTACCATCATAGTATGCTCATGGATTGATCATCCATGTTTGCATATCATTGGGTGTTCGATGAAATGCCTGAGAGGGGTTTCATCGACAAGATGAGGGATTGATTGATGAGGGAGTATCCGGAGTCCGAGACGGCCCGAAGAAACCTTGTTGATGGCAAAAGTTAGGTGCTATAAATGCCTTTAATGACAACCACTACAAGACCATGAGAGTGGCTAGTTCAAAGTGGTCTTTGTGGAGTGACGGACAGCGCGTCCGAGAGGAACGTGGAACGATTGTAGTAACTCATTTCATGCTTGATCTGAAACTTGTAGTGCAAGTCCTCTTTGAAATGATATGAATGATTGAGTTTATTTGGTTAGAGAGGCCATGGTTGTGATTCCACATTTGTTACCTTCATCCTCTCCATGCTTCCATGTTTTACATACTTTTCATGTTTGAATCTTTATCCATTCCATGTTCCATCTTCATCCTTGCATTTCTTGTTAGTTTAGACACGTGCACATAACACAATTAGACTCTGGGCGCTCTAGCTTCCTTGGGTTTGACCCCTCATTCATGAGCCATTGTACTACAATTGACATGGTTAAGGCTGTATGAGGTGTTTATAAATGTATTTGTTTAGTTGAGTGCTTGACTTGTGCTTCATGTCACATCCACCTACACCACCACACCCTCCTAACAATCTCTACAATAAATGGACCTTAGAGTCGACGATTACACCAAAGCGGCTGAAGGCTTGCTCCAAGGCGGTGTCGTCGGTGGCCCAGTATGAGACCTCCGACAAAGCAACGGAATTCGACCTCAGCAGAACCCATGACAAAGAGGGATTAGATGAACAGTATAATGGAGTTATCAAGAGAAAGGAGAAGAGCGAGAGATAAACGAGAGGAAATAAACTTTAGGGTTAAAATTTTGGGAAAATATAAAGTTAGGGACTTGAGTAAATGTTTCATAACGGTAAAATGGTAAATCCACACGATTCCGTTAGAACTAACGGTCCAACTGGACGGAAAGGACCAAAACAGGACATAATACCATAGGATAGGACTTTAATAGGACAAGTTTTTAAAATATGACTAAAACAATACAATAGTTATATTTTTACGGGACTCCCAGCGGAATTTACTCTACTAACCATACTCCAAAATAGTTAAGGGGCGGTCTGGGCACACTTGCATTGCGGCAGCATGATTTCGTCTACGTCGCTGTGGCGTAAGCTTATCCTTGTTGCTATGGCGATCAAGCGACAACGTTGGTAGACAGGGATGGCCGGTTGGGGAGGGAGAAAGAAGAGAAATTAAATGTTTGGGTTGACATAGAAATATTAGTGATAAGAAAAGTAGTTAACCCTAAAATTCTTGATGATGAACTAAAATCACAAAAAGTCAAAGGGGTAACTCAAGCTTTCGCTAAATCTCAGGGGGTAATTGAAGGTTTCTGAAAATAAGTGGTCAAACTAAACATTACACTAACCCTCAAAGGGTATTTGTAATTTTCCCTATGAGGATGATACAGGGTTCTGAGTTTCCAAATGTCATACACGAGGTTTACATAGCCCGTGCTTCGCGACGGGACGATTACTTCACGTTTAATAAATACTATCACATTTGACTTTCAAAGTTTTTTCACTCAAGTTTATATGTAAGAAATAATTTATTAAATATATATTTAATAAAATATATTTAGAAATTACAAATGACGGCTTATTACTATTTTGTATAAATTATTTGTCATTTTATGTTAAAATATATTAAAAAATCATAAAATAAATGCAAACGATTTATGTGACAACCTTTCTAGGACGGTGATTGTATAAAATTAACTGTAGATAGTAAAGTTTAAGAGAAAAAATAAATTATTTTCCTTTAGTTTTTCTCTCTCACAAATTTCATGAAGTATTTATTTTAAAAAGTTTTGGAAAATTCACTCAAATAACCATTTAGCATATCCTATCAAGTTTATAATGTGTGTTTGTATAACATGATTATGATATAAGATATGAAGTATATAATACTCTCTCTGTCCCAAAATTATTGAAACACTTTCCATTTTTAGTAAACGTTTGTACATGAATTTACTCAATTATCATCTATCCATCTATTCCACTTACCAAGTCAATTCAAAATCAGCTCCACCTAAAACAGTGTGCCCAGTCAATATGTTTCAATAATAAAAGGACAGAGGGAGTATTAGATAATGTATATATAATGGAGAATTATACTCTCTCTGTCCCATAAAGATTATAGCTTATTTTTTGTTGATTTTACAGTAATTAATCTACAATTTATTTTTATGAATTCAAAGACATGTAAAGTTAAATAATCCATATATTTATCATAATTTGCAATCAAAACTTTCAAGATATATATTTTTTGCATTCATTTTCCTTATTTATCTTAATTAAATTTTGAGTCAAACACTGCAACTTGAAACATCAAAATCAAACACAACAATCTTTACAGGATGGAGGGACTATATAATTAATAAAGGGTAAAGTGCACCTGTAACTTTAATTCAAGAACCACTACAGTCTTATTTTAACTTTTTGTACTAATAAATTCTTGTTTTTTAACTTTTTTAACTTTGTAGTTCTTTTCCATCCGTTGAACGTTAACTTTAATGGATTTAGGGAGAAAATGACTATTTTAGTAACTCAGTTATTTCAAAAAAATCTATTTACGCCCAAAATTATAAACTTAATTATTTATACGCACCCCAACAATTCCAAACTTAAAAAACTGCCCTCAAGTTTGATTGAACACACCACTAGCCCTCCCCACCCGGCCACTGCCGAACAACCATGTCACCACCTCCCCCATTGGACACCTTCCGGACCCGGCGGAAGCGGTCGCCGGCCGGTAGGGCGGTGGTGAGTAAGATGGGACCCCAGAGTCCACAGCTAATATAAGATCTCGTGGGCCCTTAACTAACCCTTAGGTCCCTCTCTAACACCAGATCAATCATAACTACAGATGCACAGAAAACAAATCACCACAGCAGAATAAATGGGCTCTGCCCATAACTAGATCATCAAAAGGAAGTCTGTTCTTTCACTACCGAATAGAGGCTTCCGCACAGTTAAACGTACTTATACAATCAATCCAACATAGAACATATATACATATTCATATCCAGAATATTCAGATAAACAGAAAAACCAAGATAATATGCTACCTCAGAACAACATGCCAAATGAGTATCATGCTACAGAGCTGTCTACAGGCAAAATGGTAGAACCGTACAAAAGTCGGGCGTCGGAGATGTGACCGACAAGAATCCAGAACTCTAGGTGCTGCTACTGCTAAACCCTCAAAATATCAAATCAGATAGCCCCACGGAAATCCTACTCCGCTGGCTCAAAATCCTTATTTCCTGAAAATGATAAGTAAGGGAGGGTGAGTTTTTCTTAAAGAAAAACCCAGTAAGAGCTTAGGCAGTAATAACGGTGTTTCTTCCAACAAACCTGCAAAGACAAGTCAGTACAGAAATATACAGATAACAGATATATAGATCAGAACATAAACAAAAATATATGATGTGCGCACAACATCCAGAACCTCTGTATGAAACGGACCAAGACGAGACAGGTCATGCATCCGTTGGTCCATAACGAGACAGGTTATGCGACCCTAGTCCATAACGAGACAGGTTATGCGACTAGACATACAGAGCAGAGCATAACAGAAATGGTACACTACCCAAGCAAATGCGTCCTCGCATCACATCAGAATCAGACAAAGCTCCTCAAGTCTCGCCTCCGCGAGGTCTCACCCCCGCGGTCTCAAGTGTCGCCTGCGCAAGGTCTCGCCCTCGCAGGTCTCAAGTCTCGCCTTCGCGAGTCTCTTATGCCTTCACGGGTCTCGCCCTCGCGGTCTCACTCGCCTTCATGGGTTTCTTATGCCTTCACGGGTCTCACCCTCGCGGTCTCACTCGCCTTCGCGAGGTCTCTCACGCCTTTACTGGCCCCGCCAGACTGGGCCCTTGCACTCGCGGTTCGTGCGGCCCTTGCTCTTGCCTTTATTGGCTTCGCTTTATCTGGGCCTTTGCCCCTTGCTGGCCTTCGCCACTACTTGCTCAACTAGAGGAAAGACCACTTGGTCATCTGACATTAAGCAGCCAATAAGGAGGTCAGCACGAGCCTGAGTTATCTTCGATCACAGATATCTTCTATCTTCGAAAACGAATCACCTAAGGCCGGAGATATTCATCATCACAGCCACCTTATCTCCAAAAGTCGACAGAGCTAAGGCTTCAACCTGGGGAGGCTTCTTCTCCTGGCATCACCCTATAAATAGGGTGATGTCCACCTTAAAATGGGTAAGCTACTACACGCCCCCCACTCCTCTCTTGCTACTTCTGAGTACTCTCTTTATCTTCTACAGATTACTCTGAACAGCAAGCTTGGAGTCTTCAAGAACGTAGCACCATCAACAATTCAACTGAGAGTCCGCACCTGCCTCAGGAACACGACTATCAGTTTGGCACTGTCTGTGGGAACGAAAAGTTCTCATCAAAAACCCATATAAAAAACCACAAGTAACAAGCCATGCCAACTACTCGAAACACAAGTAGGCACAATCGCCAGGGGAGGAGGAATCCACCCGTCACGGTCACCCCACAACCAGGGGAACTCTCGGTTCATTCGACGGAGGAGAGCTCCTCCCACGTTAACCGCAACGTGCTTCAGGGGCGCACCACCCCACCAGCAAATCCTCCACCAACAGGCCTTGATCCGGCCGTTCTGCAATCAATCACGGAGGCGGTGGCTCAAAACCTACGCGAAACACTCACTAGTACTCTCAGAGGAGTTTTGGATAGTACGGGAACACTACGAACCAGTCAACCCGAACGCACTATCACTCCTCCGCAACAAGTAAGTCATCCTGACCCTCCTTCATCTGTGCTGATAGCACTTACTAGACGGATAGAAGAAATGGAGAAAAGGGAGGAGAGGTCTAGTGTCCATAACATCACCGGGATGGGTTTGGATCACTTCTGGACCCAGTCCTTCACTCATCGGGTCTTGGAGACCCCTCTTCCAGATCAGTTCCACCAGCCCAAGCTAGATGCTTTTGACGGTTTGTCAGATCTGGATATTCATCTACAACGTTACGTCTCCGCGATGGCCATCGCGAGAGCAGTTGACAACACCCTTTGTAGGGCTTTCAGCTCCACACTCATAGGGGCCGCGGTGAGCTGGTATACCACCCTTCGCGAGAAGCGGTTTGATTCCTTTGAGGAACTCTCCCGCAGTTTCTCCAATCACTTCATGATATCCAAGCCTCCTCCCAAATTGGCAGGACACCTCCTTCGGATATGACAGAAGAAAGAAGAATCCCTCAGGGAATATGTTCAGTGGTTTCAGGCGGAATCCATCCAAGTCCCAAATCTGGGGGAGGAGGCCCGTCTGCTCACAGCCATTCAGGGTCTCCGTTGGGACTCTCTTTTCTTTGTGGAGGTACACACCAACCCCCCTGCAACATGGAGCAGTTCCTGAACACGGCATCCCGATTCATGAACGCAGAAGAGGTCACTTGACCGCCCTCGCCAACTCCTCAATCGCGGAGACTAGCAATATTTCCTCAATGGCAAACATGTCATATGACATGCTCTCATTAACAAAGCAACTATGGTGTCGCGGATTTACATCACCCCTCCAACAAGACTTCAGCACTCTTAAGGGACTCTGCCCTGGATATCCCCCATCAAGGCAATTGCGATGCCCGCATAAAGGCGGGGGAACTTGCCTACAGAGCCCCCCGCCAAAGATACTACTGGCCCGCCGCCAAGGGGCACCGCCGCACTGGTCAAAATACGCCACTAGTGTCAGACCAACTCTTGCGTTCAAATGACTGTCATCTACGGAGTCTCCAGCACGGACGAATCTAGTGTCGTTCGCCCTAAGGGGCCTTGATCTCATTGGCCCAGTGCCGACCGCACCAGGTCAGTACCATTTGTATCATCACGGTTGATTACTTCTCTAGATAGGTCAAGGTGGAACCCTTCGTCCCCATCGGCTCCGCCAAAAATCATCACTCTCAGGGAGGACTTCGCTTACCGGTACGGCAGCCCCCTCGCCATCGTTACAAACAATGGCACTCAGTTCGCCAACATGGCGTCCAATGGTGGGGCCAGGATAAACAGTATCCGCATGCTTTTCACCCCAGTGGCGCACCCCCAGTCTAGGGACCTCTACTTGGTCACCAACCAAACCCTCAAGCAGGGCCTCAGGAGACACTTTTCTCCTTTATCTACGGCGCAGACGCGCCTTTGCCTATTGAGGCAGATCTCCCCACGCTTCGCATGATCAACTTCACGGACCACGTAAGTCCAAAGCTCCATATTATAGTTCCAATATAATACTGGTGCAGCTGCTCTTCTCTTACAGCGTTTCACGGTAACACAATTGCCCTCCCAGTCGCCCTTTGTACCTAAACGGTCAGACTGGCCACTCATCGCCAATGGTCTTTGAGGGTCTCGTCTCTACAAACCCCAACTGATCTTCAACTGGGTCGCGCCAATGGTCTTTGCGGGTCTCGTCTCTACGAACCCCAACTGACCTTCAACTCGGTCGCGCCAATGGTCTTTGCGGGTCTCGTCTCTACGAACCCCAACTAACCTTCAACTCGGTCGCGCCAATGGTCTTTGCGGGTCTCGTCTCTACGAACCCCGACTAACCTTCAACTCGGTCGCGCCAATGGTCTTTGCGGGTCTCGTCTCTACGAACCCCAACTGACCTACAACTCGGTCGCGCCAATGGTCTTTGCGCCAAAGGTCTTTAGGGTCTCGTCTCTCCGAACCTCAACTGACCGTCAACTCGGTCGCGCCAATGGTCTTTGCGGGTCTCGTCTCTACGAACCCCAACTGACCTTCAACTCGGTCGCGCCTATGGTCTTTGCGGGTCTCGTCTCTACTAACCCCAACTGACCTTCAGCTCGGTCGCGCCAATGGTCTTTGCGGGTCTCGTCTCTACGAACCCCAACTGACCTTCAACTCGGTCGCGCCAATGGTCTTTGTGGGTCTTGTCTCTACAAACCCCAACTGACCTTCAACTCGCCTCGCCCCAAGGGTAATCCCCTTGCGGTGCGAAAGGGTAATCCCCTTTTGGCTCCTTCAGGAAGGTCCCTGTGTAAGCCGCCCTCGCGCGCCTCACCGGACCTTCCGCGCGGACACCTTCAACAGGTAGTTGCGGGTCTTGTCTCTACAAACCCCAGCTGACCTTCAACTCGCCTCGCCCCAAGGGTAATCCCCTTGCGGTGCGAAAGGGTAATCCCCTTTTGGCTCCTTTAGGAAGGTCCCTGTGTAACCGCCCTCGCACGCCTCACCGGACCTTCCGCGCGGACACCTTCAACAGATAGTTGCGGGTCTTGTCTCTACAAACCCCAGCTGACCTTCAACTCGCCTTGCCCCAAGGGTAATCCCCTTACGGTGCGAAAGGGTAATCTTCTTTTGGCTCCTTCAGGAAGGTCCTTGTGTAAGCCGCCCTCGCGCGCCTCACCGGACCTTCCGCGCGGACACCTTCAACAGGTAGTTGCGGGTCTTGTCTCTACAAACCCCAGCTGACCTTCAACTCGCCTCGCCCCAAGGGTAATCCCCTTGCGGTGCGAAAGGGTAATCCCCTTTTGGCTCCTTCAGGAAGGTCCCTGTATAAGCCGCCCTCGCGCGCCTCACCGGACCTTCCGCGCGGACACCTTCAACAGGTAGTTGCGGGTCTTGTCTCTACAAACCCCAGCTGACCTTCAACTCGCCTCACCCCAAGGGTAATCCCCTTGCGGTGTGAAAGGGTAATCCCCTTTTGGCTCCTTCAGGAAGGTCCCTGTATAAGCCGCCCTCGCGCGCCTCACCGGACCTTCCGTGCGGACTCCTCAACACAGGTAGTTGCGGGTCTTGTATCTACAAACCCCAGCTGACTTTCAACAGATCTCACCCCAAGGGTAATCCCCTTGCGGTGCGAAAGGGGTAAGTCGCCCTCGCACGCTGTAGCAGACCTTTCGCGTAGCCTCCCCAACAGATAGTTGTGGGTCTCATCTCTCAGAACTCCAACTGACTTTTCACTTGTCTCAACAAGTGCTCCTCTGCCTTCGCCATCACGCGACTACAGGCTCAAGGTAAACTAAGCTTTACTTCACTCTTATCATGCAACTGGTGAGCACCTTGCAGGTGCCCTCTTCTTGGTACACTCACACTACCCAAGGGCTATCCCCTTGTGGCCTCGCCAGGAAGGTCTCTGGGTGAGCCGCCTTCGCGAGCCCCAGCAGACCTTCCACATGGAAAATCTCATCCATGGTCTTCAAGGGCATCGCCACTGCGAACCCTAAACGGATCTTCAGCTTGTCTCAACAAGTAATCTCTGTGGCTTCGCCGTCGCGAATCCCAGCAAGCCCTTCGCCATGATCATGAAAAAGTCATCGCGCTCCGCAAAAATTCAGTCCTCTGGCTACACACGGAGTACAGGACCCTACCCATACTCCGCTTTCATGAGGAGGCATCTTGGTACACTACCCAAGCAAATGCGTCCTCGCATCACATCAGAATCAGACAAAGCTCCTCAAGTCTCACCTCCGCGAGGTCTCACCCTCGCAGTCTCAAGTGTCTCCTGCGTAAGGTCTCACCCTCCCAGGTCTCAAGTCTCGCCTTCGCGGTCTCACTCGCCTTCACGAGTCTCTTATGCCTTCGCGGGTCTCGCCCTCGCTGTCTCACTCGCCTTCGCGGGCCTCGCCCTCACGGTCTCACTCGATTTCGCAGGTCTCGCCCTTGCGGTCTCAACTCGCCTTCGCGAGGTCTCTCACGCCTTTACTGGCCCCGCCAGACTAGGCCCTTGCACTCGCGGTTCGTGCGACCCTTGCTCTTGCCTTTATTGGCTTCGCTTTATCTGGGCCTTCGCCCCTTGCTGGCCTTCGCCCCTTGCTGGCCTTCGCCGCTGCATACTCAACTAAGGATAGACCACTTGGTCATCTGGCATTAAAGCGACCAATAAGGAACTCAGCATGAGCCTGAGTGATCTTGACTCGATCTACACGCCAGATATCTTCTATCTTCTGGAAAACGAATCACCTAAGGCGGTTTGCTGAGATATTCATCATCACAGCCACCTTATCTCCAAAAGTCTGCTACACGCCCCCCCCACTCCTCTCTTGCTACTTCTGAGTACTCTCTTTATCTTCTACAGATTACTCTGAACAACAAGCTTGGAGTCCTCAAGAACACAACACCATCAAAAATTCAACTGGGAGTCCGCACCTGCCTCAGGAACGCGACTATCAAGAATATGATGGATCAAGACGAGACATGTCATGCATCCGTTGGTCCATAACGAGACAGGTTATGCGACCCTAGTCCATAACGAGACAGGTTATGCGACTAGACATACAGAGCAGAGCAGAACGGAATTATGCGAACCATAGGCCGTACGGTCCTCAAGGGATTGTAACCCTATCTTGGACTGGTCCCCTATGCGAACGCCATCCGTTGTGCCGTATCCCAATTAGTTCGGGTCACACAGACACACGAACCCCGGCACCCGAGTAGAGCAGTACCTGTGCACCGCCTTGGGACTAGCCTTGGGACTCCACTATCTCGATCTAAGACCGAAGTCAGAGATCGAGGCCCAAGACTCGCCTCAACCATCCTATATTATATCAGAGTCATATAGGTAGGTTGAACACTTACCTCGAATCAGAAGCAGATAACAGCTGTAGAGGGTAGCAGCAAAGCATAAAGTATAGAATCTCCTTCCTTATCCAACTTTAATCCTCGCTTCAATTAATACCTCAAAATTTTTGGCAATTTTCGAAATCCATCCTCTTTGATGTTGTTGGAGCTGAAATCTTGTTAGGTTGTTGTTCTTGTAGTGAATCCCGCACGAATCCCTTGTTTCCACACAATTTGGAGCTCAAATTTGGTTGGGATGGTGAAGGTTCAAGTAGAGAGGGCAGAGGAGGGAAGAGGGGCGAATTCTGGTGCTGCAAATGGCAAAAGTGAAGTTGAAGACGAGTTGGGTCGGCTTAAATACGGGTCAGAACTTCCAGGTGGCCACCCTTCACTAAAACAATTATTAAAATTTGTACAGAAGTCCAAATGAAGATCCGAAAAATTCTAGTTAAACTAGACACACTGGGCTACGCTCACAAAAATATTCATGTTCAAACTCATAGCCAATTAGTACCAGTCATTTTTACAAAAAGACCTAAAATTACTGTCTTCTCCAATTCACTCCTTTTTCTTCCGTCCTTGATCAACCTTGTAGTGAACCTTTAGCAAAATATGATATACCACTCCACACTAAAATATGAATTTGAATTGAATTAATAAACTCATACTAAGTAATTATGCATACCATCATAGTCTCTTTTCGATCCCAAATGGTGAATTGTCGATCACCGGTTGATTTTCACCGGAAATTGTTACCAGGAAAAAGATGGGGTGTAACACACCACCGTCATCGGGCCACCGTCGCCAAGTACACCGAAAACTGCCGAAAAACGCCGGAAATCGTCAAGACTCAAACACCCAACCCTAGGTTTCTCCGGAAAATACATCCTAAGGGTTGGGGCGGCGATTTGAGGACAATTCCGACATTTATCAGTAGTTTCCGATGGATTTGGCTGCAGTGACCTGGCGGCGGCGACGGCTTCCGGCGGCGGCAGGTGGGCCAGGGGTCATGTTGGGCTATTTGAAACTTCAAGGTAGCTTTTTAATGTTTGTAATTATTGAGGGTGTGTATAAATGATAAAGTTTAAAATTTGGGTGTAAATAGATTTTTTTTAAAAAAAAAAACTTGAGTTGCTAAAGTTAGAGTTTATCCCCTAAATCCGTTAAAGTTAACAGACAATGGATGGAAAATGACTACAAAGTTAAAAAAACAGGACTTTATTAGTACAAAAAGTTAAAACAGAACTGTAGTAGTACATGAATTAAAGTTACAGGACTATGAATTAAAGTTACATGAATCAGTCCAACCCAACATTATATATTAATGTATATATAATTGAAAAATGGACAAAAATAAAATACTTAAACTTGTTGTTATAATGTATATAATATATGTATACACAAATAATTAAACTAATAAACAAAAGAAAAAAAGGTAAAGACTTAACCTTATTGTTATAATATAATATAATATAATCACACATACATAATACAATTAGAAGTTAAAAAAAGAAAGTAAAAAAATCAATGGTTAAAATAGGTAATCTATGATGTAATGGCTCAAAACTCACCCTAAAGCTAGACCTCTACCCCTCTCACACTTAACAAATAACTCAAATAATTATTCATTTTAAATTCATTATGACTCATGTTCATAAATGTATATATGTATAAGTATAATAATATAATATAATATAATATAATGTATATTATAATATATATATAGGTAAATTTTGTAAGAAATCGTAATGGGTTTTGCTATGTTCAATAATGTTGGGTTCTCTTAATTTTGGGTTTGTGTATGGGTAATAGGGTGATGTTTATTTTTTTCAAAACAATTGGCTCCATTACTTTTCTTTTTTGATGGGGCGGGCTCGATTACTTAATACTTATATACATGTGCAATAAACGGTTTTGTTGGGTTGGACTGATTCGTTTTCTCTTTATCTTTTTCTCTTTTTTTTAATTTATTTATTTTGGATTGTTTTTCACATGTTTCGGGTTTGTTTCATTGGGTTTTTTTACCGCGAATGATATCATTCAATTTCAAGCGACTAAAGTCGAGAACAACATAAGTAGGCACAAAACCCTGAAAGATAACAACGTTTTTAACCTGAAGTGACCATAATTGAGACTAAGAACCAAATAGCTTAAGGATATAAGGTAGTCCGAACAAAAGTAGAGAAGAAAAGTGTCACCAAAAGTAACATTAAAGAGCATACAGGAGCTAAAGAGCAGAAAAATAATGGATAATAACGCCGCCTCTAGAAGAACAACGTCTGAAGCAACAAACTAGCCGGGATGAGATGAGAAGACTGCGCAACACGCCGTAGAACCACCAATAACACCAGGAGAATCCATTAGCGAGCGACACTAATCCACCCAAGGATTTTAAAGATGTGTCCGTATACAACATCCTTAGGACATACACATACATCTAACAAGCTCCCAACAAAATTGGGAACTAAGCATTTCCCCTGTTTCAAAAAAGAATGCTCTATTTCATTTCCAACATTTAATCTATGAATTTTTTTCTTTAACATTTTAACATTGAAATGGGAAAGTTTATAAACAAATGATAAATGAATGTTTGTAGTTTGTAAATATATTTATTTTAAATTTTTTAAAACTATTATTCATATAAATGTTAGGTCAAACCCAACATATAAAGTCAAATGGAGCATTCATATTAGGATAAAGCCATGGAGGGAGTGTTAGTTTTGACAATAAGCCATATAATGATTTTTATGCTTAAATTAAATGTTTATTACAATTGATGGTATTGGTGGCGGATATGTTTGGGTAGCCGCCACGTTTCGGTTATGCTGACGTGTCCTGACATTAGCGGACGTCATTGAGTTAATTCAGAATTCGAGAAGGAAACCAAGGAGAAATAGAGGGTGACCCTCTGTTTGTATTTAGCGGGTGTTGGGAGATTCCGGCGACACTGGGGAGTCTTTGTTAAACGCTACCCTTTTAGGTGTGGATAATGAATGCTTTTATAGTCCAAGGTCAGAGTGGTATTATTGTAATATCCCAATATAGTGTGATAGCGTGTCAGAAGAATACGTGTCCTTAATACGTTCGGGACTATAGTCCGGGAATTTCCTTAGTATGTTCGGGTCCATTATGTCCGGCGATGTCCTTGTGCGGGTTTATGAATTTTTTAATGGGGCCCTTATTTTGGGCTATTGTTTGGGCCTTTTGGTAGGCCTTTTATGTATATTGGGTATGGCGGCCATCAGGTATGATAACGTCAAAGTTGATAATTTACATATAACGTTCATAAACTTTTGTAAAAGTTAAAAAATGGTCCCTATAAAATCCATATTCCTAGAATTTTTGAACCAAACATAAGATTTTGTGTATTTTTTAGGTGTATTCTATTGTTATATAACATAATTGGATATTCATCTGTTTTGTTTTTATTTTTATAGATAGCTTTTACAACATCCAATACAAAATCTAACTAATACCACTTCCCTAAGCATAGAAGATTGAATGTTTCAGACTTAGTTTACGTATTATTTTTACATTGATTTTTGTCATTAATTTGGTGGATCGCGTAGCAATTTTAGTAGTACAATAGAGAAATATGTTAATATTATATCCTGGTTATTGGTTTTTAAAGGGTTTTATTCCCTACTTATCCTATTTGGAACATTTGCTATGAACGGAATTAAAAAAATGATAGAAAATAAGAAATAATAAAACCTTGAATTTCTATGTCAATTTTTTCGTCATGTTTGGATTATTCTATTATATATTGAATAATGTTGTATGTGAAAGAAAATGTTTATCATATTTTGTACCTATGCAATGATCGCAATTAGAAACATGTAATAAAGTAACAAACCATACCACTATGATTTTTCACGATAACTTTTTGTAATGTTTGGATCATTCAATTATACTGAATAATATTGTACATGAAATAAAATATTTATCATATTTTTTTCCTATACCGTCCCAAAGGGCTATAAACTTATAAATGTTATTTGTTACCTAGGTGAATTTTCACCCACTTAGAGTATTTGGAGAATGATGGATAGATATGTAATTGTTCGGTTAATTGGGTTTGGGCTTTCAGATTACTTTGTAACTGAACCATTTGGGCTACTAGGTGAAAAGATATCATGTAAGTGATGATTAATATGACTCGTACAAACTAGTTTGCGTTAATCTCATTAACCATGTACGCAGTTTCCGACTTACAAAGTTTTTGAAATTCATCTTCTATATATTTATGGCAGTGGTACTGTTGGTGAATAGTACCACTACCAATTACAATGTAACATGTTTTTTTTTTTTGTGTTTTAGTTTATCCAAGAATAAATCTTTATTTGCACATAACTTTTTTTTATTTTATCTTTTTCACATAGATAGTCAAAGTTTCAAGCTTGATTTGATATTCTCTTTTACTTTTAATATGGTGGTCTGAATGTAGAACAATTGTATGTGTGGGTTAATTATGACTCTATACAAGTATGAAATTTGTTATGGAAATACTCCAAATAAGATCAAGTCACCCCATTCTAATTTGATGAAATTTTAGAGACTAACTCTCTTATTTGACTTTTATTCTAACACTTTTACGCATTGGCTCTGAAATCTTAGAGCTTACATGGTATAATATGAAATGTGTTAGGCATAAACTAGTGTACATACCCATCTATGGTTCGGGTACACTTTAATATAATGAAAATTACGTAAAAATATAAACATAAATTTATAATTGTTTTGTAACTTCGTTAATTATTTAATAGTTTGAAAGTGACTAAAACTGGCGCACAAATAAAGTAATGTAGTTACAAAACATATTAAAATGCATAGATAAGAGAATGAATAGTAAATAAAGTAAGAATAAACGCATAGGTTGAACCCTTACTGTGAACAAAGGTAAACAAAGTAAAAATAAATAAAATGAACATTAATATGACATGGGTTGAACCCTTACTGTAATAAAAGTTACAAAGTATATTTATTGAATATTCGTTTATGTACATTGGAATGAAAAAAGGTAAATTTGTAAGTAAGGGGTCAATTTGTAAAATTTTATGGGTCTAATTATAATGTTTACATTTTGTCCATGTAAGCTTTAGCCATTTTTGTTTTAATATGTTAATGATAAACGTTTATAAGTTTAGGAACCATTTCGTTAAGGTTTTAAAAGTTTAGGGAATAATTGTTTATCTTTTGTAAGTTTTTCAAAAGTTTAAGGATTAAATACGTTAATATATGTTAAGTTCAGGCATTGTGAGAAATGAGAGTCTTTTGAGGGGTATTTATAGAGTTGAGGGTGAGTGCTCTTAGAGCTTTCTAGGCAATGTGAGATATGTGAGTTTCTAAGTTGATGGTTTGTTAAGGCCTTTATGTGAGCATGTAAATTTGTAAGGGGGTCAATTTGTAAACTTTTATAGGTCTAATTATAAAGTTTACACTCTGTTACTCGGCTATGTTCCTCAGCCATGTTACTTGGCCCGAGAGTTATTCCCCAAGAATGTTTCTCGGCATTGAAGTGTGTTTACAAGCCCCAAAGGGCATTTTGATGGTCCCGAAGGGCGTATTGATGACCTTAGAGGGCGTATTGATGGCTCTGAAGAACATTTTGATGGCCCCGAAAGACATATGATGGCTTTAGAGGGCATATGAAAATCTTATACTATTCCCTGGAGACATTTCCTTGAATGAGGATGCACAGTGTGGTATCCATTGGGTCTTTTGCCCAGATTCCCACAGATGGTGTCAATGTTAAGTCCAAGATTAACATGGTGAGAAATGAGTCTTTTGGGGAGTATTTATAGTGTTGGGGTGAGTGCTCTTAGAGCTTTATAGGAAATGTGAGATATATGATAGTTTCTAAGTTGATGGATTTTTAAGGCTTTGAGCTAAACTATACATGATTAATTCTAGCTTTTGGGTGAAGGGTCCACCAATATATAAAAGTGTAAAAAAATTTAGGAATCTTTTGTAAAGTTTTAATAGTTGAGGGATAAATTGTGCATCTTTTCTAATTTTTGGAAAAGTTTAATGCATAAACCTTTAAGGAATAAATATGTTAATGTATAAAAATTTATAATTAAATGGTAAAATGTGTCTTTAAAAATGATGGAGAAAAATCACTCTTTCCGTCCCACAAAGTGACGTGGAACATACTCAACCCAAGCCCAAACATCAAGATCCGCTAATTGGCCTTGGTGTACCCATGACAAGGAGCCGGACCAAGAAGGTTAAGGAAGCTCTCAACCTGTTGATGCACAGTTTTGCAAAGTGTGAGGAGCAAAGTGAAGCTATCCACAAAGATGAAGGAAAAGTGCAAGCACTCCTCATTTGGGTCAACCCAATTCTCAAATTGTGCAAACAATTTTCAACATTTCTTTTGGGCTCAACCAAATGACAATTTGGCCCAAGTGCTGGTTCACGAATTTCTCAACCTGTTGAGTTTCCAGCTGGCACATTCAATGCACTTCAAAGGCTTCCAACCGTTCACTTCTCATCAAGGACGAACTTCAGCAGCCTTGAGAACTCAAGAGTCATCCAAAATCATTCAGAAACCGTTGGTGAAGAAGGAGTTACAAGCCTTGAAGCCCCTCCATTAAGAGCACTTAAATGAGGATCATTTACTCCTCATTTATTTGGCCCAAACTCATCCCCCATCTTCCAACTCGAATTTCCATCATTTTATTTCAGTTTTTAGATATATTTTTGCTAGTTCTACCCCTTAGCTAGCCTAGAATAAGTGTAGAATAATTGTTTTAAATTCTCATATTTACAACCGTTCACTTCTCATCAAGGACGAACTTCAGCAGCCTTGAGAACTCAAGAGTCATCCAAAATCATTCAGAAACCGTTGGTGAAGAAGGAGTTACAAGCCTTGAAGCCCCTCCATTAAGAGCACTTAAATTAGGATCATTTACTCCTCATTTATTTGGCCCAAACTCATCCCCCATCTTCCAACTCGAATTTCCATCATTTTATTTCAGTTTTTAGATATATTTTGGCTAGTTCTACCCCTTAGCTAGCCTAGAATAAGTGTAGAATAATTGTTTTAAATTCTCATATTTACATTTCCTTTTAATTTCCATCATTAAGAGTGGAGATGAAGGGACTTGTAAATTGATTTGGATGTCTAGCTTCCTTGTCCTATAAAAGGAGGTCTAGGTGAGTTTGCAAGACACAATTCAATCATCAAATATAATTCACCTTTTTTCCTTGAAATTGAGAGTGATTCTCTTTTCAACCTATCTACCTTTTTCCATGCAATTCTTGTTGAGTTTTCTTGACAAGTCTACAAAGACCAATATTGCCTTCTCATTGGAAGAAGGAGGTGTTGGCCCCATCATCATTCCCCCTCAATTTTGGCAACAAAGTCTTTCTTTGTCTTGGACCTTTTTTTTGGTATCAAGAAAGAGTCGCCAAAGGCATAACACCATCTTTGCCTGGGCAAGGATCCAGGAGGATTTGGCGGCCATATCCGTTCGTTTCACAAGCTTCCGCATAGTTTTGTTTTTGTGCATTCCGGATCTGTCAACCTGTTGACATTTTCGCCTCATCAATCATACATACCCCGTGTTGCTCCTTTGTTGGCTAGATCTGCTCCTCGTGTTCCACCAAGACACCCTCCCGGAATCACATCAATTGGTATCAGAGCCACTTGCTCAACAAGGAGAAGTTTTTCTACCCTTTTCTTTCTATTCCGCAACATATATCATTTTTGTTATCATTGTGTTTTTCTCGGTTGTTCTTACCATTTTTAATTTCTTGTTCCAATGTTGTGCAATTTGCATAGAAAAAAAAGAAAAAAATCGCATCTTATTTGCATTGAAAAAAAATCTGATATCAGTTCAACCTGTTGACAGATTGCATAAAAGACAATTTGAAGAATTCTTGGAACAATTTCAAACAAAGGGCAAGAAAAAGAACAACCTCAGAGCCTTTTCAAACCTGTTCTTTCAAAAGTTGTGGAATATCCTTTTCCAAAACCCACAAAAGAACCGTTTTGCAAAAAGTAACAACACTTCTCTCAACTTGTTGAGGTTTGTTTGAGGTTTTATTTTATTGTGTCTTTTGGTGTCTTATTCTGAATCACTGTTTCAAGAATTTTGAGCCAGAAAAAGGTTGCCAGGTTTATAAAGAGAATCTGTGAGTTTTTTTTAGAGAAAAAAAATGGCTGATGATGCATTGCTAGAACAATTTCAAAGAATGTTGCAGGAACAAATGGCTCCACTAAATGCAAGGCTAGCCCATCTTGAGGCTGGTCGAAGAGAGGAGGAAGAGCGGGAACCTCGAAATGTGGAAGATGATCGCCAAACAAATATTGATCAAGAAGATGATGTCCCACCTCACCACAATCAAAGGCAAAGGGATTTGGCTCAACAGGTTTACCGAAACTTCAAATTACAAATTCCACCTTTCTATGGAAAAAGAAACCCGGATGAGTACCTTGATTGGGTAAAGAAATTTCAATTGGTATTTAATTGCTTTGATTATACCACTGACCTCAAGGTTAAATTGGCCGTTGTTGAGTTCCATGGTTATGCCCTCACATGGTGGAATCAAGAAAATCGGCTTGGATTAGGTCCTCAAACTTGGGAAGAATTGAAGATCCAAATGCAAGAGAGATTTGTGCCATCATACTACACTCGAGAATGTTTCCAACGCCTTCAAACACTTATCCAAGGCACTAAATGTGTTGAGGACTACCACAAAGAGTTGGAATCCGCCCTTTTGAGAGCCGATGTTATTGAAAGAGGTGAAGTAAAAATGTCTAGGTTCATTCAAGGACTTAGACCTGACATTGTGAAGACCTTGGAATTATGTGAGTACAATAATTTTCAAGAGTTGTTACATAAAGTCATCCGAATTGAAAGACAACTCAAGAAAGGGAGCACTTCCACCATGGCTCCAAGATCAAATCAGTGGCCGAAAGCTCCACAAAGGACACCCCACCTCCACAAAAAGATACCCCATCCAAATCTCCCACTTCTACCCCTTCCACTTCCCAAAATCGCTCCCAAAACCGTCCCCCTTCCAAACCCCTTCATGAAGTTCAATGCTATAAATGCAAAGGTATGGGTCATTATGCTCATCAATGTCCAAATCCGAAAGTTATACTCATGAGAGATGGAGAATGGTACAGTGAGGATGAAGAAAATGATGAGACCGAATCTGCTCAACCTATTGAGGACGAGTATGCTCAACCTGTTGAGGAAGAGTTTGGTCTTCCGGTTGAAGGCACTCTCCTAGTAACAAGATGAGTACTACAGGTGCAACCAACCCCTTAATCATGTCAAAAGGAGAATCTCTTCCATTCAAGAGCACTTGTGAATGGTAAAGTATGTTCACTCATTATTGATTCTAGTTCTTGCACTAATGTTGCTAGTTCTCATATGGTGAATAAGTTAGGACTTGCTACTCACAAGCATCCTCTACCCTACCTTCTTCAATGGATGGATGACACCGCTCATGCCAAGGTGAATTGTCAAGTTGAAGTACCCCTCAAAATTGGCAATTATGAAGACAAGGTACTTTGTGATGTTGTACCTAAGATGATTGCTTCCCGTATTCTACTTGGGAGGCCCTGGCAGTATGATAAGCAAGATGTGCATGATGGTGTGACCAACCGATACACCATTTAACACGTTGACCGAAAGATTACCTTGGTGCCTTTAACACCCCAACAAGCCTATGCCGATCAGATCCAACTCCAAAGTGAGTCCGAGGGTAAGGATGGTAAACTTAAGGGTAAAGTTGAAAATAAAAAGAAATCTCAAGTGGATTTGCAAGAGTCAAAAGTCTTTTGTGATGGTGAAGGAATAAATAGCGAAAAGAGTGGTATAAGAGAGAATGAGAGAAGACAAGAGTGTTTCCTTTCCATAGCCAAAGAAAAACACATCAAGAAAGCTCTTTTGAGTCAAAAATGTTGTTTTCTCTTTTTACCTAACACTTGTCTTCTAACAATGGATCAAGAGGAAGAAAAACATATCAAGATCTTTTCGAAGATCCGATTGGTTTACCTCCATACCGAGGTATTGAGCATCAAATCGATCTTGTCCCGGGAGAACCATTACCAAATCCGCCCCATTATCGAACCAACCCCGTGGAAGCCAAAGAGATACAGAGGCAAGTCCAAGAGCTTCTTGCAAAAGGGTACATCCGAGAAAGCTTGTCCCCTTGTGTCCTACCCGTGCTTCTGGTACCTAAAAGTGATGGTTCATGACGGATGTGCATGGATTGCCGCCCCATTAATAAAATCACCATCAAGTACCAACATCCCATTCCACGCCTTGATGACATGTTTGATGAACTTTCAGGTGCAAAGGTATTTTGTAAGGTTGATCTTAAGAGTGGTTATCACCAAATTCGCATGGAAAAGGGTGATGAGTGGAAAACCGCCTTTAAGACCAACATTAGTTTATATGAGTAGCTTGTCATGCCATTTGGATTAACCAATGCCCCTTCTACTTTTATGAGACTCATGAACCATGTTTTAAGGAAATTCATTGGAAAATTCGTTGTGGTTTATTTTGATGATATTTTGATCTATAGTCATACTTTATCTCAACATGTTGAACATCTGCGGTTATTATTTGAAATTCTTCGAGGAGAAAAGCTTTATGCTAATCTTAAGAAGTGTACCTTTGCTACTAATCAGATTGTGTTTCTTGGATATGTTGTTAGTGAGAAAGGACTAAGTGTTGACGAATCCAAGGTGCAAGCCATCAAGGATTGGTCAACCCTTACTAGTGTGATCGAAGTGAGATCTTTTCACGGTCTTGCTAGCTTTTACAGATGTTTTGTGAAGGATTTTTCCACTATAGCCACCCTACCTAACGAGCTTGTCAAGAAAGAAGTACCATTTGTTTGGGGTGACAAGCAAGAGAAAGCGTTCAATCTATTGAAAGAATAGTTGACACAAGCTCCGGTCCTTTCACTACCTGATTTCGGTAAGATCTTTGAAGTTGAGTGCGTTGCGAGTGACATAGGTATTGGTGCAGTTCTCACTCAAGAAAGTAAACCTATTGCATACTTTAGTAAAAAATTGAGTGGTGGTCCTTTGAATTATTCAACATATGACAAAGAATTATATTCTCTTGTGAGAAGTCTTGAGGTATGGTCTCATTATCTCTTGCCTAAGGAATTTTTCATTCATCGACCATTATTCATTAAAGTATTTGCAAGGTCAAAGTAAACTTTCAAAAAGACATGCAAAATGGATGGAATTTGTTGAATCTTTTCCTTACTTAATTAAGTTTAAGAAAGGTAAAGAAAATGTAGTGGCAAATGCATTGTCTAGAAGGTATGCTTTATTCAGCATGTTGAACAGTAAGGTTTTAGGATTTGAACGGATGAAGAACATGTATGGTGAAGATATTGACTTGGATCTGTTTACAAAGCATGTTTGTCTCAACCTGTTGACACTTATTGCATATTTGATGGATATCTCTTTAAAGCTAACAAGCTTTGTGTTCCTAGGGATTCCATCCGAGAGATACTTGTATGGGAAGCCCATGGAGGAGGACTTATGGGACATTTTGGTCAGCTCAAGACCTTGGAAGCTCTCAAAGAGCATTTCTTTTGGCCGAACATGAAGAAGGACGTGGACAAATTTTGTGCTCACTGTGTTACATGCAAAAAGGCTAAGTCTAAACTTGAGCCTCATGGCTTGTATACTCCACTCCCTACTCCTTCTTTACGCTGGGTTGACATATCAATGGATTTTGTTACTAGTCTTCCTAGGACTCAAAATGGGCATGATGCAATTTTTGTAGTTGTTGACCGTTTTTCTAAAACGGCTCACTTTATTCCTTGCCATAAAACGGATGATGCTACAAATAGTTGCAAATTTATTCTTTAAGGAGGTTGTTAAATATCATGGATTGCCTAGGACAATAGTAAGTGATAGGGATACCAAATTCCTAAGTTACTTTTGGAAGACATTATGGGCTAAACTTGGTACTAAGCTATTGTTTTCAACATCTAGTCACCCACAAACTGATGGACAGACCGAGGTAGTTAATGGAACAATGATACAATTGCTTAGAACACTCCTTAGGAAGAATTTGAAGCATTGGGAAGAGTTTATTCCACATGTTGAATTTGCTTACAATAGGGCTTTTCATACTTCAACAACTCATAGCCCTTTTGAAATTGTTTACGGTTTCAACTCGTTGACTCCAATGGACTTATTGCCTTTACCTCTTAATGATGCAGCTCATAAAGATGGAGCATTGAAAGCAAAACAAATGAAGGAGTTACATGAGAAGGTGAAATAAAGGATCTCCAAACAGAATGAAGCATATGCAAGGAGGGCAAATAAAGGTCGAAAACAAGTCACCTTTGACGTTGGTGATTGGGTATGGTTACACTTGAGAAATGAGAGATTCGCTCAAGAAAGGAAGAACAAACTCGCCCCAAGAGGAGATGGTCCCTTCCAAGTGGTTGCAAAAAACGGAGATAATGCCTACACTCTAGATCTTCCACGTGGTAAATATGGAGTACATGCAACGTTTAATGTTATGGATCTTTCCCCTTTTGAATGTACTATGGAAGATGAGATTCTGAGGTCGGAATCTTTTGAAGAAGGGGGGAGTGACGTGGAACAGACCCAACCCAAGCCCAAACATCAAGATCCGCTAGTTGGCCTTGGTGGACATATGACAAGGAGCCAGACCAAGAAGGCTAAGGAAGCTCTCAACCTGTTGATGCACAGTTTTGCAAAGTGTGAGGAGTAAAGTGAAGATATCCACAAAGATGAAGGAAAAGTGCAAACACTCCTTAATTTGGGCCAACCCAATTCTGAAATTGTGCAAACAATTTTCAACATTTCGGTTTGGGCTCAACCAAATGACAATTTGGCCCAAGTGCATGGTTCAAGAATTTCTTAACCTGTTGAGTTTCCAGCTGGGGCATTCAATGCACTTCAAAGGCTTCCAACCGTTCACTTCTCATCAAGGACAAATTTCAGCAGCCATGAGGACTCAAGAGTCATCCAAAATCATTCAGAAACCATTGGTGAAGAAGGAGTTACAAGCTTTGAAGCCCCTCCATCAAGAGCACTTAAATGAGGATCATTTACTCCTCATTTATTTGGCCAAAACTTATCCCTCATCTTCCAACTCGAATTTCCATCATTTTATTTCAGTTTTTAGATATATTTTGGCTAGTTCTACCCCTTAGCTAGCCTAGAATAAGTGTAGAAATAATTTTTTTAAATTCTCATATTTACATTTCCTTTTAATTTCCATCATTAAGAGTGGAGATGGAGGGACTTGTAAATTGATTTGGATGTCTAGCTTCCTTGTCCTATAAAAGGAGGTCTAGGTGAGTTTGCAAGACACAATTCAATCATCAAATATATTTCACATTTTTTCTTTGAAATTGAGAGTGATTCTCTTTTCAACCTATCTACCTTTTCCACTCAATTCTTGTTGAGTTTTCTTGACAAGTCTACTAAGACCAATATTGCCTTCTCATTGGAAGAAGGAGGTGTTGGCCCCATCATCATTCCCCCTCAATTTTGGCAACGAAGGCTTTCTTTGTCTTGGACCTTTTTTTGGTATCAAGAAGGAAGAGTCGCCAAAGGCATAACACCATCTTTGCCTGGACAAGGATCCAGGAGGAGTTGGCGGTCATATCCGTTCGTTTCACAAGCTTCCGCATCGTTTTGTTTTTGTGCATTCCGGATCTGTCAACCTGTTGACATTTTCGCCTCATCAATCATACCTACCCCGTGTTGCTCCTTTGTTGGCTAGATCTACTCCTCGTGTTCCAGGATACCCTCCCGGAATCACATCACAAAGGTTGTAGGATTTGTTAGGCGCAAATATTAAGTAAAGTGCGAGAATAGTAATGTGTTGACCTTTTTACCCTTGATATAAAAAAAGGTGTATGAAAATAAGTGTTTACTATGGTAAGGATAAGTAAGGGTAATTTTGTGAAAGTGATGGTGAAAATTTTCTATTTTAGGAAAGTTGACAATCTTTGTGGGACAACCCAATAGAATAATGTTGACAACATTTGTGGGACGAAGGGAGCATATTTTAAGAACTTTAGATCTAATTGTAAAGTTTATACTCCTTTTGTACCGTAAAGATTGTACTGCTAGTGAAAGTAATTATATAAATATATATATATATATATATAAAGTTTAGCTTGCATGAGAAGTATATGAATCATTTAACTTTACATGTTTATAAGTACATAAAAATAAATCGTAGATTAAATATTCTGAAAACATCAAAAGAAAGCTACAATCTTTATGCGACGGAGGGAGTAATAATTAAAATGATATTTTTTATTACTAATATGATTCAAAATATACTAAAATTATGTAATTTTTCCAAGAATATGGATATAATTTTGTAAGTAAAGGGCTCAATTTGTAAAATTACATGGGTCTAATTATAAAGTTTACATTTTATCTCAGTAAGTTAATCACTTTAGCCATTTTTGTTTTAATATGTTAATGATAAATGTTTATAAGTTTAAGGATGATTTCATTATGATTTCAAAAGTTTAGGGATAATTTAGTTATTTTTAAAAAAATTTAGGTCTAATTGTCAATTTTATAACAATTAAAATGATATTGTTTATTACTAATATGATTCAAAATTTTCTACAAAGTTGTAATTTTTCCAATATTATCAGTATAATGTGAAATTTGAGAAGAATATGAGTATAATGGCATGGTTGACTGCTTGGTATGATGCAAATCTGACCCTTGCAATGCCCCTGACTGGTCTGTAGCGGAATCTTGCATGTTGGTCTCCACCACCTGTGGGACTGATTAAAATAAATATGGATGGTGCTTTAAGAAAAGAATATAGTTTTATTGTAGCATGAATGATTGCGCGTGATCATTTGGGTGTTTTAATCGATGTCTCTTCGCTTGATTTTCGCTTTGTCGCCGCTGATCCATGGTATGTGGAAGATGCTGCAATTTTATGGAATTTGCATGAACCACATAGACATGGTTGGTCATCTGTGTTGGTTGAATTGGACTGTCAAGTGTTAGTAAATGAGCTTAATTTCGGCTCTAGTTTAGTCGACGATGCTCGCTTCTTGAGCTCCTAATTCTCTTTTTGTTATTTCATTTTTGCCCCAATGTAGTTGTAATGTAGCAGCACACAGTGATGCTCGTCATGACCTTTTTTTTGTTGGCAGCTCCTCATAGCTAGGCACGTCTCTGTACTGATTATGTACGTTTTACTTTGGTTAGCCTACACTCTTTTTTTTTTAAAAAAAAATCAATCATTTGATTCATTGTTGATTGCACTAAAATAACGTTGAGCATTCTAAAACTTACATTTAAAAAAATAAATAAATTCTACTTTCGAAAGGATTTCTATATATGACCTAAAAAAATCTCACCATAAAGATGGATCCCTCCCCGTTTTTTTACTTTCTTTTGTGTTTCATAATTATTTTTAAAAAATTATATCATGCACGTTTCGTCATTTTATTTTAGTTCTTTCTTTTCGTTTTATTAATTACATCAAAAAATAACTTTTCGAGAAGTTTCATTATGTTTTTTATATTAAAATTGATCTAGTTTGAAATAGCATATATAATGTTTGAATTAATATACAAGTATTAATATATACAAAATTAGAAGGGCGGCCAAAAGAAGAGAAGGGCGACATTATGACAATATTAATTTGTGAAAATGGATATTATGTTTTTTCCATATTGTATACCCAATTAGTGATATGTAACGAATTAAATGGAATGAGAAGAAAATGGTAAGTTGTAACATAAAAAATGGTAGGCCGAATAAATGTCTGTGTACAAAACGTGTCGCGTGTGGCGGCGTAGGTGCGAGGTGTCGTTGATGTCGGCGTGAGGCTCCATGACTTTTTTTTTCTTTGGATGGAGATCCTGTATTAGCATTATATAGGGATTTGGTTTTTTTTACCTTTTTATTTATTTTATGAAATTATACTACTATAATCATTTCATTCAATAAAGCAAAATTATTAATGTTACAATATACATCCGGTGTAAAGCGCGCGGAAAAATAGAACTTGTTTCCTATCCTATTAGGTAAATCTATTCTTTTTTCCGATATCAAGTAAATCTATTGTTAAATCTATATTTATCAAATTTTAAAGTAATAAAGCATTAATGAAGTTTGACAATTTGATCTTCCCAAGCTTCTCTGGACACAAAAGTACACATCTTTCACATTCAGGTGTTGAACCAGAAACTAAGAGGTCTGAATAGTTGACGCAGTCTGCTTTCTGCCACTCTTTTTTTCTCCCGAATTTCCCCACTTCATCTTTGGCGATTCTGATCCAAATTCAACTATCTATCATCCTCTTACGTGCTCTTTGTCTCCAATTGATGTTCGTTTTCGACATTTCAGAAGCTAGAGCTACTTTTAATTCGGTTTTCCTTTCAATTTGATTCCTTTTTTTTTCCCTCTCACTTCCCCCTTTTTTTCCCTTCTCCTTTGTCTTTTTTAATTATCTATTTGGAGTATTTCTTGCTTGAACCCCTCTTGTAAGTCAACAAGGAACAACCACCATCTTTGAAAGCTCTTATATCGTTTCCTAGCACGATTTGTGTGGTTAAAATATTGGTGGGTAATTGAGAGTGCAAGACGACTGGTTGGACCAACAGGGTGAGACTCTGACCAACCAACCTGCTGGGGTGATCATTGTATGTAGCTAGAAAACTGTTGGGAATTGGGACGAATGGATAGTCTTGGAGACCCGGTTGTTGAAATTGACCGTACAAAAGGGAAAACGATCAAAGATGGCGATAATACCAATGAGAGTCAGAAGCAGCTGACAGAAAAAGCTGCTGCTTTGGTAGGAAAGGAGGAGGCAGATCAAGGCGTTGGTGGTGGTGGTGGTGAGAGAGAAATGGCTCCTCCGGCCGGCGGTTCCATTAACCGGTCCGGTTCGCGCCCACAGCTTGACCTCAGCAAGGCTGCAATCCAAGGCAGTTCAGAGGAGAGGGATCCCACAATTCTCCTGCCTAATCAATCAGATGATATTTCTCATTTGGCTCTTGACATTGGAGGTATGTTGAAGCTACTTTGAATGAAGTTTGCTTCTCCTTTGTCTTACTTTGAATGTGAATCTGTTTGCACCCTGGGATATGATTTTCCTTTCCTTTTTGTCTTTCCCCCTCTTTTTCCTAATTAAATTAGCATTAGTCCTCAGGTTGCAGTTTTCTATACTTTGTGTGATTCAGCCAGGCCATCCTTTTTTTTTTCCTGTTATTAAAAAAAAATATACATTTTATGTGCCTTATTAGGAGGATTGTATTGTTGAGGATTTTTCTTCCGTTTCTTTTTAGTTTCTCCGATGTCTATGGCTGCAAGGAAATTTTTACTTCAGCAACCTTCTATTTGTCAACTTTGAATCTTTAATCTGTTTAAAAAAATGCGCGCTTTATATTTCATAAAGTTGGTAGATTTCTAATTTCAGTTTTCTGTTTGATAATTTATCATGCTAAGCATGCCAGCATTGTTTTATCTTGTAGTTGTTCAAAAGGGATATTTGTTGCAGGCTCTCTTATTAAGCTGGTTTATTTTTCAAGACATGAAGACCATTCAACTGACCAGAGGAAGAGAAAAGTGAAGGAGAGACTTGGACTCTCCAATGGCAGTCGAAGAAGCTATCCTATCCTTGGCGGGAGGCTTCATTTTGTGAAATTTGAGACAACCAAACTCAATGAATGCTTGGATTTCATTTCTTCTAAGCAACTTCATTGTGGTAGTATGCATTCTTGTTCTGTTTCTTCCACTCCCACCTTCTGTGCTGCACCTGGAGCAACTTCGGGATGCTCAGGGCTTGTTTCAGAATAATTATCTCTTTTTGTTAATTGAATCTATGATGCTTTAACAATTAGATTCCTAATTGAAGCCGCAACTGGTTCTTTTTAGCATATTGATTTGATTTTAATTGCACATACTCTTGTAAATAGGAACTGATTCACGCTTTTGGAGTCCCGGGGCCCCAACAAGTGAAGATGCAATTATCAAGGTAAAATATATATGCAACAGGTAAAGTATATATGGAACATACTATGATTTTCTTGAAATTTTGCAGTTGGTGAACATATGGTTTTCTTGATTTCACTGAACATAATTATGTAAAAAAATTAATTCTTACCAGTCAGAGAAACTGCTATAGCTTTTCCAATTTTCGCAGCACATGTGAAGCTAATGCATGAAAGTGAAAATCAAATAAAACTGAATGTAAAATTATGATAATAGTTTTTGTAAAAATAAATGAAATGCCTCTTCCAACATTGCTCAGAACATTTTTCTTACGGAAGCTGACAGGGAGAGGGAAAAGACAAGGTATTTATGGATATCTTTCAGTTCTTGTTTCTCTAAGCATCCGGATCTACCCTTTCATGTTCAAACAAGTTACTCTTAATCGTGTATGGACTATTTGATTTATTTGGTCATATGTGTGGTGTTAGCTTCAAGATGTTTTGAAGTCTTATGGATCTTAATCTTATATTTTCTTGCTCAGTCATGTTGATCAATCATGTATCGTTTTTGTACTTATGTTTCTGATGTTAGCTTCATGATTTGTCTCAACTAGTTGAACTTCTATTGTTACTTTGTTGTCCTTTTCTACCTCAAGATAGTGGCGTGAAGCACCCACACCAAATTGGTTTTCATTAAAAGATTCGTCAATGTTGTTGGAATATAGTAGTGTGAGTAATTAGATTCTTTTGGTTAATTAGTCGTCAAGTGTATCTCCACCAAATTGCATCTATATTCATATTTGTTGATATGTCTAACAATATACATGTTATGCCTTGGACACACGTTCTTTCATTATATCAGTCATCTAAATAAGAGTACAGAAAGTTTGGTCTTTTGATGTAATGCTGTCATTAGGATTTACTTTATTCCATATGCATAACCCTAATGACAATCTTGATTTTCTGTTACAAGGCCACAGGTGGCGGCGCTTACAAGTACGCAGACTTGTTTAAGGAAAGGCTAGGTGTTAGTCTTGACAAGGAAGATGAAATGGATTGTCTCGTGGCGGGAGCAAATTTTTTGCTAAAGGTCAATTAATATTATATGGTTATATTTGATTGTCCTTTTCCCCACTTGTTTTGTGCCTACTTGCTCTCCTGAATTTTTAGGAAGTAGGAAATAGTACTCAATTAATGGCATGGAACATTTTTAACTACATGTAAACGGTGAAAGGACTCAACCCTAAAAGTCACAATACTAATTGAGGGGAGAGGTGGCATTGAAATGAATAAATTGACAAACAAAGGAGTAACAATGACATCTGTTCTTTTGATATTTCAGTACATCTAAATCCTCATGGACATATGACACAGCTGCATAAGATGAGGCACTGGTGCGAAATAATAGTATAGTTTTTGTATTGAGATATTTATCTTTGGCTGCTTCGTCATCTGGCTTTGTCTTAGCATGTCTAACTTTGAATTACAAGTTGAAGCATGAGACACTTCTAAGAGGATAGCTGAACAGCAAACTTTGATGACCATCTTGCAAATTTTATAGTTCTGTGATGCACTATAGATCTAAATTCATGTTCTACCTTTCTACCTTAGCCATTTAGATCTATCCTTTTAACTGATGTTTGATAAATGTTATACAGTCTATTTGAAACTTCCATAATAGTTGGGTCTCTTTCGTTTTTCTCTTTTGAAAGTAAGGACAAAATTTAAGATAACCAACCTGTATTGTGCTGTGAAGGAGTGTGAGCATTGATTTAGAAAGTCCTCTTATAGTTTCAGTAACAGAATCATTTATCAAAATAATCAGATTTTCCTTGGTCCCTCTCACTTTTTTTTATGCTGTGGAATGGGGGAAAGATTTTGTTATGGAAATTGGTATTCTTTGGTTTCCCCAGCTGAATATGTTTTTACATTTTACCTTTTGCCATCTAAAAATCTGTTTGTTACTGAGCCTTTAATGTGCAAAACCCATAACCCAAATTCCGACCTGAACTCGAACTTGATTTGTCGGATTAGGCAGGTCGGTTTTATTGCTGGAATATAGCATCACCGGACCAACGTGAGCCAGACCAAAATTTGTGGAAATTTGGTTAGGGTCGGTTGAAACCCAAATTGTTATGGCCTGACCTGAAAAGCCTTGAGGAAGATCGAAATGTTGAATATATTGATAGAGAAGCAGAAATGAGCACAAGAAGCTTGAATTGGCAGTGATGCTGGATCTAATACAACTAGTACCTAAAAACCCTTCCAGGCAAGAGAAGCAGTAAATACCTGCCTTGCCATCGCTTTTAGATGAGCATTCATCCAGCAACTGTATCGATTCCCACATACAACACCAACTTAACAAGTAATAAATTCAATTACCCAAACACACAAGGAAAAGCAAACAGCTAGAAACAGAGGAGAAATATTCAATGACCCACCGTCCCTGCACCCTCCATTTGCGCAACCCAAAGCAAAGAAAGTGACTTCTATTACAGAGATGGAGTAAAATAAAAACGGTTTTTTCAATAAATCTCATCTCTACGCTTGGACAGGTGATGGAGATGAGAAGACGGTGGCCTGACCTTTAATTTTGAATCTTAATAGCTAGGTGGGTCTTAAAGATACAGTGATGCATTTGTACATGGTGGTTCAAAAGAAAAGTGGGTAATTTGGTTTCCTTTAGAAATATATACTCAGTCATGGGCATATTTGTGGTTCTTTGGCTGAGAAACAATACGACCTGGCATTTGTGAGTCCGGTGCAGGAAATTGGGTTGGCCTGATTTTTATCAACCCTAACCTGAATTGTTCAGGTCCAGGTCGGCCAGACCCAAACTTATGTTAGGGTCAGTTTCGGGAGGGTGACCTAAGTTTTGATTTGGTTTGGGTTGACTAATATCATAGGCAACTTGACCCTATTTTCAGGCGAAGCTAAAATAATAGCCGATGTGTCATTAGTTTTGTCTAGTTGTTGGTGCCTTCATACACACAAAGTATCTTTTTGTCATTAAAAAAAAAGTTTGGGATAGATTTTGATCTCCATCAGATTTTCCATTTTGCTCAATCTTACTTTTGTCCAGTTCTTACACTTTCAATGTTAATAAGCTGCTCACTGAGGCACATACTTGTTTGAGCAGTCATTATTACAACTGCTGTCTTTAGAAAGGGGATTATTAGTAGGACATACCTGGTCATGTATTTCTCAGTTCAGAACTCAAGGTAAAGCTGGATGTAGTACCAGAACAAGAAGCAGATGTTCAATGTTTTCGTCTTCTTTGCACACCGATTACTCATCTTTTTACTTGGTTAATGGAGAGAAGAGCTTTCTACTGAATTTCCTTTTCGTTCTTTCCTGCACACAGCCTACTTAGCATCTGTTTATGTGTTGGTTTTGGCTGTTGCAACTTGGTAGTTTTTGTGTGACTTGTGTTCTGCTTGAACCCTGTGTAACATAGTTCGATTGAACTACTTGGATGCAGTGCTATAAATACTGCAGTAACTTGTAAATGAAATCATCTCTTGCCTGAAATCTCTATAAATTATGCCATATCATTTTAACCTGAAAAAATGATAACACGGTAAATTCATAGTCATCAGCCATTTCTTTGGAAGCATCTGAGAGCATATCTGCATAAGGAATCGATTGATTTAGAGCTATGGACAGAACTGTTTTTAATATTTTACTTTACTGTGAGTAGTTTTTCTCACCTTGTCTTCATAAATGGCAGGCAATTCGCCATGAAGCTTTCACCCATAAGGAAGGTCACAAAGAGTTTGTGCAGATTGATCAAAATGACCTGTTTCCCTACCTTCTTGTTAATATTGGATCTGGCGTTAGCATGATAAAGGTGTACTCCCATTCTTTCTCTATTTGCTTCAAGTATTTTCTGTAATTGGAATAGTACATTAATATGTTAACTTTGGCTATAGGTTGATGGGGATGGGAAGTTTCAACGTGTTAGTGGGACAAACGTTGGAGGTGGTACATATTGGGGTCTAGGGAAATTATTGACAAAGTGCAAGAGGTATTTCTGAAGGTGATAATATTTTACCATCTTCACTAGGTTCTGTGTAGATTCTTCCTAATACCTCTATTAAATCCATTTTTCAGTTTTGATGAATTGCTGGAGCTGAGTCAGAAAGGAGATAACAGAACCATAGACATGCTAGTTGGGGACATTTATGGTGGTATGGATTATAACAAGGTATATCTCCCATGTCCCAAAATGTTTGTCCCTTTTGACTGTTTTTGGTAGATATTTTTCTCTTTCCATAAGATAAACCACATTAGACATGATTATTCAAAGTTACCCTTCATCAACTAGTATACTTGCAAAAATGGCTAATTGAGCATTCATAAGGTATTCACAATGGGAAGGGTGTAATCTGAAGAATATGCATAATTCAACAGGGTGGAAAACATTTCGGGACACAAAAAATAGGAGAAGTGACAAACATTTTGGAAGGAGGGAGGGTTATTCATTCTCCTTCGAAAGGTAGGCTTTTGATGTCCTTTGCGTATGAGTACTAATAAAACATCTAAATGCAAGCTGATTCGTCATGACCAGAGGCCCATTACTATATAAATCATGGGAAACTAATTAATTCGGTCGTGTGGGATTATCCTGCATAACATGTCTCGTTAAGTCAAGATTTGGTGATGCAGCTATGAAGGTTTTGGTGTGTTTATCACATTAACAGGGCTAGTAACATGATCCGACCAACAAATCTAGGCTCAAATATTGTACAAACAACAGCCAGTATAAGTGGGAAGACTCAAACCTAAATTCATCATTGCAAATAAGTTGTAATAGAACTTAACAATCTACATATTATCATGAGTTGAAGTGATAACTGTGTCCATGATAAGATGTAATATGTCATGGTTTTGAGCTTATTTGTACTGTCATTGATAGTTGGTCTCCAATATTGAATTGTTATAGATTGGCCTTTCTGCGTCCACGATAGCCTCAAGTTTTGGGAAAGCTACCTCCGACAAGAAGGAACTTGAAGATTATAGACCAGAGGATATATCCCTGTCTCTTTTGCGAATGATCTCTTATAACATTGGCCAGGTGAGCTTCACAACCGCAGTAGTTAACCAAAAAACTTTTTCAAAAGAAATATGATAATTCCAATATTTAGGATTTTGATTTTCTGCTTGGCTGTACAGTTTTGTTGTTCTTGAAGCATTTATTTGCTGGTTGCATTATTGTTAATTTTCTTCTCTTCAGCAAAGTTTGCATTTTCTTTCCCCATGTTTTTTAAGCTCACCAGGTTCAGTAAAACTTAAAAACATGTGTTTCAGAACAAGAGGTAAATTGGTCCAATAGAATTTAGAAAGCAACAGTAAAAGTAGTGATAGTATTTGTTACTGTTAGCACTCAGTTTCCCCTGCTTGAGGTTTTGCTCTAACCGAGCATCTGATAAGAAAATTGGTGTATGTTATTCTCTTCCTTGCAACTTTCCTGGGTTGAGGAAGAAAATAAATTGGTTTGTAACCTTTGAATCTTCTGCTACATCTTGGGACATATCTTTCAGTTCCCTTTTCCTTTTCTTAATTTAGAATGCCATTTTGTGCAGAAAGTAAAATTTAGTTGTCATCACATGATATTTCTTTGTTCCGCAGATTGCATACTTGAATGCACTTCGATTTGGGCTGAAGCGTATATTTTTTGGAGGATTTTTTATAAGAGGTCATGCCTACACTATGGACACTATTTCCTTTGCTGTTCAGTTTTGGTAATTGATCTATTTTTATGTTTACATGATGGATGGCTCATACATTAATTTCTTCTAAACATTAGCTAGCAAAATATTTAAATGTTTCCTGTTGTTGTTGTTGTAGGTCTAAGGGCGATGCACAAGCTATGTTCTTGCGACATGAAGGGTTTTTGGGTGCATTAGGTGCATTTATGAGCTACGAGAAACATGGACTGGATGACTTGATGGTGCATCAGTTAGTTGAAAGGTTCCCAATGGGAGCACCATACACTGGCGGAAAGATTCATGGACCACCTCTTGGTGACTTGAATGAAAAGGCAAGTATGATTCTTATTTTGGATATTCAGCATAGCTGGCCATAAGATGTTTGGTGGTTTCTGGGTTATTTTACATCCTTATAATCTTAACATGGTTTCTATGCTAACTGATTTTTTTTAAAGGATTTTCTCTTCATAATTTGAACATGTTTGTTAACACGGTTTGTGTTTGTGTTTGTGTTTGTGTTTGTGTATGTGTATGTGTATGTGTATGTGTATGCGTATGCGCATGTGCATGTGTGTGAGTTTTGCACACACAGGGACATACATGCCTACTTTTGCATTTGACTACATTGTTAGAAGGCTTATATGGAGTAATTTCTTTTTTTGAACTTTTTCATTTGAAAATTATTGCTACTTCCTTTGAAAGAGGAATCTGGAATCTTTTCAGAACAGCTTATATATGAATCATTTGATTCTTTCTTATTGCATAAACAATGCTACATCTTAAAAAGTGGAATTATGAATCTGTTCATGCTTGCCATTTTGTATCACTGGAGCATCATAACTTATCTTTAGGGGGCAGAAAAGCTATTTTGTGTGAAATTAAAGTAATTTAAAGTGGGAAACAATTTGAATGATTGTTTTATTTGGAATCTCCTTGATTCCTTAAAAAGTAGTGAAGTTAAATTTCTGAAACTCAGGCTTTCAAAGATAAGAGTACACAATTAACCGGTCGAGATATGTATCTCTTTATCCGGGTGCTTTAAAACTGATGCTTTGTAGATATGTGACAGCTAAAATGATTCCTTGGTATCTTTGAAGTGGCCATAATTATTTCCAGGATCTGATTCTTGAGGCAATTATTACATGAATATATTCGAAGATAATGGGTTGCAAGCTAGCTTGGGTAGTTACGAGAAGAAGAGTAAGCAAATAGATCACCCATTTTACAGATTAGAAAATTAAAAGCTTAGATAAATATTAGGTTCCAAGGGATTGTGCTGGTTCTTAAGCATGTTATTACGGCTTTCAATTTCATACTGATTATGTGAAGGGATCCCTTGTTAGGTCTTTAGATTCTATGTCAGTCATTTCATACATGTTCCTTATGTGCGTGGTTAGCCAACCAACGTGTTGGGCTAGCGATGGAGCAAATTGAGCCTCAGATCACAACCATTACTTCTTTTCTTTTCGTCCTTGATTAATTTACATTTATATCGACTTTTAAGTCTAAAATATTTAGGGGCTTTTGTTATCTGTGTTTGAAGTTACTCTTAGCAGTTATTTCTTCTGGACCTTTTGATACCCCTGTTAGATCTCACAGGATATTTCAAGATATCTGCAGATATCCTGGATGGAAAAGTTTGTGTTGAAGGGGACTAAAATCACTGCTCCTGTTCCAATGACTCAACCAGGGACAACTGGGCTTGGTGGGTTTGAAGTTCCATCTTCAAAAGGTGGCGCTTTGCGTCCTGATGCTAGTGCTTTGAATGTTGGGGTTCTCCATCTTGTACCAAATTTGGAAGTTTTCCCCTTGTTGGAAGACCCAAAAACGTATACATCTATGTGCCCTTTTCTTAGTGTATTTGTAATTTCAAACATGCATGTTTCTCATAACTTTCCATAGATTTTCAATTTCTTCTCATTTTCTTTCAGCTGGGATTAAGACTCGGTTGATTGATTGATTGTCTTTATATGTCAATGTTGATTTGCTGTTATTATAACTTTCTACGTTCCATAGCAGTAAAGCCTAGGATGAACAGAGTAAAGCCTAGGATACCCTAAACTTTTCATCATTTCATTTAGATTAGTCATAGAATAAAGACTCATTTTTTTCTATGTTCCCCTAAACTTTCCATAGACTTTCAATTTCTTCTCATTTTCTTTCTGTTGTCTTTATCAGTCGTTGTTGATTTGCTGTTATTATAACTTTCTATGTTCCATAGCAGTAAAGGCTAGGATGAACAGAGTAAAGCCTAGGATACCCCTAAACTTTTCATCATTTCATTTAGATTAGTCATAGAATATAGCCTCATTTTTTCAAAACAAAATGTTGTGGGAAGGGGATTTTTTTTTTCCTTCTATTGATATAGAGATCTTTCTGATACGGAGTAAGATTTATAGGTTCACACTCCCTTGGTCTGGCATGATTGGAATCAAGGTTTAGTAAGTGGTGATACTGATGATGATGTTCTTCGTACAAAAGGGGTGCTCTCATGTAATTCTGGGAAAACTGAACTGTTAGAAGAATTCTTTTACTTATCTTATCTCTGTTAGCATTAGTAATCCTGTCAGTACTAGGATTCCTATCTATGTTAGCATTAGTACTAGGTCTCCTATCTATATTAGTATTAGGTTTCTATCTCTTCTAGTATCATAAGTTCAGTTATTATATAAAGGGCAGGGGGGTCTTGTGAATTATTACGTCCTCAAATCAAGCTCTCAGTTTATCCTGCAAACAACTTTGACAAATTGAAAAGCGTTATTATTAATTAGTCATGCAATTAGTTGATTATTTTGGCAGTCGCTTCAAATTTTCATTTGTCTTTTGATATTGAACGGGTTTACATTCTTATAGGTATGAACCAAATACAATCGATCTATCAGAACGTGGTGAGCTGGAGTAAGTCTTAATTTGTGAAAAGGAACTGTTTGCCATCTTTTCAGATCTTGAAGAAAACATTGTTTCCCAAACTTACACTGATCTTTCATATGGCTCTAGGTACTGGTTTACAGTGCTCTCCGAACATATGCCAGACCTTGTCGATAAGGTAAACATAAACCAAGTATCTTTAGTTTCTTTTAGTGGGTCTTTCTTTATTGGTGCATTATTAGATTTAACATCTAAGATAATGAACAGTACCTGTTTGAGTTTGACACATTTGGACCCCACCTTTGGAACTTTTCCCTTTCTTTTAATCTTCGACAGACCAGTTTATCATACTACGCTCATTCCAACTCTCTTTCCATCAATTCTGGTGAAACATTCTATAAAATTTACATAAATTTCGCGAATGCTACACAATCACAATCTCCAATGAATTCAATTTTTTTAATAATTTTTTTATGCCAAATGTAAAAAACCTAACAATTTCATCGTCCCTTAATCTTTCTGTGAAACAAATGTTTCGGAAGAACTGAGTAGAAAGGAGTATAATTTATTGTCATTTTCTTGCAACTTGCAATGACGTCATTGGTAGGCGGTGGCAAGTGAAGGTGGAACAGATGATGCTAAAAGACGTGGTGATGCATTTGCTCGAGCATTCTCTGCTCATTTGGCAAGGTCCTACTTATGAAAGCTCCCGTTATACTGTAATTGTTGTATTGTTTTCCAACTTTAAAAACTATTCTATTGTATTCCAAGCTTACCTGTCAGTTTTCAAAAGCTGATGGTACATATAAGTGCTGTCTGTTCGGCTGTCTTCCAGCAAATACTGCATCTTTTTAACCTTTTAACTCATTTTTTGATAATACGTCTGCACTGTAAGTCTTCTAAATCCCCTGTAATACCAAATTGGCAACTCTCATTTTTCTAATGTGTCTTCTCTCGGGTCTTTGTGAAACAGGTTGATGGAAGAGCCTGCTGCTTATGGGAAGTTGGGTCTAGCAAATCTGTTAGAATTAAGGGAGGAATGCTTGCGGGAGTTCCACTTTTTTGATGCTTACAGAAGTATCAAACAGAGGTATACAGATCAGACTACTGCTATCACCTTCTGTCCCGACCCTTGCTTCTGGAAGTCGTTACTGTAGAGTATATTAGTAATGTAGAAATCTCTATATTTGACTATAGTTGAATGTCCTTTTTATCATAGCTTAAGGGATCGGTTCTACCTTTAGGGTGTCATAATAGTGCATGATCATGATGTTGGTGCAGTTTACTGCTTGAATATAGCTCCAACCTAAAAACACACAACACTCAAACCACTTCTGTCAGCAAAGAACTGCAAAAGAAATACGTACAGTAACATCCACTTCATGTCTGTGGTCGGGACAGTTACACTTGTTCTTACTAGGAGAGGAAATTAGATGGGTTGCCTTCCAGATTCGGGAGACCAACTGCAATTGACAGGAAGTCGTTGACTTTGAAAATAGGAATTCACTTGACTGATTGGCTTTATGCTTACAGAAGTCCCTTTCTGTCTCTAACATAGGCTTGGACCAAGGACGTCCAAGAACAGAAATGTTAAGATGTTATTATTTTGAGGGTGTCTTGAAACAGAGATGTGAGCTAATCCAAACTTTTGCATGCTGAAGATTGTAATGAGTTTCTGCATGGGTAAGTTTGGTATACCGAAGAGCTTCCGTTTGACTTCCTCTTGCCTCTAGTTCAACGAAAAGCAAAACTTGAGCACTTTGAAATTGTTTTTATTGGTTCCAGTTCCAGCCCACTGAGGTAAAGCCACTAGCTAAAGCTATGCAAGCTTATCGGCTAGTGCTACAACAACTCCATAAAAAAAATTGGTTAGAACCTTAAAGTACCTCGGAAGGTATGTATAGTTGTAGAAGCTTCCTGAAAACCAAGTTCCATGGCTCTTCGCACTTGAAGAAGTCCCTGCAGAGTAAGGAACATGGTTGCATTGTTATTGGAAGTGTTTAACATAAATGGTTCCCAGAGTAATTGAGCTGGTACCATGTTAGAAGCATCCAACCTAAAACCAGTTAGTGATAGGTAGAAAGGCCTCACCACATTTAAAGGACAATAATACATTTGCTAACCCATGCAGGATTCAAAAGTACTGGAAAATGAAACTAAAAAGCAAGAGCAGAGAGAACAAATTCCCCAAGGATGGGATAAAGGGAACAGATTTGTTTCTAAGATTGAAGAGCCAAAGTACAAATTACCTTTCAACAAAGCCCATTTATTGTGGTCAAGCAATATGCAAGATATGGTTTGACTTGTTACATTCATCATTGAATCAGCCCTTACTCCAAATGGTATGGCCTCACAGCCCATAAAAGATCCAAGGGACCGGGTCAACAAATTTACTTGTGGGTTGGGCTAGCAAAATTCACAAGTTTGCAAGCTAACCCCAAAACTAAAGTCTTGAGACCCAATAAAGCCGAAAGAAACAAAGGCTTAGGGAGGCAGACACAAACAGATAATTGGGGGCTTTTGACCTGAAGGGTACAAGGCCAAGCAATGGTGGAAGGAGACCTATGGCCTCTGAGAATCCATAGTGCAAATCCAGACTGAAGATGAAGCAAGCCACAACTGGGTGAGGCCAGTTGACTTGGGGTTGATTGTCGGAAAATGAACAAAAGAGAAACAAATTTGACATGGATGGGGAAGGAAGCGTCCTAGTTTATAAGGTTGAAGGGTTGAAGTCCAAATTGCCTTAAACATTTTGGAAAACAGTCCAATGTTCCTGATAATTTGTAGAACTTGTAGTTTTCCAGTTAGGAAAGTGTCCTTGCTCGTTTGTTTCCACATACTAGTATTATTGACATACACAATTTTCTGCAACTCATCAATATCTGAAGAGAACGCCTTTTACTTGAAAAGCTGTTCTGAGGTGTGACAAGAAAGCCTGCGTTCCTCCCTTTTCCTTAACATTCTACTAATAAGTGATGAAATACTATTTTCATTAGCTATCATTTTTAGATAGTTTTGACATCTGCTTTGATTGATTAAGTTGCCTCTGTTAACTGTGTTTGCTACATTAAATTTTCTTGTGATTATTTTAGAGAAAATGAGGCATCTCTTGCTGTTTTACCTGATCTGTTGGTGGAGCTCGATAGCATGAACCAGGTCTGTGCAATCTTCATTCAATTCCCGCCCATTTATGCACTTATTAGGTCAATTCACTTACAAACAAATGTTAAAATTTGAAAATCAGTCTTATTGCATTGTGTTATAGTAAAAAAACATGATTAATTGTGGAGATATTTTCTTTTGTTGAGCAGTTTTTCTTATATGCCATAGTTAAAGTAATTGATCAATATTTTGATCAAGTTTTCCCAAATATTGATATAAACCTTTTCCATAGAAGATCACAGCTACTGCAGCTAATACTCCCTCCATCCAATTAAATTGTTACATTTGTTTTTCAGCAACATTTTTAAAAATAAATTTAATTACTAACTTATATGAAAATGATAATTCAGGTAAAGATCTTTTGCAAACCAATTTTTAGAAACAGTTATTGATTTTAAAAGGGGGAAGGAGAAAAGTAGACAGAAGACAATGGAAGGAAATTTTAAAAATTTCTCAAAATTGTGTCTTACGAGAACATAGGCTAAATTTGCAAACTTTTTAGATCTTATATCAAAGTTTTTTGGTGAAAATTTGAGTCAAACACAAGTTAGAAAGTTACATATAACAATTTTCTCGGGATGGATCTCTTGGAAGTGTATTATCTTTTGTTACATTTGGATTATTATATCTGCTATTAGTTTGTGGTTTAATCTTATCTTATATTGCAGGAAGCAAGGCTGCTGAGTTTGATTGAGGGTGTTCTGGCTGCAAACATATTTGACTGGGGTTCTCGTGCCTGTGTGGATCTTTATCATAAGGGAACAATTATTGAAATCTATAGAATGAGTCGTGATAAGATGCAGAGACCATGGAGGGTGAGTCGAGAAGAAGGAAATTCTAACCCTGTAGAAAGTCCTGAAAATAATACCTTCTCACTTCTCTGGTATAGGTGGATGATTTTGACCTCTTTAAGGAAAGAATGTTGGGATCTGATAAGAAGAAACATCGGCCATACAAACGAGCTTTACTCTTTGTCGACAATTCAGGTGCTGACATTGTTCTGGGCATGCTTCCATTAGCACGAGAACTTCTACGTTCTGGAACTGAAGTAAGTTCGTTTACATAAAGCAGATGAATATTTACCTGATCTGTCAATTAGAGCAGGTCTGAAAAATTTATTCCTTGCTAGAATCACTGGAGAGTTCTCAACAAATTTGTTTCCCTTTCAGGTTGTTTTGGTTGCCAATTCTCTTCCTGCGCTCAATGACATAACTGCTATGGAGGTTCCAGATATTGTCGCTGAGGCTGCAAAGGTTTTCTCCTCGTGTCCAACTATTGTTTCTGTTTTTAGCTTTCTCAACAGTTTCGCATAGTGTTCTAGTCTGTGTCATTAGCTTCTTTTTTTTCCCCTCAAAATCAAACTGCCTTCTAATTTTTTCTCTCACAAAGTGTCTCCATTTTTCATTAGTTAAATCTTTTCTCGCAAACTTCCTACCAAAAAACACATCCCTCATTCTATCTAATCATCCATCCTTGTGGATCCTTTGATTTTTCATCTAGTGTCTGGTTGCCATTAACTGTTATGTCTATTTAGAAGAAGAACTGCTCTTTGCACATTTGGGTCAATTACAATTATGCCTTAGATATGGTGGAAGTTATACTTACCAGCGAAATATGTTCTTCATAACCATCATTTCTGTTGTTTCTGTCTTTAGCTTGTTTGGTAGCAGTTTACTAGTAATTGCAAGTTGTCCAATGTTTTCTTTGCAGTTAATTCGCATTTTATTACTCATATCAATTAGTATTAGTGTTTGTGAATACGGAACAATACTGCTTCAATTTCCATTACAGGCAAATCGACACTGTACAAATCAAATTACGATTTACAGAACTTTTCAAAACTCAAGGTTAAAGCAATGAAGCATCAAGGGGTTATTGTATATCTCAAAATCTTAAGGAGGTTCCCTAATATTCTGAGTACAACTGTAGTTCACCCAATGTCGTTTAGAGCAGAAGGCAAAGAAGTTCAGGAAAGTCATAAAGTTTTAACTCTAGCCTTATATACTCCCGCCATCCCAACAAAAGAATATTGTTGTTTTGAGGGTAATAAAGTAAAACAGACATTTTAGTTGGATTCTGGAAGGGAAATTAAGGGTAATAAGATAAAGTTGATGTGAAAATGTTTCCTAAAAAGAAAACGTATCAGTTTTGCTAAGACAATCCAAAAATGAAAACGTATTAGTTTTACTGGGATAGAGGCAGTAACTATTTATGATAAGATCTTTTGCTCTTGCTGTGACTGTTTAATCTTAAAAACTGAATTCCACTGCTGTTCAGCACTGCAACATTCTCCGCAGAGCAGCTGAAGCTGGAGGTTTGCTTGTGGATGCCATGAACAACACTTTGGACGGGTTGAAGGAAGATTCGTCTTCTGCCCCTCTCATGGTTGTTGAGAACGGTTGCGGAAGTCCATGCATAGATTTGAGGCAGGTCAGCTCCGAGCTAGCGGCAGCCGCAAAAGATGCTGATTTGGTATATTCCCTTCTTTGCTCATTTCATTCTTTCAGCCAAAATCCTCTCTTCAAAGCTTAGCATGATTCAGGTGGAATTATATTTTTATTACTTCTCTACAGATTGTCTTGGAAGGCATGGGCAGATCTCTTCACACCAACTTTAATGCCCGGTTTAAATGCGATGCCTTAAAGGTAATGTTTTCTTTAAGTAACATGCAACAGAATAATCACTATATACTCTCACCGTCCCATAAAACCGTACGTTTCATTTTCAACATCTTATCATTTTTTTTCTCTAACAATTCGACATATAAAATTAAATGACTTATATGCAATTGATTTGCATTTCAAAAAAATAAGATATGCAAATAAATTGAAGTACTATATATCTAAGGTCATTGGTACCACTGTATGTAGCTTATTGTGTCAACGTAATTGTCTAATTTTGATGAAAACTATAAGTTCATATATAGTTTATTGTTCAGTACTCGGTGCAATAATTGGGTGCCTGTTCTCATCAAGTTATTAAACGAGAAAAGAATTATGACTTCATAGGAAAATGGATGTGGTGCCGTGCTAAATTATTAGTTGCTGAGTTGTGACTACCCGCTTAGACAGGAATTTTGGTCCGAAAATCATGTAACCAAGCTGTTTTTGGAAATAGGTTATGAACTTGATTTGTTGTCTACTTAGGATTACCAATTTGATTTGTATTTTGATCCAAGATCCAAAAAAGGAGTCATTATTAAAAACATGATTAACTTTATCTCATAAAGTTTTCTTTTTATAGAAATAATACTCCCACCATCCCACAAAAATTGATATGTATTCCTTTTGGAATTTTCCACAAAAATTGATACTTCCTCCGTCTCATGTGAGTTGTCAGTTTTAGTTTTTTTGTGTAGATTAAGATTGTCTTTGGTAATTAACTCATTTTACATAAACTTTCACCATTCCCCTCTCAAACCCATTCTAACCCCTCTCAACCCACTCTGCATTGCAAGGGTAAAAGTGGACTAAAATAGAATAAGAGTGGAAAAATGTCATTTCATTTGGGACAAAAATATTTTGATGTTGTGACAACACACTTGAGACAGAGGGAGTATCTTTCCTTTTTAGGAAATTCTTACCTACCTATTTTACTTCACTACCCTCACTTTTCCTTCAACACTCAAAAAGTTATTCTCGTATTATATGCTCATTTTACCTTTTTACCTCTCTTTTGCACACCTTAATATATGTGTTTAGACAAACGTATCAATTAATATGTAGAATTTCTTGTGTTAATGTGAAAATGTAGTTGCACAGTTTTTTTTTCCGGATGTCCATAACGGAACCCTTTTATGATACCTATCCCATCTACATGGAGAAATATCATGACATTCATGACATGGTGTTGCAGTCGAGATAGTTGCTATAGCTATGTTACATTATAAGATTGATGTTGTAAAATTAACATTCATGGAACATGATAGGATTCATATCGCGATATTTCCAGTTGTTAGACAAGCTATATGTAGTTCAACCCATGATTTGATTTGGGGTTGTGCATGCAGCTGGCGATGGTGAAGAATCAGAGGTTGGCTGAGAAGTTGATAAACGGGAAACTATACGACTGTGTCTGCAGATTTGAACCATCTTGTTGAAATCTTGGTCCTTCTTTGGACAAGTGGAATAAGCTTAGGACTAGCGGTGGAATTTAAGTTCAAAGCCACACTTTATGTTTTCTGTGTTTTACCACTTCTATCCCAAATGATTTGTCCTCTTTCCATTGCATTGCAATGGAAAAATGATAGCCTATCTGAGACGTAAGAAGTATAAGTTTCCTTCATTTATGTGGTAAAGGAGACTTAAGTAGTAAACCACAGGGAACTGCAGCTACTGCTAAAGGTTCTCCAAAAATCGGCTCCATTTGGGATCAATTAGCTGTACTCCTTTCGTCCCTAAATAATTCTATATTTTGTTTTTGTTGTTTTACCGTATTCAATCTATATGTTTTTTTTCATGAATATTTAGAAATTCAAAGTTAATAATTTATATGCATAATTTGAAGTACAATTTGTTTAAATATATTTTTTCTGAATTTTTTAAACTTGTTATCTTTGTAAAAATTTGAGTCAAATATTGAATCTTGAAACAGTAAAATCAAAGTGTAGAATTATTTGACTACGGATGGAGTATGTTTCAATTGGTTGTAGCTACTGATGTGTAGTTTTTTCGCATCGGAACAATTAATTGAAAAAGTTCTAGTCACAGGTACATTCAACTTCACCTAGCTTAAAGGATTGAGCTGTTCTCATTATGTGGTCTAATTAAGTTCACTGGAATTTTGATGCACGAAGGAAATTAAAAAAAAAACAAAAACAAAACAAAGGGGATGTTTGGTTCAAAAATTTTAGAAATATAAATTTTCAAAATATCAATAATCCATGTAACTGTTTGATTCATTTTGGAAATAATTCTTCATCATTCTTAAAATTCTTGAATTCTTTATTCTTCACAAATTTTGGATTCAAAATACTATATATAAACAAGGTATTCATAGAATCTATAGAATTATTATATTTAAAAAATTACAACAAATCTTTAAACCTTTATATGTTTACATATTTAGTTCTTGATTTTTAAAAAATTTATAAACTTACACTTTAGTCCTTAAATATTTGTATATTCTACAAATTGGTCCCTACAAATTACACATTTAGTCCCTGAGCTTATGTAATTTTAAAAAATGGTCCCTATAAAATTACATGTTTAGTTCATAAATGTTTTTTGAAAGTTACGAAATGGTCCCTAAACATTTCATGGATTCTAAGAATCCGAGAACCAAACGAAAGATTTTCAATTAATAGATTTATATTTTTCATCATTGTTACTTTCTATTTTTTCACATTCTATTGATTATTGGAATCCCTCAACCAAACATGCTTAAAAGGTAACTTACAAAAACTTAATTTGATAGATTGTGAATTTTTGCTTGGCAAATGAACAAATCTAAATAGCCAATATGGGAATCAGACACTTAGGTTGATGTCGAAATCAAATACAGAATCTCTACCAATATGTCACTGTAGGTGTAAGGGGCTCCTTAGTACAGCATTTTCTATTTTGAAGTACACCTCTGTTCTGAAGTACTTGAAGTACACCATTGTACTTTATGAAGTTGGACATTTTAGCACCTAAAGTTTTTTTTTTCTGTCAGTTTTGTTGTGTATTTCTCCTATGTTGAGGCTAAAAAATGGGTGTATTCATGCGAAGGAGCAATGTTTCCCATTGTTATAGCCTATTAAAGAATCTGTGTAGAAAGAAATCATGGTTGATGGTTTTTTTTTGATTTTCATCGTGGAAGCGTAAGACGTAATTTTAATGTTGTTGCGGGCTTGACGGAACCCGTTTGTGAAATGGCCAAAGTCGTTTGCCTAGTGTTGTAACCCTGTTCATTTAATCGAGAGAAATATTGGGTCCACTGACGAGGCACCTAACATTAGTCATTCTAGAAGGAGCCAAATATTCGTCAGCGTCCTTTACGAGGCACCTAACGTTAGTCATTCTAGAACATTCTAGATGAAAGTGTGGTATAAGAGTTACCTAATAGCGTTGGAGTCGTTAAAATTAGCGTTAGAGTTTCGTAAAATAACGTTTAATTAACGCGATTGTATAATTTTAGAACTTTTTGTATTTTTATTTGATATTTAAGTATAATGTACGTTTTAGATGTTAGTCTTGAGCAGAATATAGTGTATTTAAGTGTTTTGTATGGGAAATTATTTTTATGATTCCTCTTAGGTTAACTCTTGTTGAAGTATGTGTTTGAGGCAATACCTAAAGTCATGACCCGTACTCTAGATTCCGTGGTTGTCATATTTAAAATATTTAGCTCTTACGGAATAGTAGTTTTGTCTATTCTATAAGCCCATGTGATGATTTTATTTATTAAAAACATAAATTAATCTCATTTAAAAGCTTGCATCATTTAAGTGAAGATAGTAACGCTATTGATGATTGGACAAACGTCGGTTATCAGCAATGAAACGCTGGTTAATGGGCTTTAGTTAGACACATTGTAAGTCCAGGTGCATGGAGCGGCGTCAGTGGGCACTATTAGGGTGCCTTTCGTGCAACATTAGTTTCCCGAGAAAACGCTAGCAGTGCACGCAAAGGGTTCAGACTCCACTGTTGATCAGCTAACCTCACTATTTACTAGCAGACGCATGGTTTGAGATGGATTTACCACAGGTTGTGGTTGTGCATGCGTAATGAAATGTAAGTATGGCGCGATGGAAGAAGCTGGTAACATTCCTCTGTTTGATTCCGCGGTCGTCCCCTTTGGTGGTGGTTGTTGATCTTTGTGTAGGAGGTGCGTATTTATGGTTCATTGATTTATTTATGCATACGTGAAGAGACACTTGGACTACAACGTGGTTGTCGGCGCACGTAATACAATTGGCGTATTTGGTTGAAAGATGGATGAAAAGCAGAGGCTCTCTTCGCGATTTCATGGCGTCATCGTGGGGTGATAACCAATTTGATTGTGGTGCAAAGAAGCTGGGTCAGCTCTAGTAATGCAAGCTGCTATCCTCCGGCACATTCAAGTTGGAAAGGTAACGATGCTGAATTCTTTGAAAATATGGATGCGGCGAGAGGACAACACGGGCTGGAAAAGAGTGACGAGGAGTTGTGTAATGACGATGTTTTTGACGATCGGTGGAGTGCAATAGTTTCTGATTGAGTAAGCCGGTGCGAAGTGGGAACTTGTGGATTTGAAGGATATCTTTTTGATGACACGAGTGTGCGAGAGAGGTTCTATAAATGCTATGCTAAAGTTATGGGTTTTGGGACGAGGAGGGTTGAGAAAAAAATGTACATGGGTGAGACATTGTCATGAGGAGGAGGTGGGTGTGTAGAGATATGGGCTAAATGAGCCCAAGTTCGCTCCCATGAGAGGCAAAGGAAACCCATGAGAGTTGGAAGGTGTGGATGTCTGCTTCATTCCGGGTCAATTGTGTTAAGGAGACCGGTAAGTATGAAGTGAGGAGTTCAAGACAGTCATAATCACCCTATGGTCGAGAGAACTGAAATGCACCTTGTTGCATCGCACAAAATGTAAGCTTTATGGCGAAGGAGCAAACAAAGCAGATGAAGAGTGTAGGCATCAAGACCGGTGTTATAATGGACTACATGGTCTTGGTTGCGGTGGTTTCAACAGAGTCGGGTTCGGCATTAAAGATCTTTACAATTTTGTCGATAGTGATCGAAGGGTTCAAATAATGGATAGTGACGCGAGAGGCTGCTATAGGGTACTTGACTAGAGTTGTGGAGGAGATCCGGGCATGTATTGCACCTATCGTGTGGACGAGGGCAGCAGACTCCGCTATCTTTTAAGGCTGACAGCCAAATGCAACGGGATTTCAGATCGTTTGGTGATGTTGTCGGGTTCGACTCAACTTTCAGAACAAATGAGTACGGACTGCCTTTTATAACTTTCGTTGGTGTGAATAACCATTTCTCCACAATTGTATTTGCATGCGCTCTTATAAATGAGCAAAGTGAGGAAGCTTTTGTTTGGTTGTTGGAGAACTTTGTGGAGTGTATGAATGGGAAGACCCCCGTTTCAGTGATTAAAGATCAAGATGCAGCCATGCGTGTAGCCATACGGAAAGTCCTCCCTAATGCGATACATCGTTTGTGTTCGTGGCACCTAATGGGTAAGCTGCTCGAGAAGGTGAAAGATGGGAAATTTAGACATGAGTTCGGGACATTTTGCGAAGTTAATGCTCTGGATTGATGATGCCGATGATTTCGAGAGAGTGTGGCATGCGAATGTGTCAGTATGGGTTGCAAGATAACCCACAGGTGAAGCGGATGTATGAGCGGAAAAATATGTGGGCTTTAGCTTATCTAAAGGGTCACTTCTTTGCCGGTATGTCAAGCAACCAAAGGTGCGAAGGGATGCACTCTTACCGAGAAAAGGTTTGTTAGAAGCGAGTTAAAATTGTTCCGGTTTGTGAGGCATGTGGATATTGCATTAGCAAGAATGAGGAGAAGGTAGTTGAACAATTATAATAGCAAGCATAAGGGGGCACAATTGACAACCCATCTTAGGGCTGGAAAAACATCTTTGCTGAAGTGTATCGATGCAATCTTGATTGGTGGCTGAAGAGATTAGGGGTGAAGCCCCTATTTGGCTCGAGAGGCAAGTCACGATGATGATGAAGTGCGGGTGTATTTAGTGGGCGATATCGGAAGAGAATGTGAGGAAAAGAGAAGTTTGCGTCCATCTAGATAGTAGCGTGACATGTACTTGTCCACTTTTGCATTACAAAGGTACATTAACGTCATAGGTGTAACCAAAGCGCGTTTGGGGTTATAAATAACGTTTATAGTCTGTTGAATAACGTTTGTAGTCCCGCTGAATAACGTTTCAATGGTGTATTTAGTGTTGCATAATCTTTACTGATTTTGTTGAATGACTTGGCAGGCATCCCTTGTAAACACATGTTCTCTGTCTTGAAGATGGAGCATGCGTCAAGGATTCTGAATCTTTGATACTAAAAAGGTGGACTAAGTCAGCCGGTGAACCATGTTTCCAACCATCGAGTTGACACGAGCTCGATGAAGTGTTGACCAGGGCAAGGCAAATGGAGCTAGGTAACTGTGCAACAAGATTGTATACAATGGTGCTAGATGTCCAAGGGAAGAGTATGAGTGGTTAAAAGATGGTCTGAGAAACTTGGAGACGCGTGTTGATGAAGTTAGGGGGAAACGTGATAATTTGGACCAACACCGAAGTGGGAGTAAGTCATGCTTGGTTCTCAATCCTGTTGCTATCAGTACCGCGAAGAAGAAGAAATCAACTGGCACAGGAAGAAGGAAATGTAGCAAGTGTGGGGAGGTCGGCCACAACCGAAGGAAGCTGTACTCTGCGATGCGCCGTGGAAGGCGAGGCAGCCCCTGAATCCGACATTCCGAACCTGTCCACCCTTATGCGCGGTGGTTGTTTTCCCGGGAAGCCGGAAGTAGCGTGACCCCTGTTTTTGGTGGGAACATTTGGCCGGACGAATACGATGGAGGAATGCAGGGCCGGGTTGGGCCAACATCGTCGTCACTTACCATTGGTCTTTGTCCACTGCCGGGCACCGATTTTAATCCCTGGGGCAATTTGTGATTGAATCGCTGTGGCGTGGTATGTAAAGCAGTGTTCGTAGGCGTACGGGACGTCGTGTATTTTTGGACCCCTTAAAAGCTTCACGACATCTAAATGAAATGGATATTTGAAATTAATTGTCCCGCGCATGGGCTCAATTCGCGTGTTTGTTAGCTGCGTCGGTGGCGCATTTTTGACCTCACGGTCGCGGTGTATTAGTATATTAGCCATCTGTAGACGTCATTTGGGTCGTGTGGGTCGTGGTGAGGATTTAGGGTTAGCCATGGTGAGCCGGTCATCGGGGTCAAGCTATGGCGAGGCGGCGACATCAGACTGTATCACCAAGCGTACGGCCAGACATGCTCATGTGGGTTGGGTTGCGCCGTCGCGGCGGCGTGGAGTTGGATAACCCAGGCCGGCGTTACTGCGTTGCCGTAGTGCGCAGGTGAGTTTAGATCTCTACATTCTTACCCAGATCTTCATAATCCATGACTCCTCTTTGGTTCTCGCACCCAGGGGGATGATCCAGGTTGCGGATTTGAGGAGTGGGTTGACCCACCATTCCCAACTCGTGCGATCTCTGTGATTAATGAGTTGAAGGACTCCAGAGATATACTTCTTCACTGCAAAATCCAGTTGTCACGTTCAGTTGCTGGTAGAGAGGAGGAGGTTGCTCATCTGAAACAGGTATCAAGTGGTGAGAGCTGCCTATCTTTGAGAGAAGGCTCTACTCAAAGGCGCCTTACGATGCGTACGATGTTGTGTAGTTTATCCGTCGTGGTGTTGTTGTTTGCTATGGCTGCAACATGTGTAAGGGTCAAGCGTTAGTTCAAGCGTTGTAAGTTAGTTCAAGCGTTAGTTGAGTATGGATTTTATGGCGTATCCGTTTCACTGTTGTACTTATTTTAATTCTTTGCTCTTAAGTTGTATGGATGGATTCTAACTCTTAAGATGTCTGATATGAATGCTTGTTTTCCATTACAAAACAGAGCTAAAATATTGTACATGTTGTTAGTAGTTGTCCTACAACCTTCATCAATTTCAATTTCACCGAAGCGAAGTAGTGTGCAAATGAGTGAAACGTTATGCATTGTACCGCTTTGTGTGTAAGTTAGTTACAACGTTGTTCGTTAAACCACGGGCAACGCGATTTCTGTCTTTGAGCCCTTTGTGTCATTTTAGGGGGCCATGAGACGGCTACTGTGTCATTTATGGGGACACAGTGTTTTTTAACATGTAAATTTAGTATGTTAATGTTTTTAGTTTCCATAAATGTATACTCAGTTGTCCATAAACTGCATATATCAACTTATCATTTTCATATAGTAATTTATGAACTTTTTGTGTTAAAATGTTGAAGTAACGATATAAATGTGATAAACCCCTTGTCACAATAACGTGTGTCAAGTACAAGTTTAAAAGTTAAGTGTTACACTAAAAATTTAAGGATGAAGCTAGTATAAAAGAAAGAAGAAACAAAAGAATGAGAGCAATTAGTTTTATATAGTTCGTTGTAAGTTATTTCAAGCGTCAAGCCCGGCTTGCGTGAAAGCGTTCTTCGTCGTCGTCGGCGTTGTAAGTTAGGTCAAACGCTATTTGGACATACAACGGGAGCGGGTTATGTCTTGAGCCCTTTGTGTCATTTTAGGGGGCCATGAGAAGGCCACTGTGTCATTTGTGGGGGCACAGTATTTTTTAACATATAAATTTAGTATTTTAATGTTTTTAGTTTCCATAAATGTATACTCATTTTTCCATAAACTGCATATATCAACTTATCATATTCATATAGTAATTTGGAAACTTTTTGCGTTAAAATGTTGAAGGAAAGATGTAAATGTGATAAACTCCTTGTAGCAATAATGTCTGTCAAATACAAGTTTAAAGTTAAGTGTTACACTATAAATTTAAGGATGAAGCTAGTATAAAAGAAAGAAGAAACAAAAGAATGAGAGCAATTAGTTATTAGTTCGTTGTAAGGACCGACGTTGTAAGTTATTTCAAGCGTGAAGCCCGGCTTGCGTGAAGCGTTGTTCGTCGTCGTCGGCGTTTTAAGTTAGGTCAAACGCGATCGTTATATAGCGGAACGCGGTTTTTATCTTGAGCCTTTGTGTCTTTTTAGGGGGCCGGGAGGCGGCGATGTGTCATCTTTGGGGCCACGCAGATCGCACGATGCAAGGGCAGACGGTATTTGGAAATCTGCGGACGCGGTTTGTGAGTCTCAACGCGCATTCCTCGGCATGCAAACGTCGGTTTACCCATTAGCTCCACACATGAAAAGAAAAGCATGTTTACCTACACTGACCGTACTACAACTAATAAATAACCACTCTACAGTTTCTTCATCCCTTTACACATGACCATACTACAACGAATTAAGACGCACCCTATGCTTTCTTCATCCTTTTATAAGCTCTCGTTATCACACGGGACGGACTTCCCTTAGGTGCCTGAACGTCGTCCCCCTTTTTCTCCTCTGAGGATGTAACATCACCTCCACCCACCTCGTCCCTTGTACTTGCCTGCACATCGGCGTCAACATCCTCCGGAGCTGTTTAAGAAGCAGTGGCGACAACTGCTCGGCATCGTCATGCAACGTCTCCTTGTCGTCACGTGACGTTACTTTCCCCGGTCCCGTTGCTGCGTTCTGATCGGCACCTTCACCTGCAACATGCACGCTTGGTTGTGGCCGGATTTGGATGAAGAAATCCATCATATCGGACGCGTCCCCCGTCTCTCCTGCTGCAGTTCTTTCTCATTGCCCTCTTCCGGTCGGTGTCATTGTCATTGTGAGCATCGTTATTGTCATTGTCTTTACCCTCCGAACTGCCTTCTTCCTGGTCGGTGTCGTCGTCTTTATCCTCCATGCGCCTTCTTCCTGGTCGGTGCCATCGTCTTCATCCTCTGCACTGCCTACCGCCTGGTTGTTGTCATTCTCAGCATCTTCCTGGCTTCCATCCTTGGCACCCTCGTTCCTTGCTTCTGGAACAGATGAGCTGGCCCGCGTTTTCGGTATGGATGAAGGCGCGGCACGGTCATCCATCTTGCTACTCCCGCAACCTTTGAGCAGCCTAATTTTGGTTGCTGCGGCAGATCCTTGCATCGAGATAGGGCCATCTTCAACCCACCAATCATTCGTAGCATCCGGGTGGCCATTTCGAGAGGAACCTACAAACAAAGTAGGGTGTATGTTATTAGTTTACTACGAAACAGGTAGGGAACAACATATGGCATGCGTTTGAACATACGGATGTCATCGTCGGTGGTATGGGAAGCCTTCAACTTCTTAGGCTGGTGGCATCGGTATGAGAAATGTCTCGCTTGCTCCGGTCTCAAGATTTGCAATGTAAATCCTCCGTGACGGTAACTCAAACTCAGCCACGGCGTCGTCACCCGTAGTGGCCGAAACAGTAGGTGTATGTTGGGTCGCTTTGAAGTTTTCTTTTTGTTTTGGTGGTGGAGGAGGAATGTCAGGTGCAAGAAATTCCCTCTTTATCCTATTCAGTTTCTGCATCTCAGCCATCCACCAGTTCCCGTACGGGACATCCCGCATTAAACCATCCACCCACTGCCCGGAAAATGTCCCTTGCAAGGCATCATACAACTCTATTGCGGTCCACTCCCTTGAAAACATTGTATTGGGTGGTGGCTGGGGCACCAGCTGGTTTAAGCCATTCACTGTCTCGCCAGCCCACTACCGCATAACCCTCTCTCCTAGATACCACGCCCTCCCACAAGGTGACTCCAAAACCACATGTTTCTTGGCTTTATCCTCACTTTCCCGCACATTACTGGGGCAGATCATCACCCCATGGATTCCATATCACCCTAGTCACTGAGGCATTCTCCAGTCGCTCCTTGTACAATGTCATGTCTTTCAAGTTCTTCCCTTGCGATCCTTGTGCCCAGTGTTTTCCCCTTGGGAATGAGGTCCTCCCCGCCCCAACACCTAAAGACTCGAATGAGGGCCTATGTCCCTAAAGTACTCTGAAGCCCAAGCTTGCCATGCCTCCCGGTAGCCACCACTACCAGCTCGACCCTGCTTAATCCGTCCATGTACAAATAAAGGGTTCCCAAGCCTGCACTTCCCCAATCATACGTCTTCATTGCGGGGATGTCTTCCACACATGATAGCCGAATGTATCGACAAACCCACTGCTAGTGTCAGCCATAAATGTAGTGCCGATGAGGACGAAGCAAAACACCCGCGGAGGTGGTCCCTTCATCGAGTACTTGACATCGTAGGTTTCATAATCCTTCATGATATCTGTGTACTTAACTTCCTTTTTTGTACCACCTTTCCCGGTGGTCCCCGACAGCCTTCTCTAACCTCCTAGCATCGTCCCGTATGGTTATGTCAAGCTGGGAGCCTCTTACCCGAACATCTCAAACCGCTTATGGCGGAAAAATCAAGAGGCGTCATGGTCATCTCACCAATCGGGGAAGTGGAGCAGAATGTGTGGTGTCCCACTAGAAGTAGCTCAAAGCCCGCATCAGTTGACGGTCGCAGTAAGTCCTCTTCATTGCATTTTTAAACTCCTCCAGACCACTGTGTCTCTTGAATGAATCCTTCACGTACCTTGGCAGTTTACTGTACCATCTAACCATAGTTGAAGAAGCCCCGTGGCCTGGAAGGTTGTAAGGTGGTCTGTTCATGGTTCCACCAAGATGTCAATCTCCACACACAACCATCTGTCACAAAAAACTGTTATAGTAAGCGAAATGTACCTTGTCTTTGAGGATTTGACACGTGATGCTCGAAGTCGTAATATAGCTCTGTATTCTGAATACTCCAACCAACTTCACGGGCTTGATCGACGATTCCCCCTTATCACACGGCATTCGGGGTTCATCGAGCTTGTATTTCCATCATCCGACTACCCATCCTCGGAGCCATCTAAAGGATGACTAAAAGTAGAAACCCCAAGAAAGAGGAAACAAGAATCCGCAACCTCGGTGCCCGCCACCTTTGTTGAGAAGAACTGGGCAACAAACACTGGGTCCCTCGAAGTCGGCGGCCGGAGTCGGGAGTCCGATGCCGTTGTCTACCGTCGTCGGCCACCGATCTAGGCGCCAGCTCTCCGAAAGATCGCATCCATGGCCGTCGCAAGTGCTGGAACTCGTTCTTGGGTGAGGATTTGGAGAAAGCTGTTTTCGCACTTAACGGTTGCAGGTAACCGTCAAGTGTGACGTCATGTCACCGGCGATCCTTAGGTGCCTAAAGATGTACAGCAAGCGTTTAGGGTCCATAAGCTGTCTCATTGGGCGCCTTAGACCCCTCAAATGATACATGACTCATTTCGGTGCCCTCTTGAGGTCCCCAGCCCCGATTGCCTTGAGATGAAAGTCAAATGACTCATTGATGGCCTATTCGGTTATTTTACCCGACACACTTTAGGGATCAGAAAGGACCACAATTCCTTGAATCGTCACCGTAGCCTTTTCGGTCCCCACTTAAGGGTTCGTGGCAACGTTTTGGTGCCTCCACAGGTTCAATGTGTCACATTAGGACCATAACGAACGTCAGGGTATCACTTAAGGACCTCTAAAGTATACGATGTAGAATTTTTGGGGCCTCGATTCCCTCGTGACTACAACAAAGCGACTCGTATTTAAATTTAACGTAGCCCTTTTAGACCTTCTCAGAACGCTATATGTGACGCCTAACGCTAATTCCATGTACATTAAACCCTATTGTGCCAACATAACATCCAGAATATTTACATGAACTTTCAACTGTTACACGGAAAGGTTTTCCCACCAACTCAACTGTCAATCCTCTGCTAATACCATATTACACACGATCTTTCACCACCTTTGGTTTGTACACTCTTTTTTCCTTTCTTCCTCGGCGTACCTTCGACCTCCGTACTTGAATTCTGGACTCAAGTGTTGCACACCATCAGCGGCCGGACCACCACACTCTACGGCGGGCAGTTCCTGAAAAGTCCATGGACGTCACTTGCTGTCTGTTACCCCTCCCTCGTGTAGGCCTATCAAGCTCTTCCAACTTCAGACGGTGCCATAGGATGGCATGGTCCTTAACATGGGTGAATAATGCGTTTGTCTCACTTGCAAGTAGTCGGAGAGCCAATTTACACCGTTTCTCATGTGAGCGCCACTTTGAAATTTGAATGGAACAACGTATCGGTGACATAACTATTAATAAGGTAAACACAACTAGTATTACATGTAATAATCACCTCGGATGTAGTATGTTTGTCATATTTATGAGGTTTCCCCATCCAATAACAAACAAACACCCCGCAATCATGAGCATTAGGCTCTTTGGCTAACCGGTGTAACCCTTCTTGCAAAATCACAAAAGCTAAAACCAGCTGGCTTCACTATGGCATCCATTGCGAGGGCACTGCAATGCGTAAACAAAATGGCCTTAGATAAACCTCTAAACATGACAACGATCAGCTGTCGAGTTGAACTTTAAGGTCTCGAGAGGCATACCAACTTGTCGGCCAGCCCGATACCGTGCGGTGACTCATTACTCCCACCTATGCTATCCCATACGTCAATGTATTTCCCTCGAGGAAGAAAACAACCAGATAGAAGTGTCCGGAATCAATTACGTTAACCGGCACAAACAGCTGCACACATTTACGCAATTTCAAATCAACATTTTAACATGTCAATGACAACCACACTAAAACAATATTACTTGCTTGCCTAACCTGCTTCAAGTTCGTTGCATTCAACCTCACGTCTTCGGGAATCCACCTCAGCCGTATGGCCCTGTCGAGGGCGAACTGTGCACTTACATCAGCAGACCTCTGCCAAATTTAAATTAAATAACAGTTACTAAACATCACCGGCAACCCTATGTTAATCACACATTTCATAACAAACCTGTAAATCCACCGGGAAATACCAACTCTCAAGGAGTTCCTTAAGAGGCATTGCCTCTCTTGAAGGAATAACACCCACGTATTCACAATCCCATCACATAGCATTTTGTTCGGAGATAGGCCTGCTGAAATGTCCCATCGCTCAAGGAAGTAGCCCCGTACCCTAACCAGGTGCTCCCTGGCCCATTAAACAGAAATTCGGTTACTCAAATGCACTCTCAATGACCATGCTCATGAGGCCCTTACAAAAGACTAATTTCAAGACACTAACACTTACTTCTCATCCTCCCTATGATCAAAAGCATAAGACACTATTTTGTGGTCAACCTCGGCCAAAGCTTTTGAAGCTCTCACATTAAATGGTCCAGCCCACATCAAGTTCGGGTGACCAGCCTTCTTCACATGAATCCAAGGCGTCCTCTGGAAAGGTCCGCTCACCGGCATTCTTCTGGACTGCCTTCCCTTGGGAACATACCCCCTCGTAGAACCCTCTGTGATCTGTGCCAATTAATGCAACTGCTTCTCAAAAACGCACTTCTACAATATGCATATAGAATTCTATGAACTAAAGAACGCACTGAAATAAAAGCATCTTACCTCGACGCATGAATGCTTCGACCTCCCACCACCGGTGCCTCTGTCGCACACAGGACTACACAACCGTCACTATCTTGCTCCTCCTCAACAGCTGCGGCCTTATAGGTCACTTTGCACTCACCTTCTCAACCCCCACTCCCTTACGCACGGTGGCGTCACCTCGGTTTCTACATTCCCATCAACCTTACCCTTCATAGGAGCATTCTCACCACTCCTCAAATCTTGCCGCCTCTCAACAACATTCACTGACGGTCCTCCCAGTTGTGCATCAACATGACCAGGACCACCTTTCAGTAAAATGGTAACAATTTCTTCAACTCTCCTCTGCAGCCCATCAACTTCCTTACGCAAACCACAATTCTCTTCCTGCAGCTTGGTCACTTGTTTCTTCAAACTTCTCTCATTCCCCTGCAACACAAAAACTTCCTCCCGCTTAGCCTTAACATACCCAATTTCACGGCGCAGCTGCTGCACCTCCATTCTTAGATCCACATCCTCACGACCCTCTCCGGCGAGAACCTCGGTCGTACTCTCCTTCTTCACCGCTATTGCCTGCAGCCTCACCTCCCTCTTCTTCGGCCTCCATATTCTCATCACATGCAAGGCCCTACATGGTAAGGAAACCTATAAGTACCACGGTATCAAGCATTGCTGGAACTGAACAAATTCAACATACCTCATACAAACGCATGTACAGACGGTCATCTCGGGAGAAAAGAAGACTACGGCTGGAATTTGCTTGGGATCCTCGCCCCATGCGATTGCAATCTTTCTCGAGATAAAACATCTACAATAACGAAGGGTGGTTTGTAAATTTCATATTACGGGATTACGGAAAACATGAGTACGCTAACCACAAAGAACCATACCTGTAGAAATATTGTACAGCCCCCGACCTTCGGGATATATTCCTCACCGTGTACTCCATTCACAAAAGTCTCAACACTCCTGACCAACTCACAGAAAGCATAACGGCCCCATGACCTCTTCGCCCCATTCGCACAGTCCACTACATTCTTCAGTTGGGTGGTTGTAAATCCTTTTCCGGGAGGAGGACAGAGAACAGTCTTCAGAGCCAAGAGATCGTATGCTATACGTACCATCGTCCTGTCGGCGCTCCCACGCAACACATCCACAACTGACTCATGTGAAACAATAGTACGCTCAGCCAACTTCACACAAAATGCATCACATATCTCCTTCTTGGGCTTCACATTCTTGCTGTTTCTAATGTCCTCTCCCCATCTTCTATACCCATAATGTCACAAAAATCTTCAGCGGTCAATGGATATGTCTGCCCACCAAATGCTATCTTTGCTTACTGCGTACTCCATGAATTTAGCGGGTCCTTTATCAGACTTTTGTTAGTGGGATCACCCTTCAACCCCAACAAGCTTTTGAAGGGACTATCCCTATCATTTCATGCCTCTCCCGACTCAACCCACTAACTACGCTGTAGAATGTCCGGACCTGGCATCTCAACACTATCTTCATCCCGCCATCCCCACCATCACCCCACTTCGCCTTATCCTCGGGTGACATCTCATTCCACACATCCTTTATGCTTTGTCCCTCGTCAAGGCCAACATCACCAGCCTTTAACTTCACCATAAAGTCTACTTTGTAACAATGAACCATATTATATACTCGGACATATTTTAGGGAATCACAAAATTAAACTATTTCACGCATGAAACTTACTGAAAATTGTTCCACGCATTGCCACCGATCTTGATAGCTCTCCTCTTCTTACTCGCCCTTGCTGTTCCAAATGGTATAAACAATAAAAGCGTTCTTTGTCGTGTAATGCAAATTATGATGAAATCATTGTTTACACTACATAACACTGTGGACGCTGTTCATTGTACACCATAACGTCAATACTACTCTCAATCGCTGTTTTGGGACGAACTGCACCCTCTTCTTAAACCGTCGAACTATAGGGCCTCTGGTATGTCACCGTCCGCTTTGGAGGCTAGAAGGGGGTCTAGAAATCAACATACCTTCGCGCCAAGACGTCTTCTTCTTCCCCACCCTTCCTTTTACTCTTGCTTGGTTGACCCACTCATGGTTGAAGAAGAATTCGAATCTGCGTCACAAACTAAAGAACCCTAAAACTTGGAAGCTACTGCAACCGGATCAAACGTATAACTTTCGAACACGAAAAAGTTGAGCGCGTGCCGACTTATCTCAAATGCTACTTAGATGCTTGTTGCGGCGACGGTGGAAGATGTTCGCTGGTGCAACGAAGAAGGAGGAGGAGTGGAAGTTACGTGCACGGCTCTGGTCCGACCGTGGAGAAGAGCGTGGAAAGCGGCAACCGTTACTTCACGGTTGCCTCCAAAACGACGTCGTTTTGGTATTTGACGCACAAAAAAATTGGTACTTCAACTCCTTCAAACTTCAGGTACTTCAAAATAGAAAAGCCTCTATTCCCTCCGTCCTCAAATAATTTTACACTTTGACTTTACTATTTCAAGATTCAATGTTTGACTCAAATTTTAACAAAGAAAACAAGTTTTAAAAAATTCAGAAAAATATATTTAGAAAGTTTATACTTCAAATTATGATATGAATATAAATTATTCACTTTAAATATACATTTACCAACTATTAAACTATTCAATATTCCTTCTTCTCACACGCGAGAAATGAAACATTTACTCACATCAAGCAAATCTGCAACCCAAACCACCACGAGAATCCATAGATCTGGTGCTCTACCGCAACGTGGAGGCTTGTCGTCGGAGGGTAAGCCGTTCGTGATTCGTGGCAACTCCAATCAGGATTCGTAGAGCGCCATCACACGTTGGACGACGAAGGTGAGTGATTCAGCGCAATCGGGGCAAGGGAGTCAGCGATGGAGGACCTTCGAATCTTCAATGAATCGACAGATCGACGTGACGGAGGAGAGATTGACCTTGCTCCGGCGCAAACCTGTAGATCGACGTGACAGAGGAGTGGCCGACCATGCTCCGGCGCGGACCTGTAGATCGACGAGTAGAAGCAAACCGTCGAGCAACAACAAGATCGACGAGGAGCAACAAAATCTCCTCTACGGCATCCGAATCTCCAAATCTGGATTTTCTGGCTCGTGTTTGAACCAACCAAGCTCCTGTTGCGATCACCATCCAACCACGGCGGTGGTGAAGTTGAGTAAGTTCACCTCTGCGAGCAAAGAACAACGGATGGAGCAAGACGCAACCACGGAATTTGGAGGTGAGGAACCAAACAGTTTACAACATTTATTTAGACAGTATAACACTTTACAATAGACATTATAGAATACTACACATATACTATATTTGGTTTTGATTTGGTTCATTTTTTTATGTTTCTAAATGGTAGACACTATTGAATTTTGTTACAGACAGTTTTTATAATTTATTGGACAGTTTCGTTATCACTGAAATGTGTAAAATAACTAAGTAAACAGTATAAAGTATTGTAGTAGACAGTATCACTATCACTTTAGACACTACAATTAATTATAAATTAACGAAAATTGTTTTATATTATATTATAAACACTTTTTATACATTACAAAATAAGTTTTTTATGATTTTATATGCATGTCATTGTTTATACGGTAATAAACAGTTTCGTTATCAAATAAATGTGCAAGACAAATAAATGAACAGTTTCTAATATTTATTCATACAGTATATCACATTCTAATAGACAGTATTGCATATCACGTTAGACACTACGAATTAATTATAAACGGGTAAAGTCTACTTTTAGTCCCTTAGCTTTCCGGTTTGTCCTACTCAGGTCCCATTTTAAGAATTTGTGTCATCCAAGTCCCCTAGCTTTGGTTATTGTATCATTTGTGGTCCTTTCGTTAGTTAGACTGTTAAGTTGACCGTTAGTTAAATGAAATGACGAAAATAGCCTTTTTCTTAATTTTCAACTTACCCCTGATTTTATGAAATTTGGACAAAACTCACACACACGACTCACACTCACACACACGCATGACCTCTTCTTCGCTGCTGCCGCCGATCGCATCGATCTGCCCAACTCCCCAACTCCGCCATCGCACGTCGTCTCGCCGACCACCCTTGCACCGCCGACCTCGCCTCTTCTTCCTCCTTCCCTCGTCGCACAGCAGGTATGAATCTGTTCGTGCCTCTCAATCCCAACCCGGTCCAGACCTGAACTCAGATTCAGATTCCATCACCGGCGTCATTGATGAATGGGGCGAGAAGGCCGACCCCACTCCCGAACCGGAGCCCACGATAGCGCCGGATTCGGATCCTCCCGTGGGCGAGGACGAGTGGGAGGAGGAGTGCGTGACGGGTGACGGCAGCGGCGGAAGGGGAGGAGGTGGCGGTGGATGACCGGGTGGCGGATTTGAAGCGCTTCTTGGTGGATACTATTTTGATGCGAGAGTGGGGTTAAGGCGAGTCCGGAGGTCAGGGCGGAGGTTAAGTGTGGCGTTGATTGGCAGTGGGCTTGGTGGTGGCAGAAGTAGATGAATGAAATTCTTTGGATAAAAATGATAATTTTTTTATAAAATTGGGGATGAAGTTGTAACAAAGGTATGGGCATTTTTGTCATTTCACACACACAACAGTTAACTTAACAGTCAAAATGATGGAAAGGACCACAAATGATACAATAACCAAAGCTAGGGGACTTGGATGACACAAATTCTTAAAATGGGACCTGAGTAGGACAAACCGGAAAGCTAAGGGACTAAAAGTAGACTTTACCCAATTATAAACTAATGAAAAAATGTGGTTAAATTTCTAAAAATCTTGTTCCACAAATTGCAGCGGTGACGATGGTGGTGGTCAGGGTGGTGCTAGTGATAGGGGTGGTACTATTCGCGGCGGCGGTGGCGGTTGACTGATGTCGGCGGCGGCGATGGTGCTGACACCGACGATGGTGTCGGGGCGCCAACGGTGGTGCTGGAGACGACGACGATGGCGGTGACAGCGATGGTGCCGACAGTGGTGGCAACGGTGGTGCCGATGGTGGCGACGACGATGGTGCCGCCGGTGGTCAACAGTCAGGGAGTGGTGAGGGTTTATAGAATTACGTGGAAGTGGAGTAATTGTTAAGGGTAGTTTTGTCAATTAAAAAAGGAGTGTTGTGGGCTGGGTTGAATAAATAGTTTTATTGGACTTGGTCTACTAGTTGTTTTCACAACTAGTGGGTAAATAAACGGACGGTCAAGGGGAAGGGAGTTATTACAGTTAAGGCCCACACTAACGGTCTGGAGCTGACTCAACAACCTCTGAGCTTCACCGGAGTTGGGGGCTATCACGAGGGGGTAGAAATCTCATTCTTTGCCTATAGGTTGGATTGTAACAGCCCTTGTATTCATTCATTTATTTTGTCAATAGTATCTCTCTCTCACTATTTCTTGTTCTCTGTTTTTACCATCGATACCAGAAAGTATCAAAGTAGTATCAGAGCACTCTTTCCTTGGACCACGATGGCGTCGACCAAGCAATCTGCGCCAATAGATGAACTGATGAAGGTCCTGCAATAGTTGGCTATGGTCGTGTAAGAAATTCAGCGGAGACAGGATGAAAATGACTAGCATTGGGAGGTGCAATACAAGTTTCAAGATCACGAGCTAAGGACGAGCACTACAGGTGAAGGTGAAGGTTAGCTCTTGTGATCGCGACAACAACAACATGTACTATGTTTGGTTATGATTTGATGAGGCTTCATTTCAGTGAAAGGTGAAGCCAATGGTGTTAACCAAAATTGAACCAACTTATCATGAGGGGCTTGCTTGTTGTAATATGTTTGGTACAATTAGATGACCATGATGAAGTTGACATCACTGTAATGGCTATTGATGGAGGGGAAGATACTGAGGCATGTTAAATGGAGTTGTTATTAAAAGCATTTAGTTGACTATTTCAGCAGCCTAAATCCCTACCACGACATAGGGGATATGATCATGGGATTGTTCTGAAGAGTGGCTTAGATCCTGTGAAGATTAGGCCTTACATGTATCCAACTGTGGAGAAAGATGAGATTCAGAGGTTGGTGAAGGAGATGTTGCAAGATGACATAATCAAACCTAGCAAGAGTGAATTTTCTTCTCCACGATTGATGATGAGAAAAAAAAGATAAGACATGGCGGTTGTTTGTGGATTATAAAATGTTGAACAAGTGCACAGTGAAGGATAAGTGCCTAATACCTGTAAAGGATGAATTGCTAGCTCAACTACACAAAGCTAAAGTGTTTTCCAATCTGAATTTGAGGTATGGATACCATCAAATAAGGATGAAAGAGTCTGATATTCACAAAACAGCTTTGAGAATGCATGACGGCCATTATGAGTTTGTGGTCATGCCTTTTGGATTGACAAATGCCCCTTCCCCATTTCAAGGCATGATGAATGACATCTTTAGACCCTTATTGAGGAAGTCTATCCTAGTTTTTTTGATGACATATTGGTTTACAGTGAGAATTTGTAGTCACACTTGGTGCATTTGAGAGAAGTGTTGCAAATTCTATAGAAGCATTAACTCTTTGTCAAGAAGAGTAAATTTATGTTTGGAGTGGGGCAGTTGGAGTACCTGGGGTACTAAATTTCTAAGGATGGGGTGGTAACCGATCCAACAAAGGTGAAGGCTATGATATCTTGGCCTATACCTTATAGTGTGGAAGAATCAAGGGTATTCCTGGGTTTGACATGTACTAAAGGTGTTTTGTGAGAATTTATGGAGCCATTAGCCAACCTTTGACAGTGTTGTTGAAGAGGGGAGCATTTGAGTGGAAGAAGAGAAAGAAGGTGCTTTTCAAAAGCAGAAACAGACCCTCACAATTGCACCAGTTCTAGCAATGCCTGATTGCTATAGTACCTTTATGTTGGATATTGACACTTCTGGAAAGGGAATTGGAGTTGTGTTGATCCAACATGGGCATCCTATGGCTTTTGCTAGCAAGGTTTATCCAAGAGGGAGCAGGAGAAGTCAATTTATAAAAAAGAATTGTTGGCAGTGGTGTATGCAGTCAACAAATGGAGACAATACTTGATTGGTACTCAGTTTGTCATCAAAACTAACCACCCGAGTCTCAAGCATTTGTTGGAGCAACGAGTGAGCACACCAGCCCAAGAGAAATGGTTGGCTAAGCTCATGGGTTATGATTATACTAGAGAGTATAAGAAGGGTACTCAAAATACTATAGATGATGCACTGTCATGACAGGGGCAGTGGCAAGATGCTGAGGAATCATTTCTAATGGCTTTATCAATTGTAACACCTGACTTGGTGGGACGAATTCAAAAGATGTGGGAATCAGATGTTGCAATTCAAAAAACTTTGGAGCAATTTTTGAGTTCATCTGGTCTTACAAGGGCTACACCTGGGAGAATGAGGAATTGAGGAAGAAATGGAAGTTAGTTGTGGGGTGTGATATGGGAGTCAAGCCTGAGATTATTGCACTAATGCATGAGGGGGCACTAGGAGGACATTCAGGGTAATAGCCACTAAAAAGAGGATAAGGAGACTTCTTCTGGAGGAAAATAAGGAGAGATGTTAGAATATTTATTAGTGAATGCTTGGTGTGCCAGCCACACAAATCTAAGAATGCGGCACCTTATGGCTTGCTACAGCCTTTTCCTACCCCTACCGCAATTTGGACATCCATATCTATGGATTTGACTGAATCTTTACCTCTGGTGCAAGGGAAGGCAGTGATATTTTACTACTTTAAGCCATCCTTATACTGCTATTTCTGTGGCTCAAGTATTCTTGGATATAGTGTATCATTTGCACAAATTGCCTAGTGAGATTATCATGTGATAGAGATGCGGTTTTCACAAGTCAGATTTTGAAGGAAATGTTTAAGCAATTACAGTTAAGCTTCCACATGAGCACAACTTACTATCCTCAGTCACATGAGCACAGCTTACTATGCTCAGACAGATGTCCAAACTGAGGTACTTAATTGATGCTCGAAAGGTTATCTAAGGTGTGTGATGTCTGATAATCCTAGATATTATGTTTTATACCTGCCTATTGTTGAGTTTTGGTATAATACTACTTTTCATTCTGCATTGCGTGCCATGCCCTTTGAAGTTGACTATGGACAGCCTCCACCACACCATACTCCTTATGTGGAAGGGGATTTTAGGAATGAGGATGTTGATAGGAGTTTGGTGGCTCGTGAGAGGGTGATGAAGATGGTCCAAGCTCACTTGCTACAAGCTAAGAGCTGTATGAAATAATAAGCATATAGGCACAGGACAAAGAGGTAGTATGCAGTAGGTGATTGGGTTTGGCTCAGATTGAAGCCATATAGGTAGCAATCGATGGTGTAGAGATCAAATCAAAAGCTGGTTGCCAAGTTTTTTGTACCTTTATGAGGTGATTCAAAGGGTGGGAATGGTAGCCAACAAGCTCTAGCTACCTACCAGCTACAAGGTGCACAAGTGGTCCATGTATCATTGCTCAAGTGTTACAAAGGTGTGAGGCCTGTAGCAGCCACCTTGCCACCATTTGATGAGTTGACCAAGGTTATGTCTGAACTTGATGTAATCTGGGATAGACATGTGGTTAAGAAGAATAATAGAGTTGTGGCACAGGTATTGATTAAGTGGACTAATACATTTGTTGAGGATGCATCTTCGAAGGATTTCCATGACTTGAGGCAGAGTTGTCCTCATTTTGATCATTGAGGACAAGTATCTTATAAGGGGGAGGTATTGTTGCTAGCGTTTGGGATAATGAGTGAAACGACGCGTTTTGAGGGGAAGGGAGCCGTTGCATCTGGGGTCCACGCTAATGGTCTACAGCTGACTCAATGACCACTGAGCTTCCTATAGGCTAGATTGTAACAACCCTTGTGTTCATTCATTCACTTGATCAATAATATCTCTCTCATATCTCTCTATTTTCTTGTTCGTTGTTTCACCATCGATACCAGAAAGTATCAATAGTCACTTTAATCAGTCACTTACACCCTTTCACATTAAAAGTTTGTCATATGTTCATTATTGGGAATTAATTTTAATCTAGTTGATTTTTAGTCTACAAAATTACCATATAATAAGTTTTTAATGGGAGAGTGTGATGTGTGGGCATGCACATACACATTTCCAAGGTTTTTTAAGTCAAATTCTTTACCCTTGGAGCGCATTTTGTAGCCTTTGAATGCTGGCTAGAGCGCATTGTTTAGTATGCAAACACTCACACATTTTCATAGGGTATTAGACCTTAAATCCATCATTTGAGCTAATATATAATTGCATTTTACTCATTATTTCCAAAGTGTTGTAGGTGCATCAATGCAAAGGTGAAATGGAGCTCAAAAAGCATTAATGGAGTGCTTAGGATGAACATGAAGCGGTTTAAGTTCATGGAGAAGAGTCCCGGCTCAAAGGAGGAGACCCTAGTCAAAGATGAGAAGAAATGAGTCAAGGGTCAGAAAAGCTAGCGTGACCCCCTAGCGGTACACCGGACAAGCTTGCGCGACCCCTCCTTAAGCCAGCATGACCCCTAGCACGACCCCCCTTGAAGTAAATGGTTCAAATGGGTTTTCACGAACTTTCTCCGAAATTTCTCCAAGTGTGGGCTTCCAAATGAGCCCAAAATACCCTTAATGAGCTTGTATTAGCATATTAGGTTATGGGATATTTTGGGGACTCATGTTTAATATAAATAAGACCATAGGTTAGGTTCTCAGCATCAAGAATTTCATAATAGAGTGGAGTTACGAATTTCAGCAATTTTCTCCCTTTCAAGCTAGGGTTCTTGCCCTTCAACCTCCATTTATAAGGGGTTGAAGGGCCAACTTGTGGATTTTACATCTATGGGTGATTTCTAGTCATTTTCTTCTCTTTATTACATCTAATCTTTACTATTAATGTGTATATAAGCCAAATCACAACATTGATAGAGTTGGGGATGATGCTATGTCTTAGTGATATCCTAGCTTAGGACTCATATCTCTTGTTTCCTTCATGATTGCGCATCGATATCGATTTCTCGCGCATATTCCATCATCGTATGCTTGTTTGCTTGCTGGCCACTTGCATTTGCATATCATCACGTGTTCGATGGAATGCACGAGAGGGGTTCTCATATGACGTGTGTCAGGCAAACAAAACCTTACACACCCGCAAGTGTACGGGTCGAGTGTAGCACTCGATGAGTAAGGGTCGAATCCACGGGGACTAGATGTGTGAACGCTAAAGAGCTAGATTACCCTAATCTAACTACCTAGACTAATGCAATGCATAAAACAAAAAAGATTACCACCTCGGGGAATGGGTCAACTGCTTCAAGAATGTCAAACACGCATGACTTATATTTTTTGCTAGAGGAAATGGATTCAAGATTACCGATATCTCTCAAGTCGCTTACCTACATAATGGTCGAGATCGATCTCTCATCCCGCACCAACGAGAGGGCTTTAAGTGCAAACCATAAATTCCTAAGTGGTTTGTCAAGCCACTTGAACTTGCTTTGTAGCCAAAGCTCGGGAAAATTGCTCTCGCACTTGTTCCTGAGCACCATGTGAGCATGTGCACGAGTCATCTCTAACTCGGACATACATACAATTTAAGTAAGCATGAAACAAGCTCTTAACAACATTTATACATCAATGACAACAATGAGAAATGATAGATAAAAGAGGAGAGGATTTAAATGACGGTTCCAGATTTCTCAAGTCATGGAACTTGTTCTTCTACCTCGTCCAAGAACAATCTCTTATGTTACACCGAGATGAAGACCATTACAAGCTAACCTTATTCTCCTAAGTAACCCCCTAAATCTCTCGATTGGGGTGGGAAACTCGTGCTCAGCGTGTGGCCTTCGTTCGATGAATCTCTCTCGAGTACTCATCGAACACCAAATAAACACTAGCATGTGGTACCATAAATTCATGCAAATGTCAAGATTTATCCACCATTTAAGCAACCTAAAATCAACATTCTCTCATACGTAACAATTTTAAAGCTATCAATCCACAAAAGAATCGAACCTGAGGCGGTCTGATTAAACTACACTAACCTAACCAACAATTTCAAAAATTAATCACAACCTAACACTAATTAATGTTGTAACAGTAGAGATAAACTAAATTAAACAAACATGAAATTGAAATTGAACTTAAAAATAACCTAAGTTGGAAATGGGCGAGCTAGTCGGAAAATGGTCCAGGAAGAAGAAGCTGCAGCTGTAGGGCTCCTCTCCGGAGGTCTAGAGAAAGGAGGCTGAGCTCCAGCGGCCTGGGAGATGATTGGGACTGCTGTTGGCGTGAATCTCGAAGTAGCTAAGGGTTTCTCATGAAACTCAGCTGCTGCCTTTGGTGGTGGATTGATGGGCTGGAGCAGATGGTCGGAGGTGGTTTACCGGTGGAGGGTTGACGAAAAATGGTGTGGTATGGCAGAGGAGAAGGACTAGCATGGGCCAGTCCTTAGTTGTTGCAATTTGCTCCTCCACACTCCCCTGAAACTATGCTCTGCTTGCTTTTTATAAATGACCCAATGCCCTCCATCTAACGGTCCAGATCAAATCATTTAATCAGATTGAAAATCTGGTCGCGGCGATTACCGTGTACAAATTTAGGCCATGTACATGGTGATCGCCATGTACAATAAGAGCCAACACCCTAGAAATTCGGTGATTGCCATTCTGAAATCTGTGGCTATCACCGTGTATAGTTTTCTGGGCACAATACTTCATCTTCCCCCCAAGTTCATCCAATTGTCAATTCAACCCCTGTTGTTCTTTCTAAGTTTTTCCAAGATGACCCATCTTTCTCTTTATTTAGCAGCCAACTCCTTTACTTTTCCACTTGTGTCACTTAAGTCCAAAATCCTTCAAAATTTATGTGTTTTGGTCATTTGAGCTCCAAACTTGCCAATTGAAGTACCTACATGATTTTAGCAGATACAATCTGTAAATATCAACATTTTATAATCATAATTAAGCACATAATTGGGGGAAAAATATACTCCCTCCGTCCCCAAAATATTGAAGGGTTTGACTGTGCGCGGTGATTAAGGTGAATGTAAGATTATTCGACTGAAAGTGCACAAAAATGAAGTGGAGAATGAGATTGATTGTAACGAGTGAGAAGTAGTCTTGGGAGTCAATTTTTCGAGAGGGCCCGAGGAAACCTCATTGATGGTAATGTTAGGCATTGTAAATACATCTAAGGATTGCCACTAGACCACGAAAGTGACTAGTTCAAGGAGTCCTTCGTGGAGCGAATGACCGCGTATCCGAAAGGAGCGCGGGATGATTGTAGTAACACATCCCATGCATGATAAGAGACTTGTAGTGTGATTCCTCTTTGATTCCTTGTGATTAATTGATGATTAGGATGTTAGATTTCCATATCTCAATGGTTATCGTGTGGTTTAGATTGTGCGGGTGATTCCATGCTATGTATCTTGGGTCCCGTTCCTAGTGAATCAAATGCAAGTTCGCGGAAGAGTCATAGATGGCATCCATGAGCAGCTGTGAGATGGAGTTGACCATGCTTAGGACACAATTTTAGGCACACATATGTTCATAGGACTCACAATTATCCGTAGAGAGCCGGTATGTGTGATTCCACAAGTGCTTCCTCATTCCCCTCCATGCTTTTCATTATTTTCTTGCTTGCATCCACATTTGTTTCATGATTCTTGCTATCTCCTTTGTTGTCCACATTGCATTCACACTAGGTTAGTTGCATTTGGCACAATAGCACACACTCGTAGCTTAGGCGCTCTGATTCTCTTGGGTTCGATCCCTCATTTTTGAGCCATTGTACTATGATAAGACATTGCTAGGGCTTAATGAGGTGTTTATAAATGTATTTGATTAGTTTAGTGCTTGAAATTGTGCTTCAATTTTCATCAACTATACAAAAGCCTAGCTATCAAATTGGTTCCGTTGCCGGAGAATCGAGTGTAAGTCTATGTTGTTATAGAGTATTGTGTGTTTGCATTTCATGCATTTTCTTGCATTCTATTTGTTAGTGCACGTTTACTCTTTTTGTTGTTTTTCTTTTGCATGTAACTTCTTGTTCTACTGATGGCACACCACGAGTTTGAGCTACAAGCCATCCAAGAATCAACAAATCACGTGGAGTCATTATTAGCATAAATTGCCTGAGACTTGTATGAATTATAGCAAGCTAATGGTCATAAGGTACAAGTTGATGAAAATTTGAAGAAAGGAAGATCTGGAAAAATAAAGAAGAGATCTTCCTTTGAAGGTCACATTTGAGGCATATTGTCAAGCACAATCTGAGTGAGACAAAGAGATGTTGGAGAACATTATACAGCTGTCTAGAGCACCCCTTGGACCTTCTCCTCAAGATCTTCAAGTGGAGTATGTGGAGATCTTCCCGATGAACAAGTGTCAAGTTGGATGGAGAGTGATATTGAGAAACCTACTACGGAAAGCCCCAAGGAAGAGCAATTTGGTGGATCTTGGTAGAAATCACTCGCAAGATTTGCATCTTGTGGACGATACAAGACCAAAGGGAGTCATGTGACTCACCTTCACGGTTTTGCCTAGCCAAGGGTGTTAAACATGACGTTTCCGGGAAGCACCCCTGTGTTTACTTTGTAAATAAGTGATTTTCCACAATTTTGTGTAAATAATTCGTATTGATACATTTTCGAGTTTCTTTTGTAGGTACAAAGGCCAAAATGTCAAGTTTAAAGAGGTTGGGCATCAACACTTAGAAGAAAATTGAAAAAAAGGAGAGCAAGTCATATTGGAGTGTTCAGATGGATGCCCAGCGTGCCCCCTTTGTGCAAGGTGGTGCAAGGTGGTGTGCCCCCTCTGGCCTGCACTAGTCACCATGACCCTGACTGGAGTGACCCCTGATTTGTGCAGCGTGGCACCTAACACGACCCCCTTGGAGCTAGTGCTCCTGCCGCGCCCCTAGTAGCGCAACCCCTGAGGTCACGCTACTGTTTTGGAGCACCCTCACGCTGAGTTATTTGCTGCTTCTCCAAATGGTGTCCAAAGCACCCCAAGTGTTCCCAATTCTCAATTTTCAAGTGGTACCAAGCACAAAACCACTCTCCATCAATTATTCATCATTTTCAAGAGCAAGATAAGTACGAGTTTCTAACATTTTCTTGAATACATTGAGGTACAATCTTTCCTTGTGCTTAAGTATTAAGTTTAGAGACTTCATGCTTTCATGTGACATCTTCCATCTTACCATGCTTAATTTTCATGAATGATTGAAAAAGATTAGGGACTTGAGCATTTGATTTAATTTTTACCGATCCTTTAGAAACTTGTTGATAGACATAGGAGAGCATGACTATCTTGTACATATGCTAACTTTTTCATGTGTGCTTCTCTTATGCACTTAAAACATGCTCATTTGTGCATCATGTCTTTGTATGTGACTAGGGTACTTCACACTTTGTATATACATGATCACACACTAGTCACAAGCCTGTATTTCTAGAGTTTGCATGTTTCTACATTCATATATTTTTTAGACTCTAGAAATTGTTTTGAATGAATATTTTTCTAGGAACCTTGTATGTCTTGGCGATGAAGGCTCTTTATATTCATGGATGCTTTGGGGCTATTTTGAGACACCCACACCTTCAGAAGTCATAAGGGGGCCTAGTTGGCCGCCGAGTTATTATCTTCCAACTCTTCCTCTTTATTCGCTTCCTATTCGCATGAGGACATGCTTCAATTTGGATGGGGGATTTGCACATATATCATCTGGAGAGTGGATGATATGCCTCTATGATTGGTTTAGAGTCCTAAACACACCCTACAAGCATCTAATTTTTCATTCTTTTATGTTGTACATAAATTTTTTAAAATTTTTCAAAAATGTGAAACTTTCCTCAAAATCCAAAAAAAAAATCAAAAAAAAATTAAAAAATTTGTAGGCAAGTTGTATGTAAGATATGATGAGTGTTGTTATGCTTTCGATGATGGAATGAGCTTGTTAGAGTATTTAGCTTGAGTTCTACTGTAGACAAATCTTATTTGTAGGAATGTCACGACCACCCCGCCCGGTTGCGGAGGCGGGGCCAGCCGCAACGTACGAAAACGGAACCCACGGCGGAAAGCGCGGTTACATGACCCGGCCCGCAATAACGGAATGGTCGAACTACGACCCGCAACCTACAAAACTCATACATGGCAAGTATACAAAACAACTTAACAACCAAACATGCAGTTCATGGAATACCATTCATTACTCATGATAACCAAATCACCGAAACCATTTCATACATACAACCAATATACGCAAGTCGGGGCTCCGCCCTCGACTCAGAAGACAGATATAGAGTCATCACATATTCCAGAATATACGTCATATACAATATCATGATCCGAAATACATGCATGCAACTACACCTACAGAGCCACCAAAGACAACCCTAGAATACCTAGGTGCGGAATCAAGAAAACCTCTCGCCCAGAAAATTCCCGCACGAGGTACTGCTGCTGAAAACCCAAATAACCAAAAGCACCGCGGATCCCTAGTCCGCAGACTGCTTGTCAGATCAGCCTGAAAGGTGGTAAACAATAAGGGGTGAGTCCTCGGGAGGACCCAGTAAGGGCTGAGGTAAGATACAGTTTGCAGATGTGCTGCTGAACCGAACCTGCAAAACAGAACAAACACAAGCACATATATATACGTATGCATGTATGCAAAGTCAGAGGTGAGCCGGAACCCATCGTACGCGGTCCAACCGCCAGAATGACCCAAAACGACAGCCCTCTCTAAGAGGTCAGAATATACAGAACAGAAGCACGGTACCGGCTGGCGAGCCCCAAACTATCGCAGGGTCACAGAGGTATATCGGCACTCCCGGTGCGGATATACATAAAGTGTCGGCACCCTCCAGTGCGGACACACGTAAGCAATATCGGCACTCAGTGCGGATACCAGCAGAATGTCGGCACCCTCGAGCAGTATCGGCACCCCAGGTGCGGATACCAACAGAACAGAACCAAGGAGTACCCGTGGCCTCTAAGACCATCCGGTCTCGTCTCAGAACAGAACGTATCACCATGCATATGCAAAACAAAATATAATATACCAAAACGTATAAGCAGAAATATCAGCGCCTAGCGCGGATATACAAAACAGCATATAAACCCGTGGCCTCCAAGACCACCCGGGCCTTGAAACAGAACAAATACAAACATGTACCCTACCATATGACAGGTCCCGGGATCACCGGACCACCGTCCTCAACCCGGAATCCTACCTCAACTAGACCCGATATACATAAAGTCCCATTCCAGAATGTATAACGAGAGAAGTTGAGCCCTTACCTCGAAGACACAGCTCGTAGCACAATTCCCGGGAAATCCCGGCTCCCGGCTCGAAAAGTACAAACTGACCTCTGATGGTCCCACACTGCTCCACCAATGCAGAAACAAGCTGAACAACCACAAACAAGTCAGAACTCACCAAATTAGACCCCCAGAAACCAAACCCGCACAATCCCGCACTTTTCCGCAAAAATCCACAGAAAGCTCGGTTTTACGAACCGAGCTAGAACATCCTTATTCATACACCCACAAACACATCCATGCCATTAAATTCTAGATTCCAGACATTTTACCCGCAACCGAGCTTAAAGGTAACTTTTCCATTTATTACCCGAAAACGACATTTCAAACACCATATCGCACCTGAATCCAACCCCGATACCAATTCACCATCCAATTAAACCAAATTACAACACCAACCTAGAGAAAGTTTCATTTGAGCAATTCGGCCCTAAACCATATTTTCACCCAACTTCCAATTCAATCCATTCAAGCCACCAAACAATCATTCTAACCAGCAATTACACTTCTTAACCAAGAAAACTAACCAATTGCACCTAAATGAACCATAAACCCTAATCCACTATTCACTCAAATTGGGGCTTTTCTACTCAATCAATTTTCCACCAAATTGAAACCATAGAATGCCTTAGAATCATGCAAGGAACAACATACTAAGCGCATGATTCAAGAACACAACAAATGATCAACTTTAGAAACAACCCTAATTTTTGCCAAAATATGTTTCTATCCTCCATGATGTTTTTCTAAAATCTAACCATAGATTTCTACTCCCCTCCATCCCAAGAACAACATACCAAAAGATGGAAGCAAGAGGATCATCAAAACCCATAGCAAAGAACAAACACAAAATCCTCTCTAAACCCATTTTCCACCAAAACCTAGGCTTCCAACTTGCAAAGAGAAGAAGAGAAGAAGCTTACCTTTGATTTGCACCCAAAACCTTGTTGATTACTTGCTAAAAATGAAGAACACAAGAAGCTTCATGAATAGTAACCATGGCTGCCCTTGTTTCGGCAGAGAGAGAAGAGAAGGAAGAAGGAAAGAAATTCATGCCTTTTGGCATTTTCCCTCCTTTTTATACTTTCTTTTTCATTCATTTTTTTCTTTTTCTTCCATCTTTAATGAAGAAGGGACAAGTGTCCCTTCTTTTTTCTCATCCAGCCGACTTCAGCCTTTCTTTCTTTCCAAAAATTGCTAATTTGTGGCCAATTACAACTTGGCCCCCAAACTTTCCAAAAGTTGCAATTTAGCCCAATCGCAACTTCCAAACCACTTCTCCAATTGGAACGAAAACTGAACACAACTCTCAGAATATCATATCATAGACAAATCATCTTTCACATGTTCAATTACCCATCCAGAGTGTCCTACCGGCCCCGCTGAACCCGAGCAAATCCCAACGTGCTAACCCAAATCCAAATCCCGCAATGCCAAAATTCCATAAATATTACCATAAAATCCGTCTTAAAATATAAAATACCTTACACCAAAGCCGTCGGAAAATTTTCATCCCGAGCCCCGGGTGTCGCCCGGGACCGAACGTCCCCACCCAAAAAATATACTCCGTGAAAAGATCCGGGACGTTCCCACGATTCCAAATATGCAAACGGTTTCTCATTCCGAGGTCCCGGGAGCGCTACAGAGCCCGCTGTACGTCCCGAGACAAGTCCCGGCCCCGGAAAAATATTTTCGGCGAAAATGTCCGGAGGACCCACACGACCTCAAAACCCGAAGGATTCCCAGAAATATTGCTCAGATAATTCTCGGGAGCCATTTAACCGCCCAGAAACACGACCCGCAGGCCAAAACCAGAGCCCCGGGTCACCTGGGTCACAACCCGCTCGGGGTGACCGTAACAAGGAATGTCTTGATTAACTTTATGTGAAATTCTACTATGAAATTTGCATGGTTCATCTTGGATTAAAGTTGGTTTTATGAGCACGATAGTCTTGTTTAGGAGAACGGGAAACCTAGGTTACTGGAATTTGTAGGAAACATGATTTAGCTAGCCTGTGAATGGGTATTTCTAGGTGGTTCCCTAAGCTTGCAGCTTGAAATGAAGGTATATGGGGTTCGAGAGTCAAAACTGTCATTTACTCTGGCCCACTCGTTCAAGTGTAAACTTATACTACAAATATGCGTTAGGTCGCACATTAGGATAACAACACTTGGGATGATACTTTAGACATGTGAGCGGAGACACCGTTTGTGTGGCCTCTCGTCCCTCTCTTGAGTACCCATCCTAAGTTCTTAGAAATCATCCTCGCACTAGAAAAGAAGTAAAAAGAAAGAAAAAATGTGTAAAAATGGAAACAAAACACCAAAAAGAAGGTTGAAAAAGGAAGGTGAACAAAAGAAAAAAAGAGAAAAAAATAGAGATGAATGAAAAAGTGTGAGCACGGGCAAGCCACATTCACTTGCTAAATCGTGTGGCTAAACGAAGGTCATTAAATTAGGAGTCCGAGTTTTCTTCAATACATAATAAGTGCTGAGAACCAATGTGCCTCCTCGATGGACTATGCAAACTCATTCGTAATTTTTCACACATTGTTTACCTGTATATTTTGAAAGAGTTAGATCCTTCTTTAAGAGCATTCAAGCTTGTATAGATAGGTAGATCCCTAGAATGCATCAACACTTTGATCTTCTTGACTTGTGTACAAGAAAAGTTTCACTACGTGGAGATAACTGGGTTTACCGCGGCCTCCCCCGTGGTAGTGCCGCGGTAATTACCGAGAAAGAGGCCACGGTAAATCCCGTGGTAAAATACCTCGCAGTAAGGAGTTTACCGTGCACCCGGCCGCAACAATTACTTCGGCTTACCATGCACTGAGCAGCAGTAAATGTTTTTTATTATTAAAAAAATGATTCATCAACCAAAATTAAGAATGCCCAGAATCCATCAGCCTAGGAAGAGCACACAGCTGTGGCGACGGTGGGAGAGCGGTGTCGGTGGGAAGAAGAAGAAGAAGGTGAATGAAGGAGAAAATGAAGTAGAAATGTAAGAAGTGCGGCGGATGGTGAAGGAGTTGGAGAGGAACTCTAAAATGAGCGTTTACCTTACTGCAAGGCGAACCGCGTCGTTTATTGCGCTGGGCCACTTACGGCGGTCTCAACCGCAGTAACGGCCGCGGTAAAAGTGGTCATCTTCACGTAGTGGTTTTTTAAATGGTAGGTGGTTAGAGTAGGAGTCCTTGAGTCTTTTGTTTCCCTAGATGCTTGAGTTGCTAGGGAGTAACATTTGGGTTTGCGGGTGTGTTGAGTGTGCAAACACTCACACATTTCCATAGGGTTTTAGACTTAAATCCATCATTTGAGCTCAAATTTGTTGATATAATTGCACTTTACTCATTAATTTTGAAGTGTTGTAGGTGCATCGCTAGGAAGGTAAAATGGAGCTCAAAAAGCTTTAACAGAGTACTTGAGATGAAGATGGAGAGGTTTAAGTTCATGGAGAAGAGTCTCGGGTAAAAGGAGGAGACCCGGGTCAATGATGAGAAGAAATGAGTCAAGGGTCGGAGAAGCTGTCGTGACCCCCTGGTGCGACCCCCGACAAGCGAGCGCAAACCCTGCTCAAGCCAACGCGAACCTTGGCACGACCCCCTTGGAGCAAATGGTTCCAACAAGTGGGCAACCAAATGAGCCCAAAATACCCTTATTGAGCTTGTATTATACATATTATGTTAGAGGGTATTTTAGGGAATCACTTTTAGTGTATATAGGTACCTAGGGTAGGTTTTCATCAGACTTTTAGGAGACATTTAGGGGAATTACGAATTTGCAGTAGCTTTCTCCCTTTTCAAGCTAGGGTTCTAACCCTTCAACCTCTGTATATGAGGGGTTGAAGGGTCAACTTGTGGAAAAAAACATTTATGGGTGATTTCTACTCCTTTTCTCTCTTCATTTATACCTATTCAATGCTACTGAATGCTGTCCAAGCCCAAAGACAAATTTGGTACAGTAGGGAATTAGCTTGTCTTAGTGATTTCCTTCTTAGGACTCGTATCTCTTGTTTCCATGTATGATATTGCTTCGATATCAATCTCTTGCACGTTTTCCATCATCGTATGTTTACTTGCTGGCCACTTGCATTTGCATATCACCACGTGTGTGATGGAATGCCCGAGAGAGGGTCATTCGACTAGACGAGAGATTGATTGACGAGGGAGTAGTCGGAGTCCAAGAGGGCCCTAGGAAACCTCGTTGATGGTAATGTTAGGCGATGTAAATGCCTCTAAGGATCGCCCCTAGATCACGAGAGTGGCTGGATCAAGGCGTCCTTCGTGGAGCGACGGACCGCGTATCTGAGAGGAGTGAGGGACGATTGTAGTAACACATCTCATGCATGATCGGAGACTTGTAGTGCGACTCCTCTTTGATTCCTCGTGATTGATTTATGATTAGCATGCTAGATTTCCATATCTTGATGGTTTCGTATAGTTTAGGATGTGCGGATGATTCCTTGCCATGTGTCTTAGGTCCCGTTCCTTGCATACCGAAGGCACGTTTGTGGATGACTCAAAGATGATCTCCGTAGATGGCTGTGAGTTACAAATGACCACGCTTAGAACAAAATTCTAGGCACACGCATGTTCATTCACATTCACCAGAAAAGAGCCTATAGTATTAAATTCCACATGTGCTACTGCATTCCCCTTTATGATTTACTTGTTTTCTTGCTTGCATCACCATATTCTCGATCACTTCTTGCCATATTCCCCACTATCCACATACATTTCACACTAGATTAGTTGCATTAGACACATTTCACATACTAGTAGCTTAGGTGCTCTAATTCTCTTGGGTTCGCTCCCTCATTTTGAGCCACTGCACTATAAAAGTGGAGGACCACTTACGTTTTTATCTGATTTCTCTCACTTGAACCAGTTTTTTGGGACATATTTGCCCTTGTTTAGCTATCCTTAAGTGTCCAACATGTCTAGGGGCACTTTAGGGCATTAGACTTAGTATGAATCCTCTTTTAGGTCAATTTTTATGGACTCCTTTCATTGTCTACGAATTTCAGCAACTATTTTCCATTTGTATCAGCTCTTCTAGGGTTTTGTGCACTCCTTGATAATTAGATTAAAGACTTTTATGAATATTAACTGAAGATCAATCATCATAGAGCTTTTCCCTCCCTTATCTCTTAATTTTTCTTCATGTTTTTTGTTGATTCTTTGCTGCCTCTATTTTTCAGTACTAGTATGAGTGAGTAGAGACTTGTTCTCTTGAGGTTTACTTGCTTAGGAACTAAGCTACGAGTTTTCTAGCATACTCATACTCAAATGTTCGACTAAATGTCCGAGAGAGGTTTGATCGATCGATTGTAGATTTTTTGGAATCAATAAACTAACTTGTTAATGATTAGAGATAACTTTTAGAAGTTAGTTGGTGGTATAGTTAGGTGTAAAGCCTTGAAAGTATATGCTAGACCATGAGAATGACTAGACTCGTTTGGTTGATAGATTAGCTCTTGCTACAGATAGGGGTGAGTTAATTATAGAGATAGGGGTGAGTTAATTATAGTAACTCACCTCTTTGGCATCGCTGGAACTCGTAGTGTAACCCCGTGCATACTAGCAAACCCTAGAAGATCTTCATCATATTGGTTTTATAATCATTTTTGAGTGTTGCTTGTTGCTAAGTTTGCATTGCATCTAGTTTCTTGCCTTAATTAGAAGTAGTTTTATATTCGTTTGCATCTTGTTTGATCATCACTCACACCAAACCACTTTTCCTAGTATTGTAGCATCACTTAGTCAATTTCAGCGGCAAACAATTTTTCGCTTGGATTCAACACTCTTGCTCACTAGGCTCTATACTACACTACGTGTGATTTTTACACATTATCTCTCTATCTATTTACGGTAAATCTACTATTGATGAATAGTGGCACAACCAATAGGATTGTGCCACGTCATCTCTATCTATTTACGGTAAATCTACTGTTGATGAATAGTGGCACAACCAATAGGGTTGTGCCACGTCATTCATCATTTTTATATATAAAATATTTGTGACGAAGCCAGGATTCAGAGTTAGGGGTGACGGGAACTATACAAATATTATCCTCATTTAAATAACACGCGTAACAACCAAAATTTGCATAATTTACAAATCATAGTATCAAATTATTATTATAAAGAATTCATTAAAAAATTTCAAACAAAAATATTTAGAAACTAGAAACATTAATGTATAATTTATATATAAAATATTTGACTTTATCTATTAAAATGTTGAAGAAATAAAATCATAAAATAAATGTTAAAAAGGAAACGCACCAAGTTCTTATGAACATAAGTAATAATAAATTTCTTTTCCATAGATGCGACATTCATTTAAAACTGATTTGGGACAATAGGTAGAATGGTAGGCTTCAATTAAAACTGATTTGGGGGCAAATAGCCAACAAAGAGAAATTAGACTTAATTTAGGACAACAAGCCAATAAAGAGGAATTAGACTTTAGGGCAATAAACAACTGTTTTATTTTGTATCAAACCCGGTATCCTTAACTTAAGGATTGATTTGTTAATATAATTTTCTATTGAAGAAAAAAGGCAAAAACTGCAACATAGTGGGTGGGGTTGTGGGTTCATTGTGTTCTTTATAAGGGAAAATGTTTGGGTTTTAGTTATTATTTAGATTTAGGATTGGGCTAAGTTTAATGTTTTAAGTTTGACCTATTAGTAAATATAGATTGTAGTGTATAAATCACCAAACTGAACATAATCTATAACAAAAATTAAAATTAACCCCTTAATTTATAAAAATGTACATTATATACCATATCCTTTAAAAAATGCTGGGGTGGCACTAGTCACCCCAGTCACAACATAGCTTCGCCAATGGTGGCACAACCAATAGGGTTTTGCTACGTCATCATCACTATCTATTTACGGTAAATCTACTGTTGATGAATAGTGGCACAACCAATAGGGTTGTGCCACGTCATTCATCATATTTTTTATTTTTTTAAAATTAAATTTATTACATTTTTTATTATGTTTTTTTTAAATTATATTTTTTATGTTACTAATAGGAAAAAAATTGGTACTTTTTTTATTTTTTTAAATTATATTTATTACGTTTTTTTAATATGTTTTTTTTATTTTTAAAATTATATTTATTGTGTTACTAATAGGAAAAAATGGTAATTTTGAAAATTGGTATGAAATTGGTAATTTTGAAAATTAGTATGAAGCCAATTGCGTTGTGTCACGTCATCTATTATTTCCTGCATTTTTTTCTTTTAAAGTGCGTTCATTTACTATTTATAGAGGAAAAGTTTGTAGATTTGAAAAATGAAGTGAAATTTGTGAGAGAAAACATTTTTTAGATAACATTGTTTTGACTTTTATTTCTAATTATTATGTGTATTGATTCTCAAAATTTTGGAAATCTGAGTTTTTAACTAGGTTAAAGATTTTTTACCCACAATCATATTACTACTTATTTTCTCTTTTATTTCATGAAAGTATACCACAAATATTTGGTTGTTTAGTTGATGAATACACACCTCACCCATCTTATTTCTTCACTTTTTCTTCTTCATTTTGGTTACTTTAAAGTGTACTGTTAGTTAATGTTTTTATGGAGAGTCGAAAGTGTTGGTAATTTTGAAAGTGAATATAAAATTTGTAAGCAATACAGTTTTATGGATTCTAATCTTCTTGATGAACAATACCCTCAATATATATATATATAGACAAACTCTATTACTTACCTTTAACTATTTTGAAAGTAGAACATCGTTAAGTGTAGTGTCGTTTTTTTATGCGAGAAAATTCCATTACGGTTTATAACTATTTAAAAAGTAGCATGTTGTCATCAAAGTTTCAAATCTTATGGCATGGTTTTTTTCCTTCTTTGAGTGTTGATGATTTTAACGAAAAGTAATAATGTGTAATTAGTATTTGTATTTAAACACTACGTAGCTGGTGGCGTTTTTGTAGCGCCTTAAGAAGCGCGTTGACGCGTTACAAGCGGGCGCATTATAAGTTCGCGCTGCAGAGCGCTACAGGGTGGGTCTGTTTTTTATCTGAAGCGCCTATGTAGCGCTCTTTAGCGCTTCCCGACAGTGGAAGCTGACAATATTTTTTTTTGAGCCGTTGTAGCGCCGTTGGAGCGCATTAAAGCGTTACGAAGACAAATAAAATACATCAGATGCGTATCATTCGTCTTCCTCTCCCAATTCTTCACCGACAGAGCTTCGTCTCCCATTTCTTCACCAACAATAGACCTTCCTTCACCATTCACCATTCACCAACAGAGGATAACAGAGCTCCGGCCTCGTCTCCGCGCATCTTCAACAACAGATCAGATCGTGTGGAGTTACTTAAGGTATGATTTTATAAATTTTTTTGAATATTTTTTGGTTAATTTTTGTTTGGTTAAGTGGAGTTTCTTATTTTCAATGTATGTTGTTAATTATTTTATATGTTGAAAGTAGTGAAAGTTCATGTTATAGATTTTAACCATAGTTCCTGTCTATGAGTATTAATTAGAATATTATATGCACGATATTGTTTTCAGTATTGGAAATGATATTGTAAAATATAATATTCAATTTAATATTCATGGATTGTCAGTGGACACGGTTTGTAAAGCGCAATCGGTATATTAAAGTTTTATTGTTGTATATGTATAATCGGTACAACGGCATAAATTTCGTTGCATTTCTAGTCTTGTTCCTTATTATACCTGTTTTGGGATTTAAAACCCAAAAATGATATAATGAGGAACCGAGACGAAATCTTTGCGAAATTTATGTAAGTTGTACGAGGTATACTTATACAATCATAAAATTTGTATACCGATTGTACTTTTACGAATAGGATAGAACCCATGCACCCTTTATGATTAGGAGGAAATAACTTTGAGAAGTTAGATTTACATATGGAGTATTGATGTTTGTTCTATACTTTTTATGTTTTGGTACAAACATTGTTGTGTAGGAGCAAAAATATGGCCGGAGAACATGATTGGATGTATCAGCGGTTAGAGGAAGGAACTCGTGCTATCAGTCGAAGATTCTTTGAGGGGCTAAATTATTTTCTGGACTTTGCTTTTTCGATTGCTGAATCGAATGGGATGTCTACTGTGAAATGTCCGTGTACAAAATGTAGAAATAGATTCTATCATGAGAAAGTTACTATTGGAAATCATTTATGCGAGTATGGTTTTAAGCCAAATTATTATTTGTGGGATTGTCATGGTGAGACAGATGATTGATCCCATTGTAGTCGGAGGTCATGATAGGTTCGTCGATGGATCGTCGTCTAGTAATCCACGTGGAAGTACGCAAACGAACTCAGTGAATCCTGAGTATGAAGATTGGAATGTTCTACAAATGGTTTATAAAGGTTTGGGAGTTCATCTTAATAATGTTGAACAGACCATTAATGATGAGGACGAAAATGATTATGGTTACAATAATTTTGAAGAGACTCAACAAGACCTGGAAGTCGATGCAGTGGACACTCCAAATGAAGAGGCGCAAAAGGTTTTTGCTTTGTTGCAGGCTGCATCAGAACCTCTTTATAATGGAGCTCGTACAGAACACAAGAAACTATCGGTATTGACAAAGTTTCTGAGTCTGAAAAGCCAGCATAATATATCTGATGTCGTCTTCTCGAAAATGATTAAGTATATCAATGAAATATTGCCTGGCGAAAACTCGTTACCCACGAGCACAGCTGAAGCTAAGAAAATGATCAGGGACTTAGGGCTGCCGTATATCAAAATTCACGCTTGCGATAACAATTGTATGTTGTTTGATGGTGGATTCAGCGATTTGATGAAGTGTGCAATGTGTGGTTCGGACAGATATACTTTTAAGGGGGCTATGGATCGGCGTGGCTAGAGGAAATTGAAACCAGAGAAGGTTTTACGTTATCTCCCAATTACCGAGCGCCTTAAGCGTCTTTACCAATCTTCGGAAACTGCTGAATTCATGAGTTATCATACAAGGGCCAATGTAAATGCAAATGGTACAATCGGACACCCAAGCCAATCACGAGGCATGGAAACATATTGATATGTTGTTTCCCGATTTTGCCGCAGAGATCGGGAATGTACGATTAGGGTTATGCACTGATGGATTTAACCCACTTTCAGATATGAGTAACCCGTATTCAATGTGGCCGGTATTCATCACAGTATACAATTTACCACCTGATTTATGCATGAAGCAGCCGTACATCTACATGGCACTGCTAATCCCGGGTCCACGATCACCAGGGCGTAACATTGATGTCTTCTTACGACCATTGGTAGATGAGCTGAATGGTCTGTGGAGTGTAGGTGTCCAAACTTGGGATGCGCACCGTAGAAAGAACTTTATAATGCGGGCCTGTCTGCTTTGGACCATCAGTGACTTTCACTCTTATGGCATGCTCTCGGGTTGGAGTACACATGGGAAACTCGCATGCCCATACTGTATGGCTGATATGTCCAGTTTCCAATTAACTTATGGGCGTAAACCTTGTTGGTGGGGGTGCCACAAAAGATTTTTACACGGACGGCAATCGTATCGGAATGACAGTCGAGCCCGGGGTCATCGAGAGCGAACAAAGCATTTTGAATATAAGTCTGGCATTGAAATACTAAGGGAGATTGATCAGATTGAATTTCCACCTTTTGGGTCGATCGACGGACGACTGATGGCTTTGGTGTGATTCATAAGCTGGATTAAGAAATCAATCTTGGGAGCTACCGTATTGGAGACATTTGTTAATAAGACATAACCTCGATGTAATGCATATTGAGAAGAATTGTTTCGACAATGTCTTTTACACGGTTATGAATAAAAAAGGTAAGACCAAGGACAATGCAAACTCGAGACGTGATCTCCAGAAATTGAACATCCGACATGAGCTGCATTTATTCCCCGGACGTGATGGAAGACCATGTCAACCTAAAGCAATTTATACTTTGAGTGACGATCAGATTGCTAATGTTTGCAAATGGTTGAAGAACACGGTAAAACTTCCTGATGGATATGCATCAAACATTGGAAGTTGTGTGAACACGTCGAACAATACATTTTACAGACATGAAAACGCATGATTGCCATGTTTTTATGCGAAATTGCTTCCAATCGTCTTACGCGGCAACGCGTTCGATGAGATCTGGAATCCAATAGCTGAATTTAGCAAATTTTTTAGAATAATTTGTGCTAGGCGATTCGATTTACGGGGCGTGCAAAAGTTGGATGAATTAATAGCTTTGACGTTGTGCAAGTAAGAAAAGATCTTCCCCCCATCGTTCATAGACTCCATGGAACATTGACTGTGCATTTACCATGGCAACTAAGAATTTGTGGTCCTGTCCAGTATTGGTGGATGTATGGATTTGAACGGATGATGAAAACATTGAAACAGAAATGCTCTAATAAACAGTTCAAGGAAGGATCGATAATCAAAAAATATTTGATTCAAGAGGTAGCTTTTTTCACCGAGCATTACATGGATGACAATTTCAAGACCCGCATCAACCCTCAAGTGCGTAATGAAGTTTATAACGCAGCGTACGATGCAAACGGTGTATCTATTTTCAACCATGCAGTGAAACACTTTGGCGAACTACGGAATAGACAACTGACCGATAAAGAGGTGCACCATGTGCAGACCTATATTCTCCAAAACTCTCCAGAGGTTGAGCCTTATATAAGGTAAGATTTCTGATAATGAATTGTGCACGTTTTTTATTTTATGTAACAAAGTATCTGGTTACAGTGACGTCGTTCGCATGTGCAGTCAATTCAACGAGATGTCATGCGCACTTTACCCGGATTTGGCTGAAGGTGGTTTGAATGACTACAGACTAGCAAATTTCGCACACTGGTTCAAGGAGCTGGCCCAAGCAAAGCGGTGGTCCTTTCCCCCACTACTGTATGATTTGGCTTGCTTTCCGCATTCGACAGCTAAATCTTTCGGTGGCTCATATGTGAACGGTTTTAGATTCCATACCAGAGAATATGGGCGTGGGAAAACAACGTCTAATTGGGGTGTTTGTGTCCTTGGAGATATCAATGATGAAGAAAACTGTGAGGACTTTTACGGCTGCCTTGATGAGATCCTTGTCCTTCGTTACAACAAAAACAAGGTGATAGTATTCAAGGGGACATGGTTTGACCCAACTAAAGGTGTGCACACAGATAAGCATTCCGGTATAACTGACGTTGACCACACATCTCGCTTGAAGTGGTATGATCCTTTCATCCTTGCAAGTCAAGCACAACAGGTTGTTTATATCGAGTATCCCTCAAAATTTCGGGATCTGAAGAAGCGATGGACCGTTTTCAAAATGAAGCCGCGACATTGGACAGGTGAGGGAAAACGAGTGTCCGCAGCATCAAGCTCAACATCGAATAACGAAGAACAAAGCATCGATGACGATCCTCTCCAAGAAAAACGAATTGAGGATGGCATAATTGTGACAGACAATGATGATGTAGGTATACCTCTAGTTGATAGTAACGCAGAGCCAGAGGAGTTGGAATATGGCAATGCTCGTGACTGTGACGATACGATGAAATTCTCGATGCATGATAGTGTCATAATTAAACAGTTTAACCTTTATAAATGACTAATTTGTCGGTTTAGGTTAACTGAATTATTATATATATATATATATAATAATTGTAATATACATATATTACATAAGTATATTTAGCATACATTCATATATATATATATATATATATACGTACTCTGGAAGGCTTCACTTGAAGCGCTATGGTAGCGCGTTACGGCGCTACAAGCACCAATTTACAGACAGTTTCGGCCTCCCCTCTTCCATAACCTACTCTCGAATTTCCAGAGCCCTCTCCCAAAGACTCCGACGCCATCTCCACCGCCGGCGGTCCGTTCGAGCTCCTCCCACGTCGCTGGCCACCGTTTCAACCTCAGATACGTTATTCTCACCGCGCCTTCAATTTTCACCGCCCATCCTCCCAAACCGAGGCTAATTTCTTTTTTTTCTCTATTCGCGCCCATCTCCACCGCGGCCTCACCGTCGGCCGGCGCATCTCCCCGTCGTGGCGTCGGCGTCATCTAGGCCAGAGGTAAAACACCATTGGTTTCATATTTGTACCTCTGCCTCTGCCTCTGAAAATATTTGGATTAATTTGGATTAATGTTTGTGCGTTTTAGAAATAATATGTGTAATGCATGAATTCTGAATTCTGAATTTGGATTAATTTGGATTAATTCTGAATTGTTAGGAATTTTTAGGAATTTTAGGAATTCTTAGGAATTTTAGGAATTCTGAATTGAAGCTTTGCCTCTGCCTCTGCCTTTTAGGAATTTTAGGAATTATATGTATAATTCTGAATTAATTATAGGAATTTATAGGAATTATAGGAATTTTTAGGAAGTTTTATGAATTTTAGGAATTCTGAATTAATTATAGGAATTTATAATACTTATAGGAATTATAGGAATTAATTCTGAATTACTTATAGGAATTCTGAATTAATTATATGAATTATAGGAATTTTTAGGAATTATAGGAATTTATAGGAATTATAGGAATTTTTAGGAAGTTTTATGAATTTTAGGAATTCTGAATTAATTATAGGAATTTATAATACTTATAGGAATTAATTCTGAATTAATTATAGGAATTCTGAATTAATTATAGGAATTTTTAGGAATTATAGGAATTTTTAGGAAGTTTTATGAATTTTAGGAATTCTGAATTAATTATAGGAATTTATAATACTTATGGGAATTATAGGAATTAATTCTGAATTAATTATAGGAATTATAGGAATTTTTAGGAATTTTTAGGAATTATAGGAATTATAGAAATTGTATAATTCAGAAATTATAGGAATTTTAGGAATTTATAACAATTATGTTGAATTTACGCTAAATTTCGTGAATTTTAGAAAAGAACATTAGGGTGAAGTTGTATAATTCAGAAATTATGAACTTTCTATGAAATTTTAGGAATTATGAATTTTCCGTGAATTTTTAGGAATTTATAATAATTATGTACAATTTCTGTGAATTTTAGAAAAAAAAAGTTAGGGCCAGATTAAAAATTAAAGGGCTAATTTGCAAAAGAATAATAAACTTTCTGATAACGTTATAAACAAATAGTATGTCGAGTTCTCGGGATTCTTGCGACCGACCTGAGCAGCAGTCCACCGGGACATCGAGCCGTGGATCGGCACGTCGTGGGGGTCGTGGCCGAGGTAGTTCCGAGAGTGGATCTTCTCGCGCATCTCCGTCGATGCCCACTCCCTCCGTGCCTGTTGAGGGTGATGCACCCAGACCACCGCCGCCCCCGAGACGTAGAGGTCGTCGACCTCAGGGCACGTCTCAGGCCACCACTACCGTAGTGCTCCCACCGCCAGAGCTGATGGAGGATGGAAGGAAGCGTATTCTCGTGGGCCAGTACGTATTACGTCTAGACTTTTACAAATTCTATATAATGTTTGATTCGAATATGTATAAAGATAGTTATATATAATATGTTCTATTTTATAAAATGCAGCCTCGGGCAGTAGGCTTCACTATGTCCATCCACCATATATAGCATTCTTGAGGGCTATTGGACGGGTTGGCCACCATCATTCTTCGATCTCCCTCAAGAGGCTCAGGATGCGTACATCACGAAGTTCAAGGTAATGTTTAAAATTTTTTTACCATAATTAGACTTCATGTTTTATAATAATTGTTACATTTTATAATAAATGTTACATTATTAATGCCACATTTTTTTTGTTTAGGAGAGTTATGATTGGGTCCCACGTAGCGGTGATGAGGACGTGCTTAGAGCGCTCATATCTCGGTTTGGTGAGCTGTACCGAACAAAGCTCTCCAAACTCCGAGGTCGGTACAACGACCATCACCCCCTCACCGAGGAGAACCCGAACCACGACCACTGGCGTCAGCAGAAACCTCCTGAAGTGTCTCAGGAGGTTTGGGACAAGCTGATAGATTTCTGGAACTCCGAGCATTTTCAGAAGACCTCGAAACAGGCGCAAGAGAATGCTAAGAAGGTCAACGAAAAGTCAAAGAAGAAGAGGCACGGGAGGTTGTCGTTGCAGGGAGCATATGAGCGCTATGTAATTACTTCCTTACTCTATTTTTTTCCTTATTTTTCATTAAATTCATATAATCTATTAACATGTTTGAATTGTGAGTGAACAACGTGGTCGACTGTGAGCATTTTGGAGTTTCGACGGGAGTGGGGTGGTGAGGAGGCGGACTTGAGGTACTCTCTTTTCTCACTTAATACTAATATATCCGCTACATTATAGTATATTTTTCCAAAAAATAAAGTTATTTGTTTTTATTACGTAGGAAAATATATCGAGGCTATGCGGGAGAAGTATGAGGACGTGGATGATATGCCACTTTTCGATCCCGCCGTCTACATGGAGGTGACCGGGCAAAACCCCACCGAGAGGGCGTTGGAGATCAGCACCCCCGCAGCTGGTCCATCCCGACCAGTTCCATCCTCCGCAGCCATCAGAGGTAACTACAAATAGATGTCCACTTTGTAACTTTTTAAAAAATTCAAGGATTAAATTGTTACTTTTACATAACTTACAGCGGGAGATACAGTTGGAGGAGGAGCGTCGGAAGGATAAGGAGCGCATCGACAGACAGGACGAGGAGATCCATGCTCTGAGGCAGCGCTCAGCCGAGCACGAGATGTTGATCACGCGACAGTCCGAGCTCATACACCAGACAAACGCGGCCCTGAGCGTCGTCTGGGGAGAGCTTCGGAGCATGGGCCGCTTGTCGCATACTGATGTGCCATCACACTTGGTTGCCGGATCATCGAGGCCACAGTCGTCGTCCCCGAGGACCGCCAACTTCTTCACTGGTTTGCTCGATAATGTGTATACCCCTCGCATGGACGACCCTCCTCCACAGTTCGACATCCCGCCGACTGGTCCTCTTGCTCAGCTCATGTCGACGCCGGAGGTGATGGAGGCTTACATCAGAAGCTTCTTGCAAGTCCAGAATCCGCAGCAGCAACAGCGTGGTCCTGGTGGCGCTCGTGATGATACTCCTCCCGCTCCTCCACCTCCATAGGTTTTATAGATACTTATTTAGGTATTTTTGATGTAAATACAATATTTCATAAATACTGAATTTCTTAATTCCTAATTAAAAAGTCCTTCAACTGTCTTTTCATTTCTAATTATAAATACTGAATTTATTAATCCGTTTAGTGAATATAAAATTTCAAAATAAGAATAATAATAATAATAATATAAAACAATCTCACTACAAAATTCTAAAATAAGAATAATAATAATAAAACAATCTCAAAACAAAATTCCAAAATAAAAATAACGGCTGTACCTCTTGGAGGCGCTACAACAGCGCTCCAAGTGCAAGCGCATGTCAGCAGCTTACGTGGATTCTTATAGCGCTGAAGGACGGAACAACGGCGCTACGGTGTAGCGCCTCAAAGCGCAAGTCCTAAAAAAAGCGGCTCAATACGTAGCGCATGTAGGAGCGCAATTTAGCGCTACTATAGTAGCGCAAATAGCTCAAAAACGGTGCTATAATACCCAGTTTAAATACGTAGTGATTAAACCTTGTGAGAGCTAAAAAGGGTTCTATAAATATATAACTTAGGCTTAAAAAGTGACACTATTTGCATGCATGAGAGTGTTAATTGTCCAAGTTATTGTTGCTAGTAATTAGCCTCATTTTTTGTTGCAGAGACCACATCTCAAGGTGGAACTCGACTTCAGCAGCACCTGACTCACCAGATATTTACCGATATCACAAGGAACAAAGAAATTTAAGGAAATTTTAAAGTTTTGAATATGATCCAAAGGATAAAAAAAATTAAGAAAACAAATGAAACAATTTGCGTAACTACTATTGGAGACGGAGTACTTGGCAGCACTTGCTGAGGAAGAAAAGAAAGAGAGATGCCAGTAAAGTTGATGATCTCATTTGTCCAATTGAACAAAGAAGAAAACAAAAAGACAAAACAAAAGTGGAAAAATGAGAAAACTTAAGATAAAATGTTAAAGCAAAGTAATTTGGAAAGACGAATCGAGGGAGTGGTCATCGGTTTCCATTCCTTTCATTTCAGGATTACTTGGATCGGATTTCTAAACTATATCTAAAATTGCAAATCTCTACCTAAATTGAAATTGGTTACAAAAACGACTATAAAGTACTGTGATCTTGCTGCAAATATAGACACTCGGCTAGGTTGCCTCTCGTACCAATGCTAGGAATCAGCTAGGTTGCCTCTGGTACACACTCGGTCGATAAACAGCTGAGGAGCAATTGATGGAGCCCCTCAGCTTGACATTAATCCCTAGGCAAATCTTCTCGTTCAAGAAGGTCGGGACTCGGGATACTTCACTGATACAGAAAAGCCTCTTGGGCATGAAGCATGCTATGGTTTGCCACTCGTCGTGACAGCCTCGCAATAATTGTCGAAGATCCGACCTTCTACGTGACATCTAGGGTTGTGTTCTAGCAACCAAAACCTGGCAAAAAAAAGTGGCATGTATTTGAAAATAGGAGGAAAATTTGTGGGAATAAAAGTTTTTGACATTGATGAAAATTTAAAACTTCACTGATACAATTAATATGAACGATGACTTGGATCTGCTACCTATCCCGCTACCAATGTAGCGAGATTGTCCGCTACCCAGCTCGCTTCTTTTTGGGTGCTTCATTGATGGCTACCACTACCAAGCTTGCTACCGTTAGTAGGGGACTCGGTAGCGGGCAGCTGGCTACCCCAGGGCTACGTGGGTGCTGCCAGCTAACACAACTAGTAGCCCTGCTCCGAACCAAGCCCGCTACCAACATTTTTAAAATAAAATAATTTCTTTATTTTCAATATTTAATAAATGATTGAATAATATTATTATTTATTAGTATTTATAAATTACAATTAAAACCATAAGTAAATTAATTATAAACTAACCAAATGTATCAATTACAATAAAAATCATCCAAAACCAAATTGTAAGATGCCCCGGTCTAGAAGCGCATGCCAGATGACGTTGAAGGATGTGTCATATTGCCGTAGTAGGTCCATACGAAGAGCATGGTGCATCTCCTTGGACTGACGCCGCTCCTATTGAAGAGTACGGTTCATATGAACCTCGTACTCAGCCTGGCACTCCCTCAGCAAATGCAACTTATCCTCCATCCTAAGGCGATCCACCTCTTCCTTCCGGCGCGCCTCCTCAGCGGCAACCTCGCGCTAAAAGCATGTGAATAAAAAGAACTTTAGAAAAATTTTTAAACTTGTAGATATTTTAGAAAACTTCTAATTAATTTCAAATTAGTTTACCTGAGATGGCCAATGTGGCCAGAACTGCTCCGAATGGACCAAATGTGGGGTAGTGCCAACCCAACGGCCTTTGTAGGGCCCGCCTGTCACAACTCATATCGCCTCATCAAAAGGGGGCGAGTCATTATCCAGGTACTTCTCCGGCACCATCCGCGTGCACTCCTCCTAGTTAACAAATGACGCATTGATTAGGATAAATAAATGTAAATGTTAAAATGACAAGGACGACTTTTAACTTTTTATCTCAAACTGAGTGTTGTCCGCACCATCCCAATGACGCCGAAAATCGGTGATGGTGATGACCCGACACTCTCTGATCACCATCTCCTTGTAGGCGCTATACGTCGTCTTCGAGCCGTACTTCTTCTGCATCTTCAATGTCACCTCGATGGTCGCATTCTTTCGGGCCCTCTTGGAGATCATTTTGAACTCCTTGGTGTTCATCCCATCGATTAGTTTATCCCAGTTGGCCTGAGGGATCCTTTTTGGCCTCTTTGATCGCCAATGATCCAAACTTGAAAATAATGTTATTGATAAAATATTCTACGTAATATCCACAGACAGGAACTGTGGCTTAAATCTAGATCATCACATTTCTACTTTTTTGAACAAATAATTAAATAACTACATAGCCTCAAAATGAAAATCAATAAAATATATACTAAGCTCGGTATATTTTCATTTGTTGCTTCAGATACTTGGGGATCCTTTATTGCTTTCTATATATACTTGGGGAACCACGGGGGAGGTGCCAAAAACTAAACTAGAGAATACCTGACCGAATCTCTAAAACTAAACACCAATAACTTAATCCAACATACAAATTATATTTGAGTATTTCAGAAATGGGAATGAATGAAAAACAATTGAGGAAAATGAACTCGGGAGCAAAAAACCTTCGTTTGCTCCAGAACTCATATCTGCAAATGAAGGGAAGAAGGAAAGGAGATGAATTAATAACATCAAGTGGAAGGTGACCAGCTACCAAATCCACTACCACTGGCACGATGACTAGGGTGGCAGCTTTTATCACTTTGGTAGCCTTGCTCGCTACCAAGCCCGCTACCAAATTTAAATGGTGGTGCTTTTGGTAGCGGGCAGCCCGCCCCAGCATGCTAGAGAGGTTTTGAGGACCTTGGTAGCGGGTTGCCACCTACCAGGCCCGATACCCCCCAACAAGTACAGAATATTTTTATATTTTAACATTTTAGTATAAAAATATAAATAAATTATATGCAAATGATAAATCAAGTAAAATATAGCATTGAAAGTCAAATGTGATAACTATTGAATCGGAGGTAGTATGTTAATTAATTTTTGTATTAACAACAACAACAAATTATCACAAATCACAATATTGGATCACAGTGAACTCGGATGGAAAGGAGGATAGTCGGTGGTAAAGATTGGTGAGAGATGCGGTTGAAATATCGGCTCTTCTATTTACCAACTAGTTGGTAAAACCACTAGCTGATTCTAATACTATCTAACTAATTTAACTAACTAACTAATAATTTTAAAGACTAAAATACCCTTTTAGTTGGGTATTTACACACACAACATAACTAGTGGTTTTTCCAACTAGTTGGTAAATAACTTCATCCTTGAAATATTACTAATTATATGGTACACATATGTGTAGGTACACATAGCAAAATATAGAGAAAATATGTAGAGATAATTTAGATATTTAGTATTTTTAGTGGATTTGGGTTGAAACTGTTTTGTAAATTGAACGTCTAATCCGTTATGTGTACCTACACATATGTGTATCATATCAGGACTCTTGAAATATATCTAGATGGGTATGTTCGATCCTAACAAATAATAATAATATCATCAAATTTCTATTAAATTATCATTTTTTCCTATCACATACAAGATATTAATTTGTAGAATTTTTTTGAACAACAATAATTTTATTAAAATATTTAAAGTACATAAACTCTAGCAAAATTTTTGAAATATAAATTCAATCTTTTTGTATACAAATGTTAATTTGATATGTCTATTTTATGAACATATTTTTTAGAATATTTTTTTCTAATCATAAATAATATAGATAAATTGAAATCAAATAAACTTCAAAAGTCAAACATTTCAAATAATTTGGAACAAATGGAGTATTATGTTCAGTTAGTAAAAATTTGAAAACCATCAAATCAATCTTTTTCTCACAAAAACTTTACATTAATTTTCAAAATAAGACTCTTATCAACGTTGTTAAATGTCGCTACTCCTCCATTTATTTGTAGATTGCAGTAGTACTTGTACAATTCGTGTATGGTAATACTAGTATCCGAATCGATCCTTTGCTTGTAGAAGGAGGGAGCTGTGGGTCCCAGAAGCTGGAGTGCACTTTCGGTATGCCTCAAAATTACCTTCCCTTAGTCCCCCACATTCCTATATCTTTATCGGAATTCGGTCCGCTAAAATTTATTCTCTCGCGCCTTCTCTTTCTCTCCCGCCGTCTTTTCATCTATGAGAGCCCCTTTGGTTCAATTTAAATGTCACTACCATAGTACTTAAATGATTTAGGCCACAAAAAATATAAAAAAAATAAGGCCAATTCCTTTAAGCTAAGCAATTGTAGAAAAGTGAGAAATGTAAATTTTTAAAATACATAAATCATAATACTAAAATATGAAACGAATGGAACCTCGTTTAAGTTCATAATTTTGCGAACATGTGAGTTACTACCACTGTCGCAAAAGTATTACTCCTACAACATTTGATTTTTTTTACGTCATTTTAAGTTTAATTTATCTATATTATATCTTATTTAAAAAAATGTGTTTATAAAGTAAAGATATTAAATTATATTCGTAATAAAAATTTTAAATTTATAATAAACAAATAATTGAAAAATAAAATTATATATAATTGTTGAAAAGTAAGTGTTGCAATTTTTTTGGACTACTGCACATTTCGGAATTAAAGAAAGCCGTAGAATTAAAAATAATAATATTTAAGTTATACCTCTACACCAAAATAATTGAGTAATTTGGTTAGTGGAGACTAAAACTAGTATTTCTATATGTTTATTCTTACAATTTTACTCTAATGCAAATGAGAAAACTAGATGGATCCTAACTTTAAAGATGGACTCTAAATTTAAGAATGGGCTCTAAATATTAGGGGATTTCAAATTTGGGAGTTTTTCTCTACAGATTTCTCAAGGTTAAATTTTTTATTGCAACACTTTCCTCTTTGAGACGTCCCTAAATACTTGAAAGTTTCATTATTTAGAAAACTTTTTCAAGTGAAAATATCAATTTATCCTTTCACCTATCATTTTTTATTTATTTATTATCTGATTTGACACCACTAACTTCGTATTTTTTTTACGACCATAATCTTACCATAATTATATCAAAAATTAAGGGACAATACTTATATATTTTCATATACCTAATTTAACCTTGAAGTTCAGCTAACTTTTCCCCTCTATTTGGATAATCTCAGTAAATGCTGAGAATGCTAGTTAAGAGCCAGATGGGATTCGTTGGAAGGTCGGGACTCACAGCAAAGTTCGAGCCTGGCTCGACCCATGGCTCCCAAGCAGTGCTCCTTTAAGCAGTGCTCCTTTACGGCCTGCGGGTCCAATGCCGCAAGAGGGGGAAGCTCTTTTATGTTGCCAACTTGATCGACCAAACTACAAGAAGCTGGAAATCTGATTTAATTGAGCAAATTTTCATCCCAGCTGATGCGGATAGGATCAAATCGCTACAGCTTGAACCAACACAATAGGAAGATATCTTAATGTGGCAATATGAGTCCTTCGGGGAGTATACGGTTCGAAGCGGGTATCACCTTCTACAGACCCTAGAAAATCGTGATGCCACCAATTCTAAGAGGAAAGTGTGGATGAAGATATGGGAAGCGCAAGTACTAAAGAAAATTAAGATATTTGCTTGGCACTTATTCAAAAGATGCTTACCTGTAAAGGCAGAACTTTTTCAGAGACATTGAGGAGGACCTGCTATGCCCCGTGTGCAACGAAGAGAGTGAGACAGAGTCCCACTTGTTCTTCCAGTGCGCTGAAGTTGCAGATGTTTGGCGTCACCGGGGCATTGGGTGTGTATTAGATGCTTCACCGAACCAGCTTTCAGATTGGTTCACCTTCATGCCAAACCACCGGGAGGAAGGGAACACATTCTTATTATTGCTTGTACAATTTGGTACCACCAAAACTGCAAGGTACATGAGCAAATTGACTTTGATGTTCAAAACGTTGTCTGGCAGGTAGAAAGATCCATGAATGAAGCAAGGGCGAGTAAAACTCCAGGATTGTTGCGAATAGGAGCTCAGTGGACTACACCACCGGCGGACTAGACAAAGTTGAACACTGGCGCGACTATAGGTACAAATGGCCGAATTGGCATTGGTGTTGTTATGCGAGACTCCACAGGCAAGGTAAGAGCAGCCCTCGTTGTTCCTATGCAATGTCTTCATAACATCTTTTTTGCAGAGTCTGGCAATTCAAGAAGGACTTAGAAGACTGGGCCGGTTTAGTACCTCCAAAATAATTGTGGAATTAGATGCTAGCCAGGTTGTTGGAGCTAAGATTACAGCAGCCAGAAGTGCCTTACTGAAGTTTGAAGCTTGGCAAATCATTCACTGCTTCTGAGAGAGTAACCAATAGGGGTGTAAGAAAAACCCGGACCCAAAGCCCGACCCGAAGCCCAACCCGAAATGTCGGGTTAGGGTCGGTTCAGTTGCAAAACCTGCCTTGGGTGGCCCGAACCCGACCCAAACCCGAGATTGTATGCGATTTTCGGGTTCGGACTGGGTCAACCCGATAACCCGACAACAAACCCGAGCACGATATTTAAACCCAGACTACCCCCACTCACTAAAGATAAAGAACACAAACTAAAACTACCCCACCCACACCTAGCCCGAAATTGTAAAATCTAATCAGTAATCAGCCCAAATCCCATCCCACCCCATTTGATTCAGATCAGATTCGCCGCAGGAGCCTGAGTTCAAACAAATATGGTTAATAGCGAATCTAGGCCTTGGTAGAATTCCTCTTTTTTTTTGCGATCATCTTTTAAAAATGAGAAAATGAGTTAAAAGCCCATGAAGATCATAGAGGAATTAAAGACGTTAATTCTCTCTCTTTCCCTTGGATATGTCGCTCATCAAGTCGTCATTAACGCAAAGTTAATTTTTTTTACTGTATAGAATATATTATCAAATTTGGGCCCTTTTAGCTGTTGTGTCCTATGCGGCTGCCCCTCGGGCCTATCCTCAGAACCAGCCCTGCTTATAAGAGCAGTATAAGTAATCACGGTTCAAGTTGGTTATTCGCGAATTCGATAGATAATAAATCAAAACTGAACCACACAAATATGATTTTTACCTAAATACAATTTTTACCGTTCAAGGTTTATCGGATCTTCGGTTTCTTCGGTTTCGGATCGCTCGATTCGGCTTGAATTTTCGGGTTCCGGATTTTTTGAACATCGTAATCCTAATTAAGGGACAGGGGACACAAGGTCATCTCTCCCATGTCCTTGCATGCTGTGATCTTGAACGATATTGATGCGACGGCTGAACTTTACCTTAATGTGTTCGTCAAGTTTTCGTCAAATTGTTCGTGGGGGGCCCTCTATCTCATGGCTACATGGGACCGTGGAGCCCGCACCTTAGTTGTTTTCGTAGAATGGTTCGGAATCCGGGGTCTTTTCGAGTTTTTAACTTCACAAAAAAATTCACACTTGCTGATTAAATAATCTATTTTTCTTAATAATTCTCTGACCAATAAACTTATGATAAATAATACTCGTACAAACTTTACTTTACATTTTCAATTAATTTTTCTATTCTCGAACACAAATAAGTACATACACACTCATGATCAGGTCCTCAGTGGAAAAAAGGAGCGTTTATCAAGATTTTTCTACATTTTCTTGTTTTTCATAGAATTTCAAGGTTTATTAAACATTTCTAAATATTTAAAATCCTTGACTTCGTTAATTCCAAAAAATAAAAAATGGTGTAGTATTTTAACATATGTTTTTCATTCATCTCAAAATTATTGCAACACTTATATTTTTGGAATGTCCCAAAAGTAATGCAACACTTCATTTTTTGTTAACTTTTTACATACTAATCGACTAAATCATCATTACCTCTAAAGTTAAAGAAATAAAACACAAAAAATAGTCAATTGGATATTTTTCTTCTTCAAATAATATTTTATATTCAATAATATAATTTATTAATTTTTATTCGTGGAATATTTATCGTTGTATAATTTAATTTTGTTTTGCTATTCTTTCTCAATTTTTGTGTTTGATTATATCTCTCAATATAAAATGGAAAAGTTAACACCAAATTTTTTTCTTGTTAATCTATGTATCAAGTAAAGTGTTGCATTATACTCTCTTCGTCCGCCATTAACTGAACCATTTGTTTTCACTATTTCAGAGTATTTAATCTATGATTTTTTTCATGAATATTTGAACATTTTAAGTTAAATAATTTATATGCGTATCATAGTTTGCAACATTCTTTTTTCTAAATATATTTTTTGTGATTTTTTTCAATATTTATCCTTTTTAAATTTTGAGTCAAACATTGAACCTTGAAACATAAAAGTCAAACAGTTCAATTATTAGTGGACGAAGGGAGTATTTGGGACGAAAGGAGTGCTGCCAAATAGTGTCACTAATAGCGGTAAATCAAGAACATTTTTCCCCTAAAAAAATGTTCTCGATTTACCATATTAGTCCGATAACTTTGGATGTGTATTTTTTTTTCAGGGGAGCCTGAGGCTGAGAAGCAACCAAATCAGAGACCAAACCCTGAAAATTACTAAAGAAATTCTTAGCATGAAGCGAGCGTAAGCATATATACCTAACCACCAATTAAGACTATGAGGTAGAAAAAACCAAAGAAACCGAAAGTACTCAGAAACAAAACCTACTATTCGATAGAGAGTACATCGGAAAACAGGAAAAGAAACACAGTTAGAGTAGGATGAAAGACTTCAGGTACCATTGCTCACAACACCTATCGGTAGGATGCATCGAATCGGTGTTGGGGATTGTGGATTTCTACGATTCTAAATGTCGGAGGTTGCATGACTGCTTGGGCTTGGCGGCATCAAACTAGCGCTCGATGTATGGTGGTGGTGATGTTGGTGACGGTGGTAACGACATCAACTCAGTTTTGTACAAGGGTGACACCAATTTGGGATGGGGAAGAATGGGAAGATGGCTATTGTAGGATTTTTAAAACGATGGGGTTTTTTTGAACTTCTAATTAAATCAGATGGTTTTTATGGAATTATAAGTGCCACTCAATATCAAGGTTTGAAGCAAACCATGATAATGCAAAATAGCCTATATCATAATTGGATACTTTACCCAAAATTACCTTTGGGTCTAGAATTTTTTTTGTTTTTTAATTAAAAAAAACTTAAATTGTCTTCCAAAAAAAACACTTACACTGGAAATAATAAATATAATATATATTTTAATTGCTGGATACTTTATCCGTCTTAATTAAGATCAGCTAAGCATTTGATATATAAACATAGATTAAGCAATAAAAAGTTTTCTTGGATTCTTTTCACTTTATTCCTAGGATTTAACTAATATCTAGAGTTTATTGGGAATTGCGTAACTTGAATCAGTTAGTACCTTTAAAACGCTGTGTGTGTGTGTGTGTATATATATATATGTATGTATGTATATAGTAGAATTAATGTTACAAACAGCTAAAATAAAAGTACTATAATTATAAAATATTTTCAATCATTTTGACGCATTTGATTAACGAATTGTTTTCATTCAAGTTTGAGATATATATATATATATATAACATTTTTTGTACAATACGAGTATATATAAAGGTAGTACGTAAATTGCTTCAACTTTAGTCCAAAAAACTAGTATTCAGTAAATTTTGTATCACGTAAAGCCATATGTATACGTAGAACAAATTATAAAAGTGATCGATATGAAAATTATGCATGATGGTGCGTGGTAAGTTCGAATCTGGTCACTTTAATTAAAACTTCCAAAAGAGTAAAGCTTAAACCTTTCTTAGTTTTTTTTTATCCAAAGACCTTTCTTAGTTTTCATTCGTCGTAAATTATTGGAACATTTGATTTTCCATATTATGTTTGGCTCAAATAATATTTTAAAAAAATTATAAAACATAAATTTAAAAACTAAAAATGTTCATTTATCATTACATATATAAATTTTTAAATGTAGATGATGAAATAGGACGATCCAGAAGTGTTAAAATATGACTTTTTGAACAAGTAAAATATGACTTTAAAATGAATTAAAAGTTTGAGCTCTATCACCCAGATTTTAAATTTTAGAATAACTTTAAAGGAAATACTAGTCATACATTTCTTTGAACTTAAAATTAGTAAGTTAATTGTAATTTAATCTTATACATATATATATATATATATATATATATATATATATATATATATTGAACACAACAACATACATACATATATATATATATATATATATATATATATATATATGTATATGTGTGTTTATGTTGAACACATATGTTGAACACATCAACATACATACATACATATATATATATATATATATATATATATATATATATATATATATATTTTGTACATAACTCTATATATTGGCAATGATATGGATATATATAATTTTGTGAAATTCACTTTTATATATGGATGAACTAAATTAGTTTGAAAAAAATTACTTTAGTGTAAAGCCCATGACTTCTAGTTGTTCAAACATGAACAAACAAATTATTCTCAGTCCTCACTGCCTTTTAGTTCCTTCTTATTCACGTCCAGCCTCTGCGCGAAACATTTGTCCTCACTTCTCTCTCACTCTTATCTTCTCACTTGTCTCTCTAAATTCTATAACAAATCACACTACTAATTTTCATTGATCCTATTTTGTTTATGGGTCTGAATTCTCTCCAAGTTTGCATGGATACTTGTTCTTCTGATTGGCTACAGGTACATATAATTACTCAAACTGAAACACCCACATTGTCAAGCGTTTTTGGTTAAATGCCGGTTTCAGTGTTCAAATAGTTTGAGGTTTTTCATGTTAGTCCCTTTTTAGTGAAAAGCGTTGATTTTGCCATCCAAAATTTGAGAATCTTGGTGGATGGTGCAGGGTACGATGCAGGAGGAGTCTTCATCACCATCCGGCGAAATGCTGGCTTGTTCACGGCCGCCAATGATGGAGCGACGGCTGCGGCCGCAGCCCGAACAGGCACTCAAGTGCCCGCGCTGCGAATCCACCCACACAAAGTTCTGCTACTACAACAACTACAGCCTCTCGCAGCCGCGTTACTTTTGCAAGACCTGTCGCCGGTACTGGACCAAAGGAGGCACCCTCCGCAACATCCCCGTCGGGGGCAGCTGCCGGAAAAACAAGAAAGTATCGAACAAGAAACCCACCGACGCCGTCCACGCCCAAGCTCTCCTTCCCAACTTCACAGCCGCCGCCACCGATACTCACCTTTCCTTCCCCGGTGTCGCCGACCACCAAGTTGCGCCGCCACCTCCATACTTCAACAACCTCCTAGCGGCGGCCAATGGGTTCGTTCCTCTCGATTTAATGGACTCGAAGCTGGACGCTCTCTCTTACGACTTCATGGGAGGCGGATTCGGGTCGAATCATATGGATCCAAGCTTCCCCGGGTTCTGCACTCCTTACAGTATGTCGACGCCGCCCCTCGATGGTGGCGGCGGCGGCAGTGCAAGTAATTTTAACGAGAGGGTAATGTTACCGTACGACGCCGGTGACCAAGATCAGATGAATGACGTGGACGTTAAGCCCAACACGAAACCATTGTCGCTGGAGTGGCATGACCAAGGGTACAACTTCAACGGTATGGGACCGTGGACGGGTATGATCAACGGTTACGGGTGCTCCACGTCAAATCCGTTGGTGTAGAGTTGCCACTTGGCAGTAGTACGAAAGGGTAGTTAATTAGTCTTATGCTGTTTTGACTGGGTTAATTTGGTTAAATGCTGTCGCTGTGGTTAATTCTCAGGGAAAAAAAAGTGATATAATTCGCATATTCTGTCTACTTACAGCCAGTGCCAATGAGTACAGGAAGGTTTGTTTGGTACTACTTTTTTTCCCTAAAAATATTATTGTGTTTGATTTTAATGTTTCAAATTACAGTGTTTGACTCAAACTTTTACTAAGATAATTAGTGAAAAAAATAAAAAAAAATCTTAAAAAATTATAAAAATAAATCGTAAATTTACTATGAAAATAGCAAAAAAAAAATGCAATCTTTATCCGGCAGAAACAGTATTTGTATATCTATTTTTTTTTGGCGGGACATACGTCATTGTTTAATTGATTGTCATAAAATGGTAAGGTAAATGTGTAAATAATCAAAGAAAACTAAAAATTAAAGAAAAGATGTATAATTGATTGTCAAAAAATGGTAAGGTAAATGTGTAAATAATGAACGAATACTAAAAAGCAAAGAAAAGATGGATAATAAAGTAAAATGAGTAGGTTAAAAATTTCTAAAAAGAAAATGTGATAATTATGAAGACTTCCCTAAAAATTAAAGAATATAATTTGAGGACAAAAGGTGTGTATATATATAGAGAGAGAAGCTATATGTGGTGCTTGTGCGAAGTATAGCACAAGTTAAGAAATAGAAGAAAGGAGGAAATCCAGTGATCTCTGTAGCTCGTGGTGCAAAATCCAGACACTGTCGGGGACGCCACTCTCTCACCGGTGAGGTACCATGGACATCTCTACAGCTTCCCATCCTATCCGACCGGTTCTTTTTTTCCCAACGGTGTCGGTGATACCGGCCTCTTCCTTTTTTAGCGACGACACCAGATCTGGCTTCAGATCGATCCGATCCACCTTCATTCATCGCGTCGGCTCCAGAATCGGCAACAATCTGCAGATCCTCCTTCTTCCGGTGATAGAAATTCTGGCATTGACACATTATCTTCACAAATAATTACGATGTGTCTGCCTAACTTAATGATGCACATTCGACAAATTATAATGCACTATCGACAAATGATGATGCGCCACTATATAAAACTGATGTAACGGATTTGAAGAAAAATGAAATGCTTAAAGCTGTTCAAATCAATTATGATGCATCCACAAGACAATATGATGCACTATTTTAATAAATATGATGCACCATTATGATTTAAACCAAAGAACATAACACACATTATTACGAACAAAGATGAACAATTATATATGATACGGCGCCAATGAGACAGTATGATGCACCGTTACAATAAAGATAATGCACCATTATGATGTAACCCAAGTAGTCACATTACTACTAGTAAAAAAACAAATATGATGCACCCACAAGACAGTATGTTGCACGGTTATAATAAAGATGATGCACCATTGAGGATTTAAACCAAATAATCCATATTATTATAAATAAAGATGTAGACAATTATGATGCGCCCATCAGACTGTATGATGCACCGTTACGATGAAGATGATGCACCGTTATGATGTAACCCAGGTAGTCAACATTATTACTAGCAAAGAACAATTATGATGCATCCACAAGAGAGTATGATGCACCGTTAATATAAAGATAATGCACCATTATGATTTAAACTAAGTATTCCACATTATTATTAGCAAAAATGATGCGCCTAAGAGACGGTATGATGCACCATTATGATGCAGAAAAACTGTAACTTCATATGTAATCTATGGTTACATCATTTTAATAAACGAGTTCATCATAATGAGTTTACGACGCACCATCTTCCAGTGCCAGTGCCAGTCGTCATCATCCTCACGCCCTTGAGCTCCTCCAATGCCTCCTCTTTTTTCCGTGTTTCAGCTTCCGTCTCAAACTCTGCCATACTTAGAAAATCCAAAAAGATTCAAAGACTTGGATCCAAAAAGCTTCTATGACTTAGCATTGAAGATGAGAGATATTTTCAAAAAAAAGAAGAAGATGAGATATCGACGACGGAGTGGCGACGACGAACGTGGACTGAAGTTGCGGTGATGACTAGTGGCTATGGACTGCGCGTTGTTATTCACGAAGAACGATCAGCAAAAAAAAATGGGATGAGCTGGAGCTTGCCGACAGAACAGAACTAGTTAGGGAAGAGGGTTTAAACAGTTTGGTAATTAATTGGATAAGGTGCACACTTTAGCACACTATAATGGGTGCTCACTCTATCCTAAACCATATATATATATATAGGAATAGTATATTAAGAGCTATTTATAAATTATTCGGAGTAATTTTCCGAGTCCATGAGGAGTTTAATTTGATCGTTGGATGAGACCGCGTTGATCCCCATTTTGTAGGAAAGTTTATTCCAAATTATTTTTTGATGGCACTTCGTAGAACTATTTCTACTTTAGTTCTGGAGTGGAGGAACCCAGTGTCGTTAATTAAGAAGAAATTATTTTTTCTGATTTTAATAAGGCAATATATATGATTCAGGAATTCCTAGAGTAAATATTAGTGATATTTATAAATTAACCTAATTTCAAAAATTAATTCATAGTGATTTTTCTATTAAGAGTGAAGAAAGATATATTCCTTTACAAAAGAATTTTGAGATTGTTAAGACTTCTATCTAATTCTGCTTTAGAAAAGCACAAGAAAAATACAATTATATATATTCACATTGGCTTGGTTCAAGTTGGAATAAAATCTTTATCAAAACAAGCTAGGTTTAAATACTTCAATACTTCTATTCCTTTGTAACATGAGATTTTTAGATTTTGAAGATTACTTATTGAGTGCTATTGAATCTAGTCCATGAAATGACCTGATTTACTCAAATTGTTTTCCTGATTTCTCACTTTAACTAAGAGATCAAAATATTTTAGATACTTTGACTTTGCAAATTAAAACTCACAATTATAAAGTAATGGATGGTTCTTTACCCATATCCCTTATATACAAAGTCCATTACAAAGCAGTAAATTTTTCTTTTGGAGCTAATGCTTTAATACATGAGAGAAAAGGACGAACCCTCCTTTTATGGTATGATATAAGAAAATCAAATTTAATAATACCTAAAATGATCCACTGGAAAGATGTGTCACTTTCTGTCGACTAGAACATTGAAGGAGCCAGCATGCCTAGACGGACAGAAAATTACAACTTAGCATAAACCAAGACTTAGAAGGTAATGTAACTATCTCCTTTGATAGAAGACACTCGGTGGATGACAGATCTTTTGCAAGACCATCAATAGATGGGAGAACTAACACTAGTTCTTCAGTATAATTCCAAACTCTAGCATCGTCCTTGTCCTTGGTGCTGTCATTTAGGTACGCCGCTTCAGACCAAGTTATACATCTACTTATGATAGGATAAATGCTTATGATATGTTAGAGACTTCTAATACTTTCCAAACTACTTTCCAGAGTACTAGACTCGGATGTTGGAAGTAGCCAACCTAATTTAGCATGAGTTAATAATACTGACCATAATATTTCTCGTCCAATTCATGTAGCTCCTACTCATACTTAAGAAGATAATATAAGTCCAATTCATGTAGCTCCTACTCATACTTAAGAAGATAATATAAGTGTCCTTAGAAACCCACTTTCTATCGATATTCCATCCTTACCAAGAGAAGCCCGTCAACATCACATTTATACCTTAGTAAAAGATTCTAAAATTGACAAATTTTATGAAAAAATATTTTTATTCTCCTGAAAATTTGAAAAAAAGATGGTGGTTTTTCAAAAAAATTGATGGTTTAAAGAGAAACGAGATTCAGAAAAATTATTATTGTTTTATGGAAGATATTGAAACTAGTGTTTTATTTTTTGATTGGTTTCAAGATTATTGCCTGAAAAATCATATATCTTACTCTTTTTATTCAGATATAAATATTTTAATCAGAAGTTCAAAATGGAAAACCTCGTATGGAAAACATGTTAACTCTAAGAGACATCTTTTTCTCGAAATTAGAATCCTTGTCGATGACATCGAAATAGTTGCTTCCCCTCTTAAAGAAAAGAAGAAATCAAAACATGATCACCTAGTCACCGGTAGAGATATTAAGTTAATATTTGAACAAAATAATTATACAAATCAATACTTAGATTCTTGGGAAAACAAATTGATAAAATAGAAGTTAGCATGTAAAGATCCTTTGGTTCTTTAAAAGAAACTCTCTAGAAAGAAAAACTAGAAGTCAAAGTCATAGGTAAAGAGAAAGAAGTCCAGAGACTTCTTTTTAACCTTTTGAAATCCCAAAAATTAATGCTAGAGAATTAAGAAAACGTTAAGAGACTAAATATGAAATTTACCCTCCAAGAAAGGTTTTGTACCTTTCAGACATGAAATTGTTCTTTCTGAGTATGTTCTTTGGTCTCTGGCTCTATGTCTTGGTTAGGAAACCATGGTGAAGAGTTGTTGCTTGCTCTACCTGAAATCAAAGAGTTAGCTTGGACCAATCAGAGTCTCAGATTGATCGGGGCTGTGACGCGCAAGTCAGTAGATGATTCTAGAGAGAGAAACTAGAGAGAAGGTAGAGCTAAGAGCAAAATACCTTTGAGTTGTGGAATACTTTGGTATTTATATAGGATTTCCTTAGTGACAAACTCGTAATATTCCAAGGAGGGAGTTGGTAGCATTCTGAGTGTCTCCTTGTTCTTATTCTTGGCAAGGGACAAAATCATTCTTGGCAAGGGACAGGATCAGGGTATGTCAGTGATCATATGTAAGTACACATTAATGGTCTGAATGACATATTGTCAAGTGGCCTATCGGGTGGTCTCGGTGCAAGGCTATTTGGGCACGAGGCCATTCGGTTACCACAAGGCCGTTTGAGGTACTGTTGGGTGGCCGATCGAGATGTGGCCGGTCAGGATAATGACCGTTCGACCTCTATTCGGACCTCTTTCGAATTTGGTAGTAGTCCCTCCTTCAGGTTCCTGACTTGGAGCATTCTTTTTGGGGTCCTTTGTCTTATGGGCCTTGTGGGCTTGTGGCCTTGTAGATCTGATTGGTCATTTAGGCTTATCAGCCATCAATGAGAGAGTGAGTCCTCAAACTGATCATGGGAAAGGAAAGACATTGAGATAGCCATATGCTTTTGTAGTGGGTAGTATAATGTATGTGATGCTTTGTTCTAGGCCAGATATTGCTTAAGCATTAAGTATGGTTAGTAGATGTCAGTTTAATCCCGTAGAAGGTCATTGGGTTGTCGTTAAGCATATTTTAAAATATCTTAAGAGTTATGGGCATTCTTGTTTAGTTTATGAAAGCGATTCATTGCAAGTTACAGAATGGTATTTGATTTCCAGTCTGATCCTGATGGTGGCAAGTCCACATATGGATATATATTTGGCTTAAATGGTGGAGCCTTCTCTCGGAGAAGTTTCAAGCAAAGTAGGGTGCAAATCGGGTCGGGTTAGCCATATTTCGGATCCGGCCAACCCTGAAATTTCAATACACCTCATAATGCAACCGAATCAAACCCTAGAAACATTTTGGAGTTGGTTGAACCTAAAGTCCCAGATAACAGCCAAGAAGGGGGTGAATTGGCCTTGATCCACGAAAACACTTGCTTAATTTTGAAAACAAAAACAGTTTGAAAACAGTTCAACACGTTGACAAACAACTTTTTTTTGAAAACCACTTGTAAAGAAAAGATGAGAAGTGATAAGGAAGTGCAAGCAAGAAGAACAAGTGTAGAAGGACATAGAAAATTATAGAGGTTTTATCACACAGATCTACATCCTTTGCTCAAAATCCACTTGCGAGTTAATCCACTATAATTAACGCATGACACACAAGACTTACTCAAGGTGCCTGACACACAACACTTTAAACTTGTCTGACTCACAGGACTTTCTCAACGCTTGACACACAGGACTTACAAGGCTGCCCGAAATACAACAGTTAAGCCAACAATGCCTGACAAACATGACTTTAACAAGGTTATCCAACACACAAGACTTATGCCAAAACGTTTTCCTGTACAATAAGACTTGAACACAGAATGAGTGATGAATGATCAACGCGTTGATAGTAATATCTATCAACCTTCAAATGCCTTGGGAAGTTTCAAACACTTAATGTTTAGAAATTCTGGGTCTTAAAGAAATGCAGCGGAATAAATGAAATTCCTCACAAGATCCATGTAGAACTGAGACGACTACCTCACTTAATAGCTTTCCATCACAATCAAGTGCTGAAATCACCGCTCTCTATGTGTATCCACGCACAAGCTATTGTCCAATGACCACTAATCTCCAAGATGGTGCATAAGTTCTTCTCTTCTGACATTGTGGTAGCAGTGAAATAATCTCCAGGAGAGAAGTACAAGAATGGCGCATGAGGAGAGAGAGAATTGCTCAGAGTCCAGAAACTGACAAAGTTATGACAGTCCATCTGTTTCTTTACCAAGGGGGCGCATATGAGGCCCTATTTATAGCCAAATATGCACCCTGTCCAACTTGTCAACTTTCTAAAAGTCTCACTTTGAGCTCTTTTCTCTTCAAATTTGCGTCATTCACTCCTGAAGTCTTGTTTATGCGTGTGACCCCATAGGTTCCCATTAAGTTTGCAGTAATTATGAATCTCATTCATAATTATAAGCTGTGAGTGGTATCTAGAAACACATCATAGCTACCCAATTAATGAAGAAGTAAACCGAAGTGACAGAACCACGTCTTAGGTAATGATCGTCTGTAATGTACTTAATGTGTTCCTTCAAACTAATTATCTGATTTGAACCAAGGCGTGGAGTTAGTTACCCTTCTCCGCATTCAACCGTGGCCATGAGAATATCTCATGTAGCTAAAGAGCATTGAATCCTATCTTAGTCAATGAAAATCCAACTCAATGATATTACAAACTTCCCAAAACTAGTCTATCTCACTTCTGTTAAAAGTGGTCTTTACTAAAATCTAGACAAGCTGCTCACATCAGTGGATCTTCATTACTTCAAGTCAAAGAACATCCAACACGACGACTAGTGAGATGCATTAGTGCTGTAAATGCTATGTGATTCACACAATGATCTCACGTGGGTAAATCCATCTACATGAATGCTCTGTCATGCAATCCTAGGTCAGAATCCATCCCATGGATTGTTCCCCTAAGCTAGTCTCGCGCACATTATAAAACCCGTAAGTTTATCATAATGCTCGACTAGGTATACTTTAGGAATATCATATATTCCAATTTTAACAATGAATGTTCGTTTAATTCTAAAAGGATAGTAAATAAAAAACATAACGAACAATGCCTCTCATCATCAAATCACGTATGTGTCCTAAATCAATGTACAACTGATTGGCGTTAAGGCACAACTTGAATACTTAGCGGAAATCGTTCTTCATCATCAACGCGTCGATGAAGACTAGTTTCAGCTTTGCTCATCAAATCTTTTGTTCTTCAGTCTTTTCTAGAGTCTTACTATTTGTAGACTTTATATTCATCTTCCTTTCCGACTTTCATGAAGATATGGATGTAAAGTACTATGGTCAGATCTTGATCTTGACCTGTTTGCTCTTCAAGCAATGTCATCAACACGTTAATGCAATGTGCATACAATGGTTGAATGATCTTTATCCTTTCGTGTGATGAACTGATTTTGATTCTTCCTTTAATGCTTCAAATCTTCTTGCTTTTTTCTGATTTGATGTCCAACTTGTTCCTTGTAGCCTACTTCGAAAGATACCTTTAAAATTTGCTAATAAATAAGTCCACATTAATCTTGAAATCGAATAAAAAAGCATATCATCAAAATTTATGATAGAACAAGAAATAACCTTAAACAACTTGTTCTTTGAGTGATTTTCCAATTGTATCCCAACAAGTTTGAAGCATAAAACCGAGGTTAAACGTGATAAACTCATGTCCATCATCTTTACAAAACTTTGCACTTAAACACTTATATTTTGGAATTTCAAAATATATTAAGAGTCCACAGAGTGAACAGAACCAAACCCGAAGCATTTTGGGTTAAGGTTAACTAGTTTTGGGTTTACCTAAATTTTGCATTTTCCAAAAAATATTGGTTTCCGATTTCAATTTTCTCCAAAAAAATGTGAATTAATACTTAGCTAAACCAATACAAGTTTGAAGAAGAAAAACTTAGGGAAGGAGACAAATACATCAATACAGGAGAAAGAAAAAACGATCTAAGGAGAGAGAATCTGAAGTGTGATATGATGAAAAAATAAGATCTGAAGCGTGATCTAGTGAAGCACAATGTCAAACCCCGTGGTTGTGTTGTTGCGGCTTGTAGGTTGACTGAGGAGAGAGGTGGAGGGTAGAGGCGAGACAGAGGTTGAGGCGAGACGAATCTAGAGGTGTGATGGACGATACTGTTGGAATTTCTTGGCGCACCAAGTTCTTTTGAGGTAGAACTTGAGCTTATGAAGCTAAGTGTGAACACAAATGCAGCTAGAAGTAGCTATACTTGGCTAATCTCCAGCTAGAAATAGCTGGACACAGCTCAAGTCAGTTCAATGAGCTCAACTTGAGCTCACACTAGCTAGATGTAGCTAGACTCAGCTCAAAGTGAACTCACTCCAGCTAGAAGTAGCTGTGTGTAGCTCAACTCCAGCTCAAGTTAGTTATAAGAAACTAACACTAGCTCAAGTTGACTAGATGTAGCTGTACTTGGCTCAACTTGAGCTAGAAGTAGCTGTACTTGGCTCATCTCCAGCTAGAAGTAGTTGGACACAGCTCAAGTCAGCTCAATGAGCTCAACTTGAGCTCACACTAGCTAGATGTAGCTAGACTCAGCTCAAAGTGAGCTCACTCCAGCTAGAAGTAGTTGTGTGCAGCTCAACTCCAGCTCAAGTTAGCTATAAGCAGCTAACGCTAGCTCAAGTTGACTAGATGTAGTCAACTTCAGCTCATGGCAGCTAGAAGTAGCAACCCTCAGCTCAAGACAGCTAACCCCAGCTCATGTTGACTAGAAGTAGTCAACTTGAGCTCAAAAGAGCTAGTCTTTATGGAGAAGTGTTTTTCAGCACAAGGTGGGTTGAAATGAGTTCTATGGTACTCAACTATGTGAATTGTGGCTATATGGAACATTTATGATGTTTCATATGATAAACTACCTATTAGTGTCCTTTTATACAAAATAAGGGTGTTTTGGTAAATCGACATGGCATTGGCAGTTGAGGTGCAAGGTGTATGCACCCTAGTGCATGTGTGTACATCCCTTGGAAGTTACCAAGGTGTAATCAGCCAAAGAGAGGCTCATTTGCCGAAAAGGCACCACTTGGGAAGGCACCTTTTCGGCAATGAGAGGAAGTTACCTTGTAACTTGCCTTGTTTATGAACAAGGGAGGGAAGGAACTCCCTTGCAGATAGGATGACTGAGGCGGTGAGGAGGAGTTGGGTTCGGAAATTTAGGGTTAGGGCTTGGGAAAATTTAGGTTGAGGTTGATGACTGATGGCTTGGCTGTACCTATAGCTTCCTGGCTCCTACTACTTGATGTTAAGGCGAGTCGCCAAGTGGGTGAGGGTGAGGGCTGAGTGGGTTGGTTGGGCTAGCATAGTTTTGGGCTAGGTAAAAGGCAGTTTAATTGGGCTGGGTTAGAGAAGAAGAGCTGGGACAGGAAAAATTAAGTGGGCTATAAGTTCGCCACGGGTTTTGGGGTTAATCCCAACCCTAACCTGAATTATACCAAAATTATCAGGTTAGGGTTGGGTTCGAGTTACCCATGGCACCTTTCCCTCTTGAATCGACCTTAACCGACATTTCAGGTTCGGGTCAAATTTTGGGTCTCGATTTTAACTTACACACCTAAAAGTGTTGGAATTCTTAGCGCATCAAGTCCTTTTGAGATAACGCTTGAGCTCATCTCAGTTGGAGGAAAACTAGAAGTCATTTCCCTCAGCTCATCTCCAGCTAGAAGTAGCTGGACATAGCTCAAGTCAGCTCAAGTTAGTTCAATGAGCTCAACTTGAGCTCACACTAGCTGAATGTAGATAGACTTCAGCTCAGCTCTAACTCAAGTTAGCTAGAAGTAGCTAACACTAGCTTAAGTTGACTAGAAGTAATCAACTTCAACTCATGGTAGCTAAAAGTAGCAATCTTCAGCTCAGGACAGCTAACTCTAGCTCATGTTGACTAGAAGTAGTCAACTTGAGCTCAAATGAGTTAGTCTTGATGGAGAAGTGAGTTTCAGCTCAAAGTGAGCTGAAATGAGTTCTATGGAACTCAACTATATGAATTGTGGCTATATGGAACATTTGTGATGTTTCATGAGTAGTAACTATCAATTACACTCTTTTGGACAAGGTAAGGGTATTTTGGACAAAAGGGGTGTTTTATGGTGCAAGATGTATGCACCATAATATATAGGATAATGGCTATGAAAATTATGAGGATAAAATCGACCATGAGAACATTAATTTGGCGAAAAGGCACCTCAAGGGAAGACACCATTTCGCCTAAAAGGGTAGTTACTTTCTATTTGGACTAGGAAGTGTACAAGGAGCAAGTGACCACTCCCTAGGCCGAAAGTACACATACTTTCGGCCATAAGGGAGTTGTAACACCTCCTTGTAACTCCCTAGATTGTCTATAAATAGATGGTTCGGCCACAACACACACACACACACACACACACACTTCAATCCGAAACTTCCTCTCTCTTTCTCTCTTGCTTTGGCCGAATTATTCAAGCTTTCTATAGAGCATTTTGGGTGAACTTCTTTTGTGTCCATTCAACACAAAATCACCCCTACCATCTCACATGCAATCGATTCTTATAAAACAACTCGAAGGCTTGAAGATTGAAGAGCAATCCGCCACAAACTTGGAGCATATGTTTTTAAGGAGCAAGGAACGAATTCCTTTTGCTATTTTTCCAAGGTGTAAGGTACGTCTCTTTCTTCCTTCTTCCTTCTTCCTTCTTCCTCCTCCTTCTCCTCTTTCTTCTTTGTGAAAGTGGAGAGATGATTATGATAAAACACATCATATTTTCAGAATCTCTAAATTACAAAAAGTACTGTAGCTGACTCTAGGTAGAGTATATATTGCAATTAGTGAAGCTACAAAAAGTTAACGTGGATAAAAAAGTTTCTAAGTGAAGCCGAAATGCTCTCGTCGATTGATTCTCCTATTACTTTGTAATGTGACAATAGTGGCATCATGGCTCAAGTGAGAGAGCCTAGAGCGCACCAAAGAACAAGACACATACGAAGGAAATATCACTTGGTGAGAAAGATTGCGAAAAGGAGTGATATCGATATTATCAAAGTAGTGTGCTGTGACCCAGATTTTCAACACCAGAAAATCCGTGCCACAATTAAGGGATTAAAATAATAAGGACATAATTGGAAATAAATAGAAAATTTGTGGACATAATTGAGAGAAGGACTAAAATGAAAGAAGGATTAAAGGTAAGGGTTAATTGAATTAATTTAAAAGATTAGAGTTAATTGAAGGATAAAAGTGAGGTGGGGTAAACTTGTAGTAATTAAAAGAAACCAAGGACTAAGTTTCAATAACCTAGACGCTAAGCACTACCTAGCCTAGACACGTTGACAGACTCGTGGGCTTGAATTAAAAATTGGGGCTGGAATTAAGGGACAAACACGAGTTTGGTCTGGAAACACGAATTAGTTAGGGTTGAAAAGAAGTAGACTGGGAAAGAGGGGGAGGAGATAGAAAATTGGGAAGGATCGGATGCGAGAGGATGGTGAGGGGTTCGATTTCTTGCTTTGTTCGGATATTTGTAGTAATGGGCGGGGCGGAGTGGGATAGGGACCGCTCCTTGGCTGTGTTTGGATAGAGTTGATGTGGGGTGGGGTGGGTAATGGGTCATCCGATACTGCACATGTTTGGATTGGCATGGGGAAAGGATGATATAAAAAGGTTAATTATATGTGACTAATTTATCGTTCAAAATAAGAATATAAACAATCGACATTCTTAAATGATGTGTGAGTCTGCTGTCCATTCATTTTTTTTCCTAAGCTAGTTCCTTTCCATATCATTAGATAAGCCTCTGGACATTTACATAAGGATCATGCCTTTACATAGAAATAAACGAACCTGATCATCAAAATCACTAACATGTATTAACCCGGACACTGCTGCTCTTGAATCATACCAGATCTTATGTATGTTTGAGAAAGGCAGTATTACTATCAGTCAAGCCTAACTCACACCTGCTTCCCAATCCTAGCTGTGACTTTTTTTTTCAACTGCTTGAATTTGTATTAAACGGGAAAAGATTACAAAAATGGGGAGATCAAAAGTGAACAACCATGAGAGTGTGCAGTAAATATTCAATCCAGCAACTACAAACACAAACAACAATAACATACCTACAGGAGCACAACGAGCAATATGGTTGATTGTTGCTACCTGCAGTAAATTAACACAACAAGCCATGCTAACTTTATTCAAATATTCATTCGCAACTGATGCAAATGAAGTCATCTGTGAAAAAAAAGCGTGTTTTCACGGGATACGCACCGTCCGTTCTCTTATCCAAACATAATAAAGCGGTACCTGTTCCGGCCCGGCCCTCCCCTACCCACTTATCCAAACAAAGCGTAAGCAAGAGACGGACGTGACTGGGAATCTGAAGATGAATTAGGAACAGCGAAGGAGGGGGCTTGATTTTCTGGAGGGATATAGACACGATTCGAATGGGTGAAGGTGGATGTTGGGTTTCGATCGGAAGAGAATTAGGGAGGAAACACCGTTCAACGGCCAAGTTGAGGTCACCAACCGCACAATCAAAGAGGGACTCAAGAAGCGCCTGACTGGCGCAAAGGGGCGATGGGTGGATGAGCTCCCAAGCGTCCTATGAGACTATAGGACAACAACACGAATGCCAACAGACGAAACACCGTTCTCCCTGGTCTATGGCGCTGATGCACTCCTCCCCATTGAGGCAGACTTCCCAACAATAAGGATGATCAACTTCAATAATGAGGCCAGCAATCGAGGACTTCGCGCCAAACTAGACCTGCTCGAGGAATTGCGCGAAGGGGCACGCCTTCGCCTATTCGTTATCAAACAACGTCTCAACTTACAACATGACGCCAAAGTCAAACCCAAGGCACTCAAGCCAGGAGGCCTCGCGCTACTCAAATCCGTCCTTACTGCTCGCGACCCCAAATAAGGCGTCCTGCGACCCAACTGGGATGGTCCATACATCATCCACAAATAGGTCCGACCGGGCATCTATGAGTTGCAAGACCAAGATGGGAAACCACTCCCTCGCAACTTCCATGCGGACGACCTCCGTCCATACTATGTGTAAATCATGGTAACCCCATGGCTTGAATGAATGAAATATTTCTCCACTTCTTAACACTACTGCAGAGTAATCTCATCAACAATCGCCCAAACGCCCTCTGCACCCAACCGGTTAGAGCGGCTAAAAGCCTAACCTATTAAGGTAACGGCATCAGACCTTGTCAGGTCACCCTACACGCAAACATGCGTACACTACCCAAGGGTATCGCCAACGTGATCCTTGCAAGGGAGATTTTTGGGACCCCGCGATGCGAATCCCAACAGATCCCCAAGCTTGAAATAGCTCAGCAGAGATCTTTGATGGTTTCGCCCTTGAGAACCGCAGTCCCTTAACTGATCTTTTGGGCCACGCGATGCGAACCCCAACAGTTCCACACGCTGGAAGTCAACCTTCACATTGAGGTCCTTGATGGCTTCGCCCCCGCGAGCCACAAGCAATCCCTCTAATCTGCGGGACCCCGCGATGCGAATCCCAACAGATGCATAACAACTTAGCTTAGCAAATCACAAACGTTCTATACGAGGTTATCGCATGAATAAAGAAAGAATGCGGACAGTCGAGGTAAACTAATTTGTTCATTTATATTGTTGAAACTGTACATCTTTGCAGGTACAAGATTACAACGGCTTAAGGGCTGGCCTAACTAAAGGGGGGTTAAACACATGACCCAAAACCCCTTCCTAATCTAGCATGGTGTGCCACCCAGCACCCATTTTCTTCCCTTGCTCTCCCCAGTCAAGCAGGGTGCTCGCCTCAGGATCATTAGTTTTACAGGCATCCAGGGCATCCAAGTTCAACCTAGGGTGCTGCTGTTCAAGTTGAAAACGGCATCGCAGCCAACCCTCTTCGTACCCTAGCGCTGCAACTTCGTTCTGGGCCTTGAGCTCATCGATCTTCTGCCTCAGGCGCGGCCACCTCTCATGGATCTTCATCGTGTAAGTCGATTCATGTTCAGGATCCTCCCCAGGGTACTGCTCCAGCCTAAGGTCCCGTTCAAGCTTGAAGATGTCACGACCACCCCGCCCGATTGCGGAGGCGGAGCCGGCCGTGATGTTCTGAAGCGGAAGCTACGGCGGAAAGCGCGGTAACGGTACTACCGAAACCTACAGAACACATACATGGCAAGTATACAAAACAACTTAACAAACCAACATGCAGTTCATGGAATACCTTTCATTACTCATGATAACCAAATCACAGAAACCATTTCGTACATATAACCAATATAAGCAAGTCGGGGCTCCGCCCTCGACTCAGAAGACAGATACAGAACCATCACATATTCCAGAATATACGTCATATTTAATATCATGATCCAAAATACATGCATGCAACTACACCTACAGAGCCACAAAAGTAAACCCTAGAATACCTAGGTGCGGAATCCGAAAACCTCTCGCCCAGAAGATTTCCGCACGTGGTACTATTGCTGCTTCTAAAACCCAACCACAAGAGAGAGAAAAAGAGTTAGTTAACTGTAAATCCATCAGAACTGAAATCAGATACACCAACCAGAAACCTCTACCGAGACTACCCCTTAAACCCGACAGAACAGAACAGAACGGAGGTTCCACAATGGAACTGTCAATACCTGAAAACCAAAACAACCATAAGCACCGCGGATCCCTAGTCCGCAGGCTGCTTGTCAGGTGGACCTGAAAGGTGGTAAACAGAAAGGGGTGAGTCCTCGGGAGGACCCAGTAAGGGCTGAGGTAAGATACAGTTTGTACAAGTCTGAGCCGAGTCGAACTGCAAAAAAGCAAGAACAAACACAAGCAAATATATATATATATATATATATATATATGCATGTATGCAAAGTCAGAGGTGAGCCGGAACCCATCGTACGCGGTCCAACCGCCAGAATGACCCTTAAAATAACAGAACGACAGCCCTCTCTAAGAGGTCAGAATATACAGAACAGAAGCACGGTACCGGCTGGGGTCGCGATCCCCAAACTGTCGTAGGGTCACAGAGGTATACCTGCACTCCCGGTGCGGATATACATAAAGTGTCGGCACCCTCCAGTGCGGACACACAGAACAGAAGTATTGGCACTCCCGGTGCGGATACGCAGAACAGAATGTCGGCACCCTCAGTGCGGACACAACCAAACCAAACCAAGGAGCACCCGTGGTCTCTAAGACCATCCCGCGTCTCGTCACGTAATAGAAACATATCATAATGCATATGCAAAAGAACAGAATATACCAAAAGGTATATGCAGAATATCGGTACCTAGTGCGGATATACAGAACAAATAAGGAACCCGTGGCCTCCAAGACCATCCGAGCCTTGAAGCAGAACAAACTACAAACTATATCTTACCATATGACAGGTCCCGGGATCACCGAACCACCGTCCTCAACCCGGAACCTGCCTCAACTAAACCCGGTATACATAAAGTCCCATTCCAGAATGCATAACGAGAGAAGTTGACCCCTTAACTCAGAAAAACAGCTCCACAGCAAAAGTCCCGGGAAATCCAGGTTCCCGGCCTGAAATGTGGTATTGTGCCTTCTACGGTCCCATAAAACTCCACCAATGCTGAAACAAGCTGAAAAACCACACACAAGTCATAACTCACCAAAACAGACCCCCTGAAACCAAACCAGCACAATCCCGCACTTTCCTGCAAAAATCCACAGAAAGCTTGGTTTCCCAAACCGAGCTAGAACATTGTTACTTATACATCCATAAACACAACCAAACATTTAAATCATACCTTCTTCCCAAATCGTTCACACAAGTCCGAATCGAAATTCTCGTTCAGCTGTCCCGGTACAAATTTCGGCAGAGTTTCAGCTGCGTTTCCGACTACCCCTGTTCACAAATGATCCACAGATACAGAATATATGTTCAGAATTCACAGAATCAGCCAATATCATTGGCACCAAAACCGAGGCTCGGGCCGGAAAAAACGGCTTTCACACCGAGCCTTTTCTGACAAAACCAATTACACCATCAGAATCAGAACTTCGCTCTGATCACAAATATATCCTTACCTTTCACTGAATCCACTGTTGGATTTTAGACCAAATTTTTCAAAAGCTCATGTTATCAAACATGCACAAGAAGGTGTCGGGAACGTTTAGAAACCAATAAATCAAACAAACCTTGTGATTCCATAATCACTTCTAAACTTCAGCAGCTCACGCTTTACAAACCGGGCTGAATCTTCACAAACCGACCTCAGATTATTCACTTACACAACACAAGGATCGTTTTGGTACCCTTACCTCGAAGCTTCTTTGAGTTTCCACCAAGTTCACCTTTGAGCTCAACAATGGCGTTTTCATGGTGATGCTTGCGGCAGGGAAAGAGAAGAAAGAAGAAAATGGCCTTTTGGCCATTTTCACCCTTTATATAATTTTTCTCTTTTTCTTCTTTTTCTTTTCTCTTAAAATGGGACAAGTGTCCCACTTTTCTTTCCCCTTTCTAGCCGACCTCATCTCTTCTTTCTACCCAAATTATTGCTGATTTGTGGCCAATTACAACTTGGCCCCCAAACTTTCCAAAAGTTGCAATTTAGCCCAATCCGAAAATTGCAACTTCCAAACCGCTTCTCCAATTGGAACGAAAACTGAACACAACTCTCGGAACATCATATCACACACAAATCATGTTTCACATGTTTAATTATAAGTCCCGAGTGTCAAACCGCACCAGCATAACCCGAGTAAATACCGACGTGCCCGCGTGCTAAGTCGAACCAAACAAAATCCCGCAATGCCAAAAATCCTTGATTATCACCATAAAATCCGTCTCGTGACATAACATACTTTAGACCCAAGCCGTCGGAAAATTTTCATCCCGAGCCCCGGGAGTCGCCCGGGACCGAACGTCCCGTCCCAAAATATATGCTCCGTAAAATGATGCGGAACGTTCCCACGATTTCAAATATGCAAACGGTTTCCTTTTCCGAGGTCCCGGAACGCTACCGAGCTCGCCAGACGTCCCGAGACAAGTCCCGGCCCCGAAAAAATATTTTCGGCGGAAATGTCCGGGGGACCCATACGACCTTGGGAGCTGTCTGACCGCCCAAAACCATGACCCGCAGGCCAAAACCCGAGCCCCGGGTCACCCGGGTCACAACCTAAATGTTTGGTTGTGTTTATGGATGTATATGTAACAATGTTCTAGCTCGGTTTGGGAAACCGAGCTTTCTGTGGATTTTTACGGGAAAGTGCGGGATTGTGCGGGTTTGGTTTCTGGGGCTCTATTTTGGTGAGTTCTGACTTGTGTGTGGTTGTTCAGCTTGTTTCAGCATTGGTGGAGTTGTACGGGACCATAAAAGGCACAATACCACATTTCGGGCCGGGAGCCGGGATTTCCCGGGACTTTTGCTGCGGAGCGGTTTTTCTGAGGTAAGGGCTCAACTTCTCTCGTTATGCATTCTGGAATGGGACTTTATGTATACCGGGTTTAGTTGAGGCGGGTTCCGGGTTGAGGACGGTGGTTCGGTGATCTCGCGACCTGTCATATGGTAAGATATAGTTTGTAGTTTGTTCTGCTTCAAGGCCCGGATGGTCTTGGAGGCCACGGGTTCCATTTCTGTTCTGTATATCCGCACTAGGTGCCGATATTCTGCTTATACCTTTTGGTATATTTTGTTCTGTTTTGCATATGCATTATGATATGTTTCTGTTCTGTGACGAGGCCCGGGATGGTCTTAGAGACCACGGGTGCTCCTTGGTTTGGTTTGGTTTGATTGTGTCCGCACTGAGGGTGCCGACATTCTGTTCTGCGTATCCGCACCGGGAGTGCCGATACTTCTATTCTGTTTGTCCGCACTGGAGGGTGCCGACACTTTATGTATATCCGCACCGGGAGTGCAGGTATACCTCTGTGACCCTACGACAGTTTGGGGATCGCGACCCCAGCCTGTACCGTGCTTCTGTTCTATATATTCTGACCTCTTAGAGAGGGATGTCGTTCCGTTATTTTAAGGGTCATTCTGGCGGTTGGACCGCGTACGATGGGTCCCGGCTTACCTCTGACTTTGCATACATGCACATATATATATATATATATATATATATATATATATATATATATATATATATATTTGCTTGTGTTTGTTCTGCTTTTGCAAACGAATTTTTGTTCATTCAAAGAGCACAATTACCAACTGTATCTTACCTCAGCCCTTACTGGGTCCTCCCGAGGACTCACCCCTTTCTGTTTACCACCTTTCAGGTCTACCTGACAAGCAACCAGCGGACTAGTGATCCGCGGTGCTTTCTGTTTGGTTTTCAGGTATTGACAGTTCCATTGTGGAACCTCCGTTCTGTTCTGTTCTGTTCTGTTCTATTCGGGTTTAAGGGGTAGTCTCGGTAGAGGTTTCTGGTTGGTGTATCTGATTTCAGTTCTGATGGATTTACAGTTAACTAACTCTTTTTCTCTCTCTTGTGGTTGGGTTTTAGCAGCAGCAACCGGGCGGGGTGGTCGTGACAGAAGACCTCCCACATCGCGCGCATGAGGTCTGCAAGCAAGTTGACATGCTGGTTTGCAATGTCTAGCCTATCAAGCTCTGCGTCCGTGTCCGCAGCGTCCTTCAGACGGATCCCTGTCTTTGACTTCAGGGAAGAGAGCACCGTCTTCAAAAAAGCGACCTTAGCCTCATTCTCTGCGAGCTCATCTTCCTTCTTCGCCAGCTCCGCCTCGTGAAGGGGACACCAAACCTTGAGCCTTTCTAGGAGAGCGTCCCTCTGATAATGCTCCAGGCGGGACTCCTCCTTCTCCCTGGTGAGAACAGCACACCAAGACTCCAACTCCGCCACTCTCTTGTTGGCCCTCTCAGCCTCAGCCTTGGCAGCTTGGGCAGCTTCTGCCTACCTTTTCAGGCGGGCAATTTCAGCAATCTGGGCACTGTCCCTTGCGTTCGCATAGCTTAGGAACTTGTGCCATTGGCTGAGGCCATCATACTCATTGATGGCAGCCTGCACCAAGATGAGTCAGTACAGAAATCAGAAAACAAAAAGCAAAGGCCAGGGGAGATGCCTCACCTGAAGGTTGTGCTTGGCAGCCTCCTTCATGAACTCAACGGGGGAGTCTAGGCTTCTGTCCATCAGCTCCCTATCAAAAGGGGTGCGAAGTCCTTCCAAGCAAGACAACAACGCGTGCTCTCCCCCCAACAACAAGGAGGACTTGTTGTTCAATAGGAAAACAGGGTCCCAGGCCCCTTCCAGAGGCAGGCCCTCCTCTTTATACACCTTCGCCCTGAGGTCTTCCCTCAGGAACTTCAGCGTGGCGGGGTCCTCAGACCACTTGGGGGTCTTCTGGGCAGCAATGCGTTTCCCCTCGAGGAAATGCGACCAAACACCCGCCTTCTCAAGCACGGTCGCCGTTGCGTCTAAGTCCACCACGCTCCGACGAATGCTACATTGCGGGTTAGAAGAATCCATCCCTGCATCAAACGACTTGTTAACACGACAAAAAACCTAAAACACGTGAAAACAAGGGAAGGTACTCACCCGACGAAGGGCCCTGGTCATGGGCAAGGATGGCCTCGCCAGTGGATTGCTGGTGCTGTGGCTTCGCCCAAACGCCATCCCCAGATGGTTCGCACTTGCGAACCACATCCCAGGAACCGGTCCTCTCTGGGACCGCCTTCGCTGCCAAGGCATCGTTACCAGCGGTGGCTAGAGTGCTGCAGGGTACCCCCTCTGGAGCCCCTTTCCCTAGGGAAGCCTCGGCCGCTTGTCGGGAAATGCCCCAAAGATCACTTCCCACCTCTGACTGAGGGTGAGCCGGCAGGAGCTCCGCGCTCCTTGCGGGGGTTGCTGGCACCTTGCCCCCAACAGAACTGCTGGCTTTCACTGCAGATTTAGACTTCCTTCTCATTGCCAGTAGGAGATCACCGACCGACGTTATCTTCTTTGCGGGGGTGCCCCCACCTGAGGAGAAGCCTCAATCTGAGGGGACTTTGCCTGTGGGGATGCATCCACCTGGGGAGGAACCTCCAACTGAGGATGAGTCTCAACCTGGGAGGGGATTGTCACAACAACACTCTCAGGAGCAATTTCACCACTCGCCCTAGGAGGGCTCGCCAGCAGCCCAGAAATGAAGGCATCCATCCTGGTGTCTTCAACCGATGCCGTCACCACACTCGCAGGAGAGGGGCCAGTGGTTTCCACAACTGGGACCTCGCGAAGCCCCTCTCCCCCAAGGATACTTTCAGAAGTCCCCCCCTCAACATTTTCCTTCATACTAGAGGACGCTACCTGGACAGGTCCTCTCGCCTTCGCCTGGTCTGACTCACGAAGAGCCTTTCTTTCACAAGACTGCGCCGCATCGTCAGCCATCCTCTTTCTCTTCGCCGCGCCCTGTGGCGCCAAGGCGCTGGTGGTTAGCCTTTTCCTTTGCGGGGGCCCAATGGCACCCAACACCTTCTCCGCAGCAGGAGGGGCATTCTGCTTATAAGCGCAGGCAAGGTGAATCTGCACTGCAGCGCGCATGGATCCCTTTTTCCCTTTCTCCTCGTCAGGGCGAGCAGGAGCATCTGGACACCACAAGGATCAATACATGTTCGCATACGAAATTTAAAGAAGGCTAATCAGCGCATACCTCTCGGCCCTGCAAGGGCAGCACGCAGTGCATCCACCACTTCACCACGATGTGCGGGCGCCCAACCTTCGTAAGGGGGGGCACCTTGGAGTCTATCAAGTAACCCATGCTAATGCTGGCCCACCTCAGGGTCACCTCGTCCAGCTGCGCAAGGGAGAATGGAAACAGGTTATCGCAAGACCTCCTTGCCAGCACATCATCTAGCCATCCTAGAAGGCGAACGTATTCACACCACCTTAGCCCGTCTGTGTACAGAACCGGCTTTAGAGCCATGCTCTGCACAACTTTTGAAGTCCTCGCCACTGGAAACCGCTATGACTCGTCCCTGCAGACAAAAAAGAAACTACTGTGCCAGTCATGATGAGACTTCAGAGGAACACCAAAAGAGATAGAGTTGTTCCCCCCAACACTAAGGGGGGTAACATGAAGAACCCCCTGCTCCTGTGTCAAGTCGGTAGAACCGTAGGAAGACGCGCCGAACGGCTCGCCTACCAACCGACATGCCACGATGAAGCCGGCGATGTGGATGAAAGTGTTGGGCCCAAGCCGTGACGGTGGGAGACCCCACAGTACACAGCTCTTGGACCAGGAGGCAAAGGAAATCTCAGCCTGTAAGACATCTGGGCAGTGTAGAGGCACAATGCGGCACTCTCCAGATTCTCCGGCGTCTGAGGAAGCTTGAGCACCTTGCAAGGTCCGCTCCGCGCCGTGTACACCGCAACTTCCTCGATAGGAAAAAAGGCATTGACAAGATCCTGATGAAGCTTGTCAACCTTCACGATGGTCTTGTCAACGGCGGGACGACTAGGCGAGCAACTCCTTTGGAAGCCATTACTGCGGGAGAAAGAGAATAAAAAGACTGAGAAGACGAATAGTCTATTAGCAATTTTTTCGAACACCTTACATGCAAGGAACAAAAGAGCGACTTCGCACCTGAAATTATGAGGACAAAGGCGGGCAAATGTCAAAGTAACAGGAGCGACAAAGGATCACACACGCACCACAAAATATCAAGATTCCAGCGAAGAGAGCAAGGGAAGCAACAGAGTACGAAGCGGCAGAAAAAAAGTTCGAGCAAAAAGCGAGAATGAAAAGAATGGAAAGCTGCGATCAAGTCACCTATTTATAGGGCGAACCCTAACGACGCTGAAGCGTCGCCTCAAACAGAGAGCCAATCCCAGCGAGCCGTGTGTCAAAAATCAATACCGGTAGGAGACGTTTGGCCTACTGTCAAAGTGACTGTTGCCCAACGGTCGACTTCGAGCCAAAACGCGGAGTACAGGACTCTGCCCATACTCTGCCTCTAGAAGGAGGCACCTTGGTACACTACCCAAGCAAATCCCCTCGCATCATCAACAACATCAACCAAGGAAACACATTGCGATACCACCACATCGCGCGAAGGCGTTACCAGAGGGGCTTCGCACCTGCTGGCTTCGCTAGGACCTCGCGGGTTCGCATCTCCTGGTCTTCGCCTCCCATCACTTAGCAACGTCACAGACTGGGGAAAGGAAACAAGGAACAGTCGTCCCCACGACCTATCCACGTTCTCCATTACATCTCCAGTCTTCCACTACTCTGGAACGTGGGGAAGCACTCCACTACTCCGATCATGGGACAACCGCTACCTCAACGCCTCCTATAAAAGGACAGCTTGGGAAAGGTACACTCTATCTACACACCTCCACTCCTCTTTCTGCTCCTGAGTATTCCATTTTACATTCTGCAGATTACTCCAGAGCTCAACACTGTCGTTCTGGTCATTTCCTCACCATCCAAGTGTCTGGAAGTCCAGTCCCGTCAAGGAACCAGGCTATCATGTACTAAGGCTATGGCCAAGCATCCTCCTTGATCTATCTCTATAAATATTTATGTCTAGCACATAGGATGCTTCCCCTAGGTCTTTCATTGAGAAGCACGAAGCACTTCTTGAGGCATGTCTTTACAAACTTGAGCTCAAGTATGTCATTTTCTATTCACTATATGTCATTTACAGACAATACTAAAATGACAAGGGCACTCTCACTAACCTTCTTGTATACACAAGGTTTATATTCATTTTTGATAAAGCCAAATTCTTTGATGGCTTTGTCAAAACGAAGATTCCAGCTCTTGGAAGCCCGTTTAATTCCATAAATAGATCTCAACAATCTGCATACCTTGTGAGAGTTTTGCGGATCTTCAAAATCATCGGGTTGTGTAATGTACACTTCCTTGGTTAATAATCAATTAAGGAAAGCCGTTTTGACATCCATTTGTCAAACCTCATAATCATGGTATGCGGCTATGGCCAATAAGATCCTATGGACTTTAGCATGGCGACAGGTGAAATCTTCTTGTCCTATTTGATACCTTGTATCTTTCTATAACCTTTCACTACTACTATACCTTTATATGTAATTATATTACCATCCATGTCGGCCTTCTTTTGAAAGACCCACTTACATCCAATGAGTCTAACCCCTTGAGGTGCATCGACTAGATCCCATACCTGGTTCTCTGACATGCAATTTATTTTAGATCTCATGGCTTCTAGCCACTTCTTTGAGTCTGGTTCTGCCATAGCTTCTTGGTAGGACATTGGCTCGTCATTTATGGCAGTCACATCTTCAGAATCAGTCACGAGGAAACCGTAGTATCTCTCTAGCTCATTCCATACAATACCACTTCTACGCATGCTATGACCCGTCCTCCCGGACATGTCATAACTGAAGAAAATAAAAGAGTAAAGGACTAGATTAAAGAAAGTGGAAGACTTGGGTTAAAATTGAGAAAGGCTAAAAGTTGAATTAATCAGAAAAAGGGCTTAATTGATAATTAAGCCTTGAGTGGGGTAAAATTATGAAGCTTAAAATAAACTAGGGACTAATTAATAATTAACTTAAAATTTGACACTAACCTGCTCTAACACATGAAACGACTATGACATGGGGAAGGATACAGGCTGAGGCTTGGAAAACTTTAGAAGAATAGTTTTGGGGTTGAAGTAAAAGAAAGGGATTTGGGGATTTTAGGGATTGGAGAGGAGGGAGCTCGAATCAGGAGAGGGACGCGAGACCACCATCAAAAATGGATCCTTGAGAATTCAGAGGAGGAGAGGTTGGGTTGTTTTTATCAGAATCGATTTCGGAGGTGGGGAATGAATCGGAGAAGGCTTGAACGGAGTAAACCAGGCCACTATGATTGATGCTGGACGGAGACGTGGAGTTAGCGTTGACGTCTCTCTGTTCTGTCGGAACCAGGTCGCAAAGGGGATCGAGCGTCGCAACAGAGAAGGAGGCCACTGCTGGACCTTTACTCGACTTCAATCTGCGATGAAGGACAAGACCATCGGGACTTGCTGCTGATGACTGTCGGCCTTGTGGTGGCTTTAAGCCATGGTGGTAAGTACTTGAGTGAATTTCCTTGATTCTATAATTCTCTGTTTTTATACGTCAATTGAATTAGCTTCTATTGTTGTTAATGTGATGTAAGTATTCGAGTTTGGTTGAAGAATCATGAACTGTGCAAAAGTTCTAATGATCAGTTAAGTCCTAACATATTTTATTTAGCATGTTTGGTTTAACATTTAGTAAGCTGATATGTCACTCTTGTTAGTGCTTATGGCTGTAACTATGGAATTGAATTAGTTTTAGTCTATATTTTGCTTTACTTGCTTAGGTTCATGTCTAGTTATTAATCAGTAAACTAGACCAAGTAGATTCGACTTGTTTGGCCGATTGATTGTTGAGTATATAAGTATAACCAGCTTATATCTTTATTTGAGATTGTATAATTATATTTTATTCTAACTTTGAATCTCTTTGCTTGGTAAGTGGGAGTCGTATGTACATGTGTTAGATTAGTAAGGTTCTCAGTTTATTCTTCCCTAAAAGGTCTTCTTGATTTTCCTTACACATTAACCTTCAGTTGTCTATTTTGCCTCTTTAGAAATATTCTGTTTGATTAAAACCTTGATTAATATATGTACTTGGTGGGTTACGTGTTTAATAAATCTTTTTAGTTTCTAGTTATTAGTTAATAGTTTCGGCTCATGAAGTTTCATCTCTTATACTTTTGTCTATTACTTAATCTTGCTTCTTGGTTAGTATTGTTTTAGCTGTCCTGAGTTATATCACTGCTTTGATTTGAAATGCAATCGGTTGTTTATGATCTGAAATACTGTTTCTAGCTAGGTTCTGAGTTGACTTATTTCCTCTTGCACACTTGGTGCATCTTAGGTAAGAAATGTGTTAGTTCAAGTATGGTTTGATAAACATGTATGATTTGGCTGTTTGGGTTGCATGTATCAGCTGGTTGCCTCAAATTTCATTCTTTCAAGCATGCTCATTAGTTGGAAACTACTTGTTGCCCATCTACTTCTACCCATGTTCCTGTGAACCTTTCTTGTTCATTGCTAGATTTTCAAGCATGTTTGATTAACTCCTAGTAAAACTAGGACGGTCATGTCTACTGCCTTTATTCATGTCTACTGCTTTTAGGATCCAAGCATGATAGCTTCTATGAAGTATGTTTCTTTTAATGCAATTGCATAATTGTTTAAAATCTTCCTTTATTGCTTGACTGCTGAGTGTTCTCTGTTGCATGTCGGTGGTAGTCCCCGCTACCACCCCCAAGAGTTTTACTACTTTCTGCTTTTATTTTCCTTATTTCCATTCTTCCTTCTCGAGCAAGATACTAACCAATCTTATCGAGAACTACGTGAGCCTCTGATTCCTCTTAAATGGTATCACTGATACTAAGTGGATACGTAGGCAACCCTTTGGGGCCCGAGGCATTACTATGTCTTATAGCTTGCAAGTACTAGTTCCTAAATCTTTTCAACTGCTCTTGAAACTTGAGGATGAAGAAAGCTGCATAAGAAAGGACTTGGACTTAACAAATTTTACCCTTTCTTCTTCTTTCCAAAACTTGTAAATACATGTATACACGTAAAGTTTGTAAGTTTAATAAGGAACTTATTTATTTCTTATTAATTTCAAAACTTAGTTTTATAAAAGAAAGATCCTGAAGGTTGTGAACTGTCGTTCATCGGTTTAGGCTGTGCCTACACGGATTTGATTCTACATGAATCCACAGGTAAAATATGCGGGATGAACAACATCATCCACTCCTCCTCCAAGGGAGTCCAGCATCCCCGCTGGAACATGGACACTGTACAACCTGGCTCTGATACCATCTGTAACAGACCATGTACAGTGTCAAGATATTGTCCGCTTTGAGCCCCAAGCCCGCACGGATTTGCTTCTACCTGAATCCACATGTAAAACGCGTCTTGTGGGGTTAAGGAGCAACCACCCTTATAAGGTATGCATTACCATCAAATGAAAATCCTTTCTTCTCTAAACAAGAAACAAAAACGAGGTTCTTGGTAATAGAAGGTACCTAAAAACACTGTCAAGTACCAAAATTAATCCCAAATGTAAAGAAATATAATAAGATTCATGGCGACAGCATCAACTCTTGCTCCATTGCCCACTCTAAGATCTATTTCTCCCTTCGCTAACATTCTACTTTCCTTGAGGTCCTGCACATTTGAACAAATGTGAGATCCACATCCAGTATCTAATACCCAAGATGTAGAAGTAGACAAGTTAACATCTATAACGAGAATACCTGAAGCCGAGGTGTTTCCTCCATTTTTTTGTCATTTAGCCACAACTAGAAGTCACGCTTCCAATGTCCTGGTTGCCCACAATGGAAACAATCATGTGCTTTCTTCATTTTGCTTGCGCCCTCAAGGTCTTGAGTGGTGGCTTGGCAAATTTACGCTTTCCCTTCTTCTTTCTCTTTCCCAATTTGTGGTCATGTTCAAACTCTTTCAACATCCGAACCAACTTTGAGAACAATATCTATGCTTCCATAATGAAGCTGAGACTAAAACCACTGTAGCTCTCTAGGAGAGTAGACAATATGAAATCAACAACAAGATCATGTTCCAATAGAGTTCCCAATCTTGCTAGCTTCTCGTAGTACCCAATCATCTTGAGTAAATGAGGAACAACTTGGGCTCCTCCAAGCAATACATCACACTCAATTAATGCTTTTGATATCACCTACCTTTCTTCCATCTTCAAATTTTCGATCGTATCGAAGGCAACCATTTTGTGATCCAGAACACTTAAAACGGGATGCATTGAAGAAAGCATTAGGAAACTCCAACACATACAACTTCTCTTGCACAAGAATAATCCGAACATTATCATACCAATTGAGGAAGTTTATGTCATTGAGCTTCTCCTTCTCACGGACAAATCGTAGGGATAGGGTGTGTGTGTTTTGAGCCATGGTATATCTACAACATGCAAACATAGGACTAGGTTATAGCCCTCTACTATTACTTTATCCTTTTAACTAGGTCTTTCAATTTTAAAAAGGGTTCCTACTATTTTCATCAAGTTATAGCCCTCTACTTTTACTCGGAACACTTATTGCAATATAAAGGTGTTCTACCAGGCCAAGACCCTCAAGTTCCTCGTTCAACTTAAACCTGTTGTGGCCGGTGCTTGAATAATAGTCACCTTAGGTAGGCACCATACCAATTGCATCTCATGCAACTTTTGGATCATTGAGCAAGGCCTAGAATGCGGTACCCCACTGTGGCAAGAACAAAATACCCACTCCACCTCCCACTCAATCGGTCTCCTATTCGTACCAACCTAGTTGTATGAATGAGGTCAAACCACACCCATTATGGAGCACTAGACTTCAAATAAGATTAAAGTATGGTACACCGCTGTAGTCAGAAAACAAATACCACACAATGATCGAACGCTTGATGAGTCCTATAATAGAAGATCATTAGTTTGATATTTGTGTTGAGGGATTTTTTATTTAACGTTGATCTCACCAATTTTACTTTCTCCGATTGAATTAGCATACATGTCTAGCATACATCTAATCAACCTAACATGCATACTGCAGCATAAAATAAATGTACAATGGTTATAGCCCAAAACCTACAATTATCCCGAGTCAAGGGATATTCATAAAATGCTAAAAAGGAAAAACTAGACCTAGTCTTTACTTTTAGCTTCGGGGTTCTTTTTAACGCCTTTTCTTTATTCCTCAAGGATTCTCATGCTCCAAGCTCTCCAATAATTACATAATTTACATAATTTACAGAAAACATCTTTTACATAGAGGGATTGGATGAGGAAAGAATTTTACAAAAGGAATTATAAGAGAAGGCACAAAAAACAACTCGTATTTTAAATTACAAACTTTAAGTAGGGCTATAACCATGCATACGCCACAATAAATCACAAAAAATTCTAAAGTCTCTACTTTAATAAGTAGAGGATTTAATTGTGAAGATACAACAAAAATATGAGCTCGATTTGAATCAAATTGAATTCATACGCAAATTTAAAACATTTACATTGCTAACAATGGCCTAATTGTAACAAAAAGAAAATTTTGGGCCTTACTGTCAGGCATTGAAAACTCCAAGGGGTTCTATGTCTGAGTCGCAAGCCATCCGGGCCGAGCTGATCGACTCAACCCTGCTCGGCTTGGCAATGGGGGTTTCAAAAGAAACCCTAAAATGCCCAGCCACAGCCGCCGCTGCTTCAGGCGACGTCGCTGCACCTGATTGTCCGATGGCGGCGGGGTCGGTGCCAAAATGACCACCCCACCATCCCCGATCCTCCCCCACCAATACCACTGTTGTGTGTCAAAACATACACACTTTTATATGCTAATTCAATCGGAGAAATCTCATACAAATCATGCACTTTTTGTATATAATTTGGTTTGTTAGTGCATTCTAGTTTTTATCTTCCATACTTTTGTAGGTTCATGATGCAAGGTGAAATGGATTGGAAATGGAGCATTTGGAGGCTCGGGACTCAATTTACAAGTTGGAAGACAAAGTCAAGAAGTCTCGGGTCAAAGAGGAGGCTTGCAAGTCAAAGTGGAGAAGATTGAAGCAAGGAAGCATTTCTGAAGGCGGATTGACGCGCCTCTATGTCGGGGTTGCGTTCCACATTTTTGACATAGCACGTCCCCCTACCCTTCGCCAACCAACTCTGTGATTTAGAAGGCAGGGGTCGCGCCAAATACTTTCCTCAGTGCGCCCCCACTGGCGTGAGCCTTGGCACGACGGGCGACAATTAGGCGATTACACGGGAGTTTCCATGAAGTTTCCTTGGTCCAACCCATCTTTTTAGGATAAAACTGCCCTTAATGAGTTGTGTTGGGTGTCCAACATGTATAGGGGCCTATTAGGGTATTAGACTACTATAAATACACTTTTTATTGTAAGTTTTAGGGGAGGAGAGAATTGATTTCGGGATTGGTGCAAACTTTGGATCTTTCTTCATCAATATAAAGGTTTGGAGGTTCCTTTAATGGTGCCCTTAGAGAGTCCTTCGAGATTGCTTCATTAAGGTCTGTTTATATCCCTTCTCTTTTCTATTTTATCATGTTTACTGTTTCAAGCATGTCGATTGTTGTGATTAGTATGCCTATTAGTGAGTAGATTCTTATGATCTTCTACGGTTTTCTTGTCTAGGAGGTTAGCTATCATCTACCATGTCTTTGTATTCTTAGAATCTAATTTATTGAGCCTTGAATCATGTTTGCATGCTTGATGATTGATTACCCTCATAGCATGGCATCTAGGTGTTTGATAGTGAGCCATAGAGGGAAGTTATTGTTTTAGACCTTAGAAATCGGTTGAATCGGAGTCCGAGAGGGCCAATAGGGCCTGTGGATTTTGATTGGTGATATGATCTTGTCTGAGAGGAAAGTAATCAGACCTTGAAAATCCACCTCTTTACATGGTATGTTTGATGACAGTGAGCCTCCATAGTAGATAGCATTCCTAGAACCGCTTTTTACATTGATTGAAACTTGTTTTAGCACTTTGCTTGTTTTGCATTTCTCGTGACTTGTTCTTCAAGCTACTGTTTTCACCACTCTTTATCATTGATTGATGTCCATCATCCATCTTCACATCATCTGCGTCATTACCATTTTCAAATTTAAGTAGATTAGCACTTGTTAATAATTTGGGCCTAAATCCCTATCTCTTGGGTTCGATCCCTCTTGTTGAGCTGCTTTAGTACGATAAGGCAAGTGTCGGCTAGAGATGTTTATTTAATTAAGAGTGAGATTGTGTGTTTGGAGCCCTTGCCGCGGATAGGTTCTTTGGCGATTTTAGTGATTTTTGTGCTATTTTACTTTCATTTGTTTTTGGTAGTTTCATAGCACACTTTCCCCTAGTGTTTGTATGTTTGTGTTGTTGTAGGTACCCTTGGTTTGTATGAGAAGAAGAGAAGTGCAGCCAATCAGCTCTCACGATCCAGAAATTGAGAGAACTTTGCGATGGTTGAGGAATCAAGCAAGAATGGCGGATCTGGTTGGTCCGGTTGTGAATGGCAACAATGGGATGAATGGAAACAATGGGCTGAATGGAAATGGAGTTAGTGGGCATTACATTGGAGTGGTATTTAATGAGATTCCTCTGTTTATAAACCAAGTCAATGGAATAGATGGTGAAAACCATATGATTCCGGTTCGAAATGATGGAAGAGATGGCAGTAGGCAGCAAGAGAATGTTCATATTCATGCTGCCTATAATGATGGACTTGGGCCTAATGGCGAAAGAAGAAGACTTTTATACATGTTTGCACCTAGATTTGGTGATGATGATGAGAGGTTGTCAAGCCCACTCTGGTTGAGCACACTTTTACTATTCGGGGTCATATGTTGACATACGTTGAGAAGCATAGCTTTCATGGTTTGGCAAAGGAAGACCCAAATGAGCATCCTCATCAATTTTGAATTATTTGCAACACTATCGAGTTGAGAGGAGTTTCGAAGGAAGCTAAGAGGATGTGGCTATTCCCTTTTTCTTTAAAGTGGAATGCAAGAAGATGGTATAAAACCCTTGATCCGGAGAAGATTGGAACATGGGCAGATTTGAGACATGCTTTTATCAAGAAGTACTTCCCTCCACAACAGGCCTTTGAGTTGAAGAATTAGATTTTGTGGTTCAAGGATGATCCGAATGATACTCTAGTTTAATCATGGGCTAGATTGAAGGAATTGATCAAGAGGTGTCTCCAAGCAGGTGTCTCCTCTAGATAGTACCAAATCTGTTTGTTTTATGAAGGCTTGTCAGAGAGCACAAAGAGGTATTTGGATGCTTCAGCCTCTGTTCATCGTTTCTTTTTTTTTTGACGAGTAGAGTAGAGCGAATGCTCTCCCTCGTATCTGCTGCCATCTTTTTAACATGTAGATTAGTAAATTAATCAATTAGCCACTAAACCTTTAATAATGAAACACAAGAACCCCATTTGCTCCCAATATTTTCAATCAGATCATCTACCTTTATAATTGTCTTCATTTCTTTACAATTTAGTCATTCCCAATAATAATGAACTTTCTAAAAGTTCAATCAAGTCCCCAATCTTTTCTTTGAAGCAAACTCAGTTTTCAACACTATTTTATTATTATTATTATTATTATTATTATTATTATATTCCCTAAATTTTCAATTTAATCCTTTAAAAATTTAATCTCTTACAGTTATGGCACGAACTTTCAGGAGTGAAAGTCTGGGTCACAACAATTATCTTATTTTCAAACTAAGAAATTAATTACCGTGCATATTTGTGTAATTCATTGTGCGACAGATTGGGTAGATGATTCAAGTACTTCTAGGTAGTGTCATCTTGTTTAGACTTCAAAAGTTCGATAAGCATCGTCAATACTCCTATATTGAAAATGGAATTGGAGGTATACAAATGTAATTAGATATAAACATGGTAAAACCAATTTGAGTCTCATGAGCTCGGTTTGAGCCTGATCGAGCCGAGCCTCTCGAGCTCACCCAGCAACCAATCGAGACTCACGAGCTTTCAAGCCGATCTCGAGCTCGATTTTAGGCTCGGATAGAATTCGAGCCGATCTCGAGAGCCTAAATTTCACGAGCTCGAGCACGAGCTTGCCAGACTCGGACTCGACTCGGTTCGTTCTCACCCCTAGCTCCCACTTGCCTCAACGTTTTTTAGCTCCTCGCATTTTGTTTTTTGTTTTTGCTTTTCCCCTTTCATTCACTAAAACATTATCTTTTTGTTTTGTAATGTCATGATCACAAGAATTAGAAAAGTTGAAAGAGAAAAACAAAACGAATAAAACAATATCTATGTGTGATATTTTATTTATGCTCTATAATTTGTCTTTGAACTTTAATAGTGAACTATTCATCACGAATAAATATGTGAGCACCATTTCATTCAATCATCATTGATATTTTTACATTAATCATTACATATGAACATTTGTTTATGATTTAGAGTTACCGGACATCAAATATTTGAGCATCAACAATTAAAAATTCATGAGCATCACTTTTAGGCATTTCAACATCCTTATTTACTATGTGATCATTTTTTTTTCTGCAAAGCGGACCTAATGTGTTTAATAAGAGAATCGTGATCACTAATATTGGAAGTGAAAGCATCATTTATTTTAGAGTATGATCACCATTTTTACAAAATGCAGGTAATGCGTTTGATTGAGGTGATTATGCATGATCATCACTTATAATCAGCTAAACATCAATATCGCAGAAGTGATCATAAATAAAAATTATCTTATTTTCAAAGCAGATGCATCAATCAATCAGTACTTACAACATGAGAGTATTAATGTTATGAATGAGACCATCATTTACTCACTGAGCATCTATAATTATTTACAAAGCATAGCTAATGTGGTAATCATTTGGAGAAGTAAGAGCATCATTATTTAGAGCGTGTTCATCTTTTTTAAAAATCGGAGATATAGCGTTTGATCGAGATGATGGTGATCATCGATGTGTGGAAATGAGAACATTCTTATTTACCGTGTGATCACTTTTTTATAAAGCGGACCTAATGTGTTTAATAATAGAATGGTGATCACCAATATTGAAAGTGAAAGCATCATTTTTCAGAGTATGATCATAATTTTTACAAAATGCAGGTAATGTATTTGATCGAGATGATGATGATTATCAATTTTGGAAGTAAATGCATTATTATTATTTAGAGTGTGATCATCACTTCTAAACAACTAAACATTAATGCCGCATAAGTGATCATAAATAAATTACCTTATTTTTCAAGTAGATGCATCAATCAATCAATACTTACAATCTGAGAGCATTAATGTTAGGAGTGAGACCATCATTTACTGACAACGTGAACATCTATAATTATTTACAAAGCATAGCTAATGTGGTACGTAATCATTTGGAGAAGTGAGCGTTATTATTTAGAGCATGTTCATCTTTTTTAAAAATCGGAAATATTATGTTTGATCGAGACGATGTATTATATGGTAAACCAAATGATAGAAAGAGCTCGACTCTGCATTTCAACTGCATAAACTAACCCGTTCCCTGTAACCAGGAAACGTAATTTTGCTCCTCAGTCCTGTCTTTCCATGCAGAGACAGGGTAATTATCAGAACGAATTGTTCAGAACCATATCACTTTCATCCATATACCGTTACAACAACCTTTCGGACAGAAAAACAATCATAAGCAACAGATTTAAATGCTGTGACGAATCTATCAAAAATAAATAAATGCTGTAACAAAAATATTCCGGCCCAGAAACTGTGCATACAAAAATATTCATGCCCAGAAACTGTGCATGGGGATTTCATAAAATTGTCATATCATAAATCTACTTTGACCATCCATTTGGTTCACGTTGTTACTTGTACATAAATCTACATGTCACCGTTCTGAATCAAAGCAGACTAAAAACTCCTCAAGAGCCTAATCTGTATGAGAAGGTTCAACCTTAGGCTTGAGAAATCTTGAGCATAGCAAGCCAAATGCAAAGGTGAGAGGCCACAGAGATACCTTGACAGGTGCATCACCATGCCTGCGGTAAAACTCGTAGTTGATTGAAGTAATGATGCACTGACATATAGCACAAACTAAGCCAATCACATCCCTGAAGCTACCAAAAAGTTTTCCAGATGGATGATAAAACCAGGGTACTCTACTGCACTTCCAGAAAACTTTTTCATTTAGGCATTTGAGGATAAGGTCAATGATGCAGAAACAGACTCCAATAAAGGAAAGCAGCAATCCCATCAGTGCAAAATGAGGGTTCCTTGTGGAAGAAAGCTGCTCTAAGACAGTGGAAAGAAGTTCTGTGAAGACATTTGTGATCAGAAAGAACCACTCCAAGATGATAACCTAGAATAAAATGATTGTCACCTGAGTCAGATCTATAGAAAGAATACCGCAATGTGAATGTTAGAAACAGCTCTACCTTTCGGCTTAAGCCACGATTTTCACGTTCTTTAGTGTCATCTTTGTTTAGTTCAGCTCCAGTTCCAATTACTTCTGTTTCTGGTAGGGCACTTTCATCAGCCCAACTTTGCAGCTTATTATCACTACCATAATCATATAACCCCTTTTCCAATTCATCATATGCAACTGTGCTATTGCCAAAACCCTTTTTGGCCTTTTTTTTGCTGACATGTTTCCTCTAAAGACAAATATTAACTTATCATCAACACATTAAGCAAAAGATAAAGTGATTGCCATTCAAAAAAATAAAAAAATAAATAAATAAAGTGTTTACCATAAAGGTTAGCATGAAAATAGTGTAAAAATCAAAGTCAGCCACCACTTGCAAAAGATAGAGGCCACTCAATTTATAGATTTAATCAACTTTACTTGAAGAAAACCCTTTAAAAGATCCATTTGACCCTTACAACAACTAATCATCATCACATTTGTACCTCAATACTTATTGCATAAATTTCGAAGTGTCAATTAGCTGTGTGACGTTAAGTAAACCCAACATTTCAGAAGCAATTCAGCACCAAATAGTAGTATCAAAGATTTTAGGCAGATACATACGAAAACCCATCAAATCTAGGAAAAACACCTAAGGGGCTTGATAATCCAGGATTAATCAATTAACACATGACTTATTCATATATACGAAGAATTATTATCAATTCATTCTAAAATTGGATAAATATGTGATTAAGGATACTAAATTTACACAATTATTATCCCCTTAATCCAATGGTAATCCTGATTATCATGGAACAAATGACCTTTCAGAAAAAAGAAATCATAAAAAAAAACGGGGGCAGTTGTCAAGAAATTACATAATTTTCGAGTTCTAGAATTTTCTGCTCGAGTTCAGACCTCAACCGGATGTTTTCTTCAGCCTGCGTCAATGCGATAGGTAAAATCAACTTACGATTATCGAATCTTAAAGAAGAATCGCGAACGGGGAAGAACTGTAGATGGGGACCTGTTGTTTGATGGTGGCCTCGGCGGCTTGTATGGCCTGAAACAGCGCACGCCCATCTAAGCGCGACGGAGAATCGTCGGGTAGCGAGGAACCGCCGGACGATACCCCGCTGGGACCTGCTTCCATCTTCCAGTTTCCAGGTCTGAACTGAAGCCCCAGTGAAGCATTTTTAAACAGGAAGCGTCCAAGCTTGATCGTTGAAAATTGTTAGCGGGGCAGGAGTCACTTGTCAAACTGACAGGACGAAGATTTTCAGGTCTTGGCTTGCTACGGTTTTTGAAATTTTTGGGCAAAAACTCAATCCTCTACATTTTAATTCTTGAACAAAATTACCCAAAACATTTTTTTCCTCTACATTTTAATTCTTGAACAAAATTACCCAAAACATTTTTTTCCTCTACATTTTAATTCTTGAACAAAATTACCCAAAACATATCTTAGTGGACATCGGAAGATTCAATTGTGGCCTACCTCTGCAATGGCCAGACTAGGCTTGGTAATGGGTCAGATAATCCGCGGTAGGCTCATATCTGCGAACCGCATCAGCGAATTGCGGGTTTAAATTGACCAGTTTCAGATTAATAAATCAAATAAACAACTTATCAACTTAAGAATAGAATTTAAATTGACCTAGATGGATATTACCCATCTATAATTTCACGATGCCTAATGCTTTGGGTTTGGGCACTGTGTCACCGTCGTCGGTTCTAACTCGATTTTCAACAACAATTGATAGCTCCATGACCCCTCTGCCATCGTTTCAACCTCCGGCAGCCGAGAAAAGAGTCAGCTGTGCTGCAAGCATCTCTCCTTAAAATCGCAACTACAAAGAACGCCTCGCAAACACATTGTGAAATTGAATCTGCCTCGTCACCAGATTAGATTCTACCCAGGTCGTTTAATTTCAGCTCAAGTGATACGATCACGCGGACGCTTGACGCGATCTCGCGTAATCACAGTCGCGCCGGATCTAGCTTGAAGGAGTCGCAAGAACTAGGAAGGATAAATTCGGCCTCAAACACCTCCCAACTATGAGGTTGGGCAATATTTGAGATAATGCCTGGGAAAGATGGAAGATCTAGCACCTCTTAACTACGAGATTAAGCAATACTAGATATTAAACTCGATGATAAACACCAAGATGGATGGCGGAAGGTAGCAAGGGGTGAGAACCGAAGCTTGAGGAAATAAACCTCTCAAGCATTTTACTATGTTCTTCGTTTTCTAGGAGCCTGCTGTCCCTTTTATAGGAGGGAGAAGTGAAAAGGCTCTTACACACGCGCATGCATGCCAAAAGCATAAAGTGTTTTTGCATGCATGTCATCCTAAAAAGCTTCCATAAGGAAAAAGGTAAAAGCTAACCTAAAAAGGTATTCTCATGTCTTTTATACATAAAGTGAATATTTGTACTACCAAGTATCTTCATTAAAAGGAGGGAGTGTTCCGGATTGGCTTGGAATGGTTGGCCGGATTGTTGAGCATAGGTGGCTTCGCCTTGGGGCTTCGCCTGAACTGGAGAAGGCTTCGCACTGATGGCTTCGCCCTCGCCTGGAGGCTTCGCAGAGACGGCTTCGTCTTCGCCTGGAAGCTTCGCATGGAGGCCTTGCCTTCGCTTTGAAGACTTCACACTGGAGGCTTTTGCATGAGGGTCTTCGCTTGAGGGCTTCGCCATCGCCTGGAGGCTTCGCGTGGAGACTCCGCATGAGGGAAGCCTTGCCTTCAACTAGAAGCTCCGCATGATGCTTCGCGTGGAGGCTTCGCCTTTTCCTAGTTAGGCGATTGCCTGAATCGTGGATTGGGCCGCCTGGGCCTCTAAACCTCCTCGCCAAAAAGGGGTGCGCCAAGCTTCATTCACCTTCCTCTTCGAACTTGAGACTTTGTTGTCTCTTGTGGATCCCATGATCACATCATCGAGTCTATCCACCGTCACCTGCCGTCGTGTAGCAAGCTCCGGTCATCTACTTTCCTCCGTCATTGCCGATGAAATCTTGAACCCAACATTGCCCTCCTTTTTTCAAATCGAACCAGCCCCAAAACTGTATCCCTCCTCTTTTTTCTCAATTCAATCTCCATCAATTGCTTCAATGACTATGCCTTCTTCCTGCTTCACGGTTTTTCCTCATCTGAACCGTATCTGCAGCTACGGGAAGAATCGAGTCCCTCCCTTTTGCTTTCTGGAGATCGACATTCCAGAAGAAGATGAAGATGAGAATCGATGAGATGAAAGAGAAGGGTCCCTTCTCTCGTCGTTCAGTCGAGAGAAGAATCGAGAAAGTGTCCCGGTCTTAATTTTTCTTGATCGTTTCGCCGCCTACTTCATTTTTGGTGAACCGCAGAACTTCTGGTAGTAATCAAAGATGAAGGATTGAAGATGAAGCAGAAGGATTGAAGTCAGAGGATGAAGGAAGGAAAGGAAATTAGGAAACCCTAGACTTCGAGTCTTCGACTCAGTGATGCTGATATCACGCAGCCGGCAGGGCTTGCCCTGGGCCTCTAATTTGATGGGCTGTGAACTTTGTGGATGGTGGGTATCCGTGGTGCGGATACACCCTATCCGTAATCCGTAACCGCAACAAAACGGATGCAAAAAATAACCGTAACCGCAAACCTGCGGATAAAACCGTCACTAACGGGCGGTTTCCCACGGTTCGCGGATTCCGTACGCCCCATTGCCAAGCCTAGGCCAGACCCGGTTACATACCCGGAAATTGATTCGGCATAGATCCCAACAACAATTTGTTATGAGAGGACATTTTTTTTGCAATTCACTTACATTTAACCAAAAGATCATTCTTGTTACATTTTTTAAAACGAGTCCATCTTACCATTATCGTTTTGTCTTTAGATCATTTTTACCATCGAAGTTTACTTTTGAAACATATTTATCACCAACACCGTTAACGGACGGAATGAAAAAAATTAATCTTAAATTTGTAAAAGTTACATTCTAAACCCCTCCTCTAATTAAACCTCTACGCTGGTCACGATTGACTAGGCTCGCCTGAATTGACTAGGCTCACTAGAATTTGTCAATGATGATACAGTTCGTTGAATTAGAGAGATTGTTTTAGCTCCATGAGAGAGAGTGTAAGCCTTTTTTTTAATTATACCGTCTCAGTTGTTTGACGGTTTCAGTTATGTAGATCATGTCTTTGTCCGCGGCGGCTACGTTCAGGTGGGTGCTTGTGTAACTGGTGAAGTAATGAAGCTAAGGATAAGTCTAGCTACAAACTATTACATCTTGTTCCTAAATTTCTTCTTCTTTTAACCGATTATATATATTTTTATTGTGAAAAAAAGTTAGTTTTTTCCTTTGTTTGAACTTTGAAAAATGCAATAAAAGGGAAAAATATATGTTTAAGGATTTCCTGATTTCACATCCACTTTTTTAAGCCATGAATAAGCGCATCTGCGAATATGCTTGCACACCTTTATCGGATTAAAAAAAAACCAGAACCCGACACTTACAATTGGAGGATGGGAAATTGGGAATGCCTTGAAAAGGATGGTATGAAGGAAGCTTTGATGAAGATGGATGAAGGAAGGCTCAGACGGATGAAGATGAAGAGTGGTATAGAATTTAGGGTCTACTATGGAATTAGTTTAATGACAGTGGTAAACGGGGTTGGAAAACTTAAACGATAGTGGCAAAAATGGAACCGATTTAAAAAATATGGCAAAAGGGACTTACTGCCAAGGTATTAAATATCGTCTAGGTGAATACCGTTTTGCCGATACGAGATAAGACTGTACACCGGAGGTATAGGTTGTGCAGTAAACTGTACCGGTGCGTGTGTGTATATATATACCTGTAAAAGTATCTGAGATTCTAATTTTTTTACCTGGAGTACTTGGGTGATCACCTATTTGACTAAGAGAAAAAGAATGTAATAAACAAGTATTTACTATCTACATACAAGAACTAAATATACTAATTAAAAGAATTAAAAAAATGAATGAGGTAAATTAGTTTTTTAAATTACAAACTTGGTGTGTGAAGAAATATAAACATGATAATTCTAAATGATCTCATTAGTCAACATCAAAAACTAATTTAAGTATGGAAAACAAATTTAAATAGCATGGATCTCAAATAGATTAATATATTATTTCTTTCTTTAACGTAATTAACATATTCCAAAACAATCGGTGAGAAGTTTTTATGAATCTTGTGATTTTGTATTTTAATTTCTTTAATTTAGTAGATATTTTTCATTCGTGATTCATCCTCAAACTTTTAAAAAATGTTCATTTAAACCCTGTACACCGTTTTCTTCGTTTGGCGGTGCACCACGCCGAAAGCCGGTACAATTTTGGCCTAAACGGTACCGTTTCCCGGCCGGTACCGAAACGAAACCGGCGTACCGGCCGGTACGAAACGAAATTTACTACTATGCTTACTGCCAAGGGAAATATGCTAGCAATAGTAAATTTGGGCAGTCACTTGGTGATAGCCGATAGGCCCAATCATCCAAGAATATAGCCCAGGTAAGCCCAAAAGACCTAACAAAACCTAGCAAAAGGCCAAGTCCGTAGCCTAGAAGAGGGGCCCCGTAGAAACCCGAACAACCTACTACACGAACACTAAAGGATTCGCCTGAAGGCATACATTCGGGACTTCATTGACGTGTCCTTTGACACACACCGCCTCTTCATCTTGGAATATTACTATAATGCCACTCTATCAGAAGGGTCTATAAAAGCCACATCTTTGCAAACCACATAGGCAATCTTATCACTTAGCTCTGTCTTCTCTCTACTTTCTCACTCTACAAACTGAGTACTGACTTGAGCGTCGGGGGACCCTCCAGTGCGGCTTTCTTTGCAGGCGGAGCTAACTTCTGTCACGATGGTCTCCCACGTGACCCAATAACAGAAGAAGAATCACCCGATGACCGACCAAACAGACGTTCGGGCACCAAATAACAACTCGATGGCCGACCCGGCTGACGTTTGGCCACAAAATCACGGCGTATGTGGGAACGACACAAGGCACCAAGAGGTTTCACTCGTTCCAAATATCACCTCTAGATAGCAGGATTACCAACTCGCAGCCTCCAGCAGCTTCGTTTAGGACAACCACTAAATGGAAGGAGGACGTGCCCAAGCCTTCCAAAAATCCTAGCCCGAACACATCCGTTCGGGATACAAAAGGGGGCCAAGTGAAAGCTTCCAGCAATCAAAAGCTCGAACCTCAATGGTTTGAGACACCAAGAGGAAGGCAAAACAAGTCCTCAAATTCCCGAATGCTATCATTCAGGAAGAAATTTCAAAAGCTTGAACCTTAACGATAAGATCACGGGGACGCTTGACGCGAAGCCACGCGATCGTCGGAAGCGCCGGATCTAGCTTGGAGGAGTCGCAAGAACAGTGAGGGATAAATTCGGCCTCAGACACCTCCCAACTACGAGGTTGGGCAATATCTGAGATAATGCCTGGGGAAGATGGAAGATCTAGCACCTCTTAACTACGAGATTAAGCAATACTAGATATTAAACTTGATGATAAACAATCAAGGGGGATGGCGGAATATAGCAAGGGGGTGAGAACCGAAGCCAGAGGAATTTTCCTTCTCAAGCTTTAAACATGTTCTAACTATTCTAGGAGTCTGTTGTTCCTTTTATAGGGAAGGAGGGAACAGACTCTTACATATGCGCATGCATGCCAAAAGCATAAAGTGCTTTAACATGCATGCCATCCTAAAAAGGTAAAAAGGTAAAAGCTAAAGTAAATAATTGTACTCCCAAGTGTCTGCTTGAAAGGAGGGAGTGTTCCGGATGGGATGGGAGTGGTTGGGAGTGGTTGGCCGACTTGTGGAGCTTAGGTGGCTTCGCTTCAGGGCTTCGCCTGAACTGGAAGGCCTCACACTTAAGGCCTTGCCTTCGCCTGGAAGCTTCACGGAGATGGCTTCGCCGAAAGGCCTCGCCTTCTCCTGGAGGCTTCGCGAAGAAGGCTTTGCCTTTGCTTGGAGGCTTCGCATGAGGGAAGCCCAACCTTAGCGCCTGAACTGGAAGTCTTCGTGCTGAAGGCTTCACCCTCGCCTGGAGGCTTCGCAGAGATGTCTTCGCCCAGAGGCTTCGCCTTCGCCAGGAAGCTTTCGAAGTCCAGCATTTGCCTTGAGGCTTCGCAGGAACGGCTTCGCCTGGGGGCTTCGCCATCGCATGGATGCTTTCACATGAAGAAGCTTTGCCTTCGCCTTGAGGCCTCGCGTGGAGTCCTCGCGTGGAGGCGTTGCCTTCTCCTGGTCAGGTGATCGCCCGAACCATGGATTAGGCCGCCTGGGCCTCTGAACCTCCTCGCCAAGGGGGTGCTCCGAGCTTCATTCACCTTCCTCTTCGTTCTTTGACACTTTGTTGTTGCTTGGGGAGCCCATGATCACATCAATCCCTCCCTCTTGAAAAGATTCGTCCTCGAATCTTAAAAAGGGGGGAAATCCTATAAACGAAAACAAGCACAACAAACTTTGCAGAATATTAGGGGTTAGTAAATGAATGCTCATCAACGGAGACTGGGGGGGGTCGCAGTGGCGATGCACATCAATAGGGAAGCATATTACTCCAATATGCATCGTGAACATGAACAAAAGTTGATAAAAATTCATGGCATGCTTTCTAGAGTATTGTATGCAATCAACAAGGAATTTATACTCAAGGAAGACATGCGGTCTAAAAATTGTAGACCTTTGTTCATGGAGAGGGGGTGGGTCAAAGGAAGCGTTGCCTTTGCAAACCACATGCACATGTGCTTCCCAAGACAAAGAAGGAAAAACTAAGGTAGTCATAAAACAATCATCAAAGTGTGGAACACAGAGACTAGCATTAGCACAAATAAGAGATTTGGAGATGGACATTCCGCCCTTTCTCCTCACCTCAACCATCAACATGGTTTCAGCTTTAATTTTTCTAAGATGCTCATGTTTACTAAAGAATGGCATGGATGTCTCGCATGGGGTTAAACAATCTTTCTTAAGCACATGCACGTTAAGCTTACTAAACATGGCATCTTCATGGTTGCTATATTCAAGAGTGTCATCATACAAGGAAGAGAAATCATCATGTGTTATGGATTTAGACTTATCAATCTCTTCACAATCTAGCTCATGCTCTTGAATGGCATACCAATTGTCATCGCATGGAAAAGTGCAAGTGTCATCGCAAGGATATGGATAATGTTTAAATTCACTTATGCACTTGTCACTTTTAACATGCTCATTATTCTCATGGGAGGTTCCATATATATATTCGAACAATGGGTGTGGGGGATGCATGCTTTCAGATTCAGCACCCATGTTCGTAGCATGCAAACTTAAGGAAGCCATGGATTCGCACTCAGGCACATACCCTTCACTGCTAGGAGAAAGAGACAAGTTACCTTCTCCCAAGTTAGGGAGGTGTAGGTCCTCTTCGCATATGCTCTTTTCTTCCAGCAATGATGTGGCCTCTTCCTCAAGTGTGGGCTCGGTTGGAACTCCCAAGTGAGCTCTTCCTTCTTCCAAAGCCGTGGCGCCTTCGCCATCTTCAAGTCTTCGCGCATCCGCGACCTCTTCATTTTTCTGCACAAACAAAGAAGAACTACAGGGTTGAGAAGATGAAATTGTTAGTTCTTCTTGGAGTTTGGTTGAAGGCCCGGGTGCGTCATTCTTTTCACTCATTTGGCTTTGGAGAGCTCTCTCCTTTCTTCTCTCTTTTCTTTTTTTTTTCTCTCTCTCTCTCTCTCTCTCTCATATTCTAAGTACTCATTCTTGAGTCTTTCAATCTCTTGAGAGAGAGTTTCTTCCTTTGGATTTTGGTGAGGGTTTGGATTTGGGTGTGGATTTGGGCTGCGCAAGCATTGAAGGGTGGGGTGTGCAGCGCGGCCGAAAGAGTCTGTGGCGATGGGGGTCCTCGCCTCCTGTCATGGGAGGGAGTTGGTTCGCTTTGGGGCGAAGACCCTTCGAGTGGAGTTTGGTGGCGGGGACGAGCGGGGACACTAGGTGTAGGGCGCAGGGGGGATCTCGCTTGAGAGTGGTATGGAGAGGGCGGCTCTTCTTGGCAGAGTCCATATCTTCACCAAAGCAACCTCTTCAGCTCACTCCAAGTCTGGATGGGGCTTCATCGTATCGCTCTCTCTCAGCGAACTCTCGGCGACACCAATCTTTGGCTTCTCCTTTCAAGCACCTTATGGCAAGGCCTAACTTCTCTTCTTTGTGGAATTGGTAATACCAATAATGGTACTCCAATTCCTCCATCCAATGCCATAAGTCTTCTCCAAGTTGATATCACCCGATTGATGGATGAACCCCGAAGAAATATTTATCCGCCATGGGTTCGCCTACACACTTAAACAATAAAGTTAGTTCCGCTCAATCTCCTCACGTGTTTAGGCCTCTCCTTTCGCGTAGGGGTCTGCCCTTTCGCGAGGGGTCACACTCGGCTTTCCCTCTTTCCTCTTGCTTGTAGCTCTCAAAGCTTGTTCTTTAAAGTGCCAAACCCGAAAATGAATATCACAAGATAACCTCTAGCATGCAAAAATCATTTGAGTAATGAAGTACTAGTTACTTGAAGCAAGCTAGGTTAAAAAGGAGGGGGGTTCTTTGGCAGTAAATATACAAGAGGGTCAGAAATGAGGTTTTGGCGCACTAACACTTTTGGCTCAAAGTTGAAATCAAATTTAGATCAAGGTCACTATTCATATGAGTTTTGGTATGAATTTGTATGAACACTCATATGAACACCAAGAACATCAAGAACACAGATTCGATTTCTTCAATGCTTTTCACAACCAATCTTGGGTACACCACTTTCTTTTCACTTTTCAACTACAACCTCACTCTTTTAAGCGTATAAACCTTCGCACATTGCGGTTTCGAATAAAAACTGAGATTTACGACTTTGGGCAAAAACCGCAACTGCGTTTCTTTTCTTTTTCTTCTTCATTGTTTCTCTTTTTTTTTTTACTTTTGGATTTATGAAGTTGCTAAACACAACAACAACTTCTAACACAGGTTCAACACAACAGATAAACTGAAACAAATGCGGATGATGGGGGGGTAAAGAAAAAGGACAGAATATAAGACGGTTTGAAAACGCAGAAATAAATCTTTCTTCAAGGGGAAGGTAAATGGTTTTATCTTGAAGAAATCATACACAACTCCAACAAGCGATTCGGCTCTGATACCACTTGATACGATCACGGGGACGCTTGACGCGAAGCCACGCGATCGTCGGAAGCGCCGGATCTAGCTTGGAGGAGTCGCAAGAACAGTGAGGGATAAATTCGGCCTCAGACACCTCCCAACTACGAGGTTGGGCAATATCTGAGATAATGCATGGGAAAGATGGAAGATCTAGCACCTCTTAACTACGAGATTAAGCAATACTAGATATTAAACTTGATGATAAACAATCAAGGGGGATGGCGGAATATAGCAAGGGGTGAGAACCGAAGCCAGAGGAATTTTCCTTCTCAAGCTTTAAACATGTTCTAACTATTCTAGGAGTCTGTTGTTCCTTTTATAGGGAAGGAGGGAACAGACTCTTACAAATGTGCATGCATGCCAAAAGCATAAAGTGCTTTAACATGCATGCTATCCTAAAAAGGTAAAAAGGTAAAAGCTAAAGTAAATAATTGTACTCCCAAGTGTCTGCTTGAAAGGAGGGAGTGTTCCGGATGGGATGAGAGTGGTTGGAAGTTGTTGGCCGACTTGTGGAGCTAAGGTGGCTTCGCTTCAGGGCTTCACCTGAACTGAAAGGCCTCGCACTGAAGGCCTCGCCTTCGCCTGGAAGCTTCGCGGAGATGGCTTCGCCGGTAGGCCTCGCCTTCTCCTGGAGGCTTCGCGAAGAAGGCTTTGCCTAAAGGCTTCGCCTTCACTTGGAGGCTTCGTATGAGGGAAGCCCAGCCTTAGCGCCTGAACTAGAAGTCTTCGTGCTGAAGGCTTCGCCCTCGCCTGGAGGCTTTGCAGAGATGGCTTCGCCCAGAGGCTTCGCCTTCGCCAGGAAGCTTTCACATGATGAAGTCCAGCCTTTGCCTTGAGGCTTCGCAGGAACGGCTTCGCCATCGCCTGGATGCCTTCGCATGAAGAAGCTTTGCCTTCGCCTTGAGGCCTCGCGTGGAGTCCTCACGTGGAGGCGTTGCCTTCTCCTGGTCAGGTGATCACCCGAACCATGGATTAGGCCGCCTGGTCCTCTGAACCTCCTCGCCAAGGGGGTGCTCCGAGCTTCATTCACCTTCCTCTTCGTTCTCTGACACTTTGTTGTTGCTTGGGAGCCCATGATCACATCACTTAATGGTTTGGGATAAGCTTGAACCTTAATGGTTAGAGATACCAAAGGGACGACAAAACAAGTCCTCAATTTTCCGATTGCTATCATTCGTGAAGAAGTTTCAAAAGCTTGAACCTTAATGGTTCGGGGTAAGCTTTAACCTTAATGGTTCAGGGTAAGCTTGGACCTTAATGGTTCAGAATACCAAAAATAGGGGAAAACAAGTCCTCGAATTTTCGAATGCTATCATTCGGGAAGAAGTTTAAAAAAATTGAACCTTAATGGTTCGGGATAAGCTTAATGGTAAGAAATACAAAAAATAGGGTAAAACAAGTCCTCAAATTCCCAAATGCTATCATTCGGGAAGTAGTTTCAAAAGCTTGAACCTTAATGACTCGGGATACCAAAAGGAGGGCAAAACAAGTCATCGAATTACCGAATGCTATCATTCGGGAAGCAGTTTCAAAAGCTTGAACCTTAATGGTTCGGGATAATCTTGAATCTTAGTTCGAGATACCGAAATGTCGGCAAAACAAGTCCTCAAATTCCCAAATCCTATCATTCAGGAAGAAGTTTCAAAAGCTTGAACATCATGTGTTCGAGCATCCCACACATTTGTTCGAGATACAAAGGGGGGCAAATTAAAGCTGTTGAGTTCAATTGAACCATATGTTCGGGCATATCCCACATATGTTTGGGAATACAACACATGTGTTCGGGCATACCACACATGTCCGGGCATCCCACATCATGTGTTCGGGATACAAAAGGGGGCAAATTAAAGCTTCCGAGTTCAAATGAACTATATGTTCGACAATACCACACATTTGTTCGGGCACACCACACATATGTCCGAGCATACCACATATGTTCGGGCATCCCACATCATGTGTTCAGGATACAAAAGAGGGGCAAATTAAAGCTCTTGAGTTCAAATGAACCATATGTTTGGGAACACCACACAAGTGTTCGGGATATAAAAGGGGGGCAAATTAAAGCTCTCGAGTTGAAATGAACCATATGTCCGGGCATATCCAACATATATTCGGGAATACCACACTTGTGTACGGGCATACCACACGTATTTTCTGGCATCTCACACGTGTTCGGGATACAAAAGGGGGGCAAATTAAAGCTCCCGAGTTGAAATGAACCATGTGTTTGGGCATACCACACATATGTTCAGGCATCCCACACACATGTTCGGGATAAAAAAGAGGGGCAAATTAAAGCTCCAGAGTTCAAATGAACCATATGTTCTGGCATATCCCACATATGTGTGGGAATACCACACATGTGTTCGGGCATACCACACATATGTTCGGGCAACCCACATCATGTGTTCGGGATACAAAAAGGGGGCAAATTAAAGCTCTCAAGTTCAAACGAACCATATGTTCGGAAATATCCCACATATGTTCGGGAATACCACACAAGTTCGGGCATACCACACACATGTTCAGGCATCCTACACATGTTCAGGCATCCCACACATGTGTTCGAGATACAAAAGGGGGGGCAAATTAAAGCTCTTGAGTTGAAATGAACCATATGTTCGGGCATATCCAACGTATATTCGGGAATACCACACATGTGTTCGGGCATACCACACGTATGTTCAGGCATCCCACACATGTGTTCGGGATACAAAAGAGGGGCAAATTAAAGCTCCCGAGTTCAAATGTGTTGGAATTCCCTAGCGCACCAAGAACTTCTGAGCTAATACTCCAGCTCAGAGGAGTTAGGAGTAACTTGACGGAGAAGAAACGATTAGAGTACATTTTATCAAAGTAGGGATATTTTGGTAAATGTGCACTAATGAGCTTAAAGGAGCTCGAATATGTAAAATGGAAATGATTGGAATTACTTTGTGTAATTCGGACATCATTTATCAATCATAACCACCTCTAAAGCCACTTATCAAAGTAAGAGTATTTTGATAATTTTAGTGTAAGGTGTATGCACCTTGAACCATGAAATAACTTCATCTTTGCCAATTTATGAGATTGACAATATAGTTGCCAATTTATGGGGTTGACAATTTATGTGGTTGCCACATTGATGAGGTAGGAAATGTGGTTGACACATTTAAGGGAGAGTTTTTGGTAGCTCTCATCCATCTATAAATAGATGGAAGGAAGTGCCTCATTCTCCATTCCATTATTTCATCATCTTCTTCTCCTTCTCAATCTCTCTCAAAGTGCCAAATTCTTGAGTCAAGTTTTGGAGCATTAAGGGTGAAATTATTTGTCATTCCACACAACATCTTCAAGGAGCTTCACATCTCATCCGTCCTCTTCCCCTCTCCCCTTGGGTGCAAGATGCCATCATCACCATCTCTTGAAGCTGGGGGCTGCCATTGGAGTAAGCTTGAAAGCTTAAGGAAGGAGCATACGTCGGATTGGAGCAAAGATTAAAATAATCCTTAAGCGGTTTTCCCATTCGGTGCAATGTATGTTTTCGCCTCTTAGTATCATGTTTAGGTGTTCGTCTTCGTACTCTTTTGTTTGCTGGATTCGTTGGTTTCATGGTATGAATTGAAGAAATAATACCATGCTTGTAAAGAAGAAACCGCCAATATATATTATGTAGTGTAACATTACATGTGTATGAGAAAGATCAACATGAGAGCATGATTGAGGGACCTCTAAAATCAACAAATGGTATCAGAGCATGAGGTTAATGATCTCTTACATATGTATGCTTAAAAATTTTCGGTTTGCAAATGCATGAGAAATTGGCATAAAAACTGAAAAACCGAAAAGTGTGATAAGCATGTTGTCATGGTGACTTGTATGCTTGTTGAATGCTATAAATACATGAAAGCTGTATGAACATCATGTGTTGATGTATGGATTCTATGAGAATCATTGAATGACCGAAAGTTGGTAAACATTTAGTTTTGATGTAAATGACTTGAGTGTTGTGCAAATGTGCACTAGTTTTGACCGAATCGTATAAGCATGAAATTGCAATATGTTTGCTTGTTTAAAATGCTTATAATGTATGATTTAATATGTTTAAATCAATATAACATGGATATACAAATGAGATTTATACATGTTCTCCAATGGTTACATGTAAGTGTCATGCTTGTAATTTAAGCTCCAAGTCCGTACTCTAAAGTCTAATAATGGAGATTTAGTCTAAAGAGGTGGATTTTAAGTAAGACCATTGTGACTCCTCTATGTTTCCTGGGAATCATCCTTATGGTGATTAAGGGGTTGGCGGACTATAGTTTAAGGTTATGGTACATGCATTCGTTGCATGACCGATTGTACAAGTATGACAAGTGCATAGAACCCTCTTGAGGCTTGTTGAAGAACATGTGTATGAAGCTATGAAAACATGTTTGTATATTTCTAATTGAGTGCTATATGCACTACTTTGTTATGTATGAACATGCTTGAAGTGAATTTGTGCAATGTGTTGCTTGCATGAGTCTTGTGTTGATTGAACATTAGAAACATGTGATTGCATCATTGTAGATGGCATGTAAGAATATCATTGCAGAGTTGAAAAAGGACTTGAAATTGGATGGTGAAAACTATTTGGTACACTACCCAAGCAAACGCCCCCCGCGTCATCGCCTTTCGTGCCTTCCAGAACAATAAAGCAACCAAGGACACGGACCGCGATGCCATCGCATCTCTCGAAGGCATTATCAGGAGAGCTTTGCAACTATTGGCCTCGCCAGGCAGGGCCTTCGCATCTCCTGGCCTTTGTCGCTCAGTACATAGCAATAAGTCACAGACTGAGGAAAGGAAGCTGGGAACGGTTACCTCCACGACCTCACAACCTACCCACGTTCTTCATCATCCCTCCGGTCTTTCACTACCCAGAACGTGGGGGAACACTCCACTACACTGGATCATTGGACAACTGCCATCTCAACGCCTGCTATAAAAGGACACCTTGGGAAAGGCACACCTTATCTACACACACCACTCCTCTTTCTGCTCCTGAGTATTCCGTTTTACATCTTGCGGATTACTCCGGAGCTACAGATCGTCGTTCTCACCATCACATCAACCCTTCGAGCATCTGGAAGCTCGTGCCGTCAAGGAACGAGGCTATCAGATTTGCGCCATCTGTGGGAACTATCAACAATCCCACAAAGAAAACCACGAAGAACAATCATGCCTAAGCGGAAGCTGCGGAAGACACGGAAGCGGTCGGTCCAACCGAGACCCGCTGAGTGTGGTGGTCCCGTGACCCGGCCCGCAAAGTCTCGTTCTCAAAGGCCCGGTGCCTGAGAACACTTTGCTCACGGAGTATGCAGACAGAGTTATGCGCTTATAACCTTCGGTCGTGTTTCGACCCGCAACCTACAATTCCCAAACATGGCAAGCATACAGTATAAACCCTAACTATCCATGGCGAGCCCCGCCCCACTGAAATAGGCGAGCACTCCACCATCACCAAGCATGCAGTTCATGGATAACATCATTCATAAAATCCACAGAATCATACAGATACAGAATGTGTCTTAACACATCAGAATATGATCATACCCCGGGTCCCGCCCTCCACTGTCATGGGCGAGTCCCCGGTCCTACATAGTATCCAAAACATTTATACAGAAGCAGAATGTATCTAAGATACATAGCATGATCAGACAGATGACATGCATGCATATACACCTACAGAGCCGACCAAGGAAAACCTTAGAATACCCAAGTGCGGGATCTAGCTGAAACTCCGAGATCAGAAGATCCCCGCAAGTACCGCTGCTGCTGCTAACACACCAACAGAAGAGAGATGTAAGTTAACTATGAGAAACTCATATGCTATCCTTAGCATAAATCCAGAAGTCAGAAAACAGACTATAGATTCAGACCCGGATACATATACAGATTTCAGACAACAGATTCAGATTTCAGATATCAGTTCCAGATTTCAGACAACAGATTCAGATTCAGACTACAGACTCAGATTCAGACTACAGATTCAGATATCAGATCCCAGACTATAGTTACTCAAAGAGACTGCCCCTTACAGACAGAAAAATCAGACAGAACAGAAGAGTACCTGAAACAGAATCAGACAACACACCCCAGACTCACTCTGCGGGTTGTTGGTCAGGTACTCCTGAAACGGTAAACAGAAAGGGGGTAAGTCCTCTTTTGAGAACTTAGTAAGGGCTTGGGGATAGGCACGGTTTATCTTTACGTAACAACCTGCACAACAAAGACAAAGAAAATGCACACAAGCAGCAGATAACCAACATATGCTCAACCAATGCAAAACAAACATATGCAATGCACATAAGTAGAATTGTTAGTATAGCAAACAGACACGCTCTGAAACGATAGTCCATTCTGGTCTAGCCACGTAATGAACTACCGCAGACACATGAGACTGGTACCAGCTCAAGGTAGCTAACCCCATCAGAACACCACCCCTGTAGGAGTTGAATTAGAACACCACCACCAAAGGAGTTGAATCAGAACACCACCCCTGTAGGAGTTGAATCAGAACACTACCCCCGTAGGAGTTGAATCAGAACACCACCCCGTAGGAGTTCGTAGGAGTTGAATCAGAACATCAGCATCTTCGAGTCCTCGCACCTGCACACCAATGCCTATCCCGACTGACCAAGTTTGGGTATCCTCGGGCCACCCTCAATCCAAACTCAGACTCGGTACACCCAGACACGCATTTCATAAAGTAATCCGAAATGCAGAATCGAGAGCAATACTGAAACCCTTACCGCACTATTACCGACCCGCAGAAGAATCCCGGCAAAATCCCGACGCTCGGCCCGAACTGCGGTAGTGTGACTTCCGAAGTCCCGCACTACTCCACAACTATTGATTCAAGCTGAACAACCACACACAAGTCAGAAATCACCAAAATAGACCCCCGGAAACCAATCCCGCACAATCCCGCACTTTCCCGCAAAATTCCACAGAAAGCTCGGTTTCTCAAACCGAGCTAGAACATTGTTATTCAAACACCCAAAAGCACAACCAAACATTCAAATCCCACTTTCCCAACATTTACACCGCAACCAAGCAAGTAGGTCGGTATTGTTCACAATTCCCGAAAACGACGTTCCGAACATCGTTAGTTACCTACTTCCATTCCCGATACCAAATCACTACCAAACCATTCCAAAACACAACACAAACATACCCAAAACCCTTCCTTTAAATTCGGCCTCTACCTCTCTTTTCCACCAACTTTAATCCAAACCAATTAAGGTTCCAAACACATGCTTAATTCACCAATTTCACAATCCAAGCATGCTTACCAACACATCTCACCCTAATCACCCAAAATCAAACTCAAACCCTAATGAACAATTTCGGCAAATTGGGTACTTTTTACCCAACATGTTTACCTTCAAATTGAATCCACACAACATCTTAGAATCATGCTAGGAACCACATATCTCAAGCATGATTCAAGAACACAACCACACACTAGGTTTAGAATTCAACCTAGAATTCGGCCATTTAGGGTTTTTTACTCCATGGTGTTCTTCCATAAATTATACATTGATTCCTACACTTCTTCTTACCAAGAACAACATACTAGAAGATTGAAGCAAGAAGATCAACATAACATGTAGCAAGGACAAACACCAAATTCGGTTCTAAACCTCACTTTCATCCAAAAATCATGCTTCAACCTTACTAAACCATGAAGCGAATAAGCTTACCACAAATCCAAGCCCAACACCAAGATGAATCCTTGCAAGATGAAGAACACTTTTGAGAGGTAGAAGAAGATGAAGATGGCGGATGTATGGAGAGAAAGAAGAAATGAGCATAAATGGCCATTTCTTCCTAAAATCTCCCTTTTGTACTTTCCAATTAATGAGTCATTGGGACAAGTGTCCCAAGCACCTTAGTCACTAAGGTTATCACCCTACTGACTCACACACAAGCCAAAAACTGAAAATGCTTAAGTGTTGGCGCGTAATACCGCACCAACTTCACCCGAGTAACTCCCGACGTGTGCGCGTGCTAACCCGAGCTAAAATTCCCGTCGTGCGTGCTTGTTCGGTTATCACCATATTACCCGTCCCGAGCCATAACATATCTCACACCAAAGCCGTCACCAAACTTTCATCCCGAGCCCCGGGCGTCGCCCGGGAACGAACATCCCGTCCCAAAAAATATACTCCGTAAAAAGATGCGGAATGTTCCCACGATCCCAAATATGCTGACGGTTCCCTTTTCCGAGGTCCCGATAAAGCTACCGAGCTTACTGAACGTCCCAAAACAAGTCCCGCTCCCGAAAAAATATTTTCCGCGGAAATGTCCGGGGGACCCGTATGACCTCAAATATGAAAGCATTACCAAGAATGATACCCAGAAAAGATTCGGGAGCTGTCTGACCACCCAAATACATGCCCCGCATGCTTGAAACGGAGCCCCGGAATACCAAAGTCACTACCCGCTCGGGGTGACTGTAACATTCTCCCCCCTTAAGACTCTTGGTCCCCAAGAGTAACCTGAACCACACAGATGTCCCGAAGGACCAGAACAGATACAGACACGCAGATCAGAACATCAAAACAGAATTCCAGATAGACCATATATACGGAAATCCCGAGACTTATCTGAACAATTCTTACTTCTCTTCACCTGACATATTCGGACCACCGTTGCTGGTGCGGCGGGAGTGGTAGTTTAGACTACCATCCTGAGCCTCTCAGCGGCGTCCCAACCCTCAGGGTGCATCTTGTTGCGCCCCGAGTCAGTTGCCGGTATTTCTACCTGACAACCCCAGACAGTACCGAATCTATACCTAATAGACCTCCAACCTGCCCTGAGTAACCCAGCAGAAAACAGACGGAACACCGGACGGATATCAAGTACTGAACTCCAGCTTCCAACCCAGACATATAAGATACAGATGAACAGACAAACTAATTTCTGACCAGTTCATTCACAACCAGATACTGATCCTAACAGATAGGCAAATCCCGAGACATAGCATACTTCCTGTGCAACCATGGATGTAGACATACCGTACAGAGAAAGGAACTACCACAGATATAACGTTAAGAGGTGGTGTACCTTCCAACACTACCCTGCCAACTTGTTCCAGAATCTCGTAGGGACCGATATAACTCCCACCATGCTTCCGCTGCGCACTCTGATCCTCTTCTGCCGTTGAACCCCCGGGGGGGGTACAGGCGCTAAAATCTCTCCAGAAGTTTGTCCTTGTCAAACTGGTGCCTCGGACCTCCCCGTCGTTGGTGAGACCGACGGGAAGCCTCGGTGTCACAATGATCATCCTCTTACTGACATCGGTGTTGTCGATGAACCTCCAGCTGCTTCTTCAGTTCAACCATCTCCACTATCGGCATCCGATAAGGACGAACGGAAATCGAGGTAGAACCCGATTGAAAAAGGATCTCAAACACAATTTTTCTGCTCCGGTGGCATCCCGGGCAAAACCTCCAGAAACACCTGCGGAAAATACCGGACCACTGGAATCTGGTCCAGCTCCAGTCGAGTGTTTGCCGTATTCAGATCATACTCTTCTCTGAACCTGATATCGGAACCTAATCCAGAACCTGCAGTTCCATGCTGCGCTTCACGATATCCACATCGGCTGAAACAGAGAGAGGCAGTACCTCTCCAGAACCATAGTGTTACGGTTAGCACAACCAATGTGCACAGAATTCTTGGACAGTCAATCCATCCCAAGAATAACGTCATACTCCGGTGTGTTTAACACCAACAGATTCGACGAAATCTTGTGCCTGCCAATGGATAGCACGCACTCCCGTGCCATCCCATTGGAAAACAGAAACTGGCTCCTAGCCAGAACGATCCGATCGTACCCTCTGTGCGCGAGGGTCTGCGGTCTTCGTCCTCCTCCTCCTCCTCGGAATCTATCCCTTGTCGTTCCTGAGTATTGAGGCGAGCAGTGGTCTGAGTCTCACTGTTCACCTCCATTCACCGCCAGATCAGAATGCCCCTACTGTGGCATGACCGGATCTCCTTGTGCCTGCTGCTGTTCCTGAACCTGCTACGCTGGCAGTAAGGTACCCAGCAGCAGTTGTACCTGACACAACTCCTGTACCAAATCAGGAGGGGGTCCCTGCGGCTGCTGAAGGTTCAGTGGTGGTGATTGTGGTTGTTCGGACCATGGATTATGCTGAATCCGTCTTCTAACTCTCGGAGGGGTGGGATCCCGGTCCCTACCCTCCGGCAACTGATCACGCTGTCTACGCGTGTTAACCTTTTCCTGAAAACAGTCCAACCCATATAGCAACTCATACAGAACAGTTAACTCTCTCTCTACAGAAGCTAGCAGCGGTATTCTAAGGCTCTGTAGTGTAATGCAATGCATGATGCAAAGATTCTTTTCAGAATCACATAATCATATATATATATATATATATATATATATATATGTTTGGATACTAAGTCATAGAATCAGATCATGATCATATCACAGAATCACATCGTAAGATCAACCAATCAAAACATAAAGGTACCCGGATTATGTCGGAAGCCCGCACCCGAGCTGAATCTGACCCGCGCGTCACTACGCGCCCCGATGTCCAGAATTCCCAAATCTTCCCGGAGTACTCTGAATATCCCCGAAGTGCTATCCCAGCACTGGAGTTGATCTTAACAGAATGCCTTGAAGGTCCGCCCGCTGCTCCACCGCACATTCCAAAGTGGTTCAAATAAGGAGGTGGCCAGACTCCGTACAGAACCGCCCCAGAATAGAACACGGAACAGTAGCTTCTCCTCTCAAAGTCATCTCCCGCAGAAGTTCATCCATGAACTAGCCATTCCTGCCCACGAAGTCCACTCCTGGACTGGTATACTTGCCTCAGAAGTCCACACCGGAACTGGTCATACTCCGCCCTCTCGGGTGACCAATACGGTCGAACCCAACCTGCTCTGATACCAACTTGTCACGGGTGCGCCCGCGCCCGGTTGCGGAGGCGGGGCCGTCCCGCGACGGCGGAAGCGGAAGCTGCGGAAGACACGGAAGCGGTCGGTCCAACCGAGACCCGCTGAGTGTGGTGGTCCCGTGACCCGGCCCGCAAAGTCTCGTTCTCAAAGGCCCGGTGCCTGAGAACACTTTGCTCACGGAGTATGCAGACAGAGTTATGCGCTTATAACCTTCGGTCGTGATTCGACCCGCAACCTACAATTCCCAAACATGGCAAGTATACAGTATAAACCCTAACTATCCATGGCGAGCCCCGCCCCACTGAAATAGGCGAGCACTCCACCATCACCAAACATGCAGTTCATGGATAACATCATTCATAAAATCCACAGAATCATACAGATACAGAATGTGTCTTAACACATCAGAATATGATCATACCCCGGGTCCCGCCCTCCACTGTCATGGGCGAGTCCCCGGTCCTACATAGTATCCAAAACATCTATACAGAAGCAGAATGTATCTAAGATACATAGCATGATCAGACAGATGACATGCATGCATATACACCTACAGAGCCGACCAAGGAAAACCTTAGAATACCCAAGTGCGGGATCTAGCTGAAACTCCGAGATCAGAAGATCCCCGCAAGTACCGCTGCTGCTGCTAACACACCAACAGAAGAGAGATGTAAGTTAACTATGAGAAACTCATATGCTATCCTTAGCATAAATCCAGAAGTCAGAAAACAGACTATAGATTCAGACCCAGATACAGATACAGATTTCAGATAACAGATTCAGATTCAGATGCAGATTCAGATATCAGATCCCAGACTATAGTTACTCAAAGAGACTGTCCCTTATAGACAGAAAATCAGACAGAACGGAAGAGTACCTGAAACAGAATCAGGCAACACACCCCAGACTCACTCTGCGGGTTGTTGGTCAGGTACTCCTGAAACGGTAAACAGAAAGGGGTAAGTCCTCTTTTGAGAACTTAGTAAGGGCTTGGGGATAGGCACGGTTTATCTTTACGTAACAACCTGCACAACAAAGACAAAGAAAATGCACACAAGCAGCAGATAACCAACATATGCTCAACCAATGCAAAACAAACATATGCAATGCACATAAGTAGAATTGTTAGTATAGCAAACAGACACGCTCTGAAACGATAGTCCATTCTGGCCCAGCCACGTAATGAACTACCGCAGACACATGAGACTGGTACCAACTCGAGGTAGCTAACCCCATCAGAACACCGCCCCCGTAGGAGTTGAATCAGAACACCACCCCCGAATGAGTTGAATCAGAACACCGCCCCGTAGGAGTTGAATCAGAACACCACCCCGCCCCGGAATACCAAAGTCACTACCCGCTCGGGGTGACTGTAACACGTCTCCTAACTGCCATACAGGGTCTCCAGTAGGACTCCTTGTTCTTCATCGACGTGCACACCAACCCTCCTCGCAACATGGAGCAGTTCCTCGACAGAGTGACAAGATTCATGCATACTGAGGAGGTCACCAAGCCCTATCTCAAGGGCACCACAGGTGATGCGAGGGGGCAACCCTCGCGCATGCCGGATTCTAGGGGCCATGGACAGCGGGGGCAGCAACATCCACAAAGCAATAGGGACAGGGCATACACAATCTTTCCCTCACACAAGGACTTTCGCACCAACATCTTCCATGCCCTGGAACAGAGGAGGGAGATCACTAAGTGGCCTCGCCTGTTGCCCCCTGCCGTGCGGCACGCGGAAGCTGGGGCGGCGGGAACTGGAGCCGGGAAGGGGTAACAGCGGTCGCAGAATTCCCTTTGGTGTGGTGGTCCAAACCCACCCAATCAAAACTTCGCATCAACGATTTGATGCAATAAACTTGTAGTACAAGTAACGAGAATCATTTGAGTTCAAACATACTTATATACATCCAAACCGAACACAAATGTGATGCAACATACTTAACATGCTAGCGTTTACATTTACAGAGCCAAAACCTACTATCCAAAAATACCTACATATGTGGAGGGATCTGGTACACCAAGATCCTCAAACAGAACTCCACGTAGGTCACACCGCTGCTGCTAACACAGAACAGAAGACAACCGTCAGACATCTCAGTATGTATTCAGAATCAGAATCGGATCTTGCAGATATCTCAACAGAACTGTTCCTTTTCTAAATTAGAAGACATATTCGGAATTTGTCAATACCTGAAACACAAACACCAGAAACCACCGAGAGTCTTTACTCATCGGGCTTCTTATCAGCTGAGCCTAAAACAATGAACAAAATAAGGGCGAATCCTCGACGAGAACTCAGTAAGGGTATGACATAGGGTAGGGTATCTCAGAAATACATAATGCTCAGAACAAATATTCCAGCATAGAAAACACAGATACAAACAGGCAAATATAACAGATATATCATTATACTATGTAGACAGATTCAGCAGACCCCTGAGGCTTTTAGCCTTACGGAAGGGGATTTCATAATTTCAGAATTATCAGAGGCATGGTACCAGCCCGGGGTCCGGATTCCGGCTGCCGAACAGAACAGATCCAGATAGCAGATACAGAAGGATACTTGTCAAGCAAGTTATCGTGAACAGATTCCCAGATCCACGCGACAAAAGGATACTTGTCAAGTAAGTTATCCTAAGCAGATTCCCAGATCCACGCACATACCCAACCTATGCCATAAGTTAAGTTTGGTACTATCAAGGCTGGAGGGGGTTGAGGGTCGCATCGCAATACAGAAAGTGAGGGTGAGGAAACCCCTTGGCGAAGGCAAAGCTTCTCTTGGCGATGGCGAAGCCTCTCAGAATAGATGCGAGGACTCCCATTGTGGGTGCGGAGCATCTCAGAACAGATGCGAGGACTCCCATTGTGGGTGTGGAGCCTCTCAGAACAGATGCGAAGTCCAGACGAAGGTGAAGTCCTTCTAGGCGGAACCTCCAAGAAAATGCGAAGACCCCAAGGTGAAGCTGGCCATGGGATCCCCCATCGTGAAGCGTCCATAACACATTTATACGAAGTCAGATATACGCGAAGTCTATGATTTATGCGAAACCCCAGACTCATGCGGAACCTCAGATTCATGCGAAGCCCTTCCGAGATTCATGCGAAGCCTTTCCCAGATTCATGCGAAGCTTCATTCCCAGAACGACGATGACCCTCAAACACACACCCCTTACCAAACTTAACCCCAATTTATCCTAATATGCAGTTTATACGCATCTCAAGTAGATGGACGCACAGAAGTACAAGTGGATGAGCTTAAATAGTATATGGACTGTAGATATAATTCTGCATTCAAGGCATGTTGGCGTACCTTTGTATACTTCATACACATGCACAAACCTGCAGTTGACCGGTTGTCATTCCATCTTCCGAATGAGTAAAATGTTGTGCTAAATTCTGCATCTGACACATGTTGAAAGTGTCACGAAGTTTCTTGGTTTGATGGAGTTTCCAAGTAGATACGTTTGGAATAGGCAAGCAAAGCAGTAGACATAACGGAAAAGGGGACGAACTGTCGGACGCCTGTATTTTATACATCCAACGGCTGATGAGCGTTACTACCTTAGGTTATTACTTAATGTTGTATGTGGGCCTACGTCGTTCAATGACATTTGAACCGTGAATGGGGTGTTGGATCCGACGTATAGAGATGCTTGCATGGCGTTAGTTTGTTGGAAGGTTATAGTGAATGGCATGAAGTGATACGAGAGGTGTCATAGTGGGCTATGGCGACCGACCTACGTGAGCTTTTTTGTAATGATCCTTACACAATGCCAAGAATCTGATCCACTGCACTTTCGATGGATAATAGGGAAGTGTTGCTGGAAGTTGTTCTTTTCAACCATAGGAGGATTAGAGGCAATCCTGAGCTTCCGTTAAGCGATGATGAGATATTCAACTATGGTCTATATGAGATTGAAAAGATGTTGAATCGGTTGAGTCGTTCACTTAAAGATTATGAAGGAATGTCATATCTTGATTTGAGTTTGATGGTGCTCGAGGATAACTCATTGATTTTTGAGGAACTGAACTACTATAGAGATGCATTGAAGGGCGAACACAATACTCTATGCAATGATTTGAATGTGGAACAACTCAATGTATACAACTCTTTCATTCGCTCATTTGAAGGCGTAACGGCAGGTTCTTTTTTGTGTATGCCAGTCGTAGCCGCACAACTGACGATCTTCGCCAGCCATTTTCCGGTCACTAGTTCGTCTTTTCACGCCGGAACTCATCGATTGAGACCGGCATGCTGTGACCATCGCTAGAGCCCCCTCGAAACAACTACCGGTTGTGAACCTTCCATTTTAGCTCCGCACGACAGCCTGTCTCTCGACCTTGCTTTAGTCGATTAAGACCGAAACTCACCGCTATCGTCCCTGTACGCTTCAAATCTCCATCAAAAGTTTATCAAAGAAGCATACGAGAGTCACAATCGGCGATTTGGGGAAGAAACCAACCTCCTAATTCATTTTGGTACAATTACCCTTTATTCTTGTTGTTTTTCTTTAAGTTTATTTAAGGCATGAGATTTGTTTATGTTGAAATTTTGGCATTGGCACTCCTAGTCTTTTGCATGTGGAGTGTGCTATATGATAGAGGTGGCAACTTTTGTCCTATTTTTTTCAGTCTCCCCATTAATTTATTCAAGTTCGGATTTTTCTCTTTTTCTATATATCCATGGCATGTTTTAAGTGTAATGTGTAGAATTGATATTGTGTTTGTTCTCTTTTTCTCTTCCGTTTTTTTCCTTTTTCTTAGCTAGTTAATTAAATTACAATTCAGTTAGTTGTTCGTTTATTTTATTTTATTTTATTTTATTTTATTTGATTTTATTTGTAAGTTGGTATGATTTCTCACATATTTTTGTTAAATTAAATCAAGTGAAAGAAAAATAGAAATAAACCTGTGGTACCGATTTTGGACGTATGAAAATTATTATTTTTGTACGTAATCGACTAACGGACCTCGAGTTTCCCGTAGACCATTTTAAGTTCCCAATCGACCTACCGCACAAAGATTGGTGGCGACTCCGTCAGAAACCTCGTCGCTACAGCTGGCGACTCCACTAGGGACAGTCTGGCCACATGACCGGTTTATTTTTATTTTTGTTCTCTTGATTTATTTTATTTTATTTTATTTTTGCTTTGTCACTTTTTACATGTTATATTATTTTGTGACATACATGACATTGAGCTCTCTTCCCGAGCTCCTTATAACCTCGTTTTTGTGAAACACCCGGGATAGGCTAGTCGTGTGTGGCAATAGTCACCGTGCTTTCTCTAGACCGTAGTGGTTAGTAGCGTTGTTCGGGTGTGGCGGTAGTCACCCAATGGAACCGCGAAAGCTGCGACTCGAATTAATCCTTCCTTACATAACCCTCGTGGGTAAGGAATTGGGCCTTTTCTAGTTCGATAAAACTTAGTAAAAGGGATTCGGGAACCTACCCTTGGCCTTTTTCTTTCAAACCACCCAATGCGTATAGCGACCTAGATCCATCTCGTAGGCTTTTCCACATGTATTTGTATATATGTGTGATTTCTTTACCATTATATTATATTGATTTTTGTTACTAATGACATATTCCCTTTTGTCGCATGCATTGCATATTAGGCAACACATAGCACAATCTTTTGATACCATGGACATCTTGGATCTACTTCCGTCTAATGTCGGTGAGACTTCTCCCTATCTGCTAGAAGACCAGTTGAGTGCTATGGTCATTTCAGAAGAGCTGCATAAGATACATGGGGATTGTTTATCAGCCGAAGACGCCATCAATCTTAGAGCCCAGGTCCATCTACGATTGGAACAAAATTCTAAGGAAGAGCTCGGTCAGATATGGAAGTCCTAGAGCTGCATAAGATACATGAACAAAATTCTAAGGAAGAGAAAGACATGTTCAATAAAGAGTTTGGTCATATCGCACACCTCCTAGAAGTCGGGATTGATGAGAGCATGTTCCGCTCCGCCATACAGTTATGGGACCCGTATTGCCGATGTTTCTCGTTTAACGGAATGGATTTGATGCCTACTATTGAAGAATATGGGGTCATTCTCAACATCTCTCACGACTATCCAGCAGATCCATATCACCATGAGGAAGGGAGTGTGTTGCTAAGGTCTTTATCCCGCTTCCTTGGTATTAAAATGGATGACCTCAAACACCGCACCAAGTCTAACAAGGGGAAATGTCTGGCATGGAGCACTGTGAAGCATCTCATAGAATCAACACCGGGAAGGGAGCATAAGAGTAGGTTGTTCGCATTGGCTATTTACGGTCTGATCATATTCCCGAAAACAGCAATGCATATTGAAACCGGGGTTGTCAGATTGCTGGAACAAATGCATCATCATCATGTGAGCCCAGTTCCCGTCATCATTGCTGAAACTATTCGGTCTCTTAATTACTGTAGAAGCAATGGAGGATGTTTCATCGGATGTGCACCACATCTCCATATTTGGCTCAAAGGTCACCTTCCTTGCCTGAAAAAAGACTTCTGACATCAATTCTTTGAGGACTTCATACCCATAGAGGCATTCACTAAATGCGCTTAGACAGAGAAAGAGAACAAGGATGATTGGACTAAGTTCTTCCTGAATATATCAGATTCTCATATAGTGTGGAGAATTCCTTTTATCACAGCAAAGCATGTCCTGTATCGATGTGGGAAATGTCCCTGGGTTCCTCTTCTTGGTATTTGGGGAGGAACAAGCTATGCTCCCGCCATGGTCCGTAGGCAGATGGGATCTCAACAGTTCATTCCCGCGACTCACCGCTTGTATGAGTTAGAGTTCTCTTATGATGATCCGCACTCCAAGCTCTACATAGCAGGGGTACAACGTGCCTGGAGCACAGTATACCTAGTGAAGCTAGGCGCTCTCCCATCATCTAACACTTACAATGAGTGGAGGAGGATGAAGAAAGAAGGCATTCTCCCTATCTCGGACATTGTTAAGGTCACCACCAAAAGAAACCTTGAAATAGAAGTTGAAGAGCAGAAGGCTGAGGTTAAGAGAAGGTGTCTTGAGATCGAACAAAAGGATTCTGCACTGGAAGCACTGAAAAAAGAAAACGAATACCTTCGAGAGAAGTTTGAGATGAAGCAGGAAGCTTTCCAACAACTGGTCGGGGACTTTATCAAAGAAGAGGAAGAGAAGGAGCAGTGGAAGGAGCAACGCGACAGTCTTCGGGACAAGGTAGAAGAGTTAATGATTCAAGCGTGTGAAGCCGGTCAACGAGCAGAAGAGATGGAAGATGAAGCAAGGGACATTCAAGCTAGTCTCGTTCCACACCAAAAGAAGATGTTCGAATTCATCAAGAAAGCTCGCCGACATTACAGATGCGTCAGAAAGATGTTCCGAATTTAGATATGAGATTTCCTTGGTATCTCAACGTTGTGCTAAGTGTTTTAGGCTTGTTTTTTGACATGTTTTTTTCCATTATTGTTTTAAGTATGTTTCTGAATTGCTGTTTTACGCATGTTGTTTTTATGGAATTTCAACTTGTTCATTCATACATGCATTCATGGCATATTTAGACTAAAACGAATTTCTTTTCTAAAAATAATAATAAAGGAGCGAGCAAGATTGGAACTCAATACCGATATAACACCCGATCTCGAACAAAGCAAGTGATGGAAAACATGGAAGGACGTTTCTTGGAATTGGAGAACAAAGTTAACACCATCGCCAAGCAATTTGGTCACTTAATGGAGTGTATCAAAGCAAAAGGGCCTCAAGGATCCTCCCAAGATGATTCTGACACCCCACCCGGATTCACCCCAATAAAGAACAAGAACGATGAGGGAACTTCGCAAGCATGAGTTGAGTCGGGAGATGGGAAGAAGAAAGAAGTGGAAGAGCAAAAATTCGAGACACTGGAAAAAAAGGTTGCGATCTGTCGAAGGAGGAACTCTACTGGGTTCTTTTAATGTGGACAATCTCTGTCTGGTCCCAAATGTCAAAATTTTGGCTAATTTCAAGATCCCAGAGTTCAGCAAATATGACGGAACTACTTGTCCGGTGACCCATCTGACATTATTCTTGAGGAAAATTCAACCGCTTTCGAAAGATGAGAGGGTCTGGATAGCTCTTTTCCAAGACAACCTAAGCAAATCCCCTTTGCAGTGGTACCTCAGTTTGGGTTCTAAAGCAATTAAGACATGGAGCGATCTTGCTCAAGCATTCGTGAATAATTACCGACATATCACGGACCTAGCACCAGATCGACAAACCTTGCAGAACCTGGAAAAGTGAAACCAGGAGACATTTAAGGAGTATACGCACAGGTGGAGGAATCTAGCTGCACAAGTCCAACCACCCATGACAGAAAAGGAAATGGTTACTATGTTCATTCAAACATTGAAATTTCCTTTTTATGACAAGCTTATTGGTAACTCCACAAACAGCTTTTCGGATGTCGTACTGTCGGGAGAACGTATTGAATATGGCGTTAAGACTGGAAAAATAGCGGAGGCCTACACTGATGGTGGAAGACAAGGAGGGCCTCCCCGTAAAGAAGCAGTCCAACAGTTGGGAAGAGGTCGAGGAGCGCCGTTGGTAGGGGTTTTTTCATTTGGGCCCCGTCCTTTCTACCCCATTGGACAACCGAGGGCAACTACAACTACACACCCGGTAACTGGATTTCCCAGGCGAAGGGAGATATTCGCTCCTATTCTGATGACCTACTCAGAGTTGTACCCAAGGCTCATCGAGAATAAGCTCATCCACCCTATTCCATCTAAGCCACTGGAACCACCATATCCAAGGTGGTATGATCCCAATGTCATGTGTCCGTATCATGATGGGGCAGCTGGACACAATATCGAGAATTCTATAGCATTGAAACGGGTTGTCCAACAACTACTGGACACAAATGGTTGGACTTCTCTAATGAAGGCAATACCACTCAACACCCATTGCCCTCTCATCAAGGAGGACAAGTGAACGCAATTGAAGAAGAAAGCTACCAAAGAAAGACGGTAGATGAGATCAAGACTCCAATGGAATCTATATACTCGTGGCTTGTCAGGGAAGGAGTTTTAAAAGCCGGAGTCGTGAAACTGAATTTGGAGCAGGAGGCAGAGTGGTGTACTCTTCACGGTAGTGAAGGTCACTCTCTTAAGACATGCCAAGTCTTTTCAGAACTCCTTCAAGCCTTAATGGATTCATCACAGTTGTTAGTTTATTCTACAGATGGGGAAGAAAACATCAATGCCACCTCAAGCGAAGAAGATTCCATGTCAGGGCCTCCACCGTTGGTGATTTCACTATCTACCCCAACTGTTAAGCCTCTCAAATTACGGGCACCAGCTCCGTTTTCTTACAAGTCTGACCATGCAGTCCCATGGAGATATGATTACACCTCTAATATTTCAGCGAATCTGCCTAAAGTGGGGGGCATGACGAGAAGTCGTCGTATTTATACACCCGGGAAGAACAAGAAGGTTCGGGGAGAAAACGTTCTTGAGGCACGAGCGACCCAAACAAAGTTGGCCAGAGGAAAAGAGGTGCAGAAGGTTGTCACCGAGGAAGAAGCTTGTGAATTTCTCAAACTCATCAAGCAGAGTGAATACAGTGTTGTACAACAATTGAACAGTATGTCATCTAAGATCTCCATATTATCTTTGCTGTTGAGTTCAGAAGCTCATCGGGAGGCCTTGTTGGAGGTGCTGAACAAGTCCTACGTTGCACAAGACATTACTGTTAATCATTTTGATCACTTGGTCAACCATATAACAGCTCAAAATCTTATCTCTTTCACGGATGATGAGATACCGAAGGAAGGCAGGGGACATATGAAAGCTCTTCACATATCGACCATGTACCGAGATAAAATTATGGCAAGAGTCCTCATCGATAATGGGTCAGCACTTAACGTGATGCCATTGGAGACGTTGCATAAGTTGGGAGTGGACCCTACATTTATCAACAACAGTCAAATAATAGTGAAAGCATTCGATGGGACCAGAAGAGAGGTCATTGGTGATATTGAGCTTCCGATCAAAGTGGGGCCATTTCAATTTCTTATCACCTTTAAGGTGATGAACATAAAACTGACTTATAGCTGACTGTTGGGGAGGCCTTGGATACACATGGCCGGTGTTGTACCTTCTTCACTCCATCAGAGAGTGAAGCTGGTGGTTGAAGGAAGATTGGTGACTGTTTTCACCGTGGAAGACATTCTTTTATCCAGGCCGTCAGAGGCGCAGTACGTGGAAGCAGGAGAAGATAGGTCTCAAGTGCTCTTTCAGATCATTTGAAGTAGCTCACGCTATATATGGGATGAATCCAACCCCAGCTATTTCAGGCACTGGTCACATGATTGCAAAAGTGATGATGAAGGAAGGATATACCCCAGGAACAGGGTTGGGGGCAAGCTCGCAAGGCATAACCAGACCTTTAAGCCTCCCCTCAAATGAAGGAAAATTCGGCTTGGGGTTTGAACCGACACACTGGGACAGGAAGAATCAAGCCTTGGAGAGAAGAAAGAAAAGGCTCAATCGAGCGAGGGGGCATGTCAGAGAGCAAAAGATGGTAGTCCCGGATATATGTGACACCTTTGTTAGTGGAGGTTTGCTCCCTAAGAGTGGAGGAGAAAATGCTCTTATTATCCCAGTTACCAAGTCCTTTGATGGTTTGTCGATCCAGGCTATTTTGGAGGAAGACTCAAGAGATTTGGAGCTCATTCGACCCTGTGGATTGTGCGAAGTGCTGGACAACTGGGAAGCTATGGAACTACCTGTTGTAGCGAAGAGCTTCCCAAAGTAATTTAATAGTAGTATTCTCTTAGAAATAGGTCTGGTTTCTAGAGTACTGTCTTTGCTTATTATGAACGTTTTAGCTATCACTATCTGTTTTTAGTTGATTATCATTTATGCATATCAATGAAGTCCGTCATTTCATCATTCCTTTTCTCCATGAGTGTTGTCTTATTCTTTTCTCCCATTTCCCCCAATCCCTTCATTCCTTAATGCAGCAATGATTCTCGCGTTGACAACTATGAATGCAACCCATTTATAGATTTTGATAACCCTGTTAACTCTGTTGAATCTGACGATGAGGATTTTCAAGTATCCCCTGAATTATTGAAGTTGGTTGAACAAGATGAGCGAGAGAGGGCAATGAGTCAGGAAACGACTGAGACAATTAATTTGGGTAATCAAGATGAAGAAAAACATGTTAGGATTGGTGCTTCATTTCCAACACCAGAGAAAGAAGAATTGATTCATTTATTAAGAGAGTTCGAAGACATATTTGCGTGGTCATATCGAGATATGCCAGGGTTAAGTACTGATATTGTTGTGCATAAGATTCCACTAAAGCCTGGAGCTAAACCTGTTCGACAAAAATTACGGAGGTTAAAACCGGAATTGCTTTTAAGAGTAAAAGAAGAAATCCAAAAGCTATGGGATGCGGGATTCCTGGGTGTGCTGAGTATACAGAGTGGGTAGTAAACATAGTGCCTATCGAAAAGAAAGAAAGCAAGAAGCTGAGAGTCTGTCAAGACTACTGACTAGTTAACGCAGCTAGTCCAAAAGATAACTTCCCTCTTCCTCACATTGACGCTTTGCTAGATAACACAACAGGGAACTCGTACTTCTCTTTCATGGATGGCTTCTCCGGTTATAATCAAATTAAACCCAGATGATATGCTGAAGACAGCTTCCATCACGCTGTGGGGAACTTTCTACTATAAGGTGATGCCTTTTGGATTAAAAAATGATGGTGCCATTTATCAAAGGGCTATGGTCACGTTATTCCACGACATGATGCATAAGGAGATCGAAGTCTACGTGGATGACATGATAGCTAAGTCTCACACTGCAAAGGATCACCTAACAGATCTTTAAAAATTGTTCATTAAGCTCCATAAATACCAGTTGAAGCTGAACCCTGTGAAGTGTACCTTCGGTGTAAAGTCTGGGAAGTTGTTGGGCTTCATGGTGAGCAAAGAAGGTATCAGAGTGGATCCAAATAAAGTCAGAGCAATACAAGAAATGTCACCTCCCACAACTCCGAAAGAAGTTAAAAGCTTTCTTGGAAAGATCAATTACATTGCGAGGTTCATATCTCAAATAACCTCAAAATGTGAACCTTTATTCAAGTCTTTAAGGAAGAACAGTCGTGTGGAGTGGACAACTGATTGTCAAGAAGCATTTGAGAAAGTGAAACAGTATCTGATGAATCCGCCTGTATTAGTACCTCCAAGACAAGGGGAGCCTTTGATCTTATATTTGTCAGTGCAAGATTCTTCTCTAGGGTCAGTTTTGGGACAACGTGATATAACAGGTCGAAAGGAACAGGCTATCTACTATTTGAGCAAGAAGTTTAATGACTCTGAGGTAAAGTACTCGATGGTAGAGAAGACATGTTGCGCTCTTGCTTGGGTAGCGAGTCGCTTAAGGCATTACATGCTCAACAACTCCACGTTGTTGATATAAAAAACAAACCCTATAAAATACATTTTTGAGAAGCCAGCGCTATCTGGGAGAATAGCCAAGTGGCAGATGCTCTTGTCCGAATATGATATTCAGTTTGTATCCCAAAAGGCTATTAAAGGGAGTATTATAGCTGAATATTTGGCTGATAGAGCAACGCTAGACTTTGAACCCATGAGAATGGAATTTCCTGATGGGGATGTGATGTCAGTCGAATGTGACCCTGATGAGTCTGAAGAGGAACCTAAAACCTGGATGATGGCTTTTGATGGAGCATCAAATGCTCTTGGACAAGGTGTTAGGGCGATCATCGTCTCTCCAGAAGGGAAGTAATACCCTCTCACTGCCAAACTCACATTCTTATCCTACACAAACAACATAGCAGAGTATGAAGCATGTGCCATGGGTCTCAGAATGGCCTTGGAGATGAATATCAAAGAACTGAAAGTTTATGGTGACTCAGCTTTGGTGAATTATCAGCTGAAAAGAGATTGGGAGACTAGGGACTCTAAATTGGTTCCTTATCAGAGATACATTCAAGAGCTGGTCAAGGAGTTTAAGAAGATAAGTTTTTACCATGTCTCAAGGGAAAACAATCAAATACCAGATGCCTTAGCCACGCTAGCAGCTATGTACAAGATGAGTAACCGTGAGCAGACTCCAATAATCGAAATGAAAGTATTTGATGTTCCGGCATATTGCACAAATGTAGAAGAGGAGAAAGATGGTGAGCCGTGGTACGGTGATATCAAAAGATACCTGCAAGAGCAGGTCTATCCAGTGGGGGCATCAGATAATGACCGAAAGTTCCTACGAAGGTTATCAATGGGATTCTTTCTAAATAGGGGTGTGCTCTACAAACGAAGCCCGGACATGGTACTACTTCGTTGTGTAGACTCATGAGAAGCCACTAGAATCATGGAAGAAGTACATGAAGGTATATGCGGCGCTCCCACTAGCGGGCATACAATGGCAAAGCATATTCTGAGAGCGGGTTACTATTAGCTCACCCTAGAGACGGATTGTATCAACTATGTGAGGAAATGCCACAAATGTCAAGTTTATGCTAATCGGATACAGGTTCCACTAGCGCCGCTAAATGTAACCACAATACCATGGCCTTTTGCTATGTGGGGTATAGATGTGATCGGAGCAATCAATCCTAAGGCTTCTAACGGGCATAAGTTCATTTTGGTAGCCATCGATTATTTCACTAAATGGGTCGAAGCTGCATCTTATGCCAGCGTGACTAGAAATGTGGTTTGTCGCTTCATTAAAAAGGAGATCATTTGTCGGTACGGATTGCCAGAGCGCATCATCACTGATAATGCATCAAATTTAAATAATCATATGATGGATGACTTGTGTAAGCATTTTAAGATCAAACATCACAACTCCGTACCGTATCGACCTATGATGAACGGTGCAGTGGAAGCGGCAAACAAGAACATCAAGAGGATCGTCGAGAAGATGACGGTCACATATAAGGATTGGCATGAGAAGTTACCATTTTCCTTGCATGCATATAGGACCTCTGTGCGCACCTCTACTTGAGCCACACCTTTCTCCCTGGTATATGGTATGGAGGCGGTATTACCCATCGATGTTGAAATTCCCTCATTAATAATTTTGATGGATGTGGAATTGGAAGAAGCAAAATGGGTTCAGGCAAGGCATGATCAACTTAATCTAATTGATGAAAAGAGGATGACGGCTCTCTGTCATGGACAATGGTATCAGCAAAGGATGATTCGAGCTTATAACAAAAAGGGTCGACCTCGTCAGTTCGTGGAAGGAGACATCGTATTTAAGAAAATCTTACCTGTACAGCCAGACCCAAGGGGAAAATGGACTCCAAATTACGAGGGACCTTTCGTGGTAAAAAACGCGTTCTCTGGAGGAGCTTTGATTTTGACAGAAATGGATGGAAAAGAACTCCCGAGGCCCGTGAACTCAGACTCTGTGAAGAAGTACTATGCATGATTCATGGAGTACTTGAAGTCCTCAAAATAGGAGACAAGAGAGAAGACATGGTTATCATGATCAATGCATTTATAATTGTCAAAGCAATCTCTTCATTTTTCATCATTTCCTTTTATCCACGTTGGTCTTTAGCGTAGATGCTTGTACTCTTTCGATTTCAAAGTTATGAAATGACAATCCTTCCTTTCATATCTCCTGAGCCATATCTCATCCCTACTTCATTGATGTGTGAAATGATAATCTAACATGAAAGGATAGTTATAGCTAAAACATTAAAAAAACAAAGACCATAAATTACTCTGGGAAGCTTTAAGCGAACAGGTAAGTTTATGTGGTCATCAAGTGGATAGCACAAAATATATGCTAGCATGGGAGAAAAGGCAAACAGATTTCCAGAGAATGTTTTGAAATGGAAGCCGGAAAGGATAAAGTTATTGATAGAATTGAATCATCCCCAAGAGTCATCGCTCATCCGGCAAATGGAGTATAAAAGAGAGTTCAAGAACAATATGGATGTGGAGAAAAATGGCCAATCAGAAGACGATCAGGGTGAACAAAAAAAGATAAGAAAAAAAGAAATGGAAAAGAAAAGAAAATGGGAGTAGAAAAGAAAAAAAAGGGGTTTTGAAAACTTCATATGCATTTTGCATAACAGGAACGGAGAACGGAAAGGATTTTTTGAGCATCACGGATTGGTAACCAGAATCCATTAGCAATGGTCATCTCGAAATGGTAAGAGTACCTCTACTATCTCCAGGAGTTGCATAAGGTTCTCATCAGAAAGGTAAGGAAGAATTTTTAACCTCTTCAAGCATGAAGATGGACATTTTCTATTCGAGTAGTGAGAAAGTTCTCGTTCACTCTAAAACATGATAGGATAAGACAAGATGGGTTCCTTAATCTTAGATAAGATTACTAGAACAATTTGGGGTGGCAATAAGGGAAGGTTCCCTACCTCGCAACCTGAAACTAGGTGGCAAAAAAGAGAAAGTTCTCTACCTAGCAACATTTTTGGGTCAAGGAAGGTTCCTAGCCCCGAATAGCGGGAAGGTTTCCGCTAGTCAACTCAATAGGAAGGTTCTTATTGAGAGAAGCAAGGAAGGTTCCTTCGCTTCGTTCATCATCTTTATTCGAGGAAAACGAGAAGGTTCTTGACCTCACACCTTTGGGCAAGGAAGGTTCCTAGCCCCGAATAGCGGGAATGTTTCCGCTATTCAACTCAATAGGAAGGTTTTTATTGAGGCAAAGAAAAGAAAGGTTTCTTTTCTTCATGAATGACGAAAAGGTTTTCGTTATTCGCGAGACAAAATTTGGGCCAATGTGCTTTGCATTCTTCATGTCCCATAAATCATGCAAAGGGGGGCAGCTGTTGACACCCAATTTTGCCCCGGCGATTTTTTAAAAGTATGTTATGAAAGGTCTCAAGTGACTAATTGGGAAGAAATGGCTCATTGTTATAAAATTGGAAAACTCAGGGTTAATTTGAAAATCAGACAACATTAGGGACTAAATTGAATGTGGTACAAAGTTGTGGGCTAACTCAATGGTTTGCCCACTTAATTTTTCTTGTTGCAGGCGCGTCGTGGCGGACGAGCATTTCACTGGTGACGCTTGTGGACCTGATTCACGCTCCACTCCTCGCACACGATCAAACGGTTGGCGACGTCGTGGAGAAAGAAACTGCTTCCAAACTCCTGCTATAATGCATCAAACGCAGAGACAAAGCAACCAGACAGAGAGAATCGATTTCAGCAACGATTCGCACCAAAAATACGTTTCAAATCGGTGGAGAAAAAATTTGGGCGTTTCCCGATTCAGAGGCGTCCGTGCTAGCTCCTGTCTCGCCCGACTTGTTTCTGGCAATCTGCAACCAACCCGCCGTCGATTTGACTGCCTGGCCTCCGCTTCGATCATCCGCTGCTGTGAATTCGGAATCCTTGTCACCAAATCCGACTGCTGCCCAATCAATCCGCCGTCGGACCTTTGATTCGTAGCCGCACAACCGACGTTCTTCGCCGGCCATTTTCCGGTCACTAGTTCGTCTTTTCACGCCGGAACTCATCAATTGACACCGGCCTGCTGTGACCATCGCTAGAGCCCCCTCGAAACAACTACTGGTTGTGAACCTTCCGTTTTAACTCCGCACGACAGCCTGTCTCTCAACCTTGCTTCAGTTGATTAACACCGAAACTCACCGCTATCGTCCCTGTACGCTTCAAATCTCCATCAAAAGTTTATCACAGAAGCATACGAGAGTCACAATCGGCGATTTGGGGAAGAAACCAAACTCCTAATTCGTTTTGGTACAATTACCCTTGATCCTTTGTTTTTCTTTAAGTTTATTTAAGGCATGAGATTTCACTACGTATTTAAAAGGGTCGTTGTAGCGTCGTTTAATCGTCATATGCGCTACTATCGTAGCGCCAAACGGCACTTTTAACGCCGCTACGTTGACATCCGCTTTTCCTAATTATGCGCTTCAAGTCGCTACATTGTAGCGCACTTGTTACGTATTTAGGCGCTACAACGTACTTTATGAATTAAAAAAATAAGATCTATATCCAAATTTAAATCCGGATATAGATCTAGAAATTCATCAAAAACTCAAAAATAACCCCAGATCTTCATCCAAAAACCCAGAAAAATAATCCAAAAACCCAGAACTTCATCAAAAACTAAAAAATACAACAAAATCTTCATCCAAAAACTCAGAAAAATAACCAATCTTCATCTGAACTCAAATATCTAACAAAATAAAATAAAATGGAAGGTGGGAAGGACGAGTTCAACCCCAGATCTGATCACCACTTGCCAGCTCACGAACGCCATCGTCAACCCCAGATCCGATTTCGATGTCATCGCCATTCAAAACGCCGATCTCCCAGAAGAAAAATGCACCGGACGGAAGCTCGAGTTCACCGTGGTTGTTGTTTCCGAGTTCGCCGTTGTTCCTTATGAAGGGTATGAAAGCGAGGCTCGAGAGTGGAGCCGCTCTTTCTTACCTAGCTTTCAAAGAGTGGAAAATTGGTGAAGGGATGGGAGAATGAGGAGGGGAGTGGTGAATTTGTGTTCAAGATGCGCAGAGAGGAAGGAGGAAGAATATGCAACTTATTAAAAACCCCTTTGTAACACTTTTACACGTTAAAACGGCGCTACAAAGGCTCGAATAATAATGTTGCCAGCTGGGAGCGTTTGGAAGCGCTACATAGATGCTTCAACTAAAAAAACGGAAGCGCTAAAAAGCGCTACATAGGCGCTTGAACTAAAAAACGGACCCACCCTGTAGCGCTTTGTAGCGCCAGGTGCTTGCTGGACCGTTTGTAAAGCCTTAAAGCACTTTTTAAGGCGCTACAAATGTGCATCCATGCACGTAGTGTTTGTTTATGTTGCAATTTGGCACTCCTAGTCTTTTGCATGTGGAGTGTGCTATATGATAGAGGTGGCAACTTTTGTCCTTTTTTTCAGTCTCCCCATTAATTGATTCAAGTTCGGATTTTTCTCTTTTTTTATAAATCCATGGCATGTTTTAAGTGTAATGTGTAGAATTGATAGTGTTTGTTCTCTTTTTCTCTCTTTTCCGTTTTTTTCCTTTTTCTTAGCTAGTTAATTAAATTACAATTCAGTTAGTTGTTCGTTTATTTTATTTTATTTCATTTCATTTTATTTGTAAGTTGGTATGATTTCTCACATATTTTTGTTAAATTAAATCAAGTGAAAGAAAAATAGAAATAAACCTGTGGTACCGATTTTGGGCGTATGAAAATTATTATTTTTGTACGTAATCGACTAACGGACCTCGAGTTTCCCGTAGACCATTTTAGGTTCCCAATCGACCTACCGCACAAAAGATTGGTGGCGACTCCGTCGGAAACCTCGTCGCTACAATTACTGTTACCAGGTGGTAAAATAGTGTATTTCTGGTTTAAGAGACTCTTTAAAATGTCAACACCGTTGGCCGATCTCATATGTCGAGCATCGATTATTATATTGAACGAGGCCTCAATGACACACCGATATACGTTTGAAGCAATGGATCGATCGCTTCGCAATTTAATGCGTACGAACTCGCGATGATGTGGTTTTACCACGTGGAACTCGCGATGATGTGGTTTATGCAACGATTTGCTCTTCACCTTTATGGTCACATTATCAGATACACGTGTTGTCGCGGAACATGCGTATTCAAAACTCATCATCAGGTAATGCTACATTGTTTGGTGATTGGCTTATTAATTTAGGGGAGGGAAAGCTTGCTTTGCATAAGTTATCAGAAGATGAGGAAGATAGTACGTGGCTTAAGATTCCCGACACGTATCTGGTCCAAACAAATGGTAACGGCTTGCACAATGTGATAGACACAACATACCCTGATTTGTGCATTATGATATCTGATTGAGATTATCTACGTGAACGGGAAATTCTAAACCCACAAAATGAAATTGCCGACACCATTAATAACCGCGTGATGGCAAGAATCGAAGGAGAAATAGTCTCTCATTTAAGTGCAGACCGGGTGTGGCCAACACCAGAGAATGTTGATGATCAAGTAGAGTTATAACCCGTAGAGTATTTAAAGTTGGAAAAATAATGAAAAATATATGAATGATAAATTGTCATTTTCCCATCATTTAGTGTGGAGGTTTATAGCTCATTAGAGGTTTTATAACCATTTTATGGCCATAAGTCAGGAGGTTTTAAGCCATTTAGTAGGGCGCTTTATGGCAAGCTTTATGGGGTATTATGGTGCCCCTTAATGGTTTGGCTCCTCCCAACCACTATAAAAGGGCATCTCCTCCATGTTATTCTAGCATCCCTCATCACATTATTCTCTATTCTTCCGCATTGAGAAAAAAATCTCTCTTCTAGCATATGTTTTGGTGTTCTTCAAGTGCTCTTCCGTTCAAGTTCGTCGATGAGGGAAATTTGGTGCAACTTCACTTCACATCTTCCGTTGTATTCTGGGAGACAAATGCCCATCGAACCTCGAACACTCGTACCGGATGGGTGAATATGTTTTAAGGAGATAGTGTGAAACACTAGCCTCGGAACTTCGGTGAAATTTGGTTGTAAATTTATAATCCTTCATTTAATTCTATATTGTTAGAATTATTATTGTTGCATACTCTATGATTTTTGCTAAGAATTATAGAGTTGAATGAAGTTTTGCCTAATTCTTTGAATTATTATATTATTTATTAATTCTTAGAATTTCACAATGGCGATAAAAAATACATTGAAACTTGTTCGATTGTGTACTTATGTTTATATTGATTTATCATCATCATGAATATCTTCTTATTGATTTATTTGATATTTTTTCTACCAATTTTAAAACAGATTCTTGAATTTGTGATGACGATTTCATACATTGTTGGTGTGAGTAGTTCCGACGATGGAAACGGTTCCAATGGTGGAAAGTTGTATGATGATGGTCAAGGTAATAATTCAAACTTTTTATGTTCAAATGGTGTATTGACTTATGAGAAAAATTCTTGACAAAAGTTGCATTCCACAAAATAATTTTGGAAAACACTAGTGGATATGCATTTTTGACAAAGTGCACTCATGGTCCTGTAACTTTAATTATTGTATAACTACGGTCATGTTTTAACTTTTTGTACCATTAAAGTCCTGTTTTTAAGTTTTTTCTTCATCCATGGTCCTTTTCCATCCATTGATAGTTGACTTTTATGGATTTGTGGAAAAAATGATAAAATCAACAACTCAATTATTTTAAAAAATTTTATCTACACCCCAAATTTTAAACTTAACATTTTAACCCAAATGTTTTAATTAAGCCCAACAACACCCAGCAACCGTCGAGCAGCCGCCACCGCCACTGCCACCGGACAGCCGCCACCGGAGGAAAATGCCGGAAACTAAAAAAAACACGATAACGTAGATCGGGGCCTAGGACAGCCGGATCCCAGCCCAGGGCCTTCGAATCTTGACCTCGGGCCACTGGATTGCGGCACAAGGCCGGTGAATCATGGCCCCACCAGGCCGGCGGATCGCGGCCCTATGTCGTCGATTCGCCGGCCTTGGGTAGCGATTCTCAGTCCTTGGGACGCGATTCGCCGGCCGTGTTCCATGATCCTGCGGCCAGAGGCCAGGACCCGGCGGTCCTAGACCTCGATCTACGTTCTCGCCTATTTTTTTGAGTTTTCGACATTTTTCGGCGGTGGCGGTGGCTGGGTGTTGTTGGACTTAATTAAAATATTTGGGTTAAGGTGTTAAGTTTAAAACTGTTGGGGAGTGCCTAAATGGTTAAGTTTAAAACTTGGGGTGTAAATAATTCTTTTTAAAACAATTGAGTTGTTGATTTTATCATTTTTCCCACAAATCCATTAAAGTTAACGGTCAATAGATGGAAAAAGACCATCGATGAAGAAAAAACTTAAAAATAGGACTTTATTGGTACAAAAAGTTAAAACAGGACCGTAGTGGTACAATAATTAAAGTTACAGGACCATTGGTGGTCTTTACCCTATGCATTTTTATAGTTCTTTTGCAAGAACAGATTTAAATTTTGTATTTATCTCCTCAATTTTTCAACTTATTTTATGTTACGGTGGGAGATAGAATATTTTATTAGGATAAGAGAAATATTTTGTTGGTAATGGAAGAAGAAATTCCTTTTATTGTAAGAAAAATCATGTTATTGCCTTTAGATTTGGAAACTCTCGTAGGGAGGAAAATGTTAGTTGCCATCAGAAAAGGGAGAAAATTTTCTTCATGGAACAAGAATCATTTTGTTGCCTTCGGACTTGGAATCACTCTTTGTGATAGAAATTAGTTGGTTGCCTTGGATATAAATTTGAAAATAATTATTTGGATTATATGTTTGAGAAACTCAAACTTTGCTACCTAAGGAAATTATGTTGAGATAATTTAGATCTTTATGTGAAAAGTTCAATAGCTGATTTAAGACTCACACGAAAGTCTAAAATCGACTGTGAAAATTTGTGGGATATTTCGACATATTAGATATGAGTCTAAATAAAGTGAAAATTTGGGATATTGAGATGGATAGAATGTTTTTTTGAAAAATATGCAAATCAAGTGACTTGCTTTTAAAAACTGCAAAAATGAGACGTACAATATTGCTACGGTGTGTTGTGATCCGTTGAAAAATGATCGCTTGAAATAAATAACAATGTCAAAAATCACATGTGAAACCAAAAAGTATGTCAAAAGGGGCAAATTAAGAAACGTAGCATATGGACTAGGGGTGCAAACGAGCCGAGCCGAGCCCGAGCCTGGCAGGTTCGAGCTCGAGCTCGTGAAATTCGGGCTCGGCTCGAGCTCGGCTCGAGTTCGAACGAGCCCGAAAATTCGAGCTCGAGCTCGGCTCGAGACAGGCTCGAGCTCGGCTCGAAGGTTCGTGAAGCTCGAGCTCGTTAGGCTCGCGAGCTCGGCTAGGCTCGATTCGGCCCCAAACGAGCTCGCGAGCTCGAGCTCGTTAGGCTCGTGAGCTCGTTAGGCTCGATTCGGCCCCAAACGAGCTCGCGAGCTCGAGCTCGTTAGGCTCGATTCGGCCCCAAACGAGCTCGCGAGCTCGTTAGGCTCGTGAGCTCGTTAGGCTCGCGAGCTCGTTAAGGCTCGCGAACCTTACGAGCCGAACTCGTCGGGCTCGAGCTCGGCTCGTATATTATTCGAGCCTCGAAAACGACTCGAGCTCGAGCTCGAGGCTCGAAAAAGCTCGGCTCGACAGGCTCGTTTGAGCTCGAGCTCGAGCCGAGCTCGAACGGGCTCGATTCGTTTAACAGCCCTAATATGGACCCTAAAGTATATCTCAGATGGCAAAGAACACATGTCTGTTAATTGTGCATATAGTCCCTGAAATATGCTAAATGTGCATATAATCCCTGAAATATGCTAAATGTGCATATAGTCCCAAAGTATTTTAAAGATCACAATAAAGCATAAAGAGCCCAAAAGTATGTCAAAAGTGACATAAGTACCTCAAAGTATTTAAAAGATCAGAGAAAGGTTGGAAAATTGGTCTAAGTAACATACTTATATACCAACTTTATGAATAAATCATATAATTTATTGTAAAGTTAGGTGATCATTCTACAAATACTTGCGAGTATGAGGGTGCGATGAAAACGTGATTGGTTTCTTGTAAACAATCCGAAAGAAAAGAACGAATGGACACAGAATAAGAAAGTGGTATCAAATAGCATCATTTTTTTGAAATACAAGGATTAGTAACTAATAAAGCTATGAAGAACATAGTGATGTGGGACATGTTCATTAGAAAAAAAATAAGATGATTTTTTATTTGTAAAACTTAGGTTATGTACCCTGATGTGGTGGCTCCTCTAGGTTTCCCCAAGACAACCAGCCACCGCCGCCATCATCTTCATCTGCTGCCTCCACCTCGCAGTGGTGTGCCGCCTCTCTACCGTTCATGTCAGTTTCCTTTTGGCGATGGACCTCTTCATCACAGGTCCATGCTCCATCTCCAGCGGGGCTCCTCCAAACTGCCTGGGAGCCTCTCAATTCAATTGGTTCTGGAAGCTGGCTTCCATGGCCGCCACGGTAGCTTGTTCACTACTACTACCGTCAAAATCGATCGTTCCACTTTTCGTTGCTGCTCTGGCTTCTCGACCGAATCTCGCTACTCCGTTGGTGCTACCGGTACGCATCAGGTTGCTACATGTGACCGAGCCCAACCCCCTGCTGCTATTGTGTTTGATGCTCATGGTCCTGTGACCCCACGGAAAGGGTGGGTTAGTGTGCGGCCTAGGCCACCGGGATGGTTTCGCAACAAGACTTAGTTGTTGCCTTCGACGGATAGGTCATGGTCTCAATTCAGATCAACCTTTGGTTCTAGTGTTTCTTCCGGACGTGATTTTCGATTGTCAGGTGCGTTTTTGGTAAAGATGCTTTTGTTGTCTGGAGGGGTACTTCCAGTTGTGAAGCAATGCTTGCTAGGGTCGGGGGACTTCTCACCCAACAACAACAATTGATAGCGCTGCTGCAAGGCTGGTTAGGCGAGAGGGCCGCCTATGACCGGTCTATCCTCTCCATCTCACGGTCCCTCATTTTAGCTTTTTTCTCTTTAATTTGTTTACTTCGATTTGTGTTTCTGCTTGTTCATTTGTAGTGGGCTTCACTGCGCATAGTTTGGATGATAGTGTTGGTGATGAGATCTCCTTCATCGCACTGTTGCGACGTGTCGACACTGTTTTACTCATATAGAGCTGCCTAGAGTGTCGAGGGTGAGATCACGGATCTATATAAATCTATCGTGGCTTACCAATACATTATGGCCAGTTGTATGACGTTAATAGAGGGTTTCTTAGCTACAGTTAGACCCTACTTCTGGCATTGGAGTCCTCTCTGTTTTAGTTTAATTGTTTGCTTTGATTCTGGCCGTTTTGGGGATGTTGATTTGTTGGTATTGCCACTCTTTCCGATTGGCTTGTTTTGTGGTAGTCTCATCCCTTTATGGTCTGAACTCTCAGATGCTGGATGGAGTGACTTGATGCTGGAAACGACGATCAGCTGGTTACAGAGTGATCTGCAAAGTGTGAAACAGAGTAGTCAGGAGCAGACATGTTCAAGACCGAACATGTGGGGGGACACTTGTATTGTTTGACAATGCGACATCTCAACTTTTAGGGTGTGACGCTCGTACATTGGCTCGAACCGAGTCGAATGTATGTCTACTTACTATTATCATATTTAAATTACAATGTACCCATGATCTATTGTTATTCAATATAAGTACATGTCTGATAATATATAACTGAGTAATGTAGGATGAAGTTGAGCATATAGTGAACAGAATATGTGGGTTACATGTGATGTGGGACTTCCAGAAAACTGAATACAACTTTAGTAACTGGTTATGGATTAGAATCCAAAAGGCTACTTCGATTAATTCAGAAGGTTGGGATATGATTTCATTTACACTATTGTAGTTACTTGGTCGCTGTGATTGGTCATGTTGAACGCGTTATAATGTTGGTGGTATTTTTGTACCTATAGTTTAAGATTGACACACCGACATCTCAGCGCTCTGAAAGAGATTACTACAAGAGGAACAAAATTCAGGTGGATTGTCAACTAATCGGTATGTGATTTGCTATATATGGATAAGTATACTAAGGATGTTTGCTTAGATTTTATTGATTATACATATGCAATGTTTATATGTGATATTCGGAAAAAAAAATTGTAGGAGTTGTTTACAATTTCAATCTGCACCAGCTTGATGAACTTGAGAGGTATTTCACAATCATTGTTGAATTATAGTACCTATAATCTACTCTACTACTACTATTAAAGCATGAACATACAAAGGGGTAGAACAGTAATTTACTTTTAGAATTAAATTAGACGCCACGTGGTACCTTTACTTTTCATTTAGGCTTGCATCGCTTAGGATTTAACCGATCTCCTTTCATTATATGTTGGCCACGTTATAATTTACTCTGATTGTTTTTTCCTTTTTTTTCATTTTTTAACAGGATCAACTCTAAAAAGATGATGCATTTTTTGTGCTTGGAAATTAAGATGAGAGTTGTAGGAATGTTCTTTCCAAAATTACCCCTCAAATTGAGAGTCCGTTTATTTACCACATATGTGAAAAAAAACACCTACCTAAATGTACTACTAATTAACTAACTTAACTAACTAACCTAATAAACTAAAAGACTAAAACAGCCTTCATAGAGATTTATTAAGAGGGTAAATTTGACATTTTCATGGTGTGTGTTTTTCTATATATGTGGTAAATAGACACCCACCCAAACTTATGGGTAAAGAAAGACGGACTTTTGCCGAGCACAAAGTCAAGAAATATGGAATAAATGGATAAGGAGCAGATGTCGATTCAAGTAGAAATGGGTTACTGGTTCCAAGAAGGTGGGTTACTGGTTCCAAGAAGGTTGTTTTACTTGATTTAAATTTGGGGAAGATGTACTTTTTTTTTGTTAAAAGCGTACAATTGAGTGTTAATGGGAGAAGGAAAGTTAAGGGTAATCAAGTAAAATAGGTTAGTCAAAGTTCCCAAAAAGAGAAATGCACCATTATTTTAGGGATATTACTAAAATGAATATGCACCATCTTTCCATTTCGACGGAGGGAGTATAAGATATGGTTTTCAAGATTTCCCTTAAAAATTGGTGCGTTTATTTTTCGATATTGTGAGAGATTTAAATTATTATTAGAAAGAACTCATTAAAAAAATTAAAAAACTATATTTAGAAAGTGCACACATTAATCTATAATTTTAATATAAATTATATGATTTTGTATATCAAAATATCAAAGAATTAGAATTATAAATTAAATGTTGAAAAAGAAATATACCACCACAGTGAATCCGGTAAAATAGCTCGCGGTAAGGAGTTTACCCCGCACCCGACCGCAACAGTTATTGCGGCTTGCCGCAAACCGAGTCACAGTAAACGTATTTTATTATTAAAATAAGGTTGATGACATCCGAATTCATCAACCAAAACAGAATGCCTAGAATTCAGCGGCCTAGAAAGAGCGACGTCAAAGAAGAAGAAGAAGAAGAAGAAGAAGAAGAAGAAGAAGAAGAAGAAGAAGAGGATAGGAGAAGAAAACAAAAAAAAGGAAGAGAAGGAGGAGAAGAAGAAGAAGGCGGAGGAGAAGAAGAAGGAAGAGGAGAAGTAAAAAAAGGAGGAAAGAAAAGATGATGAAGAAGAAGATGGTGGAGAAGGTGAATGATGGAGGAGATGGAGTAGAAGATGAAGTACACTACGTCGTTAAAACAGCGTGTACCGCTGCCAAATACGTGTAACGCCGTGACGCACTGCTGGATAGGCCGCGTATTCCCGCGTAAAATCGTCCCCGGTTGCTTCGGTGGCCGCGGCCGAGGCCGCATGCACGCCGCGCCTTGCCGTAGCGGCAGCCGCAACACGACTATGACGGCGGCGGCATCGTATACCGCGGCCTGGATGCGCACAAGGCCGCGGTAAGCGTTTTTTCGGGTATATTGTTTATATATATAATTATATATATAGTAAATTGTTTATATATATAGTAAATAGTTTATATATATGGTAAATAGTTCATATATATAGTAAAATGTATTTAAAATTTAATAACAATGCAAAAATATAATTATAAATATAGTAAATAGTTTATTACAACAAAATCTAATTATTATTTACGTAAACCCTAAAACCGTCGGTCGATCCGCGTTTGGGTCGAGGGTTGAAGTAATCAACAAAGTCGCCGTCCCCAATGTCCATGAATGGCCGCCGCTGCTGCTGCCGCTGCGGGTGTGGGATTTGTTGTGGATCCGCATCTCCGGCCGATAATCCCCGCCGGGTGTGTGAAGCCTGTGCCCAGCCGACATTAGGTCGCGATCGCTGGAAGGGCTGGAAGGGCCGCTGGACGGACGGCCGGATGTGGTGCCGCGCGGCGGCTGGAAGTGGTGCCGCGGCGGCGGCCGGAAGTGGTGCGACGGCGGCCGCTGGAATTGCGACGGATGCCGGTAGTATTGAGACGACGGGTGCCGGAAGTGCCGAGGCGGCCGCCGCTGGAAGGGCGGAGGCCTGAGGAAGATCCAGCTGATAAGGGATCTCGCGGCATCACGTTAGGCGGGATATACCCCCGCAACGCATAGCCGACCAGATGTTGCCGACGGCTGAATCAAAGGATCGCAATGCATCTGTCTTCCAAGCCTCAAGATCACCAACCTCACATTCGGCCGCGGCAAGCCGGGCCGGGTGAAGTCACGCATCGCATCCGTATCCCGCCGATGACGGTCCTCAAGCTCATTCTCGCGCTGAAAGTTAACGTGTTTTAAAAAATTAAAATCTACTACATAAAAAAATAACTCAAATTATAGAAATTAATTAAACGACAATTTAATTACCTGAGATCGCAGAGGTTCCTCGAACTGCTCCGGATGGGCAATTTGTGGCGGGACACCGATCCAGCGTCCTTGAGTGGGCCCACCCACAACAGATTTGTAGATCTCGTCATCGATCGCTGGGAACGGTCCATTTGGCCCATACTTGGTAATGAGACGCGTCCTATACTCCTCCTAAGTAATAACAAAAATAAACTTACGTTAAATAATATTAAAAGAGACGGTAATTTGAATTGAGGAAAACGAATGAATAATACCAGAACGGCCGATTCCTTCCCAAGCCATGCCTCCCCGAACTCCTCCTGCCGTAGTCGGTGCCCAGCTTGTTTGCTCTGTCCAACAGTATTTATAAAGTAATTAATTTTTTCATATATTAAATAAATTAAAATTAGATGTTTAAATAATGAACTGGGTAAAGAATATTACCAAGTCCTCATAAACTCTGTTTGGACTTGTTGCCAAACGACTTAATCTTCGGACGATTCAGGCTACTCGCATTCCTTTTGTTCTTCTGGGATTCTTCATAGAAGTCGTTGTTGTTGTAGTACTCGAGCAGCATCATCCACTTGTCTGGGTTGAGGCGAGCTGGTATGAGCGGAAGCCGATCCAGGTAGTCAGGATTGTCCGGATCCAGCGGATGCAATCGCTTGCACTTCTTTCGAATATTGTTCTGCGTGTTCGGTAGAACTCCGCAAACCGGAGTGCAACTTCTCCGTAAAGCCCGGCTCATCCCACACATGTTGTTCCTGCATTTAAATTTAAAAGACAACGTCATTATCCTAAGTAATTTATAACAAGTATTAGTATTAATTAATGTAATATATGAAATATTAATAATTATTAAAGTACGCGAACTTATTTGCCCAAGCGGCAAGCTCGTCCGCCGTCTGCTGGTAGTATTTGGGAGGGAATCCGGAGAAGTGGTTCGCGACGACATTCAAAGCGCGCGTGATCTGCTCCGAATGCAAACTGCACATTAACAGAAACCGTGATCGGTAATGAAACATGTAACTAAAGGATATAGCAAAATCTTCTATGTTAGAGACTTACTGTGCGATGCGGACTATAAGGCGTCCGTCAGGGCCTGCGACCGGCGGAGGTAGTGGAGGCGGGGGCTGCGACAATATACGTGGCCGCTGCGGTGGAGGTGCAGCATCATCATGCAGTGGAGGTGTAGCGTCATCGTTCGGTGCATCCTGATGCACCAATCGCCGACCCAGGAGAGTCCGTCGTGACGTGGTCGGGATAACCTCGATGATCGACCACGGGAACTACGGTCGAATGTCCGCCCCGGGAACTCCGACTCCCGACTCATCCCTACCGAACCATCGGGAGTGGACGCCATATCTCAACATACATTTAAAAACGAACATAAGTTTCATTTTGTAAACTTTTGCAGAAGTTTTTAAACTAATTTTGTAAAGTTATATTTTTAAACTAATTTTGTAAAATTATATTTTTAAACTAACAACATTTTTAAACTAATTTTGTAAGATTATATTTCTAAAGTAACAACATTTTTAAACTAATTTTGTAAAATAATATTTTTAAACTAACAACATTTTTAAACTAATTTTGTAAAAATGTATTTTTAAACTAATTACATTTTAAAACTAATTTTGTAAAAATGTATTTTTAAACTAATTACATTTTAAAACTAATTTTGTAAAATTATATTTCTAAAGTAACAACATTTTTAAACTAATTTTGTAAAATTGTATTTTTAAACTAACAACATTTTAAAACTAATTTTGTAAAATTATATTTCTAAAGTAATAACAACATTTGTAAACTAATTTTGTAAAAATGTATTTTTAAACTAATTACATTTTTAAACTAATTTTGTAAAATTATATTTTTAAACTAACAACATTTTTAAACTAATTTTGTAAAAATGTATTTTTAAACTAATTACATTTTAAAACTAATTTTGTAAAATTATATTTCTAAAGTAATAACAACATTTGTAAACTAATTTTGTAAAAATGTATTTTTAAACTAATTACATTTTTAAACTAATTTTGTAAAATTATATTTTTAAACTAACAACATTTTTAAACTAATTTTGTAAAAATGTATTTTTAAACTAATTACATTTTAAAACTAATTTTGTAAAATTATATTTCTAAAGTAATAACAACATTTGTAAACTAATTTTGTAAAAATTTATTTTTAAACTAATTAAATTTTTAAACTAATTTTGTAAAATTATATTTCTAAAGTAACAACATTTTTAAACTAATTTTGTAAAAATGTATTTTTAAACTAATTACATTTTTAAACTAATTTTGTAAAATTATATTTTTAAACTAACACCATTTTTAAACTAATTTTGTAAAATTGTATTTTTAAACTAATTACATTTTTAAACTAATTTTGTAAAATTATATTTTTAAACTAACAACATTTTAAAACTATTTTTGTAAAAATGTATTTTTAAAGTAATTACATTTTAAAACTAATTTTGTAAAATTATATTTCTAAAGTAACAACATTTTTAAACTAATTTTGTAAAATTGTATTTTTAAACTAATTACATTTTTAAACTAATTTTGTAAAATTATATTTTTAAACTAACACCATTTTTAAACTAATTTTGTAAAATTGTATTTTTAAACTAATTACATTTTTAAACTAATTTTGTAAAATTATATTTTTAAACTAACACCATTTTTAAACTAATTTTGTAAAATTGTATTTTTAAACTAATTACATTTTTAAACTAATTTTGTAAAATTATATTTTTAAACTAACACCATTTTTAAACTAATTTTGTAAAATTGTATTTTTAAACTAATTACATTTTTAAACTAATTTTGTAAAATTAATAACAACATTTCTAAACTACACAAACTAATAACATTTTTAAACTAACAACATTTTACTAACAAACTAATAACAACATTTCTAAACTACACAAACTAATAACAACATTTTTAAACTAATAACAACATTTTTAAACTAATAACAACCTAAATTACATAATCAAATCCGAAAAACTAATAACAACCTAAATACAACCCAACAAATAAAAACTAAATAAATTAAATGCTATTACTTAATCAAATCCGACAAAATAGATAAAAATTCGAAAAAATAGGAAAAATGAGAAAACTAGTTACCTCCTGTTTTGGTGATGAGGATGGACTTGGAGATGCAAATGAGGATGGTGGAGCACCTGCAAAACGAAAAAACCGAATGTTAGAGAAAAAAAATTGACAAAACGAGAGGTGGCCGAAAAAATCAAAAAAAACTTGAGATAAACACATACCTGATGTATCTTGACGGTGCGACGGCAAAAAAAGGCTCTAAATCGGCCGGAGACGCCGGTGGAAGGGAGGGGAGAGCGGTGGTCGCCGGGGAGTTTGGAGAGCAGAGGGAGGCCGAAGAAACGAGAGGAAGAGGAAGAAGAAGGGTTTCAGCCGGTTTGAAAAGGCATACCGCGGCGTACCGCGGTCCTGGCCGCGGCCATGACCGCGGCCTTACCGCGTCTAGGCCTCGGTAAGGCCCAGAGCCCACCGGCTTGCCGCGTCCCATGCGCGGCACGGCCTCGGTACGCTGAGAAAATGCCAATTCGAAAATTTTTAACTTCCTCCCATATTTCAAACGTGCATAGATTTCGTGGGCCCCACGGGCCCATGTAAATGCGGTCCGTCTTGGTAAAAATATATAATTTGATCCAAATGTTTTGAGAACTTGCAATTTCATCCTCAAATTGTAATTCGAATGATTACTAATTTAAAATTGTTGTTTATCGAAAGATACATTTATCTAAAATTATCGAATTACGTCATACATTTTACTATATTCCGACCGGATCATCGTCATCGTCATCTTCGTCCGATTGGTTGTCCAAATGATCTATGTGCTCGGGATGTGCTTGACGATCCAAAAATACTGGGGTCACATCTGGTCCCGGACGTATACTTTCACCAAGCTGCCGACTCTTGCAATGGATTCGCCGTACCTATCTCTGGCTCTTGCATCAAATCTTCCTTAAAGCGTCTCGGTTTAGTTTTGAAAACTGTCCACCAGTTTTTCAGATTTTGCCTCTTCGAAGGGTATTCGAGATAAACCACTTGTTCTGCTTGGCTGGCAAGAATGAATGGATCTACTGGATACCGTCTGGATGTGCAGTCAACATCGATGATCCCCGAAAGTTTATCGTAACGGACGCCTTTATTAAATGCAGAACCACGTACTTCCCGGCAGTTTTGCAGAATATTAGTTTGTACATGGTCCCTTTCTGCAACCGTCAACTCCCGTATATGTGCTCGGCCCATTGGTTTAGATGGATGATCAAATCTTGATAGCCCGCTCGGATTGACAGTAACGGGAACAATTTCGTTACGTATGTTGGGGTTCACACGTGTTCCATAATTATCCGCCATGTAATGCTCGCAGAATATAGCAACCTCCCGGATAAGAAACTTTTCAATGATGGAGCCCTCCAAGAATCTTTTGTTCACAGCTTTTGCTTTCAATCTTTTCATGTTCCTTTCGAAACTATACATCCACCAGTATGACACAGACCCACACGTTCGAAGATGCCAAGGGAGATGCATCGTGAGATGTTCCATCGAGTCAAAGAACGATGGAGGGAATATTTTCTCCAGTTTGCAAAGTGTAACGACGATAAATTCATCTAACTTTTCGACATCGTCCAATGGAATATCCTTTGAACAAATTAGTCGGAAGAATTTACTGAATTCAGATATTGTAGTCCAAATACCGTCATCGAGATAGCCCCGCAAAGCGATTGGGAGTAACCACGCATGAAGACATGACAATCATGGGTTTTCATCTTGTAGAACGTGTTACTGCACGTATTAACACACCTCCCAATGTTAGAAGCATAACCGTCTGGAAGTTTGACGGTATGTTTCAACCAATAGCAAATACTGCAATCTGATCTGCATTTAAAGTATACGTCGCCTTTGGTTTGAACGGTTCTCTCCTATGAGGATCGGTCACCAAATGCAATTCAGGCGAAGTCCTAAATCTTCTAGATCACGTCTCGAATTTGCGTTGTCCTTACTTTTCCTTTCTCGATTGACAATCGTGTAGAAAACATTGTCGAAACAATTTTTTTCGATATGCATCACATCGAGACAATGTCTAACTTTCAGATCTGCCCAATATGGCAATTCCCGGAAAATCGATTTCTTAATCCAATTATGTTGCTTCCCAAACATGTCTGCCCTCATGTGATCCCACGGTGTCCCGAATGGTGGAAACACGATGTTTTCGACCTCGCTTAATATCCGGTGGCCTGATTTGAACTCACATCTTGGCCTTCGATCCGTATGTTTCCATGATTGCTTGTTGTTACGGAGCGCATGTCGCTATGCGGTAAAAATCTTCTATGACAACCAAACCAACTCGTTTTCTTCCGTTAGTCAGCTGAAAACTATGAACATCCTCCATACAAGACGGGCATGCAAGTCTTCCATGCGTGCTCCACCCCGATAACATTCCGTACGCTGGGAAATCACTAATTGTCCACAGCAGATGTGCCCGCATGTTAAAGTTCTGATTACGATGTGCATCCCGAGTTTCCACGCCCGTATTCCATAGATGTTTCAACTCGTCAAGCGTGGACGTAAAAACACATCAATGTTACGGCCCGGTGACTTTGGACCGAGGATTAGCAACGGCATGAAAGTGTACGCCTCCTTCATGCATAAATCGGGAGGCAAAGTTATAAACCACGATGAATACAGCAACATAGAATATGATTGTCCCGAGTCCGACAACGGGTTGAAACCATCCGTACATAACCCCAATCGAACATTTCTATACTCACATGCAAAATCAGGATAACACTTATCAACATGTTTCCATGCCTCGGCTTGGGATGGATGTCCAATAATACCCATCGAATTCTCACTAGCTCTAAGATGATACGTCATAAATTTAGCGGTTCTCGCGGACTGGTAAAGTCGTTGGATCCGCTCATTAATAGGTATATAACGAAAAATCTTTTTAGCTTTGGGTTTTGATTCGCCTCACGTTCTTGAAGCTGCCCGCACCACATACCCTACAATTATTTAACTTTTCATATCTACCATCAAACAACATGCAGTTGTTTTCGCATGCATGAATCTTTCTGTACGGTAACCCCAACTCTTTCATCATCGCTTTTGCACTACACATGCTCGTAGGCAAGGTTGCCTCTTCTCCGGGCGATTTCGTTGATAAATTCAATCAACTCCGAGAAAACGCGTCCGATACGTTATGCTGACTTTTCATGCTCAAGAACTTAGAAATAACAGCCAACTTGGTGTGCTTATCAAGACATCCCTCATATAGAGGCTGCGACGCATCGCGTAATAAATCAAAAACTTTTGAGTCCTTGCATTTGGCATTTCGGTGTGACCTCATCCTCATCCATATGCTCCATATCATCACCCTCAAAATTATTTCCATTATCACGAATCCCAAAAGCCTCGCGAACCATTTCACGGTAATCATCACTCCTTCCTACATTACCCTCAAACAAATTATTCGTACTTACAATATTCGATGATGATGATGACGACGATGCCACATCAAATTGGTAACCTCGATAAACACATGGATTTATTTGACGTCGCTCACCATGACAATCCCACACATGATAATTTAGTTGAAATCCATCTAACAAGAAATGCTTGCCAATAGTTTCTCGATCACGGTAATATCTATTTTTACATTTTCTACAAGGACATTTGACAAATTGTTCTCCCTTTTCCCGAGCAACACGAAACGCAAAATTCAGGAATTCCACAAGCCCGTTCCAAAATCTCTGACTAATATCGCGAGTCCCCTCCTCAAAACGCTGATACATCCAATCACGATCTTCGGCCATTATATAGTTCCTATAACATTTGTGTCAATAAAACAATATGATAAAATAAAAACATAACAATTATAAAATATATATATTCAGCAATACGTAACTTAATTAATTCCACAATTTACACTACCGGTTTATGTCCTAATTCAAGGTGCATGGGTCCTAACCTATTCATAAAAGTACTATTAGTTAATCAAACTTTTATCCCGTGTATGGAGAAATTGATATTATTACGTAAATTTCGGCAGCATTTCGTCTTAGTTCCTCGTTGTACCATTTCTCCGGCGTAACGCCTAGAGCGGGTACAAAGAGGAACAAGACGAAATATTGCATCCGAAATTTACGTAACTCTTATCATTTCTCCATACACAATCATAAAAGATGAATTAACCGATAGTATACTTTTACAAATTGTCCAATGGGACAATCCATGAAAACCTTGTAGAATATATAATTTTACACCGTCATTTCAATACTCTGAAATAACCTGTAAAATAATATATTACTACAAGTTTTCATAGACATGTACTATGGCTAATGAACTAATTTAATTAATTTAACTAAATAACTAGGATACTCATGAAATACATTATAAAAATAAAAGAAATGATAACAATTTTTATAAACAAATCTAAAATATAATATTTATTACCCGAAAGAGACACAATAATAAATAGGTAGATCTCCAACTGAAATAACGAGATGCTATATATTTTCTTCAATTAACAAGAAATTGAAAGGAGAATAGTTGGAGGAAGAAAATGTAAGTGTTCGCGAAAATGTGAACCCGAGTGCTTATATAGGAGTTTTTACCCGCCACGGCCGCGGTAAATGGCGCGTAACGGACCGGTCAAAGGACCTCGTAAACACCGCGGTGTTACCGCGGCCTCCACCGCGGACGAGGCCGCGGTACACAACTTACCGCGGCCTGCACCGCGCTTTTGGCCGCGGCGCGGCGACTGGCAGCCAACCGGCCGCGCGCGCTGCCAGTTACCGCGGCCTCGTGCGCGGTACAGGCCGCGGTACGCAATGCATCACCCACGTAGTGGTAGAAATGTAAGAAGTGCGGTGGATGGTGAAGGAGGAGGAGGAAAGGAACCCTAAAATGAGCCTCGGTAAATACTTATCGCAAGGCGAACCGCGCCGTTTACTGCACTGGGCCACTTACCGCGGCCTCGACCGCAACAACTGTCATGGTAAAAATGGTCTTCTTCACGTAGTGTTAGGGACAGAGGTAGTATATAAGATTTAATCCTAGCCATCAATGAAATTATTTTCCTTTCTATACTCTACTCTTGATTGATGTTCGTTCTGCTCCAGCCAGTCTCCTTTTCCTCCATACTCTATTTTTGTTGGTGACCAGTGAACGTCCTTCCTTCTGAGATTCCCCAAACCTCCGTTCTTACATTCCCTCATTTTGGCAAATGCGAATTAGGATCGTCACAACTCACATGTTGCGCCGACGATCACGGATGATGGTCTTTCCTCAACCAGAGATAGCAAATCAAAAAAAAAAAAAGCTCTCATCTGGTGTTGTAGGGGAAGATCCATATGCACTCGCCAATTTTCTACGCTGCATGCACTGTCGGACGGATTCTTAGTTGCAGTCTCAGTCACATGACGGTAAGTTCACTTATCATATTACTACCAGTACCTTTGAAAAATCGTAGCTTTAAATTACATAATTTTTTAATAGAATAAACCATCCTTGATTTTTCTAATTTTTGGAAATTGAAACGCTTCCGACTTAGCGGTCTTTCATGGAGTTGCCCAAAGAAGGAGAGAGCTACATCTATCTCATTCCTTCGGTGATCAAATTGATGGAACGCTTGGCTCATTGTGTAAGATATTGCCTTATTTGTTGTTTGATTTTTAGTTTGATTCTATTGATTCATTTTAGTTTGTGCATGTAAAACATACCAATTTGCCATTTTCCTCCATTACGTTATAGTATTGATTTATTTTTTGTTACGTTCTTAAAAATGGTAGGATACTAGTTGACCTAATCATGCTTAGAAATGACATTGATTCTAAAGTGGATGTATTTTTTATTTCAATTTTTTTGGTTCTTGTTATGTTTCAATTTCTCAGATATACTAGAAGATAGTTATTAGAGATATACTAGAAGATAGTTATTAGAGATATACTAGAAGATAGTTATTAGAGATATACTAGAAGATAGTTATTAGAAGATACTTAT